>JANUYF010000003.1:321482561-322797561 GCA_026167975.1 Phrynosoma blainvillii | reverse complement strand
CAGGCCTGGCCGGCTCCTCCTCCTCTTCCTCCTCCTCTTCCTCCTCCTCACTGGCACCTTGTTGCCCCTCCATGGGGGGGGCCGGTTCCTCGTCCCTGCCTGCAGGGAAGGCCATTTCCTCCTCCTCCTGGTGGTGGGGGGCAACGTCTGCCCTTGCAGCCCTCTCCTCCACATGTCCCCTTGCTTCAGCAAATGCAGGTGCTGCTATGAAAAGATTCACAACATGAATTACTGTCAGACAGATGTCACAAAACACTAATAATATATAGAACAAACTATTGTTAATACAGTCTGCTTTTGTTGCTTGGCTTACCTGCCGGCCTTATTGCTCTTCTCTCGTCAGGCCTCCCTGCTTGCTCCCAAAGGTTCAACATTTCTTCATAGAATGCTGGCCTGCCTTCTGGGGGAGGATGGCCGTGGAATATCCGCCTGGCCCTGTAGAAAGCATTCCGCAGAACCTTGAGTTTGGATCGAATCTGTGCCAAGGATCTGCGGAATCCCCTACGGGCAAGCCTTCTGCGGATCTCCATATATGCCGCCCTATTAGGGTGGCAGCTAGACCCCATCAGTAGCTCTAGGTTGGGGCTGCGGGCTATTATGTGCAGCATTGCCCGAACCTCCTCTGTAATCCAGACCTGCCACCTGCTCGGCATTATTGCTGTACGCCTTCCCTTTGCAAACATTAACTTCCTGCTCCAACAGGGGTCGCCAGAGCGGAAGTTACACCACTGCGCATGCGCGAGAAAAAGGGCAGATCGCCATTACACAGAGCACGCGGGCGAGACTTGAGGTGCTTGTTGTTTTGGCGGAAAAGAAATCCTAGGGTAGGGTGCACTGCTTGGCTGATCGCCTTGGCTGATCCTTCGTTATAGAGCCTCGGTGATCATTGCACCATAAGCGCCAAAGCATTTCGGTTTTTGTTCACTTGAAAAGCGGAGGGCAGGGTGCACCGCTTGGCTGAGCGCCTTGCCTTTTCCCTTGGCTAGTTCGCATCGGTGACCATAGCGCATTAAGCTCTCCAGCACCTCGTTCCGCCTTCATACTTTAGGTTTCATTTGGGCACTTTTGTAACTTTCCATTTATAAATGGCTTCCATCGCGCCTGAGGACAGCCAGAGAAAGCAGGCAAGGGGGGTCGTCTGGACCCACACTGAGATATTAGAACTGCTGGCCGTTTGGGGTGATGAGAGAATCCAAAGGGAACTATATGCCAACCACAGAAACCACAATATATATGCCGAGTTGTCCGCGAAGCTCAGGGAAAAGGGGATCCACAGATCGGTGCCCGAAATTCGAAATAAATGCAAATCCATGAAATCTGATTACTCACGGGTGAACAATCACAACAAAATCAGTGGCAACTCCCCAGCTACTTGTCCTTTCTATCATGAGCTGGACAAATTTTTGAGGCACGACCGGTCGGTGTTCCCCAAACGGATATCTAAAAGCCTTAATGTCATCAGAAAAGGCACCAGTGGCCCCAGCCAGCAGTTATCAGCGCAGGCTCCAACAACATCCCAGCAGCAGGAACCATGCACGACCACTGCTGTAACTGTGGAAGGTAGGTCTAACTTTTGGGGTCTTGAAAGGGCCATAGCCATGTGGGGAGGGTTGCTCCCCTTTGGCTCACAGTAATGGATAATTTTCCAAGGCCCTTTCTACCTGTAGGGGTCTTCCAAGGGCCCTGGCCATGTGGGGAGGGTTGCTCCCTTTGGCTCACAGTAATGGATAATTTTCCAAGGCCCTTTCTACCTGTAGGGGTCTTCCAAGGGCCCTGGCCATGTGGGGAGGGTTGCTCCCTTTGGCTCACAGTAATGGATATGTTCCCAAAGGCCCTTCCTGATATAAGCAGCCTCTTAGTTTTGGAACACTACTCTGGCCCTTGCAGTTGTTAAGTCCTCATCCTATTCTGATTCCACCATGCCACACTACTAGCCAATTATAATGAAATCATGGGATGCCAATTGGATTAATGAACAATGAAGTGGGTGGTGGTGGAGCTAAATTTGTTCTCCCAAGGGTGCACACTGCTCTGTCCCTTCATCGCTATTGGCCAGCATGCAAGGGGATAAAGTGGGAAAGGAGATGGTGGCCAAATCAGTTTTCTTGGAAGGAAATCTTGTTCTCTTTTGACGCTCCATTTACTACAATACATATGCTTGGACGATAAAATGTATGCATGGATTTCATTATGCTTCTTTCAAGGGTAACTGTTACCTCTGCCCTATTTATATCCCACAGTTGTGCCGGCTATCACAGAGGACAACAATGTGATTCTGCAACTGCTCCCAGTGGATCACACAATGCCAGTGCCTCCTGCTGCGCATGAGGATGTTGTCCCCCAGGAGATACCAGCATCGCCAGCTGCTAGTGATGGTAAGATCTGGGCAGAGGTGGCCATTCTATTGCATTACTATCACAGCTTGGGGAAAACTTTCATGCACTCCTACCTTTTCCTTGTTTTTTGTGGCCCCTAGAGACACAGATCAGTGTGGAAGTCCAGCCGGAACAGCCCCTCCAATCAGAAGCTGGGGAAACACAGCCCACTGGTCAACACGATGCCACAGACACCCCACAGGAAACTGTGGTCCGGAGGGGTAAGCAATTGCAATTCCCGCCTACATAAGACACTGGGTGCACCAGCACAGTGCATGTCCCGTGAATCCTATCCTTACTACCATGTTTTTATTCCTTTGCATGCCATCAGAATGCATGATAGTGGCCAAGGAATGCACGATTTTATACAACCATGCATGTTAAACAACTGGAATAAATGTTCACCAGTTTTATGGCGCGCACAACCGCACACACAAGTACACACACACAATTACTTCGCCGCCAATTACTGTTTACTTTCTGCATGATGGTCACAACATGTTTTCCCGCTTTCCCACAGTGCCACTGCGTACCGTGGTCCGGCGCGTGCCGAGGGACGAGGCGTTCCATGATAGGAGAGCGAGGAGGGGCGAAATCATAGCTCGCACAATCCTTGAGGACTCCAGGAGGGAGGGCAGAATGAACCGCTCCTTGGCTAGGAAACAGCACCAGTCCCTGCTGCGCTCCCTCCGGAGTGACTCGATGTCACTAGGAAGGTTGGAAAGAACCCTCCGGCAAGGTTCGGCATCTGCAGCACAGCACCGCAACCGTCTCTACAACTACTTAGACCGGCTGACTGCTGTTGCAGAGGGTACCCTTGCGCAGATGACGCGCAGGAACGACATGTTGGCGCGCCACTTGGCCTCAAGGCAACACAGCAGCGACCAGGGCTTGCCGTCTCCACCCGGAAGCACTGGGACACAACTTCTTTTTGAGGAGTGGCCTGAGGAAGAGGAAGCTACACCTACTTGTCTGGTCCCTGCCACTGGACAGACAGAGAATGTGGAGGGCTGCCAGTGCATGGGCAGTACCAATGGTGCTTCCCAAATCCAGGCCACCCCTGTCCCTCAGAGGGGAAAGAGACAGATCAAGAAGAAGAAAATTTACTCTCCTTCTTGAGTTTCTCCTCTCACCACACAGGGCAGGGGTTCTTTTCCTGGCTGCATGCACTGATTGCCTATGTATTGATGCACAATGGTTTGTTAGGTTTTTGTATTGGTTATTGTTCAGAGCACTTTCCTAATGTTGAGTGTGCTTAGTTCGAGCACATCGCACTGTTCAATTAAGTTATGTATTTATTACAAAATGTTAAAATCTTCGTTCGCCATTCGAAACCAGCGTTGTGGTCTTTACTTTGGTAAGGGAAAGTCCTCCGAACCAGCCCGGCTAAGGTTCCTCCTGAAGTTGTGAGGGGTAGATGTGAGGCTATGTAAGCTCCTGCCCTATCATATTAACATAATGTGTGTGTGTGTGTGCACTCCATAATTTAAGGCACTCAGAAAGTAATTCACAAGCATATAGACCCATCAGCGTAGTGCCCAAAATGGCTGATGAGCTGATGAGCTGTATTGTTGACTGATTCCCAAAAATGGTACAGATGCCTTATACACTCTAGCATAGGTAGATAGACTATTTTGCAGGGGACGTGGCCACACACACAAACATAAAGATATATACACACAAATATATATACATATATATATATATATATATATATATATATATATAAATAGAGAGAGGGAGAGAGAGAGAGGGAACCATGCATACAGTTATACGTATATATACACACACATACACACACACACACACACACACATATATATATATACATATATATATATACATATATATATACATACACACATATAAATATTTTTGGCTACATGTATATATATATACACGCGCATGCATGGACACACACATAGAATCATAGAATCATAGAGCTGGAAGAGACCACAAGGGCCAGCCAGTCCAACACCCTGCCATGCAGGGACTCACAATCAATGCATCCTAGTTGTCCTACTTTACACACGCTCCATTTTCTCACATAGAAATCTCATTCAGCCAGGTGTCCCCCGTCGTATATCTGTACTTTTCTTTTTACTGCCCAAAGTGCATTACCTTTCCTTTCTCTGTGTTGAATTTTATTTTGTTAGCTTTGGCCCAACTTTCTAGTCTGTTCAAGTCATTTTGAACTTGATATCTATACATACATCTATATATGTACACATACAGACACGTGCTCGGACACAAAAAACACGCACAAACACACACACACACACACACACATATATATATATATACATGTATATATATACATATACATATACACATACTTACACATATGTATATATATATATATATTTGTATATATATATATATATATATATATATACAAACGCACACGCACATACACATAAATACATACATAAGTAAGTAAATACGCGCACACACACACACACACACACATATATATACATATATGCATGCTGACATATATATACATACACAATAATTTAATTTTATATACATCTCTATAAATGTAAATATCTTTAAATTCATATTTATAGAAATAGAGATGTTTCCGAATATGGAAACATTCCCAATATAGATATATATAGAACTTGGAATGCACAAACCATAGTACCTGATCATGAGGTAATGTCCAGTAAATGAAAAGCTTTATTTTGGAACAGCAAGTATGTTAATGGAAAAGAAATTAGAAGCAACTTGTAACCGTGGTCCATTTCTCAAATCCCCCCTTCTGCTAGCCTGGCCGCTATAGCAGCTCGGACCTGCTCTCCCTCAGCATGGCGCCGGCGGTCTCTCCCCGGGCGGTACTCCTCTGGTAATGGTGGGAGATGCAGCTCTCCAGTGTCCCGTTCAACATGCAGTGCGTGGCCCCTGCTCTCGCATATGTTGTGAAGCACAACGCATGCAGACACAACAGTGGAAAAGTGGTTTTCGGCCACAGTCAGTCTCGAGCTTAGGCAGCCCCACCTGCCCTTAAGGCGCCCAAAAGCCCGCTCCACCACACAGCGAGCCCTGCTTAGTGCAATGTTGAAATGCAGCTGATTTTCCCGCAGTGCTCCACTGTAAGGCTTCATGAGCCAACGCCGCAAGGGGTATGCTCCGTCAGCAATGACCAGCGGCGGCACCTGCACCTCACGGATCGTGATCGTAGGGTTCCCTGGAACAAAAGCTCCCTCATCCATGGCCTGGCAGAGGGAGGAATGCCTAAAGATGAAGGCATCATGATTTCTGCCAGAGAATCCAGCCTCAATGTTCAAGAAGAGTCCAGTTGCTGAGGCCAACGCCTGAAGGACAATCGAGTGGCCATACTTGCGATTAAAGTATTCCTCTGCCCTGGCCCTTGGCGGCTGGACAGGAATGTGAGTTCCATCGAGGGCGCCAACACAGTGGGGGAAGCCCAGCTGCTCGAAGTCATCCATGACCTGAATAGAGAGACACAAAAAACACGGAGAGGTCAGAGAAATGCCACCAAAGCAGAACATGAGCCATATGTGGATGCACCCCATAAGCTATGGCCTCCAACTGGAATACGAAGGAAAAGGGCCAAGCAATTTTGGGGGACATGAAACATTTGCAGGTATATGTACAATTGCCTAGGTGTCAGCACAGTTCCCTGGAAAGATGCATGTGTCTCCATTTAGCCATATACATATATTATATAGTGGCTATATACAAAGACCAATGAGGATGTCAAAGTCATAGCTCACTTTCCCCCACCCAAAATCACCCCTTTCCTAAGCAGCTTTGTAGGATATGCATACTTGATGTTAAGACACATGGAACGGAAGAGGTACAGGTACTGTAATTAACAAGCTGGGGGCCTACCTTGCGATAGTCTCCAAGGCAGACGGTTTTTTGCAAAAGTTCCTCTTCTATCGCAGTGATAACCTGGATGCAAATGACGGCCGCTGTGGACACCCCAATCTGGAATTGTCGGGCCACTCTACGGTAATTCAAGGGTGCCGAAAGCCACCAGATTGTTATAGCCACTCTCTCCTCCACCGAGATGGCCCTCCTCATGATGGTGTCGTTCGCCTGCAGTCGAGGTCGAAGAGCCTCGGCGATTTCAGAAAGGGTGGATTTGGACATGCGGAAGTTCCTTATCCACATGTCCTCATCCCACAGCTGGATCACTTCATCGGCCCACCAGTTGCGAATAACCTGCGGGCGAACCCACCACCGGCGTGGCCGTGGGACACTGCAGCCATGGAAATCACGGCCACCGTGGTGGCGGAGACCAAGAATTCTCCCTACCACCGCATGTGCCCTGAAGGCCGTGATGCCACAGCGCCTCATCCACCGGCGGACGGCCGAAACCACAGCCCTAAGCCTTTCCTCCTCTTCCCGCTCCCCCCTCTCTATCTCCGCCAGCAGCTCACGGATCTGGGGGAGAAAAACAGCCATGGTGACAGATTGATCACTCATGGTAGCAGATTGATCAGCAGCTCTGGGGCACTGGACTCAGGGCCCGGAAATGGCAGGGAAACGGGAATGGCGAAGGTAAAGCAATGGCGCGTAGGTGAGTAGGAAGTGACGACAAAAAATACCCAAAATCCTTTGCGAGCATTTCTGTTTCTGCGCATGTGCTAGAGCATCGTTGCTATAGAAATGTTTAGATTCCCTGCCTTCTTTATGAACACACGATACGTTTCCAGAACACGCATCTCTCAAACCCTATTAATTGCGAAATGACCGTGAATGCGTGTAATAGGCCATAACGTATCGACGGACCCCTTTCGGAATAGATTTGGAATTGCAATGGAATGCTTTTCAGTTCGGTTACGTTTCGGTTCGTGGCCGGCGTGTGATAAGGTCCCTAGTGTCTCTCCCTCAGATGACACTGGATGGAATGGAGGGAGGGCTCTCCTTCTTATTCCAGGCCCGATGGTGCTGGGCCTAGTGTCTCTCCCTCAGATGACACTGGATGGAATGGAGGGAGGGCTCTTCTTCTTAAACTAGGCCCGAAGGTGCTGGGCCTAGTGTCTCTCCCTCAGATTGCCTTGGTGTTGACCCATGGTGACCCTATATCTTCTATTGCTCTGCCCAGCTCCTGCAAACTCATATTCATGGTCTCTTTAATAGAGTCCATCCATCTAGCATGTGCCTTCCTCTCTTTCTACTTCTCTCCACCTTTCCTAACATTATTGTCTTTTCCAATGATTCATGCCGTCTCATGATGTGTCCAGAGTACAACAGTCTTAAGTCTTGTCATCTGGCTTCTAGGGATATATCTGTATGCTCTACCAAATGATCTGCTCTAGGACCCATTTGTTTGTCCTTTTGGCTGTCCATGGGATCCTCAGCACTCTTCTCCAGCACCACATTATCTCAAATGTGTTGATTTTCCATTGCATACTAAACATCAAATTGCTCCCTGTTGCTTTTGAAAAAGTTATTACTAATGTGAGAGCCAATATGACGTGGTGGTTTGAATGTTGGACTCTGCCTCTGCAGACCAGGGTTCAATTCCCTGTTCAGCCTAGGGTGACCTTGGGCAAGTCACATGCTCTCAGCCTCAGGGGAAGGCAATGGCAAGCCTCCTTGGAACAAATCTTGCCCAAGAAAACTCCATGATAGGTTCACCTTGTGTGTTGTGCAGCCTTTAAGTTGTTTCTGACTTATGGCGACCCAAAGTTGAATGTATCATGGAGTTTTCTTGGCCAGATTGGTTCAGAGGAGGTTTGCCATTGCCTTCCCCTGAGGCTGAGAGAATGTGACCTGCTCAAGGTTTCCCAATGGATTTCATGGCTGAGCAGGGAATCAAACCTTGATCTCCAGAGTTGTAGTCCAACATTCAAACCACTATGCCACATTGGCTCTCAGGTTCGCTTTAGGGTTGCCATAAGTTGGAAATGACTTGAAGGCACACAACAACAACAACTGCATCTGAGGACATAGGCTGAAGTCTACGAAGGCTCATGCTCCCAACTTCTTTCTTTCAGTTAGTCTCAAAGATGGTACAAGATCTCTCTACATACTGATTTTACAGACTAACTCGGCTGTATCTTTGAATGATTAAACCATTTCAGATAATTCGAAAGCCATCAAGACTCTACACATATACACAAAGAGGAACCTGGAGGAGATAAGCCAGGGGAGAGTATAGATCTCTATCAAGTGGCGTTGGCTAGACTCCATTCACTGCATCCATTCATCTCAACCCGAGAGGATACTGCTCACACAGCTGTGAGTGTGACAGCAATGTGCTCCCCTGCAATTTTTTTGTTTGTGTTCATTCCCTTGCTCTTTTAGCTAGTATAATAGAATTGCTTCAGTAAGCAGGGTCAAGTGGGTTAAATGGGACTATAGGGTGCGATTAGAGACTCTAATGTGCAATGAATCCTTCTTAATCACATGATATGAACTAATGTCACCATTTTATTATAAAACAACAAAGTGCTCAGCTCCAGGAGGGACAGAATGGATGACAGCTGCATTTTTAACTGTTTTGTTTAAACAAGGGCAGTGGAGCTTAGATAGAAAACAATGAAAAATTAAGTTAACTGCAGAGATTGTTAGTTGAAGATTAATATTTTAGGACTCCTGCTCCTGTTTTCTTTTATTTCTTTTTTTGCATCACTAGCCACGACACCAAAGTTCAGATTGTTCTTTGATTAGGAATTGCAGAGTTGTTGCCTATTTTAAGCATGAAATAAAATGCAAATTCAAATATTCAAGCATCGTGCTAGTTTTCTTAACTTGTAAGTTCAATTTCAGGGTGCAGTGTCTCCTAAAATGTAGTGCAGCGCTACACATCATATTACACAGTGCCATTTTGTTCAAGATGGCAGCTAGTATGTCAAATACGTACGGTTGTCTGTCAGCAGTCATGTGTTTAAAATTATGATTGCATGTTTCACCTAACAACTGATTATCTCAAGTGAGGTTAAGTGAGGATTTACATGTGTGAATTAGCCAAGGTTATAGCTGAAAAGCTAAGAAGATAAAAACAATGACCACAGAAGATTTACCCGACTTTAAATTTGATGATGAAGACATCAGAATCATTAAAATTTTCTAAAACATGGCTCAGACATTAATTAAAATGGAGACTAATCAAAACATCTGACGTCTAAGACCAGGAAGGGCAGTCATGAAAGAACTGGAGAAGATCCTCAAGTGTAAAGATACAGTATACCTCAGTTAGCTAAGTACAGTCAACCCTCCATATCTATGGATGTTTTATTCAAAGATGATAATGATGATTTCTTATCCGCCTCTCCCCATGGAGACACCAATTAACAAATGACATTAGTTAAAGCACACATCAATTTAAAAGAACAAATAAGATGTGCACATATTAAAACAATCAGTATCTAAAATTCATCACTTAAAATTCACAATTTAAAAATCATCTGGATAAGCCTGCCGGAAGAGACTGGTCTTCAGTGCTTGAGATTCAAGCATCCATGGTTTGAAAATATTTTTTAAAAATATAAATTCCAAAAAGGATACCTTGATTTTGCCATTTTAGACAAGGTACACCATTTTACTCCCATTGTATTTAATGCAACTTGAACATCCATGGATTTTGGTATCCATAGGGGCTCCTGGAACCCAACATCATAGCATACCAAGGGCCCACTTTAGATGTGTTCCTGGGCATTACTTCTTTAGCAGAAAATTTGATACCAGAGGCAGAAACATAAAAAGATAAGGACAGGTCCCTATAATGCCGGAAGGGGAGGGAATTAAAAAAAAAGGGGGGGGGAAGAGCAGTTCAACATGTTTCAACAAGCTTTTTATGCAAAACTAACAATATGAATATGTGAAATTAATCAACTAGGTCAGATAACAAAAACATTTTGAACCTTCTAAAAACCACTTGAAAGCTTCTACCAAAACACATCCAGGGATGATTTTTTTCTCTCTCAGTGTCCTCCATTTTTCTTATGATTTCTATTTTAGTGGTCAAGTGTGTTGGTCTATGCTTTTTAACATGGGAGTGGGGATGGTAGCTGGTGAAGCACACTTATGTGCTTTCTCATTTGCTCTCTTTTCTGCACTTCACACTTGATCCCTAGCAGCACTCTACATGTTTAATACAGCATCTAGGTTGATCATCATCATTTTACTACTTGCTACACTTTTTTGGGGAAAATCTTTTTCTACAATGCAGTCTGTCTTTCAGAAGCTAATTAGAGATGGCTTAGCTTGGCTTTTATTGATGTATTGAGGTTTTCATTGTAGTTTTTATTTAGCTTGATTTTGAATTGTCATAATAATTTTGAGAAGAGAGATAGAAACTGAAGGAATTAAAAACAAGCAAGAACAACAGAAGTGTCTACTCCAGTATCAATCCCATTGGCTCTAACATCATCCTCTGGGTATAGCTGCCTTTTGTTGTTGTTAACTGCCGTTGAGTCGATCTCGACTCATGGCAACCCTGTGGATGAGATATCTCCAAGACCCTCTATCCTCCACTGCTCTGCTTAAATCCTGAAACCCCTTGATACCCGTGACCTCCTTAATAGAGTCCATCCATCTGGCATGTGTCCTTCCTCTCTTCCTACTCCCCTCCACCTTTCCCAGCATTATTGTATTTTCTAATGAGTCTTCCCTTCTCATGATGTGTCCAAAGTATGACAGTCTCAGTTTGGTCATCTTGGCTTCCAGGGAGGTTTCTGGTTTGATCTGCTCTAGGACCTATTTGTTTGTCCTTTTGGCTGTCCATTGGATCCTCAGCACTCTTCTTCAGCCCCACATTATCTCAAATGCATTGATTTTCTTACTATCATATTTCTTAACTGCCCAGCTTTCACATCCATACATGGGAATAGGGAATACAATGGCTTGTATGATTCTAACTTTTGTGCTGAGTTGTTTGCATTTTAGAATCTTTTCTAGTTTTTTCATAGCCACCTTCCCCATTCTTTGTCTTTTTCTGATTTCCTGACTGCAGTTCCCATTTCTATCAACGTTTGATCCCAAGTATGGGATTTTTTTTACTATTTCTATTTCTTCATTGTCTAGGTTGAACTTGTGAAGGTCCTCGGTGGTCATTATTTTTGTTTTCTTTATGTTCAACATTAAACCTGCCTTTGCACTTCCTCAGTAGGTGTTCCAGGTCTGTGAGGTTTTCTCCTAGTATTATGGTGTCATCTGCATATCTTAGATTGTTGATATTCCTTCCTCCTATTTTCACTCCTCTTTCTTCTGTGTCCAAGCCTGCTTTCCTTACAATATTTCTGCATATAAGTTGAATAGGTAGGGTGATAGGATACAGGCTTGTTTGACTCCTTTGCCAATTGGGAATCATTCTGTTTCTCCGTGTTCTGTCCTGGCAGTAGCCTCTTGTCCTGAGTACAGATTCCTCATCAGGACTATCAGATGTGTTGGCATTCTCATGTCTTTAAGGGTGTTCCATAGCCTTTCATGATCTATGCAGTCAAAGGCTTTGCTAAAGTCTATAAAGCACATGCTGATTTTCTTTTGGAATTCCCTGATGTGCTCCATTAGCCATCGTACATTTGCAATGTGATCCCTAGTGCCTCTTTCTTTCCTGAACCCTGCTTGGACTTTTAGGATCTCTCTTTCCATGTATGGTTGGAGTCTATGTTGCAGAATTTTGAGCATGATTTTACTTGCATGGGAGATCAGTGCTATGGTCCTATACTTGCTGCAGTCTCTTGTGTCTCCCTTCATAGCTGCCTATCTTCAGAATTTCATTTGGCAGCTGCAAGGGACTAGACCTTTTCTGTTGTGGCATCCTACTTGTGGAATCCAGTAATTGGAGACAATGTGAAGATGTGCAAGGCAAATTGCAAACCATAACCTGAAGGAATAAATAATTGACTCAGAATGAGTTAGTAAAGTAAGGGAGAGCATATGAGTATAAAGCTTTGGCCAGGCTTTTCCTGGAGTACCAAGCCATGGTTTCATTGAATCATGAATGAACTGAGTGAGAATGTACACAACAATCTCTTCAGTCTTATAAAGAACCAATTATTATTACAATGTATAAGAATGTTAATTACCCTATATACCCAACTATAAATCAGCCTAATGGAGCAAAAATTATGGATTTTGATATAACCTGTGTATAAGTTGATAAAATTTAGGGGCATGTGACAAAGGATTGAATGGATGATGCAAAGGGAAATGATGCCAACGAAAGCTGCTATTTTCCCACCAAGGCTTCAAAAAGGCCAGAACCGGCACTACAGAGAAAGGTAGAGGGGGATCGGTATTTCTTTTACTTTCTCCTGGGACCGACAAAGCTCTAATCTTTTGGCACTCTATTCAGAGAAGGGGATGGTTCCTATTTTGAGTTAAGGTATAGTACTTACATTGACCTGTGGATAAATTGACCCAGGTTTTTTGGGTCAAAATTTTGACTAAAATTTCTAGACTTATGAGTATACACATTAAAATTAAATGATTTCATTTTCTGCCTTATTCAGACCAATTATCTCAAAGAACAATAATATCCAACCCCCCCAGGACAGGGATGCCTTTATTGGACCAACCAAAATGCACAAAATACATTTATATTTATACATTTCGAAGCTCCATTGGTTTCTTCATCAGGCAAAAGTGTTAAAAGTCATACAAGGAGAAAGAAAAGAATGACAATGTTAGAGTCATAGGCGTCCATTTTGTCAAGGTGCTGATATTGTTCTTCTCAGTTAAGATGGTATGGAGGGATACCCATATACGCAGAGGTCATGCCTCCTTTTTGGCCATGTGGGCTCTGAGAGACAAAGAGTCATTGGTTTTTGGTGTTATTGTACTTTGTTGTATGTCCAACATGGGTACCCTGGATATGTTCTCTCAAAACAGATGGACTTGTGGAGAGTGACTGCCCAAGAGCAAGTGTGCATTCCCCACCTCCATTAATCTCACTAAAGGAGGATTACTAACTTTTCCTCTACTTCTGCTCCTTTGTCTTTAATAGCAGGCTTCTTGAACCCATTCCTAAAATGGACCCTGTCAGTGTGGAGACACTGGGTTAAACTCCATCCACTCTTCCTTGGACTATACCTCCTTCCAGTGCAATAACAACACCTTGTAATTTAAGAACTGGAAAGCCTGACAGCCTTATAGGATCAAGGACTTTTTTGTTAATGTTAGATAGACCAATCTTGGTGTACTTTTTGGATCTTAAGCTACAGGTGCTCCATCTGGTTGGCTACATAAACTTTTAAGTCTGTACCTTTGTTTGCTTGCTCTCTATGACAGTCTAAAGCAGGGGTCAGCAACCTATGGCCCACAGGCCGGGTCTGCCCCCCCGAGGCCTTTGGACCAGCCCCCGCCGACCCCCGCCACCACCATGTATGCTGCCGCCGTGCCACCGCCGCGTCGTCGCGGCCACCATTTTGTTTTCCAAAATGGCAGCTGCAATTTGCTCACACATGTGCAGTACTTCCGGTGTACTGTGCATGCGTGCATGCATGAGTGTGCGCACCGCCATTTCCCCCCACACACCATCAGCCTGCGGAAGACCAGGGGATCCCCGGACTGGCCCCAGGTAAGGGGAACTTGCCGACCCCTGATCTAAAGGGAAATTAAGGGCTATTATTCTGTATGAAGAACTGTGTGCAAAATCAATATCTAATCCTCAAAGGATGATCTATACAAACTAGGGGGCAGAATAAGATTGATTTGGGAAAGAAGAGTTTCAGTATTTCTGAGGCATAATGGAAGACTATCTGGTCTACACCATGATAGAAATCTATCTCTATCACTGCCCAGGAAAATATCTAAAATTTGGTTTATAGATATCATCTAACTCCATCTAGGTTATTGTGTATCTTGAGCAACCTTTCCCTCTTGTGCAGCAGGGGCTTCAATAAGTGGGGCTTTGTCATGAATATGTGAACCAGGTGTCCCAAAATGCCCAAATGCTCCTACATTTCACAAACTGACTAGACAGAGCTTGGAGTGTTGCTATGTCTGAGAAACTGACTCGCCAATTAAAACAATCTGAAGAAACCACTAAGACCACTAATTTTGAAGAAATTTGTTATCTGTTTATTGTTTATTCCAACAAAAATGCATCACCACCCATCTCAGCTGATGGAATTCTGGAAATCTTTCTAATGCTCTTCTGTTGTCAATGGTATCATATCTTGTGATAAACTTGCCCTGAGAAAGTACGATACTGTTTATTTTTTTTTCTTATTGACATAGTTGCAATATTCTTTTTATTTTCTCTGAATGTGCTTGTCATATGATTATACTTCTTTTGTAATTCTAAAATCTTAATAAAATGTAAAAATAATACCAGGCATCTTTATATGTACATTAAGTAGGTAAAGGTTTCCACATCATTTTATCTTCACACCAGATTAGATATGTTAGCCCTGTGCATACCTAGGCCTTCCCCTCCTCTTTTGATATCAGAATTGCTGTCAATTCAGCCTTATGATCCTAATGTGGACACCATTATGTGGAAGCAAGCAGGTCACGTCAGCTAGCTTAGGAGTCACCAAGAGGATTTATGTTATGGACATCCCATGAAACAATGGGATAGCTCCAGTCAGTGTAATCAACTCTATCTAGCTAACACTTTAAGCTATCCTGCTGCAGGAATACACCCATTCACACCCCCATGCTACACCTTTGGAAGACCCAGATTCAAAGTGTCACCTATGCATATCAAAGATTTGGACCATTTGGGCACATCAACTCTCTGTTTTTTGCCCCAGGGAACAAATTTCCTATAAATTAGTTGGATTAGCTTGGTTTGCAGGCAGAGGTGCTGTCGGTTTGTACTGTGCTAGACCCCTCTTTTGCTCACCAAACTCCAGTGGCCTTGGGAGCAATTGAGTTCCCCTTTTCCTGTTCTAGAACATCATCAAGAGAAGCAGCATCCAAAAGGTGTTGTATCTCCATTAGAGTGCCTTATTCTATTCCAACCTAACGCCTTTATTTCTCAGTTCTTGTGTGCTTGCGTGAGTGATTGTTAAGAGTATGTGTTGGTTTCCCTCTTTTATATAAAGTACAATTCATTGAGTATTTGCCTCTGTGGTACCTCTTGCCTTCAACTTTGTTATACACAGGGATGATCCCAGGGCTGCGAAACCCAGTCAATACATCGAGCTAATATTTACTTCCCCAAGGGTGAACTAACTTTAAGGTAGAGCTCCTGTCTTGGTTACAAATATACACTCCTAAACCTGTGCATGAAGGATAGTTTCTCAAGACAAAAGAACTGGTCTAGAAGAAAAAAATGTCAACCTTATTTGAAAGGAAGTTAGCATACTGATTTTTAAAAAAATATATATTGTTAATGCCTGTTGACATAATCAATGCCAGCAAGATTAGACCTCTGAATATAAGAAAACACACTTGGAAAACTATAATAAACTTTTTTTAAAAGAAGAATTAGGTTCCAACAAGATGTGATTGGGTTGGGGCAGCTATAAACAGATCTGGTTTCCTATCTGTGTGCCCCTGTTGATTTAAAAAAAAAAAAAAAAGCTTTCCCCCCTGCTTTACATGTGAAAGCTTAAAGCTCATGAGCAAAGAATATGTCCACCTCACATTGGTCTAATTGTTTAATACATGAGAAGGCAACATGTGCTCTTCCAGATGTTGTTGGACTCCATCTCCCATCAGATCCAGCTTGTATGGTTACTGGTTACAGATGATGAGAGTGATAATCTTACAACATCTGGAGGGCTACAGGCTTCCCTTCAGAGCAGGCTTTCCCCCAACCTGTAGCTCCTATTATCCTATACCACTGGCTACTACAGATGGGATCTGCAGTTCAACAGCATCTAGAAGGCCAGACCTTCCCCTCACTAACTTAAAGAGAGACAAAAATTTAAGAGGGGGTAAAGGTGATAGATCACCTATTACAGAAACTGAACTCTGGAAAATTGATGGAAAAATTAAATTATACTTTTCTAGCAACTAACCAGTTTCCATTCAAAACCTGCACAAACAGTAAACAGAAACATTACTGTTTGTGCAGGTTTTGAATGGAAACTGGTTTAAAATGTAAACACATTAACATGTCATGGAGTGAGAAAATAGAATTGCTTTCTGGAAAGGATCTTTGAAATGGGAGATGGTAGGAAAAATATTTGAAACATCTGTTTTAATACTTTAAATAGGCATAGATAACTTAGGCTGTGACTATGCCATCTGTCTCCTTAACATTCGACCCAAATATTTTGTCCAAATCAAAGCATTCTGTATTCCAGTCCATGGTGGAAATGTTTGACATTGTGAGTTTTATATGAGATACTGGAAAGTTAAAATGTGTTGCATAAAATGTCATATATCATGCCTTTTCTGCACAAGCAACTTTCTGAACTTTGGGTAATATGCTAAGGCATCAAGCCTGTCAAAGTGTAAGGCTTTTCCATGACAACTCAAGCCTATGGTCATTAATGTTCCTGGGTCTTTCTGTCTTCATGACTGCATTTACAATTCAAATGCATGAATGTTTTGAAACACAGACTGAGGGGATGAAGGTAGAACATTCTCAGAATGAAGGAAATTTGTTTTGCCAGGAGAGGTGGAATCATGTAGTTATTTAATGTTGCTTTAATTGAGAAGAATGTAGCATACTGGTTTTAATTTAGCGTGGTTCTTAATTCACATAACTTATGAAAATACCTAGCTAACACCAATATTTTCAGTTCAGCTAACTTGTCATTTCCCACAACCTTTCACAATTCTGGCTCTCCCCAGATGATCCCCAGTTGAGCCATAGTTTATTTTACTCAGCCCATCCTGTTTGCTTAGGTCTGCAGTTTGTAAAATGCAGTCCACAAAAAAAGCATCATGTAAGCCATAGGAAGAAAACAATGCCACTGCTTTGAGGTATCCGGCCAATCAGACGTATTTGCCTTTAGTCTTTGCTGAAAAAGCGAGACATTCTTTCTGCTTTGATACTATTTGATTGTTTTAAACCAGGGGTAGGCAACCTTTTTCAGCCCTGGTCCTGGTCCTCTGAAGTCCTCTTCTCCACTGGGCTGAGGGGGGGGAATGGTGGCATGCGCGCTTACGCGCGCGTGCACAACCCCCCCATGTGTGTTGCCGCTGCCGCGCATGTCACGGCCGCCATTTTGATTTCCAAAATGGCAGCCACGACGCATTTGCACATGTGCAGGAGTACCACGCATGCGCAAACGAGTTGCGGCTGCCATTTTGGAGAACAAAAATGGCGGCCGCCACTCACGGCCACCATTTTGATTTCCAAAATGGCGGCTGCGACTCATTTGCGCATGCGCAGTACTCCTGCACATGTGCAAATGTGTCGCACCCACCATTTGGGAAATCAAAATGACGGCTGCGGCGCACGCGGCCGCACGGAGGCCAAAATGCGCCGCCATGGCGGTGGCGGCGGCAGGGGTCCATCTGGGCTGGTAAGTCCGGCGACCTGGGCCGGAACCGGCCCAGGGGCCGTAGGTTGCTGGCCCCTGTTTTAAACTATGGAACATGAGCTCATCAAGGCAGAGCTCCTGTATTTTCCTCTGTCTGTGCTGTATTTTCTTATTTAGAAAGATGCACTGAATGTCACTTTGAAGGACTTGAGTTTTTTGATACCTCCAGAGAGTGAGGCTTCTAATGTTACTAATCAAAAGATATTATACAGTTATTCCATCTTCCTCCTTGATGCATTGTTTGGTGAGGAAAAATATGTAAAAATTGATGGGGATCCATAGTGGGAAATGGGAGACCACATTATCTGACAACCTCCCAAATCCATCAACAAGGAAAGATGATGTTATGATAAATACTCCCCCTGAAGCCTACTTTTTACCTAATCAAAATATGTTTGTTGCAGATCTTCATTATATCAGAAAAGATGATCCTATAGAACTGTGTAGTTTACTTAAAAAGACAACAAAAAACTTCTGTGTAATTTGTGACAGTAGGATATGACGTTCCCAACAGAGGGAATGTTCATTATAGAAAAATTAGACAAACTAATGAAAACTAAAGAGACTCATACTTTTTGTACTTGGTTGGGTTAAAAAGAAAATCTAAGCTACACTGGAAATTAACCCTTTCTTCCATCTGCTTAGTTATATAGGATAGAACATATCCAAAAGTTATGCATTAGTTTGCTTTCACAATATTTGTCTTTGTGGGTCAATATTTCAAGGACTCAGAAAGTTGAAAGTTTACATATGCCCAGTAAGGGATTTTGGAGGCAGCTGCTCTTTACCTTGCCTACTGTAAGCAGATTGTTTGTGCTGGACAAATTATCTGCTGGACTGACCTACAGTGGAAAACATATTAGAAGAATCATAGAGCTGGATGGTACACCAAAGTCATGGAGTACAACTTATACTTACTCCAGGTGGCCATCTGCTTAAAAACCTTGAACAAAGCCAAGTTCACCATCTTCTGAGGCAGTCTGTTCCACTTGCCAGACAATTTATACTGTGAGAAAATTATTTCCAATATTTAGATGAAAATATTGTTTTGTGTAATTTGGTTTGGTTTTTGTCTTTCAGGTCAACAGATCAGGTTTTTGTCTTCCAGATCAACATTTTGTCCCTTTTTTGTATATAGTGTGAAAGATCATGTACATTGATACTGCCGCTCTAATAAAGAAGAGAAAGAAAGAAGAAACACAAAACCAAGTACCATGCAGTGCTTATACATGCCTTTGTTAACTTTCATTTATGAGAGACAAATTATGGTACAAAAGTTTATTTAGTAACAGTTTTGTAAACATTTGAGGTAAATGAACATTTACACCAACTGGTTCTCACAGGATACACAAGGCACTTCTTCAAAGACAGCACTTGGAACAGCTTGCTGCTTTTTGTGTTATTATAAGTCCCTGACTACCCAGAAAAAAAATCTCTCCTTTTTGTTGTGAGGTTTGGTGATGTAAAAAGATACACAGACTTTAAGCAACATAAAACCTCTGAGTAAACCATCTTATGCAACCCAATCCATCAATGGGGAGAAAGTATGTTAAGAGAGAATACATTTACTTCAAAACTGCACATACTGACTTCAAATAGGTCAACAGTTTCAGGAATTGTAGTGTCATGTAACAACACATTTTTAAAAAAATCCAAACCTGCATATCCATGCTTGTTTCCCAGGAATAATTTCTACTTATGCAACTAAGCCCATTGGTTTCACAAGAAAAATATCTCTGCGAACAAAGGAAACTGGCATATTGTTCTTAACAAGAAAGCAAAACATCTCTCTCTCTCTCTCTCTGACAAAACTTCCACGTGGGAACTATGCGATGATTTGTAAAAATATTTGGCCTTTTTTGTTTTTGCAAGTGGGGGTTGTAAGTTCACACTATAATGGTTATTTGTTTTATCGTTGTTTAATACTAGATATATTCATATAAAATTATGTTCCACTAATTGCATTTTTTTCTTTACAGAAAGGCTACTTCACTTATTACAAAATTCCTACACAGAGAATTTGTAGGATGCCATGGGAAAATCATAATAATATATTTGATTTATTTAATAATAATATGGAGCTACATCATATGCTATGAAACCAAAGAAAACAAAGAGTTGCATAAGCAAAGAAAGAAATGAAACAAAAAATGAAAGGAAACATTCGTAATTTAAGCAATCTGAATTAATCAATGGGAAGACAACAGAGGTGGGGAATGTTAGGAGAAATTATGTTTGCAATCGACATATGATCACACTGATAATCACTTTATAAACTGTGAGATTAAATTTGCAGGATTAAATAGAAATTCCAGGTTGAAATTGTCTGCAAAATTAACTTGAGGTGAAGAATATTTGGCCCTCCAGATATCTTAGGTATCATAGGGACCCAGATATCTTAGGTATCAAGTCTCTTAGATTCATAGATATCAAGTTTCAGCTAACATTGGCTAATGGTAAAGGATTGTGGGAGCAGTAGTTCAACTTATCTGGAAAGCCAAAGATTCTCCATTGCTGATCTATGCCACATTAATACATTTTCATTCAAAGGGGACATTTAAATACCACAAATTATGATAATAGTATCATTTTAATTCCACAGCATGATCATTTCATGATAAACAATGTATACCATTCTTATTACATGTTCTCCTACTTCCTACTGATCTTCTTTTGCTTACATATCCAGGGGTAGCCATGTTGGCCATATAGCAAAGTACAATAACATCCAAAAGCCACAAAACAGTGATACTTGTATTGGTTCAACAAAACTTAGAGCTAATTGTCACGACTAGTGGTAGATGTGGTCTTCTCTGAGCTCCAGATGTGAAGGATGTGCTTTATTGCTAAAGCACATGCTTTGCATACAGAAAGTCCCAGGTTCAATCCCTGGAATCTCCAAAAGGGTTGGAAAAGACTCCTGCTTTGAAAACCTGGAGAGTCGTTGCTAGATAATGTAGATCAAAGAAACACATGGTCCTCCAGATAATTTGCAATGCAACTCTTGTCAGACCCAACTAACATAACCTGTGGTGAGAGATGAAGGGAACTGAAGTCCAGCAACATGGGGAGTCCTACATGTTTCTCTACCTCAATGTGTAACAGTTGTTCTCAGTCTTTGGTCTTCCAGCTATTTTTGTCTGTGAATCCCAGAATCCTTGGTCAATGGCAACACCAGCTAGCAGGGGTAGGCAACCTTTCCCCTTTAAGGGCCGAGGGACTTCAGCTCCCAGAAGCCTCAGCCATGTTGGCCAATAGTCCCATGTTGGCCAATAGCTCCTGGGATTCTGGGAGCTGAAGTCCCTCGGCCCTTAAAGGGGAAAGGTTGCCTACCCCTGAGCTAGAGTTTTCTGAGATCTAAAGTTCAAAAAAACCTGGATGACCAAAAGCAGAACACCTATGAAGCATAACACCGCTAGATAGGACAATGGGACATCTCGATGCAAATGCCAAACACAGAGAAAGTAGAGTGAAAATTAACTTTACTCTATATGCATTTGGTTGTGTGTTTTTTTAAATGCCATGTGGCATGCAGAAGGTAAAGTCCTGCAGGTATCATTAGACTTTTTGCATTTGCATGGGGTGTGTGTGACAGCGACAAGAATGCAGCAATTAGTTGTAAAAAATGAACCCTTAACTGTGTCTTAATCTCACTGTAATCAGTGGAACTAAACTGTGCTGCCTTTTGTCTACACTGAACCTATGTGTGTTTATTAAGACATAAATTCATTATATCCAACTACGGGCCTTTGCAGACTGCCAGAAATAATGCAAATTGAGACCACTTTAACTGCCCTGACTCAGTGCTAGGGAATCATGGGAACTGTAGTTTATTATGGCACCAGAGCCCTCTGACAGAGAAGGCTCAATGTCTCAGAAAAAACTACAGTTCCCATGATTCCCTAGCACTGAACCAGGGCAGTTAAAGTGGACTCAAGCTGCATTATTTCTGGCAGTCTGCAAAGGCCCTAAATTTTCTTGTAGAGCCAGCATGCATATGCAGCCTTTATTCTATTAATTTCAGTAGATTTTCTGCTGCCTTATTTCTGAAGAAGTCTTGTATTATAAAAAACATTAATTTTTATGATTAACTGATTCTCAGAGTAATTTAAACTATAACATAATAATACCAGTCTCTAAACTTCAAATGCCAGATGTTCCATTCCAGAAGTGGACCAAGTATCTAACTACAGTATATCTTACAGAAACAGGTCTATATTTTAAAGTGTAGATTGCACCAAACAGCTGTCAAATAACAAAAGAGGGCACAACAATTAAATAGGTAGAGGAATGTCTTGTTGGACTGAGAGTTTGTAGAGCAAGAACCCATTCTTCGTGGTCTCTGTGCATCACAATTATGACAAATTAAAGAGCAATCTTTCCATTCATCTGGTATCACCATCCTGCCTAATGCTTCTCAAGTTGAATTTGCCCCCATCTTACTACTGTACAGCTGTTTGGCACAACTCATTTTCTAAAACTCAACTCTGCTTATGTAACAAATAGTAACATGATAGCTATGGCTCTCCTGGCATGGTCAGACTGCAACTTCCATCATCCCTCACCACTGACTATGCTGGCTAGGGTTCATTGGGGTTGCCATCTGGAGTGCCACATATTGTCTTAAGCTAGATCCTAGGAGAAATTTCATGTGGATTCCTGATTTTTTGGTAATCACATTCAACTTAACAAAGGGTGGCCATGCATATGAATATGTACCACCATTCACATTAAATAACACATCCAGACAGTTAAGTGATGCCCATACGAGCATTACAGTATACATGGAGTTGTCTATTCCAATGTATATTCACATCAGGAACAGATTTTAAAAGTTGCTTAATGTGAACAGCTGTCTATTGCTTGTTGAGGTGATGGTATATTTTATATATGGTTACCACATACACATGGAGGAAAATATATCCAAGAGTGCATGTGTCTGAAGAAAATACACAGCTGTTTTGAACAATGCACACAATTTGTCATGACTGGAGGCAGATTCCTGCTGTATATGGATACACATCAAAGTAATCACATGTGAGATACACTTTCAGTACCTGCACGGATGTGGCATCCTTATAGAAAAAAACACTGTGTGTGGAAGGACAACATTTGAATGTAAACTTCAGGATTTCAAATGGTAAAAACAGTGCACAGTTCACAAGGTAAACTAAGCAGAGTACATATATTAAAAATCCACCAGCGCATCTACAAAGCACATGAGAAAAATGAAAGTAATGTGCCTTAAAAACAACATTTAATTACTGGTTTAGACTGTATCACCTCAATCTTTCTTTCTATAGGTATGGCAAAATATGTTAGAAAACATTTTAAATTAACAATTTGTGCCTTTAAAGGATGTTAAACATACTGGATCAAAATCCATCTCTTGGGTAGTTCTATAAACTTGGTGAGTATTCGCCTAAGGATGAAAGGTCCCCCTTCTCTCACAGGCTTCTGATCAAAGTTGGTGCAGAGTTATTTCTCTCTATACTATGGAACCGTGATTCCCAAATTTTGATCCTCCAGGTGTTTTGGACTTTTGCTCCCAGAAATCCTGACTATTGACCAAGTTGGCTGTGGCTTCTGGGAGCTGAAGTCCAAAACACTTGGAGGACCAAAGTTTGGGCACCCACTGCTATGGAGGAAGGATTGTCTGCAGACTAAATTTAGTAGGGTCACCTGGAAGGAGCTACTCTCAACCCAGTCATAGTAATTATAGTAACCCTCCTATTTGTGAAATCAAAAATCCCCTTCAGCTAGGTTACGGGTGGCATGTTATTATAGTGTCTTACCAATCTATGCCTTATCTTTTAGGAGAAATGTATGAGTCTTCAACAATGCAGTAGAGTCCCATTGATCATATTAGACTTCATTGCTAACACTGATGTAGAAAGCCCTGGCATAACTCATACTTTACAAATCAAATTACATTTGGAGTTACATACATTATTGATTGGGTCTAATTTGTTTGGTTTCTCCTGTTGCAATTTTACCTCAAAGTCAATGTTTGGAGAATTCATAAATGTAAAAAAATAACACTTAAAATGAAGTACTATAATTGTATTAAACACTTGTATAGATTTATTTAAATACTTAGGCTGCAGTCCTGTACACAATTACCTAGGACTAAGAACAACTGAACTCAATGAGAGTTATTTTTAAGTAGAGGCATAGGATTGCAGTCTAAAATATAAGTTTTAAGAAGTGAACACATTTATATGAAATCTTTGCAGGTAATCGAAGAAAAATTCCTTTGAATCAAATAATCTGTGCTTCATTTCTTTTGGTAGAAAACTTTTTATGAAAAACTAAAACAAATCTAAGTTGTAATAATTTAGTAAAATAGCTGTGTTACTTTGCTACAAATTTAAACACCCTTGACAAACACGTCACTAAAACAAAGCATTTGTAAAATACTTGGATTGCTGCAGAAACATATAGATTGCATATAGTTTGTCTTGTAACTATTACAAAA
This sequence comes from Phrynosoma blainvillii, assembly GCA_026167975.1. Taxonomy (NCBI): domain Eukaryota; kingdom Metazoa; phylum Chordata; class Lepidosauria; order Squamata; family Phrynosomatidae; genus Phrynosoma; species Phrynosoma blainvillii. The sequence goes on along the minus strand of JANUYF010000003.1, from coordinate 322,773,334 downwards.
TGTCAGGTCCTTTATTTTAATTATTATTTAGACTTATACTTTAAAATTAAAATCTTTTAATCTAGTACATCACAGTCTTCCACACTTCCTAACTATTCACCTGTACAACTGCAGAAGATGAATACTTCTGACCGAAATAGATTGATCCTGTTAGTACTTCCTGAGATTCCAACCTTGAAATGAGGCAGATCTATTTATTAGTCTTCCCTAACCTTTTACTTTCCAGATGTCTTGGACTACTATTCCCGGCATCCCAGTCAGGAGGTGATGGTCATAGAGAGGTTTAACACATTTCAAAGGCACCAGGTTAGGAAAGGCTGTTATATGTTAATGATGGGAAAGAGGTAATTTCAAGTGGACAGATGCTGGACAGTGCAGTGGGAGGAACTGGGTAGCGCTATGTAATTTGAAGACCGTTTCGAATCGGTCACCACTGCATGTAACTCCATTCCCGAGGTGTTTTAAAAAGCGATACTTGCAGCCTGATCCTATGCCTAAGTAGGTTCCTCTGTATTCAGTGGAAATTACCCCCAGCTTGGTGTGCATAGCTTTGCTGCCCAAAAAGACAATTTAGGCTGTAGATCCAGCATGGGACAAAGGAGTTGTATGCATGAAAGCTTCATGGAAGTCCATCAAGTTTAAGGAAAGCTTAATCTGTGCATGGTTGCATCTACAACCCATACTTAAGGATGCTGCACTGGTTAGTGGGCCAAAGAGAGCCTGTTTTAAAATTGAACATCCGAGTTGATCAATGTCACTCTTTCATTTCATATACTATGAATAATTTGATATAGCTATGGCACACTTAAATCCTTAAAGTCACTTGTGAAAACACCCTTATATACCTACTTTAAAGCAAGGCATGGAAATCTTTCAGTCTTGGGGCCTAAGGAAAAGCTACAGGGTTAGGCTACAAGGACTAAGCACTCTTCTCATTATTATTTTTTTAAATGATGAAAACAAGTTAAATGAACATTTTTCCCCCAACAGAATAAATTGTTTTCCCAAGAGAAGTTGGTTGGTTCATGAGTTAATTCCTTTCTAAGTTGGTTGAAAGATAAAAATTGAGTTTATTTTTAATCCATAATAGGGACTTCACACATGTCTTCAAATGTCTATACAATAATGTTTATACAAAGAGGAGTCATTATTCATTAACTAAACCCCCCTCTCCTACTATTCTACTTTCAGCTCTCACTTTGGTTAATACTCTATAAGCTGTGTAGACATTATTTTAATAAGAAAATTTTAAAAAACTGGAGTCTGATCTCAAAGCTTTTCCCCATATACCCTCATGAAAACTGGCATTTATTTCAGTGAAAATGGGGCAGTGCCCATTAAAGATATTAAAATGTTCAGCATAAAAACCAAAATACCTGGATGTGGAACACTTTTGATTCTGGATTATTTCATGCACACATATAGTAAGCAGTAAGTCAGTTGTAATACAACAGGTCTTCATTAATTGTGTTCACAAATATATTATTATTATGTAAAAGGAAAAAGAGAACATCTCTTATAATAGCTGTGTAGTAGTTTGCTCATACTAATTTTGTTATGGCAATTCACTTTTATTCATACATATCCTTTCAGAAAAAACTGAATTTATCACAGTTCATGGGGAATCATGAGTCAAATTCCAGTTTAAGTAAGTCATACACTCCTGAGTGATTTCCTAGATCAGAAATATTACTCAGTGCAATCCTATGCATGTCTCCTCAGAGGTAAATCCCATTGAGTTCAATAAGATTGACTTCAGCTTAAGGGTATGTAGGATTGCAACCGAGATAGAAAACCAAAGTAACTTTAGCAAAAAGTATTGTCTACACTGATATACACGAGCGCAGTATTTATCACAAAGAATACTGGCAGTTGTCTCTTCCTTCCTCGCTCTCTTCTTTAAATAAGTTATTGTAAATACAGAGAGTCTCATTATGCCAATGAACTGCTTTAAATTACACATAATACATTTTCAAAAAGCAAACAGTTAAATCCTGCAAGTCTGTTGACTTCATATCAGGTCAGCAAAGTTGCATAACCCACCCCAACATCAGTACCTTTTGTATCATGGTATTTTGAGGCATTACATGAGTGCCCCTGAAAGGAGTTTAGACATATTCCTGGAAGATGGATCTGCCAAACAAAGGCTATGATTATTAATCAGTATTTTAGTGGTTTGATGTGGTGTTTTTATATGTGTTTAAATATAAAATTTATATTTTATATTTAAACTTTTTGTAAACATTTTTTTTAATTTTTTGTTACGGAAGCCGCCTTGGGTTCAGTTCTGGCAGAAAGGCAGCATATAAATAAAGTAAATAAATAAATGGATAAATAAATGGATAAATAAATAAATAAATAAATAATATTAATCTTGAAGCCTGGCTCTAAGGTACCTCCATATTCAGAGACACTCCAAATGAATGTCATTTGCTGGGATGCAGCAAAGTATTAGTTTCACATCCTATTTGTGGCTTCCCAAAGGCATTTATGTATTTGTTTGGCTGCTGTGGATACTGAACTAGACTAGGTGGACTTAAGTCTTATCCAGCGGACTGCTCATAATTTTTTTTTTTTTTTTTTACATGCATGAACTCATGATTTTGATTTTCATAGGCCCTTTCAACCTGCTCCATTTTACACATGTCTCCTTGCACAGGCAGATCATTTGTACTCAGTGGCATTCCTAGGTTTGGTGTCACCCGGTGCGGTAACTCATGGTGTCACCCCCCTCATTGACCTCTTCCTCTAATTTCACACCAATACAGAATTCTTATTAATTTTTTTTTTTTTTGCTCTAATGTTACTCGTAAATCATAATTCCCATATATATTACTGAATGTAATGCTAATAGTTATGACATAAACGCCTAGGGAAATTAAAATCATAATATCATACACATAACGTGGATGTATTTACATATACATAGTGAAGGTTTGGTTAAAATGTAATGTTTTTAAACAAAATTTAAAAAGAATATTTAAAAAAAATTCAAATTTTTAATTTTTTGTAAAGAAAACAAAAAATTGAAATTTGAAATTTTAATTTTAAACAATTCTGGGGGCCCTCCTTTCTTCTACCACTGAGGTTCACCTCACTCCTACCACCTCTTAAAGCATTTTAAAGAGATATAGGCAAATTCCACAATGTTTCGGCCAAAATACAGGTATGAAGAGGATATCGTAAAGTTGTAATTATTACCTAGACGTAATTATGGTATACTGATGAAATTTTGTCAGTGTCATCATTGGTCCCTAAGTGCATGATTTTGAGAAAATCAGCTCATTGTGTTCTGTATTTTTGATACAGGTTGTGCCAGAAATGGCTAGTGGTTTAATGCGCAATCTGAAGACTTCTACAAGTATTCGGAGGGTCAAGAAAGACTAGGAAAAATGTATAAATCTGGATGGTGACTATGTAGAAAAAAAGTTAACAACTACAAATCAAGACAAACTTTTTGTCAATTTTTTTTTTAAAGGTAATAATTAAAACTTTATGACTCGTAAACCACTTCAGTCACTTTAGTCACTTCTGGCACAACCTGTAACAAAAATACAGGATACAATGAGCTGATTTTTTCAACATCATGCACTTAGGGACTAAAGATGACACTGACAAAATTTCATCAATATACCGTAATAACTTCCAGGTGATAATTAAAACTTTACGATACCTCCTTGTATTTGAGCAGAAGTGGTGTCACCCTGGTGCGGTCCGCACCCCCCTAGTGATGCCACTGTTTGTACCAAATGAGTAAAACCCCTTGCATTTTGTGGTAGCAGAACAACACATCAAGCAATCTCATGAGGCAGGTCGAAAGCCCATAGCTTTCCCCATAGAGTCCCACATTTCCTAAATTAACAAACTAAGCACAGTTTGTCCAAGGGTATGACACTGTGCCACAAATTACTAGTCAACAGTTTTCCCTGTCAAGTATGTATATAAGTACATTAATGAATGCCCTTAATAAATGCAGTGCCTGCGCCAAAGAGATTAGTAGTCTTCTTGGACACTATATAAATGGTGTTCCATCTTGGGCTCTGTTGGTGAATAGGAAACTACTTTATTTTGAGATTTCAAAAACAGTCGCTTTTTCTGTTGGTGGAACCTTGGTCATAACGTTAAAATATTCCAGAAAAAAAGCATTTATTTTGGAGGGTGATGTCTGAACATTTATAAACAATAATAATTGCAACATGGTATAGTGTTTGGACTAGGACACTGGGAGACCAAGGTTCAAATCCCTGCTTGGCTATGGAAACCCATTGGGTGGCCTTTGGCAAATCCCACTCTCTCAGCCTCAGAGGAAGGCCATGGCAAACTGCCTCTGAACAAATCCTGCCAAAATCACCCCATGAGAGGTTTGCCTTAGGGATGCCATAAATCAGAAATGACTTGAAGGCACGTAACAATAATTACATTCAGCTAATACAGATTTCTGTTCTGTCATATCACAGCTGTACATAAGCAAACAGTCCATTGAGACATGCTGAGTATAGAAATGCTATAATTTAGATTTTAGATGGGACAACTTAACTGAATTTTACAAAAGCTAGACGCATATTATTGTGTTTTAAAGAACTTTACACATCTTTAGTCTAAAACAGGGGCCAATATTTTGTGCAGGCAAAATTCTTGTCCTCAGCTCCACCGATTAACTTAGGCTACAGTCTTATACATGCCTACTTGAGAGTAAACCCCAATAAAAATTAATTTATTTTTCAGTAAACATTCACAGAATTGTGTTGTTCATTGGCAATGTATTGCACTCCCCTGAGGGTGTTTCACAAATTACATAACGATACTGCATCACTTCTGAATGAGTTTCAGAAAGTGGAAAACAGCCATTGTGTACTCAAATGTGTTTCTGCATTCTAGACAATGTAGTTCATTCTTTGATTTACGAACATTGGAAGCACAATAGGTTGTTTAAAAACAGTTTAAAGCAGTCATATTTTATTCTGGCTCTGTTGTACTCAAATCCCAAAGAAGTCAATGGGACAAGTTACTTATTTTCCTGCGTATAAGACTACTTTTTTACCTGCAAAATCTGTGACTAAAGTGGGGGGTCGTCTTATACGCCGGATATAAGGCTAATGAAGATAGAGGTGCTAAAACTCTATATTTTGACTGGGAAAATGGGGGGTCGTCTTATACGTGGGTCATCTTATACGCCGGAAAATACGGTAAGTTGCAACTAGCAGATTCAATTTTTTCCAAGCAGGTTGAGCACAATTAAATTTCTCCGAAATGCTAATGCTCAATCTTTTTAATTCCTCTCATACTCCTTCTATGAGATAAAAGAAATACCCACATATGATACCACATTAATTTGGAGTCTATAGGGGTTTTAAAAAAAAAAATTGGGTGTGCAGTATTGTATTTCAATACAATCTTCTTCATGTCTATTTGGAAATAATCCCCACTGAGAAAAATGGAGCTTCCTCTTAACCAAACATGTTTAGGACTGTAGCCCTACTCTTTGTGTGAGGCTTTTGCTAAATGTGTTTTACTCCACTGGTCAACATTAATTCCTTTTAAACTCTATTTATTTTAACTAGAGACACAACCTTTACTCTCTCCTTTTGAATCAATCCAATTTGAAAATCCACACCTCTGATGAATTGCACCCTCAGCACTCTTTCCAACTAGCACAAAACTAGTCATTTAAAAGGCATAGTCCTAGATCAACCTATAGTTTTGATCACATTTGTAATAAAAGGCCAAATAAGGTTCTTTTCTGTATTAAAAACTACATAACATCATATGTTGAGACACTTCCTTTAGTCCTTTGTCATTGCCTTTGGAGTTTCAGCATTAATATAACCAAACTTCTTTTTTTTAAAAAAAATACACCACAGATTTAAAATATGTTTTCTTGGTTTGGAAACTGTATAGAAGAATCTCAAGGTTCATGCTTCCTCACAGATCCAGATTCAAAGGGTGGCAAGGGGGAGGAAAACAAGAAGAAAACAATGCTAATTAATGAAATTTGAATGTTTAGATCTATAGCAGGGGTTACTCCAGTGTTGCCCAGTCCAGACCCATTATAACTGGCAAATTCTCACAAGCAGAAACTATCTAAATAGAGAGCACATAAGCTGGCTTCATTTTTCATATGCTTGTTTGACCCAAGAAAGTGACAGACGATCTCCTGTTATCGTCATGCTATGGCAGTGATCAGTGGCAAGAAGGAAAGGTTAACAAGAAGGACAATGCCTCTGCTTACTAAGCACATTTTTCTCCCCGTCCCTTCCTCCTTTTTAAGAACTAAATGTGAACCTAAGGTAGTAAATGTAACAGTGGTGAGGGTAGAAGAGAGATGACAGATGTTAAAGACTAAACATTTCTTTGGAAGGGTATGACCCTACAAACAGCATGTTCTCACTTGCTGCTAGCACCTGGCACCTGGAGAAGTCTCTTTCCCTCTCACATGATCTGGCTGCAATTGGTCCCTTGGCCAGTGGGCTTCACTTCAGCCACTCCTGGCCTACTAGAAAACATTGATAAGCAATCCCTCCCATCACCATCACCACCACCACCACCACTACAAGCCACAGAGTGCAAGAACTACAAGCTTCAGAGTCTGGAATCGTGGCCTCCCCTATTCCCCCCTGTCCTGGGGCCGAGCCTACTCTAACCCTCTCCGTCCCCATCCCAATCCCCATTCCCATCCCACCCTAGTGTGGCTCCCCTTTACATTTTGCTGTCTCCATCACCTCTCCCTCCAAGTGCAAGGGATCAAGTTAGATGGTCAAGTCGTCCGACCTGGCTCTACTGCTGCTCGACTTACTAGCCCTGCTCAAGCGACGGCTGTCCATGAGCAGAGGGGGGTCATGCATCTCCACCAGAGTGCATGTCGCTGACATGGGCCGCTCTTCCTCGTCCCCTTCTCCTTCCCACTTGCTGCCGCTTCCCGCACTCAGGCTGGTGCTCATGCTGCTGCTGTTGGCAGCAGCTACAGGTGACAAAGAAGGTGGAGGTGGAGGGTGTTCACACGGCTCCTCTTGCTCTGGATGTGATTGCTGCAGGCTGCTGGGGGTGGAAGAGGCAGCGGAGCTAGAAGGCGCCATCTTCCTCTGCTTCTCCACTGCCATATTGGCCCAGTTCTGCTCATGAGCCAGGGTCTGGCTGTTGAAATAGGAGTTGATGACGGGCGAAGGGGAAGGGATGGAAGATGTCGTTGCTATAGGTGTAGAGGTGGCTGTGTGCATAGTCGCCTTGTGCATCTCTTCACCAGCTGGAGGCTCACTTGGATATCCAGCCAGAGAGGCTGAAACAGAAGGCGGCTGAGGCTTAGAGGTAGCCTCAGCATAATGTGGCAACTCAGCTTGAGGGAAAGCCAGTGGGGTAATGGTACGGGTTTCAGGCATAATGGCCGAGGCAGCAGGAGGCTCTGCCATTGGAGGTAAGCCAGACAAGGAGAGAGGTTTGGAGTCCTCCACTTCTGAAATGGATGCAACTGTGGTCAAAGCAGGTGTTGCACGGCTGTGTCTTCGGGTCATGCCCTGCTTGAACTTCTTCCATCCCAAGTGGTACATCTCAAACATATTGAGGAGCAGAGAGAGACAGGCCACAGCCAACATGAAGATGATGAAGATAGTCTTCTCCGTAGGCCGCGAAATAAAGCAATCCACGATGTTTGGGCAGGGCCAGCGGCCACAACGGTAAAGTGGCTTCAGCTGAAAGCCATACAGGAAATACTGGCCCATAATAAAGGCGACTTCAAAGAGAGTTTTGAAAATAATGTTAAAGATGTACGTGCGTAGCAGCGCACCTGCCATACGAATCCTGCCATGCTCATCACGGAGTGGTAATTTCTCATCTTTCTGTGGAGACAGCTCCTTGTTGCTGCTGCTTTCACCATTTCCCCCTTCTCCTTTCGATCCTTTTAAGTGGCTGGTATCCTTGCTGTTACCTCTCTGCCTCATTTCTTCTTCCTTCTCTTTCTTCTTTTCCTCCATGCGCACAATGTGGAGCACATGGCCCAGGTAGATGAGGGTTGGTGTGGAGACAAAAATGATCTGCAGCACCCAGAAACGGATATGAGAGATTGGGAAGGCTTCATCATAGCAGACATTTTCACAACCAGGTTGTTGTGTGTTGCATGTAAAGTCTGACTGCTCATCGCCCCAGACCTCCTCAGCAGCAGCCCCCAGCACCAAGATCCTGAAGATAAATAGTACGGTCAGCCAAACTTTGCCAATAACTGTGGAGTGCTCTTGTGCATTCTCTAATAATCTCCCCAGAAAGTTCCAGTCACCCATTGTTTCAGGTCTCTAACCTATAATAAGAACATTAAAGCAGCATTATTATAAAATTTCAGAGAAAACTGGTAAATAATTATACCCCCCTTCCAAAAAAAGACATCTTTATTCAAGCCAACATTTTCTCAATGAATTCCTTCCATGTGCCAACTGGGATATTTGGTTTCTCATGCAGTAGAAAGATAAATTCTAACCTGAGAAACAGATTTGAATCTTTTAATTCTAGCATCCATCAGGGAGTCCATTTTATATTTACCACCGGCATAGCAGAGTGGTTTGAGTGTTGAACCAGGATCCTGGGAGACCAGGGTTTGAATCCTGGTTTGGTCATGTCAGCCCACTGAATGACCATGGGCATGTCACACTCTCTCAGCCTCAGGAGAAGGCAAGGGCAAACCTCTTCTGAACAAATCTTGCCAAGAAAACCCCATGATAGGGTCACCTTAGGGTCTCCATAAGTCGGAAATGACTTGAAGGCACACAACAACACAGCAATAAGGAATAGGTTAGTCTGAGACATAATGTGTCCAAAACCACCAAACCACCTTTTTGACTAAATGGTGATTTGAATTTTGGTCTTCCCAGTCTAAATCCAGTACTCCATATATTTTGCCTGCATGAAAATGCGTTTCCATATAAGAATGTTGTAATACATGAAGCTTTCAGTTATTAGGCAGTATCTGCATTACTGATTCAAACAAAAATCCATCAATGGTAGGTACCTTTATTGGCTAACCCAAATGCACAATATACTTATTGCAATCTTTCGAAGCTCCATGGGCTTCTTCATCAGGCAAGATGTTACAAACCAAATAGGAGACAAACAATTGGAGATGTCAGTTTGATGCCTACATGTTGTTTCAGTCTTTAGTCTTTCATCTTAACTAAAGACTACATATTGTTTTAGTCTTTCATCTTAACTTTCATCTTAACATTTTAGTTGGCCAATAAAGGTATCACTGATGATTTTTTGTTTTAATTTGCTAAAAGGCCAACATAGCTACCCCTGAATGTTTTCTGCATTACTGATGTTCTTCTATGTCAGGGTGGTGGTGGTTTAAGTGCAAGTAAAATAATGCAAAGTAGATATGCAATACTGTGCAATTTGGATAGATTAAATGGTAACTGGTGATTAATTTATTCAAAGGATGTAAATGTATGTATTGTCCATCTTCAGTGACGATGGCTTTTGAAAATCCTGAAAGCAAGCATTTATCTTAACCATGGTCCAAAACACACTGCAGAAATAATCCAGTTTGAGACCACTTTAACTGCTCTGGCTCAGTACTAGGGAATCCTGGCAATTGTAGTTTATTGTGGCTCCAGAGCTCTCTGACAGAAGGTTAAATGTTTCACAAAATTACAGTTCCCAGAATTCCCTAGCAATGAGCCAGGGCAGTTAAAGCAGTCTCAAACTGAATTATGTCTGCAGTGTGTTTTGGACTCATGAGAAAGTTTACAGTGTGACCAATGAAAATGTGTCAATTATTATAAAGAATGGCCACTTAAAATATTTGTAATGACTCTTGGAGGTTAGATTTTTTTAAAAGCCATTTCATAGGATGTAGGGATAGCATACAGTTTAAACCAGGGGTAGGCAACCCTTTTGAGCTGGGGGCCGAGTTGCTGTCTCTCAGACAATTGGGGGGCCGAAGCACCATAAATAAATAAATAAATAAATAATATATATATAATATGCATGAACACTCTCTTAGCCCCAGAAAAGCCATGGCAAAACCCCTGTGGAGATTTTGCCAAGAAAAACCCCAAGAACAAGTAATAACAACAATAATCAATATCATCATGGCTGGCGGCGGCAGGACTGGCCTGGGGCCGGTCCAAAGGCCTCAGGGGGCCGCATCCGGACCCTGGGCCTTAGGTTGCCTACCCCTGGTTTAAACAATTTAAAACTTTTCCAGATTAAAACCATAAATTGGAGAACACAGCACAGAACCATGAGAGAAGACATCAGAGTCAAAACAGTTTTAATCATAAACTAAGCGCATGGTCCATGAGTACTGTGGATACTTCTTTTTGAAAGATGTTTTAACAATAATTTCAGCAGCACACAGCTCCAGTAACTTTGCAGACTGCCAGAAATAGTGCAAATTGAGTCCACTTTAACTGCCCTAACTCAGTGCTAGGGAATCATGGGAACTGTAGTTTATTGTGGCACCAGAACTCTCTGACAGAGAAGGCTCAATGTCTCAGAAAAAAATACAATTCCCATGATTCCCTAACACTGAGCCAGGGCAGTTAAAGTGGACTCAATTTGCACTATTTCTAGCACTCTGCAAAGGCCCTGAATTATTTCAGTTTGAAGGAAAAATCAGAGTAAGGCAGATTGATCTTCTTTGGAAGACTATACTTAAAAATGTAGGCTTTATGCTTCAAGAAATTTTCCTGACAAATGACCAGATTTTTCTTTAATATTTTTGCATGTTACTTTTAGATTTTATGTTGGCTTTTTAAATAACCAGATAAGTAATCATTTTGAAGTGGGAAAAGAAATAATAAATGCTTAAGTTTCAAACCTATGGAGTGTTTGTGCATTAGAGACAGTTTGAGAACAGTGTTTCAGTACTATGTATATTCTTCCTATGACACTTAGGCAGAGAGATTTCCCCACTACAACATCTCTAGGCATGCTAACTTACAAAGGAAGAGTTTTTACAGAGAAAATAGTATTCCCTTGCAACCCAAGCACTCCTGGAGAACAACGCTCTCAGGATCCTCACCATCTGACTAGTAATGGCACATGTAATATCCATGTGACATTTTGGGAGAACACTGAAAGTAAAACAGACATTAAAAGTAAATATAAACTACCAAGAAAATAATTAATTTTGGAAATCCACCCACTGTGGTCAAGATCTGGATTTGGAATAGATGGATGTTATTACTTTATTATATTAGGCAAAGCCTTGTTTTTTGTGGGTTTTTCGGGCTGTGTGGCCATGTTCTAGAAGAGTTTCTTTCTGACGTTTCGCCAGCATCTGTGGCTGGCATCTGATGCCAGCCACAGATGCTGGCGAAACGTCAGAAAGAAACTCTTCTAGAACATGGCCACACAGCCTGAAAAACCCACAAAAAACTATGGATGCCAGCCATGAAAGCCTATGATTTCACAAAGTCTTGTTGTTGTTGTTAACTGCTTTTGTGTCAATCTCAACCCTATGGATGAGACATCTCCAGGCCCCCTGTCCTCTACTGCTCTGCCCAGTTTCTGCAAACTCATATTCATGTAAAAGTAAATATATTTAATAAAGTCCATCCTAATGATAGTCCTCATTAGGACTATCAGACTCCAACCATACATGGAGATTGAAATCCCAGAGGTCCAAGCAAGGTTCAGGAAAGGAGGAGCACCAGGGATCACATTGCAAATATACGATGGGTAATGGAGCGTAGGAGGGAGTTCCAAAAGGAAATCAGCATGTGCTTTATAGACTATAGCAAAGCCTTTGACCGCACAGATCATGAAAGGCTATGGAACGAAGCAAAGCCTGTGGAGGGGGGGGGGGGGAACCCTAAAAAAATTATGTCTTATGGTTTTTCTTTGCATAATGTATTAAAACTGAGCTCCTGTCCCCCTCAAAATGTTCACCAGTTAGGATTAAAATGAAAATTGGTGTAGTCCAAGTGAGCCTTCTTCAACCTCAGCATTAACAGTGATTTTTTTTTTTTTGGCACTGATTTCGGTTTATAACTAATATCTTCCAAAATATGAAGAAGAAAGGAGCCCAGAATGGATGGGGGGGTGTCCGTATTAGAAGGCTTGCTTTTCAACATAAACGTTAAGGGAACCATCCCGGGAAAACATTATTTACATAAAGGAAGTCTCGGAGACTGAACAGAGAGGTCTTGATAGTTTTCTCTCTAAGCCAGGGGTATGCAACCTAAGATCCGGGGCCCGGATGTGGCCCCCCGAGGCCTTTGGACCGGCCCCAGGCCAGTCCTGCCGCCACCGCCACCGCCACCCACCATGATGATATTGATTATTGTTGTTATTACTTGTTCTTGGGGTTTTCTTGGCAAAATCTCCACAGGGGTTTTGCCATGGCTTTCCTGGGGCTGAGAGAGTGTGCATGCATATTTTAATTTTTTAAAGTTTTTTTTAATTTTTAATTTTAATATTTATTTATTTATTTATTTGTTTGTTTGTTTGTTTGTTTGTTTTTGGTGCTTCGGCCCCCCAATTGTCTGAGGGACAGCAACCCGGCCCCCGGCTCAAAAAGGTTGCCTACCCCTGCTCTAAGCATTTGCAGTAATAAGACAGCACCTCAAACTCTCTTGTCCAAATTATATCTATAATGAGGCCTTTACTGATTGATCAGCTATTACACCTTCCTTGGATGTACTGAGCTTGGAAGAGATTCAGACTCTGGACAAGTAGTAAGGAAGCAAAAACCCTGTGGCACCATACAGCCTAACTACTACTACCACTTCTCCTCCTCCTCCTTATTTTTATTATTGTTACGGCAAAAGCTGGGTGACCAGATGTCAGAACTGCAAAAGAGGACAAGGGGCTGCAAAAAGGCATGCAAGAAAAATGCAAGACATTGCAAAATAAAAAGCTCAAAACACTAATATAAATGTAAATTCATCCTCTTAGTCATGCTTAAAATGGAGGACATTTTGGGATTCTTTCTGGATAGAAGGCTGAAATATAGGACATGTCCTGGCAAAGGAGGATGTCTGGGCATAAGTGTTCATTTCTGTACCTAACTTATGTGGAATGGTGCTTTTCTTTCCTGCTCTAAGACTAAAGTTTTGGTTATTTTTCATTCTTGCTGTCCTCTTTTGCAAAGACTTGCAAAGAAAAAAGTGTTTGTTGCCTAGTTTGTAAGCCTGATTGGAAAAAATGGATTGTGCATGAAACTTGCAAAATCCGACTTGGTCTTTTTTGTTGTTGTTGTTAACTGATGTCAAGTCGACCCCGAAGGTATGAAGACCCCAGGAATGAGAGAGACTTCCAAGTCCCCCCATCTTCAATCCCCTGCTCAGGTCTTGGTGGCTTCCTTGACTGAGTCTGTCCATCTGGAAAGAGTTAAAAGATAAGCAAAACCAGTAAAATCAATATGCAAAGAGATCCTGTAGCACCTTTGAGGCTAACTGAAAGAGAGAAGTTGGCAGTATGAGCTTTCATAGACTTCAGTCTACTTCCTTAGATGCATTTCGTGGAATGCATCTGAGGAAAGCCAGGGACAGGCCACTGATCTGTGGGAATGTCAATTCAAATTCAAAATCCTTTGGTATAGAAATGAAGTGACAAGTCCAGTATTAATAATGGTCATTAGTGAGCAAAGACAGTGGAAGTTGTAGCCTGTGGGAGGTGATTACATTCTCACACACTAATGGCATATATAGGTCTGTCCCTGGCTTCTCACTCCATCAAATGCATCTGAGGAAGTAGACTTAAGTCTAGGAAAACTCATGCTGCCAACTTCTTTCTTTCAGTTAGTCTCAAAGGTGCTGCAAGATCTCTTTACATCTGGAATGAGCTCTTCCACTTTTCCTGCTGCGTTCTACCTTGTTGTTGTTGTGTACCTTCAAATTATTTCTGACTTACAGAGTTTTCTGAGGCTGAGAGTGTGCCACTGGTCCAAGGTCAACCAGTGGGTTTCCATGGCTCAGCAAGGAATTGAACCCTGATCTCCAAAGTTGTAGTCCAAGCTCTACTATCCCGCAATAGCACTTGCCTTCTATCTTACCAAGCATTATTGTCTTTTCTAATAAATCCTATCTTCTCATGATATGACCAAAGTACAACAGCCTCAGTTTAGTCATCTTGGCTTCTAGGGAGAGTTCAGGCTTGATTTGCTCAAGGACCCATTTATTTGTCTTTTGAGCAGTCCAAGGTATCTGCAGACCTCTTCTCCAGCACCACATTTCGAATGGGTTGAGTCTTTTCTTATCAGTTTCCTTCTTCACTGTCCAGCTTTCACAGCCATACATAGAAATGGTAAATACGATGGCATGGACCGTCCTAACTTCAATATTCATATATATATATATATATATATATATATATATATATTTTTACAGTACAGGATCTTGTCCAGGGTGACCAGAGGTTCTAACTGCAAAGGAGGACAAGGTGCCGCAAAATGCAGGTCATTCAAGAAAAATGGAGGACGATACACAATGAAAGCTAAAAACACTCATATAAATGTAAATTCATGCATCTTAGTGACGCTCAAACTGGAGGACATTTTGGAACTCCTCCTGGACAGAAGGCTGAAATGTAGGACATGTCCTGGAAAAGGAGGATGTCTGGTCACCCTGATCTTGTCTAATTCCTTCATAGCTGCTTTTTCAAGTCCTAGCCTTCTTTTGATTTCTTGACTGCAGTCTCCATTCTGATTCATGATTGAACTAAGGTATGGAAAATCTTGAACGATTTCATTGTCTTCATTAAAATTTGAAGTTATTTAAGTCACCTGTGGCCATTATTTTTGTTTTTTCAATGTTCAGCTGTAAATCTGCCTTTGCACTTTCTTCCTTGATTTTCTTCAGTAAAGGTTCCAAGTTTTTGGTATTTTCTACCAGTGGTATGGTGTCATCTGCATATCTTGGTCTACTGAACACATTTTAAGCTGAAATACATATTGATTTAAACCAAGTGGATCGTGTCTTCATCAGACAGAAATATCACTTAAATATGCCAATGTGAGGTGCTGTTTTGGGACAGTTAAGTGATAAAAGTGTGTTTGGGCAGGGAATAATTTAATCGGGGTTGATTTAGCAATCAAAAGTTTACATATTTGCATTTAAATAACATGCACTTATCAGTACAAAGACAAGCCATTAAAACGTCCCTTGTGGTGTTCTGGTTTGAGTGTTGGACTAAAATTCTGGAGACCAGCTTGGCTTACTGAGTAACCTTGGGCAAGTCACACTCTCTCAGCCTCAGGGGAAGGCAAAGGTAAGCTCCCTCTTAATAAATCTGAACAAATCTTGCCAAGAAAATCCTGTGATAAGGCCTTAGGGTCTCCATGAGTAGGAAAGGACTTGAAGCCACACAACAACAACGAAGAACACAACAACCAGGTGCCCAGATATTTATTTTAAGGGCCGGAGGTGGGAACTGACTTGAGGTTGAGGTTAGGCAGTATCTCAGATTTGAGTTTTCGAGGAAAAGGCTCCAGGCATTTAACTCCAGGCGGTATATAAATATTATTATTATTATTATTATTATTATTATTATTATTATTATAAACTGCCCCGGCCTTAATGCTAAAAAATTCTGGGAAATGTATTTTGGTGAGACATTTAGCCTTCTCTGTCAGAGAGAGCGCTGATGCCACAACAAGCTACAAATTTCAGAATTCCCTAGCACTGAGCCAGAGCAGTTAAAGCGGTCTCAAACTGGATTATTTCTGCAGTGTGTTTTGGACCTAAAGCTCTAACCAGCGTTACCACGGTTTTAGGTTACTCTTGCACCAGGGTGACCAGATGTCCTCACCGCAAAGGAGGACATGATATAGCACCATGTAGAGCACTGAAGACAAAAAATGGAGGACATTCCACAACAAAAGCTAAACACACTCACAGAAATAGAAATCTGTGCTTCTGAGTCCTGCTCAAAATGGAGGACATTTTGGAATTCCTCCTGGACAGGGGGTTGAAATGGAGGATATGTCCTGGAAAAGGAGGACATCTGGTCCCCCTTATTCGGGCTAACTCCTAGCAAAGCTGGGAGCGCAGAAGGCTGCTTGTTGGTTTTGCCAAAGGGACATATTAAAACAAATGACAGACAGTACTTGCCCAGAGGGAAACCATACTTGCCCATAGGGAATCATTGGGGAATACTTGCCCATAGAGAACCATTGGGGAATACTTGCCCATAGAGAATCATTGGGGAATACTTGCCCATAGAGAACCATTGGGGAATACTTGCCCATAGGGAATCATTGGGGAATACTTGCCCATAGGGAACCATTGGGGAATACTTGCCCATAGGGAATCATTGGGGAATACTTGCCCATAGGGAATCATTGGGGAATACTTGCCCATAGGGAATCATTGGGGAATACTTGCCCATAGGGAACCATTGGGGAATACTTGCCCATAGGGAACCATTGGGGAATACTTGCCCATAGAGAACCATTGGGGAATACTTGCCCATAGAGAACCATTGGGGAATACTTGCCCATAGAGAACCATTGGGGAATACTTGCCCATAGAGAATCATTGGGGAATACTTGCCCATAGGGAACCATTGGGGAATACTTGCCCATAGGGAATCATTGGGGAATACTTGCCCATAGGGAATCATTGGGGAATACTTGCCCATAGGGAATCATTGGGGAATACTTGCCCATAGGGAATCATTGGGGAATACTTGCCCATAGGGAACCATTGGGGAATATTTGCCCATAGGGAACCATTGGGGAATACTTGCCCATAGAGAACCATTGGGGAATACTTGCCCATAGGGAATCATGTATGGATTCCTTTTTTGGAGTTGAATGTTTTAGCTATCCAGCCTCTATTCCCTATGGAAAACTATTCCCCAATGATTCTCTATGGACAAGTAATCCCCAATAATTCCCTATGGGGAAGTATTCTCCAATGATTCCCTATCAACAAGTAATCCCCAATGATTCTCTATGGGCAAGTATTCCCTACTAATTCTTTATGGGCAAGTAATCCCCAATGATTCCCTATGGGCAAGTATTCTTCAATTATTCCCTACGGGCAAATAATCCCTAATAATTCTCTATGGGAAAGTATTCTCCATTTATTCCCTATGAGCAAATCATCCCTAATGATTCCCTATGGGCAAGTATTCTCCTATATTTCCCTATGGGCAAGTATTCCCCAAAGTTTCCCTATGGGCAAATAATCCCCAATGATCCTGTATGGGCAAGTATTCCCAATGTTTCCCTATGGGCAAGTATGATTTCCCTATGGGCAAGTACTGTGATTTGTTTTAATAGGTCCTCAAACGAAATAAAACAGAAACCTGACAGTCGTGTAGACTTTGAGGTATCACATACTGCTCTCAGACCTAAGCCCCACAGAGTCAAGGGGGCTTGTGTGTGTGTGTTGTGTGTGTTGTGTGCCTTCAAGTCATTTCCAACTTATGGCGACCCTAAAAATCATAGGGTTTTCTTAGCAAGATTTGTTCAGAGGAGGTTTGCCAGTGCTTTCCCCTGAGGCTGAGAGAGTGTGACCTATGCCCAAGTTCACTCCACTGGGTTAGGGCCTGCATATACCCGCTGCAGAAACAATTCAGTTTATGTGTGGGTTGTGTATCTTCAAGTTGTTTCCGACTCATGGCGACCCTAAGGTGATGAATTTATCACGAAGTTTTCTTGGCAAGATTTGTTCAGAGGTGGTTTGCCATTGCCTTCCCCTGAGGAGGCTGAGAGAGTGTGACTTGCCCAGGGTCATGCACTGGGTTAGGGGTGCAAATGCCTGCTGTAGAAATAATGTTGTGTGTGTGTGTGTGTCGTGTGGCTTCAAGTTGTTTCCGACTTATTGTGAACCTAAGGTGACCCTATGATGGGGTTTTCTTGGCAGGAGTTGTTCAGAGGAGGTTTGCCATTGCCTTCCCCTGAGGAGGCTGAGAGAGTGTGACTTCTCCAGTGGGTTTCCATGGCTGAGCAGGGCAATCCTATCACAGGGGTTTTCTTGGCAAGAGAGGCACGAATAGAATTGCAGGCTGAGGATCTCTTCCTAAAGGTACAGAGTAAAAATCCAATTGACTGCAATGTATTTTAGTATCAAATAGAATTGGAGGCTAAGGATCTCACCCAAAACGTGTAAAGATCCCATTGAGTGCAATGTGTCTTTTTTTACCAGACAGGCAGAAATAAAATTACAGGCGAAGGATCTCATCCTAAAAGTATAGAGTAAAAATCCAATTGAGTGCAATGAGTTTTAGTATCAGAAAGGCACAAATAGTTTTGCAGGCTGAGGAGCTTATCCTAAACTTATAAAGATCCGACTGACTGCAATGTGTCTTACTTACTATCAGACAGGCACACAAGGATTGCAGGCTAAGGATCTCATCCTAAACCTATAAAGATCCTATTGGGTGCCATGTGATTTAATACCAGAAAAGCAGAAATGGAATTGCAGGCTAAGGATCTCACCCTAAACCTATAAAGATCCAATTGGGTTCTATGTGATTTAATACCAGAAAGGCAGAAATGGAATTGCAGGCAAGGATCTCATCCTAAACCTATAAAGATCCAATTGGGTTCCATGTGATTTAATACCAGAAAAGCAGAAATGGAATTGCAGACTAAAGATCTCATCCTAAACCTATAAACGAATAAAGATCCAATTGGGTTCTATGTGATTTAATACCAGAAAGGCAGAAATGGAATTGCAGACTAAGGATCTCACCCTAAACCTATAAAGATCCAATTGGGTTCTATGTGATTTAATACCAGAAAAGCAGAAATGGAATTGCAGACTAAGGATCTCATCCTAAACCTATAAAGATCCAATTGGGTTCTATGTGATTTAATACCAGAAAGGCAGAAATGGAATTGCAAGCGAAGGATCTCATCCTAAACCTATAAAGATCCAATTGGGTTCTATGTGATTTAATACCAGAAAGGCAGAAATGGAATTGCAGACTAAGGATCTCACCCTAAACCTATAAAGATCCAATTGGGTTCTATGTGATTTAATACCAGAAAAGCAGAAATGGAATTGCAGGCGAAGGATCTCATCCTAAACCTATAAACCTATAAAGATCCAATTGGGTTCTATGTGATTTAATACCAGAAAGGCAGAAATGGAATTGCAAGCGAAGGATCTCATCCTAAACCTATAAAGATCCAATTGGGTTCTATGTGATTTAATACCATAAAGGCAGAAATGGAATTGCAGGTGAAGGATCTCATCCTAAACCTATAAACCTATAAAGATCCAGTTGGGTTCCATGTGATTTAATACCAGAAAGGCAGAAATGGAATTGCAGGCGAAGGATCTCATCCTAAACCTATAAAGATCCAATTGGGTTCTATGTGATTTAATACCAGAAAGGCAGAAATGGAATTGCAGGCGAAGGATCTCATCCTAAACCTATAAAGATCCAATTGGGTTCTATGTGATTTAATACCAGAAAGGCAGAAATGGAATTGCAGACTAAGGATCTCATCCTAAACCTATAAAGATCCAATTGGGTTCTATGTGATTTAATACCAGAAAGGCAGAAATGGAATTGCAGGCAAGGATCTCATCCTAAACCTATAAACCTATAAAGATTCAATTGAGTTCTATGTGATTTAATACCAGAAAAGCAGAAATGGAATTGCAGACTAAGGATCTCATCCTAAACCTATAAAGATCCAATTGGGTTCTATGTGATTTAATACCAGAAAAGCAGAAATGGAATTGCAGACTAAGGATCTCATCCTAAACCTATAAAGATCCAATTGGGTTCTATGTGATTTAATACCAGAAAGGCAGAAATGGAATTGCAGGCGAAGGATCTCATCCTAAACCTATAAAGATCCAATTGGGTTCTATGTGATTTAATACCAGAAAGGCAGATATGGAATTGCAGGCAAGGATCTCATCCTAAACCTATAAAGATCCAATTGGGTTCCATGTGATTTAATACCAGAAAAGCAGAAATGGAATTGCAGGCGAAGGATCTCATCCTAAACCTATAAAGATCCAATTGGGTTCTATGTGATTTAATACCAGAAAAGCAGAAATGGAATTGCAGACTAAAGATCTCATCCTAAACCTATAAACCTATAAAGATCCAATTGGGTTCTATGTGATTTAATACCAGAAAGGCAGAAATGGAATTGCAGGCTAAGGATCTCACCCTAAACCTATAAAGATCCAATTGGGTTCTATGTGATTTAATACCAGAAAGGCAGAAATGGAATTGCAGACTAAGGATCTCATCCTAAACCTATAAAGATCCAATTGGGTTCTATGTGATTTAATACCAGAAAGGCAGAAATGGAATTGCAGACTAAGGATCTCATCCTAAACCTATAAAGATCCAATTGGGTTCTATGTGATTTAATACCAGAAAGGCAGAAATGGAATTGCAGACTAAGGATCTCATCCTAAACCTATAAAGATCCAATTGGGTTCTATGTGATTTAATACCAGAAAGGCAGAAATGGAATTGCAGACTAAGGATCTCATCCTAAACCTATAAAGATCCAATTGGGTTCTATGTGATTTAATACCAGAAAGGCAGAAATGGAATTGCAGGCGAAGGATCTCATCCTAAACCTATAAAGATCCAATTGGGTTCTATGTGATTTAATACCAGAAAGGCAGAAATGGAATTGCAGGCGAAGGATCTCATCCTAAACCTATAAAGATCCAATTGGGTTCTATGTGATTTAATACCAGAAAGGCAGAAATGGAATTGCAGACTAAGGATCTCATCCTAAACCTATAAAGATCCAATTGGGTTCTATGTGATTTAATACCAGAAAGACAGAAATGGAATTGCAGGCGAAGGATCCCACCCAAAATGTATAACGATCACATAGATTAAGGTTCCAGTACTATCTGAATTTAGGCCATTTAGTAGGTTTGCCAGAGCCATCCTCTGAGGCTGAGAGAGTGTGACTTGCAGTCATTTGCCAAACTACGATGGGGAAAATCTATCACGAATTCATCATTTCCGACCTAAGGCGAACCTATCCAGGGTTTTTCTTGGCAAGATTTTTTCGGGGCTGTGTGTGTTGCCTTTGCCTCCCTCTGAGGCTGAGATAGTGTGACTTGTCCTAGGTCAACCAGTGGCTTTCCATGGCCCAGGCGGGATTCAAATCCTGGTCTCCAGAGCCTAGCCCAACACTCAAACCATTACACCAGGGAAAATCCGAATTTACCTTTCTGAAATTCCGACAGGATGCGACTTTACAAGAAGGAGGGAAAGTGTCTGTTCTGGGAAGAAATCGGCACACTGTCTCAGCCTCAGAAGATGGCCATGGCCAACGCCCTTTGAAGAAACATCCCAAGAAAACCCCAGTCCGAAATGACTGAAGGCACACAACAACAACAACAACAACAGCAGCAACAATGAGGAGGAGCTAGGATTTTGGAGGACAAAGAGAAACTCACAAATGAATGAACTGGACTTTTAGTTTCCAAATAGTGCCAGAATTTAATCCAAGTGAGTTCTTAGCTAGACTCCTCTCCCATAGATAACCCCATTAAAGTGGCTTATGTTTAAAAGGACTGCCCCCCTACAATGGTTTGCCTCCAATTTTACTTCTACTGAAATTGATGGGATTTCCCATCTCCCAGTCCCTTTACCTGTTGTTGTGTTAACCACCTTTGAGTTGATCCCGACTCATGGCGATCCGGTGGATGAGACATCTCCAAGAAACCCCAAAACCTCACCCCTGTCCTCCATTGCTCTGCTCAGGTCTTGCAAATTCATACCCATGATTTCCTTTATAGAATCCAAAGATATAGCCCTGTTAGTCCCTAGAATCAGTATGTAGAGAGACTTGTAGCACCTTTGAGACTAAATGAAAGAAATAATTCAAAGATTTAGCCCTGTTAGTCTCTAGAAGCAGTATGTAGAGAGATCTTGTAGCACCTTTGAAACTAAATGAAAGAAATTGGCAGCATGAGCTTTCATAGACTTCAGTCTACTTCCCCAGATGCAATGCATGAAGTCTATGAAAGCTCATGCTGCCAATTTCTTTCTTTCAGTGAGTCTCAAAGGTGCTACAAGATCTCTCTACATCAGGGGTAGGCAACCTTTCCCCTTTAAGGGCCGAGGGACTTCAGCTCCCAGAATCCTGGGAGCTATTGGCCAACATGGGACTATTGGCCAACATGGCTGAGGCTTCTGGGAGCTGAAGTCCCTCGGCCCTTAAAGGGGAAAGGTTGCCTACCCCTGATCTACATACTGCTTCTAGAGACTAACATGGCTATATCTTTGAATTATTTCTTTCAGTGAGTCTCAAAGGTGCTACAAGATCTCTCTACATACTGAAAGAAAGAAGTTGGCAAGCATGAGCTTTCCTTTACAGAGTCCATCCACCTGGCATGCGGTCTTCCTTTCTTTCTACTATCCCCCATTTCTGGCCTGCCAGATGTTTTGGACTTCATCTCCCAGAAGCCTCAGCCATCTTGGCCAGTAGTTTAGGATTCTGGGAGCTGAAGTCCAAAACATATGGGAAGTCATAGGGCCTTTACAGACTGCCAGAAATAATCCAGTGTGAGGCCACTTTAACTGTCCTGGCTCAGTGCTAGGGAATCATGGGAATTGTATTTTTTTCTGAGACATTGAGCCTTCTCTGTCAGAGAGGTCTGGTGCCACAATAAACTACAGTTCCCATGATTCCCTAGCACTGAGCCAGAGCAATTAAAGTGGTCTCAAACTGGATTATTTCTGGCAGTCTGTTCAGGCCCATAATCTGGGAATCTCTGTACTATCCTTTACTTTACTTTACTTTACGATTGATCTCAGAGGTGCGGGGTATAATAATAATAATAATAATAATAATAATAATAATAATAATAATAATAATTCCTAGCATTATTGTCCTTTTTTCCCAGTGATTCATGTCCAAATTAGACAACCCAACTTTCATCTTGGCTCCCATGGAGAGTTCAGGCTTGATCTGTTCAAGGATCCATTTGTTTAAATTTTTGGGGGGTTACACAGCCCTGGTAAACAGCCCATAACCTGATATATCAGGTTTTAGAAAGGTGGTAAGTCAAATGCATTTCACAGGTATCCTCAGCACTCTTCTCCATCTTTATTGTTTTCTCTTTATTCGCTTCCTTCACTGTCCAGATCTCACATCTGTACATGGTAAAAACTGAAGAAGGAAATCCTGAAAAATTCAGAGGGATTGCTTCCGACTAAACTAAACTAAACTAAACTAAACCAAACTTAGCTCCAGGACTACCTGAATCCAGGCCATTCAGTAGGTTTTCCCCAGTAACTTAATTTTCCATAGATATTGGTCCATCTACTTGGTAATGGTTGTTGTTGTTGTTGTTGTGTGCCTCTTCAAGTCCTTTCTTGGCACCCTATCATGGGCTTTGGCCTTCCTCTGAGGCTGAGAGAGTGTGACTTGCCCAAGGTCAGCCAGTGGGTTTCATGGCCCAGCCGGGATTCGAACCCTGGTCTCCAGGAATCATAGTCCAATGCTCAAACCACTAGACCACTCTGGCTGTCCAGACTAAAATGTCTGGGGATGTGTGTAGTCTGTATATACACCTGAATGCTCCCAAAAATGCTTTGCTGACACTGTTAACAAACAAAGCCATGCTTTATTTAACACTCTGGCTGGTAAACTGGTCTATTGGGTTTTAGAAAGGTGGTAAGTCGATAAAACCCTGTTAAATCAAACAGACACTGTATGTTATCAAGAAATAATAATAATAATAATCATCATCATCATCATCATAAAAGTTAAAGATGCGAATTCCGTGACAAACTTGGATTAAAAGTCTCAGAAAAGATGGGCACACCAATCCAGCCCTATTATTTTGGGGGTGTTGGACTATGACTTTGGAGGACAGGGTTCGAGCTCCGGCTCATCTATGGGAACCCACTGCCTTGGGCAAGTCACACTCTCTCAGCCTCAGGGGAAGAAGGCAATGGCAAACCTCCTCTGAACTAATTTTGCCAAGAAAACAGTCTTAGGACTGCGGTAAATTTGAAACAACTAGAACGCACCCAACACATACACATCATCATCATCATCATTATTATTATTATTATTATTATAGATTAAGATTAACCATCTTAATCTATCCTGGGTGAAAATGATCATATCACTCGCAGCATAGACCTGCATTGTAATTTTATTATTGTATTAATTATTGCTGTTATTTTTATTGTTTTTATTGTTGGGTTTATTGTTTCTGTTATTGTTCTTTTTATTACTGTTGTGGTTTTATTGTTATGTTTTTCTTTTTTATTGACTGTACTACTGTACATTTTGTACATTTTATCTTTGTACTCCCACCTCGATCCGTAGGGAGAGGCGGGAAATATAAATAAATTTATTATTATTATTATTATTATTATTATTATTATTATTATTATTATTTACTGCTGCGGCCATCCATTTGCAGCAGCCTTTACAGAATATAGCAAGAAACTCACTCCCCAGTTTCCTGCCCTGAGGAACACACATATTGGCAATTGGTATCCATTGCTACCTGGGGTAAAACAATTAATAGAGGCGAGGGGAAGAAAGCCAGGAGGGTGAACCACTGAATAATAATAATAATAATAATAATAATAATAATAATAATAAATAATGCCAAATGTAGAAAATACTCCTCCTCTCCTCATTTTTCTGCTTCTCATTTTTCTTCTCTTCTCTTCTCTCCTCTCCTCCTCCTCCTCCTCCTTCTCCTTCTTCTTTTCTCCTCCTCTTCTTCCTTCTCATTTTCATTCTTCTTCTTATTCTCATTCTTCTTTTCTCCTCATTTTCATCTCCTCATTCTTCTTCTCATTCTTTTCTCCTCCTCCTCCTCCTCCTTCTCCTCCTCCTCCTCCTCCTCCTCCTTCTCTTTTCATTCTTCTCATTCTCATTCTTCTTTTCTCCTCCTCTTCCTCCTTCCCATTTTCATTCTTCTTCTCATTCTTTCTCTTATTCTTCTTTTCTCCTCATTTTCATCTCCTCCTCCTCCTCCTCATTCTTCTTATTTTCATTCTTCTTTTCTCCTCCTCCTCCTCCTCCTCCTCCTCCTCTTCATTTTCATTCTTCTTCTTCTTCTCATTCTCATTCTTATTTTCTCCTCCTCCTCCTCCTTCTCTTTTCATTCTTCTTCTTCTCATTCTCATTCTTCTTTTCTCCTCCTCTTCATTTTAATTCTTCTTCTCCCCCTCCTCATTCTTCTTCTCATTTTCATTCATTCATTCTTCTACTTCTCATTCTCATTCTTCCTTCCTCCTCCTCTTCCTCCTCTTCCCATTATTATAGTATTTATTTATTTGCATCCCGTTTCCCTCCAGAACTGGGACTCTGAGCTGCTTACAGTTTAGGAAAACAGTACAATTAAAAACATACATAAGTGATGCATTAAAACAGAATTACATTATTACAATATTAAAACAGATAACTTGCCAAAGGAAAACTTGAAACTGTTCAATTATTAATTGAGGTTGTTATTGTTGCAACTACTAGATGGATGACAGACTCCTGGAACAGAGCCCTCTTGCTAGGATTATTTTTGCCAAAATGCCAAAACCGAGTAACATGGAAAGAAAGATCCAGGGGAAGCAAGCAAATGATCCAAAGGTCCAAGGCATCTGAGGAAGTGGGCTGAAGTCTAGGAAAGCTCATGCTACCCAGTTCTGTCTTTTAGTTAGTCTCAAAGGTACTGCAAGATCCCTTTGCAAACTGATTTTCCAAACTAAAGTCTTTGAGATTTAAATGCCAGTTTCCAAAAGAGCCAGTGTGGTGTAGTGGTTTGAGTGGTTTGGACTCTGAAGACCAGGGTTCGAATCCTAACTCAGCCATGGAAACCCACCTTAAAGACACGTCACACTGTCTCAGCCTCAGAGGAGAGCACCTTCTGAACAAATCTTGCCACGAAAACCCCATGATAGGGTTGCCATAAGTCAGGAAAGACTTGAAGGCACACAACAATAACAACAACAACAATAACAAAATCCTATTCATTGCAGCGGAAATCCCAAAGCAATGCAAGAACAGAGTTCTTCGCTTACACAGAAAATTGATATAGTATTGATTAGTGGGATTTGATTTCTAGATCCAGGCAAAGAAGAAAATGAATGGGATGGTGCTTCCTGGGAAAAGTGGTTTTTATGATCATATATTTTTATCATCATTTTAATGATCAGATCCCGACTCAGCCATTTGAACCCACTGGGTGTCCCTGGGCAAGTCACACTCTCTCAGCCTCAGAGGATGGCCATGACAAACCATCTCTGAAGAAACCTGCCAAGAAAACCCTATGATAGATTCACTGTTTTAGGGTCGCTGTAAGTCAGAAACGACTTGAAGGCTCACAACAAACAAACAACAACAACAACAAGGAGACACCCAAGCCTAGGTCAAGCAGCTAGTCCTCAAAAGTGCCAAAAAACAAACAAAACTGGGTTTGGGGGTCTTTTTTTAAAGGCTAAAGTTGACACACAGGCAAAGCTGAAACACAAAGCAAGTAATACCAGGCAGGCTTTCTTTCCTTTCCTTTCCTTTCCTTTCCTTTCCTTTCCTTTCCTTTCCTTCCTTCTTTCTTTCTTTATATCTCCTTTCTCCCAGAAAAAGACCCAAGGCGGCTCACACATTAAAAACAATTTTTTAAACACCTAAGAATAAAAGTATTTTTTTAAAAAAACCAATTTAAAACATGAAATAGAAACAGTATAACATTACATACATTAAAAAACACAAAGTAGACTGAAGTCTAGGAAAGCTCATGCTGCCAATTTCTTTCTTTCTTTCTTTCTTTCTCCCAGAAAAAGACCTAAGGCGGCTCACACATTAAAAAAAATATTAAACACTTTAGAATAAAAGCATTTTTTTAAAAAAAATTAAAACATGAAATAGAAACAATATAACATTATATACATTAAAAAAAAACAAAGTAGACTGAAGTCTAGGAAAGCTCATGCTGCCAACTTGTTTCTTTCTTTCTTTCTTTCTTTTTCTTTCTTTCTTTCTTTCTTTCCTTCCTTCTTCCTTTCCTTTCCTTTTCTTTCCCTTTCTTTCTTTCTTTCTTTCTTTTTTTCTGTCATCTTTCTCCCAGGAAAAAACCCAATGCTGCTCACATATTAATTTTTTTTAAAAAACAAACACTTTAGAATAAAAGTATTTTTAAAAACCAATTAAAAATCAAATAGAAACAGTATAACATTACATACATTAAAAAACACAAAGTAGACTGAAGTCTAAGAAAGCTCCTGCTGCCAATTTCTTTCTTTCTTTCTTTCTTTCTTTCTTTCTCTCTCTCTTTTTTTCCCTTCCTTCCTTCCTTCCTTCCTTCCTTCCTTCTTTCTTTCATTATGTCGCCTTTCTCCCAGAAAAAGACCCAATTTTTTTAAAACGCTTTAGAATAAAAGTATTTTTAAAAAACCATTTCAAAACATGAACTAGAAACAGTATAACATTACATATATATATATATATATATATATATAAACCAAAGTACACTGAAGTCTACGAAAGCTCATGCTGCCAACTTCTTTCTTTCTTTCTTTCTTTCATTATGTCGCCTTTTCCCAGAAAAAGACCCAACGCAGCTCACATATTAAAAAAAAAAATTTAAACGCTTTAGAATAAAAGTATTTTTTAAAAAAACAATTTAAAACATAAAATAGAAACAGTATAACATTACATATATTAAAAAAAACAAAGTAGACTGAAGTCTAGGAAAGCTCATGCTGCCAATTTCTTTCTTTCTTTCTTTCTTTCTTTCTTTCTTTCTTTCTTTCATTCTTTCATTATATCGCCTTTCTCCCAGAAAAAGACCCAAGGTGGCTCACAAATTAAATTTTTTTAAACACTTTAGAATAAAAGTATTTTTTAAAAAACCAATTAAAAACATCAAATAGAAACAGTATAATATTACATACATTAAAAAAAAAACCCAAAGTAGACTGAAGTCTAGGAAAACTTATGCTGCCAACTTCTTTCTTTCAGTGAGTCTCAAAGGTGCTACAAGAGCTCTTTACATACTGATTTTAATAATAATAATAATAATAATAATAATAATATAATTTTTATTTGTATCCCGTCCCTCTGCCAACTAATTTTACAGACTAACACGGCTATATATATATATTTATTTATTTATTTATATATATCTTTGAATTAAAAAGCAAAAATACTTTATCCCCGATACACCCTCCCCAGCTCGGCCATGAAACCAGGCTGACCAGGCGTCCTCCTTTTCCAGGACGCGTCCTCCATTTAAACCCTTTGGAGCATGAATAAGGAGCATGGATTTACACACATATAATACTAGTGTTCTTAGCTTTTCTTTGGTCATGTCCTACATTTTTTTCTTGAAGGCCCCACATTCTGCAGTGCCTGGTCCTCCTTTGCGGTGAGGACATCACCCTACATGAAGCCCACTGGGTGGCTGACCTTGAGCAAGTCACACTCTCTCAGCCTCAGGGGAAAGAAAGGCAAGGGCAAAAATAAACAAAACAAAAACAAAAACCAACCACCCTTTTGAACCAAGCTTGCCATGAAAATCCCAAGACAGGGTCGCCATAAGTCGGAAACGACTCGAAAACACACGACACAAATTGCCTATATTTCTACAAAACCCTAACCCAGTGGGGCAAGTCACACTCTCTCAGCCTCCTCAGGAGAAAGGCAAGGGCAAAACCTCCTCTGAACAAATCGTGTCAAGAAAACCCCAGGATAAGTTCACCGCCTTAGGGTCTCCAAAAGTCGGAATGGACTTGAAGGGACACAACAACGACAACAACAACAACAACAAATTCTGACAAAGTGCTCAGCAGCCATTCCTTGTTGTTGTTGTTGTTGTTGTTGTGTGCCTTCAAGTCATTTCTGACTTATGCCGAACTAATCAGGGGTTTGTTTGTTTGTTTGTTTGTTTTCTTGCCAAGTCTCTTCAGAGAGGGTGACTTTGCCGCCGCCTTCCTCTGAGGCTGAGAGAGTGTGACTTGCCCAAGGTCAGCCAGTGAGTGGGCTTCCACCAGGTCTGAACCGGGGATTTGAACCCTGGTCTCCAGAGTCACCCAGCCCAACCCTCAAACCCCGACACCAGCCTTACCTGCTTCCAAATATTGGTTTGTGAGGTCCCTTTAATAGGAATTAAAATAAAACAAAAATTAAAGAGGTGGGAAGAAGGACCCTGAGTGTGTCCACACAAGTCAGAAATGAAGGCACAACAAACAACAACAACAACAAGAAACAAACAGCTTCCCGCCTTTTTCTCTCTCTCTCTCATACACACACCCCTCCCTTCCCGCGACAGAACCGCGTTCATCCCGCGCTTACCCTCTCACCACCAAACAACTCCTTCTCTGCACATGGGAATTAAAAGGCCACTCCAGAGAGGAGGAAGGGAAGGCAAAAGTTGCCCCCCTCCTCACCAAGTGACTAATAATGATAATAATGATAATGAGGGGGTGATAGGAAGGTATAAAAGGAAATAATAAATAAATAAATAAAACTAGAACTCTCCCAAGCCTGGCCCTAGTTGGGAAGTGTCATGGGAGGCTGAGAGAGAGAGGGAGAGAGAGAGAAAATGGAGAGGGTCTCCCCTTCAGCCATGTCAGGTTGGATGAACATGGATGGCTGAACCCAAGGCAAGGCCACGCCTCACAGGCCTCCTCCTCCTCAGCTAAAATGGATAGAATCATAGAATCAAAGAGTTGGAAGAGAGGTCCCCCAAAGGTCATCCAGTCCCACCCCATTCAGCCATGCAGGAACTCACACTCAAAGCACCCGCCACCACACAGGGAAGCCAAGGTCATCCAGTCCCACCCCATTCAGCCATGCAGGAACTCACACTCAAAGCACCCGCCACCACACAGGGAAGCCAAGGTCATCCAGTCCCACCCCATTCAGCCATGCAGGAACTCACACTCAAAGCACCCGCCACCACACAGGGAAGCCAAGGTCATCCAGTCCCACCCCATTCAGCCATGCAGGAACTCACACTCAAAGCACCCGCCACCACACAGGGAAGCCAAGGTCATCCAGTCCCACCCCATTCAGCCATGCAGGAACTCACACTCAAAGCACCCGCCACCACACAGGGAAGCCAAGGTCATCCAGTCCCACCCCATTCAGCCATGCAGGAACTCACACTCAAAACACTCGCCACCACACAGGGAAGCCAAGGTTAAGAGGTTAAGAACCGCCTAGATTGGTTCACCATAGGGCAGTATAGAAATAATAATAATAATAATAATAATAATAATAATAATAATAATTATATGATAGCCGTGTTAAAATATTTGAAGGGATGTCATATTGAGGAGGGAACAAGCTCATCCATAGGGTCGCCATGAGTTGAGATTGAGTCGAGGGCAGTTAACGACAACAAAGCGTGAGAGGACACCTAGGCAGAATTTATTGTAGGCCTTGGAAGTGGAGGGGTGCATCTACACTGTAGAAATAATGCAGTTTGACACCACTGCCATGGCTCCATCCTACACAATCCTTGGATTTGTAGTTTTGTGAGGCATGACACTCCTTGGCAAAGAAGGCTTGTAAAAGTACAAAACCACAGCAGCTTGTAAAACTACAAATCCCTGGATTCCATAGGAAGGAGCTACAGCACTTCAAGTGGTGTCAAATGTGTGTTACTTCTACAGTGTAGATGCACCCTAAATCTGCATATGCTCAGAGGTGGCATGCTCAGAACATACTCAGTTCTTCCCAGGCATTTTCCTGTCTGCCTTTCCAGTAACAGTTGATAAAATATGAAAATAATTCAAAATATTAGTCTCTTCAGAATGCTACACCTTTCTTCATTTCCTCTTCTATTATGAGGAAAAGAAGCCAGGGTGACTAGACATCCTCCTTTTCTAGGGCATGTCCTACATTTCAACCTTCTGTGCAAGAGGAATTCCACAATGTCCTCCATTTTGAGCATGACTAAGAAGCCCATTCAGTAACACCATATTTGCTGGTCCCCTTCAAGAAATGTGTCTACATGGCAGACTGTCCTTGCTGCAAAGATAAGATCTTCTAAAGTTATTTTTTCCCTAGGATCAACAGGAGACAAGATTTGCACCCAGAGCTTCGGCATGTTTATTTCCCAGAGGGGAAATGGACAGCAAAGGTGATTTTAGGCAATGGGCTGCTTGGGGACACAGTACAAATGTTGGAGGTTTTCCCCCTTAATTTCAGCACAATGGACAAGTAAAAAGAATAGTTTAAATATAGATTCAGTAAAGGGCTTTTTTGCTAGTAAAGTTCTGTAAGTATATTGCAAGCCAACAAGGCATTTTAACAAAGGTATGTTCATCTGAAAAATAGTTGAGTACATGTGTGGTGGTCTGAGCATTGACTCTGAAGACCAGGGTTCGAATCCTGGCTCAGCCCATATAAACCCACTGGGTGACTTTTGAAAGAAAGAAACCATATGAAATGGATTTATATTTCAATGGGTGTTTTTAGCTTTTGTTTGGTAAAATCCTATATTTTTCACGAATGTCCTATAATTTGCGATGCCTTGTCCTCCTTTGTGGTTATGGTACCTGCTCACCCAGAGAGCCAGCATGGTGCAGAGGTGTGAGTGTTGGGACTAGGACTCTGGAGACCAGGGTTCAAATCCCAGTTCGGCCATAGAAATCTTCTGTGTGAACTTGGGCATGTCACACTCTCTCAGCCTCAGAGGATGGTAATGGCACCCCCCCTTCTGAAGAAACTTACTAAGAAAACACCATAATAGTGTCACTGTAGGGTTTCCATAATTCAGAAACAACTAATACAGCTTATGTAATACAGCTGTAAAGAAGCAATACGAAATGGATTCATATTTCCGATTGCTTTTAGCTTTTATTTGGTAATGTCCTACACTTTTCTGGAATGTCCTCCATTGCATAGTGCCTTGTTCTCCTTTGTGGTTATGACACAAGATCACCCAGAGAGTCCGCATGATGTTGTGGTTTCAGCATTGGACTATGACTCCGGACACCAGGGCTGAATCTGGCTTGGACATGGATGTTGGGCAAGTCACACATTCTCAGCCTCAGAAGATGGCAATGACAAAAGACCTCTCTGAAGAACCTTGCCAAGAAAACCCTATGATAGGTTTGCCTTAGGGCAAGGTGACCATTAGGGACTCCATAAGTCCAAAACAACTTGGAGGCACACAACAACAACAAAGTGTTGGACAATGACTCTGGAGATCAGGGTTTGATTCTCTGCTCAAGCATAAAAAGCCTCTGGGTTAATTTGGGCAAGTCACACTCTCTCAGCCTCCGAAGATGGCAATGGCAAAGAAACCCTTCTGAAGATCCTTGCCAAGAAAACTCCATGATAGGCTCATTGCCTTAGGGTCGCCATAAGTCAGAAGAGACTTGGACAGGGTGACCAAATGTCCTAAGCACAAAGGAGGACAAGGCACCGCCAAATAGAGGTCATTCCAGAAAAATGGAGGACATGCCCACAGAAAAGCTAAAAACACTCCTAGAAATAGAAATTCATGCATCTTAGTTCAAAAGGGACATTTTGCCAATACTTTTTATTGAGTTTACACATAAAAAAAACATTAACAAGAGACATAAACTGAGGCAACAACCAACAAAACACAATCCCATTACTCCATCTACTTATATAAATGACTTCCCGCACCTAAGACATGAATATGTATCTTTTGTGTACTTCTTGATCAGTGTTCTCTACATCAAACTGTTTTTTCATACTTCAAAACTCAAAAAAGCTGCTTGTATTTTCATCCCTCCTTTCTTTTAAAGAAATTAAATAAATGGATCTCAATATTTCAAAAGTTTGTCTGGTGATTTTCCCCCCTAATCATAATGGATAGTTTTTCCATTTCTGCCAACTGAGCACGGCTAAGAAGCATGGATTTACGTTTCTAGGAGTGTTTTTTGCTTTTCTTTGATCATGTCCTCCATTTTTCTTGAATGCCCTCCATTTGGTGTGCCTCCAAGTCTGGGGTGACCAGGCGTCCTCTTTTTTTTTTTTTTTTAAAGAAGAATGGTTTTTATAACCATTCTTCTTTAGATGGCATCTCTCGGTATTTCCATCATATAGAAGATGGCTTTATAATTAAGGCATCTAATCTAGTCATTTGCCATTCCTAATAAAAAATAACTCTGGTTTAAGTCTATATTCATTTTTGAATATGTTCTGCAACAAATTTTGTATTAGCTTCCAGAATTTCTTAGCTTTGTCACACATCCACTGCAGTTCGTAAAAAGAGCCAATGTTTCTTGCATCTCCAACATAATTTTTTTTGGCTCCTTTAAACATTTTAAACAAACGCTTTTTAGCCATGCTCAGAATGGAGGACATTTTGGAATTCCTCCTGGACAGAAGGCTAGACTGTTGGGCATGGAAAAAGAGGACGCCTGGTCACCCCAGACTTGGAGGCACACCAAATGGAGGGCATTCAAGAAAAATGGAGGACATGATCAAAGAAAAGCAGAAAACACTCCTAGAAACATAAATCCATGCTTCTTAGCCATGCTCAGAATGGAGGGCATTTTGGAATTCCTCTTGGACAGAAGGCTAGACTGTAGGACATGTCCTGGAAAAGGAGGATGCCTGGTCACCCCAGACTTGGAGGCACACCAAATGGAGGGCATTCAAGAAAAATGGAGGACATGATCAAAGAAAAGCGAAAAACACTCCTAGAAACGTAAATCCATGCTTCTTAGCCATGCTAAAAATGGAGGATATTTTGGAATTCCTCCTGGACAGAAGGCTCAAATGGAGGCTGTGTCCTGGAAAAGGAGGATGCCTGGTCACCCTTGAGGCACACTACTACCACCACAACAACCACAACAATACCATATGCTGAAGGAAGGCCTTTGCGAAGTGCGAAACCTCTCTCTGAAGCGAGTGTGGTGGCCATTATTTGGAATACTGTGTCCAGTTCCGGGCACCACAATTCAAAAAGGATGGTGAAAAACTGGAGCGTGTCCAGAGGAGGGTAAACAAAATGGTGAAAGGTCTGGAAACCATGCCCTACAAGGACCGACTTAGGGAACTGGTTATGTTTAACCTGGAGAAGAGATGGTTAAGAGGTGATATGATAGCCCTGTTTAAATATTTGAAGGGATGTCATATTGAGCATGGAGTAAGCTTGTTTTCTGCTGCTCCAGAGAATAGGACCTGGAGCAAGGGAAGCAAGCTACAGGAAAAGAGGTTCCACCTTAACATTAGGAGGAACTTCCTGAGAATAAGAGCTGTTTAACAATGCAACACACTCCCTCACAGCAGTGGCATCACTGGGGGGATGCGGATTGCACCAGATGACACCCTAAGGAGGGTGTGTGTGTGACACCACTGCTCCTCACACACCTACTTTTTGGCAGAAAGGAGCTGTGACATTCACCTGCTTTGTTTTAGAATAAAGCATGTAAAAAGGAAGCAGTTGAATGCCACAGCTCAGGGGAGATGGTGGGAGTGGGGTGAAGCTCAGTGGGAGGAGAAAGGAGAGGCCCAAGGGGGGAAAAGTAAATTAAAAAATCAAATTTCAAATTTAAATTTTAAAAATTATTTTAAAATTGTATTTAAAAAACATCACATTTTAACCACATCTTCACTTTATTGTCGTTGTTGTTAGCTGCCCTTGAGTCAATCGTGGCGACCCTATGGATGAGACATCTCCAAGACCCTTTGTCCTCCACTGCTCTGTTTAATTCCTGCAACCCCTTAATACCTGTGATCTCCTTAATAGAGTCCATCCATCTGGCATGTGGCCTTCCTCTCTTCCTACCTCCCTCCATCTCTCCCAGCATTATGATGTGTTCAAAAGAGTCCTCCCTTTTCATGATGTGTTCAAAGTAGGACAGCCTCAGTTTGGTCATCTAGGTTTCCAGGGAGGTTTCCGGCTTGATCTGCTCTAGGACCCACTTATTTGTCCTTTTGGCTGTCCATGGGATCCTCAGCACTCTTCTCCAGCACCACATTATCTCAAATGTGTTGATTTTCTTCCTATCATCTTTCTTAACTGTCCAGCTCTCACATCCATGCATGGTAATGGGGAATACAATGGCTTGTATGATTCTAACTTTTGTGCTGAGTTGTATATCTTTGCATTTTAGAATCTTTTCTAGTTTTTTCCTAGCCACCTTCCCCAAATTTAGTCTTCTTCTGATTTCCTGACTGCAGTCTGCATTTCTATCAATGTTTGATCCCAAGTATGGAAACTCTTTTACTATTTCTATTTCTTCATTGTCTAGGTTGAACTTATGAAGCTCCTCGGTGGTCATTATTTTTGTTTTCTTTATGTTCAACATTAAGCCTGCCTTTGCACTTTCTTCTTTGATCTTCCTTAGTAGGTGTTCCAGGTCTGTGAGGTTTTCTCCTAGTATTATGGTGTCATCTACATATCTTAGATTCTTGATATTCTTTCCTCCTGTTTTCAGTCCTTCTCCTTCTGTGTCCAAGCCTGCTTTCCTTACAATATGTTCTGCATATAGTTTGAACAGATAGGGTGAAAGGATACAGCCTTTTCTGACTCCTTTGCCAATTGGGAACCATTCTGTTTCTCCATGTTCTGTTCTGACAGTAGCCTCTTGTCCTGAGTAGGAAATAAAACAGATTTTGACTGTTTTAATTCAGTTAACTGGAGATAATGCAATGGACAGCCATTGTATATTGTATTTAATAGGGTTAGTGATTTTCTATCATGATTTCTAACAAACCCTCATCAGCGGCGACTTTTAATGCATATGTTTGCCTACAATATTTTAAGCATTTTTTGTCAAATCTTGCTGAACATAAGTGAGTTGGGAAGGGAGGAAAATGGGATAATGTACATTAGTGCTTCTCAAGCTGTCTGATGTACCAGCATTTTTTTTCCCTAATGTGCCAGATACATATAGATTTGTGTCCATTAGCTACAACTATCTTCTTTCCTAGAAACCCTTGTGGCTCATGTACTAGCACAGGTCCACAGACCACCGCTTTGCATACTACTGCTGTACACCATTCCTACTTCCAAATACCACATAATCAGCATCAAAGAGGTATGTAATAATAATACTAATATGATTTATTTCTAACCCACCTGTTTCCAAAGGGAATCTAGGCGGATTACAAGCATAAAAATAAAAGAATGCAATAAGAAAACAACAATATATATATATACCGGTACATCTTATGTGTGTACATAAAGCACTTTGTGGATCAGCCATGCTAGGAAAAAAGCATTATGATCGTGTTAAGGTAAATGCGTGGAAATTGCAAGCAGATAAGGTACGTGTGATTTCCTACCTGCCCTCCATATGTTAAAGAGCAAGAGACATGAGTCTGATGAGCAAGCTGGGTTGTGGGCCTCTCATTGGTATACTATAGATTTGCCATCCAAACAATCCCATTGTCAGCCAGTTTCGATGAAGGGTGAGAAAACTTTTTTTGGCCCAAGGCAATCTCATTGATACTGCGTGCCAGCAGTGAACAGGGCCACAGTCCAAAGTAGGCAGGGCTACCCATACTATGGGCCGATATGCTTCCCTTCCACCAAACATAGACATCCCTTTCACATGGGCATGTGCACACATACACACACACAAATACCGAACAGAAGGAAAATGTGGGAGGAGGGGAAAACAGACTCAACCATCTGCCCAAGACAAATGTTTCAGTTGAAGTACAAGTTCAGCTATTTTTTTTTTAAGTATTCAGTTTTAGCTGTTCAAATATGACATCCGACTCAAAATTTTCTCACTACACATAAAAAGCACATTTCCCCTTTTGCCTATCTGTAATGAAAACCTAACGGAATAACATATGGAGCCAGCATGGTATAGTGGTTTGAATATTGGACGATGTCCCTGGAGACCAGGGTTCGAATCCCAGCTCAGCCATGTTAAACCCACTGGATGACCTTGGACAAGTCATCCTCTTTCAGCCTCAGAGGATGGGAATGGCAGATCCCCTCTGAAGAAACTTGCCAAGAAAACCCCTGTTAGGTTTGCTTTAGGGTTGCCATAAGTCTCAAACAACTTGAAGGCATACAGCAACAACAACATGGTTTGAGTGTTGGACTGTGACTCTGGAGACCAGGAGCTCAATTCCCTGCTCAGCCATGGAAACCCACTGGGTGAGAGATCAGTGTGACTTTGGGAAGTCACACTCTCTCAGTCTCAGGGGACGGCAATGGCAAGTCCCCTCTAAAGAAACTTGCCAAGAAAACCTCCTGAGAGGGTCACTTTATTGTCGTCGTAAGTCAGAAGCAACTTGAAGGCACATAACAACAACCACAATATCCATTTAATTTTTAAAATTCCCTCATTGTATCATTTGAAGATGGGCATTATACACTCTCCTGAAGGAGCACACATTTGAGTTTGATGGTAATGCATGCTGTTTATGTATGGCTCAGACAAAGCAGAACTGCACATAAAATGGAATTGTGTCTCTTAACAACTCACAAAGATGGAGTCACTGCCAGCTATAAGAGACCCACAAAAGGGTGCTCTCCAAAGGTTACGATGGTAACTTTGCCAAATCCAGGGGCCACCTCTCAGCTCCAGCTTAATGGGCTGCCATAGAAATAAAGCACATACACACACACACACAATTAAAAACAAAACAGAAATCCAGATATGACCAGAACACCATTCTAATTTTGAAAAGTTCTATTTAAAATGTTAAACCATGCAGAGGTGGTGCCTTGTGATCTATTTAAAAAGATGAATTGCTAGGGGAGACAATTCACTCTCCCTCCCCCTTTATTTTGGCAAGAAAAAGATCATCTGTTGGGATGTGTGACTGTTGTGCCTCCCTCTGATGAGGCAGCAGACACAACCACAACCACAAGGATGTGTATATTTGGGGATTGGTTCAGTACTGAGGCAAACATCCAAAATCTGTCGCACAACCAGAGCAAGGCAGCTGTTCCTGCTCCACAATCAGCATCTGCAGAAAAGATTAGCGGATGCACAGAGTGATTGCTGGAAACAACCATCAGAAACAGCTTGTCAAAGGCATTTAATTCAGCTCAGATACCTCAGCTTTTATCCTGATAAAACAACAAATCGTGTTTTGTTGGCTCTGAACAGATTGTTGTCTCTGAGCAAATCTTGCCAAGAAAACCCCATGGCCTTAGGGTCGCCATAAGTAGGATACGAAGGCACACAACAAAAAGAACAACAATAAAAGTCGTAGCATCTACATTGTAGAAATAATGCAGCTTGACACCACATTAAGTGTTGTAAGTCCATTTGATGGAATCTTTGGATCTGTAGTTTTAGAAGGTCTTTATCCTTCTCTGTCAAAGAGTGCAAAACAAACTACAAACCCCAGTATTTTATAGGATGGAGCCATGACAATTAAAGTGGTCAAACTGCATTATTTCCACAGTAAAGATGTGCTCATAGGCTCAATGTCTGAGGTGTCTCACACTCATGAGATGCAATTATATTTATGGAATTGATCTCTCAGTGGGCAATATAATTTATTTGGGACTCTGTATAATATGGACTGCATCTGCACTGCAGAAATAATCCAGTTTGACACTGCTTTAACTGCCATGATTCCATCCTATGGAATCATGCGATCTGTAGTTTGTTGTGGTACCAGAACTCTTGGACATAGAAGACTAAGGGCCTTTGCAGACTGCCAGAAGTAGTGCAAATTGAGTCCACTTTAACTGCCCTGACTCAGTGCTAGGAAATCATGGGAACTGTAGTTTATTATGGCACCAGAGCTCTCTGACAGAGAAGGCTCAATGTCTCAGAAAAAAATATAGTTCCCATGATTCCCTAGCACTGAGCCAGGGCAGTGCCTCAATTTAATGTGCACTATTTCTGGCAGTCTGCAAATAAATATCTCACAAAACTACAGTTCCCAGAATTCCATAGCATTGAGTCATGGCAGTTAAAGCATTGTTAAACTGCATTATATTTGCCATGTGGATGCAGGCATGGTATCCACTGAAGGGGTGAAACCTGATAAAAGAAAGAACAAGACTAATGAAATTATACCATTGGCCCAGGGAGGGGGAAAATGAACAGAAAAACCAAGATAAACAATGCTTAATTACTATGGGAAATCTGGACCGAATTTGTCATTCAGAGCACTAAGCTTCTGAAAACAAACATGATGCTGAAATGTACAACAGGATGAAGTGTGGAGTATATATTCTTCCTATTGAAGTTCTATGGAGTTTATTATATGGGAGGGAATAGGCCAAATCCCGTGCAGAAATGGGATTTATATCCATACAAGCAGGATTGTTTTCGGACGCATTGAACATTAATCCAAAATTAACGCACACAGAAAGCAGACAAATCCTGCAAAAGCGGGATTGTTTTCAGATGCATTGAGCATTAATCTGAAATTAACCTGCACAGAAAGCGGACAAATCCTGCAAAAGCGGGATCTTTTTCAGACACATCGGGGGACACTGAGCATTAATCCGACATTAACCTGCAAAGAAAGTAGACAAAATCGACCGCTTTTTACTTTCGGGATTTTCCTGAAAGTAAAAAGCGGCCAATTTTGTTGACTTTCTATGCAAGTTAATGTCGGATTAATGCTCAATGCCCCGATGTGACTGAAAAAGACCCCGCTTTTATGGGATGTTCCTGGATTTAAATCCAGTTTCTGCGTGGGATTTGGGCACTTAGCCTCCCGTGTGATAACCTCCTATGACTCTGAAGTTCTGTAAACAAGGCCATTTTAAATATCTTCAGATTCTTCACAGATTGGAATTGATGCAGTGATTTTACAAGTGAAAACTGACCATAAATTGCTGAAACAGCAACAAAAAACTGTTGGTGCTTCACAAAAAAAAAAGCTTAAGAACTTTCAGGCAACAAAATGTGAATGAGAAATTACAACTCAGAAGTATGAGGGGGTATTGTAAAGTAATAATTATCACCTGGAAGTTGATATTATGGTATATTGCTGAAATTTTGTCAGTGTCATCATCACCAAGTGACTTTTTCTTTTCCAAAATGTGTTGTGGGGTTGCCGATTTGACAACACAAATAACGTCATTCATGAAGTGGAAGAGTGGTTTAAGGTGCAATCTGCAGACTTCTACTACAATAATGGTATCCGGAGGCTCAAGAAATGCTGGGAAAAATGTGTAAATCTGGATGGTGACTACGTAGAGAAAAGTTAACAACTACAAATCAAAACAAACTTTCTGTCAAAAAATTTTTTAAAGGTGATAATTAAAACTTTACAATAGCCCCTCATATATCGCCGAACAGATGGTATGTGCTCTTGCACTTAAAGCCAGTTAAGACGTAGTACAGTGAAATCTTCTAGATAATCATCACAATCTACTTTCATGCCTAAGAAATATAAAGGATCTTTTGGAAAATGGAAAAAAACCAATTTCATGGGGCTTTCTTAGCAAGGAGTACTCAGAGGTGGTTTGCTATTGCTTTTGTTTGAATATAGCCTATAGAGCCAAGTATTCCTTGGTGGCGTCCCTTCCAAGTATTAACCAAGATTTACCTTCCAAGATCACATGAGTTTCGGTGCCTTCAGGGAGGATGGCTATAACTCTGTCCCTTGGACTATTGTTCCCAACTTTCAAACTTCTATGGACTGAAAAACTATGCTCTGGTTAGGAAAATCCACTACCAAGTTACTGAAGATTGTTTTGCAGGCAGCAGAGTAAATTAAAATTAATTAAAATTAATCAACACATCTTAAAAACCAAACAATTGAACAAATCCCCCCATGGACATCTCCATGGTCTTATTAATATGAATGCCAAATTTCAGAAGTTCAGGTTAATAGCCTCAGAATGGTATCTCTGACAGACATACAAGTTATCTTTTCTATTATTTGAGATAATTTAGAATAAATTTACTGGGGAGGGGGATAAATTTCATCAGATGCAAATGATGTGATTCTGAGTAGATATCCATATAACGCACTTTTTCTTCCCCAAAACGTGGCTGGGGAAGTTGGTACGTCTTATAAGGCTGAGGCCGCGGCTAAAAGGAGGCCTCCTTCCAGCCGCGGCCTCGGTTGATGAATGGGCTGGTGCTGCGATCGGAGTGATCCCAGCACCAGCCCATTGAACAACTGAGGCCGCGGGTGGAAGGAGGCCTCTTTCCACCCGCGGCCTCGGTTGTTCAATGGGCTGGTGCTGGGATCGGAGCGATCCCAGCACCAGCCCTTTGAACAACTGAGGCCACGGGTGGAAAGAGGCCTCCTTCCACCCGCGGCCTCAGTTGTTCAATGGGCTGGTGCTGGGATCGCTCCGATCGCAGCACCAGCCCTTTGAACTGAAGCCGCGGGTGGAAGGAGGCCTCCTTCCACCCGCAGCCTCGGTTGTTGAATGGGCTGGTGCTGGGATCGGAGCGATCCCAGCACCAGCCCTTTGAACTGAAGCCGCGGGTGGAAGGATGCCTCCTTCCACCCGCGGCCTCGGTTGTTGAATGGGCTGGTGCTGGGATCGGAGTGATCCCAGCACCAGCCCTTTGAACTGAAGCCGCGGGTGGAAGGAGGCCTCCTTCCAACTGCGGCTTCAGTTGTTCAATGGGCTGGTGCTGGGATCGGAGAAGTGCTCCGATCCCAGGAGCAGCCCATTGAACAACCAGCCGCTGCTAAAGGGAGGAATCTTTTTTTCCTGGATTTTCCTCCTTTAAAAATTGGTGCGTCTTATATGCCGGAGCGTCTTATATGGCAAAATACAGTAATTATTATCTGTTACATTTATAATTTATAATTTCCATTCTGAAGAAAACAATTGACAAATACAGCAGATTAATGGTGCAATCCTGTGCCCACTGATACAGTAGTAAGCTTATATTTAATGGACATGTTTTCTGGTAATGAATTTAGGGACGTTATCACATGTGGGTCAGAAAGCGATAATAAAGTGGAAATGAGGCATTCCGAAAATAAATGGAAAATAAACCTTGATTCCGCAAATGGCTTTCACACATAATTACCTTAATTGTGAAATTAAAGTAAGCGCATTTAATGTTCACACACAAGTGAGAAAAGCCCGTAAATGTACTAGAAATGAGCTTCTTGCACATGCGCAGATAGAGGAATGCTCACTGGAACCATGGGAACAGCAGGGAGTAGTATAATACCCCCACCTTTTGTCAAATCAAAAGTGGCAGGTGCTCCGCCCCCTTTTTGGTCTTAGTCCCCCCTCCCTGTTTTTGGGGTGGTTCTAGGTTTTGGGGTGCCGGTATTTTTGGGGTGCTAGGTTTTGGGAGGTTCTAGATTTTGGGTGCCAATTTTTGGGGTGCCATTTTTTGGGGGTGTTAATTTTTTGGGGTGCCAATTTTTTGGGTGCCAATTTGTTGGGGTGCCAATTTTGGGTTGTGCCATTTTTTGGGGGTGCCAATTTTTGGGGTGCCAATTTTTGGGGTTCAATCAGAGGTTTCCCCCTGAACCACAAAAGTTCGGCCGTTTTGGTTTTTTGCAAAAGTTGTTTTTGGGGGGTTGTGTGACCCCTCTACGGATTCATCTCGGACCCGCCGACCACTAGGAGCAGCCCCCATCCCTCTCTGACCAATGGTATAGCCACAAGCCGTGTTTGAAGGTGTCAAACATCCTACATTTCCCTTTAACAGGGTTGTTGAAGTGCTTTTACAATCTATATGGTTATTGTTAATTGTAATCGTTTTTAACTTATTTTGATTTAATAATTTTTTAATGGGGGGAGGAGGGAATCACATGGTTTTAGATTGTATGTATTGTATTTTATTATGTTCACCACCCGGATTGGTTCGCCATAGGGCGGTATACAAATAAATTATTATTATTATTATTATTATTATTATTATTATTATTATTATCATCATCATCAATTGGTGGCCATTTTTTCTGCGCCAAGTTTAGTTTTCGGGGTGGTTGTGACATGTCTCCGGACTCGTCTCGAGCTCCCGAAGTGAACAGTTCAGAGGTCTGTTGTGCTCTGAGCTTTGGAAAGGCGCGACAGCCAATCTGCTACCGCTCGCCCCTACCCTGGGGGTGTGTTTTCAAAAAACGCCGCGCTTTTGAGAGAAGCGGATTGGCCCAAAGGACAGCGCGGCTGGCGCTGATTGGTGCAAATCTTCTATGCTTCTGAGCCCCTCCAATGGAGTTTCAGGCGAAGAGACCACCACCCTGCAGCGCTGGGGTATATGAGGGAGTCCCTGAGGTCCACACTTCACCCCCGCTACCTCGACTACCGCCTTGCTAATGCCTGCTACCGCTTTTGGGGCTACCTACCTGCAATGGAGACGCCAGTGACAGTACTCGAATCCTCATCTGCCCCAGCACCCAAAAAACTCCATTTTGCGGGGAAGTGCAGTACCCTTGAAAGATGTGAGGTGATCAAGCAGCTGTTTTCAGCGGTCTGTGAATCAGAAGAGGAACTCCGAAATGCGGATGGTGTGGAGGCCGAACACGGTGCAGTCTGGGCAGGAATCAGTCAGTGTTAAAAAGGTGTGTATGAAAGGCGCGGGTGGGGGGTGGGTTGGGATCATTCATCTGAAATGTTATATTAAAGTGTTTTCAAATTAGTTGTAATCTTATCTTTCAGGGATCGGGTGACTGTAACAAAGAAAGGAAACTTTGTAGCTGCTATGTGACGGAAGGCCGAGTCTATGAAGGCAAAGCCCATGAACAAACCAGTCAGGCATTCGAGTTGGATGTCGATCTGAACCATCTAGTGTAGGGGTAG
Organism: Phrynosoma blainvillii; assembly: GCA_026167975.1. Classification (NCBI taxonomy): domain Eukaryota; kingdom Metazoa; phylum Chordata; class Lepidosauria; order Squamata; family Phrynosomatidae; genus Phrynosoma; species Phrynosoma blainvillii. The sequence continues at coordinate 322,729,835 of JANUYF010000003.1, read as the reverse complement.
GCAACCTTTCCCCTTTAAGGGCCGAGGGACTTCAGCCCCCAGAAGCCTCAGCCATGTTGGCCAATAGTCCCATGTTGGCCAATATCTCCTGGGATTCTGGGAGCTGAAGTCCCTTGGCCCTTAAAGGGGAAAGGTTGCCTACCCCTGATCTAGTGGGTCCAAAGAAAAGAGCAGGAGTGATGACCCGACTGATCCCCGTGATGTTTTTCGCAATAATTCAACATGTAAAATTTGAAAGACTAAAGGAAAGTTGTTTAGGATGCTTATTTGATGAAGGAAATCAAGAATCTCATTGTTGCTTAATGTGGGACAGGACATATATTGATTCTGTTTTAAAATCTCTGTGTTGTAAGCTGAATATGCAGAAATTTTTAAATTCAGTTATCACCCTTGCAGTTGCCCTTGACTGCCTCAGTTTAAACACAAAGCACCTGATATTGGGTTCTCAAATACAAAATCGTATTTTAAGTTCAAAATTTCCTTCAGACACAGTGGCGCTGTTAATTAAAGAAAGAGATAAAATTTATTTACGCTACGCTGAAAAAATAGTTGGCCATGTAAAATATACTTATTTCCTCAATTCTTGTGACCTCTGTGTTAACAAGGAGTAAATATATTTTTTAAAAATTAATAAAATAGTGTGTTTTTGACATTGTGTCGTTATTGATGTATGTGCGTCTGTCCATATGGTTTCTCAGAATGATCTATTAAAATATATATATTATAATCCAGGGGGAGCAGGGAGCTTTGGAGGAGTGGAAGCTCTCTTTAGAGAAGCTTCCAAGCACAAGGGTGTAACAAGAAAACATGTGAAAGAGTGGTTAAGGGACCAAGAAGCATATACCCTTCATAAACCTGCCAGAAAGCATTTCCTAAGAAACAGAACAGTTGTTTCTGATGTGGATGATCAATGGCAGGCGGACCTGGTGGACATGCAAAGTCTACAAAAATACAATAGGGGTTATAAATATATTTTAACAGTGGTGGACATTTTGTCAAAATATGCCTGGGCTGTACCTTTGAAAGACAAGACGGGCTCGGAGGTGTACAGAGGTTTCAAGATTATTTTGGGGACGGGTCGTTCCCCCCACCATTTGCAAACAGATGCTGGGAAAGAATTTCTAAATAAAAAGGTGAAACACCTGCTAAAAGAGCACGGGGTGCACCATTTTTCAACACATAGCGAAGTCAAAGCGGCGATAGTGGAAAGGTTCAACAGAACTTTAAAGTCATGAATGTGGAGATACTTTACTGCCAACAACACCTTCAAGTATATTGACATATTACCTGCACTCATAAAGAGTTATAATATCAGCTTTCATAGAAGTATACAAGAGAGGCCTCAGGATGTGAATTCTTCTAACTCTCTGCAGATTTGGAAAAGAGTTTATGGACCCTATTTTCAAATGAGGGAGCAAAAAGCTGCCTTTAGAAAAGGAGATCATGTGAGGGTATCAAAAAGTAGGGGGAGGTTTGAAAAGAGTTATGAAGGCACGTATTCTCAGGAAATTTTCATTGTTGACAAGGTCCACAGAAGAGGAAAGAGGCCCGTTTTCCAGCTAAAAGATTATGATGGTGAAGCAGTGTTGGGAGGTTTCTACCCTGAGGAATTACAAAAAGTGAATGACCTGAAGAATAGAAGCTATCAAATAGAAAAAATTATATCCACAAGGTTCAGAAAAAAGAAAAAATATCACTTGGTAAAGTGGTCAGGGTGGCCTGATAAATTTAACAGCTGGGTACCAGCTTCAGAGCTTACGGATCCTGAACAAAAATCAAAGGAGTGAGAGAAATGAGTGCTGGATTTTACATTACCCTACCCAGTAACGCCAGTCTAGACGCCTATCCACATAATACAAATTCCAATTTCACAATACAACTGGCTCAACTTTTAGATTTGCAAGGAGAATGGGAAGTGGGGCTATCAGAGATACAGTACCACAACAGTTGGTACACGCTTACGGAAAATGCGACGTTTCAGTTATCCAGAGATTCACAGAACTGGGAGTTTCAGCTGAAGAAAGGCTATTACAAGGACATCCCCGATATTGTGAAAACTGATAAACATGCGGTCCTCTAAACTGCACTTTGCCTGTCACTATATCATAATAGAGATACACATCGTTTAGACGCGCCAGTATAGCATGATTCATGGCTTTCAAAAAATTGACACCCCACAAAAATGGCACCCCAAAAAATTGGCACCCCCAAAATTGGCACCCCAAAATCTAGAACCCCCCCAAAACCTAGCACCCCCAAAATACTGGCAAAAACCTAGAACCACCCCAAAAACAGGGAGGTGGGACTAAGACCAAAAAGGGGGCGGAGCACCTGTCACTTTTGATTTGACGAAAGGTGGGGGTATTATACTGCAGGGAAATGCTCCCAAATCGCATTTGCTTTCACATTACGGTAAATGCGAAATTACTTTAATTTCGCATTTGCATTTCCTCCAAACAACCGAATTTCAAAAGATCTTGGTTAACACAAATTTCTGTCCACTTTCTGTCCAGTTTCTGTGCGACGTCGTGTGAAAACGCGAGGCACAAATCCAGTTTCTGTTTGGGATTTGTGTGGATTAACCAGCAGATTTGCCCCTGTGTGATATGTGATACCATAAATTGTTATGGGTTTGGATGTAATGTTTCCCACATATCTGATAAACAGCAGGTGGCAGTATGACTATTTAACACATTGAGGTTGTATTTTACACACACACACACACACACACACAATCTGATCAAAATTAGAAGTCAGCTGTTGGGAGGAAAATAATAAAGGTTTGTCCCTTCCTCGCTTTTAAAAGAGTAATTGCACTATAATTTTGAAAACTGCATGTGGTAATCTGTGATGAATCATTTAAATTATAATAAGACTTATTTTGAAAAGAAACTTATTCATCTTCTGGTAGATATCAGACCATGGGAAAGTTTCTTTTTCAAACTAAAACTCCCAGAAAGTAATCCCCAAAAGTAACTTTTCTCCACTCTGTTTCTTGCTTGCGATTTCATGGGCATTTGTGATGCTCATGGCATCTCTACTGATAAGGAACACAACCTCACCTTTTGATGCCACACTCCTTTGGTTTTTTCTTGTATTTTAAAATTCAAACTCCAAGATGCTTAATTCAAACTCCAAGATGCTTATTTTATATATATATATATATATATATATATATATATATATATGTTCTTCCATGTCATTGGAGTAAAATTGCATTAAACTTCTTCTTTTACAGTTTCAGTACCATTTTTCCTGAAGCAAGACTGTTTCACCCCCCCATCAAGCTATTCTTCCCATTTATAACCCATTCTGTTTTGAATAAGATATAGTGTAAACATTCACTAATGACTATAGCAATAAAACTAATGTTTAAACATAAGATGAACAGAATTATTATGCAAACTTTGGGGTTGTTTGAGTACGGTAATTGTTTTCAGTACTATGTACATAACTCCCTTTTTAAAAAAGCAGCACAGGCATAGCAAGTTTGAAAGGTTTCTCTAAGATTATGTAAGATGTTTGTACAAAATGAAACTGTACCTTATCAAAAAAAGCTAGTCACCTCAAAGCAACTATCTGAATTGGGAGAATCCCAGGATTCAATTTCCAGTTTTAAAAAAAAATCCAAAAAACAAGAAGCAAGATTCTTTCTTCATGGTTGTGATAAAGAATTATGAATGCAAGTTTGACATATCTGGTTTTTATATGTATGGAGACAGACAAACAATGTGCACATTTTTTTGCCTCCCACTGTTGGGTCCCTGTACTGTTTGCCTTGTTTCCTCTATGACAGTTTGACTATTTTCTCCAGTCCTTTTGTCTTCCAGGACATTGTCTCCCTTCCCCACACAGTTCAGTTTAAAGCCCTCCTGATCAAATTCTTCAGACCGTTGGCAAAAACGTTTCTTCCAACTGGCGTGAGATGCAGCCCATCCCTTGCCAGGAGTCCGCCCTCATGGAACCGCAGCCCATGATCCAAGAATCCAAATCGTTCTCAACGACACCATCTGCGGAGCCAATTGTTGACATCTGCTATCTTCCTCTCTCTTCCTGGACCATGCCCTTGAACTGGCAGAAGAGATGAGATGACAATCTGTGCCTCCATTTCTTTCAGCTTCTTTCCTAGAGCCTCGTAATCCCTTTTGATGTTCTGAAGGCTGTGTCTTGCTGTGTCGTTCGTTCCCACGTGGACCAAAAGGAAGGGGTATTGGTCGGTAGGCCTAACCAGTCTTGTCAGCCTCTCTGTCACATCTCTGATCTTTGCCCCAGGAAGACAACACACCTTTCGAGACATCTTGTCAGGCCCACAAATCACTGCTTCTGTCCCCCTCAGCAAGGAGTCCCCCACCACGACCACACGCCTCCTCCGAGGCTTAGCAGCGACTGTTCCCTGTGGTGGAACTGCCAGGGTCCCCTGCTCTGTCTCTGAAATCTGTCCATGCTGCTCTTCTGCATCCTCCTTGCTAAGAGTAAGAGCTTGAAATCGATTCTGTAGCCGCAAGCTCCCAGTATGATCCCTGGTCTCCTTACTTTAAAACACTACTTTAAAAACATTATCTTAATATTCTAGTTAATATTATACAACACATTAAGATAACTTTTTGTTCAAAGGTTATGTCAGGATCAACTACTAGATCCTGAAGATCTATAAAAAAAATAAGCTTGGGGGTTAATTCTGTTATAAATTGTGAATGTGGCAATGATGATGTAAGGTTTTTACTTGTATGTACCCAAGGCAATAATTAAAAAAAATAAAATACTCCCCAGTCTGAACATGTTAAATGCCATAGTTACTCTCATACCAACAGCATTTCTAGGTAGGATTATACCAACAGCAATTCACAACAATTAAAATCTGCAGAAGGTTTGTTTATTAGCTTCAACGGGCCATTGCTTGTAAAGGATAATTATCTCAATATTAACACTTCCTTGGCAATGTATTATCCTGAGCATCTTTCTCACAGCAAGACAGTATATATAGGGCTGGACAAACTCCCTTAGACTTTGTGCGTCAGTGGAAATAGCCATTTAAACGTCTTTTAAAAGCTCATCATTTTTTCTGACATTATCGTCACTTCCTACAGATATATGTATGGAAGGGTGAATAATTTGGGAGGCTGATGGGTGAGGTCTTCTTCCAAATTTGGCATATAGCTCCAGATGCCAGGAAAGCTGCATGATTACCTGTGTCATAGATAAGATCATTAGTTTCCAGGTAGTCTGACACCTGGAATGAAACTTGGCAGCTTTCTAGAAACTGGAGAGGAACGCAGGCTTGTTTGGATAATAATCTGAGCCAGAGATGAATTTCTGAGAGGTATTGCAATTTATGATACAGCTGTACTAGTTTTCAGAATTGAAAAATACAGTGGTTTTTTAAAAGGTCAATTCCCAGAATTCCCCAGCCAATATCACCACAGGCTAGGCTTGCCAGGGGATTCTGGGAGTTGTAGTCCAAAACATCTCAAACTGGCAAATACGTATTCTGAATCAGTAAACATAAATTCTGGCAATGTCACTGGTGTCATCTAAAAGTCAAATAAGTAATTACATGTATCTAGCTAATCCAAAGTAATTTGAGTATTTGTACTCTGAATGAACCTAATGACTACCAGTTCAGATGTCCTAAGTCCCATTGAAGAGAGTCAGCATAGTGCAGTGGTTTGAACATTGGACTGCAGCTCTGGAGACCAGAGTTCAAATTCCGGCTTGGCCATGTAAACCCACTGGATGATCATGGGCAAGTCACATACTCTCAGCTTCAGAGGATAGCAATGGCAAACCCCCTCTGAAGAAACTTGCCAAGAAAACCCCATGTTAGGGTCTCCATAAGTTGGAAACAACTTGAAGGCACACAACAACAAAATCCCATTGATTGCAGTGGAAATCCCAGAGCAGTGCACACACAAATATTTACTCACACCAAAAATTCATATAGTATTGATTGGTGGGACTTAATTTCTAGACACACACAAAGAAGAAAATGAATGGGATGATCCCTCCTGGCAAAAGTGATTTTTATGATCATGTACATACCAGCTCAGCTGTGTAAATCCACTGGATGACTCTAGGCAAGTCATACTCTCTCAGCCTCAAAGGATGGCAATGGCAACACACAGACCCCAAAGAAACATGCCAAGAAAACCCCTTGCCTTAGGGTTGCCATAAATTGGAAATGGCTTGAACAACAACAAACATGGATAAAGAATCTGGACAGGTTCTTTTTTGGGGATTTTTGGAGAATTGCAACACACATTCCACTGATTTCTGTTGAATTAAATTAGCTCAACAGTAAGAACCGTGTGGTAACAGAGATGCATTAACATATAACATTTGTTTAAAAATTGCTTTCAATTTGTATTGTAAGCTTTTTATAATAGCTACTTTTTAAAGGTAATACCATAAGAAGTTGAGAAACAGAAACTTGAGATCACTTACAGATGGTCAGGATGAAATCATAATCATGTTCTTCCTTGTCCATTAATCCAGACTTCCCCAGCATGCAATTTAATGTTCATAGCATGGATGGTGGCAAGAAAAGCCATTTTTATGGAAGCCTTTCATGTCATTGTGTATGTGGCACTGAGATACACTGCAGTGCCCTTTGGGCCAATGTTAGGGATTAATGGTACTTTAGCAAGCCTTTTTCTGTGCTTTCAATAATTTGGTACTGTAGACACTTACCTGGAAGCCTTGAAATAAATAACATTCATTTTAATAAAAGCACCAGAGCCAACGGTATACTTCCACTGGATCCTGTAGTTTCTGCTCTTTCCTCCATTCAGTCTGAAAACTTGCTCCAATTTTTGTTAATTTAAATAATAAGGTATTGTCTAATTTTTGTTTTATTGCTACCATGGTCCTGCACAATTTTTTTCCTGCTTCAGGTGGAAATGACTTCAGTGGCATTTTTAAAAATTTACATCATGTATTGGGTGGGTGGAAGTGCATGAAAATGTCTTGGATTGGCCATTGTGTATTACAGTTATTCACCTACATTTGTGTACCATGAATTCATAACCGTTGCATCTAGGCTAATTTTAAAAAAGCACTTTTCAGTTCACAAAATATGTTTAGGCAAGTTGTTAAGCAGTATATTTAGAAAACAGACACATTTATCAAAGTGAAACCCTATATTAAGAGAGGGTTTATATGTTAAAGTGGGACTAGATATTTTAAAATTAATTTGTGGCATAAACATAGCATTAGAAATCTTTTTTTTTTTTTTTTACCCCCCAGCCTTTCAAATTAAAAACAACAGCAACAACTTCAGGTGTAGCAAATTTGATTTGGTTATGAACAAAGAAGATTTTTTTTAAAATGCCATAGAATCAAAGAACTAGAGTTGAAAGAAACCTCAAGGGCCATCCAGTCTAAACCACTGCCATGCAGGAATACACAATCGAAGCACTCCCAGCAGATGGCCATCCAGCCTCTGTTTAAAAACCTCCAAAGGAGGAGACTCCATCACAATCTGAGGCATTTCCATGTTCTACTATTGAACAACTCTTACCACCAGGAAGTTTAGGTGGAATTTCTTTTCACAATTTGCCACTAATTCACTTGTCATTGATACAAATCAAATATTTAGCAATCTTGGAGTTTTGGTCACTGAATGTTTTCTTGGCAGTCAAAGACACAGTCACACACATAACAAGCAGAAGCATGAAAAATATCAAAGTTCCTGTTTGTCATAGCTGGATTAAGGATGTTCTCACAGAGACAGAGTTACCTGTTTTAGTTAATCCTGATTTACATTTGCATGTTTTCCTCAAACTGCTCATAGTAGCACTACTATTATTTCTTCCTAAATGGCACCTAATTTCTAACACAGTATCTCCCAGTGCAGAATGATGGACAGGTTTTGTAAGAACAGAATCCTACACACCAACTTTCTACCTCCAGTGAAACAACACTTATTTATAAGAGAAGCAAGTGGTTAACAAATCCCAACTTAATGTATACCACCTTTTTATAATTTAATTTAATGCTAAACACAAACTAATTTTTTGAAATTAATGGATACTATCTTCTTTATAATTTAACCATCCAAACAGACTCTTATGAGAGCCAGTGTCGTTTGAGCATTGGACTATAACCCTGGTGATCAGGGTTCGAATCTACAGTTGGCAATGGAAACCCACTGGGTCACCTTGGATGAGTCACATACTCTCAGCTCCAGAAAACCCTATGATAGGGTCACCATAGGGTTGCCATAAGTCAGAAACGACTTGAAGGCATACAACAACAGGCCTTTATAGGTTGTTTTAGTTGTACTGCTAAACACAAACTAAATTTTGGAAATTAATGTATGCCACCTTCTTTATAATTTAACCAGACAGACTCTTATGAGAGCCAGTGTAGTTTGAGCATTGGACTATAACCCTGGTGATCAGGGTTCAAATCCACAATTGGCAATGGAAACCCATTGGGTCACCTTGGGTGAGTCACATACTCTCAGCCCCAGAAAACCCCATGATGGGGGTCACCTTAGGGTTGCCATAAGTCAGAAACGACTTGAAGGCACACAACAATAAGAACAACAGACCTTTATAGGTTGTTTCAGTTGTACTGCTAAACACAAACTAAATTTTTAAAATAGTCTGTCTCAACCAACTGGAAGCTTGTGGCTTTCATTTAACACAGTATTTCTCTTTCAGAGCTTTATATGTGATGATCTGAATATGAGTACACAAAATTGTTACTGCTGGATAATGCTTGAACCTCTTAATTCATGAGCAGGTTAATTAGAATGCATATATTTGCTGTTCTATGAAATGTAGAGTATTGGAGGGAAAGAGGGAATCTGAAAGTATAATCAATAAAAGTAGTCTAGCCACAAAAATTGCTTAGCCCATAAAAATAACTAAGACCTATTCTTAAAAAGAGTTTATTATTTCACAAAATAGTGGTTATTTTTTCAGTTTCACTTGTCATTGATACAAATCAAATATTTGGCAATCTTGGAGTTTACAGATAACAAAACATATTCAAGTGCAATTTGGTACATATTTGCATCTTAATAAAAGAAAATTTTAAAAAGTGAAAGAGAATGGCCTAAATGCTGTTGTTAGTCCTGACTAGAATAGACCCATTCAATTAATGGGTCATTAATGACTCATTATTCAACAATTGATTATAGGTTTACTTTAGTTGGGACTAACCAACTAGATGCTAGCCACAATTTTTATAATGTCTTATCACAGCAAATGCTCTGGCAATAATTTTGAAAGCGAATGTTGTCCTGTTCAAGAAAATTCCTCCAGGTTTATGAAAGGATCACAGATTGTCCCATGTTCTTATCATGCATATAGCATAGCTTTTGTATATTGTTCAAAAGCAGGGCAAGTTCTTGGGAAGAGAATAAGGTTGTGCTCATATATTCTTGTACTTTTAACCTCCCCACAGTCACAAGAAGATGATCAGTAGAATTTGATTCTGTTTTTAATAACTGAAATTTGTTGTTATGTCTGAGCTTGAACAAGCTGCGTTTTGTCTTAAATATGGTTTACTTGAACATACCAGCATCAAACCATTGTTTATCTAAATAAGTCAGAATTGTAAATCAGAGTTAAAACTAGTTAAACGTAAGTGAAAAGGAGCTAATAATGGCTAAAATCCTGTTGGTTAGTTGCAACTAGAGTTGACCAATTGGATAATTTGTTGAATGGTAAGTCGACATGTAGACAGAGCCAATAGATTCAGTGGGTCTACTCTAGGTGAGACTAATGACAAGATTCAGGGTAATGTTATTTGTAGGATTTAATGTTGACTCTCCATAGACCAAAATAAGGATAACTGTAACAATCAAAACTAAATTCTTCACACATATTTAGTCTTGGAAAACCTAGAAATATGTAATAAATGTACTTGGGATCAAGGCCTTATAGTGGTTATGACCTTTCTGTACTATAAGGTTTCAGTTAGCCAGATAAAAACACCCACTAATAATTTTAAAGCTGGACCATCTGTTATCTTTCCATTAAAAATCATTTTAAGAGTAATTTCATATGGCAGTTTTAGGCCTAAAATTACTGCTGTTAAATGTACTCCTAAATCAGGAGTGAGAATCTTGTGGCCTTCCCAATGAAGGACTTCAAATCCCACCAACCAATGGTGAAAAATACAGGTGGTACAGTCCAGCAACATCTGGAGGGCCAGACAATTTCCAGTACTTCTCTAAAGCAAGTGTTGAACAGAACGTTATGAGTTTTAAAAATACATCATATAATTTTTTTCTGGAGCATGGAAATATTGCTGAACATTTTCCATAATTAATTCAAAATTAGATACATGGACATGTGAACATTTAATTACCAGGCAGCAGTTTCTCTGTCTTAGGTTTACTTATACACAACTTTAGCACCAGATAAGACAATTCAAGTACATTTAACAGCATACAGATGCCTGAAACGGCCAGCATGAATATGGTAAATACAGTTTTCTCAGTGGGTCGGGAAATAAAGCAGTCCACTGTATTTGGACAAGGAAAGTTGCTGCATTTTACTACATAAGGCATTTTGTACCCTCTATACATGTAATAAAACATATACATGAAGACAGCTTCAAAGATGATTCGGAAGAAGATGCTGCTGGTGTATGTCCACCATAAGGCACCTTCAATATGGAACTTTTGCTTTTTCAGTTCTTCAATGTCAACTTTATCTCCAGGTTTGAATTTTCGTTTTTTCCCGTGCTTTCTGTAGGCGACATGCATTGCCACTAAAAGTGCAGGAGTGGACACAAAGATAAGCTGGAGGGCCCAAAGTCGAATGTGAGAAACTGGGAAATACTCATCATAGCAGACATTTTTGCATCCAGGTTGTAGAGTATTGCAAGTAAAATCTTGCTGTTCATCTCCCCAGACTTTTTCTGCAGCAACCACAAGAATCATGATACGGAAAATGAAGAGGACAGTGAGCCAGATCTTTCCAATGCTGGTAGAGTGTCTGTTTACACCTCCCAAAATGGCTTGGAGTGACCCCCAGTCCATGGTTGTTTGTGTCCTTTAGTCTAGTAAGACAAAAAGAATGTGACAAATGATAAATTATTTCATTTCATAATAACAATTACAGAAATTGCAAAAATTACTGGAAAGTTCTGTAACTGGAAGGACTAACAAGAAATCTATTTTCTTCTCTTCCCTATCTTTTCTGGAAAAGCAATTACACATATCTGTAAGTGTTGTGGCTAGAATCCTGTAGCAGCACTTAGTTAAGTATACACCTGCATTCCAACTGCTGGGAGAATGGACCTCTTTCTTACCATGGAGCTGATGCCCATTAAAGTTGTGAAGGGGAGTTACAACCATGACAATAGTGTCAAAATTGTGACTAAGGAGCCAGCATGGTGTAGTGGTTTAAGTGTTGGACTATGACTCTAGAGAGCAGGGTTTGAGCCATTGATCAGCCATGGTAATTCATTGGGTGACCTTGGGCAAGTCACACAATCTCAGCCTCAGAGGAAGGCAAAAGCAAATGTTCTCTGAACAAATCTTATCATGAAAACACCATGGCCTTAAGATGAGAGCTAGCATGGCATACTGGTTTGAGGGTTGGACCATGACTCTAGAGACTAAAGTTCGATTCCCCGCTCAACCATGAAACCCACTAGTAGATCTTGGGTGAATTACATGCCCTCAGCTTCAGAGAAAGGCAATGGCAAACCCCCTCTGAACAAATCTTGCCAAGAAAACCCCAAGAAAGCCTTAGGGTCGCCATAAGTCAGAAGTGACTTGAAGGCACACAACAACAAGTGATCATGAACACAAAACAGTTATGGATGAGTGAATATAGGTAACTGTTTCATATTCACAATACCCTTCCCCTCAACCAACTTTTCTAGGCATTGCATCATCTGCATGGGGAGAAGGAGGTCCAGGGAGTCAGGCCAGAAAAGGTTACTTTAAGTATACTTTACTAAACAAAGTATACTAAGTATACTTAGTAGCTGATACAGGATTCTAGCCTGTGATTTTATTTATTCAAAAGACCAAAACAGAATTAAAACACTTGCACAGGAGGGATGGATAAACAAGTGTTCTGTCTTCAGAAGGTTATTTCAACATAGTTTATGCAGAAGGGACACAGTGACTTGAGAATTTTGCATCACTCAAGTACTAATATTAGTTCCATCGTCTTATTCTGTTTTGGTTTTATTGAAATAATCATTTTAGAAGGTATGTTGTTATTGATATTAAAGTCTGCTATTAATATCAAGTTGAAAACACTGGGAATTGCATTCTTATTTTTCCTCCATGCTTTCCCCCCCCACGCACCACCCTGAGTTATCATCTGCTGATGTCTTTTGCATTTATGCTAGCCAAAATTCCCAACTGTATATAAACCCAGGGAACTTTGGTTAATTTAAAACATGGTTAATGAACAAGTCAGCATCATAAACCACAGATTGATCCTGGCTGCTTAAGCTAACCATAGTTTAAATTAATGAACTCTTCCTGAGCTTGGATGTAGCAGAATGTTCTGGTTGATTTAAAAGTGGAAGCAGCTCCCAAACATTTCCTCATGACAACACCTTAAGGGAGAATATGTAAGACTTGTGCATATAATATTAAACCATAGTTTAGTGTTCACATGGAAAGAAAATTGCAGTATAACACTAAACAAGATTTGGTGAACTTTGAGTTTGGTGCACACATCCCTCTTCCTCTGCAGGCAGTGGAAGAATCCGAGTTTTGGATACACTGAAGTTTCCAGTTAGCCAAAAACAGGGAACTATTATTTCTTTGCACTATAGTTAGTTCAAGCAATACAGAATTAAAACATAGGGCTGGTATTCTATTAGTAAATTATGTTGGCATAAGTCAGACTTATACCATCAGAACTCGCTTTTTTCTCCCTCCCCCCCCCACGTCATTGCAAACATTGCTGTTTACAAGGTGGGTTTTGAAGGAGATTTTGGTCACTGTGTGGAACATAATTCCAACCACACAGTGACTAAAATCTCCTTCAAAACCCACCTTGTAAACAGCACAGCTCCTGCCTCAACATGGCTATTTCCACATTGTCAGAGAACAGGGAACAGCAGGCAAGTGTCCAGCTGTTTTCCTGCAGCTGGATATGCCCCAAGGACATCACCATCAAAAATCTCCTAAGGACTCTCCGGAGGTATTCTTTGGATGCCTGTTGCATTGCATCCAGCTACAGGAAAATAGCTGAACACATCCCACTGCTTCCCCCCAATTCTCTGACAATATGAAAATTGTGAAGTCGTAGGCTTTCATGGCCGGCATCCATAGTTTTTTGTGGGGTTTTTGGGCTGTGTGGCCATGTTCTAGAAGAGTTTCTTTCTGACATTTCGCCAGCATCTGTGGCTGGCATCTTCAGAGAATATGAAAATTGCTGTGTTGGTATTGTGTACAATGTGGGCTTTGGGCACAGCATTGGAAGGCACAGCTACAGAGATATAGCTCTGTAATACATATGTGTCTCACAATCCTAGATCTTAGCCATGGATTCAGATCTTGCTTTGTTGACTAGCTTCAGTTGGGAAACTGGTTTATTCTGACTTCTGAAATAATGAGAAACTATTATTCAAAACTGGGAGTTTTCTATTTTTTCTCCCGTTCCCAGAGAAGATGATAGGAAAGACGAATAATGCATCAGCTTGAGGCTTAAAGCAATTCATTGTCATTACTTTGGAACTGGGCTAGAGAGAAGAAGGAAGAACAGTAGGGACTGTATTTTCTTTATTGATCTGTAAGCTATTCTGAGATCAACTTTGGCATAAAAATACTCTAAACAGACAAGCATGAATGAAACTAACATACCTGTAATGTAGATATGTTTGTATTCTACTTTGTGTTGGCTTGTTTCTTGTAATTCTACATACTTGTAATGAATGAATGATACGCTAATCATCTCATTTTTTGGTAATCGTAATCAACTCAGCCTTGTCATTTTCATCATGGTTGCTTGAATATATGTATTAACAGTTCACCAGTAGAAATTAGACCAACTGGATGTATCCAATTATATATCTTTTGCTTCTTTTAAGATTTGATCTACTTACTTAAACATACCATGTTGGTATAATACTAAAAGAAAATAATGTGCTTTAGTATAAGTCAAAAACAGGTGAGGCCAGGATGACTTACAAGGTACTCAGATCTCCAACATGTTGTAACAGAATCCTTGCTATGGGAGTTTTAATTACACTTTGTAACCCTGAGGGTTAGGTGAGATGGTGTCAAAGATTTACATTAATTTGATAAATAAAAAAGAAAAGAAAAGAAAAAGCTGCAGGATAAAACTATTCTTGAAAAGATAGTTATAATTCTTCATTTCTTTTAAAACAACTCTTCCTGTAGGATTTGTACTGGAGGTAATACAGATTTATTTATGCCTTCTGTTAGCAAAGTTTTCAAGGCAGCTCACAGTAAGAATTAGAATCACAAACCAATTAAATAAATTTCTGCTAACCATTCCCTTCCATTTTGTGAGCGCAGCACCTTCAAAATATTAGTTCAATTTATGCACAGCTTTAAGAAGAAAGAAAACAGGAACCATTTCAAATGTTTTGTTTCTCATTCTCCAGACAATTCAATTAATTTTTGCTGGTACTACAAAATGAAATAAATGACATCTATAGATGTCAGAGTACTTAATCTAGAACCTTAGTTATGAACATTAAAACAGCTAATCCTACCATGTATAATATAGAAGCTTAATTGAAATTAATGTTGGTTAAATATAACTGATATGGTGTGTCTGTTAATTGTTATTTTCCCCACATGAATACACGGAGAGAGGTAGGTAATTAATAACAATATCAATAACAATAACTGATGTGGTGTGTCTGTTAATTGCTCCTGTTCCCCACCTCAATCCATGGGGAGAGGAGGTAAAGAATAACAACAACAACAACAACTGATGCGGTGTGTCTGTGAATTGTTGTTGTTTCCCACCTCAATCCATGGGGAGAGGCGGGTAAGGGATGATGATGATGATGATGATGATGATGATGATGATGATGATGATAAGAACAGCAACAACAACAACAACTGATGTGATGTGTCTGTTAATCGCTGCTATTCCCCACCTCAATCCATGGGGAGAAGCAGGTAAGGAATGATAATAATAATAACAACAACAGCAACAACAGCAACTGATGTGGTGTGTCTGTTAATTGTTATTTTTCCCACCTGAATACATGGGGAGAGGAAGTAAGGATAACAATAATAATAACAATAATAATAACAACAACTGACGTGGTGTGTCTGTTAATCTGTTGTTGTTCCCCAGCTCAATCCATGGGGAGAGGTGGGTAAGGAATGATGATGATGATAATAAGAACAACAACAACAACAACAACAACTGATGTGATGTGTCTATTAATCACTGCTATTCCCCACCTCAATCCATGGGGAGAGGCAGGTAAGGAATGATAATAATAACAACAACAGCAACTGATGTGGTGTGTCTGTTAAGTGTTATTTTCCCCATCTGAATATATGGGGAGAGGAAGTAAGGATAATAATAATAATAATAATAATAATAATAATAATAATAATAACAACAACATCAGCAACAACAACAACTGACATGGTGTGTCTGTTAAACTGTTGTTGTTCTCCACCTCAATCCATGGGGAGAGGCAGGTAAGGAATAATGATGATGATGATGATGATGATGATGATGATGATGATGATGATGGAGAGAGAGAATCCTCCTCCTCCTCCTCCTCCTCCTCTTCCAGTCTCCTCCATTCATCCTTCCCTCCCTGGCCATGGAGCATCCCTCTGGGCAAGTTCCCCCTGTCTCACCTGTCTCACCTGGAGGCGGGAAAGCGCTGAGGCAGGGGCTTCCCAGAGATGGAGGCTCCTCTGATGGCTTTGAGGGCTTTCCTCCTCCTCTCCTCTTGAGATTTTAAGCGGCTCAAGGTGGAGGAAGCATGGAAGGAGAGGCTTTTGTCTCAGTTTGGGAACCAGAGAATGGGGTGGAGCAGAAGGAGGCCTCTCTTCTCTCTCAGTCCACCTCCCTCTTTCTTTGAGAGGAGGAGTGTTCCTCAGCAGGGCATTCCCCTCAAGTCTTAACAAGACTCTTCTGCCTTGGACTGCTTGACAGACAGAAACCCAACAGGTTCAATTTCTCCCTCCCCCTTTCCCCAATGCAGGGGGACCAAGTGTCCTCCTTTCCCAGGACATGCCTTACATTTCCACCTTCTGTATGTAGAGAGATCTTTGAGACATGAATAATCCAGTTTTGAGACCACTTTAACTGCCCTGTGTCAGTGCTAGGGAATCCTGGGGATTGTAGTTTTTGTGGCACCAGAGCTCTCTGATAAAGAAGACTATTTGAGAACCAAATGCATCTGAGGAAGTAGACTCTTGGTGTACTGACAGGATGATATAAAAGAAAACCTTTCCATCTGTTGATGCCACAACATTCCACTTTAATTCCTTTTCCACTTCACATAATTCTCTGGAGGTCATGGTTAGGCTGGAAGAAACAAAGACTATCCCAAGATCAGGACACAGTAAGTTCAGAAGAACTAGAGGTCCAGTTCTTACTATTCCTCAATAGAATAGATTCTGGGCATAGATAAAGTCCCTTGTCATAATCATAAATGGTGGAAGAGGGTGTATGGATGTGTCCTACCTGGCAGGTCAGATTGTGTTGTGTTATGGAAAAGTTTGTTTTAGCCTGGCAACTATCTGCATCTTTGTAGGGAATTTTGCCTCATGTTTGGGAAACCCTGGGGTGAAATGGACCATTTGCAAGATGTTCATTACTACAGGATTAAAAATACTCATTTGTGGGGGTTTGTTTTTGTTTTTTGCAGCTCCCAAAATGCCCTCCAGAAGAATCAAAAGATGAATGCGGTTGCTGTTTTATGATTATATAATAAGTGCTCCCCACCCCTAAAAAGGAGGGGAAAAGGTTTCTCTCTTCCTCTCTGGAGTTGTTTTTTTAAAAAATAATAATAATAATAATACAGAATCATAGAGTTGGAAGAGACCACAAGGGCCATCCAGTCCAACCCCCTGCCATGCAGGAACTCACAATCAAATCACCCCCAACAGATGGCCATCCAGCCTCTGTTTTAAAACCTCCAAAGGGTTAGGGTTAGGGTTAGGGTTAGGGGAGACTCCATCAGTCTAAGGCAGCATGTTCCACTGTTGAACAGCTCTTACTGTCAGGAAGTTCTTCTTTTTTTTTTTTTTTAGTTGGTTCCGGGATCCTCTTCCCCCCCCCCCCCCCCCCGAGATGCTCCCCTCTTCAGGAATTGTGATTGTACCGAGCCAGCATTTGACATCCGCCGGCACCTTTGTTGTTTTTAAGCTTATTGTTTTTAATGGAGGAATTCTACCTCCTTATACTGTGTTTCTTCTTTTTAATTGTACTGAGTTTAATAAATTTTTAAGGGGGGGAGGGGGAGGTAACTAGTCTTAACTACTGCTGATTTTTATGATGTAAGCCGCCCCGATTGAGCTCAGAGGGGCGGGGTATTAAATAAAAATTATTATTATATTATTATTAATGAAGTGGGATCATTTTTCCTGTAGTTTGAATCCATTGCTCTGGGTCCTATTCTCTGGAGCAGCAGAAAACAAGCTTACTCCATCCCCAATATGGCACCCCTTCAAATACTTAAACAGGGCTATCATATCACCTCTTAACCATCTCTTCTCCAGGTTAAACATAACCAGCTCCCTAAGTCGCTCCTCACATGGCATGCTTTCCAGACCCTTCACCATTTTGGTCACCCTCCTCTGGACATGCTCCAGCTTCTCAACATCCTTTTTGAATTGTGGTGCCAAGAACTGGACCCAATATTCCAGGTAGGGCCTGATCAAAGCGGAATAGAGTGGCACTATTATTTCTCTTGATCTAGAGACACTAAATTTCTATTGATGCAGCCTAGAATCACATTGGCTTTTTAGGTGCCGCATCACACTGTTGACTCGTGTTCAACTTGTGGTCTACTAGGACTCCTAGATCCCTTTCACATGTAGTCTTGTTAAACCAGTTAGAAGGACACCTCTTGGATACTTTAACCGTGGATTTCTGCACTTTCAGGGGATTGGACTAGATCATTGTTGGAACATCTTTCAGTTGTAGATTGTACAGTCACACACACACACACATACACACACATTGTGATTACCTATAAATTCTGTAAACAGTTTGGCAATGTGTGAAGCAGCCCTTGAGAGCCACCGTGGCGTAGTGTTGAGTTTGAGTGTTGGACTACGACTCTGAAGACCAGGGTTTGATTCCCTGCTTGGCCATGCAAATCCACTGGGTGACCTTAGGAAGGCAATGGCAAACCTCCTGTAAATAAATATTGCCAAGAAAACCCAATGATAGGTTCACCTTATTTAGTTCACCATAAGTCGGAAGTGACTGAAAGGCACACAACAACAACAGATGAAGCAGCTCTTAAAAATAAAATTCAATTAGTATTATGTTTAAAAACCAGGTCTAGATAACGACTTTTAATGAGGTGAGCATGATACAATTTTTGACACTTACAGAGCCTGAAAAAAGAATGGTGATGCAAGACTTGAAATGTTGAGGTCTCTTTTCCTTCTTAGATGAACAACCTTTGTGGAGGTAAGTAATCAAGGACATGCCAGTAAGAAGAAACTGACAGTCTGAACCCAAAAGGATAGTTAAAGTGACCGCAATAATTTAGTTCACCTGTCTGTTCATATTTCTTTGGAGGTTGATTGGATGCTGATGTAAGCAGTGCTGCTTTCTCTTTCTAAAATATGGTGAGATATAAAGAATAAAAGTGACAGGTTTTGTGCTATAATTTGTTTTGTGATTCCACAAAAAATGAGGTAACTAATTTAAGGTAGGTTTGTCACATTAACCTTAAATATTTATCTCTCAGGTCTAAATTTAGTTGCTAATCTTAATTGGAGTAGACCCACTCAATCAATGAAACATATAAAACTGTTGACATCATGTTCCCAGTGATTAGAAAGGTCTATTCCAGTTGGGACTAACAGTTAGATTTAGGCCATAATTACTGGTGATTTCCAAATATGATCTCATAAAATTAATGTACTCCTTCTAAGCTGTTAACTTTGAAAAATGACTCAGAGTATAACAGATTTTCAGCTTCAGCTTAGCCCTCATGAGATACATCCCTCCCCACACAAAATATTTTATGCGAATGAAATTGTGTTTGCAGTGCCTCAACTATTTCACTTGTATGCTTTGTTTTTATTTCCAAATCATGATTATTCCTTGAACCCAATTACATCTCTTCTTTTCTTGCACAATTCTGATCCAGTTATACATTCCTTTTATGGGATTGTGGTTGTGATTCATCAAGGTGATCAAGTCCATATGGCTACACAGCCTACATTTTCCCAAAGAATAATGCAATCACTTAGCAGATTTAGTGAAGGATATCTGTGAGTCAGTTTTCTTTGTACTCAGCACACCTACATTGCTATATTATGCAAATATAATGTCTATTAATCCAGGAAATGAAGAGAATTTTTCCTGGGTTCAATCAGTGCTTCATCAATAGTTTGTCAGATCCAAGTACCTCCCCATGGCTGGGTCTGCAATTCAGAGGCATATAATTTAGTACAAGGTTGCTGACGCCATCAAACATTTCCCTTTCTTTTATTCTCACACATTTAAAAGTATGCCTGAACGTATGCTGTAGTAAGCCAGTCCCTTTTTACCTAGTAATGTATTTGCAATGAGTGCTTTAAGGCAAGTAATTAATTCTCCAATTTTCCTGACTCAAATACAGAGTTATAGAACAATTGCAGATATCATTGCCTCCTGAATCCTCATGTGCTTTCTGATCTCACATCTTTTTTTCTCACCAAAAAGTATAAGTTAAGAATGAAAACTGACAAGGTCATGTATGCAGTGCCTTTGATTGGTAGCACTAGGAGCCATTCATCTCAATAAACATTGTGGTCATCTTTCTGAGCCAGTACCTATACACCAAATGACAGTGAACCCCACAGGTCAGTTCAAACCTACAATGCCAGTTACTTAGGGCAACTAACTGTGTGTCAGTATTTTTGGAGGCATACTGTGTCAGTTCACACCAGCAGGTGATCCTCATGGAAGTGCTTTGGGAACATAAATATAGGACTGATGAACTCATAGCTGGGAGGCAGTGATGCTGTTAAATGAATTGATACCTCTGCATGAGGACTATATATTTGGGCAGAGTGTATGTGAATGGGCTCCAGTTCAACAGTGCCTTCCTTGGTACAAGTGATTGCTGGCTGTGAGCTCTAATCCGTGGCCAAGTCTCTTGACGTGACTTGTGCTTGAAGATGAGTTTTAAATGATGTTTAGATCATCTGTGTTGCAATTGCAAACTATTAGCTAGGAGTAAAGAGAGAGGAGGGGGGGTTGAATGAGAACTAGTGGATATAGATATTCGAGTCCATGGTAACATTTGAAGAAAAGCAATGAGCAGAATTCAAGCATTATGACTTTTGAGCCTTCTTGCTGCATTAAACTTCCACAAGACCTGACAAGAGTGCAGATTTTAGAAAAGCCTCCTATATGTTTGTCTATGGCTGTACATATTATTTGTTAAAATGATAGTGCAGGGAATCCAACTTAATATCTCATGTGCCTTCACATGGGAACATATTATTTTGCAGTTGTTACCCAGGTCCCACTCTCATTGACATTACAATTGACATCACCCCATGGTCTCAGGTTTGGTCTTTAAATTTCAGGGAGTGGGAAGATCTATGTCACCAGTAAGGTTCAGTTAGCAATAAAGTCAGTCCCTCTATATGGAAAGGGGATTGGGTGCTATCTTCTCTTTTACCTCAAGCAGCAAAAGTCTTGGACCAACACAGTGCTTCATATTTTGGATTCATTTTGTAGTGGCCAGGAAAGTCAGTGATAGAGTCTGGGAACACAGGAAATAACAGCTTCAGTTGTTTGTTTTGCTCTTTACTTTCCAAGTTTGGTGGAATTTCATACTGATTTTAGTGGGGTCTTGTGGGGAGAACAACTCCATCCCTCCGACATTTCATAGATGAAAAGTGGGACATGTGTGGCCAAAGGATATCAGAGTGTTGTGAAAATGGAGTGGCCAGGTAATAAGAGGACAAAAGTTATTAATGATGAAAAATATACAAAGCTACTATTTTAAGCAGAGAAACTCTGGAATGCATGTACTAAATTCAGGAAAGCCTAAAAAAAAGGGAACCCACCTTTCCTACTATTCTTCTCCTTCCTGCTGAGTGCAAATTATTTTTGAACTTTGAATTCAAAATTATAGCAACTAAAGCAAAATGAGGACAAAGGAGAAAAGTGGAAGGAGGAGATACGGTACTTTAAAAGCAGCTGAGAAAGTTGGATAGCAGAGGATTAACTGGAGCTATCCCTACCAAACTGACAGTTGGAGAGTATGCAACTCCTAATTTCCCCAACACTTCCTGCCTAATATGCTACTTCTTCTATCCCACTCTGATTTTATATTTGCTTCCTCTCAAAAAGTTGGGAAACATTACTTTCCCCAACACCTGTGTTGGGAAAACTCATGCGCATTAAAATGTCAGTTGTTGCTCTTTGAAAATAGACATTGGCAAGCCAACATGCATGTCAGCTTCTGAGTACATGTTTAAGAGGGGTGTATGTGTGTGTGTTTGTGTGTGTGTATAATACACACACACATACGCACACCTCCTTCCTTATTTATTTTATACATTTCCCCCAGTACCTATGTTTCAAGACAAGAGATGGCTCTTATACTAGAGTACCTGTACTGACCTTGACAATGTGGTAATAAAAGGAAAACTTAGTCTTGCGTTAGCCGTCTATCAATCTCTTTCTCTGTCCAGTGAATGGATGACAACATGAGATATAAGATATACACTCTTTGTTCCCGTTGCACCATCACTGATTAATCCAAATGCTTACTAGATGTGGCTTGATCTGGCAAGTTGCATTCTTTTCTTAATTGAGTCACCATAAACCTTGGCTTTTCTTTGTACCACTCCTTGACTCATACCACCTCTAGGATTATTCAGTGTGACAAATGAATATTCCAGATGTACTGTTTTTAATATATATTTTTGGAGAATCCCATGTCAAACATTCTAGTCCTATCTACTGCTGAAATTGTAGCAAAGGGCCTATCCAAACTATTGCAAAGAAGTGAGATCTCTCAGAACAGAAAGCCTCATTTATTAGTGGTTAGGACTTCCTAGGAAAGCATTTTCAATCCACATGAACCTGTCCAACAAGCAGGGAGTGGAGGGAGAATGGAGGAAGTTGGGCAGGTACGTAATTTGGCCAGTACACATTAAGATTTCATAATAAGAGAAACCAGCCTTTCTCAACCTTTTTACCTTGAAATAATTTCCAGGTTTCAGGGAATAACTGCATAAATATTATATCTATACCTGAACCCCAGAAGTGTCTCATGGAAGTCTAGCATTCCAGGAAACCCTGTTTGAGAAACCCTGCCATATAGACAACTGGCTAATCGTAGTTCTCATCTTTGTCTTTGATGACTGTTGACTCTGAAGATCTGGATGGACATGCCTTCTTTTTAAGGGTACTGCTCTAACATAAACACCCTGTGATCCTCTTCCATCCAGCAAAGAGCCCCTGGCTCAAACCTAGATAACCACACATCCTAAGGGTGGTTTTTTTTTTTACTGCAATGTGTCCTGGAATTAAAAAAACCTCAGCTGCTAGGTATTAATAAAATGTTTCTGTTTGTGTTCAGAATTGCATCTGGATGTTCTCACAAGGGGAACATCATTTGAGTGTTTCAAAATAAACTCCAATAACTTTATCAACAGATAGAGTAACCAACAGGAATATATCCTCCATCTGTTTCATTGCTCAGAGAGTTTTACAAAGGGTCCTTATTTTAATCAGGCTGTCAGTGTATCAGAGCCATTTGAAATGGAAATTCATCATTATAAAAACATATTTGTTGTTCAAATTATGTGTTTGCTAGGGCCCCCAAAATATATATGAAGACAATATATCTGTTTCTTTTCTCACATGCACGCCATTCATATTGAGGGATGTCTAATAATAATAATAATAATAATAATAATAATAATAATAATAATAATAATAATAATAATAATAATTTTTATTTATATCCCGCCCCTCTGCTGGGCAATCGGAGCAATATTGAGGATGGAGCAACCTTATTTTCTGCTGCTGCAGAGAAATAGGACCCAAAACGATGGATGCAAGCTACAGGAAAAGAGATTCCACCTCAACATTAGGAGGAACCTCCTGACAGTGAGAGCTGTATTCGACAGTGAAACACACTCCCTCAGAGCATGGTGGAGTCTCCTTCTTTGGAGGTCTTTAAACAGAGGCTGGATGGCCATCTGTCAGGGATGCTTTAATTGAGAATTCCTGCATGGCAGGGGGTTGGACTGGATGGCCTCCTGGTCTCTTCCAACTCTATGATTCTATGATTCACTTGTAAAACAGAATAAGGTGTATGAATTAACATATGTTAGATGAGCATGTGGGAGAAGACTGCTTAATCCTCCCTTCTCCTGCAGTTCCAGACTTTTGGGCAACTTTGGGCAAGATGCTCCCAGCACCACCCATCACTGGACTGGGTTCTTTGTCTCCACAACCAAGACTGTGTGTGCGCTGATGGAAGAACCTGGCTTATCATTGGGGCTTCAGGATCCATGGGGAGGATGAGGTGTTTGCACAACCGGCACCTACAACTGGCCAGTACTAATAGCACTGTCTGCACACTCCCTTTTCCCATCTTGGCCCTGGTCTCATTAAAACACAATATATGTAACCTGTGTTATTCCTGTGCTATTTTCAAAGAAGCAACCATGTTAGCAGCATAAAGAGGAGTAAATGAGTGGGTGTGTGTGTGTAGAAATGTGGCAACACTTTTAAGACTAACTGGTTTTTATTTTTGCATGGGCTTTTGTGAATAAAACCCACTTCTTGAGATGCAATACTGAGTGGTATTAAGGCCTCAGGCATAAAGCATATTTATATAGTTGTAGGTGTGGGATAGAATGTAATAGGATCCAGAAAGATGGAAATAATAATAATAATCTTATCCTAAATTTTTAAAGGCCTGTGTTTTGTGCTGCATTCAGCATATTTACAGTGCATCTGTGCCGTAGAAATAATGCAGTTTGGCACCACTTAGAGCTGTAGCACCATTCTATGGAATCCTGGGATTGGTAGTCTTACAAGGTGTTCAGCCTTTCCTGCCAAAGCATGCTAGTGCCTCACAATACTACAGATCCCAGAATTCTGTAGGATGTTGCCATGACAGTTTAAGTGGCATCAGTCTGTATTATTTCTACAAGGTAGATGGACCCATGGACCTCACAGAATAAAATTCAGAGATTAAAATGCATTTTTAGAGTCACTTGTGAGTGTGGTCCTGAATAATTGCAGTTATGCTATAACAAAACCCTGAGAACCCTGCAGTGAGCCTTTATATACAGCCATTTATGACAGCTATATGTCTGTTATTGTGGTTGGCAATTAATTTAAGTTAGCAAAGGCTGCAGGGCCAGAAATAATGACTCACTTCTGCATAAAGCTAAGATACAGGTAACAGTTAAACTACATAACCTTTTGATCATGCATCATGCAGCTTAATATCCTTTTTCTTTTGTACTGTCTTAAGTAAGGGTGTGTATCCCCAAATACAGATGAAAATGAAGTATACACAGGTGGGAGAGCCTTAATACCTCTTCTTCCCAGATGGATTTTGTTCAAAAATTCACACCCAATTTGAATGGAAGCTGAAAAGAAAAGAAAAAAAAACCTTGATTTACAACAATAGATCTCCATCACTGCCTTTTTATCTCTTTCATAAAGGGGGAATTTTAAAACAAAAACCAGGTTCAAGAAACATCTATCAGCTTCCCCACCTACATATATTGGTTCTGATCTTAAACTGGCTTCAATCCATGCATGTCTTACTAGAGAGTTTTTAAAAAGGGGATTTTAAACTGCATTTAACATATCATGCAGTTTAACCCACAGAAAAATAGACTTTTCACGCATATCCTTTTGTGAATAGCATTTTAAGAAGTATTTTATTTTTTGTGGGTTTATCGGGCTGTGTGGCCATGTTCTAGAAGAGTTTCTTTCTGACATTTTTATTTTATTTCATAAATAGATAGATAGATAGATAGATATCTTGAAATGATGTACAAAACAAGTAGAAACAAAAGTTTTGAAGAACATAAATGATAATTAAAATACAAAACATTAAATAATTGTATGTATGGTTGTGAAAGCTGCAAAGTGAAGAAAGCCAACAGAAAGAGAAACAATTAATCTGAAATGTGGTGCTGGAGGAGAATTCTGTGGCTATTTTTGTTGTTGTTAACTGACCTTGACTTAATCTCGACTCATGGCAGCCCTATGGATGAGACATCTCCAAGACCCTTTGTCCTCCACAGCTTTGCTTAATTCCTGCATCCCTTTAATACCCGTGACCTCCTTAATAGAGTCCATCCACCTGGCATGTGGTCTTCCTCTCTTCCTACTTCCCTCCACCTTCCCCAGCATTATTGTATTTTCCAAAGAGTCCTTTCTTCTCATGATGTGTCCAAAGTACAACAGCCTCAGTTTGGTCATCTTGGCTTCCAGAGAGGTTTCCGGCTTGATCTGCTCTAGGACCCATTTGTTTGTCCTTTTGGCTGTCCATGGGATCCTCAACACTCTTCTCCAGCACCACATTATCTCAAATGCATTGATTTTCTTCCTATCTTCTTTCTTAACTGTCCAGCTCTCACATTCATATATGGTAATAGGGAATACAGTGGCTTGTATGATTCTAACTTTTGTGCTGAGTTGTATATCTTTGCATTTTAGAATCTTTTCTAGTTCTTTCATAGCCACCCTCCCCATTTTTAATCTTCTTCTAATTTCCTGGCTGCAGTCCCCATTTCTGTTTGATCCCAGGTATGAGAATTCTTTTACTATTTCTATTTATTCATGGTCTAGGTTGAACTTGTGAAGGCCCTCGGTGGTCGTTATTTTTGTTTTCTTTATGTTCAACAGTAAGCCTGCCTTAGCACTTTCTTCTTTGAGATTTGTTAGCAGGTGTTTCAGTTCTGTGAAATTTTCTGCTAGTAATATGGTGTCATCTGCATATCTTAGATTGTTAATATTCCTTCCTCTTATTTTCACTCGTCCTTCTGTGTCTAAGTCTGCTTTTCTTATAATATGTTCTGCATGTAAGTTGAATAGATAGGGTGAAAGTATGCAACTTTGTCCAACCCTTTTGCCAATTGGGAACCATTCTGTTTCTCTGTGTTCTTTCCTGACAGTAGCCTCTTGTCCTGAGTACAGATTCCTCAGGAGGACTATCAGATGTGTTGGCGCTCCCATGTCTTTAAGGGTGTTCCATAGCCTTTCATGATCTATGCAGTCAAAGGCTTTGCTATAGTCTATAAAGCACATGTTGATTTTCTTTTGGAATTCCCTGGTGTGCTCCATTAGCCATCGTATGTTTGTAATGTCTTTCCTAGTGTCTCTTCCTTTCCTGAACCCTGCTTGGACCTCTGAGATTTTTCTCTCTATGTATGGTTGGAGTCTATGTTGCGGAATTTTGCTTGCATGGGAGATTAGTGCTATGGTCCTATAGTTGCTGCAGTCTCTTGTATCTCCCTTTTTGTGGATGGGGATGTATATTGCTCACTTCCAATCTGTTGGTCATCATTTTGTTTTCCATATCTGTTGACATATGTTGGTCAGTACTAAAATTGACTCTGTAAATGTGGATTGCATCAGTTCAATTGGAATATCATCTGTTCCTGGTGATTTTTTTTTTTTTTTTTTTGCTATTTCTCTTATTCCAGTTTCCACCTCATTTTTTAGAATTTGAGGTTCATCTTCATATAGCTCTTCATTCCATGTATCCTTCATGTTGTCATCTCTTTTGTATAATTCTTCTGTGTATTGCATCCAATACCTTTTTATTCCTCCCTGGTCTTGAATTATGTTATTTTTATTGTCATAGAGCATCCTGGTCATTGATTTGAATTTTTCTTTGATTTCTCGGATCTTGTGAAATAGGTATCTTGTTCTTCCCTTTTTGTTGTTGTCTTCTATTTCTCTGTATTGGTCATTTTAGTAATTTTCTTTATCTTTGCACACAAGCCGTTGTACTGTTGCATTCATAATTCTTAGTTTGTTCTTATTTCCCTTTTGTTTTTCTTCTCTCCTTTTCTTTATTGCTTGTAGTGTTTTTTCTGTCATCCATTGTTTTTTCTCTTTCTTTTTATTGAAGCTGTTTGTCTGCATTCTTCTTTTATTATATCCCTGACTTCAGACCAAAGTTCCTCTGGTTCTTGGTCTATTATGCTTAGAAGTGCAAATCTGTTTCTTATGTTGTCAATAAATTCTGTTGAGATATTATTTAGATCATATTTTGGTATAATCACTGGTATGGACTGCTAAAATGACAGATAAATTAGTCTTAGATGAATGAATCAAGCCTGAATTTTCACTAGAAGTCAAGATGACTAAAGTGAGGCAGTTGTATTTTAGACATATGAGACAACATATCAAAAAGGATGACAATGGCTGGTAACGTGGAAGGTAGCAGGAAAAGGTGGAAACTACACTACAGATGGATTGACATAGTAAAGGAAGCCTGAGTTTTCAGGATATGAGTAAGATGGTGGATGATGGAGGCTCTTGGAGGTCACCATAATTTGAAGTTGACTTGACAAGCAAATAACAACAATTACAACATTTAAAATCAAAGGTGCTCTCTCTCATCCTCTTCTTGCTCTCATTCAAGATCAGGAACACTCACACAACCTAGATAAATCAGATTCAAGACTATTCAGGTTTCTGAAGAAGTGAAGGAAGAGCAAGAGTTCATATTGCAAAGATCTCTTATTTGCTTCTCAGCTGCCTCAGCTGCTGCTTATCATCCTTGTCCTACGAACCTGGGTTGCAGGGCTATGCAGTTATGACAAAGTATGGCAGATTTTTATCTCCCCAGTGCTAAATCTTCTATTGTAATTGACACAACTGGAGATATTAAAAACTAATTTGCCTTTGTTTTGCACAGTAAATTTGGATCAGAATAGGATTGCCCCTCCTATTTGGTTGATTTTGCAGCCTCTGACAGCTGATTTTGAATGTCATGAAAAGGCAACAAATTGAGAAATGTTTTTTAAAAATCACAGACTGTATGTATTTTATATATGAGTCATTTTTGAAAGATGAATATTCAGGCATTTGCAGGATTGTTGGGTTTTTTGTTTTTGTTTTTGTTTTGCTTTTGATGTAATTGTGAACAAACTTGTGATATAAATGTGAACAAAGAACAGATAAGTTATATTAGAGAAACGATAATATAAATTATAAAATTATAAAATGTAAAATATAGAATTGTGGTGGCTAGGGATTATAGAATTTTGGATGGTTCCATGATTCTATATATTTTTGGCTGTACAAATATTTAACTAAAATTTATACAGCCAAAAATATATAGAATTATGGAATCATAGAATCATAGAGTTGGGAGAAACCACAAGAGCCATCCAGTCCAACTCTCCGCCAAGCAGGAAGACACAATCAAAGCATCCCCAACAGATGGCCACCCAGCCTTTGCTTAAAATCCTGCAAAGAAGGAGACTCCACCACAATCCAAAATAGAGTAATCCACTGTGGAAAAGGTCTTACAGGTGGAATCTCTTTTCCTTTAGCTTGAATCCATTGCTCTGTGTCCTAATCTCTGGAGCAACAGAAAAAAAGCTTGCTTCATCCTTAATGTGACATCCCTTCAAATAGTTAAATATGGCTGTCATGTCACCCCTTAACCTTCTCTTCCTCAAGCTAAACATACCCAGTTCTCTAGGGAGCCCCTCATTGGGCATAGTTTTCAGACTGTATGCAAGTATACCTTAGTTAACAAAGCCTCTGACAAAGAAGCTCCTTTTTACAAAGTCTTTTTACACCTCCCTCCCTCCTTTTCTCCCTTGTCCTATTTCTAGCTGGATTTTTTTTAGCAGCGTTGGTGTTGGAAGGATGATGAAAGATTGCTTGACAAACAGAGAGTTTTGTGTCAAGTTTCAGCAATAGGTTTCAGCCTGCACTAAACAAAGCAATAATGCTTGACCTGGGGAAGAATACAATTCTGCTGTAGCCAATCCTACTGGCACTGTCTGTGCCTGTCTACAATAGGCAAGGTAAACAGTATCTCAAGAATCACATACTGAGCATGCATGAACAACAAAACATAGAGAAAACAGTAAAGTAGATAAGTCTGCTTTGCCAGCTACCTCCAACATGTTTTTTTTAAAGTATGGATCTATACATTATGGTTGCCAAAATGGAAATCATAAGAAACATGAAAGATGGTAAAGGGGAGAATCCCTGGATACATTTTGGAAGAAAACTTCCAAAGTCCTTCAGAGTTTGCAGTGGGTTTCCTTGATGTGTTTGGGATGACCAGTATTTAATTGTGCAGTGAAGTGCAAGTCTTTTTCTGCCAACTTGGAAAAATCTTTCTACTGACTTTACCTGACTTGCGTCAAAATCCATGTCTCATTGCTGCAGTAAAACTCTGATGCAAGTCAGGATCTTGTATAGCACAAAAAACCTTGCAGATGATCCAATAGTAGCAAGAGGAGATTATCCTTTTATGCCATCGGTCTAGGATTATGAAATCCCTTGCAGGTTGCAACATAAGCATAACATGTGTCACCTGGAAGAGAATTTATACATCCATTATTCGAGCCAAGATTTGTAGGGGTTTGTAGTTCCATGCTATAGCACAAGATGGCAGCAGAAAGTTTGTACCAGGGAAATTCTGTTTCTGGTGTGTTGGAGCACATTGCAGCTGCAAAATAAAAGGGAGTTAACTTGCATGACAACATAGCTTGGCAATAGTCAGCTATTAATAGGATGAAAACTTGGTGAGGCAGAGCATGGAGGCAAGGGTGGAAATGTGTAAGGTGTCTAATGTGAAGCAAGAAGATGCTACATTTTGTTACATTTTTTAAAAAAAAATATAATCATCCAAGTAATTACCAGTGACTTGGATAATGGAACAGAGGGCATGCTTATTAAATCTGCAGATGACACTAAATTAGGAGGGGTAGCTGATACCCCAGAAGACAGGATCAGAATTCAAAATGATGTTAACAGATTAGAAAGCTGGGCCAAAATGAACATTTCAACAGGGAGAAATGTAGAATACTACACTATGGTAGCAAAAATGAAATGAACAAATACAGCTTGACATCAGTACATGTGAAAGGGATCTAGGAATCCTAGTGGACCACAGGCTGAACAATGTGATGCAGCAGCTAAGAAAGCCAAGACAATTCTAGGCTGCATCAATAGCAGTATAGCGTCTAAATCGAGGGAGGTAATAGTACCACTTTATTCTGCTTTGGTCAGACCTCCCCTGAAATATTGTGTCCAGTCCTGGTCAACACAATTCAAGAAGGATATTGACTAAGCTGGAATGTGTTCAGAAGAGAGTGACCAAAATGGTGAAAGGTCTGGAAACCATGCCCTATGAGGAGCACCTTAAAGAGCTGGATATGTTTAGCCTGGAGAAGAGAAGGTGAAGGGGTGACATGATAGCCATGTTTAAATACAGTCGCCCTTTCATTTTCGTGGGGCATCCATTCCGGACACACCCTGCGAAAACGAAAAACTGCAAATATTCAAGCCCCATAGGCTTGAATGGGGGTACATGCCTGTGGCGTGCACCCCATTTCCCCCCCTCCATTTGCCATCCACGAATGGGCGAGGGACACAGACTTCAAGTCCATGAAACGGAGGGGCAACTGTATGTTTAAATATTTGAAAGGATGTCATATTGAGGATAGAGCAAGTTTATTTTCTGCTGCTCCAGAGACTAGGACACAGAGCAATGGATTCAAGCTACAGGAAAAGAGACACCACCTAAACATTAGGAAGAACTTCCTGATGGTAAGAGCTATTTGGCAGTGGAACATGCTGCCTCAGAGAGTGAAGGAGTTGAATGGCCCTTGGGATCTCTTCCAACTCTGTGATTCTATGATTCTATGACCTATGCCAATACTGTAGTGTGTTTTAATTGTTTTAATTTTTAATTGTTTAAATTTGTAATTTTAATTGTTATCTCATTTAATACTGTTTTAAGGGGGCGGGGAGGGATTGTTGTTGGGATATTTCATGTGATTTTATTGTTGTAAGCCGCCCGGATTGGGTCCCCAAGGGGCGGGATATAAATAAATTTTATTATTATTATTATCATTATAATACTGTAGCAATGGCTCAAAGTGGATAATAGGAATGAGAGCATGCCTGTACGAATATTTGGCCCAGATTAATTATATACAGTGTTGTAGCATGACTGGATGACACAGTACTATCATCACCAGTACTGACACAGCACAGATGATTAGGGATAACAGCATTGGTTACAGTCATCTCTGATGAGTATAGCCTGTCCTGCTCTGACAGGGACAGGCATATGATGGGAAAGCAATTTTCAGGGTCCGTGGCCAGTGGCCTATTGTAGCTTCCTCACCCAGCTGCTCTCCAGATGTGTTGACCTTGCTGGTTGGCAATGGTGGGAGTTGTGAACCAATACAGAGAAATTTGGGGGGTGGGGGCCACTCTAATGATGCTTTGCAAGATTGGAACCCTTGGACCTTGGAGAAATGGACAAGATCCAATTAGATCCACATTGAACTTCCTGCAGTATCTTAAAAACTAGTTTCTTGCTCTCCTACTTTGTTCAACCTAGTGTAGATAGAAGCATGATGGGATGAGTGGTATGATAGGATGAGTGGGTTCATTTGGTGCATAAGCGTAAATTTGCATAATATGATATGCCAAGTTGAATAAAATCACTTTCCATTTATTGTAGGGCATGACATGTGCTTTACACTCCTCATTATTGCAATCCCAAGACACAGGCAGCCCGCACAGGAGATTCATTGCCTCCCTGGTAGATCACAGTATCCACCATGATGGGTAACAAGGAGTAATTACTGAAGATGAAGAAATCTTATGGCTTAAAGAAATACTAAGAATCAGCGAAAATAAGTGTCAAAATTTGGAGCGTGTCCAGAGGAAGGTGACCAAAATGGTGAAAGGTCTGGAAACCATGTCCTGTGAGGAGCGACTTGGGGAGCTGAGTATGTTTAACCTGGAGAAGAGAAAGTTAAGAGGTGATATTATAGCACTGTTAAAAATTTGAAGGGATGTCATACTGAAGATGAAGCAAGTTTGTTTTCTACAGCTCCAGAGAATAGGACCCAGGGCAATGAGTGCAAACTACAGAAAAAGAGCTTCCATCTCAACATTGACTAATAATAATCACATGGGGAAATCCCATGCAGAAACAGGGTTTTAAATAGAAAAAAACCTGCAAAAGCGGGTAGATTTTCACATTAAAGTGTGCTTAACCCGAACGGAATGTAGTCAAAAGCCACTTCTTTTGACTACATTCCCAAAAGTAAAAAGAAGTGGCTTTTGACTACTTTCCGTTCGGGTTAAGCACACTTTAACATCAATGTGTGTGAAAATCTACTCGCTTTTGTGGGTTTTCCCCACCTTTTTAATCCCTTTTCTATACAGGATTCCCCCCTGTGATAAGGTCCATTGGGAAAAATTTCCTGATGGTAAGAGCTGTTCAATAGTGGAAGACACCCTCTTGTAGATTGGCGGAGTCTCTTTCTTTTAATGTTTTAAAGAGAGGCTGGATGGCTATCTGTTGGGGGTGTTTTAATTATGTATTTGCAGCCTTTCCAGATTAACCATCCCGGCCCAGGCTTCCTGATCCCCTCATTCCTCATTCCTCCCATGGCCCCATCTTTAGTGATGGGTGAGGCTCTCCAGAGGGACACCAGGGTTTTTAGTTTTAATTATGGTTTTATGTTTTGATATTGTGTTTTTAATTTGTCATATTGTGTAATACTTTCTTAAGGGAGGGAGGGATGATAATGTTTTAATGTTATATTTCACTCTTGTTATATTTTACTGTTGTCAACCGCCCGGATTGGTTCGCCACAGGGCGGTATACAAATTATTATTATTATTATTATTATTATTATTATTATTATTATATCAGGGTTTTGATGGCCCTTGTGGTCTCTTCTAACTCTATGATTCTATGATTCTATCAGGGCAAAATATTGGCGCAGACACACCAAATCTGGCATCATTATAAGGACCAGTCTAAAGAAACGCTCAGGAGTAAACTCCAGAGCTGTCCAATGAATTATTTTTTCAGTTCAAAGGTATGTTTGGGCAACCCTTTCCCCATCATTTTCCTGTTGTAGGAAAACGTGGCCAGGAGAAGAAACAAAGGCTGCAGCTCTTCTGTGATTCTTGTCTTGCCAGACTTGCTGCCATCAGCTTGTGTGTAATTTCAATGGGTGTGGAAGTAATTGGCCTTGACTATTCTGACAAAAAGAGGTCAAACTTAAATCTGAGATTTCCAAACATAGTCTGGGATCCTGTAGGGGAACTGTGCTAGTGTAAAAGTCACTGTCCAAGTGACTGGGCTTTCTCTCCTTTTTAAAAACAACACATTTTAAAAAATCTACTCAGTTTCATGATATAAAAATAACAAAACATTTGGACTTTGAAGGGAAATGCAGCAACATTGTTGTAACATAACCATAGATCAATTAAATGGAATTTATGACAACATTAATACGATTTTGTTATTTTGATGAAGTAGAAGCAATAAAGTGGTGTATAATGTTTGTGTGTGTTATGTGACTTCAAGTCGTTTCTGGCTAACAGAGATCCTAAGGTGAACATATCATGGGGGTTTCTTGGCGAGATTTATTCAGAGGAAATTTGCCATTGCCTTTCTCTGAGGCTGAGAGAGTGTACGTTCCCATAAATGCTTAGTATGGACTATCCAACATTTCATTTGATAAGACTGAAGACCTTATAGGAGTATTTGGTTGCAAGCGTTAGCTATGAAAGAATGCCATGTGTCTGCAAACTTGTCTCCTTCACATTGTCTTTTAATGCTTTCAGCTAAACTGAGAGCATCAAGGGTACATTTTTTCTGCAAGTGCAATTGACCCCTTCTTTTTCAATCAAGATATGGTCCTTCTCCATGTCCCACTAATGGGAGTGATACATTATGATGGGAAATAGGAGAGGACCTTTTTTGCTGTGGCACCTTATTTATGGAATGGCTTCCCCTAGAAGCTTCAGTTGGCACTAACATTAATTTCCTTTAGGGGACAAGTAAAAAAAATGACTTTTTGTTAAGTCTGAAGGCTTCCTCTGTTGTCTCATCTAGAGGTGTACTTTGCAAGCTTCTTTTGGTAAGGCAGTCTTGAAACCCTCCCTCCCTATCTCCCTTCCTTCCTTCCTTCTTTTTAAAAGGAAGACTTTTGGTAACCATGCTCTATTCTAGAGAAGCTATGTAAGGTGCAGTGGGCCATTTGTATCCATTGGGGTTTGATTCCAGGACCCTCTGTAAATCGTTATTTATTTATTTATTTATTTCCAGGATTAATATCCTGCCTTTCTCCCACAGTGGGATTCAAAATCTGTGGATGATGCTCAAGTCCCATTATACATGGTGGCATAGTAAAATGGCAAAATCAAGGTTTGCTTTTGGATTTTTAAAAAATATTTTCAAGCTGTGGATGGTTGAATCCATGGTAGCTCTCATCATTCAAGTACTCAATCATAAGGAGTACTACTTAGTAATTTCAAAAACCTTCTGTTCCTGCTGTAGATACAAACAGCTGGACAATGGTTCAAAAGTTGAGGAAGCTACTTTTAAATTGCATTCAGAAAAAAAATCACAGATCTTGTTTGCCTTTCAGAAGAGATTGCATAATCTTGTTTGAACATAGATTGTTTACAGCATGTTTAAACTAGGCCATCTTTGAATTTCAACTCATGTCATGTGCTGCAGGGCACTGTATGATGTGCAAGAGACATTTATTCCTTTTTCATCTCTACTTCAGGTGTCATTATTTTGATTTTGACAAACTAAAAAAAGAGTTAATTTAAAAGTATATGTTGTTTTTAAGGATGACTAACTGATCCTATGTATGTTTACTTGGATATGAAAATTGTATCTTCTATGGGACTTAAGCAAGTGCGAATAGGGCTGCAACTTTATTCTTGCCACTTCTTCTTAAATGACACAATCACAAGGGGCAGACAAAGCTGAATTTACACCAGCAAAATAATCCAGCTCCAGTGTGCAATATTCTGCACCAATTTCTCCCCATTTACACCACACCTACTGGTAATAAATCATACTCAGACTGGATTGATAGCCACACAATTTCCCTGCTCAAGTTCAAATTGTTACAAGAAGGCATTTCTTCCAATATTTGAAATGGAAATTTTATTTCACAGGATAGCAGCAGCTGTGTTTTTCTGTCCTTCTTTGCATGCATAAACCTATCAACTAACAGCCTTTCTCGGTTTCCTGTTAGTCTTACCATCCACTTTGTACTCTCATTAGATGACTCCCTCTTCCAATCTCCTTTCCCACCTTTGTACCCCAGTAAGTGATCATGGGTGAGGGAAATTTAAATGCCCCCCCCCCAGAACAGAGGGTGATGCACGGATAGAGGGATCAGGATGGGAGAAAGGGACAGAGAAAGAGCCTGGCCAGGTGGACAGAGTATCGGTGGCAGCCAGATGAAGTGGTAAGTGGTGGCTGCTCTTATGATGGTGGCTTCAACAGATCCATTTACATCATTAACAGGGTGTGAGGGTTGTGTATTAAGCAGTTTCAGTCACCTTATGTAACACTTCAGACTGGCTATTGTGCAAGTTAATTAAAATTCCAGCTCTCGTCCGAAAAATAGTTTCTTCATCGTATTTGTTTCTGCATTTTTTCCAAAGAACTCAGGATGATGCACATGGGGTGAATCTATTTTGTACTCACAGCACCATTGTGTAAAGTGGGAAAGTGGGAAATAATCACTTGTCCTAGGCCACTGTCAAAGGGGTCTGATATACTCCCTCACCGTTGACCATAAATACTGCTGATTATAAATGCTGTTGAACATAAATGGGTAGGCAAGGTCTACAGCAGCCCACTTCCTCCAATGCAGGAGATCCCTGTGTAGTAAATGAAAAAAATGCATAGTATTTCTCCCTAAATTTATTTGAGAGGTGAGGAGAAACTGTTACATTTATTTAAATGTTTGTATGCATATCCATATACAGAAGGCCCTCTCTCACACTTCCCACCAACATATTGTCCCCACTAGCGGGACATAAAGGAGTCACCACCCTCAGGAGTCCCAGTGGTTCCTCTGCCCCTGTGCTCTAGTGCCTAGAAACTGGACAAGGCATACAAGAGAAGAAAGTGTTTGCAAGAACCTTCTCTCTTTCTCTGTCTCCCACCCACAGCCAAGCAGCTTGTTTGTCTCTTCTTCTTGACCATGCACGCAATGAGCAACGCTGCCTGAAGCACATGCTTCACTTACTCCTGTCTTGCCTGCTTGAGTCTGAAGGCTTCCTCTGTTGTCTCATCTAGAGGTGCACTTTGCAAGTTTCTTTTGGTAAGGCAGTCTTGAAACCCTCCGTCCCTCCGTCCCTCCCTCTCTCCCTTCCTTCCTTCCTTCCTTCCTTCTTTTTAAAAGGAAGACTTTTGGTAACCATGCTCTATTCTGGAGAAGCTATGTAAGGTGCAGTGGGCCATTTGTATCCATTGGGGTTTGGTTCCAGGACCCTCTGTAAATCGTTATTTATTTATTTATTTATTTCCAGGATTTATATCCTGCCTTTCTCCCACAGTGGGATTCAAAATCTGTGGATGATGCTCAAGTCCCGTTATACACAGTGGCATAGTAAAATGGCAAAATCAAGGTTTGCTTTTGGATTTTTTAAAAATATTTTCAAGCTGTGGATGGTTGAATCTGTGGATGTAGAATCCATGAATATAGAAAGCTGACTGCATTGACTCTTTGTTTGTCCCCCTCCCTCATTTTTTCTTCAACAGGGGATGGGGTGGAAAAGGCATGGAAACAAATAAAAAGGGATCCTCACTGGAAATCCAAGCAGGTTTCCTGCACCTGTCTGATTCACTGGTTCCAGGAAGATTTGGCAAAATAAATTACATGAAAATGAGGCATTTCCTCTGGATGGTGGATGAGGGCTTGGTGAGACAAGATGTGTATGGACTAGTTGGTAATAAAGGGGGTTCCTCTGCCATACTCAATCAAAAACTGAACACAGAAGGTTAACCCTAGTGAGGTGGAAACGGATTCCAAGAGAATCCCAACTTTACTGCTGCTAATGGAATTTATATTTTACTGCCTTTTAGTTGGGTCCACACATGGCCAAATAAGAGCAGTGGTCTCTGCTTGTATTGAGCTCCCTCCATGCCAAATGAACTATAGCAGAAACAATTTGTTGTTAACTGCCCTTGAGTTGATCTTGACCCATGGCAACCCTGTGGATGAGACATCTCCAAGCCCCCCTGCCTCCACTGCTCTGCTTCGTTCCTGCAAATTCATACCCGTAACCTCCTTAATAGAGTCCATCCATCTAGCATGCAGCCTTCCTCTTTTTCTACTCCCCTCCATCTATCCCAGCATTATGTGTTTTTTTTTTCCTAATGAGTTGTGCCTTCTGATGATGTGGCCAAAATACGACAGCCTCAGTTTTGTCATCTTGGCTTCCAGGGAGATTTCTGCTCTAGGACCCATTTGTTTCTCTTGTTGGCTGTCCATGGGATCCTCAGCACTCTTTTTCCAGCATCACATCTCAAATTGATTTTCTTTCTAACTTCTTTCTTAACTGTCCTGCTCTCACATCCATACATGGCAATAGGGAATACAATGGCTTGTATGAGTCTAACTTTTGTGCTCAGTTATATATGTCTGCATTTGAGGATCTTTTCTAGTTCTTTCATAGCTGCCCTCCCCTTCTTAATCTTCTTCTGATTTCCTGGCTGCAGTCCCTGTTTCTGTCAAGGTGTGATCCCAGCTATGAGAATTCATTTACTACTTTTATTTCCTCATTGACTAGGTTGAATTTGTGTAGATTCTCCATGGTCATTATTTTTGTTTTCAACCGTCTTTGCACTCTTCCTTGATCTTTCTCAGTTTTTCCAGGTCTATGAGATTTTCTGCTAGTATTATGGTGTCATCTGCATATCTTAGATTGTTGATATTCCTTCCTTCTATTTTCACTCCTCCTTCCTCTGTGTCCAAGGCTGCTTTTCTTATAATATATTCTGCATACAAGTTGAACAGATAGGGTGAAAGGATACAGCCTTGTCTGACTCTTTTGCCAATTGGGAACCATTCTGTTTCTTCATGTTCTGTCCTGACAGTAGCCTCTTGTTCTGAATACAGATTCCTCATCAGGACTGTCAGATGTGTTGGCACTCCCATGTCCTTAAGGGCATTCCATAGCCTTTCATGATCTATGCAGTCAAAGGCTTTGCTATACTGTAGTCTATTTTCTGATACAAAATGTAGGCCTGTGACTCTAACACTGTCACTTTCCTTTTTTATGATTTTTAGCAACCTTTTTAAAACATCCATTGCCTGATGAAGAAGCCAGCAGAGCTGTGGAAGCTTGTGTGAAGTTTTTTTAGCATTTTGGTTGGCCAATAAAGATATCACTCTTTTGTTTTATCTTGCCAACAGGCTACCCCTGAATATGATTCATTAACCCTTTGTGTTCATGTTTTCACTGACTCAAAACAGACTGAAACCCTTATTGCATTTCAAAAGAAAGACAAAAAGGAGCAAGACAGAACCAGTTTCTGGCTTACCTTCCCGCATGACATTGTAGTACTTCCATTCTCCCTTCAGAAGGAGCTGGTCATAAACATGTGGCTTTTGCCAAACAAATTTTTCCAGCAGGACACAAGCTATGTGTTTAGGGCCATCTTCCTTGGCAGTAGAGCTGAAGCAGAAGTGCTTCATAGGCATGTGGGCAGGTAAATCAGAAACCGCTTCTCTGTCATTGCCTTTTGTCAGTGATAAGGACACTGAGTATTTGAACAATCACTATTTTTCTATAGATCCAGGAATGATTTTAACTCCACTACCAGAAAGCAACCTAGTGATACCAGCTTTTATGATTGTAAGGTAATTAGCTTAATCAGCTATAATATAGCAAACATATAAGTCAGCCCAGCCCACACACTCAATAAGTGCATTGGCAACACAGCATATGTAGGAATACATATGCTGTGTTGCCAATTCCCAAACCCTGCCTGCGAAAGCTTGAGAAATTTAATCCTGTGATGAACAGTCACAGCCTCTACTCATTGGAGTGCTGGGAAATGTTTTTGGTTGTGTTACCTACACATATCTATGGAGTTTATCACACCCCGGCAAAGTGCCCAAATCCCATGCAAAAACGGGATTTAAAACCCAAAAAACCCCCGCAAATGTGGGTTGATTTTCACACACATTGGAGTTAATTAGCAATTAACCCGGACAGAAAGTCAACAAAACACATTTCATTTTACTTTCAGGATTTTCCTAAAGTAAAAAGAATCGCGTTTTATCCCCTTTCTAACCAGGTTAATGTTGCATTAATGCTCATTAATCTTGATGTTGTGTGAAAATCAATCCGCTTTTACAGATTTTTTTCCACTTTCTGTCCGGGTTAATGTTCAATGTCATGTGAAAATCAATCCGCTTTTGCAGGGTTTTCCTGTTTTAAATCCTGGTTTTGCATGAGATCTCTCCAGTGTGATAAACTCCTATGTGAGGAGACATTGCTATTTTAAATATATATATTTATTTACTTTATTATATACTTATTTATTTAATAGAAATGCATAGAAATTGAGCTTCTCAACTCATCACCATACCCACAAGTTTTGTGTTTCTATGGCTAGAATGTGTTTAAAGCTGTTTTAATGCTGTTTTTAATAGAATTGTTAGTTGCTATTATGTTTTTTTGTATTAATAGGTTTTTGTAACCTATACTTTGATTTACAGTGGGCCCCCTTGTATCCACTGGGGTTTGGTCCCAGCCCCTCCCCCCCTATAGATACCAAAATCCATGGATGCTCAAGTCCCATTATATACAATGGCATAGTAAAATTATGTCCCTAATATAAAATCAAGGTATGGTTTTTGGATTTTTTTGAGGGGGGAGATGGAATATTTTCAAGCTGTGGATGACTGACTCCATGGATGCAGAATCTGTGGATATGGAGGGCTGACTGCATTTGGTTGTAAGTCCCCTTGGGCCCTGTGTTGGAAGAAAGGCAGGATACAAATTAAATAATTTTTTTAGTGTCTTCAGATGCCTGTAATTTGTTTTCATATGTCCACTTTAAGGATCTGAAACAATTACACCACCATCCTTCAGAGGTGCTGATATTTCCTAGCAGCTGTTGATTTCCCAGTTTGAGTTGCTCTGCTACCTTTTCCGATATTAAGAACCAGCAGTGTAATTCTGCTTTGAATATCCCTTGCTAGGTATATCTTATCTTGTCCTGCTTATGAGCTTTCCGTAGAGCCTGGGTGTTGGAAACACGGTGGTGGCCTTGTAGCATGGTCCCAACAGACACACCATAGTTTGGTTGCGGCATTTGAATTTGGATCTGGTTTCCCAATGTTGTAGGTGTCAATGTGTACTTCTGTCCTGCAGCATCTAACAAATGGTTTATATGACACATGATGTCTGCAGTCTTTGCACCCGGACAAAGTTGCAGGCAAGTTACTTTGTAATCAGCATGCCCATCACACACCTTTCTATGCTGTTAATCATCAAGCCCTTTAGTAGCAGTACTTTCAAACCTCCAACGTGCCCCATACAGCACAGTATATATATATATATATATATATGTATGTATGTATATATATATATGAACTTGTTTCTAGGAATCTTTCCTTTCTTCCTCAGGATGACACCCTTCCTCTTCAAGATGGCCAATTAGCATGGACACATACTTAAAAGTATAATCCAGTGGTGTGTGGATGCTTGGTTAGAAGAGATATGGGTAGATCACTGTGTGATTTACAGCAGATCAAGGATGTCTAATTCCAATTGTTTACCGATAGCAGCAACTATAAGGCACCTACCTACACAAAATTAGGCTGCTACGGACAGATTCCTGGGCAAGCAGATGCTCAGCAGCAGTCTTGTTCCTTATTTCATGACAGTCATCTGAAATGTGTGTTTTGGAGGACTTCCTTCCAATCATTCAGAAGCTTCAAGTTATGATGTGCCATTACCAGCCACTACTGTGGATCTGGCTATTATAAGTAGTATATCCTGGGGATGCAATGAAAAAAACAAAATACATCCTGCAAGCTAGATGTCTTCCCTGCCCTGGTCTATAAACTGCATTCTAGTTTTGCTTTTTAAAGCTTTTCCAGCAACTCTTTCATACTGCACAATTATGACACTATGATTCCACTTTAACTGCCATGGTTCCATCCTGTGTAATCCGGGGATTTGTAGTAATTGCTGTTTGAGGTATGTAGAATTCTGTCAAACACAGCCATGGCACTTAAAGTGGGATCAAAGTGCTATATTTGGGTAGCATGAAAGAGCCTGAAGTGAACCATGCACCAAGCACACTTAGGATTTCTACCTCGTAGATAGTCTTGTAACATGCTTGACTAAGCTGTAGATAGCATCCACATTCTGCTATTTTGCTAGTTTCATCTTTATTATATTGTGTTAGTCTAAGTGTGTTATCACCAGACCATGACATTTAGTACTAAGT
The DNA here is from genome assembly GCA_026167975.1 of Phrynosoma blainvillii. NCBI lineage: Eukaryota > Metazoa > Chordata > Lepidosauria > Squamata > Phrynosomatidae > Phrynosoma > Phrynosoma blainvillii. Next base: position 322,688,210 of record JANUYF010000003.1, on the reverse strand, counting down.
TTACTATAGTGAAAGAAACAGCTATTTGCCTCCTGGCCCAGTGCAGGATTTGTAGACTGCTTACCTTCCTCAGTCTTTCCCATTTTCTTGTTGTTTTTTGGTCACTGAGGCAGTCAATGCTTGGGCTTTCGCCCCTGCCCACATGCCTTACACTTGTAACAGGAGATAGTTACCGTCAGTTCTTGTTGTATTGAAATAAAAGTACCAACATCATAAAGACACATGTAGCTGGTTTGCAATTCCAAGATTAATCAGGTGTTTTTTCTAGAAAAGTAGTATGGGATGCACAAGGGCAGAATTAAAGCTGACTGAAGTGTGACATTATATACATACTTATATGCAAGATGTTCTCATTAATTCAGTGGGACTTTGAGTAGATAGTAACAGAAATGGCTATAATTATTACTTTGGCTTAACTGGGCAAGGGTGAATTCACTATCAGCAGAAGCCAGGGGTGGTGTGTTAACTCTCATTGCAGCCCCCTGCGCATCCCCCAAACTACATCTGGAGGCCTGGGGATCCCGCTGAAGACACTTGTTTTGGGGGTGCTGAGGGTGGCAGAGACAGGAGGAGAAGAGAGTGCTGTTAAACATGCATTACAGGGGCAATGTAACATTGGATTTGTGCCTTGGAATCAACAAAAAGCTAAATTTATAATTTCGTATCCCTTGGTCCCACAGGTAACATAGTGAAAATTAGTAAAATAATAAACAATGCCAAACCAAAGGCATTTTTTATTTATTTACAACACTTTATGATAAAATTCTAGTCATACTGGTTGAAAGAAAAAGTCTTCACATTATTTTCAGCCAGCTACCCTCCTTTATCTTACTATTGCCATTTCCAGTCTAAAGTTTAAAAAAAAGAACAAAGAGATTTTGAGAGACCTTTAATATAATATGAAATGAATGTATTTATCTTATTCAAAAAGGAATATATCATGAGTATATTGTAATATATCAAATTTTATAACTGGCAGTATATAGAATATTAATAGAATTATTTACAGCATGTAGACATAGTCTTTAAAATTATTCACTTCCAGCCTTATTAGAATAAAGACATTGCCATTCATGCTTGTTTTAAAGAAAACAATATTAATAAAAAAAAGGTGGCACTACTCATTCATCCATAAAATCTCAAGACTTTATAAAAATACTTTAATTTAGATGCTTTACAATTAAAAATTGCTACAATGGTGATAAAGTGTCTTGTAATACTAACAGTATTTAATGTGGAAGGCAGCTATTTCCCTTCACTTTAATTTTAGGATCCGTGTAAGTAGGAAGGCACTAACATGTATCACTTTCTAAACCATGACAGCTGACTTGGTAAGGATATGCATGTAAGGATGTAAAATCCTCTGTAATCCTTATTAACCTTAACACTCTTGTGCTGTTATTGACCTTTAAAAAAACATAAAACATGCCTAATTCCACCATGTAGTAATACTCATGTTTACCCACTCAATTTATTGCTTAGTTAAATATAATCAATTTCACGGGCACCTATTAACGTAACCATTTATTCCACAGCAAATGCATACTAGGCTTGCGGTCACCTTAGCTGCTAGGAAATCCTGTTACTGTGTTCTGGCAACTATCCGATATAAGCTCATTCATTTCATTTTGTTTACTTTCCTCTTTGTTCTCATGGTTGGTGTGATTCTTTGGGGTCCTTGCTCTCCTAGACCTTCTAACACAAAACTTCAGCAGCAAGTAAGAGAACTCAGTTACATTTAGAAGGATGCAAATGCCAGAAACTGCAATCATAAAAATGGTAAAGACTGTTTTTTCAGTGGGTCGAGAAACAAAACAGTCCACTATGTTGGGACAAGGCCAAATGCTGCATTTCAGTAGGCGAGGCATATGATACCCCTGATACATATAGTAAAACACATACATGAAAGAAGCTTCAAAGATAAGCCTGAACAAGATACTGGCAGTGTATGTCCACCATAAGGGCCCTTCAATATGAAACCTTTGTCTCTTGATTTCTTCTATGTCCTTATATTCACAGCTTTTATCTCCTCTTTGGAACTTCTTTTTCTTTTCATGCCTTCTGTACGCAACATGCATTGCCACCAAAAGTGCAGGAGTAGAGACAAAGATGAGTTGGAGCGCCCAAAGTCTGATGTGAGAAACAGGGAAGAAATAATCATAGCAGACATTTTTGCATCCTGGTTGCAGAGTATTGCAGACAAAATCATCTTGCTCATCACCCCAGACTTCTTCTGCAGCAACCACAAGGATCATAATACGGAAGATGAACAGCACTGTCAGCCATATCTTTCCAATACTAGTGGAATGTTTGTTTACTCCTCCCAAAACGGCTTGCAACGTTCCCCAGTCCATGTTATCGTCTGAGCCTTTGGACCTATTAGGAGAAAAATATATATGTCAAAACGATTATGTTAATATGTAAACATTTTATAAGATGAAATCTAGCAAAAAGCTATTCAAACAATATTACTATGGTAAGTATTTGAAGTGGACCCTTGGTATTCGCTTGGGTTTGGTTCCAGAACTCCTCGTGGATACCAAAATCCATGGATACTCAAGTTCCATTAATCAAGGTTTGCTTTTGGGAATATATATATATTTAAAATGTTTTCAAACTGTGGATGCTTGAATCTGTGGATAAAAAATCCATGGATATGGAGGGCTGACTGTATAAGCTTATTGAAATAAGCAGGACCCTTATATTATATTTGAAGTATGTACACTCACACACTCAGAATAATTTTAATTCCACCTTTTCAGATGATGTTATTTCTGCTATACAATAGTACTGAGGCTACAAGCTTATGTAAACTTACATGTGAGAAAATCAGATTGAATTCAATGGGACTGAAACATAGGATTGTGTTGTTATTAGTGCAGAGGGAGATATTAACATATGAAGTTATTTAATGTAAGCAGGCTTTAATGCTTTTCTGGTTCTTTAATGTCAGAGAAGGCAATGGCAAACCTCCTCTGAACAAGTCTTGCCAAGAAAACCCAATGATAGGTTCATCTTAGGGTTTCCATAAGTCAGAAATGACTTGAAGGAGCACAACACACACACAAAATGACAGTCCACATCTTAAAGTGAATGGATTGTAAAAGTATTGGGGTTAGCGGGAACCCTGACAGCAAATGGTGCCAATGGTGAATTGTTATGTGCTTTCAAGTTGTTTTCAACTTTTGGCAACCTTTGGGCAAAGCTTGGAGCTGAGACTGTTTGACTAGCCCAAGGTCACCTAGTGGATTTTCATGGCTGAGCAGGTATTAAATCCTGACTTCCAGAGTCATAGTCCAATGCTAAAACCACTACACCATATTGGCTCTCAAATTATCTTCCAGCAAACAGTACTTCAGAGAAAAGTTTTTCTCTAGAGCTTAAACTGGGGGGGGGGGGGGGGATCTCCACCGTCTATCTGCTCTGATCCTAACAACTGTCTTCCACTCCTACAAATTATACTATTTTAATTTTACAATAGTACATATCAAATAAAAAGATGCATTTAACTAACTTGGGCCTGAAAGGAAAGACTTTTACAATATATGGAGTGAGAAATGACAGATGTCTAAGCTGGGTTCAGGAAATGAAGAGGCACTAGGGAACCATATTGCAAACATATGTTGGATCATTGAGTGCACCAAGGAATTTCAGAAGAAAATTTCAGCTTGTGCTTTAAAGATTAGCAAAGCCTTTGTGCAGATCATGAAAACCTATAGATAGCTCTTAAAGAAATGGATGTGTCACATTTGATTGCCCTGATACTTAACCTATACTCAGGACAAGAGACTACCGTCATGACAGAATAAGGAGAAACAGAATGGTTTCCAACTGGTAATGGGGTCAGGCAAGGCTGCATTTTATCATCCTATCTATTTAACTTGTACTCTGAACATATCATATGTAAACCAGGATTAGACTCAGAGGAAGGAGGCGTGAAAACTGGAGGTAGAAACATCAACAGTTTAAGAGATTCAGATGACACCATACTAGCTGCAAAGACTTGGAATGATTACTGAAGAAAATCAAGGAAGACAGTGCAAAGGCAGGTTTACAGTTGAACATGAAGAAAACAAAAATAATAATCACAGATGATTTACATAACTTTGAAACAGAAAATGAAGACATTGAAAAAGTTCAAGATTTTCTGTATCATGGTTCAGTCATTAATCAGGAGAAAGACTGCAGTCAAGAAATCAGAAGATGGCTAGGACTTGTAAGGGCAGCTATGAAGAAACTAGCCAAGTCACTGATGTGTAAATATATACCATTGAATACTAAAGTTAAGTTTGTCCACACCATCATATTTCCAATTTCTATGTATGGTTGTGAAAGCTGGATAGTGAAGAAAACTAATAGGGAGAGAATCAACTCATTTGAAATGTGGTGCTGGAGAAAAATTCTGACAATAATTTGGACTTCTACAAAGAGAAATATAGGGTTCTTAGAGCAAATCAAGCTTGAACTCTCCCTAGAAGCCAAGATGACTAAACTGAGACTGTCATACTTTGGACATATCATGAGAAGACATGACTCTCTAGAAAAGACAATAATGCTAGGTAAAGTAGAAGGCAGAAGGAACAGAGGAAACCACATTACAGATGGATAGACACAATCAAGGAAGTCATGGCTTTGAGTATGCAAGACCTAAGCAGGGCTGTTGATGATAGGGTAACTTGGAGATCTCTCATTCATAGGGTCAAAGTTGGTTTGATGGCAGTTAACAGCAACAACACCTCTAAAGGCACCAGATCCCATCTGATCTTGGAAGCTAATCAGTCAGCTCTGGTTAGTACTTGGATGGGAGACCACCAACAAATACCAGGTGCTGTAGACTATATTTCAGAGGAAAGAACTGGCAAAACCACCTCTGAATATTCCTTGCAAAAGAAACTCCAATGAAATCCATGGGGTTGCTATAAGTCAACAAATGACTTGCAGGCAACACACACACACACACAAAGTTAACTGCACAAAGGAAAACAATGGAGAAAAATCCAATTGCTGTAAATTATTTGGTTAATATTCTATTAAGGACTAGTTTGGTTTTTTAAATAAGTGGATCCAAGGTAAGATGCATTGCTGTTTACAAACCTGTCACTTTTCTCCAGATAAAAAAGAAGACCCATATATTTATCACATCAGTGAGGTCACACAAGTGGGGGATTAAAACTTGCTGTTTTTGTTTTTTTAGCCAGCACAATGTAAAAAGGTTCAAGGGACTGAAAGACCAACATTTTCATCCAACTAGATATCCTAGACAATTTCCCTTTTTTTATTCAATTTGTGTTCAAATATCCTTGTGACAAGACAAACTCCTTTCTGAGTGCTGATGTGTATACAATAGTGAGTACTGATCTGCACAAACGATTGAAGATGAACCTTTCAAATCAAGATATTGGTGAATATGTGAAATCTGTGAAATGTTGGAAATAAACTTTCAAATGGAACCTGAAATATATTTACTTAATATGACTAATAAGCTATCAAATTGAGCTGGGAAAAACAACTGGGTGGTGGTGGTCTAAATATGGTTTCAATCAAGATATTGGTAAATATGTGGGTTTGCATCCTATGGAAAAGTTATGCCATTGTAAATTGACTTACAATCATATAAAGTTGAATTGTGCCATGGTGTAATGTTTGTATTCTCAGGAGAGATGTGCGGAGATGTAACTTTGCCTTGGGATTATTGTGCAAGCAGAACCTGTAGCTTGGCCATTGTGCACCATGACCCATTGTGAAAAGTGTTATTTTGTGCAATGGGAGCTCCATTGTGTAGTGGGACATCTTGCAAGCTGCATCACTGCGTATCATTGCAATTCATTAGCATGGCTGTGTATTGTGTCAGTAATGTAGGTCTGTCATCATAATGTCACACTGTCACCTCTGATGCAGGATCTTGAACATTTGGAAGTCATTTCATACAAATCTCTTATTGTCCTGTGGGATCTTGTTTCTTCTGAGAGAATAGTTCTGTCCTGAGTATGTTTTCTCCTTGCTATGAGAACTTCCAAAATAAAAAGAGTCTATGGCAATTATGAGTGACCAGCAACTTTATAAGTCAATAAACTCAGCAAAAATGCCTGTTTTTACTGAGCTAGGATGACGTGTTTGAGTTTGGATTAAGATAAAGAAACTTCCACAAATGTCACCCTGGAGGACACTGATATTCTTAACTTTCATAAAGTAAGGTTCTGGTAAATGATTTCCATGTTATAGGTTTCAAGGCATGGGGTCAATCCTGCAAGCATATGCCATTGCAAAGACACAGATGAAGTAACAAAAGCAAAAATCAGCAATACAAAAAACAACATTATATTTTGTGGTTTAAATAGAAGGATCCAGACATGTATGTTTATGTGATGGATGGAGAAACTGTGGTCTTCCACTTTTTGCTGAACTACAGTTTCCATCATCTCTGGGCATTGGTCATGCTGGCTGGGGCTGACAGGAGTTGTAGTTCAACAGCTAGGGAGCTATGTGTCCCTTAGGTCTGATATATTTAGTTAATTGGGGAACAACTATATCTCCATATAAACTTGCATTTGGTTTAGAACCAGGCTGGTTTAACATCATATGCAAGATGAAAATAACTTCAGTCCCTTTTATTGTCATAAGTATAACCTTCCGTAACCCTGACTCAGGCGATGAATGCTGGGCAGGAAACAAGCCTAGACACTCACAGCAAACCTGTCTGTCACGCCCTTTTAGTCAAGAAAGCACCAAAAATATTTTCTGCCCAGTTAACTGAAGATAATGCGGCACTGCTGTTTTTAGTTAGAAACTGCTAAACAAGAGTCGAATTTTTAGATAACTGGTACTACTTAAGAGATCAGTGAAGGGGAAAACTTTTGAAGAAGTACTTTTTCCTCTTATAAAATAATCAACTTCTCTCTTAAAATTAGATTTACTGGGATTCAGTCCTTAACACAAGTTATACTTGCTATGTTACTTGCACATAACAGTGGTTGGATTCTTTGTAGATGGAGCAAGGCCAAGTCTGAGTTCTGCTTATAGCCACTTCACATCAAGATTTGATCAAGGTTTGCTGAGTAAACAGAAAGTGTGAAACGATGTGTGTTTCCATATCATGGAAGTATGCCAGGAAGCCACTGCCAATTGGGACTGCCAAGCACAATCCACTGCATGTCTTCAAATCTTGATCAACACCACATAACAGGAAATTATGCGGATAATACAAAGGCAACCAAGTTAGCCTCTAGAACAGATGGAATGTCTTTTCCACAATCTATCACTCTCATATAAAAAGAAACCAGTTTTTACCCTAGATTGTACAAAACATGGCATGATCTTCAAATCTTGATCAACACCACATAACAGGAAATTATGCGAATAATACAAAGGCAACCAAGAATAGATGGAATGTCTTTTCCACAGTCTATCACTCTCATATAAAAAGAAACCAGTTGTTAGATTAGATTGTACAAAACATGGCATGACTGTATAGAATACAAAATAAATAATGATTTGTATCAAATTGGTTCTTGTGGTAGAAGTCATACTATTTTAGCAGTTATAAAATTATGTTCCAGAGATTTGCTAGGGATCCTTGGTACACTTTTATGTTCTATAAAATTTAGAGGAAAATCCTGAAGAGCTAATGGCTACTGCGCAGATTTGCATCACATGCTAAATAAGCAATCTTCTTTTCACTGTCAGTTGAAATATTTTCAACTTAAATGTAAACCCATGTCATAAAAGTGGATGGAAAGAAAAACAACAATATAGACAATTGATATTTGTGGTTATGTGCATAACTTTCCACATGTGTACAAATAGATATATTGTATGTCAGCCACAAGGGGCTGTGGTTGAGTTGTCATTCTGAAAACTTTCAACATAATATAGTGGCCATAATATAGTGTAACCTGTACTCAGGACAAGAGTCTGCCATTAGAACTGAATATAGAGAAGAGGAATGGATCTGGTAGACTTGAGGGCAGTTAACAACAAGAACAATATAGTAAAATTGAATGGTTCTCAGGAAGAGTAAAGTTGGAATAATAGTTTTCATTGCAACAGATTTAAAGAGCAAGTGCTCTAATTTAAAACTGACTCACAGGGAAACTACAGAGTTGTGGGACAGAAACCGCTGACTCAAGAATCTTGACAATATTTACAATCATGACTGTCTTTAATCCAGATATAATGCTTCCTGGATTTTACTAGCAAGTAAAATATTAACTTTTATTTCGGTTTTGACCATATTCCAGTTTACCATATGGCTGCCTGAAATAGTACAGCTAAAATACTGTATGTCTGTGAAATACGCTGTTCCAAGTATTACAGATCAGTGTTATTCATTCAGTTCAAAACTGTGAAATTGACTTCAGCAAGAAATGTGATAGATAAAGCCACCATGGTGTAGTGCTGGGATGGGCAACTGTGAAAGACTAGAAAGCTATGAAAGAACTAGACAAGATCCTAAAGTGTAAAGATATAAACTGAAGGAAGAAAGTGCAAAAGGCAGGCTTACCATTGAACATAAAGAAAACAAAAATAATGACCATGGAGGATCTTAATAAGTTCAATCTAGACAATAAGGACATAGAAACAGTAAAAGAGTTCCTCTACCTGGGATCAAACATAGACCAGAATGGGGACTGCAGTCAAGAAATGAGAAGACTAAGAATGGGGAAGGCGGCTATGAAAGAACTAGAAAAGGTCCTAAAGAGCAAAGATATACAACTAAACACGAAAGTCAGAATCATACAAGCAATTGTATTCCCCATTACCATGTATGGCTGCGAGAGTTGGACAATTAAGAAAATGGACAAAAAGAAAATAAATGCATTTGAGACGTGGTGCTGGAGAAGAGTGCTGAGGATCCCATGGACAGCAAAAAGAACAAACAAATGGCTCCTAGAACAGATCAAGCCTGAAATTTCCCTGGAGACAAAGGGCCTTTGCAGACTGCCAGAAATAGTGCAAATTGAGTCCACTTTAAGGGTTAGGGTTAGGGTTAGGGAATCATGGGAACTGTATTTTATTGTGGCACCAGAGCTCTCTGACAGAGAAGGCTCAATGTCTCAGAAAAAAAACAATTCCCATGATTCCCCAGCACTAACCCTAACCCTTAAAGTGGACTCAATCTGCACTATTTCTGGCAGTCTGCAAAGGCCCAAAGATGACTAAACTGAGGCTGTTGTACTGTGGCCACATCATGAGAAGACATGACTCATTAGAAAAGACTATATATACTGCTGGGAAAAGTGGAGGGAATTAGAAAGAGAGGAAGACCATATGTTAGATGGATGGACTCAATTAAGGAGGCCATGGGTATGAATCTGCAGAAATTGGGAAGAGTAAGGGAGGATAGGGTGTCTTGGAGATGTCGCATCATCGAGATCGACTCGAGGATGGTTAACAACAACAAAAAGTTAGACTCATTCAAACCACTGTATTCCTAATCACCATGTACTGATATGAGAATTGGAAAATGAAGAAAATGGTTAAGAGGAAAATCAACTGTTTTGAGATGTGGTGCTGGAGAAGAGTGCTGAAGATATCATGGACAGCCAAAAAGACAAATAAGCGGGTTCTTGAGTGACAAAGTCAGAAATTCCTGGAAGCCAAGATGACCAAATTAAGGCTGTCGTACTTTGGCCACATCATTAGAAAAGACAATAATGCTAGGAAAGACGGAAGGCAGTAGAAAGAGAAGTAGGCCACAATCAGATGGATAGACTCAATTAGGGAGACCAAGGGTATGAATCTCCAAGATTTAAGCAGAACAGTGGAGGGCTTGGAGATGTCTCATCCACAGGGTCACCATGAGTCAGGGATGACATGGGGGCAGTTAACAATAAAGAGAGCCATCTTAACTCTCAGACCTTGGAGGGCTGCACCTGCTCACACAAAATAAATAAATTAATTAAAATTAAAATTAAAATAAATCACATTTTTTGCACCCAAACATTTTCACCATGCTTGGGGGTTCAAAAAAGGCCTCTCCTGGGCCTAGACTGGCCTAGGGTGCATGCAAAATATACTGGAAATGTACTCCATGCCCTACTAGTAGGCATTTTGAAACATTTCAGGGAAAAAAAATTTGAAATGTTGGCAAAAAAATATTTTTGATCCCTGGGGTCCCAGGGGGCCTCCAAACATGGTGGAAATTTTGTCAGCACAACCTAGAGTTGTGGAAGCATTTTGAAGCTGAAAAAATGTTTGTTTTTTTAAAAATCTCAAGGGTTCTGGGCCCACAAAAACAGCTCTGGGAGATAACATGTGTAGTGGTTTGACTGTTGGACTAGGGCTGCAGAGAGGAGGGTTTGAATCTCTGCTCAGTCGTGGAAAGCCACTGGGAAATTTTGGGCAAATCATACTCTTTCATAGAAGAAAGCAATAGCAAGTGTCTTTTGAACATACTCCCTTGGAGTGTGGTGGAGTCTCCTTCTTTGGAGGTCTTTAAACAGAGGCTGGATGGCCATCTGTCGGGGATGCTTTGATTTTGAGTTCCTGCATGGCAGGGGGTTGGACTGGATGGCCCTTGTGGACTCTTCCAACTCTATGATTCTATGATTCTATGAACAAATCTTGGCAAGAAAAGTCTATGATGGGATCACTATAAGTCAGAGATGACTTGAAGGCACATATCAACAAGAACTGTCACAGTTGCATAACTTAAAGATTGACTGATGCACTTTTAAAATTTTTTAACAACTTTTAATTTTGTTTTAATACAATAGCTTGTTTAAATATATTTTAATAATGTTTAAAGTTTTATCTGTACTCTTTAGCTAATGTTGTTTAGTCAGGATATAAATAAAATAAACAAAAATGTCTCAAATTTGAGCCCATTCTAGGCCATGACATGTAAACAATGAAGGCAAGGACCCACAGAGAGAGCCAAAACACAAAGAAGGAAGTAGAAAGAATAGAAAAGAATACAACTAATGATGTAGAGCTGGGAAGGAAGAGACACAGAAATTCCAATGCCAGTATCAAATTAAATGTTTAGGTTTCATTCTTAAGCATGATGACAATGATTTATACATATCTACTCAGAAGTAAGCTGCTTTGAAATGGGTGACTTTCAGCTAAGTTTCCATACAACTTAGTTGGATGTTAATTCCATTGCAATCAACTGGTCTCACTTTCAAGTACAGGCACACTGTATGACTGGCTGAGGATGATGAGAGCATTAGTCCAAATCTAGAAGGTAGAATACTGGGAAAGACGGTGGTAGTTTTCCGGGATACAGGATAGAATATCTTCTATCATTGGAAGATGATTTGATAGTTTTTCCAATACGTGTTGGAAAGTTCCTGCAAAATGAGAAGATCATCCACAGGTATTTTCCCCAGGGTACATCTACACTGTAGAAACAATGCAGTTTGACTACCATGGCTCCATCCTATAGAATCCTGGAATTTGTAGTTTGGTGAGGCACCTGCACTCTTTGGAAGAAAGGGTTAAAGACCTTGTAACACTACATAGCCCAGTATTCCATAGGATGGAGCTACAGCACTTAAAATGGTATCAAATGCCATTATTTATTTCTACATTGTAGATGTTCCCTCAGACTACCAAAAGCAATGACTCACGAACTAACCACATTTGTATATCATGGCATAGAATCAGCTAACATATGATAACATATATGCAATAGAAAACATGTATCTGTTGCACACATACTATGTAAAATGCTCATTTGTTATTGTTATTGTTATTTGTTGTTGTTAGCTGCCTTCGCATCAGTCTCGACCCATGGCAATGTCCTCTACTGCTCTGCCCAGATCCTGCAAACTCATATTCGTAGGCTCTTTAATAAAGTCCATCCATCTAGCATGTGGTCTTCCTCTCTTCCTACTGCCCTCCACCTTTCCTAACATTATTGCCTTTTCCAACGATTCATGCCTTCTCATGATGTGTCCAAAGTACGACAGTCTAAGTCTTGTCATCTTGGCTTCTAGGGATATCTCTGGCTTGATCTGTTCTAGGACCCATTTGTTTGTCCTTTTGGCTGTCCAAGATGTTCCCAGCACTCTTCTCCAGCACCACATTATCTCAAATGCATTGATTTTCCTCCTATCTTCTTTCTTGACTGTCCAGCTCTCACATTCATATATGGCAATAGGGAATACAGTGGCTTGTATGATTCTAACTTTTGTGCTGAGTTGCATGTCTTTGCATTTTAGGATCTTTTCTAGTTCTTTCATAGCCACCCTCCCCATTCTCCTGATTTCCTGGTTGCAGTCCCCATTCCGATCACTGTTTCATCCCAGATATGAGAACTCTTTTACTATTTCTATTTCCTCATTGTCTAGTTTGAATATGTGTAAGTTCTCTGTGGTCATTATTTTTGTTTTCTGTATGTTCAACAGCAAGCCTGCCTTTGCACTTTCTTCTTTGATCTTCCTTAGTAGGTGTTCCAGGTCTGTGAGGTTTTCTGCTAGTATTATGGTGTCGTCAGCATATCTTAGATTGTTGATACTCCTTCCTCCTATTTTCATTCCTCCTTCTTCTCTGTCCAAGCCTGTTTTTCTTATAATATGTTCTGCATATAAGTTGAATAGGTACAGTGATAGGATGCAGCCTTGTCTGACCCCTTTGCCAATTGGGAACCATTCTGTTTCTCTGTGTTCTGTTCTGACAGTGGCCTCTTGTCCTGAGTACAGATTCCTCATCAGGACTATCAGATGTGTTGGCATTCCCATGTCCTTAATAATAATAATAATAATAATAATAATAATATTTATTTATATACCGCCCTAGTGGAAAACCAATCTAGGCGGTGAACAATAAAATTTAGAAATTACAACAAGTGAAAATAACAACAATCCCTCCTGAGCATGATTTTGCTTGCGTGGGGTATCAGTGCTATGGTTCTATAGTTGCTGCAGTCTCTTGTGTCTCCTTTTTTGTGGATGGAGATGTATATTGTATCTGTTGGCCATTGTTTTGTTTTCCATATCTCTTGACAAGTGTTGGTTAGCACTAGAGTTGACTCTGTCAATGTGGATTGCAACAATTCTATTTGAATATCATCTTTTCCTGGAGTCTTGTTTTTTGCCATTTCCTTTATTGCAGTTTGCACTTCAGTTTTCAGAATCTGGGGTTCATCTTCATATGGCTCATGTGTCCTTCATGTTGTCATCTCTTTTATATAACTCTTCTGTGTATTGCATCCAACATCTTTTTATTCCCTCTTGATCTTGAATTTGGTTTTTTTATTGTCATAGAGTGGTTTGAACTTTCCCTTGATTTCTCGAATCTTGTGGAATAGGTCTCTCGTTCTTCACTTTTTGTTGTTGTCTTCGATTTCTCTACATTTGTTGTTGTAGTAATTTTCCTTATCTTTGTGCACTAGCCACTGTACTGTTGCATTCATGTTTCTTAGTTTATTCCTATCTCCTTTTTGTTTTGTTTCTCTTCTGTCTTTTAATGCTCATACGTGGATCTTAAAAACAAAATTAATGCTGTAGCATGAGATTAGAATAAAGACACTGTGTCTTATTGCCTATGTTTTAAAATGTGTGCTTATAACAACATATATTTGTACAGTGGGCCCTTGGTATCCACTGGGTTCCAAGACCACAATGGACACTAAAATTCATGGATGCTCAAGTCCTATTATAGGCAATGGTGTAGTAAAACTGTGCCTCATATATAAAATGGGCAAAATCAAGGTTTGCTTTTCAAATATTTTCAAGACGTAGATGCAGAGGGCTGACTATTTATATGCATGTATTTGAAAGAGGATAGAAGAACAGTTACCAAGATTGCAAGAAAATTAACAGAAGTGATGTCATGTTACGTCCAATCAATATTTTCAGCTTTAAAATGCCTTTGGGGTTCAGGATTCAGGAGTACAAAACCACTTTGGGGTGACTACTGGCCTGGAATTTTTAAAAAAGGGTTTGAGGTATTTGGGAGACTGCCAAAGGACATCAGTGGCTGCATGTCCCCCACTTCTGAACTATATTGACAACTCTGCTGTGGATCAGTGCTCTTGGAAGAGTTCCAGATATTAATGACTTTAGAGATTAATTACTATGACACTTGCCATCACCTTAGGTTTGCTGAAGTAATCTTGGCTGTTTGTTATGTGTGCCTTCATGTCATTTCCGACTTATGACAACTGTAAGGTGACCCTATCATAAGGTTTTCTTGCCAAGTTTCTCCAGAATGGGTTTGCCATTGACATCTTCTGAGGCTGAGTGTGTATGATTTGCCCCTGGTCATCCAGTGGGTTTCATGGCCAAGCCAAGATTTGAACCCTGGTCTCCCAGTGTCCTAGTCCAACACTCAAATCACTACATCACGCTGGGCCTCAAATTAATCTTAGTAAAGATATATCTTCAAAAGAATAAGAACACAACTCTTATTCAAGGCTTTTCACACTGTTTATTTCACAACACCATCCAGCTCAGCAATCTGTGTGCTTATGTCTGTATTCTGTGTAGATGCTTTCAAATATTATACAGTTATTTCTTCATTTATGGGCTGCTGCTTCATTATTGTTTTTTGACACATTTTTTTCACAGTACATACCTATGTTTTGATATGTAAAGACCACAGAGGACATACACACCAAGACTCAGGCAAATGAGTATTCTGACATATGGTAAAATCTGATGCACAGTGCCTAATGGTAGATGGCATTCATGTTGTTCAGCATGGATTTAAGTAAAGACTATATTGCCCATGAATAAAATGACACTGCCAACTAGGAAGAGATTTCAATTTGCCTATTAAAAGTAGTTGAACACATGGAACACCTTTCCCTCCACCTCTTTAAGAAGCACCAGACCCTTCAAATACTGATTAACTAACTGTACAGGAAAAATAAAATTAACATTTTACTTTCCAGATTAAATTTTAACAACCTACAAGATACATGTGCTTAATCAACAGCTTTGTTAAACGTTTATTATTGACATATACCTTTAAAGATGATTTTTCGGATTTAAGTAACTTTTTGGGGGCACATTAGAGATTATATTCATAGTACAGATGTGCTTAGACCTGAAATCCTGGATGGCACCATGAATTTCAACCATCTCAAAAGAAATATTTTTAATGTAAGCCAAATGGGATATTCTTATATCCAGAAACATGTTGTTTTGCCATGGTGTTCTGGGGTGTCCTTTCCTATGAACCTGGAGTGAGACATAAGCCACCTTTCCATGCCTTTATCCCAAGTCACTCAGTAATGTTTGGAAACCATACATTTGTACAGAATAGACAGGTAGGTCTATCCTACCCACCTAATTATCTTCTGACTGAGTAACAATGTATAAAAGGATATTAGACAAAAGCCCTGTTTAAACATAGGACACTGAAGAAGTACAGCTAGGTGCCTAGCTATAGTTGTATACCTCCCCCACACCTCGCTAAAAATCTGAGTAAGTCATTTCTGTAGTTAAAGGACATGTCTCACAAGTCATGGGATGGTTAATGCAATTCATTTCTGCATTTATAAATATAAATAAGTATTTTCATCTACTATGATGTTAGATGGAGACTCTGTGTGTGTGTGTGTGTGTGTGTGTGTGTGTGTGTGTGTGTGTCCAGATTGCTATAATCTGAATTTGCAAATTCAGTGTATTGGAAACAATATCAGTCTTGCCCAAAAATTTTTTAAATGCACAGTACATAACAAATACAACATGGTCAAGACTGATAAAGCCTGAAATTACTTTCTTTGTTCATCATTTATTAAACTCCAGTGCTTTTTAAATAATTCAATGTCTTTAATATATTATGTTTCTTAAATATTACAGCATTATTTAAAACAACTAGTGATAAAACATTTCTTAATATTTTGCTCAGCCTCACACATTAGAAGAATGTATCTGATGCATATCTGACTTGGTTCATGGCCTTAGTGTCTTTCATTTCACGATGCAGGTATATTATGTGAAATGGTGGTAAAAACTGGATTAAAAAAACAATTGTTATTTTCTGGGTAATGACCATGCTTTGGCTGCCTTGATGAAAGAAGTCACACTAGTTGCCAAGGTGCCACTGGTTACTATTCCAGTCATGGAAGGCCAACATACAACCTGGCACAAATCACCTGAACACGGTAAATTTGCTGACAAAGAACAGATACTCTACAAGAAAATAAACACATATTACATTTTTAATGAGATAATTCCTTAAATGTTTCACCCCTTTAATATCTGCATGGTCTGACAAACTGATCTGCAAACCTAACTTTTCTGTTCTGATTTTTTTCTTCTTTGCATGTTTAAAACAAGGCGAGGAAAATGTAATGGGAAAAAATGTGAGAAGAGAGTCAAAAATGTTTCCTTGCATGAGCAAAAGATCTATATATTTAATATTAACTACTACCCCCCAACAAATCAATATGCAAAGGCAATATAATGTGTAATCTAATTAATTTGGTATCACTTCAGTTAATGATCAAGAAATAACTACACTTT
Source organism: Phrynosoma blainvillii (assembly GCA_026167975.1). NCBI lineage: Eukaryota > Metazoa > Chordata > Lepidosauria > Squamata > Phrynosomatidae > Phrynosoma > Phrynosoma blainvillii. The sequence continues at coordinate 322,671,789 of JANUYF010000003.1, read as the reverse complement.
TCTTTTCCTAATCAGCAATAATAAATCTGAGTACAGTTTATGTCAGGATGATGAAAGGGAGGGTTTAGGCCAGGGGTCAGCAACCTACGGCCCGCAGGCTGCACCCAGCCCGCTGGCCCCCACCGACCGGCCCCCGCCGCGCACTCCTGTGCGCGTTGCAGCCGCCATTTTGTTTGCCAAAATGGCAGCTGCGACTCATTTACGCATGCGCAGGAGTACTGCGCATGCACAAATGAGTCACGGCTGCCATTTTGGCAAACAAAATGGCAGCTGCGCCACGCGCAAACACATGCGGCAGTGGCAGCGTGGGCGGCAGCAGGGGGCATGCGCATGCATGTTAGCGCGCACGCCGCCATTTCCCTCCCTCCGGCCCACCGGAAGACCTGGGGACCATCGACCAGTCCCAGGTAGGTTAACATTGCCAACCCCTGGTTTAGGCTGTTGATAGGGATCTAGTGATTTTACAAATGTAAATCTGTTTCAATTTCCATGTGAGGCTTTTAAAAATCAGTTCAGGTGTGTCACAAATTAATTTTAATTGCTGTTCTCTTCATTTCATTTTCTATGTGTTGTGGTTTGACAGGTCCATCACATGCAGGCAGAATGAGCACTGCAAGGCAAATGAAATATATTATTTGCTTATGGCCCATTTATAACAGCAGCCTAATGTGCAAAAGTGAGGTGACTTTCTCACTGGCTGATGTTTCTGAGTTAATACAGGTGAAAGAAAGCCCTAATTAAATTGAAGCAAGATTAGAAGGAACTTCTTGACAGTAAGAGTGGTTTGGCAGTAAAATCAATTGTCTAGAGAGCAAATAATGGGGTCTCCTTCTGCAAACATCTTCAAAAGAGGCTGGACAGCTACCTGCTGGAGATACTTTAGCTGGAGATTCTGCATTAAGCAGGGCTGGACTCAATGACCCATGAAACCCCTTCCAACTATGTTTAAATGGCTCTATGACTACCTACTTGCCAGAATCTTGGAATTAACAAGGAGTTCTCCATAACTGCTTCTGTGCTTGCACTCCCTGTGGCACTAGACAAGAAAGCAGAGCAAACACTCATTTTGTTGCTTACAGTCTACACAACAGTACGGTATGATGGGCAAATTGCCAAGCAACTAGAGTATGTGAAAATGCAGAGGAAGAGAATACTACCTAATATTGGGGAGGGAGACTTTCTGTAGAAAATCTGATTGCTCTTATTTCTTTCCAGATACTTTAAACAACTCCCTGAAACTTCTGTATTCCAGATACAAAAATTAGGAGAGATATAACACAAGCACCTTATTGTAAGAACTACCAAATTAGCAGCTTCCCAGCATGGGAAGGAGTATACTTCTCTAGTGGTATTAAATGCAACTAGCTGCCACTGGACCTTTCAGCTATTCCAAAGAGTGTTGTGCGATCAGCCTTGAAGGGACAACATGACTCCAAACAGAAATAGCTGACCACAGTATCAATCATTTACATAATACCTGTCCCAGGGAGAGATATTTCCAACTCCTATCACATTTATCTTCACAAGAACTTTGTTATGTGAGGTAGAGAAACATTATACAGAAAGTCTCTTGCAATCAGCTCCTCTTCCATACTGATCTCCAAAAAGGGCAATACAGGAGGAGGAGGAAGAAGAAAAAACCCAGACCAAAAAAAAAAAAAAAAAAATCACAAAATCCAAATAGTATTTATGGCTGCAATACATGACACTTCTTGACTGACTTACACCATTAAATATTTAGGAGATGGTTAACAGCCAAAGTGGTGTGGTGGTTTGAGCACTGGACTATGACTCTGGAGATCAGGATTCAATTTACCGCTCAATCATGGAAACCCACTGGGTGACCTTGTGCGAGTCACACATTCACGGCCCCAGAAAACCCCATGATAGGATTGCCTCACCATGTCAGAAATGACTTGAAAACACACACCAACAACAACTGTCAGTTTGACAGAGGATTCTACTTCTGTATGTAGAAAGACGAGGGAAATGATTCATTTCTATTTTCATCTGAGTTTGGAGTAATGCTTTAAATCAGGGGTAGGCAACCTTTCCCCTTTAAGGGCCGAGGGACTTCAGCTCCCAGAAGCCTCAGCCATGTTGGCCAATAGTCCCATGTTGGCCAATAGCTCCTGGGATTCTGGGAGCTGAAGTCCCTCGGCCCTTAAAGGGGAAAGGTTGCCTACCCCTGCTTTAAATCATAAACAAAAAGACCAAACTTTTCTGACAGAGGTCCAAAACACACTGCAGAAATAAGCCAGTTTGAGACGGCTTTAACTGCCCTGGCCCAATGCTAAAGAATTCTGGGAACTGTAGTTTTGTGAGACATTTAACCTTCTCTGACAGAGAGCTCTGGTGCCACAATAAACTACAATTCCCAGGATTCTCCAGCACTGAGCAAGGGCAGTTAAAGCGGTCTCAAACTGGATTATTTCTGCAGTGTGTTTTGGACCTCTGTCAGAAAAGTTTGGTCTTTTTGTTTCTTCCCTGGCTAATGAATCTGCCCAAAGCCAAATGGCGAGGTGGCAGAGAGATTTGAACTCATGTCTTCCCAAGACCCAAAGCTTGCAAACGTTAAATATATTGTCAAATTTATGAAAGACTCACTGACATAACAATACTAGATAACCATACCTACATAACTGAGGGAAACAAAGACATTATAACAAATTTGAGGCAATCATAAAACAAAAGTGAAGTAGTGGCCACTGCACTTAGCAGGAAATTCGACTTGATTTTCAAGGACCCTTTTAACACTACCATGCTGTAATTATGCTTGGAAAGGGAGGAGAATGGACTAGAAATATGAATCCACTCTTAGTTAAAAAAAACCTGCCTAAACCGTATGTGCTGATGAAAGAGTAAATTAGATGTTTTCAGGTTTAGTAATCTAAGGTGCTATTAGGTGTGTAAGTGCATTCTTGGCAAAGTCAACAGAAGTACCATTTGAGTCCAGTTTCCAAACAGTAAAAACTTCATTCTTACCATGAATATCAGGAGACATTAAGAATCCAATTTTATGGCTTGGGTTAGGCAATTTGTCTAAGATTTCATCTTTGTATATGGCAGGGGATAATAAGACATGTATTCTGACTTCTGTTCTTCTATCTGACCAAAAGGAAAAAAGAGCAATCTGTTTTCTCTGAACAAAATTGCCTCCCTGTTACTTATAAACCTGACGTCTATCTCTAGGATTGTCCTCATGATGAGAGATCAGAGGGAAATGAAACAAAAGCAAGAGAGCAATTGAAGAAATAGATTCCGCAACCTAGCATCTCCCTAAATACCATGTTTACCAAACCTGTTGTTCAAGTCAATTACAACCCAGTCAACTTTTTGTGAAGAGTCAGGCCAGATATTAACCCTAATCTTCACTTCTAAACAAACGAAAACCACAAATGAACCAGTCCTCCTTAAACCATTAAACCATAGACTATTATGCAGTGGAAAAAAATCTAGAAAGGAGACATGTGAAAGATTATTACTATTCTTTCTGAAACTCTTGGGTATGATTCCAATATATTTTTCGTCAAAGACAAACGAACAATTTAGTGGCATCTTCAAGAAAACAACATTTATAATAGCATAAGCTTGCATGGAGATAGCCAATGTGGTGTAATGCTTTGAATGTTGGACTACAAGTCTAGAGACCAAGATTTGAATCCCTACTCAGCCATGAAACCCACTGGGTCACCTTGGGCAAGTCACACTCTCTCAGCCTCAGAGGAAGGCAACAATAAAACCTCCTCTGAACAAATCTTGCTAAGAAAACCCTGTGACAGGGTTGGCATAAATTAGAAATGTCTTGAAGGCACGCAACAACAACAGGTTTTCATGAACAAGTTTTGCTTTCGTGGACTCTTCAACAGATTACGCTGGAATTTTTTTATTAAGGGAAGAAAGTTCCTAAAAATTCCTTTTCCATGAGAACAAGTTCCATCTAGTTTATTATACTCTTTCTAATAGTACCCAGAAGACAACGAGGATCCAAAAGATGCTGGTTCATTCTTTTAGGGCTTGGAAAAGTTACCTTTTTGGATGACACCTCCCCAAATTCCTAAACCAGCATGACCACTTACTGTGATCGTTGAGCGATTTTGGAAGTTGTAGTTTAAACAGTAGCTTTCCTAAGCTCTAGAGTAGTAGTAGTTATTCTAGTATTCTTCTAGTAGTAGTTATTCAGCTGAAACTTACTCATGGAAGATTCTAATGCTAAACAGGATTTGAATCCCCACTCCACCATGAAACCCACTGGGCTTCACTTGGGCAAGTCACTCTCTCTCAGCCTCAGAGGATGGCAATGGCAACCCCACTCTGAAGAAACTTGCCAAGAAAACCCTGTTAAAGGGTTATCTTAAAGTTGCCATAAGTCGGAAACGACCTGAAGGTACACAACAACAGCAACAATGCAGTTTGAGTGTTGGACTATGATTCTGGAGACCAGGGTTCAGTTACTGCCTTAGCCATGAAACCCCTGGGTGATCTTGGACAAGTCACTCTCTCTCAGCCTCAGAGGATGGCAATAGCAAACCCCCTCTGAATAAATATGCCAAGAAAACCCCATGATAACATAGCCTTAGGGTTGCCATAAGTTGGAAATGACTTGAAAACACACATCAAAATGGTTTGAGTGTTGGATTGTGACTCTGGAGACCAGGGTTTGATTCCCTGCTCAGCCCATGTAAACCCACTGGTGAGAAATCAGTGTGACTTTGGCAAGTCACACTCTCTCACCCTCAGGGAAAGACACTGGCAAACCTCCTCTGAACAAATCTTGCCAAGAAAACCCCATGATAGGGTCACCATAAGTGGGATATAACTTGAGGGCACACAACACACACAACAGGGTCGCCACAAGTGAGAAATGACTGGAAGGCACACAATAGGGTTGCTATAAAGGGGATATGACTTGAAGGCACACAACACAAACAACAGGGTCTCCATGAGTGGGATATGATTTGAAGGCACCCAAGACAACAGAGTTTCCATAAGTCAGAAAAGACTTGAAGCACACAATACTCACAGAAGAATCTCCATAAGTTGGAAAAAGACTTGAGGGCACACAACACACACAAAAGAGTCTATATAAGTTGGGAACAATTTGAAGACACCCAACTCACACAACAGGGTCTCCATAAGCTGGAAACAACTTGAAGGCACCCAACACACACAAAAGAGTCACCATAGGTCGGAAGAGACTTGGAGGTACACAACATACACAGCAGGATCTCCATAAGTGGGATAGGACCTGAAGGCACCCCACTCACACATCACGGTCACCATAATTCATGTGGTGTGTCTGTTAATTGTTGTTGTTGTTGGTAAGAAACAACAACAACAACAACAATGGGATACAACACGAGGGCACCCAAAAGACATGAAAGAGTCTACACAAGTCAGAAAAGACTTGACGGCACACAACACACACAACAAGGTCACCATAATTGATGTGGTGTGTCTGTTAATTGTAATAATAATAAAAATAATAACAGTGGGATACAACTTGAGGGTACCCAACACACACACAAGAGTGTCCATAAGTCAAAAGACACTTGAAGGCACCCAACACATACAACACGACTTGAGGGCATACAACACACACAACAGGGTCTCCACAAGTCGGAAAAGACTTGAAGGCACAAAAGAGGGTCGCTGTAAGTAGGGTACGACTTGGGGGACCCAACACACACAACAAAGTTGCCATAAGTATCTTAGTATCTTACTTATGATACACAACAGGGCTGCCATAAGTGGGGTACGACTTGGAAGCATCCAACACACTCACACAAAAGTCTCCTCCATAAGTGAAAAGACACTTGAAGGCACCCAACACACACAACAGGGTCTCCACAAGTTGGAAAAGACTTGAAGGCACACAACAGAGCCACCATAAGTGGGGTACAACTTGGGAGCACCCAACATACACTCACAAAAGTCTCCTGTATAAGTGAGAAGACACCTGAAGACACCCAACACACACACACACACACACACACACGTCTCTGTAAGTCGGAAAAGACTTGAGAACACCCAACACACACAACAACGTCGCCATAAGTGGGGTACAACTTGAGGGCACCCAACACACACAGTAGAGTCTCCACAAGTCAGAAAAGACTTGAAGGCACACAAGAGGGTCGCCATAAGTGGGGTACGACTTGGAGGCACCCAACACACCCAACAAAGTCGCCATAAGTATGGTACAACTTGGGGGGGCAACCAACACACACAACAGGGTCTCCACAAGTCGGGAACGACCTGAAGGCACTCAACCACCACCATCACAACAAAACGTTTGCTGGGGTGGTCTTTAAACTTTAAACTCTAGGCCCCTCTGAGCCCAGTGGGATGGGAGAAAGCCCCTCACACTCCTCGGGCTAGAGTTGCCTGAGGGCCGCTCTGAGGGGAGAGAAGAGGCGTCGTCGTCGTGGTCTTGAGGGGCCTCACCAGCTCTGAGGTAAATCCTCTGAGGTAAATCAACGCCGCTGAGCGCCAGGGCACTGCTGCTGAGAGAAGCGCACCATGGGCGGCAAAGTGGAGTCTCAGGCTCCCTTCTTCTTGGTCCCCCTCAGCTCTCCCCACAAGAAGCAGCGAGGCTCGGTGTGTCGTCTCCTCCTGGGAGCATTACAAATCTTTCCCTGTCGGTTGGCGGCGGTTTTTAACCGCACCCCATACCTGGCTCCCTCCCCTTCTTGACGTGCTGGGAAAGGGATGAGAGGAGAAGAAAGAGAAGGAGGAGGAGGAGGAGAAGAAAAAGAAGAAAGGGAGCGTGAAAGAGGCGGGAAGAAGAGCTTGAGGGCGCCTGAGGGGGATGAGGAAGGAGCAAGGAAAGATGGCTGGGTCGTTGGAGGGAGGCCTAAGATGGGGCGGGAAGGTGAGACGACGATCCAAGGAAAGAGGAGAATGTCTGTGGTAACTTTTTGTTTGGTTCATGCAAAAATTCACCAAACAGAGATACCTTTATTGGCCAACCAAAATGCACAAGATACTTGTGGCAAGCTTTCGGAGCTCCACTGCAATAAGTACTGTTGTATATTTGTGCAGGAACGTACTAAAACAAATGACAGTAGTTGCCCATAGGGAAGCCATACTTGCCCATAGAGAATCATTGGAGAATGCTTGCCCATAGAGAATCACAGGGAAATACTAGCATTCCTCAATGATTCCCTATGGGCAAGTATTCCCCAATGATTCTCTATGGGCAAGTATGGCTTCCCTATGGGCAAGTACTGTTTTAGTACGTCCCTATTGTGTATTTTGGTTGGCCAATAAAGGTAGCAAGGTATCACTGTTTGGTGGATTTTTGTTTGGATTTGCTAAATGGCCAACACAGCTATCCCTGCATGGTGTTTGTGTGTGTGTGTGTGTGTGTGTGTGGTTGTTGTTGTTGTTGTTGTGTGCCTTCAAGTCGTTTCTAACTTATGGTGATCCTATCCTAGAGTTTTCTTGGTAGGTTTCTTCACAAGCTGTTTTGCCATGGCCATCTTCTGAGGCTGAGAGAGTGTGACTAGCCCAAGGTCGCCCATTTGGGTTTCCAAGCTGGGAATTGAACCCTGGTCTCTAGAGTCCTACTCCAAGTGTGTGTTGTGTTTTCTTTGCAAGGTTTGTTCAAGGGAGGTTTGCCATTGCCTTCCCCTGAGGCTGAGAGAGTGTGATGTGCCTATTGAGTTTCATTGCTGAGCTAGGAATTGAACCCAGGTCTCCAGAGTCATCGTCCAGATGTGTGTGTGTTGTCTTTTCTTGGTAAGATTTGTTCAGAGGAGATTTGCCATTGCCTTCCCTGAGGCTGAGAGAGTGTGACTTGCCCAGTGAGTTTCATGGCCGAGCTAGGAATTGGACCATGGTCTCCAGATTCATTGTCCAAGTGTATCTTGTGTTTTCTTGGCAAGATTTGTTCAGAAGAGGTTTGCCATTGCCTTCCCCTGAGGCTGAGAGAATGTGATTTGACCAGGGTCACCCAGTGGGTTTTCCATGGCCCAACTAGGAATCAAACCCAGGTCTCCAGATTCCTACTCACAAGTGTGTGCATATTGTGTGTTTTCTTGGCACTTCCCCTGAGGCTGAAAGTGGGGCTTCCATGGCCAAGTCAGGATTCAAATCCTGGTTTCCAAGTGTGGTAGTCTCACTCAAACCACTACACAACAAACTGGCTCTCTACAGGGATAAGATATCCTCCAGCGTTTCACAAGGCAAACTTCAGTCCACCTAGATTCAAAACACACTGCAGAAATAATCTAGTTTGAGACTGCTTTAACTGCCCTGGCTCAATGCTAGGGAATTCTGGGAACTATAGTTTTGTGAAACATTTAGCCTTCTCTGTCAGAGAGCTCTGGTGCCACAATAAACTACAATAAACTACAATTCCCAGGATTTCCTAGTACTTAACCAGGGGAGTTAAAGCAGTCTCAAACAAAGCAAAACAGTGTGTTTTGGACCCACCAGTGGGACAAAACCAGTCAGACGTACATCAGGGATTTGGGATTACTACCATAGTTGAACCTGGGATAGTTGCTTACGTACTAAAAGTACATGTATGCATTGTTGTTGTGTGCCTTCAGGTCGTTTCTGATTCATGGCTACCCTGTCATGGGGCTTTCTTGGCAAGATTTGTTCAGAGGGGGTTTCCTATTTCCTTTTCAGGAGGCTGAGAGAGTGTGATGCCCCCATGCCACCAGGAAGCCACATGGCTGACCACACATGCACCAGCTTCATGGCATTTTGGTGTCGCAGCGTTTACACATGCCACACTGCAAGAGTGCCAAAGAGTGGTGGCGGTGGCAGAAAAGCTGGCTTTTTCCTGGCTCAGAAAGGAGTGGCATTTTGCTGCTTCTTTTTGGGCCCAAAAAAAAAAGGCCGGATTGGGGCCACGGCGTGCAGTTGCTGCATTAGGGCCATCTATTTTAGCCCTATGCTTCTCTAAGAACTGAGACTGTCTCAAAAACAACACAGGTAGCTTGAAGTTCAAACAAAAGTTTACTAATGGCTTTAATCTAGAAGCGAGAAAATGTCTGTTAGTCCGAAAGGGGGGGGGGGTTACCTAAATCATATGGTTAGTTTGAATGAGAGACAGAGGAGAGTTTGCATGCAGGAGATCCCTATCTATCTAAGGAGATAGATACTAACAAGAGACTTAAGCATGCGCATAGCTGCCTCCCACTGCAAAGAATGGTATATGTGTACACCTGTATGTGAACATTGGCTGAATCATGAATGCAATTATATAATTATATTGATTGCCTGGAAGTCAGACTTCGCATTGGCTACTAAACTGGTTGCAGAGCAGGTGTAAAATAAGGGACCCATTCCTTCAATTAAAAGAAGGCATATTCTGAAAATTGTTAGATAGTTTCACAGCTCCCATTAAGAGGAATATGAACTCTGGAGAAGGATTGTGGCAAGATCAATTGTTATCATTGTCAAGAAGTAAATATTTATGTATTCTCAGAGCATGGGCATAGAGGCTTGTGGGATCTACTTTCTTTTTTACTAGAGCGCTGAGATCCACTAGCCAGAGCCAGTTACAAAAGATATAGATTGGGTTTGGATGGCACACAAAGTCAGCCGCCCTGGTTTGGCATGTACAGTCTTCAGCATGTTGATGTGGACCTTGGTCAAATGGCCAAACAAACAACAGAGATTTGCTTTAGGGTTTGTTTATTTTGTTGTTTGAAAAGGCCCATTCTCTTCTCCCCGTCTCCAAACAGACTGGAGAAAAAATTCTAAAATTTGGATTCCTTCTTTGGTTTATTGAAAGACAAGCAAAAGAAAAAGAGGAAAGTGTCCATATTCAGACAGCACAATAGACAAACCATATTTGCAGCTTTGACTTTTGCGGATTTGATTAATATGTTCTCTCTAGGAATCTCTAGGAGGTCTTCAGTGCAACTCTACCAGATGTTGACCATAAGGTTGGCCTGGAGGACCTAGAAGTTCCTAGAGAAATCACTTCTCTAGGCATGTGTAAGTCCTCCAGCATGATTCTATGATCAATTTCTGGCAGATGTTGACCATAGAGTTGCACTGGAGGACCTGGAAATTCCTAGAGAGGTATTCTCTTAGATGAAAAGAACACTTTTTTTTATTTGCTTTTTTCCTCCACATTCACGGGGGTCTTTCACCCCTAACCTCAGTGAAAGTGGAGGGACCACTGTAGTTCCATGGTTTGTTTAGGCACATCTATTACAAATAGGAGCAGTTGAGTAACATGTACCAGGAGGATGTTCACAACATATAAATCAGGATTACTGTGGTTTAAATATTCTAAGGAATTTGTATTGAGTATAAGAGCTGAACAGAGCTCATATTCCTTCCACATGAAATTGTAAATGGTCTGGGGTCATTTTATTGTTAAACAATTGAGAGTCAGAGCCATAGCTGTCTTAGTCTGGAATATCAGTATGCAAAGGAATTTTGCAGCGCCTTTGAGGCTGTGTGAAAGACATTGTAGCATGGACTTTCATAGACTCAGGGGGGTTGCAGACTGCCAGAAATAGTGCAAATTGAGTCCACTTTTAGGGTTAGGGTTAGTGCTAGGGAATCATGGGAATTGTTCCCCCCCCCCCCCCGAGACATTGAGCCTTCTCTGTCAGAGAGCTCTGGTGCCACAATAAAATACAGTTCCCATGATTCCCTAACTCTAACCCTAACCCTAAAAGTGGACTCAATTTGCACTATTTCTGGCAGTCTGCAACCCCATTCAGTCTGTGGGCCTTTGCAGACTGCCAGAAATAGTGCACATTAAATTGAGGCACTGCCCTGGCTCAGTGCTAGGGAATCATGGGAACTATAATTTATTGTGGCACCAGAGCTCTCTGACAGAGAAGGCTCAATGTCTTAGAAAAAAATACAATTCCCATGATTCCCTAGCACGAGCCAGGGCAGTGCCTCAATTTAAAGTGGACTCAATTTGCACTATTTCTGGCAGTCTGCAAAGGCCCTCAGTCTGCATCTGAGAAGTAGACAAGGAGACTTTTCACACTGCACAGTTATAGTGCTATGATTCCACTTTAACTGCCGTGGCTGCATCCTATCGAGTGCTGGAGCTTGGACAAACTTTCATGAGGATTTTTTTATTTGTTCATTTTTTTTATAGCAGCTTCATTTGTATACCGCTTCATACCGCGCTATGGAGTGTCTAAGTGGTTTACAACTGTAAGCTCATTTGCCCCCCAACAGTTGGGTACTCATTTTAGCGACGTCGGAAGGATGCAAGCCTGAGTCTAGCCTGAGCCCTGGCTAGTATTGAACTCGCAACCTTGTGGTCTGTGAGTGAGTGGCTGCAATACAGGCATCTAGCCACTGCACCACCATAGTGGTCAAGTAGTTCTGAACACAGTTCAAGAAGCTATGTTTAGATAGATAGTGGAGGGGGGGCATGGTGGAGTTGTTTTCTGAGACGATTAACTCATTCTTTGTAGTCAAAGCGAGGCTTGTGACTAGCGAATACAAATTTAACAGGAAAGGAGTAAGTAGGTAGAATTAAGCTCATGGGGTAGATTCCTTCACATATATGGCTTTTGTTGGGAACACTATCAGATTCATGAGACCAAGGGCCTTTACAGACTGGCAGAAATAATGCAGCTTGAGACCACTTTAACTGTTCTGGCTGAGTGCTAAGGAATCATGGGAACTGTAGTTTATTGTGGCACCAGAGCTCTCTGACAGAGAAGGCTCAATGTCCCAGACACTGAGCCTGGACAGTTAAAGTGGTCTCAAGCTGCATTATTTCTGGCAGTCTGTAAAGGCCCCAAAACAGGGACTTGCTAAAGAATTACTAGCCATACTGAAAGAAGAAGTTGTAAAAACAAAAAATGATTGGCTTCTGAAAATCTACTAAATTGCTTCTCAAGGAGGTCAGCATTTCAGATGGAGGCAATTTGCATCATCACCTGTACTATTAAAGCTTAGCCCCTTGTCCTTTGCATCCAAAGGTTATTAACTGCAAAGAAAGGAACATGTTTTGAAGCAAGGAGATGTTTAGCCACACTTTTTAAAAATTATGAACATTTTTTGTCATATTAATAGAAGAATATGTAGCAGAATATAAGTTCCAGCTGATGGTTATGCAATGTACAACATTCATCTATTAATAATCCTTAGTTTTCACAGTGGTTTGTGATTCCAAAGATACAAGTGGAATCCCTCTCCCTCTTTAAAGAAATGTTCTTGCTCAATTCCAGATAGCCATTCACTCCAAGCAGAGCAACACTCCCCTCTTAGCCTACCCTTAATGTCCCTCTTCTATTTCAAAAGTTTGTCTTGTACTCCTGCAGACTTGAGGATTCACCCTCATGCATACTGATACTTTTCTTTTGTTGCTCAGTAGCCAGAGTCCTGGCAGCATTTGCAGCCTGATTTACCATTATAACATATTTTTCTATAAATAAATAAATACAAATTTAAAATAAAAAAAGAACACATTTCCTTTTTTAGAAACATTTAGGTTGTGGAATGCAAACCAAGTGTTTTGTATGGATAACTGACAAAGCAGAAAAAGCTCTTGAACCCAGAAATCATACCCAAAGAGTCATATCCCTTTCTGCATAATTATCGAATGACAGTATGCAGTGTCATCGTTTGTAGGCTAAGAAAGGCTTGCTTATTAGGCACTGTAGTTCAAGCAACATGATCTCTAAATGTTAATCCAAATTATCTTTGATAGTTTAAGAAGGCACCTAGAAGCGGGCTAAGTTGGTTCATCTGAAATGAGAAAAGAATCCACATGTAAGGTGAAATGGAATGGTTTCAGTCTCTTAAAGCCTTTATGACAAAAATCTCACTGACTTAATTCTATCACCTTTAGAAGTGTTGATGATTGTGCATAGAATTTTAAACTTCATTTTTTAAAGAAAAAGTCAAGGAATTATGTGAATGACATCTGGAGAAGCCTGCTGTGTGGAATAGTCAGGTAACAGTATTACTGAGATGGTGGTGCTACTAGTGTTTGACCATAGGGCACTGTTCAGATACCCTCAGCAAGGAGGGCCAGTGCCAGCAGTACCAGTACTGCATGTACATAACTGAGAGTTTTGGGTATTTACAGAAATACATTATAAGATAACTTTTCAGAGATAATTTTGGACTGAGGAGGTTAGAGAAAGGTTAGAGAAATAAGATCTTTCATTTCACTCAGAGTGGCTGGAAAGCTGTCTAGTAACAGCTTGTTTATCACTCCTTTCATGGTGATCTGAGATGTCAAATGGGGGCATGCTGATTTACTAATCTTACAGGAGCCAGCATATATTTTCTGCTGACTCCTCCTTGAAACAGGAAGAACCAGTTACTCCTGGTCTTGTGTTATTTTTTTTAATACAGTGGTATAAATAATGGCCACAAGGGTAAGTGTGGGTCCATAGTACACTTGCCACTAAAGCTGTACACATCCCTTTGCAGCCTAAGAGAGTTGCCGCATTTGCCAGTCATTTGAAGCTCATATGTATTTCTTAAAAAACATTCACAAAAACTGTAACTTTACTATGAAACAACTGATAGGTAGCTCTAGGATTTCTTTCATTTGTTCTTTCTACAACCAGCAAAACATTGTGTTTAGTTGCCAAAAAATTATTCCCCCCCCCCACCAGATTAGTCATCTTTAGAACAGTTCACCTAGCTTCACGATTCTATGTGTTGAAAGCTGAAATTAAAATTTACTTCCTCATTAATGAATACTCATTTGCTGAGTAAGAAGAGAAATGTGTAAGAAGAGTTATCCATGTACATGTATACATTATTTTATGGGTGGAAAGAACTTGCCATTTGTATGGAGTGGTTCGCTGCAAAATGATCTAAAATAAAATTATGCAGGCTACAGTGGCTTTTTGCTTGTGTCAAATAGGTTAAAATAGAATACAGTGGGCCCTAATCTCTGCTGGGGTTTGGTTTCAGGACAACCCCCCCACACACACACACACGCATGGATACCAAACTCTGTGGATGCCCAAGTCCCATTATATACAATGGCATAGTAAAATGGTGTCCCTTATATAAAAAGGCAAAGTCAATGTTTGCTTTATAGTTAATATATATATACACTCATCCCTCCACATTTGCGGCTTTGACTTTTACGGATTTGATTATTCATGGATTTTATTAATATGTTTTCTCTAGGAATATCTAGGTCCTCCAGTGCAACTCTATGACACCTTTAACCAAAAATTGCACTGAATGACCCAGAGATTACTAGAGAGGTGTTCTCTCAGGTAAAAACATAGTGTTTTTGTTATTTGCAGTTTTTCCACATTCACTGGGGTCCTGTGCCCCCTAACCCCAGCGAATGTGAGGGACAAGTGTATATTCAAATAATCCATGGATGCAGAATCCATGGATAAGGAGGACTGACTGTAGTTATCTAGCTAGGCAAATAATTGATCCTTAACAATGCAAGTCTAATAAAAATAAAAAGCTTTTAAAATACCTAGTTAAGAGTTATTGTAGGGATTCCAGACTGTTTTTCTTCTGAAATATGCTGATTCTGAACTATGAATATATGAATGTATTGAACAATAACATTTATTCTGACTGAACCTACAACACATTCTTTAAAATATGAAGTGATTTATTTCACCTGCAGGAAGGAACTGACTTATTGCACCTTTACCAGCTGGAATATACCATAATTATGTCTTCACTGCATCAATGTTTATATGCCTGTCACATGTTTGTCTCTCCTAAATTTTATGATTTGTGTTTCCTTTTATTATTTTCCAAACAGAACACAGTAATCTTTATAAAACAGCACATTAACCAATTTTGAATATTCTGTTCTATCCACCTGATTATATTTTATTTGCCCATTCCATACCAATACTTCAAGGAAGCAGTAATTGTTAGATTAAGCAAATTGATTTAGTTGGAGTATTGATTTAAGCATGAAACAGACAGGCAGATAGGGACAGCTTCCGACCGCTCCAGGGGTGTGGCGTTTACACGACGCATGCCCCCTAAGGCTGCCCAGATCTGGACCTAAACGGAGCAGATCTTTTCCGCTCCTATTTGGGGCTGTGGCATGTGTTTGCCATGGCCCCAGGGCAATCAGGTTAGGAGCAGCCTGCCTGTCACCTTTGCCCCATAATCAGACCCTTCCCATTTGATAATTTATTTTGTTTTGTGCTTCTGGATACCAAGTATATCATAAATCCTAAACTAAAGTGTCATATACATGAAACTAAAGTGTATTGTTTTTCTGTGTATAGATTTATCACATTTGTTCTACCTTCTGCTTCCAGAGACCAAGAGACTAAGGGGGGTTGCAGACTGCCAGAAATAGTGTGAATTCAGTCCACTTTTAGGTTTAGGGTTAGAGTTAGGGAACCATGGGAACTGTATTTTATTGTGGCATCAGAGTTGTCTGACAGAGAAGGCTCAATGTCTCAGAAAAATAACAGTTCCCATGATTCCCTAGCACTAACCCTAACCCTAAAAGTGGACTGAATTCACACTATTTCTGGCAGTCTGCAACCCCCTTAAGAGTCGCTTAACTGACTCTATTCATGGGTGGAAAATGGAAATTTTTATCTGCGAGTTAAGACTGCAGTTGAACATTTTAAATGAAGTTGTTAGCTATCATATTGGTCTGTTGTTACATAGCCCAAAGCCTAGAAGATCACAACTGATATAGCTTATCTCATCTATTTGTTCTCTAATTTATCCACTTTGCATTCCTGGTTCACTGACTGGTTTATTTAATTTGTGATTATTAAACTTAAGTGGCTTTCTTCTTTCTACCCTAACTGAATATACAGTTGACCCTCCATTTTCACGAACTTGAAGTCCACGTCCCTCACCTGTTTGTGGGTGGCAAACGGAGGGGAACAAAATGCGTGCACCTCCATTCAAGCCTATAGGGCTTGAATATTTTCAGTTTTCCGTTTTCGTGGGGTGTGTATGTGTGTTCCGGAACAAATCCCCTGTGAAAATGGAGGGGCGACTGTAATTTCAATGCACTTTCTCCTACTAAATCTTTTATTCAGACTCATCACTGTGTTTCCAACAAGCACTCTCTTCCTTTTAAGGCATTTTTCTGTGTTCTTCTGCATATACACAGTGGTATTCCACTGTGAAATTCCACATTACTTAGTGGTATTCCATCTTGTGTCTAGTAGGGTAATTAACACATTTGATTTAATAAATCAGTGTTTACTCATTTTTGTATTTATGTCTCTTTGAAACTGAACTTGGAAAAGTTACTTTTTTGAACTATAAGTCCCAGAACCTGAGAGTTGTAGGACATTACTACATGCAGATTTTAAAACGCGATTACACCAGGAATGAAGCAGCTTTGGCGATACTTATTGCACGGTGATGCCTCCGACCTATAGCCACTCTGTTCCCAACCCATGCCTTTTCATTGACGGGGGGAACCCATCAATGACCTGGCAACTGTACAAGTCCCCAGGTGTGAAATGTCATTCCAGGGCAGTGCAGCAATTGCCAGTCACATAGTGTCAGTGTCTACCCCCAAGCTATTACTATTCCCAAGCACCCTGATTACCCTTATTTATTTATTTTTCATCTTTCTTTCTTTCTTTCTTTCTTTCTTTCTTTCTTTCTTTCTACTTCACTTGTAACACAGCTCCAGAATTGCGTGAAGAAAGTAGAATTTTTTTTAAAAGTAACTAAAAGACATGCAAAAGGCTGGGAAGCGGGGTTAAGGGAGAGTCAAGAAGAAGCACAATGGGTGCAGCAGCCCCAGAAGAAGTGGTGCAGTGATATCTTCTTTATAAGGGGTATGTTTCCCCTCCCCCCATTTTACTAGTGTGATTGTTGCCAGAATGGAGCTTGTGCAGTAAAGTCCGTAGTCTGAAAAATAACCTTTCTAAGAGCCTTTACAGACTGCCAGAATTAGTGCAAATTGAGGCCACTTTAACTGTCCTAGTTCACTGCTAGGGAATCATGGTAATTGTATTTTTTCTGGGACATTGAGCCTTCTCTGCCAGAGAGCTCTGGTGCCACAATAAACTACAGTTCCCATGATTCCCTAGCACTGAACCAAGATAGTTAAAGTGGCCTCAATTTGCACTGTTTCTGGCAGTCTGTAAAGGCCCTAAGCCCTTCTTTGAAGTTAGTTTATAGCCAAGTGCTCTATGGTGGTAATGTCTCATCACGCTGTATAATAAATTCTTTCATGCTTCATATACATTCCAGACATGCTCCTGATAACTAATCACAGTAATCCATCAGTTCAGTCACCTGACTATAAACCACCCATGTATTTGCTCCATCTAATTAAATTTGCTGACATTATTACTCATTCATGTTCATTTAGCAATATCTCCTTTTTTTGCCCTCAGCAATGATAGCATTTTCTGCGTCGTTACCTTGTTCTGTAGTTTTTATTGATTAATAACATTGTCTAACATTGCAATTGTATATGTCTATTCAAAAGTAAATCTCACAGAGTTCCAGTCACTAGGGGTGTGCGGGGTATGTGGACTGCACTGGGTGACACCCCAGAGGGGGGGGTGTCACCCCAGAGAAGGGTGTCATCGAGTGGGCTGGTACACCTGTAGGGACTGTGCATGGCTCCTGGGCAAGCGAGAAAGAGTGCATTCCCACTTGCCTAGTAGCCAAACAGCAGCGGGCTTTCTGGAGGCAGCACAGTCACCACCCCCTCAATAGTGGTGGCTGCTGGGAAGGTGGAGGAGCCTTCAGACTCCCCCATGGTAGATGCCACAGAGAATGCTGAAGGAGGGTGGAGGAGCCTTCAGACTCTTCCGCAGCAGCTGCTGTGTGGGATTTCAAAGGCAAGGGAGCGGGTGGAGGAACATTCAGACTTCCTCGTGGCAGTCGCCAAATGGGTTTCTGGTCAGGAGGGGTGGAGGAGCCTCCAGTGGCCATGCGGCAATAGCTATGTGGTAGCAGCTGGGGGAGTCAGTCTGGCCAGGCAGGCGGGTGGTAAAACAATCCCCCTCACACTGAGTGACACCAACGCTAGTGACATCACTGCAGAGCTCAGTGGGGCTAACATCCAGGTAAGGAGCATAAATGAAGCAGCAGGATCTATTCAGACTGTATTGTGTATCTAACGTCATGTTTGACATATCTTGGCAGGTAGACTCCCCCGGCTCTTCCCAAGTAATGCTACTTAAACACATTTGCTATTCTTTCCTTACAGGTTAGCAGACTTGTTCCTTCATTTCCTGTCCTTAAAATCCTTCTTTCAAATTGGCCAACCTAGGACACTCCAGTGCTGAGTAAGGCAAAATAACAATTATAAATTTGTTGTTGTAACCGGTCATCACCAGGTGGCATTACTAATCATCACCACCTTCTTTAACGCCCATGCATTAGCAAGCATTTCCCATTTCAAAAACTGTAAATTGTTATTCATGTCTGCATCATGTGATGTCATCAGTATGTTTATTCATACATACATTGTATAGTGGAAATTCACTATGTTATTTCCAGTCTGCTCTTTCAGCATCACTTTTTAAAAAGTGATATTTTGCTAAATCTGTTTGAAGTCCATTCCCATCACTCTAGTTTGGTAACCGTTTTTCCTTTAATTTAACTTCTTGGCAAAGTTGCATTTATTTCATTATAAAGAACACTGAGTCCTATGATGCCCATCTTTCAAATTGCTAGTGATGAAAAATAAAATCGTCTGACAGCCAATACTATGAAGATTCCCTTCATTTGTACATAATCTGAATAGACTTGAATTTGAACAACAGTAAATTCTGTATTGTTTGTTGTAGGACTGATCATTGTAAGAACAAATAACCATCAAGCAATTACAGTATTTGCCAATTTAGCAAGTTAATAATATAGAGCACTGATTCCATTAATCCATATTTTCAGAAGGGATGTATGAGATATACAGTGTCCTGAAGAAGTATTCACATCCTTTGACTTTTCCACATATTGTTATGTTACAACCTGGAATCAAAATGGATTTAATTGGCATTGTTACCACTTGAAATGCAAAAGATACTACGTTGGTGCAAAATATTTTTGTTGGGGTACAAAAGCAAACAAGCCACAAACTGATATTTGTACAAGGCACTGCACCAGAGACCCAATCCTGAATAGAGTACATTGTTTATTATTTGGACCGTCATAAAATTAGAGTACAGGAGCACACATGCTACATTCTCAACAATTTCCAAATCGCATGAATAAATCCCTGGTCACAGAATATACTTTGAAAATTTCCTTCCATAATCATAGAGGGTGAAACACTGAATCTTGCAAGGAAAAATGCTCTCCTGTAGGCACTGTCTAAAAGCAACTTGCCCCACCCACTTAGACCATGCAAACATACTATGGATAATGGAGGGGGGATGCAGACGAGGGTGTCCAAGATGCCCTCGTCCGCAGCGCCGCGGGGCCAAGGCAGCCTCACCGCGGCGCCTCCCCGGCGAATCTAAAAGGAGCGCCAAATTGGCGCTCCTTTTAGATTTCAGATAAAGTGCGCCCCAAAAGCGGCGGGCGCACTTTCTCTGACTCAAACGCCGCGGCGCGTGTGGTCGCCGCGGCGTGAGGTCAACCCGGAAGCGCCGTCCGTCCGGATGGCCGGCGCTTCCAGGGGCGACCTCAGGAAGAGGAAGGGGCGCCGCTCGTGCGGCTGCCCCTCCTCTTCCTGGCCTCGGAGACGGCTCTATTAGCCGTCTGCCGAGGCCCGGAGTGAGCCAAAGAATTCCAGAAGAAAATTAGCATGTGCTTTATAGACTATAGCAAGGCCTTTGATTTCACAGATCACAAAATGCTATGTAATGCTCTTAAATAAATGGGAGTGCTACTATATCTGATAGTCCTGATGAGGAATCAGTACTTAGGACAAGAAGCTACTGTAAGAACAGTACAGAGAAACAGAATGGTTCCCAACTGGCAAAGGGGTCAGGTAAGGCTTCATCCTTTCACCCTCTCTGTTCAACTTGTATGCAGAAAATACAATATGAAGAGCAGACTTGGACACAGAAGAAAGAATGAAGATAGAAGGAAGGAATATCAACAACCTAAGATATGCAGACGACACCATATTACTAAAAGAAAACATTACAGACATGGAACAATCACTAAAGAAAATCAAAGAAGAAAGTGCAAAGGCAGGCCTAATGTAAACTTGAAGAAAGCAAAATGACCACACAGGATTTACATAAATTCAACCTTGATAACAAAGAAACTGAAATAGTTAAAGATTTCCCATATCTTGGATCAAACATTGTTCAGAACGCAGACTACAGTTAAGAAATAAGAAGATTAGGAATGGGAAGGCCAGCTATGAAAGAACCAGACTAGATCCTAAAATGTTAAAGATATACAGCTGAACGCCAAAGTTAGAATTGTTCAAGCCATTGTATTCCCTATTACCATGTACGGCTGTAAGAGCTGAACAGTGAAGAAAGCGGATAGGAAGAAAATCAATTCATTTGAAATGTGGTGCAGAAGAAGAGTGCTGAGGATACCATGGACATCTAAAAAGGCAAACAAATGGATCCTAGAACAGATCAAGCCAGAACTCTCCCTGGAAGCAAAATGACTAAATGAGGCTGTCACGCTCAGGCCACATAATGAGAAGTCTCAACTCATTAGAAAAGACAATGATACTGGGAAAGTTGAAGGGAAGTAGAAAGAGAGGAAGGCCGCATGCCAGATGGATGACTCAATCAGGGAGACCATGGGAATGGGCCTACAGGACCTGAGCAGGGGGGTAGAGGACAGGAGAACTTGGAGATGTCTCACTCACAGGGTCGCCATGAGTCGAGATCGAATCAAAAGCAGCTAACAAACAACTAGACACTGTTAGTTTACTTGGATAAGGACAGATACATAATTGGGAGGAACATTTCAGCCTGCAGAAGAACAGGATCAATTGGACAGGGCTAAAACATTCTGTTTGTCAGCATTCAGAATCTTCTGCTTTATCAATGATTTTGCACGGAAACTGTTACGTTTGCACAGGTCTGCCAAACAGAAGCCAAGGCTACCTCAATACCAACGGTGTCAATATTGACTTTGTCTACCTCTGCTGGCCAACCTGCAGATTCGGTATAGAGAGTTCTATCAATATCAATAGCATAACCTGCTCTGTCTGTATCGTTGACCCCATCAGCTGTTGCTGTTCCAGCCGTAGGGGAAGCAGCTTAGGTATGAAGAGTTAAAGGTGGCACATCTTCAAAATCCATCTGCAAGTGACTAGCTATTCTAGAGTGCTTGGTACTGACAAAGCACAGGAATGTGGGTCTCAAGAAGTCATCTAACCATTCAAAGGAAAGACTGGCACCAACATTGGCTGCATTGTTAGCAACACCTGCAGTCCCCACTGTATTGATGGTTGCTGACCTACCTGTAGCACGTTTGATATGGATAATAATAATAATAATATGATTTATTTATATACCGCCCCTGTGGCTAGCCAATCTAGGCGGTGTACAGCAATAATAAAATACAAACAAGTTAACAATTCCCTCCCCCCCTTATCATTCCCTCCTCCCCTTAAAAATATATTAAATCAAATACAATTTAAAACAACTACAATAAACAAAGATTATTCAATAACAATTTCAAAATACAATACATAGCAACAAAACTAACAGACACTCTGTGTTAATTTCTATATTACAAAGTGCCAGCGCGTTGCGCCGCTGATGAGGAGGCTCAAGGGGCTTGTTTTATAGGCCCAGCTGGTCCCGCCTCTCTGCACCGCGCCGCGCCTCCGGTGCCGGGTGGGAGAGTTTGGAGGACCCTTTGCAGGGCAGATGGTAAGTCCCTCTCTCTCCCGCGTTGCGCCGCTGATGAGGAGGCTCAAGGGGCCTGTTTTTATAGGCCCAGCTGGTCCCGCCTCTCTGCACCGCGCCGCGCCTCCGGTGCCGGGTGGGAGAGTTTGGAGGACCCTTTGCAGGGCAGATGGTAAGTCCCTCTCTCTCCCGTGTTGCACCGCTGATGAGGAGGCTCAAGGGGCCTGTTTTTATAGGCCCAGCTGGTCCCGCCTCTCTGCACTGCGCCGCGCCTCTGGTGCCGGGTGGGAGAGTTTGGAGGACCCTTTGCAGGGCAGATGGTAAGTCCCTCTCTCTCCCGTGTTGCACCGCTGATGAGGAGGCTCAAGGGGCCTGTTTTTATAGGCCCAGCTGGTCCCGCCTCTCTGCACCGCGCCGCGCCTCCGGTGCCGGGTGGGAGAGTTTGGAGGACCCTTTGCAGGGCAGATGGTAAGTCCCTCTCTCTCCCATATTGCGCCGCTGATCTAATGCCTCCTTTGCTCAAGGATGTGAGACTCTGCACCAAAATTTCTGATTACAGTTTCCCCGCACCTGGCTGATGTCTTTTGCCTTTGACACCAAGACATGAGGGATCTCCCTTTCTCAGAGAATGTTCTTATGCTTTCTGTATACCACCATACAGAAGGAGAGAGCATCAGTATTGGGAGGATCCCTGTATACATCAGTGTTGACTGCTGTTCTCATCATCAGTCTCTTCTCACTCCATCAAGACAGTCACCCATTTCTTCTCAGGGTCATCCATTATTTCCACCTCCACATACCACCACTACAGCAGCCCTGGCGGCGCAGTGGTTAAATGCCTGTACTACAGCCACTCACTCATAGACCACAAGGTTGCGAGTTCAGTACCAGCCAGGGCTGAGGCTCGACTCAGGCCTGCATCCTTCCGAGGTCGCTAAAATGAGTACCCAGCTTGTTGGGGGGCAATCAGCTCACAGTTGTAAACCGCTTAGACATCCCATAGCGTGATATGAAGCGGTATATAAATAAGCTGCTTTGCTAGCTGCTTTGCTTTACTGTGTTTCAGCCTCCACCACCTCTAATCACTACTGTGTCTGATGTTCATCTGCCTTCACCTTCAATACCATCTTCTACTTCGACTTTGCTGTTGACTGTTTAGACAACTCCAGTACCAAGCGACTCTACAATTGCCTCTGTCTCTTCAGTTGCCTCAGATTCTCAGGTGTTTCCTTCACCCACTTTGATGATTATCTGTTTCTACTGCTGCCTTGACTTCTCTTCAGGCTCAACAATTAGATTCTCCCTAGATTCTTCAGATGAGGAATACAATTTTGACTCCCCCACACCAGAATATCCATTAGCTCTAACATCATCACCTGAGGATGTGGAGGATATTACCACTTGAGGACATCAAGATGTTTCTTGAGGATGCCCTAGTCCAGGGGTCGGCATACCTTTTGGGCGGGCCAAAGGGGGGGAAATGGCGCCAGAGGTGCATGCGCATGCACATGCATGGGGCACTACCGCCGTCGTGCGCATGTGCGCATGACGCAGGGCACCATTTTGCATTCCAAAATGGTGCCCGTGCTCACACACACATGCTCATGATGGCAGGCACCATTTTGGAACACAAAATGGTGCAGCATGTTGTGAGCGCATGCACACAGCGCCAGAGCTGTTTTGCATTCCAAAATGGCACCTGCCGTTGTGCGCATGCTTGTGCGAGCGAGGGCAGCATTTTGGAATGCAAAATGGCACCCCGCGTCACATGCGCACGGTGGCACCAACGCGCAAACGGCAGTGGCGGCAGGACCAGCCATGGGCCGGTTACACGGCCTTCACAGGCTGGGTTCGGCCCGCGGGCCGTAATTTGCCAACCGCTGCCCTAGTCTATTTGGTAGTCATGCCTCCTCCAGTCCCAATAGCAGATCCACTCATCCAGATGGTAGTCTCCCAGGCACCCTGTCCCACTAGCATTCCACTTTTGCCTGCCTTACTAGACCTGATAAAACAGTCATGGTCAAACCCTACATCTCTTCCTCCAGCTTCCAAGAAACAGGCACATCTGTATAAAGCACAACACAAAAAATGCTGCTTTTATATTTAATCATTCAGCTCCAAATTCTATAGTTGTAGAGCTTCATAGTCCACAGGTGAGACAAAGACACATTCTGCTTCAGCTGACAAGGAAGGCAAGTGGTTGGATGTATTTGACAGACAATTCTATTCCTCTTCGGCCTTGGCAATGTGAGCATACATGGCAGCCTACCAAAAGTTCTTGTGGGACAAAATGTTAATGTTAATTCCCCATTTACCTGAGGGACAACACAAGGCAATTTTTCTGTTGTAGCAGCTACTTCACTGTTTTCTAGCAAAAGGTCCATACTCTCACTACACAGCAGAAGCAGATCCAGGCTACTCTTCGTTCAGTGGACACTGCACCCAAATTGATATTAATTGCATTCTGTGGGCCTCAGAGATAACACAAGGCATCATATGGACCAGGGGTAGGCAACCTTTCCCCTTTAAGGGCCAAGGGACTTCAGCTCCCAGAAGCCTCAGCCATGTTGGCCAATAGTCCTATGTTGGGCAATAGCTCCTGGGATTCTGGGAGCTGAAGTCCCTCGGCCCTTAAAGGGGAAAGGTTGCCTACCCCTGATATGGACCTTCCCTTTGATAGGGGTGGACTATTTAGTGCAAAAACATGGTATATCTGATAGCAAAGAAGATAGGGTTTGGAGCACAACAGCACAAGCCATTCCAATCCACTTAGAGAAGGCCATTCTCTTTGTTCTCTCAATGTCACCTTGATCTCTTGGGCCTTTGTGATACTGATCTTTTTAGCAAAGGTACCTGTACAGACAGCAGAGGTTCTAACAACGATCTTCAAAGTAGTCGTCCAGCTCATCAAGGTCACACCTTTGACTTCTCAGACAGGATGACATGGCAGCCAACTTTCCATCTGATGGGTCCATTTCCATCTCCACCCTCGAAGTTACACTGTCATTACACCACTTGGTGGAACATCACCACAGGCTGTTTGGTACTCACCATTATTCATTTGGGCTACACCGTTCTCAAGTATTTTATCTGTTGGCATATTTTGCAAACGCCTCCATCCAGAGCCCTGTTGGAAGAGATCACTGCCTTGTTCGAGAACAATGTCATGGAGAAGATTCCAGATCTCTGCAGATGAGATGGATACTTCTGGTATTTTACAGTTCTGAAGAGAGATGGTGGAATACGACTTCGTGATAGCAACAAGTACATTAAGCCAAGGAAATTCAAGATAGTTGTGTTGCACAGCATTCTGCTCTTCCTCCACAAAAGAGACTGCTTCATATCAATAGATTTGCAATACCTATTTTCACATTGGGATAAGGCCGCAACATCAGAAATTCCTCAGGTTCACCATAGGGGAGGATCTTTATCTGTACAAGCTCCTGCCCTTTTGTTTTTTGACAGCATCCAAAGTTTTCACAAAAATGCATGGCAGTGGTAACCTCATTCCTCAGAACTCAAGGTGTCCAAATAGTCCCACATGGGCTACTGGTGTAATTCTCCTGTAGCAACTATTCTGGGACATTCAGCTGACTTTCTTTGCTCTCAGGATCTGGGGCTCAACATCAACCTACAGAAGTCTGTTCATTTAATGTCTAGAATAGATGAGGGTGTTCAGTATTTCACGCTGGATACAAATGTGCAGCCACTCCTACAGTGAAAGTTAACAGATGCATGAGACACCAACATTATTCCAACCAATGGCAAGTAAAAACAGCTTCACTTTGGAATGGTGTATTCCAATAACATGGTGCATGATTTTTTATCAAGAACTTTCAAATTGAGCTAAATATATCCTTAGGAGCATCCAGGATAGATGTCACAAATAGACAAGAACCTTTCAACTCAATACCTACACTTTATGTAATAGTTGCAAGGAACAAACCTACCCACATTGTCGTGGGGAAAGACATGCTATTACAGGTATATGGGGTACTATTTTGGTTCTGATAATTATAAATATTCTGTGTCCCACACATGTAAAAAATATATGGGAATGGATATCCAAATACTTGTAGAAGTTAGTCTGCTCAACCAGGTGAACATCTATCTTCCAGCTGAATCTGGTTTTCTTTTTCTTTTCTTTTTGTAAAAAAACAGTACTTTAGACTTAAGATTCTTGACCAGTAATCTTTTTAATCTCGATCTAGTCTGAGACAATAATATTGTGTTGTCTAGAAGGTCATCTTTTGAGAAATCAGAATCTATTAACACGAGAGGGAAGTCATCAAGATAAATGTTGTGTGGACGGTGGCAAGGATGCATTCCTGTCTGCCCCCTATGAGTAAATACGGTAACATTGGTGTGGTGACCTTTAGAATCACATCTCACTTGAGCAGTAGTGTTACAATTGAGTGATCTTACTGCAAACAGCAAATGTGGGTTAGTTTCCACCATCAGAGTCTTGGGAAACAGGGCTGAAATGTTCATTTAATTTCTATAAAAGTCACAGATAATTCCATGCTAATAATTTGGATCTTTCTTTCTTTCTAGAAAGTGATCCACTGTGGAAGAACCATCTTTAAAGCCAATCTGTTCCTTGCCAATATGAGAAGATTTATGTAATTCGCTCTTTCAGGTTAATTGGAAGATAAGAAGTGTTATCTTCTTTAAAAGACTGTTCTCCTTCCTGTTTATGCAGGTCTTTGAGTGTTATAGGTCTGTAACAGAAGGCTTTTTAATTTGGGTGTGTTGTATTTTTATCATTATTACTATATTTTAATGCCTTTAAAAACTTATTAAATTAATGGTTTACTATGATTGTCAAGGAGGCCATGGCCCTGAATCTTCAGGACCTGAACAGAGTGGTTGAGGACAGGGTTGCCATGAATCAAATTTGACTCAAAGGCAGTTAATAACAAGAACAACAACAACAACAACAACATGATTGTTTAACTGTTTTTAACCATTGTATTATTCATTGTTTTAAATATATTTAATTTTAACATATTGTGAATCACCTTGGGTTACATATTGGGAGAAAGGATGGATATAAGTTAAATATATATGTACACCAATAATAAAGAGCAGACATAGGCAGTAATTATTAGATCTTGTACTGTTCTTATGTATAGAAATTATAATAGCCTTACTAATTGGGAGGGAATATTCCTTGGGTTATTAATCAGTGAGAAGAGCTTAGGTAACATAGGGTCCACCAGCCCATCTTTGTCTTCAAGAAGTCAGGTGAACATTTTAAACAATATATCCATCATCATTATGCCTATTTTGGCTCTAAAAAGTCCCATTGAGTTCAGTGCTTAACAGTGTTTTAAAATTACATTGAATTCAGTGTGATATTGGCATACCTAATTTTGTTCAGATTACACTTTAGTGCACTTTACTTTAGGAGCCTGTGGTCAGATAAAATAGCTGTCACCTACTTCTACCAAATCTCAAAATATGTAGGTGTGTGATAAACACATACATTTTATATTTGGCTATTATACACACATATTTTATGTAAAGCTGTCTTTGCTAAGTCAATAAGGATACTTATTCATACAGGAAGGATCCAGTGGTGGCCTTCTACTAATAGAATAGTAGAATTGACAGGAGTGAGAAGAAGGCAGTCTCCACTTCTTATTCCAGCCCTCTGTGTACCACAAAAACCTATGTCAAGGGTCTGGAAATCTCTCGAGTCAATTTTTAGCCAGTTCCAAAGGAAGAGAAGGAAATTCCATTGATCTGGCACTGCAGTCCCAGTGCCACATTAGATCGAGGCTTATATCTGATACTGAATACTCTTTTTGCAGACCAAGCATCATTACTGTACAGTAATAACCGAGTAGTTCCTAACACTGTTAAGTTTTTAGTTTTGCAAGAACAGACAAGACTAGGTATTGTAGCTTTTTAATAAAGTTGCTACATTCATATCTCTATCAAGATAAGAGCCTTTTGAAAAGCTGTATCTGTGTTGTAACATCACCACCAGATCTACTAGTGCTGACAAGTCCAAAGTGTTGTATACTATTATACTCTTGATATAACAAAACATTTTACTTTAAATAACAAAACAATCTGGCAAATATACATGGATCTTCCTTTCTTTATATGCTCATTCAGTGTATCTCTCTCTACTTTTGTTCTAGGTCCGTGGTGGTGAACCTATGGCACATGTGCCTGAGATGGCCCGCGAAGCCATTTTGTTTGGCAAGTGCGGGCGAGTAGAGGAGGAACAGGAGAGGCAGCTGAAGGCCAGAGAGAGTGCGGGGGCAGAAGTGCCACCTCCACCCTGATTAAGACCTGGTTACAAAAGGCTTTTTATTTTGGGCACTCGGTACCTAAAAGGTTCGCCATCACTGTTCTATGTAATGGAACAGAAAAAAATTCAGTGATATTTTTGTATTTAAAATTCATGTTCAAAATGACCTCACATACACAGTAAGCCACATTGTAGAGGTAATACAACATCCACACATTGCTGGTTGTAACAGATTGGATAATTAGGTGTCATCCTTCTCAGTGTTAAATGTTTTTTTAATTGTCTACTTATCAAAAATAAACAGTAGATGAATGTAATCTTAAAATGTGAATCAGGAGGAACTGAATATATACAAAAGTTAACAGGTTTACCTTTTTTTTTTTTTTTTTCATGGTTTAAAAGACCGAGATGTGACACAAATTACAGTCATCCCTTCCAATTTGCGGGGGATCCATTCCGGATCACCACCACCCTGCAAATTGGAAATATCACAAATAATGGAGCCCCATTGCTTAGAATGGCTGTGCGCTCCCAGGTGCGGCACTGTGCTTGCACCTCAGGTGCATGCACCATTTTGTCCTTCCCTACTTGCCATCCGTGAAAGACCGAGACTGTGGATGGCAAGTCCATGAACGGTGAGGGACGAGTGTATTTTGAAACTATCGATAAAATCTGGAAAAATAGAAGATTTTACAATTATATTGTGAATAACCAGTACGTTGTACGAACAGCCAGTATTGAAGCAGAGATAGCTGAGGACTTAATACATTCTTTATTTGATGTAGTTTCTTGTTTGTGAAAATGTATGCTACAGTAATGCCGTTAGTCTTTAAAAACCCAAGAATCTTTAAGGTGCATGATCTTCATGTAGGCTATTTTTCCCTCCCAGCTGCAAACAAAGATTATATTTTAAAAACATAATAATAACAATGTAACATTGAAACCTTCAGAAAAGCTATTGTCACTCCCATTATTTTATAGTAATCACTAAATCTACAGAAAGGTATACTCAAAGCCACTTTCATCACATCTTTGAAAGCAAAAGATGAGAACTCTTTCAAAATGACCATAAACCTAAAGAGAAAACCTTTGAATATGTCTCTTTTCCACTAAGTAAAGAGACTCCCACCCATAAGCATGAGATTAGGCACTAGATTAGGTACACAAGGGATATGGTAGTTTCCAAGCAGCATAACAATAAGTCCATACAGTATTATATATTTATGTCAAACATGTCCAATACCAAGATTTTGAGGATCATATATCTGATAACATTAAAACCAACAAACAGGACATCATGTAGGTAGATGGCTGGTGTATTGAATAACAAAGGAGTTAAAGGAATGCTCTGTTGTCATATGGAAAGTAGATGTCTATATCTTCACACAGCATGTAAAGTAATGAATTTGCTATCATGGGATGCCTTAATGACCTTTAGTTTGGACAGTTTTAAGAAGAAAATAAACACATTTATGGAGATTGGAGTTATTCGAGTATCAGTGACTATTAGCCATGGCTAATGGAATCTGCATTACTCCAGCTTTCTGTCTCCTGTCCCAGAAATCTGAAGTTTCTGAACATGCTCAATCTTCATTGAGCTTTTTTGTAAAATTGGCCAACCCTTTTCCAAAAGACATCTTTGTACTTTTTAAAACCTTGGATTTTTCCTGAACGTTCTGATACTCCCTTTTGTTTCTCTGTTTTGACAAGAATCCTGTTGTATGAGTTTGCAGTTGAAGAAAACGGCAGCTAAGTGGGAAAATAATGTTGAGAGCAAAGCTGTTGGGAAAGTACCTTTTTTTCATTTGCAAAATTTCCCCCAATCCCCCCAGCTAGCATGCAATAATTCTCCAAATATCCTATCCATCCTTGCTGTAGACATCCGGGGAGTATAGTAAAAAAAAAGAAGCAAGCAATGTTTTCAAGCACTGTAGGAGAGGAAGCACATTATTAAATATGTGAGACAAACAACTTTTGTTGTTGATAACTGCCTTTGAGTCGATCTCAACCCATGGCAACCCTATGGATGAGACATCTCCAAGACCCCCTGCCCTCCACTGCTCTGCTAAAATGCTGCAAACCCATACCCATGACTTCCTTAATTGAGCCCATTCATCTGGTATGTGGCCTTCCTCTCTTCTTACTTCCCTCCAACTTTCACTTAACTTTTCCTGACTGCACTCCCCATTTCTATCAATGTTTGACCCCAGGTATGAGAATTCTTTTACTATTTCTATTTCCACATTGTCTACGTTGAACTTGTGAAGGGCCTCGGTGGTCATAATTTTTGTTTTCTTTATATTCAGTAGCAAGCCTGTCTTTGCACTTTCTCCTTTGACCTTTCTTAGTAACTGTTTCAAGTTTATGATGTTTTCTGCTAGTAATATGATGTCATCTATGGACGTTATCACACGGGGCCCAATCCAAACAAAATCCACATGAAATCCCGAACGATACCGGATTATTGGCCCGTGTTTTCACACGACGTCGCACAGAACCCCGACAGAAAGTGGAAAGATCCGAGATCTTTTGAATTTCGGTTTCTTCAGGAAATGCAATTGCGCGATGAGGGTGATTCCGCATTTACCGCAAATGTGATTGCCAAATACGTATTGGGGAGCATTTCCCTGTCATTACCCATGGTTCCCGCGAGCATTCCACTATCTGCACATGTGCAAGAGGCTCATTTCTATTACATTTACGAGATATTTTTGCTTGTGCGTTCTTTGCGCTTGCTGTAAATTCACAATTAAGGTAATGACGTTTGCGGAAACAAGTTTATTTTCGGTTTATTTTCGTAATGCCTCATTTCCACTTTTATTTTTGCTTTCTGGCCCACGTGTGATAATGTCCTATCTTAGATTGTTGATATTCCTTCCTCCTATTTTGATTCCTCCTTCTTCTGTGTCCAAGCCTGCTTTTCTTATAATATGTTCTGCATACAAGGTGAACAGATAGGGTGAAAGGATGCACCCTTGTCTGACTCTTTTGCTAATTGGGAACCATTCTTTTTCTCCATGTTCTGTTCTGACAGTAGCCTCTTGTCCTGAGTACAGATTCCTCATGAGACTATTAGATTTGTTGGCACTCCCATGCCTTTAAGGGTGTTCCATAGCCTTTCATGATCTATGCAGTCAAAGGCTTTGCTATAGTCTATAAAGCACATGCTGATTTTCTTTTGAAATTCCCTGGTGTGCTCCATTAGCCATCGTATGTTTGCAATGTCTTCCCTCATGCCTCTTCCTTTCCTGAACCCTGCTTGGATTTCTCTCTCCATGTTAGGTTGGAGTCTATGTTACAGAATTTTGAGCATAATTTTGCTTGCATTGGAGATAAGTGCTATGGTCCCATAGTTGCTGCACTCTCTTCTGTATCTCTTTTTGTGGATGGAGATGTATATTGTTCATTTCCAATCTGTTGGCCATTGTTTTGTTTTCTGTATCTGTGGACATCTGTTGGTCATCACTAAAACTGACTCTGTCAATGTGGATGGCAGCAATTCAATTAGAATGCCGTCTATTCCTGCTGATTTGTTTTTCACTATTTCTCTTATTCCAGCATCTACCTCGCTTTTTAGAATTTGGGGTTCATCTTCATATGGCTCTTCATTCCATGTGTCCTTCATGTTGTCATCTCTTCTGTATAATTCTTCCATGTATTGCATCCAACCTCTTTTTACTCCTTCCTAGTCTTGAATTATGTTATTTTTATTGTCATAGAGCATCCCAGTCCTTGGTTTGAATTTTCCTTTGATTTCTCGGCTCTTGTGAAATAGGTCTCTTCTTCTTCCTTTTTGTTGTTGTCTTCTATTTCTCTGCATCGGTCATTGTAGTAATTTTCTTTATCTTTGCGCACAAACCATTCATAATTCTCAGTTTGTTCCTATCTCCCTTTTGTTTTTCTTCTCTCCTTTTCTTTATTGCTTGTAGTGTTTTTCTGTCATCCATGGTTTCTTTCTTTCTTTTTGTTTATTGAAAGTGTCTATCTGCATTCTTCTTTTATTATGTCCCTGGCTTCAGACCATAGTTCCTCTGGTTCTTGGTCTACTATGCCTAGTAATGTGAATCTGTTTCTTATCTTGTCAATAAATTCTGTTGAGATAATATTTAGATAATATTTTGGTATAGTCACTGGTTTTGTTTTCTTCTTGAGTCTTACTCTTATTTTTGATATGAGTAATTCGTGATCTGTGCCACAGTCAGCCCCTGGTCTAGTCTTGGCCACCAGTACTGCCGTCTTTTACTTCCAGTTATATAATCTGTATGATTTTTGTGTTGACCATCTGGTGATGTCCATGTGCATAGCCTTCTTTCTGGTTGTATGAAAAATGTGTTTGTAATAAATAGGTTTTTGGCTTCACAAAATCTATTAGACACTCACCCGCTTCGTTTCTTTTGCCTAATCCAAATCTGCCTACTGTTTTTAATTCTTCTTTGCTTCCAACTTTTGCGTTCCAGTCTCCAGTGATCAGCTTGACATCCTGTGTTGGTGTGCTGTCAATTTCTTCCTATACTTCTTCATAGAATCTATCAGTTTCTTCTTGTTCTGCCTCTGTGGTTGGTGCATATACATGAATTATGGTGATATTCATAGGTTTACCATGGAGCCTTACTGAAATGATTTGGTCTGATTTTGCATTGTATGCTCTGACTGCTTTTGCCACATCTTTTTTTAGTATGAAAGCCACCCCATTTCTTCTTGTCTTTTCATTCCCTGAGTAGAACACTATATGGTTGTCTGAGTCAAAGTGGCCCATTCCTGTCCATTTTAACTCACTCACCCTCAGTACTGCTATGTTCATGCATTCCATTTCCATTTTTACTATGTCTAGCTTCCCTTGGCTCATGCTTCTCACATTCCACGTCCCTCTCTTATGTGTAATGCTGCTTTGGATGCCATTTGCCTTTCTAAGGGTGTCTGCTATTTGTCTTGGCATCTTTCTTATGCCCTTGGCTAATCTTGCAAATGTGATATCACTTTATTTCTCCTTCCTTCCCTTTCTGTTATTGCTCTGATCCTGCTTGTGGCTCATTCGGGGTGTCTCATCATAGGGTTTACTAGGTGATGAGGTTACACAAGGAGGGCCACCTTGTGTGGAGTGCCAACCAATGTTAGCTATGATGTCACTACAATTCACTCCTGTCAGTAACACCCACCACTGCTGCTGCTGCTCAGTAGCTGCTTGTCTCCCTGTATTATTCCTCCTGTTGTTTGGTTTCCTACCCATCCCCTTATGCCTCCCTAGGTTTCCCTCCTTTTCTTCCCTCGTGTCCTTCCCCCTTTAGTCTGTCTTCATCCCCACCCTTTCCTTCCTTTAGTTTATTCACTTCTTTCTACGTGAGACAAACAACATGGGGAAACTATTGCCTTCACAATCAACCATCTGCAAACATCTAATTGGCTGTTTTGGGAACATAGAACCAAGTGTGATCTAGCAGGACACTTATGATATCTAGCTATAATTTCACATGAAATTTGCTTACAATGAGAAAAGTTCTAGGTTCAATGAAATAAGCATTTTAAGTGAATGAAAAACTTACTGTATATACTCATGTATACGTCTAGAAATTTTAGTCAAAAAGTTGACCCCAAAAAACAGAGTCGACTTATCCACGGGTCAATATGAGTACTATATTTTAACTCATATTAAAAAAGGAACCATCACCTGGTGAAAGTCAAGAACATAATCTATTCTGGAAGCACTGACACCCCCCCCCTTTACTCTCTCATCCATCCAGCCTTTAGGGTGAGCACCAACAATTATGCCTGCTGGAATTTTCTAAGTTTTTTGGCATTGTTTTCCTTTTCTTCCTCCTTTAGAACCTTTGTTGCATGACCCTAAGTTTTACCCTCAACTTATCCATGGGCCATATCAAAATCCATAATTTTGACCCCAAACCCTGCTTTCAATTTATACATAAGGTCAATTTATTGTTGAGTATATAAGGTACAGAAGTTTGGAGAGAACATTTGTATTTTATTGTGACTTAGGGGTTTCCTCTTCTTGGCAATGTATGGCCAAGAATTGGTTAAATATTAGTGAAGAGGTAAATGTTTCCTTTCCCAGATTTCCTTCATAGTATATTGTTGTACTCAAAACCAGTTATTTTAGGGATCACAAGACCTTGACACTAAAAAAATTCAATAGAGTGTAACCTTTAACAATCTTTGCTGTGGCAAACACAAGGAAGAGAACCAGCAAGCAGCTAGAGGACTTTAGAATATGGTCTTGAACAAACTGAATTTGATAGACTTTGGTCTGGTCTTCATGGATCTTTTTACACTGATATGTCTATGTCCTCAATACTTTTCAGCCTTCAGGATTTCACACTGGTTTCAATTACAATATGTTCACACTGATTCACCTATAGCATTTTATAAACCTTTGGATAATTCTAGATGGACAGTTCCTAGCGATACCAGTCAAAAGAGCTTAAGCAGTTATTTCATCATCTCTCCTTAATGGATTTTTTTAAGTTAAGGGTAGTAAAAGTTGGAAAAAATGTGGGGAAAACACAGGAGGTTTACAAATGGATGATGATGTCTGTAAAATTCCAAATTTGAAGTGCCTTGACAGGAAACACTCTTCATCATTTTTACTCATTAATTAAAGCAAATCTTACATATCTTACACTATGATTTACTCTCCAGCTTTTTTGGCCCTGCCTCCCCATATCTCATGAACAATAAACATATATTCCTATTTCAAGATAACCATCTTAAAATATACTTCCAGTAGCATTTCTAATCCTTCAAGGGATTTGAATTCTACAATTCTACTCTGGATCAGTGGGAATTTACCCTTTAATGTTCATTTATTCATCAGACTTTTAAATTTGCTTTGTCCTCTTGCATGGATTAAAAATGGTAAAGGACAACCTGGAATCTATGGAAATACCAGTCTTTTAAGGTACTGACAGAATTTTTGTTGTTGTGAAATTAGTAAGACTATTAGCTTTTTTGCAGTTCTTTATGTAATTTACACTGGAAATTTTGAGACACTTCAGCAAATATATAGTGGGGACTGGATAGCAGGTTTCGGTCAACAGCAAAAAAAGTTGACAAAGTAAGAGCATTTGAAAGAGAGCAAAATAGAAAGTGATATTAAGCAGCTGAGAACAATTCAGTGCAAACTGCAAAAAGGCCTCCTGTGAACATTCCCACTGATATGTTTGTAGTTACAGTTCTTACACCTACAAGTAGTTGCTGAGTTTTGAGTTATACAGAGTAGTTTATCACCCTTGACATTTAACTGGTGCAGTAGAGTCTACACTATGAACAAACTCAAAGCAACAGAGGCAGTTATTGTTGCAGGGAGAAGAAATAATTTTATTTTGTACAAATGCAGTCTAATTGACCATAAAGTTAACAGTTTAATATCTCACTCTTTTTTCATCATCTTTTATATTAAAATTTTGTCATCAAACTGATAGTTATTAGAGATGGGGAGTGCCTTACTAATTTTGTTGCCCAACTGATAGATATTACAAATGGGGAGTGCCTTACTAAGTTGAAGAGATGTTTGGCAATAAGAGGATCTTTCTATGATGTCTGCATTACCACCTCAATTTCAAAAGTATCTGCAACTCCTAGATGTTTTGTTATTTCAATTAAGTGCAAATATTGTGTGTCACAAGATTTGCCTCATTTTACACTTTTGTCATATGTCGCATACTAGCAACCTCCGTAAATGAAGAAATTCACTAAAATGTACATAAGCTCCCTTACAGGAAGCTCTGACCATGAGTTCATTGTTCAAATGCAAATCAAATCCAGTTGTCAAACTATACTTGAGAGGTCCCGTCATATGTGTTGATTCACACTTTTGCCTCACACACATATGAAGCAAGGAGGGTATCAAAGTTCCACACCCAAAATGGGTAGTTTGGTGAGGGAAACTGAATCTACACCCACTTTATCTTTTCAGGCTGTATTACCTTAGAATATTTTTTTCTCTTAGCCTGGCTCTGATTGTGTAAGTGAGCCAATCTGAGAAAAAAAAGGCCCCAAAGCAATTTAGCATGAACTGTTGAGGCGGGTGAGAGATTTAGTGCCCCTCATGTATACACTCACTTTAGTGTAAAAAAATAGGTTCCATTTCCCACTTTATATGTGAACAGAACAGATGTGAATAGACCAATGTGGCTGGAATATACTGTATATTCTCAACTAAAGGCCTAAGCAGACTGCCAGAAATAGTGCACATTAAATTGAGGCACTGCCCTGGCTCAGTGCTAGGGAATCATGGGAACTGTAATTTATTGTGGCACCAGAGCTCGCTGACAGAGAAGGCTCAATGTCCCAGAAAAAAATACAATTCCCATGATTCCCTAGCACTGAGCCAGGGCAGTGCCTCAATTTAATGTGCACTATTTCTGGCAGTCTGCTTAGGCCTTAAGTCAATCTCATGTATAAGTCGAGGGGTAGGTTTTTGGGGCCAAAATTATGGATTTTGATATGACCATGGATAAGTCGAGGGTAAAACTTAGGGGCATGTAACAAAAGATGTAAAAGTCGATGCAAAGGAAAATTATGCCAAAGAACTTAGAACATTCTGGCAGGCATAGCTGTTTGTGCTTATCCTAAAGGCTGGATGGATGGATGAGAGAGTAGAGAGGATCCATGCTTCTTTTTGGTGCTCCCATGCTTGGACTAAGCTCTTACCTTTTACTACTCTATTCGGAGAAAGGGGATGGCTCCTTTTTATATACATAAGAGTTAAAGTACAGTACTTACATTGACCCATGGATCAGTTGACCCAGGTTTTTTGGATCATTTTTTGACAAAAATTTCTAGACTTATGCAGTACATCATTCTACTCAACGGTTGGAAACATTACTTTTTGAACTGAAACAAGTCTCCTAGCCAGCATGGCAAGAAACATTTCTGAGCTCTGATTCTAACTGAAAGCACCATCCCTCCCTGGAATGTTCTTTCTGTTTCCGGAGATGCTCTTATTGAATGGAACATAGCCATCCCAGTATCCCAGTATCTGATACATCTTCTCTATGCAGTGCAACCCCTGCTATGTTGTAGCTGTAAGGTGGAGGACCTGCCACAATGATTATTGTTTCAATTGCAAGTCCACGGCTTTAATTCTATGTAATTGAAGTTGGGAGAGAATCTGAATGTTCTGTCTTGCTCCCTGAGGTACTTATAGATTTAGTGACTAACTAAAGAATCTGCAGAAGGCTAAGATGTAGTACTAGTAGTGTAAAGTTTTTCCTTTTTAACCGTTGTTCCTGGAACCAGGAGTTGTGCTTTCTAGACATTACAAGAGCTTGTAATTACTAACTTTTTGAATTTTGGTAATTTGTAAATATCTTTAAGACACAAAGTAGTTGCCAGGGTGCTGGGCTTAATGTGATAATATCAGGCTTTCAAGGGGAAAAGGCTGCTAAGCCTCCTCAAAGCTACAAATGAAACTGTATACCTAGGGTTGCCATTCTTCTTTCCTTGAAGTAAGCTTCAGGTCTCTAACAGTATTATCACAGGTGTAGCTTTGTCAGTCACTTCCCTTTACCACGTTTCATTAATAAAGTAGGAACTTGGAAATGTTGGAAATGCCAACTATTTAATTTTCAGAAGAGAGCACCATCTCTAGCACTGTTAATTATGCACTGCAATTTTATGTAGAGTGCCATCTTGTGACTAAAAACAGAATGAAGTTTAACATCTATTTTTGTTGATGTTGTGTGCCTTCAAGCTGCTTCCAACTTATGGCAACCCTAAGATGAACCTATCACAGGATTTTCTTGGCAGGTTTTTTCAGAGGGGATTTGCTTTTGCTGACCTTTAAAGCCCTACATGGCTTGGGTCCAGCTTATCTTAAGGACTGCCTCTTCCCGTATGATCCCCCCCGCGCTCCTTCGCTCGGCTAGGAGGAATCTACTGTTACAGCCTAAGTCAAAACTTACACAGACCTCCCAGAGGGCATTCTCCGTTGCTGCCCCTAAACTTTGGAATTACCTGCCGGACGAGATCTGTCTTATCACTACTCTTGCTGCTTTCAAGAAAGCGGTAAAGACGGATCTCTTCCGGCAGGCCTTCCCGGAATAGGCTTCCCCGGAATAGCGTTTTC
The DNA here is from genome assembly GCA_026167975.1 of Phrynosoma blainvillii. Lineage (NCBI taxonomy): Eukaryota > Metazoa > Chordata > Lepidosauria > Squamata > Phrynosomatidae > Phrynosoma > Phrynosoma blainvillii. The sequence continues at coordinate 322,633,766 of JANUYF010000003.1, read as the reverse complement.
AGAGGGAGGAGTATACTGGACTCTATTCCCCCCAAACTCTCTGCCGAATTCGGTATTATAGCTGCTCTTGTTTTATTGTTTATCACTGATTTTATTGTTCCACTTTATACTTTTAACTCATCTCAAGTTTAATTTAGTTTTAAGGGGTGTGGGCGGTGGGTGGAGTTTGCAGGGAAGGGTACGCTTTTAACTATTGTATTTTAATGTGTTGTAAGCCGTCCAATTGTTTTACAGAGGGGCGGGTTATAAATAAAAATTTATTATTATTATTATTATCTCCCTGAGAGAGAGTGACTTGCCCACGGTAACCTGGAAGGTTTTATGGCTGAGCAGGGAATTGACCCCTGTTTGCCAGAGTCATAGTCCAGTACTCAAATCACTATACCATGATAAAGGTAAGGTGAATTATTCCCTGTTGGCAAGTTTGTCGAGTCATGTCTGACCATAGGGGGCAGTGCTCATTTCCGTTACTAAGCCGAAGAGTCAGCATTGTCAGAGACTACTCTGTGATCATGTGGCCAGCATGATTGCACAGAATTCTGTTTACCTTCCCACCGAAGGTACCTATTTATCTACCCGTGTTTCCATGCTTTCGAACTGCTAGGTTGGCAGACGTTGGGACAAATAATAGGAGCTCACCACATCATGCAGCACCTGGGCCTCGAACTGCCAACCTGCTAATCTTGCAATCAACAGAGTCAGCATCTTAACCACTTGAGCCACTGCATCACTATACCGTGATACCACTATTTATTTATTTAGCATGCTGTACATCTGTAAAACAGATTCATAATCTAATCTTGCTTTCATTGCTTTAAACTGAAGATGTTCTTATCTGATTTCTGTAATTCAGTCTGCATCTGTTATTCACTCCTCTGCTCTAACGTATTTGGATATTATAACATTTAGTAATGAAGTTGTTTTATGTATTATGCTTTTCTTTTGAGGTGGTTGAGAATAAAAAAAAAAGCTCCACCTTTGGTTCCCAGTTGATGGTTAGTAGAGTTAAATAACAAAGCAATTGGGACATGTTTTTTGTGTTACCATTGCAGTTGGTGGGTGATGTGTTGTACCCCACCCTGCTCTAATCACCATCATACTGGCACTGCAAGTTTTAAAGATCTCTCTGTGTGAAGACCATCCTTACCACTCGGTGAGGGGATATAGGGCCTTTGCAGACTGCCAGAAATAGTGCAAATTGAGTCCACTTTAAGGGTTAGGGTTAGGGAATCATGGGAACTGTATTTTATTGTGGCACCAGAGCTCTCTGACAGAGAAGGCTTAGTGTCTCAGAAAAAACAACAACAATTCCCATGATTCCCTAGTACTAAACCTAACCCTTAAAGTGGACTCAATTTGCACTATTTCTGGCAGTCTGCAAAGGCCCATAGTAATCTCAGATGGCAAATGCTGATGTGGACTGCAGAGGCAAATTCCTGATCATTCCTTCAGAGGTCTCTGGACATTCTTCCTTTTAGAGGACAGTTCTATCTATGTTACACAGTATGACCTGTATTCCTAAACTAATTTATCATCCTCAAGTACAGTGTTGGCCACTGTTCTGTCATTAGTGTTGAAATAAATTTCAAATGCAAATTTTGTTTGCTTCTGTATGAGAAATAGGAACAGTACCATTGTATCCACTGCTTCACGCAGCAAAACAGGCCAGCTCTGATGTGTGTAAAAATCTTTTTTTTTTTCACCAAGCCTCTTATAAATGCTCAATTCCAGACTAGCACCTTACTGTGAGAATAATAAATAAATAAATAAATAAATAATTTTTTGTTTGTAACCCGCCCCTCTGCATGGCAATCAGGGCAGCGTACAACAAGATTAGAAAGACAACAATTAAAAATTCTTCCATCCCACACCCTAGCCCTCCCACCCTTTAAAACTATATTAAACTACGATAGAATTAAAACCAAGTTAAACAAAATTAAAATACAATAAGAACAATTTTTGGCAAACATGCCAAGGCGGCAAGGGGATGAGAAGCAGATCACCTCCAATTACCTCCAATTTGCTGGGGATTTATTCTGGGAAGGCCTGCTGGAAGAGATCTGTCTTTACTGCCTTTTTAAAGGCAGCAAGAGTGGTAATAAGACGGATCTCGTTCGGCAGGCCATTCCATAGTCTGGAAGCAGTCACAGAAAAGGCCCTCTGGGAGGTCTGCGAGAGCCTAGTTTTCATGGGTTGCAGCAGATTCCTCCCAGAGGATCGAAGTTTGCGGAAGGGAGCATCATACGGGGAGAGGCAGCCCCTGAGATAAGCTGGCCCCAAGCCATGTAGGGCTTTAAAGGTTAAAACCAACACCTTGTACTGTGCCTGGAAACTAATCGTCAGCCAGTGGAGGGATTTAAGCACAGGTGTTATATGGTCCCTCCTGGATGTTCCGGTGATTAGCCTGGCTGCCATGTTTTGTACCAGTTGGAGTTTCCGGGTTAGGCACAAGGGTAGCCCCATGTAGAGTGCGTTGCAGTAATCCAGACGTGAGGTTACCAGGGCATGTACCACAGTTTCCAGATCCCTCATGTCCAGATAAGGACGCAGTTGGCGTATCAGACGAAGCTGATAACAGGCACTCCTGACTGCCGCATTCACCTGACTAGTCATGTGAAGAGACAAATCTAGGAGTACCACCAAGCTGCGAACACAGTGTTGTTGGACTGGAACTCCTATCATGTTTCATGATTGGCTAGGTTAACTAGAGGTGCTGGGCTTACAGTCGAGGATACATGAGTCTCACCCCTCTCCTAGGCTCAGAGAGATCTTGTTTTTCAAATTTAATGTGGAATCTCTTAGTACTAATGATTTCTACTAGTAAACAAGTGATAGTACGTATTTGAAATCAGGTTGGATACAGATTAGTGCCTGAGGCAAATCAATTCTAGGTGGTTGGCACATTGGACTCTGGACATATTGGATCCAGTAATGCAGTGAAGCTAGGCCTTACAGGGTTGACACAATGAGACCTTATGGACTTTCACAGATGATCATGTCCTTTGTCATGCCTGATAGGCTTCCCTATTGCCTCTGAACTCAGCTGAAAGTCTCACAGTAGCTTAGGGGAGCTGAGAATGTGTTTTCTCCAGCAAGAATCAAGAGTATGGAAAAGTTACTCCCTGGAACTACAGGTCTAAGAATCACCCAGCCAGCATAACAAAAACACTAAAAAACTTTCTCACATTTGGCCACAATATATGGTTGTGAGCTATCATTGTTGTAATTCAAAGTATTTTGACTATTTGGTGGTGAATGGGCAATTAAATCCCATTCATTTTATAAAAGACCTGGTCCTGGGAATGATGAAAACTGCTAGAACTGGTTTGCTGATATGAATCAACACAGCTGCCTTCATTTTAAAACTTTTCTCAGGGGCAAATCTATGTTGGGGCCTGTCAGTATGAACACCTATACTTCAAAAATTTAGCAGTGCACCACTCCTCAAACTAGCCAAGTTATTACAGCACCTGAGGCTAAAACCACCACATTTCTATAGCAATGTCACTGTTAAATATCTTGCAGAAATCTTTTAGAAGTGTGATGTTAGTATTTGTTCCATGCATTACTTACTCCTCTTAATTTCACTGGAAATTTAATGCAGTATGCAAGCATTTTTCTTCTCAGATAGTACAGTACTTTTTGCTGTTCTTCTTGTTAATAGAATATCAAATTACCAGTATTATTGTGTGTATAACAATAACAATTATGGTAGCCTGAATGAAATATTACAATTTAATCAGAAATTAGCCTTGGTATTCTTTTAGAACAGACACACCAAGGTTATGGTAATAATAATTGAGATATTTTTGAAGCCAGTTACATGGAGGTTTTTTTATGTGTTTTCATGTTGAAATGCTACTGATCATACTAATGATACTGTGGTAATACTAATTTGAAGACAAACCTTTTTGTGGAAGAAATGGAATGACTGTGAAATTTATATTTTGCATTAATTGATGTTTTGCATCCAGGTGATAGTGTTGCCTTAGGGTCACCATAAGTTGGAAACTACTTGAAGGCACACAGCAACAACATCTTAAGAATTGTTTTCTCATTAATATTTTCCATTTGTTTCAGAGAAAGAACAAACAAGATTATACAAAGAGTGTAGCTTTGACTTTCTGGTATTTTATAGGGAATGCAATATGCCTGGCATCCTTTCTCTTTCATACTATTCTCTTTCAGGTACCAACTCCTTTTCTTACCTCTTAACTTTATCTATAAAGGTCATAAAAGAGTAGACATTGTACACTTAAAAAAAGCCCAGGATCCTACCATTGGGGTTATTGTTTCCTTCTATAAAAACTCAGTAAGGTTTAACACAATTTGTGTTTAACACCCTACATAAGCCAAAATTCCTTTCTCTTTGTAGTATGATGGTATCTGTTTAAAATGGAGGTAATTCAAGCACAGTACTGCGCATGCGCAAACGAGTTGGAAAACAAAATGGCGGCCGCGACTCGCTCGCGCATGCGCAGTACTTGGCACATGTGCAAACGAGTCACAGGCACCATTCTGGAAAACAAAATGGCGGGTGTGATGCGTACGGCGGCAGCAGCGCGTGCGGCGGGGTTGGCAGGGGCCGGCGGTTGTGGCGGCAGGACCGGCCTGGGGCCAGTCCAAAGGCCTCGGGTGGGGCGGATCCAGCCCCCGGGCCGTAGGTTGCTGACCCCTGGTCTATACTCCTGTAATGTAGGAAAAAATCTGTGATTGACTAGAGCAGTAATTATTGAAAAACAGTGAAATTATAACTGCGACTGTATGAATAAAACAAAAAAGAGTCTAGTGATATTTTAAAGGATATGTTTTCATTATAGAACAAATTGTAATGGACATGGCTCTTTATCATTTCATCAGATGGTACTTGTACTGATATTAGCTTTTAAATACTTTTCCTCATTTTCCTCATTCACAGTCAATCAAGTAAAATAGGATCAAAAGATTGCTTTAACATTTAAGTTCATACATAGTTTCTCTCATTCTTCCCTTTCTACCTACTCAGACTATTCTCCAATTCTTTGTTATAAAAATGTACAGGTTCATCAGATCTTCCAAAATCAGAATAATCATCTTACACAATTGAATTCAACTTGTGTGAAGGACATTTAACTGGTAGTGCACCACAAGATTACAGTTAGTTGCAAGGAGAAAGTGAACCCTGGTTCAGCCCACCCGTTTATAAAATGCCAAAGTTAATAATTTGACAATGGACAAAACAACTAACAGAAAAATCAGAACAAAGGAAAGTCAGCTTTAGAGTCCACAGAAACCATGCTTTGTCTCCTAATGGTCAATAAATACAGTTATTTGAAACTGAGCAAGTTAGTTTTAGGTTCAAATTATTCATAATATGAGAGCCTCATTTATGTATCCATATATCTGCCACATTTTCGTATTAAGTGATGCATGTTATTTTTCACATCAAAAGGAGTGCTTGAATAAGATGAACTGAATTTTCCCTACCTGATGAACCAGAATGAAACATATTTCTTAAACAAGCTTCAGTTTCATTGTTCCATCTAGATTGGTGAATATGCTGAAACATAAACCACAGTGCTGAAACACTGACCCACAACCCCTTTTTGATGTAAAAACCAGACTCACCCATGACCCACTCATATGCAGATATAAATTGGGAAATAAAAAACAAAGTAGTCATGTGGTGCACAAGCAAAAACAAAATGCAGAGTTGGATAGTACCTCTTGTTAGAACTGCTAAATAATTACAAAAGTGGTGTAAACCTCTGGCTTTCCAGAACGCTTTATAGATGATAGAAAAATTAGGGCATATAAGAAGAAACAATCAGAAGAAAAGAATGAATGTGAAGGAAAAAATCTGCAGTCAAATCTGTCCATGCCATCTATTTCCCATTGCTGTGTAGGGTTGTGAAAGCTGGACTGTGAAGAAAACTGACAGGATGAAAATCAATTCGTTCGAAATGTGGTGCTGGAGAGGAGTTCTGTGTATACAGTGGACTGCTAAATCAACTGAGGGAGGAGATTTAAAGAAACTTGAGAAATGATGTGCCAAGTGAGTTGAACTTTGGAGTGGAACATATGTGGAATAGCATATATGGTTCATGGTTCTAGGTGAGCGGTTCCCAACCTTTTGTGCCCCAACTGTTTTGGACTTTAGCTCTGAGAAGCCAACTTAGCCAATAGTCAGAAATTATGGGAGCTGAGGTCCAAATCACCTGAAAGGCCAAAGATTGGTAGCCACTGCTCTAGGTCTACACTTGTAGCCTGGCCCTTAGAAGGAACTTCTTTGTCAAAGGCTTTCTTAGCTGAGGTATGCCTGTGTTAATTGTATTAACTATTTTTACTATTATCTATTTATCTATTTAGTGGGGTTTTACTTTTTGAATGATGTATAGTTGTATTTCTACTTTGTTTTGATCTTATACTGTAAACCACTGTGGTCCCAAAATGGATAAAGCTGCAATTAAAAAAAAGAGTAGAGTAGAGTAAAATAAAATAAAATATAGCTCTCGTAGAACTGTATTCTGAAAGAGACAAGTTACAGTCATCCCTCCATATTGGTGGGGGTTTGGTTCTGGACCAGGACATGGATACAAAAAAATGCAGGATCTGAAGTCCCATTAGCGTCAATGGATGCCGATGTGTGCATGGCCACATCAGTGCAGCTGTATGCATATGCCGCCATTGATGATAATTCACAGATGCTCCAGTCTGTGGATGGGTAGCCCGCTGATAGCTAGCCTGCTGATATGGAAGACTGACTGTGTTGATATGATTGTATTTTTGCATAATTCTCTTTAGGCTTTGAAGAGTATATTGTAATGCAGTTTTATTTAAATACTAGTCCTCCCAGGTTATTAAGGTTTCTCTCCTAATTGACTGTTCCATGGAAGATCATTTCTGAGGAACAGGCGTGGTAGGCAGTGCACATCCTGGCATCAGCAGTTGTTTCAGAGGTACCTCATTTACAGTAAGTAGATATATGACCCAAAATTGCCTACACTTGGTGTTGAAATATCCTCTTAAGGCAAGTTCAGCAGACATAGTATTAAAATCAGGGGAGGGCAAAGTGTCCCCTGTGAGCTTCATGTGGCTTCCCCATTTCATTTTTAATACTCCTTAGCACCTTCCCCATTTTGTTAATAAAGTGATTAAACCCCTTTATAAAAGTACTTAATTTTATTAAGTGATTAAATCCCTGTGGATTAGTGGATGGCAGCTTTGCTACAGAAGCTTGAATACAGCTTGCACTGTGGGTGCTGTTTCTGGGGGGGGGGGGGGTGTCTCTACCTAAGTCAGAGGTTCAGCCCCATATTTCAGGTAATGCCATACTTTATAATGCCATATGTGGTTAGAATTCTATCTATTCAACTTGTATCCAGAAAATATCATATGTAGGGGAGGTTTAGACATGGGAGAAGGAGGAGTGACGATAGGAGGAAGGAACATGAACCATCTAAGATATGCAGACAACACCATACTACTAGCAGAAAGCACCACTAACTTGGAACAATCACTGAAGAAAGTTAAAGGAGAAAGCGCAAAGGCAGGCCTAATGTTAAAAATAAATAAATACATAAAATAATGACCACAGAGGATTCAACCAAGAAAACGAGGAAATCAAAATAGTTAAAGTTTTCCCATACCCCAGATCAAACATTGATCAGATTGGAGACAGCAGTCAAGAAATCAGAAGAGGATTAGGAATGGGAAAGGCAGCTATGAAAGAACTAGACAAATTCCTAAAGAGTAAAGATATACAGCTGAACACTAAAGTTAAAATTATCCAAACCATTGTATTCCACATATATGGCTCTGAGAGCTGGACAGTGAAGATAGGAAAATCAGATAGGAAAAAAATTAATTCATTTGAGAAATGGTACTGGAGAAGAGTGCTGAGGATACTGTGGATGGCCAAAAAGACAAACAGTTGGGTCCTAGAACAACTCAACCTGAGCCTGCAGGACCTGAGCAGAGCAGTTGAGGATAGGAAGGCCTGGAGAAATCTCATTTACAGAGTCACCATGATTTGAGATTGACTTGAAGATAGCTAATAAAAACAATGTGATTAGGAAACATCTTGTAGAACATTTGTTTGGAGATGCTCCTTTCTATAACCACAACTAGAATCAAATGTATGACGTACTATTTTTCCTTTCTCTTTGATGACTATTTTTATTTTTACTGAGTCATGGCATATATTAGCTGACAAGACATGAAAAAATGCTATCTCTGAAATATTATTTTAATTCGATATGGAATACTAACCTAATATAGGAGTTATAATGCATAGTTATTGGATGGGTGTAAATCCTAAAACAGTGGCTGAGATCCTAGATTGAGCTGGCACAGCATAAAGCTCTGTCAAGCATACTTCTGCAGCATATTTATCAGGTGCTGACATACACCCCGTTGTGACTGAGTGGCTAGGGGAGGCAGGGGGCACCCAGGCCGTTCCAGCTGAATTTTTGCAGCTAGGTATACAAAGAAAATATCATCCTCCTAAACCTCTGGGAGGATGCCATCTTCTTTGTATGTCTGGTTGCAGAAACACAGTGGAATGCTACCTGGATACTTCCTCCCCTCCCTGGGAAATGCGTGGCTGTGGAGTGTGCACACCAATGCCTCAGAGGTAGGCACTGTATACACAGGGGTTATTGGCTGAAGGAAGTGCTGGACACATCCTTTCACCACAACCTTAAAATGATATACACAGGTCTAGTAGGGGTTTGCATATGTGTATGTCATCAGCAGTATTCCGATCTGTTCAAACGGTATTCAACAATGGAACACACTCCTCAGAGTGTAGTAGAGTCTCCTCCTTTGGAGGTTTTTAAACAGAGGCTGGATGGCCATCTACCCTTTGATTGTGAGTTCCTGCATGGCAGAGGGGTTGGACTGGATGACCCCTGGGGTCTCTTTCACTTCTATGATTCTATGGTCTATGTTTCTATGGAGAAAGAGGTTCTGGAAAGATCTAAGCTCAGATTTTCCCCATTTCCAAGAATAAAGTTTGTAGTTATTACAACATGCACATTTTTTTGCAAGATATGAATGTTATCCTTTAAAAAAAAATTAAAGTGTGCAGTTATAAACCAATAAAGTTAACAATATAAGAATGTAATTCACTATGGAGTTTATCACATGGGGGAAATCCCGTGCGAAAGCGGGGCTTTAAATTAGAAAAAGAACGCAAAAGCAGTCATGATTTCACTCGACGTCGCTGTTAAATTGATGTTAAAAGGAGGTTAATCCGAACGAAACCCCCTCATTTACGCTTCTTTTTACTTTCGGAAAAACCCCAAAGTAAAAATGAGGGGTTTTCATCTGGATTAACCTCCTTTTAACAGCACTTTCACATTTCACACAGGGCAGAACGGGAGAAATCCCGTTCATTAAAAGCTTCCACTTTTGCAGCTTTTTTTCACTTTAAAGAGCGATTTTGCACGGGGCTCCCCGTGTGATAAACTCCTATGAGACAATTGGCATTTGAAAACTTGTATTTCTTTGAATTACACTTGTCCCTCCCCGTTTGCGGACTTGCTGTCTGCAGTTTCAGTCCTTCGCGAACGGCAAGCAAGGAGGGACAAAATGGTGCGTAGCCATTATAACCAATGGGACTTGAGTATTTTCATTTTTTCCGATTCACGGAGGGGTGGGTTCCAGAACGGATCCCCCGCGAATCAGGAGGGACAAGTGTATTTTCAATATTTTCTTTCTGTTCTTTCTTGTTGAAAAACAGTAAACCATGGCATTTTCTCATTATCGAATGAAGTGAGCTCCAATCCACCAACCCTTAGGCCACAATTAATATGTTATTACATAATATGTTAAAGCAACAAGGAAAATTCTAATAGCATGTATTTGTTGTAAAAAATAATGCTGACAGAATTTTTTATCTGTCACTATCATTTCTCTGAGCTTTCAGAGTATCATTTCTCTTCAAACTTCTGGCGTCATACTTGATGATGCAAGATGCTAGAACTCTGCACTGTTTTCATAATGCTTACTCAGCGCCAGATACATGTCTCACATCTTCCTGTTTGATCATTTTCCTTACAGTAATTACCATAACCTTAGCGTAAAGGTCATAGGAGTTTTTGGATTAACATTTGGGAGGACTGTGGATCTTGCAGTCCTGGAAAAACAAGATGCAAAGAATGGGTTTACAGATAAACATAATAGTGAGTCACCATCTTTCTCATCTTGCTGGCTCAGTTTACTGGTTGACACTCATTGGGAATCAATATATTATCCCAGCTAATGAACTCTACCACCTTTTTCTCAAGAAAGAACGCCTGTATGATAAACTGTAGAGTTTTAGACAAGAACTTGGGAGAGCCAGATTCAAGACACAAATTCATTGGGTAATTTTGGGCTGGTCACTCTCTCTCACTGACCTACCTCCTAGACTTGTGAGGATAAAATGGGGAAGAAGGAAGACATATTCTGCCTTTACCTAATTGGAGGAAAAGATGAATATAAATGAAACAATTAATAAAGGAGGCAGCATAACAACTGAAGTATGCAGGCATACTACCACTCCTTAAAGACTCCTTGCCATTAAGAAATACTGAGAAAGATACGACATGTACAAGAAAAGTTTTCGGTTCTTATATTATCCTTCCTTCCTTCTTCCATCTTTATTCTTACTTCTCCTTTATCCTCAGCCTTTTGGAAATCCTAGTGGTGACAACACCAGACAACTGAAAACTTTAAAAGGACCAATTTCTAAACAAGAGAATGAATAAAAGCCAGTTTGCAAAACCTAACAAATAAGTACAGATAATTGTCCAATCTAAAAACCATTATCAGTTTGGTATATTTCTGTCCATTGTGATTTAGGTAAAAGTAATAGTTATCACCTTTATTCATAAAAGTTCTGGAAGGCAGCTACTAAGTCATGTGTGCTTGTATTCTAATATCTGTGGATTCTAAATGTATTTAGAGTTAGTCTCTAGAATATTTATGGAAACAAACTGAGGGTTTGGCCATGCAGCAAAATACAATAAAATCCAAGAGCCAAAAAACAGCTATACCTTTTTTGAGCTAACTAAAAAGCACAAAATAAATTATGTAAGCTTTCAAAGCTCCATTGGCTTCTTCGTCAGGCAACAGATGTTTAAAAATCATACAGGAGAGGAAAGTGAAGATGTGAGACAGACCTACATTTTGTATCAGACATTTCTTTTGGAGTTAAATTGGTCTCGACTCTGGAGAGATCTCAATGCAGGCAGAGACCAGTAAAGTAATTTCTCTTGGGATCTAGTCTGTCTTTGACCTGTTGCTAATGGAGTTTAAATTTTACTGCCTTTTGTGGAGTTTATCACACAGGAGGCTAAGTGCCCAAATCCCGTGCAGAAACTGGATTTAAATTCTAGGAATATCCTGCAAAAGGGGGATCATTTTCAGACATATCGGAGGCATTGAGCATTAATCTGACATTAACCCACACAGAAAGGGGACAAAATTGGCCACTTTTTACTTTCAGAAAAATCCCGAAAGTAAAAAGCCGCCGATTTTGTCCACTTCCTGTGCAGGTTAATGTTGGATTAATGCTCAATGCTCCCGATGTGTTTGAAAACGATCCCATTTTTGCTGGATTTGTCCACTTTCCGTGCAGGTTAATTTCAGATTAATGCTCAATGCATCTGAAAATGATCCCGCTTTCGTGGGATTTGTCCATTTTTTTTGTGGGTTAATTTTGGATTAATGCTCAATGCATCTGAAAATGATCCCGCTTTTGTGGATTTAAATCCCGTTTCTGCATGGGATTTGGCTGATTCCCTCCCATGTGATAAACTCCTGTGTCTCAATCTCCACATGGCCAAGAAAGGGATCTGCCTGCATTGATATCACTCCAACTTAACTACATCAGAAAGAACATCTGATACAAAATGTAGGTCTCTGATTCTGACATCTTAAATTTTCTTCTTCTGTATGATTTTTAACATCTTATGCCTGATGAAGAATTCAATGGAACTTTGAAAGCTTTCTTGATCTATTTTGCACTTTTTAGTTGGCCCAAAAAAGGTATCGCTGTTTTGTGGATTTTTGTTGAATGTTTATGTATTTATCATAGAAATTGGAACCTACCCTCAAACAAGTTCCCATTTTCCAAAAAAAGGATTTCGATTTTATTAACTGCCATCAAGTTGACTTATGGAACCCCTATGAATGAGAGACCTCCAAGTCAACTTGTCATCTACAGCTCTGCTCAGGTCTTGCAAACTGTGGCTTTCTGGATTGAGTCTGTCTTATTTATTTGTTTCTCCCTTCATGGGATTCAAGGAGGCCACCTTCCTCTTTTCTTACTGCCTTCTACCTTGCCAAGCATTATTGTCTTTTCTAGTTAAATGTCTCCTCATGGTATTTCCAAAGTGTAACAGTCTGAGTTTAGTCATCTTGGCTTCTAGGGAGAGTTCAGGCTTGATTTGATCTAGGACTCATTTAACTGTTTTTTCAGCAGTCCAGAGTATCCATAGAACTCTTCTCCAGTACCTCATTTCAAATGGGTTGATTTTCTTCCTATAAGTTTTCTTCACTGACCAGTTGTCACAACCACGCATAAAAATTGGAAATATGATGGTATAAACAATCCAAAGTTTAGTATTCAGTGATACATCTTTACACTTGAGGATCTTGCCTAAGTCCTTCATAGCTGACTTTCTGAATCCTAGTCTGATTTCTTGATCTCACAGATTTCATTTTATTTAATGATTGCACCAAGGTATAGAAAACCTTTGATTTTCTCATGGTCTTCTTTGTCTTTTTTAAAGTTATGTAAATAAACTGTGGTCATTATTTTTGTTTTCTTAATATTCAACTGTAAACCTGTCTTTGCACTTTCTTGACTTTCTTCTGTAGGTGTTCCATGTCTTTCCTATTTTCTGCTATTAGTATAGTATATATTTAATGTCAATACAATAGGCTCCCTTTTGGACTGAGAGCCAAGTGACATGTTATACCATCCTGTTATTTGGCTTCTATTTTGGCTTAGCACAGTGATGTATAAATATTTATATCATGTATTATACATGTTAATTGCTGAGCCACCAATTCATAAACCGCGAATATTGATCTGGATATTGACAGTGCATTAATTTAAAATCAGAAGTCAAAGTAGTAGTATGGGATTCTTAGATAAAACAAATTGCAGTCTAGGCAGTAAACTTATGAGGCAACTTTCAGGCTTTGAAATGCTTGTTCTTGGTAATGCACTAATGAAATTAATGCACAACAATTTTCAAAAGAATAATAAAACCTAACTAATGTTATTATGACACCTTCTCATTAAGCTTTATTGATCAATATGATGAAGAGAAGTTTGTCAGTGTATTAGTGCAATGCTCAGCTCTGAATCACAAGCTACAAGAAACCTAGTTGCATAACTGTTTTAAAATTTAAATGATGAGATTATTCAAATGCTTTAAATGCAAAAATTATAACTTAGATATAAATTTAAATTGCAAAACCCATTCCAAATATAATAAATCACTATGCAAAATCAGTATATTAGCTTCATTGTGATCTGTTTGCATATAATTTCATAGACAATGTTTGAACTCTTCCTCATTCATGTGCACACATTGCCACAATGTATATTGAGTATAGTTGCTGTTATAGCTAGGTTTCCTTTCATAATAATTTTGTTTTGGGGAAAAAGGTTTGATTCTACTTCACTCATGTCATCCTTTGGAAGCTAAAAGAGAAGGGACATTATTCCATTTCAAGGTTTACTCCGTTCAAAATTCATCATGCATGACTGTGTCTTGAATATCATCAAGCCATGTGTCAAAATGTTTTGATCTGTCACTTACTGTAGCATTACTACTTTCTTAGAACCTAATAATTACAGATGAGTGGGGAATATTATTGCTGCTGATTCATTCTGCATAAACAAACAAAATTATGCCCATTTCTGGAATGAACTCCATGCTATAATCAATGGCATTCTTCCTTTTTGCTACCACTGGGAACCTCAAACATAGATTGTCATTTGGGGGGATGGGGTATAGCTCATTGTCAAAAGAAAATGCTTTGTATGAAAGAGGTATCTGATTCTCTTCTTGGCATCTCTACCTGGAGATGCCAAGCAAAGTCAGGCAGTATGAAAGTAGCCCCTTGTGTGGCTGAATCAATCTAACCCCATTTTTTTGATATCACAGATCCCTCCATGGTCTCATTTTTGTGGTGTAAATCATTATCATCCTCATCCTCATTCCTCCTTCTCCTGTCTTCAAAAAATATAAAATAAACTATACTAGTAAAAAGCGACTATACTGAGTTTGTAATAGTTCATTTTAGTCATGTCTTTTAAAAATATACTGTGTTTAGATTGTTGGTGGATATTTTAAATGCTCTTCCCTGGACGCATTATTTAAAATTCTGTATTAGTGGAGACAGAGTTATCAGGTTTTTCCATTTGTCATCATTTTGCAAGAAAAATAAAGAATCCAAAGAAAAAAGGCTAAGAAGGTATCTGTAGCTTTAGCTAATTATGTAATTGTGTTGACACTGTTTTATCCATTGCATTCCAAGAGTTACACATGAATTTTTACCATCAGACTATAGTTACACAATGGTACTTTTCCATAGTTCCATACATTTGAAGGGAAAATTTAACTTACTTTGGATTTGTAGAAAAAAACTAATTGACACAGTGTGTACAAAGGTACATTAGTATTTGTAATATCGCTCTATCTGAACAGTAAACTAGTTTCTTTAGAAGTAGAAGACAGTGGTCTGCATTCCAAAAGTTACAAACTGATGAGGAAGAGACAAGGTAGGACTGTTGTCTCCACTTTGGACAGTGCAAAATTTAAGGATGGACAAGCTGGGTAATTGCCCTAGTGCAAACCTGAAAGTGGTTCAAAGCTGAACTTGCTGGGTCAGTGCTTGTTGAATTACTGTTTTTAGCAGCTAGGTAAAAAAGTAGTGTGTCTTAAACCTTTAAAAAAAGTCCTGCAAGTTAATTGGGTATTAATTAGAAAAGCAAGCTTCCTGAACTTGCATTTATTTGCTTCAAAATATATTTCTTTTAAAATGTTCTAGTTGGAAATCGTTAGTTCTCACTTCTAAGGCTTTATAAGGTAACATTTTCATGTAACCATTAAAAATGCAATAAGCCTAAGCACAAAACTGGAGGAAGGAGTGAATGTACATCTCATCTAAGGCTTTATTTATCTTAAGGTTGGCCCTGATTGTAAATACTCGTCTCCTGTATTCTATAGCCAAAAAGAAAAAGGGCCATTGTATTGGTAACATCATTTTCTTTCACATGAAGAATTAGTGTCTAAAACATCCCACACTTATACTTTTCTGAGCACTTTATTTCTGCAGTATACTATACTTTCTATATATTTATGTAAAACATTTATATATAACCTCTCACTTTTTAAAAAGCTATACTATACTGTTTAATCATGCAAAATGGATTTGATTGTTTAAAAAGGTAACATTTTATGTTTATAAAATTAAGGAACTTGAGCACAAACTCAGTTTGGACCCTGACACTGAAATTGCTCAATGGACAACCATTACTAGTGCTACTGCAATGTCACGCATTCTTGGCTTCCCTGTGTTTTGGAATGTGCAAGTCAGTGTGTCGTTACTAATACAGTCTTGTCTTCGCAAGTTAATAGCTTCCCTCTGTCTTACTGTCTGGTTCTGCAAGAGAGTGCATCTTCAAGGCCACAATAAGGGGGAAATGAAATCTGTTTTACAGGAGTACTATTGAACTTACATTGTTCTCTCGAGCCTGCCTAATTTCTCTTCTGCATTGATTATTCTCTACTTCATTGTGGTTAAGAAGAACGGAGGTTGAGTCCTTTCCTTGTTCTTTCAAATACTAACTTTATATCCATCCTCCCTCTGATGCATGACTGAGATTGGTCACTATTGGACCTGATTATTATTATTTTTTTCGCATTAGATTCTTTTCCATACAACATTTGAAAGGCTTGCAATGGAACATGGAGTTATAAAAAAAAAAGTGATTGGTTGCTATTGGACCTCATGATGTTTTTTCACACCACATGCTTTTCCCCTGACTGCAGAGCGAGCATGGTGCAGTGGTTTGATTCCCAGTTCAGCCATGAAACCCACTGGGTGACCTTGAGCAAGTCACACTCTCTCAGCCTCAGAGAAGGCAATGGCAAACCTCCTCTGAACAAATCGTGCCAAGAAAACCCCATGATAGGTTCGCCTTAGGGTCACTATAAATCAGAAACATCTTGAAGACACACAACAACAACAACAACAATAAATAAAAACCAAACTATTCCATAGATGAATGCAGCATGAGTGTGCCTATTGCACCCTCAGCTGAGCAGTGCTGCGAGCAACAAATCTCAGAAAACAATGAACAAGACACTTGGATCATTGACATCTCTCTTATCACCAAAATAAGCAAATCCACAGTAAACAATGAAGATTTTAAAATCTACTCCTCCCACTTGTTGGAAACCAAATCTTTCCCTTCTCATTTGTTCATTGACAAGAGCTATAAAGAAAGTGAATGAAGAGTGCTCTGAATAGCAAAGTATCTAAATTGGACCTACATTATGATAAAAACAGTCTCTTTTTGTAAGGATGGAACATGTTTAGACAAGAATTTCAGTTGAAAGGGAAGTTAGTAAGAAATAACTATCATTAGCAGACTATTATTTTTGCAGTCAAAGAAAAATGACATTCCAAGTTGTCTTTGAAGTAAAGTATTAACAAAAAAATACCATCCTGGAACCAAGCAGTCAGTTAGAAATTTTTCCAATGTTGTAGCAGTGTGGGCCAATTGTGTCTAACATCTGTCATGTAAATGGGGCTGAAGAGTTGGATTGTCATGGCATGAGAGAAGAGGGTTAACCATTTGCTACCACCATGGTCTAAATTGAAATTGCTGTCCTATGTTGGCTGTTTGCAATGGGAAGAAAGCTGTCACCATTCAAGACAACTATTTAAGTTACACATGGAACATGAAATAAAATGTTACAATGAAATGTTCCTCTGGACTTCACCTGTTCTCCAGGATTTCTCAAAGATTGTTGTCAGTGGCTCTGAGATTACATTTTCCAGTTCTTTTAATATCCTTGGATGTAGTCCATCTGGTCCTGGAGACTTAAATTCATTTAAATTAACCAGGTATTCCTGTACTACCTCTTTACTTATTCTGTGCTGCATTTCCCCTATTGTGTCCTTTGCTCCATTTCCCTCAGGTTGTGAGAAGTGTGAGGCAAAGAAGGTGTTGAGTAGTTCTGCTTTTTCTCTGTTCCTTGTTAGAATTTCTCCATCTTCTCTGCACAGTGGCCCTACCATTTCTTTCTTCTTTCTTTTGCTATGGACATACCCAAAAAAGGCCTTTTTATTATCCTTAACCCCTCTAGTGAGCCTGAGCTCCTTCTGTGCTTTGGCTTTCCTGACTTTACCCCTAGATGTGCTAGCTATTTGTTTGAATTCCTCTTTTGTGATTTCGCCCCGTTTCCATTTCTTATATATCTCCCATTTAAAACTTAGTTCAGTTGAAAGTTCTTTTGTCAGCCAACCTGGTTTCTTGAGACGCTTCCCATTTTTCCTCCTCATTGGAACAGTTTGAGATTGTGCCTTCAATATCTCCCTTTGAGAAACTCCCATCCATCCTGAACTCCCTTCTCCTTTAATATTCCTGATCAATCCCAGTGTTTCCCTACATTTATTGAAATCAGCTCTCCTAAAGTCTAGAATGAGTGTCTGACTATGCCTAGCTTCTCCTTTCTACTGTATAAGAAACTCCAGGAGAATATGATCACTCCCACCTAAGATTCCCACCACTTGCACCCCATTTACCAGGTCATCCCTGTTGGTTAGGATCAGATCCAAAATAACTGATTACCTTGTTGCCGCTTCCACCTTTTGGACAATGAAATTGTCTTTGAGGCAAGTGAGGAATTTGCTAGACCTTGAGGTTTTGGCTGAGTTTGACTTCCAGCAAGTATCAGGATAGTTGAAGTCACCCATCACTATTATATCTCTTCTTTCTGAGTGTGTGGTCATCTGTTCTAGAAAGGCATCATCCAATTCCTCAGTCTGACTTGGGGGTCTGTAGTAGACTCCCATAATAACATCCCTGTTGTTTCCTTCCCTTTTATTTTTTTATCCAGATGCTCTCCACCTGATTTCCAGGATTTAAGTCTTGGATCTCTTCACAGGTGTAAAAATCCCTGACATATACAGTTGTCTCTCCATATTTGCAAGGGTTAGGGGTGGAGGGCCCTCGCGAATATGGAAAAATTGCAGTGCAGGCCCTGCCTACCTTCCCTCCCAGGCTTCTGAAAGCCCAGCAAAGCCAACTGGGGTTTAGGAGAGGGAAGAGAAGCCAGCTCAGACCCCACTCACCTTCCCCCCCTAGCAAACTCGCAAATAATCAAATTTGTGAATGCCAAAGCTGCAAATATAGAGGGACAATTGTAATGCTATTCCTCCTCCTTTCCTATTTGGCCTATTTTTAAAAAAGATTATACCCTTCTATTCCTACATTCCTATCATGAGGTTCATGTCACTAGGTTTCGGTGATGCCTATTATATCATATTTGCTTTGTTGTGCTAGGAATTCAAGTTCATCTTGTTTATTTCCCATGTTCTGTGCATTAACGAAGAGATATCTAAGACCATGGGTCCTCCCCTCTAGCTCCCTGTGTATATAGTTTTTTCACCTCCCTCCCACTGTTGGGTTCTTGCACTATTTGCCTTGTTCCCTCAATAACACTCAATAACTATTATCTCCAGCCCATGATGTACTCCTGCCTTCCAAGGTATTGTCTCCCTCTCCCACATGACTCAGTTTAAAGCCCTCCAGATCAAAATTTTGAGACTATTGGCAAATGATGTCTTCTCTTTCTCATCAACTCTGACATATGGCAACCCTATCTTAGGTTTTCCACAATTGAGCAGGAATTCAAAGCCTTTTCTTCCAGAGTCCTTGTCCACCACTCAAACCACTACACCATACTGCCTCTCTTTATCCAAGATACTCCATCTCAAAAAAGCAGTCAGCATTCTGTGCCCTCTGAACAATCTCAGTGTACACTAGCCATTTTCACACTCCCTTGGGTTCCTCATGAACAAATTTTTATAATTTTGCATACTTTGGGGTTTATTCCAATGCCCTGAAAGTTTCAACTTCTATATAGATGGTGCCATTTTGCCTATATATCCGTGTCTGAACTCTGGAAATTCTTTGTTAGTACAGTGCATAGAGAGGGGAACAATTTCCAAAGATAGGAAAGGGAACAAAAAAAATTAAAAAGGAATTTTATTAATGCTACAGCATTGCTTTGGACGCTTTAAAGAAAATGCAAGCTATCAATTGAACAAATAAACAGAAAAATTTCCAGTGTCTTCATCAGTTCTGACAGTCCCCAAATCCTAAATAGGGAATGAATTCAGGAATGCATTGATGCAAAGGATTTGAAAGACTTAAGTAGACTGAATGATATGAAATGCCAGCATTACTTCAGCTTTGTCAGGATTATGTTTCATTTGATTCATTGTCAAGGCAAGATGCTGAGTGAGTGCTGAGAATATAAAGACAAGGTATGATTATGTGTCTCTAGTGTACTGATGACAACTTTATGTCATATAACCTGAAATCATAATTTATCAAGAGTACCTTGCATCTCTTTTTTGTTGTTCTGAACAGAAATCAGAGCACCATTTTCAGCATTATGGTAATCAAAATAGCATCAGTCATGCTCTGGGTCAGAGATAAATATTTTCTTTGGGTCCAGGGTCCAATTTTCTGGCCCCAGAGGCTTCTAGAGGCTACTTGGGTTGGCAAAAATGAGAGACTGACAGAGAGAGAGAGAGAGAGAGAGAGAGACTTCATCCACACTGCAGAAATAATCCACTTTGACATCACTTTAACTGCCATGGCTCAATGCTATGGAGTCCTGGGATTTGTACTTTGTTGTGGCATCAGAGCTGTCTCACAGAGAAGGCTAAATGTCTCACAAAACTACAGTTCCCAGAATTCCATAGCACTGAGCTGTGGCAGCTAAAGTGGTGTCAACTTGGGTTATTTCTGCAGTAGAGATGCAGCCTGAGAGAGAAAGAAACAAAACAAATATTAAAGTGGCTAGATGTCCATTTCTGCATTAAAATGTGGATTTTTCATGTTAAAATGGTGTTGGTGTTGGTGAGGCTCCAGACCCATTCTTCCTTTATCCCAGGGGCCGGCAACCTATGGCCTGTGGGCCGGTTCCAGCCCAGGGCCCCATGCTTACCGGCCCAGGCAGACCCCTGCCACTGCCGCCGCTGCGCATTTTGGTCGCTGCGCGCACCACGAACGCCATTTTGATTTCCAAAATGGTGGCCGCAACGCATTTGCACATGCGCAGGAGTACTGCGCATGTGCAAACGCATCGCGGCTGCCATTTTGGAAAACATGGGTTGAGGCAGCTACGGCAGTGCACGCAGAGGCGGCGGCAGTGGCGGCGGCAGCGTGTGCCGGGGGGTCGCACGCAGTGGCGCGCGCCACCATTCCTCCCTGGCCCACCAGAAGGGACAACTTCGGAGGACCGGCCCCCAGCTCAAAAAGGTTGCCTACCCCTGCTATCCCATGACAAAACTTTGAATATGTAGTAATGATGGAGTGAATTCACATAAAGTTGCAAAAATGGTGGAAATTTACTCTGTCAACTATTTACTCATTCTACTGTGGATACAATGACTGTGTTTGGACAACATGATAAATGTGGTTTATTATTTCAGGAACAAGCTTAGGTAAGCCCAGGATCCCATGCTCACTGCCCCACTCATTCTTCCTTGGTATGGGTGAAAGGAGTTAAAAACCTCCTCCTTGTTACTAATTGACATCTGTCATTTTGTTTGTTCAGGGCTGACAAGAGTTGGAGTGAAACATCTGGAGAGCTGCTTGTTCCCCATGTCTACGACAAATGGTACGCTGGTTTGGTAAGGCAACCCAATTTTTCCCTTTTCTCTTTTCTCCACTCTGCCAGAACCAAAGTATTTAACATTCAAATACTTTTAACATATTTTGTGGGAAGTATTTCAAAGATTATTACCAGAGATTCAGAATTAGTTGTAAAATATCCAAGGCTAGCCTAAGACATTTTGCTGCCTGGAACAGAAGTATAATAAGGGAGCCTGGTAAACCCTTAAGAGGGCCCTTCATCCCACATAAAGAAGCTTGCTAGATTGGCAGATGAATACGACTTCAGAGCTAATGATGAGATAATGTCCTCTTCTACATGAGAAATTAGCCTAGGGATCTCAAGCAGCTTGTGTGGCATTGACAGCTCTGTCTTCCAGCAGAGAAGGACAATCAGGAAGCATTGAAAATCTAGTAATAAATGCTGGTGCTCCTTCTCAGCACCTGCTTCTTGAGACCATCACTTCATTCTGCCTAATGATAGGGGTGAGGCTTACTGTCTGTATCCCTCGTGAAACTCCCAAAATCTAAGACATATTGGAGAAGACTTGTTCCAGATTTCATCTTATTTGGAGGCCAAGCAGGCCTCTCTACTCAGTTCTCAGTTGTCACAAAGAATGGTAAAATGGCCTCTGGAATGGTAAGGTGTACATTGGCGCTTTCTCTTCTGGCATTCTGCAGACAGGTCCAAAACACTGTAATTCCACTGGACCTTTGGTTCTTTACTGTATTATGCTACTGTTTATTTACTGTTGTCTTACTATTAATTTTGTTGTTGATATAGATTCTTTAGTTTATTTAAATATTTACTATTGTGTTTGACATGTTTTGGGTTTTTTGCAAACTGCTTTGAAATTACTGGCTGAAAGGTGGCTGTAGAAGTGTTGTTAATGTAGTCAACAAACTGATAAATATAAATAAATATAAATGTAACAATTACGAAGTAATACATATAGGAATTAGTGATATTGCAAAACTGTAGTAGAGTAAGTGTTAATTGCTGGTCAGATATAGTAGGGATTTGAAATAGTATTTTAAAAAACTGCCTCAAGAAATGCTTTACATAGACAATGATGTCTTGTTAAAATACCAAGCAGTAGCATTCTCCTGGCAAAATGACACAGTCCATTGCAATCAGGATGGGGTGACTCCACCTTCTCAACTCAGCCCTCGGACATCCCTAAAACTAGTCCTGCACAGCAGTGAAATCCTCCAGCATTATTTTTCAGACAGAATGGCGGGGGGTGTCTTGCCACAGCTGCAAGTACAGTTGGCCCTCTGCATTTGCGGCTTTGACTTTTACGGCTTTGATTATTCAAGGATTTGTTTAATGTTTTCTCAAGGAATCTCTAGGTCAGGGGTAGGCAACCTTTTCGGGACCTGGGCCGGTCCCCCGAAGCCCAGGTCTCCGCTGGGCCAAGGGGGGGGGGAATGGCGTGCACCCTCCACCGCCACGCGTGCACCCTCCGCCGCTGCGCGCGCGACCCCCATGCCCGCCGCTGCCGCCAACGCAGTGCGAGCAGCAGCAGCTGCAATGCATTTGCGCATGCGCAGGAGTACTGCACATGTGCAAACGCGGTGCGGCCGCCATTTTGAAGAACAAAATGGTGGCCACCACTCACGCCCGCCATTTTGTTTTCCAAAATGGTGGTCGTGACTCGTTTGCACATGCGCAGTACTCCTGTGCATGCGCAAACACGTCACGGTCACACGAAGGAGAAAACGTGCCACGGCGGCAGCGCATCGCAGCGGTGGCGGTGGCAGGCTTGGCCTGGGCTGGTAAGTCCGGTGACCTGGGGCCTAACCGGCCCGGGTGCCGTAGGTTGCCGGCCCCTGCTCTAGGTCATCCAATGTGATTCCTACTAGATGTTGTCCATTTCTTTAATGTTTTCTCAAGGAATCTCTAGGTCATCCAATGTGATTCCTACTAGATGTTGTCCATAGAGTCATACTGGAGGATCTATAGAGATTCCTATAGAAAACAATTCTCTAAGCATTTGGAGGTCCTCCAATCAAATTCTGTGGTCAGCCTCTGCCAGATGGAGGACCTAGAGATTTTTAATTTGTGATTTTTTTTCACTTACATAGGGGTCCTGCACCCCTAACTCCAGCAAATGTGGAGGGCCCACTGTAGAGTATTTCATTTGCCCTTATCAAAGGAGATTAAAAATCATACAATTTTCATTTCAAATACACGTACAAAGATTAATTAATTATGGCAGTTAAGATAGTCTGAATTATCATAGTCTTACTTCATTGTTGAGTTAAGCCCCCAGGAAGACAATCATTTGCTCGGCAGTGATGGTAGTTCTGAAACAAATTATTTACAATGACATTCTCAATGATGTTCTCATTTAAAATCACTATATCCCTCAAGCTACCTGAAATACCAGAGATAGTGAGAAATAATGACAATGCCAAATCTTTTGTTTTTTCATCACAGTGCATCAGAATCCTTATTACTAACAAACGAGTGACAATAACTATATACTGTGAGATTCAAACTAAAACTTACAGAAATCTAGTCAAATACATTTATGCCCTTATTTCTTGCCAATATAACCTCATTCATGTCAGTCATATCACAGATACCCCACCAATTCTATTTAATTGTATTTAAGAAGCAGTTGGTGTTCATTTTAGAAAAAGGAACCTGCAACAAAGTGATGCCAGAAGAGATACAGTAACAGGAATGGAGAAGTTTCATTTTGAACATTCTGCAATCTATTGTCTGTACTCAAGGATCAAAGGATTTTAAATCTTAAATGCCAGTTTTAATGTTCACTATTCCCAATAAAAAACTTGTTAATAGTAGGTGTAAAAAAAAACTGTTATTAACATTAAAACATACAACTTTAGGGCTATTCAGTAACAGTGTACCACATGTTCTGCAGGAGACTAAAAGATGAAAGAACATGAACACGAATGGAAAGTCATATTACTTAGTAATGCTACAACCTCATCTATTAAATTTGTCAGATTTTGCATTAGCAGAAGACAGCGGGTGACTTACAGACATGAACAAAAGTTCTTAAATAAGGCAGGGTAACCAACAGATACTGAATTGACTTTTAAACCTTGAACCATATCAGTACAATTTTGCTCAATAGTATAAACCAGTTCGGTTTTTCTGTCTCACAGTGAAAAGCTATATAAACTCATTTGCTTTCAGAGTGGTGGTCCTACCTCATAGATGATCTCCTCTCATGCACTTCAGCCACAAGGAGGGGGGTCTGAGAAGACACAACGCTGTCTTCTCCTCAAAGGGATGGAGCAGCAGTAATCGCACTTCTCTACCCAAGGCTCTGTCTCATGAGAGGAGGGCAAGGCAGTAATGGTAATCCCCTTTGAATGCAGTGCTTATCATCCACTATCAGATGCTGCACCCACAGGGGATTATAGGAAAACCCACCGGAGGCCTTGTTGGCTTGTTGGAAGAGTTAAATGTCATTTAACAGGTTTCCAAGTTGATCTCCCTGGCTCCAGTACAAGCTGTCTAATACTGATGCTCTTACGGGGTGCTTAAAACCATTACTCAGTATTGAAATATTAACTGAATTGATTGTCAACCATTTTATTTGTTAACTGCGTTCCATAAAGTAATCTTCAAAATGATTTAATTAAGGTGAACTATTGTTTAAATGGGCCTGCTGCATGACCTTAAGATAAGACAGTGCTGTTCCTAGTGGTTTCAATGCATATATATTCCATCCTCAGTATATACATATTCAGTAATCTGGAGAGTCTGTATAGCCAGAATTGGGAAAGGGCTAAGATGAGACAACCAACTTTCACGTGGGGGGGAAATGGAAGGGCCTAGGAATATGTGAAGCCTAAATAACACATGGAGACATTGGAAGCCCATAAAACTCACTGAGGGTACAAATATGAGATAGGGCTTATAAGTGGGAACTGTCTGGTAGATTGGAGGGAATAATTGTGTGTTTCTTGTATGTATGTGATCATGTGACAGAGCATGGAAATAACACATTACAAGAACAGACATAACTTCTGTAATTACTTACTTTTGGAGTAACATAGACTCATAGAGTGGGAAGAAACCACAAGGGTCATCCAGTCTTTTAAGATGTAATGACTGGCAAACTAATTATGGTTGTGGTGTAACAAGAAACATTCAATCATTGGCCCATTTTACAAGAGGGATAAAACTGGTCCAACTACTGCATTTCCTAAAATGAAGAAAACCAGTGTGACCAAATGTGATGTCACATTGTTTAATCTCAAGCCATATCAGGAAGAGTGGCTGACAGCTAGCCACATTTCCTCATGTGGACTGAGTGCTCTTAGACCTTACCAGCCATATTTCATGGTGTGACTAGAGAATTAGCAATGTGGCATCATGCTTTGTTGTGTCACTTTCACCCCTCTTTTCCCCCAGAAAGTAGGGGAGTTGGGACAGCAATGGCAGGAGATAGGGTGCCTTATGGGATTTATTATAAAGTAAAAATTAGAAAATCCTTGTCAAGTTGTGTAAAATATGTGGAGAAAAAACTCACAAGGTTAATGATAATGAGTTACTTTTTCTAGCCTCCAACAAGTGAAGAAACCAATTACTTTTGAAAAGTAGCATTCCAAGTTCTGGTGTTAGAAAGCAGCTGCGTTTTGCCTCAAAATACTGAGATTAGTTGAATGACCTTGGGTCTGTAATGAACTTGTTGGAAAGCTACCTGTATTTGTAGGATGCCCTTGTCAAGACTTGCATATGTGGAATCTATAGAAACTATGAGTTTAAACAGAGTGTCTGGCTCATGGAAGAAACGGTTAAATAAGTGGTGAAAAAGGAATCTCTGGTCTTCAAATAAGTCTATAGAGGAAAATAGCAGAGAGACAACTCCTAAAGTAATTACTGTATTGAATATTTCCAGGGGAGCAATCAGTTAGATATGAGGAATATATACCTCAAGGCAAAGAACTTTATTTTCCAACCAGACAATCTGCCCATGGCAAACACTGATTTATTCATAGGGGAAATCATATTTGGACAGGGTGATCAGCATGGCACTTTTCATTTTTGCTAATTAGGATGGTCATAATGTGTCTCCCAGTTAAGTCAGGTGTGGATTATCCCTTTTGTTAAGTACGCTATAATGCCTCTGAGGAAATCTAGATGGACATCCATGTGTGTTTGTTCCTTTGTCTTATGTAGAGGACCCGTTTCAACCGAGGAAGGGAACATTTTTGCACTCAAAATCCTTAAGGAAGAAACCCTAGATTTCAAGGCCTTTCATTCTTAGGTAGGAGTCTGCCTGATGCTTCCTTCTCTGACATCAGTCTGATACCTGAGAGGACGCTTCTTAGCTCCTGCTCATGATATCAAGACACTTAAGGCTAAGTATGTCACACCAGTGCCACAAAGAGAAATGGAGTATTGTATATTATATAGCATGTCTGTGGACAAGTGGCTGATTGTAGCATCCTAAGACTTGCTAAGAATATGCTGACTGAACAGTGGCATCTATCAACCAATACTGGATGTACAGATATAACCCTTACTTTGCTAAACATCTTCTATAGACAAAGTATAGTCTTCATTCAGAAGTGCAGAGCCATTCCTTTCTATCATGTAGTTTTGGCTGTCAGTCAGTAAAAATACACCCTGGCGTTGGTTTCCACTATTAATCTAGGATATTCTTGCTAGGGTTTTCTACTCTATTCTAACCAAAGACATCGGTTTACTTTGATCACCAGCTTCCAAAGCCTGCAAATTTTCTACATTTTTATTTGCCATAATTTTGCAAGATTATAAACATATTTATTCAAAATTTTAAGCCAGTTTGATGTCAATTCCTGGAAAGTACAAGCCAATGGACTTGATGTCAACATGAAGATTCTAAAACAGATTATGAAGCAGTCAGTCTGTACATACTTAAAAAGAAATAGTGTTTACTAAGAGCATGTGTTTCTCAAAAACAAGTCATGCCAAACTAATTTTATCTCTTTTTCCCCCTGGAGTTACCGACTGGTAGATCAGGGAAGTGCTGTGGGTGTGGTTATATATATATATATATATATATATATATATATATATATATATTCCACCATAGCTGGATGCACAACAATGACATCAGTGCTGAGATCAGGGCGGGGAGGTGTCCTCTGGAGGACTCAGAGCTTCTGTAATTGTGCATCTGGCTGTGGGGGTGTGTGTTTCCAGATGCTTCTCTGATCCTGCTGTTCATGTTGAAGCACCGAAGGCCTATACCAAGTAGCTTTGGGGCTATAAAGTAAGCTGAAAGGGGGGCTTTGTACACTGTGTAGAGACAGGGATGCCAACCCCTGCAATGCTTGAAAAACCACATCCTCATGTGTAAGGGGCAGGTACTCATGGAGATGTCCCAGCATGAATTCCAGCCATTGGATGGGTGACTTGAAATAAATGATGGATATTAAACCTGCTTTTAAACTTGAATCACGTGTGATAGAATCATAGAATTTTCGAGATAGAAGGGGCCATATGAGTTATCCAGTCCAACTCCCTGCCATGCAAGAATGCATAGCTAAAGCAATCCTGAGATGTCCATCCAGCCTCTGTTTAAAAACCTCAAAGATGGATAATCTACCACCCTCTGAGGCAATCTGTTCTATGCTTTGGTCAGACCTCACCTGGAGCATTGTGCCCAGTTTTGGGCACCATCGTTCAAGAAGGATATAGACAAGCTGAAACATGGGGAGCTAGGTAGGTTTAGCTTGAAGAAGAGAAAACTGACAGGCGACATGATAGCCATCTTTAACTATCTGAAGGTATGTCTTGTAAAACAAGGAGTGAGCTTGTCCTCTGTTGCTCCAGAGACTAGAACACAAACCAAAGAATTCAGTTTAAAGAAATTCCACCTAAACATCTAAAGCTCTTCACACTAAGAGTTTTTCAAGAGTAAAATAGACTGCCTCAAATGGCAATGGTGTCTCTTTCTTTGGAGGTTTTTAAACAGAAGTTCCACAGCCATCTCTTGGTGCTTTAGTTGTGTATTCCTGTAAATCAGTGGGTTGCACTAGGTGGCTCATGCAGCCCTTTCTAATTGTATGATTCTATGATTGTAAGCATCAGTGGAATTAGATTATCACTTTTTTTCTTTTTATAACAGCTACACAATGAACTGAGTAAGGAACTGGGGTTGTCTAAAAGGGTCCAATGTGTTATAGATTGAGATATTAACTGCATACTAAGCATCAGAAATCTTGGTTATCAAAATCATTACTAGGATCCTGTTGGTTAGTCCCAACAGAGTAGACTCTTTCAATCATTATATTCTGAGTCAACATATACATAAATCCTGTGGATTCAATGGGTGTATCCTAGTGAGAAGTAAAATAGATTAGGATGTACATTGGCACTAGCATACATTACTCAAATGGTCCTTTCTGACACTCCCACTCCACATAGATACCAGGATGTCACAATTGTAAAAATAGGCTGTATGGTTTGAATTCACAGAACCACAGAATCCCAGAATTCAAAGAGGACACAAGAGCCATCCAGTCTAACCCCCTGCCATGCAGGAACTCACAATCATAGCACTCTCAACAGATGGTCATCCAGCATCTGTTTAAAAATCTCCAAGCTCAAACTAAATACTGGCATCAAAATAATACTAAAACATCCTGGAGATTTTATTGCATATGTTTATTGACAAGCAAAGCAGATATGCAGGTATTTAGCAAAATAAGAGAATGTTTATAATTTCAGAACATAAGCAAATACAGAAGTTGGAACAAATTAATTTTTAATATGTGACAGCTGTATTAAGCAAAACTTAATGTTATGGCAATTATTTTAAAACAACTACTGTAAGTCCACCATGCAGTTTAAAACAAGAAACAAACATTCTCCTTCAATTACTTTTGCCAGTTTGCTTTTAAATTCCATAAAGATTTTACTGTTATGATGGAAGCAATTAATATCGTTAGTGCCTGCCAACAAAGCAGTTACACTATATGTCTATATGCAACACAGAAATCCTTATGTTATTTATTGATTTTTAAAAGGTATATGTTGCTTTGGGAGTGAAAAGTCCCAAAGCACTATGTAATCATTAATAAAAATAGTTGTGTTATTTTTTTGTTTAAAAAAAGGTCATAATAAAGAGGGCGGCATGAAATCCACTACCAATTATACCAGATTATGATAATGAATTCAAGTTGAAGACCTATTTAAATAGTACTGTCTCCACTAATTTACAGAATTCCAACAGAAGGAATTCCATAATTTCAGCATCTGAGAAGAGAAATTCATGTCCTTGATGCTTTAAATGGGGGAGAGAGGTGGAGCTGAACTTTCTACATGGTCTATAATCTTTAAACCTCCTGTAGAACATTGGTTAAAGGAAAATTCAGAATAATTCCCATGTTGCATAAATGTAATGCAGCAAGAGGACCACTGAAGCATTTACTGTCCTCCCCAGCTTTGTAATAGCATCAGAGAGTATAGTTCATTCCCCTGTGTGTGGTCTACAAAGATTACCACTGAGAGTTGCCTTTACCAAAAAGACAGTTGCTAGTCAGCCCAGGTTAAAACCAAGCCAACTGTTTCTTCACATAATCTTTAAAAATCTTATATCATGATGGCTAGCAATGAGAACACTTTACTTATGGAAAACAAACATCTGATTTTAAAAATTCAATAGAAATCCCTGCTGATCTTCATATAGCTGCTGG
Source organism: Phrynosoma blainvillii (assembly GCA_026167975.1). NCBI lineage: Eukaryota > Metazoa > Chordata > Lepidosauria > Squamata > Phrynosomatidae > Phrynosoma > Phrynosoma blainvillii. The sequence continues at coordinate 322,604,188 of JANUYF010000003.1, read as the reverse complement.
TTATCACTAAACAGAATGTCTTTTTATAAAATGGAATGCCATCATGGCTTTCAGTTTCAAAAATGCAGTATGGATATTCAAGTGTCTCACAAAGCTTTAAACTTCATTTGTAACTAGTTTCTGATGATATTCAGATTTTTAAAATTCTGAACCTTAATAAATTGACTAACAGATGTGCAGATTAACTGGCCTCCTGCATTTGCAATCATGTCTTCCATGATTTAACATATGCCTGTGGAAGGGATGCACCCATTTGAACAACACTCTGATGGTGACTGGCCTATGTATGACCTAAAAATGATTCATGCCATCAGACTTAATTTCCTTTTTCAGTTTGGCCAAGCGCACAAGACATTCATCTCGCCAGCGTCGCCTGGCATTTAAGTGCTCTGGGTCAGCTGGTGTTTCTTTGCACATTGCCTGAAATAAAGAGAAAACAGTCACACTATTGAAAACTACAAATGCCACTTGCAACATAAATCTTGCAATGTATCCTCCTTCCTAAAAATTGCATCTTTTTCCCAAATGCAGACATTCCTGCTATACAGCATATTTCAATTTCTGCTCTCATTTCCATATTTTATGCTTTAATTGTCATTTTTACATTCTGTGGCTTCTTAGAAAGTTTATTTATCATTGGGCAGTTTTTTGTGCCTTTTGGTGGTTTCTTTTTTGTTAAATTTTAAATATTTTTATTCTTTTGCAAAACTTCAGGTTCTATCAAGGATGCTGATATGTCCCTCATGTTTATCTGTGGCAATGATTTGGCTACAGTCCTAGCGGCTCTCATCATCTGAATTTACTGTTATAAGAAGTGACTGGGCTTTCTGACATTAATCAACCCTTTTCCTTCTCTTTTCTTCCCTTCTCTGCCTTTCCCTTGATGTTTTAATATTTCAGTGCAAGTCCCAGCCACTTCTGTAAACATTAAACATGAAGAAACCTAAGGGACAATTTTTTTTTATTTGCTCACTCAAGAGCTTAAAAACATTTATGTTTCAACATGCAAGTATTTATTGCAGCTAAAGTAGGGAAATGCAAGACAAAAAGGGGAGGTGGCAAAGGGCCATTTTATACAACCAGGTTATAGCTCAAGAGATGTGAAATCCAGGCATCCTCCATCCCATTATGTCTGCATTTATAAAGACACTGAATTTTCCCCCACACTCAACCTGTAAAGGTTATCACTGGAAAGATGTTGTTCCTTTTTAGTTAACATATTTGTTGTTACTGCCACTGTTGTGTGAAATATGGTTGTGTGTTACAGATGTGTTGCACTGAATAGCATCTGTGACATCAGCTAGTCAACAACACAACACTTCCAATGACACCGGTACATCTTCTAAGATTAACTGTGTAATCCAACTATATTGATTTGTTACTGTTGCTGTTGTGAATAGTAGCATGAAAGTCTCCTTTAAAAAAGTCTACCTTGTCTCTGTTAAATGGAAACTGGATATATTAGTACTGGCAATGGATGAGAACTAGTATTTTTTTGAATGGAAAGTTGTAGAAAAAGATGTATGTATTTACACCAAATTCTAGGAGGTTTTTAAAAGTCAGATGGAATACAACCAGGACTATAACTAAGAGTCCAGGACTACAACTAAGAGATCTCTTTTATTTTTTTAGTAATTTCTAAATTACATAGCAGGATATAGTCATGGTTAACTTTGTCCCATTCCTCAAATTGATCCTGAATAGTAGCATTCCCTAATAACTTACAATATGGATTATTAGCTAGCTAAAAGTCTTGGTCTTCTAGCCAAGAGTATTTTTTCAACATTTAAAGTGTTGATCTATTTTTTATCTCCTTGTAGACTTATAAAGCAGACTCTGATTAGCTGTCATTTTATGAGAGTAGCTAGTAAATCACAGAATAATGTACCACTAAGGGATTAAGACATTGCTTTTGTAATGTACAGAGACAACAGTGAACCTTGAAAGTTAAGAGATACTGGTGCCAGTAAGATAAGAACAATGAGACAGGCTGTTATCAGAAGATTAAACATCTAGGGAACAGAAAGGTGAAGTTCTCCTGAAATGGAAAGAATGAAGCATTTTGAAATAGCCACTGATGAATAAGTTCAAGTTCATAGGATATAAGCATTTTAACCAAATATACAAGCATTTTGGGGGCAGCAAAAAGGAGGCTGCAGTGTGTGGTTGCCACGTTCCCCGCTCCGCCGCTCCCAGGAGTGGGCCACAGCCACCCCAAACTGCATTGGGCCCAAATGACGTATTTTAGCATGAGCATTTGTACATTTCAATCCATTTCTTCAGAAGCACTAATTCAGAACAGTAAAGTTGTCCAACTGTGGAAGGCTAGGGAGCCATGTTACCCACAGGAGACTTTGGAGGGATACACCTCTGCAACGCATCTCCTATTACAAACCAAAATCAAAGTTTTTGCCCCCAAAAGCCCTCTAGGCTGAAATTTTCACCATGTTTGGGGGAAACAACCTGGGTTTAGGCCCAGGGGAGGCCTTTTTTTAAAAAAGTGAGCAGAAATCTTTTCATGTTCACTTCCTGTTTCCAAAAAAGGCCTCTCTTGGGCTTAAATTGGCCTGAAGGGTGTAAAATGTGGTGGAAATGCATCACATGCACCCTAGAGCCCATTCCAGGGCAAAAACAATTCCTTTTTTTAACCCCAGGGCCCCTCCAAACATGGTGGAAATGCCCTCCACATTCCCTAGAGTGCATTTGGGGACATTTTGGAGCAATCCTTTTTGCCCTGGGCCCCACAAAAATGTACTGTACTATACACACTATACAGTATTAAGACACAGGTATTTAATAACAATTTACATACCTTATTTTCTGGCATATAAGACTACTTTTTAACCTGCAAAATCTGAGGTTAAAATGGGGGGGGGGTCGTCTTATACTCCGGGTATAAGGAGGTTCATGATAGGTTTGGTAGTTGTGGGGATAGGATCACAGTATAATGAGATAGAGAAAACTGCAGATTGTAACTCTGGTAATAAACCTTTAAAAACCTGTATAAGATGATACAAGTCTGCCATTGGGATACAGGCCTGTAACTGAGGTGACCAAAATATAGCAAAGTTCAGAATTCCAACTCAGTTTTGAACATATACATATATGGCCTGAACTCAAAATGAAGCACCATGCCCTTTGGACATGCACAGTAGTACTTTCCCCCTACTAGAAAATCAAGCTATTTTAACACCTAGAAGGAGCATATTGTCTTGTCCTTAGTGTGTGCGTGTGGCAAATATAATAGTGTATGACCCATGACAGGTAAATGTTGGTAGTGTATATTTAATACATTCTATATGCTAAACTGTATAGATGCCACTTAAAGTGGTAGCAGGCCACAAACAATGGCTCTTTAAAGCATGTATCTTCCACTCACTCAAATCAGGACTTAGACTGACTACACTAATCTCAGTACCCTTTAATCTAAATTAGAATTTACTGTTCAAATAAATGATGTTAAAACTCTCATACCAAAAATGGATAAGGCAGCATACCTAAAACAGAATGCTAAAAGTAGGTGATATATTGTCTCTACTTTGTTGTTATAACTTTGATGTTATAAGATGCCTATGTGCACACATACCTGATTGATCTTTTGTTCTATTTCCCCTGAAAAATCTGGTATTGGCCCAAAGCTTTTCAAGACACGTATCATGCCTTCACGGTATCTGTCGCAATAGTTCAGCATTCCTGAAATAGAATTGGATATTTGTTGTTAGTATTTTCCAAACAGAAATTCATTCATGTACAAAGAAACACAAAATTCATAGAATTTCAAAACTGAGAAAAAACACATATAAATACTCTAGAGTCTAATACTTGTTCTAACGTGTTTTCCTATACTGAAAGTATTCCAAACTCTCTCCCTGGGAATCCCAGAGTAAGGCAACTGAAGTCTTTCAAACACCTGGTCTCAAGGTGAATTTGACTGGAAAAGCAGCAGATGTATACTAAATTGTCAAACCCCTGGGATATAAATTTTTTCTGCTTCAGAAAGTTTGATCCTAACAAAGTGTCACAGAAATATTCTTAATAAACCAAATAAATATAAACTAAACAAACACACACCATATCCTTTTGAACAACCATAATACAACCAATAGAAGTGTTCAAAATATATTCTAAATAAACCCCATAGTAAAGACTAAGGAAAGAGTAGGTGATGTTTGTTCCCATTTGGAACAGTTCATAGCAATCTGGATGAAATATATTAGTAATGGCTATAGGAGAGGAATTCAAAAAAGCATGAAAAACAGGAAGGTGCTCTATTAACACATAACAGAGAAGTTAGCAACAATGGACAAAGGTGGAATGGATGTTCAGCATTAGAAGTAATTTTCAACTGATTTTCAGCTTGTTTGTTTTGGTATTTTGGTGACCTGAGCAACAAGAATACAACATATGTCATTAAAAAGAAGGGTTTATCAGATGGTAGGTTCTCTCAATCTATTTTCTTTCCTGTTTGTTTGTTTTTTTACCCTACAATTCCATAGAACAATTATATGTCCTGGTGAAAATCCTTCCCTTGATTTCAGTTCTCAGGTTTATGGCTCTCAGGTACTTGTTCATACTTTCAATTCAGTTATTATTCTGTGATTATCACAATTCCTTAATATTTTGCACACTACAGGATTACGTAAATAAAAGGAAATGGACCAACCTTCTCCAACCTGGCTCCTTCTAGATATGTTGAACTATAAATCACACCACACCCAAGCATTGGGGGTAGGGTGGGAACAATAGTCTCACACATCTGGAGGGCATCAGGTTAGGAGAGGCATCCAGAGAACATCCAATTGTTTGAAACTGAGGAAATTCAACATACGGCCTTTGTAAGTGTGCCTTCCTGAAACACAGTATGTTAAAGACTGGAAACAATCCAAATCTACAATTGTTTGAAAGTAGAACATTGCCATATGGCAAGATAGTATAAGGCCAGTGCTTCCCAGAGTTTGGTCCTCCAGGTGTTCTGGACTTAAACCCCAGAAGCTAGTGGTATAGGCGATGAAAGAGGGAAAGGGAAGAAGCACATTAATTATTCCCAATGTTACTCTATGTAGACTAGAGAACAGCCTTACAGAATGTGTCAGAAATTTGCAGAGATTTGAAAAGTGGGTTTGTTGATTTGTGCACAGCGAATTACTCCTAATCTAAAGTAATGCAACTATATCTAAATTAAGGCTGGCATCATATGCACACTTCCTCAGAAGCCAATGTAATGAATATTTAGTTGAATTAATTCTGATTAATCATTCATAGAAACAGCACAAACGCAGTGGCATAGATCCAGTGTTTTGCTGGTAGTTGCCTACCATAGAACATTCTATTCCCTTTTCTTTCTCCCATACAGCCCTCTGGACTATCTAAAAAATCTGGCTCTGGCAGGTTTCCCACCTTGGTTTTGGGGGACAGACGGGAGCCAAAGTTGGGAGAGTGTTCCAGTTCCACTGGATTCCACTGTCTCACCAGTAGAGATCTATCATGGGATCTTGCCCTGTGCTTCTATACAATGCAACAACAAGATGCAAAAACAAAAACGCAAAATCTTTCTGATTAAATTTGTAAGACCCTATTTCAAACAATGTTTGAATCACACCTTGACACATTATGTTCTGGAAGCAATTCATTATGCTTTCATTAATTTTAACTTATGAATTATACTTGTTGTGTGAGCATGTTAACATATTGCCTGCATATTACTTATTTATTTATTTTTATATTAAAAAACTATTTAAAATATGAAAAATGCCTCAAATTGCCCAAAATGTTTCCCCAGTAACAATTTGTCAAAAAGGAAAAAAATTATATTGTCTATTTTTATTGACATTTACCCAATTTACAATATAAATTGTGATTCAAATTTGAAACTGCTAATTATAAAGGAGCCTGCTGGCAAAACATATACTAAAATATACTAAGTTTATTCTGGGCAAGCTGCCTGAAAACTATAAATACCCAGTCTACTTTTCCACTTTTTTTGCAGAATATTTTAATTGGCTTAAAGTAATTCAGAGAAGTTAAAAACAAGCATATAATCTTCCTGCACAATGTGGAATCTCAAAAGATTAAGCATGTAACACAGGAGGTACTTTGTATTAAGATAACACTATGATAGCTAAATTAGACAAGGGCTCTGGCAGCACTATATTGCTGGCAGTGTTTTTCGCTCAAAGAATTTCTGATAGCATTTTTTTTAGTGCTGCTATGCCAAAATTTTAAGATGGCCAGCACAGGGATAAGAACTCATTGGTTCCCAAATCAACATCCACCATTATCATATTAAGTCAATTAGATATCTTTATAGTACTTCTCTTGTTTAAAATGTGGAGGGTTTCCTTTCTGTCTGTCAGCATTCAGTTCTCATGTTTCCCTCTTTCTCTGCGTTCTCAGTGACTTGCTGCTGGCATTTGTTCTCTCAGCACGAAGCTACTGGCACAGTGCCATACATTCAGTTCTCTTCCCATCTCCAACAGGTTGTAATGGCAAAGCAAATATTCTTACAGTACAAACTTAAAGTACAATCCAAGAGCTAGTGTGGAAAAATGGTTTGAGCATTGGACTAGGATTTTGGGAGCCCAGAGTTCAAATCCCTGCTCAGCCATGGAAACCCACTGGATGACCATGTTCTCTAAGCCTCAGAAGAAAGTAATACAAATCTCCTCTTGCCAAGAAAACCCAAAGATAGGTTTGCCTTAAGGTTGCCATAAGTCAGAAACTACTTGAAGGCACACAACAACACAATAGTGGACACATGTATTCAACTGTAAACCCCAGTTAATGCAATGGTAAATGTTTACAGTAGATGTGAGCAGAAATAGAGTCAAATGTACTTCTCCACCCTGCAGTCTAAACCCACCATGGCTAAATTCTGTGTCTCTGGATTTTGATAGTAGCAATCTCTCCCACCCCCATTCGCTTTGAAAGAAGGTATACAAGGATTGAGAACCTTGTTTTTCAACCTGAAACATTTCAGAGACATTTGTTTGTTTCACTTCTATGCTGTCTTTCTTCCAAAAAGGGACTCAAGGTGGCTCAGAAGATAGCCTCAGAATTTAACACAATTTAACTTACAGACCATTACCTCCTCTCCACTTTGATTTAATGTGAATCAAATTTAATGTTTTATTTGCTTGGTAGCAGTTTTTGCTGTACCATAGTGGCTGCAGCAAAAACTGGTATGATGCCGAGCCCTACATATGGAGTTGTAGCATTCATCTTAGGAAGGATGCATTCATTCTGCAAACACTGGATTTAATGGGCAGCCTACAAAGACAGAGAGGGATAAGGAGCATACATCAGGAAGTCTGAGGCCTCTGAAGTGGTTATGGTTTAGTCTTCTGTCTAATTTGGTGCAAACTAATGAGAGGTGGAAAGTACTAATGTCTGCTCCACACCCCAATTTACCCATGTATGTGTATATATATTGTCATTACTGTGTGCCTTCAACTTATGTCAACCCTATCATGTGGTTTTCTGAGGTACAGAGCATGTGACTTGCTCAGGGTCACCCAGGTTTTCCATTGCTAAGCAAGGATTTGTACCCTGGTCTCCAGAGTCATAGTCCAACACTCAAACCACTATATCATGCTGGCTCAATTTACCTTTGGGTAAATTTTTGAAGGTTTAAAATTAGAAATTAGAAAGAAATCTTAACAAAATCACTAACTTAGCTCTTCCAAGATTATCCAAAATGACACAATTCAGCATGATCAACAGTGCAGGATCCTAGCAGCTTAAGAAAAGACTGAAACAGCTGGGTTCAACAAGCTGTAGAGATCCATAGGATTGAACTTTTCATAGTCAAGACAATTTAGAAAACTTTCTTTGTGCTCCTGGACATACAGCTGATGCTGGAAGGCATGGAACATACCAAATAGACTAACATAGGTCTGGATAATTTGTGACCTACAAAACCTACCAGAGTCTCTCTTTATACATCTCTTTCTGCATTCCATTCACAAATGCAGAAATGTATGGAGCACAAGGATGGTTCCTGGTAGGCCACAGTACATGGTTGGATCTAAAATTAATTTGATGGGTCAGACTTTGTGTTGGGTGCTTCCTCATGTATAGGTGATGTTGGCACTCTCAACCAGAGTGCTAGTCCACCCCAAAGCACACAACAATGATCTTTAACAATCATGCTACAGTCATGCCAAAACAATAATGATATACCTAAATCTGGTGCATCGTGTACTTCTTTAATGAAGTATTTCCTGTTGGCTGCTACCCTCATAATTCACTGTAGTGACATGTAGAACAACTATTATGAATTCAAAGAGGCATACTGATATTAAAAATTACAGTATAAAGAACAGGACTTCCAAATCTTCTCCAACGTTATTATAACATGCACTCTTAAAACAGTATTCATAATGACATCATGTCATGAACCACAGAAATTCCCACATTTAAATCTTAGTAGTAAAGGTTACATACCTTCTGCATTTAGATGCATTGTTTCCAGAGGTCCTATAAAGGCATATCGCATTCCCAAGCCGTCAGACATCACAAGGTCCAGATCAGTAGCGGATATTATTCCTTCCTGAATGTCAAGAATATTAATTATAAATGTTGAAATCCTATTTTATATAAATTTGTTTTCTTATTTGCACCATAGGCCTTCCAGGAACAGGTACAGAACAGTATACGATGTAAAAAAAATAAATCATTTGTCAGGCGGGATCCAATAGTGCAGCTGGATCCCACTGATTGTGCCAAACCCAGTGTTTTCCCATTCCTGCAGCTGCTTCCTCCATACATGTCTAGAGGCTGGAGAAAATTTCTGGAGAAAATGGTTTGTTTTTTATTTTTGTTTGTTCTTCTTGTTTTTAGTTTTGGTGCCATACAGTGTTGCATGAAGAAATTACTAATTCTACAACCACTGGATACCAAAATACACTATTGGGTCTTTTAAAACAAATCTGTTGCTGAAGCCCTTATTATTATCAACCATTGGAGTGGTCATTTGGAGGTAGAGATCATTTGGATAGACTGATGTCATTTTCTTAATTATTATTAACATTACTTCATTATTACAGTAATTACCATATTGGTATACTTTCTATTATTACAGTTATACACACTCGACAGACAGTACAAGAGCATTCTGTGCTCCTTGGGTCTTTGCCCCAAGGAGGTTGCCACATAACATTCAAAAAAGTAAAATAGCAGAGGAAAGTGATAAGCAGGAGTAGGGGCAAATGGGAAGGCAGTGTGTGGTATGTTCCCGTGTACTTAGGAGTAATTACAGTAGAGCATCAAAACAAAATGTGTGTTATATATGCAGAAGTGCATGTGCCAAAGGCTTCATGGAGACTTTTAAAGATAAAGACCAAAGAACTGGGACTGGAGGTAGGTGCCGAAAGGAAGCCAGTAAATGAAGGGCATCATATGATCAGAGCAACAAGACAGAAGCATAATTTTGGCATCCATGTACTTGCTAGACAACAGGGGACCAGCATGACATGAGAAAAGAAGGTTTTAGTAGTGAATATGATGACCAAATCATGGACCAGGGTTTCTGTTGCAAAGACAGAGAAGTGTTACAAAGCAAATAATTCACTATGGACTCAAAGGGCAGAACAAAGGATGAGAGATAACGTTAAAGCAAGAGTTCAATGGGGAGAACACCTGCTCAAACAGGATCTACCTAATGAGTCTGAGATGATGAAGAATCAAAGCAGAAATATCAAAGATAGCAAGAGGTGTGGGATTGGAATGGCAGGAGAATTTGGGATAAAGATATAGCTGGGTATCATCTGTACATAGATGGTCCTGAAACTATAGAATTTGATGGGGTCACCCAGGGATAGCACTTGTCGCAAAATATGAAAGAGGGAACAAGAATTGATCCCAGAGAGAGAGAGGAGTGTAGAAAGGAACCCATAGGAGGACACAATCACTGAAAGCCATGTCATAACGAAAGTAGTCAAGAAGAATGAGAAGTAGATGAAAGCATTTACAGTGCAGGGATCACTTGAAATTTTTGTGAAGGTAGTTTCAATGGAATGTGGGGAACAGAAAGCAGAGAAAAGAAAGGAAAGGAATCAAGGTAGTGGAAGTAATCAGCCTGCTCCAAAAGTTTAAAAGCAAAGAATGGAAGGGAAATAGGTTAGCAGATGGAGAGGAAGGATGGTTTGTTTGAGAATGTAGATGAAGAAAGTGCCAGAGAACAGAGACAGCAGCTGACTACATAGAAGAGGAGAAGGATATTGGCAGAGGAGATGGCAGCCAGGAAATAGGAGGGGAGAGGATCAAGGAAGTACATGAAGGATTTAAAGCAGGGGTAGGCAACCCTTCCCCTTTAAGGGCCGAGGGACTTCAGCTCCCAGAATTCCAGGAGCTATTGGCCAACATGGGACTATTGGCCAACATGGCTGAGGCTTCTGGGAGCCGAAGTCCCTCGGCCCTTAAAGGGGAAAGGTTGCCTACCCTTGATTTAAAGGATTGTAGGACAATAATCAGGTGAGACGGGGAGGAAAGGAGAGGGAGATGGAGGGAGTCAACTGGTAGGGGGAAAGGAAGAGAGATTAGATCAAGTTTTTAAAATATCAAAGTGTGTATTGCTGATTATTAGAACAAACAAGCATTTTATGGTTGGTCCTTCATATTCACAGATTCTTTATCCACAGATTCAACCATCCACAACTAGAAGAAAAACAAACCTTGATTTTGCCATTTTATATAAGGGATGCCATGTTACTGTGCCACTATATTTCATGGAACTTGAGCATCCACAGATTTTGGTATCCATGGGGTCTCCTGGAACCAAACCCAGCGGATTCCAAGGGCCCACTTTATTTTATGTTAGCAGCTGCAATAAAAAGGATGTTCTTTTGAAAAGTATTAGGAACCATCAATCATTACGCGGCCAATCTGAACAGTATATGTAAGCAAATGCCTTGTACTTTATGGAAGTCCAAGGTGTTATTATCAACACAAGCCATTATGACAATCCATACCTTTGCTGAGCAAGTGACATTATTGCCATCTTTGATAAAGCCCTTTAAAACATTTCCATGCAAAAATGAATCATCTACATTTCTAAATGGGGAATTTTAGTAATCTTGCACCTCTTTCACATAAACAGTTATGACTGTAGAAACCTTTAGCTTTAAAACTATTACATCGAGAGTTTTAAAAATGAACATCTCACAGCAATTGTGTGTGTGTGTGTGTGTGTGTGTGTGTGTGTATATACATGCACCTAAAATATGAAGATTCATACAGCTGGAGCCAGACTATTATATGCAGACCGTGTAGCTGCCACACATTGTATTAGAACCTGGTTGCGTCATGTAGGCAATTTGCAGGGTCTTGACATGCCCAGATTTTTTAGTTCACTACGAGGCAACTCCCATGTCTTCCAAGTGGCATGTCACAAAGTGATGTTCAAAGCTCAGTTACATCCACAGGGTAGATTGCTAAGCAAACTAGCACACCCTAAAAAAACAGGTCAGGACAGGTGCACCATTTTGTCTGTTTAACAGTTCACTGCTCATTTCTGTAAGGTTCTTTCTAAGGACATATTTAAAAAGGTGTTTCTTCCATTCTGTTAAAAGCTCAGGTTCAAATTCATTTTTTAACCAAGAAAGCCCCATTCCACACTGAAATTCTGATCAGTTACTCTGATGTACTCAAGATATTTTACTACCCGAGGCAAAGGAAATGATGGCACCCCCTCTGTTCAATATGCAGATGCTGATGGACTAGCAGTTGAATGTTTTTTCAGTACTGGCAATGGGACAGGGCCTCCAACCATATGTGAAGGCTTGTTTAGGGAGTGATAAGTTATTATGCCCTCCAGAAGGGAACGGCCAAGGGAATCAGAAGATTGACAGGGAGACAGGCGCTGCTGCCCCCCAAGATTTGGCACTTGAGGCAGCTGCTTTTCGTCCTGACTGTCAACTGCTGCAGAACGTAAATGGCTACAGATATCATAAGCTAGCTAAATGAGTAGCTCCCCGCACATTCAGCTGATTCATAACATCTGAAGGAGAAACTAATTCTGCAGCACCGACTGAATCAGGAAGTAATCATACATCCAGCTGGCTGTATTGTATTGTCATAGCCGCTCTGTGACTCTTGAGCAACACAGCCTTGCTTGACATGTTTCTGAATCTATACACATGATAAACAGCTATCTAGTTTCCTCATTACAGATCTATTTCAGAAAAAGATATAAATAACAAATATGACATTTTTCATACCTATAAAAAAACTAAAGGTTTCCTCTTGACATGAGTCTTTAGTCATAACCAACTGTAGGGGGTGGTGGTCATCTCTGTTATTAAGCCAAAGAGCCAGCGTTGTCCAAAGGCAACTCTAGTGGTCATGTGGCCAGCAGGATTGCACAGAATGCTGTTACCTTCCCACCAAAATTGTACCCATTTATTTGTATTTGCATGCATTCGAACTGCTAGGTTGGCAGAAGCTGGGACTAGTGACAAGAACTCACCCCATCACGCAACACTTGGGCTCAAACTGCCAACTTTCCAACCTCTGGATTGTCAGAATTGGTATCTTAACCATATTCCACCATATTCTCAAATTATTTCAAAATACACTTGTCCCTCCCCGTTCGTGGACTTGAGAGTCCATGGTCTTGGTCCTTCACAGACAGCAAGCAGGGAGAGTTAAAATGGTGTGTGCGGCCATTGTAATCAATAGCAACTTGAATATTTGTTTTCATGGGGGGTGGTCCGGAATGGATCCCCCGCGAATTGGGAGGGATACCTATATATTGCATCCAGAGCTTGGGAATCTTTTAAAAACATCTTTCAGAATCCCTTAGGACAGTGATTCCCAAGGTGGGAGGTATGCCACCCCAGGGGGTAATGAAAAAATCCAGGAGGGCAGTGAGGGGAAAGAAGGCAGCAGAGGGCCCTTCAGTCAAAGTACTGGTGCTCAAGAAACATAGGGAGAACCAGCAGCCTTTAGGACCATGGTGGGGATGAGGGTTGCATGAAAGTTTTCAAGGTCCCTTAAAACCACCATGCAGTCTTGCTAATCATTTAATGGGTGGTGGTATCTCCTGCTCTTTGCCTGCCTGCACAACCTCACTCCCTTAGCTGCATCTTTCACTGGTGGTGGCAGGAGTGGTTGGGAAACTCTTGTGAGGCATAGGTGCAGGACATCGCTCTATTGTTCGAAGTGGCACCATTTTGGGATGGACTAGCTGACTGGAGCAAAGAGTTAAAGCACATGGTGGTGGGGAAGTGGCAGCAAAAAGGAGCTTTTAAATTTGGGACCCCGATTAAGCTTTGTGAGCTTTGCTGGGATTTGGCTGGCAGTTGGAGCTGCTCTGCTGCTCCTGTTTTCTTTCACTGGAGACAAGCTCCACATGCTCTGAGATGGTCAACTGTTTATTCAGTGTTTTTTAAAAAATATATTTATATTTATATATGAAAAATAATGTATTTCTCCCTTTTTATGGGTTAGAGTTAATTGAGTGTTGTCCTGTTTTTTTTAATACTTATGTGCAATTATATTTGTTCCTAGCTACTGAAGAAGGCCTTTTCCACTGAGGCTAAAATGCATTGGGCTTTTTAAAAAACACCACCACCAAATAAACAGTTGATCATCTCAGAGCATGTGGCACTTGTCTAATCACTGTTTTCTGAGAGAAGAAATAACAGAAGCAGCAATATTTGTGAGGGGGGAACACTTGAAGCTGTGTGGGGAAGATATGTCTTTGGTGAAGGGAGGGAGGACTATCTGGGGTTGATTCTTGGAAAGAATCTTGGAGCAGCTCCTGTAGTTAAAATCTCTCCTTTTCTTCATCCACAGCAGTCTCCAGTCCAAGGCATGTGACCCCCTGTAAACTTCCAACACACACCGGCTGTGTCCATCTCTGCCCCAACGAACAAGGATTGAGAGTCCTTCCTCACCTTCACCCTTTGCACCTTGGGAGCGACAACTGAGCAGCTGGCTGAGCAGTGACAGAGGGGCCTCTTGTCCACACTGGCCTTTGCCACAAGTCTGGCACAGGTGTGAGGCTTCTAAGTCATTGCTCAACCAGCTGCTCTGTTGCTGCTCCTAGGGTGACCAGGTGCAAAGGAAGCAATGACCAAGAAGCCTCTTGTCCACATGGGCCTTTGCTGGAGAGGTGGGAGGCTTCTCAGCTGCTGTTCAGCCAGCTTCTCAGTTGCTGCTCCCAAGATGACCAGGTGCAAAGGGAGCAATGGCCAAGATTGGTTGTTTTGAATTTATGTAGATCAGTAGGCCTAATACCAAGAAATATGCATGCTAGAGTCATCGCCCAAGATATAGGCATCACTGGAAAAAGTTTGGAGACTGCCTTAGGAGACTTTAGAAATTGTAGCTCAAACAAGTAACTTTTTCAAGTTCTGTCAGCTGCAGTTGTTAACAGTAGATTGATATAAGTATTAAGAATTAGGTTGTGCCTGCTGGGAATTTCCCTCAGCTCTCTTGTGGCTTGGGCCTGCCATCAATCCAGTTCATTTTCATTATTTTAAAAAAGTAATATCCCATGACCTTGCAGTTCCAGCACTAAAGCACTGGAGTAGTTGCTTTCTTTTTTTAAAAAAAAAAAAGGTGCAAAAAGCAGCATGTTTATTTTTCTACAGAAAAAAAAAGTCTGCCATCCATTGCATGGAGATAAGATTATTACATTATACATGTCAGATCAGTGACAGAGTCATGGTATTGTACTTTTCACTAGCAACAATATATACCAAAAGGTTGCTTCTATAAAATAGTTTAGAATTATCTCTGTAAAACAATACAGGCATTTAAGATAAAGGCATTAAAAACAAAACAATAGGACCTAAAGTCCCTTATATCTTGAGTGTTACTTTCTGTTGATCAAAAATTTCCTACAAGTGGGAGCAATATACCACTGACTGCCTTGTCAGTGGGGGTGGGGGCAAATCCTTTTCAAATTTTAGAGTGTACTTAAAAAGGTCTATTCAAGGTGCTAAATCCTTTGCCCAAAATAGGTTTAGCACCTTTAAAGTTCAGTCTAAAACCATTCCACTCTCTTGGAAGCCATCAGCTGCCAGTGCTACATGTCTAATGAAGAACTGGCAGAATTCCAGGACTGGCACAATTAATTACAACTAATTTCAGGATGGATGCAGCCCTAATAAAGGTTTGTGTAAGTCAGAAATTATTTGAAGGCCCACACAACAATTTTTTTAAAAAAAACCATATGGCGTTCCTTCTGGACAATATGCTAACAATTATGACACTGGGAATGGATGAAGAAGTATGTTAACAATAGGCAAGGATACTTAAGATAAACTTTTCTTACATGTTTTTACCACCTTCATTTTACAAAGACAAGATTAATATTACATGTTCAGGGAATGGAAAGTGTCAGTGAGATCTACCACACCAATTCATGTGAATCACTATGGCATTTTTTGCTATGGGCATTTTTTGATGTTATGACAAGCCAGAATTCTTGGGTATTGGGCACACATTATCCCATTGCTTCCACTGCAAATAGAAGAAGCTAGACAAACCATGGCTATGGTTTCATGATATCTGAACTCAGTATTCTGGATTGTCTGTCCCTCACCAAGCCACAGAAAGAACCCATGAATCATAGAACTATAGAGTTGGAAGAGACCGCAAAGGCTATTCAGTCCAACCCTGCCATGCAGGAACTCACCATTAAAGCACCCCCAACAGATGGCCATCCAGCTTCTGTTTAAAGTCCTTCAAAGAAGAGACTCTGCCACTCTTGAAGGAAGTGAATTCTACTGTCAAACAGCTTTTACTGTCAGGACATTCCTCCAATGTTAAGGTGGAATCTCTTTTCCTGAAGCTTGCATCCATTGGTCCATGCGCTATTATCTGGAGCAGCAGAAAATAAACTTGCTCCCTCCTCAATATGACACCCCTTCAAATACTTAAACAGGGCTATCATATCACCTCTTAACTGTCTCTTCTCCAGGCTAAACATACCCACCTCCCTACACACAACTTATTAAAGACAAAAAAAAAAAAGCACTGGCTTTCTTACAAGGAAGACATAGGGTTTTGCCACTGTTTAGGATCTTAATAGGGACCTCTCACACATTACATTATTTAGTGGTGCATGCAAAACATTTTATATATTGTTGTAAGATTTGTTCAGAAGGGGTTTGCCTTTGCCTTCCTTTGAGGCTGAGAGAGTATGACTTGCCTGACATCACCCAGTGGGTCTCCATGATCAAGCAGGGATTCAAACTCTAGTGTGCACAAGTGATGAATGCATAGTTTCAACCATATGCATTGAGCAGGGAAGGATCAAGGATGTCCAGAGCTCCTTGCCATCTCTGCTCTTCTACAGAAAGGCAAAAACAAGGTCGCTCAGAATGAGTGCCAGAGAGTATGCAGTTGTGGGAAATGCTGTATTATACAACAAGTGATAATGAACTAGAAACCCAAGAGAGGAGAACAAAAAAAATTGTCTTTATTCCTTTGTATCAAATAATTATCAAAGCTTGAGAGATAGGATTCCTTAGAGCTAAAGTTACTTCTGTTTAAAGGATTATTTTCATAATTGTTTCATTCAGTACAAATGTTAAAAGTATGCCCACAGCATCTGAATGCAACAGGAAATGAAGAAAAACAACATGAAAGCCAATATTTCTCTTTTTTGACCTTTTTACCTTATTCTGGCTAGAATGAAAAAAGCATTGTTTTCAAGTGTTTCTCATGTTACGTACATTACAAATTTGTTTCCTTTCCCCCCCAGTATTTACTAGTGTAGCCTCCCCCCAACCTGATAGTCCAGATAACTGGGGAAGACAGGAATTGTAGTGCAGTACATTTGAAGGATGCTTGGTTGGGCTGAGCTGCATCAGTACATGGGGCTGACTGTCCAACATCTGTTTAAAGGCCTCCAAAAGAGGAGTCTACCACCACTCAAGCCAGTCTGTTTCACTGCTGAACAGCTCTTGCACTGAAGGTGGAATCTGTTTTCTTATAATTATACAGTAAAAATAATATAATAATTATGATTTGAATCCACTGGTTTGTGTCCTAGACTCTGAAGCAGCAGAAAACAAGCTTGCTCCATCTCCTGTATGACATCCCTTCTGCTGTTAAATACCTCTCCAGCATGTCTAGAGGAGGGTGACCAAAATGGTGAAGAATCTGGAAACCATGCCCTATGAGGAAAGATTTAGGGAGCTGGGTTTTAACCCAGAGAAGAGATGGTTAAGAGGTGATATGATAGCCTTGCTTAAGTATTTGAAGGGATGTCATGTTGAGGATGGAGCAAGTTTGTTTTCTGCAGCAGAGAATAGGACACAAAGCAATGGATTCAAGGTACAGGAAAAGAGATTCCACCTCAACATTAGGAAGAACTTCCTGACAGTAAGAGCTGTTCGACAGTGGAACACACTCCCTCGGAAAGTGGTGGAGTCTTCTTCTTTGGAGGTCTTTAAACAAAGGCTGGATGGCCATCTGTTGGGATGCTTTGATTGGCTGGACTGGATGGCCCTTGTGGTCTCTTTGAAATCTATAATATTATGATTCCATAATCATATCACCTCTCAATCTTCTTTTGTCCAAGCTAAACATACACAGCTCCCTGAGTCATTCCTCATAGAATTGGTTTCTGGACCTTTTACCACCTTGGTCACCCTTCTCTGAACATGTTCCAACTTGTTAAATCTTCCTTGAACTGTGGTGCCTAGAACTGGACACAGTATCCCAGGTGAGGTCTGACCAAGCAGAATAAAGTGATACTGTTCCTTCAGCATCTGGACACTATACACTTACCTACTGATGCAGCCTAGAATTACACTGGCTTTTTGGGCATTGCATCACACTATTGACTCATGTTCAATTTGTGGTCTACTTAAGAACCCTAGATTCTTTTCACATGCGCTGCTTTCAAGCCAAGTGTCACCCATCCTCAATTTGTACATTTCATGCTAGACATATTGCTTTACATTTATCCCTGTTGGTGTTCGTTTGCTTGTTTTGGCCCAGCTCTCCAATCTGTCAAGGTAAGGCGGTTCTCTAAGGCATTAACTACCCCTCCTAATTTGGTGTCATCTGCACATTTGATAATCATGCCCTCTATTCCATCATCCAAGCTATTTAATAAAGATGTTAAAACACACCGGCACCCAACTAGCCATTTCTCCCCAGGATGAAGGAGTAATCTTTGGGTACAGTGCATGAACCAGTTACAAATACATCTAACAAACCACAGATGCATATGCAGATCAACTGAGGAATAAAATAATACATACTCCAACAAGTCTCCATGCCTCACTAATAACTGCGTACTGGAGTCGGTTCAGTGCAAACCCATCAATCTCTTTTGTGAGTTTAACTGGTGATTGTCCAATCTTCTTCATGAGAGCATAGGTCTTCTCCAATATAGAAGGATCTGTTTCTGGGTGGGGAACCAACTCAACCAAAGGCACGTAATATGGTGGATTTACCTAGACATAAATCAGAGAGGGAAAATACAAATACACATTATGGAGATATTATTGAAGTTAATTAATTTAGCTTAAAATCAGTACTCTAAAACTGAAATAGTCTTCTACAATTATTGTTTATTTATAACACTACCAGCAAATGGTATGTGGTATAGTGGTTTGGGTGTTAGATTAGGATTCTGGAGACCAGGATTTGAATTTCCACTCAGCCATGGAAACCCAATCAGTGACCTTGGGCAGGTCACACTCTCTCAGCCTCAGAGAAAGGCAATGACAAAACCATCTCTAAACAAATCTTGCCAAGAAAACCCCATGATAATAAGGTCACCTTAGGGTCGACATAAGTTGGAAATAACTTGGAGGTACACAGCATTAGGCCAAAAAAACAATGTAGTAAAACCAACAACAGCCATAAAATCTCGTAACTTTTAAAACTCCAGGAATATTGCAAATATATATATATATAAACTTAACTAAAAATGCAAAAATTAAAAGTCCTTCACTGCACTGAGAGGGTTGCAACATGGATGCCAGGCATGCCACCCTGGGAAAAGCCCAACCAGGATGTCACCATTGAAAAGGTGTTCTCATAGCCATCCAAAACACCTCATTTGATAGGGGCACCTGGAGAAAAGTCTCAGAAGATTATCTTAAATTCTGAGTAAGCCTATGAAGGAGGAGACTATCCTTCATATAACCTAAGCCCAAACCATTTAGGGCCTTAAACCTTCATATCAGCACTGTGAATGAGTCCCATAAACAAACTCAAGCCAGTATAAAGTGCTGGCACACTATCCATACTATTAAAAATGTTTACTGTCCTTCTTCAGAAGTTAATACAGCATATAATACTGTCTCTTGACCAGATAATAGAAGTATATGGTACAGTAGATAAAAGGCACTTGGTGCTACTAACGTCACCTATACAATTTTATTGTCAGTGTATTTTATTGTTTATTTTACAGTTTATTGTCCCTCATTCAGTCCAATACTATTCAGAACATCCATTGCTTCATCTAGATCTGTTGAAAAGATTTAAAATGGGGTATCACTTTTTCTAAGTACCTCTGCATCAAAATGGCACCTACTTGAAAAACTTACATAGGAAATTGTAAGAATCTTTTTTAAGACATATAAGCAGTCCCTCCACTTTGCCAACCTAATGCAGGCTGGAATTCAACAGATTCATAAGGCATTTAGTGTACTTACAGGATGTGCAACTATACACTGCTTGACGTGCTTCAATCCCGTAAACAATTTTGTAGGCAAAAGACAAGAGGTTGAACTGCTTAGAACCACATCATTACTGACTATAAGATCTAACTGACCAAAAATCTTCTTTTTCAGTTCAAGATTCTCTGGTGTACATTCCTAGAAAACAAAATAAAACAAAATTAAAAACTTAAAGCCTTTCCCCCACTACATCACACTATAGTCCAACCAACTGGTCCACTAGTTAATGGTCCACAAGGTAAAGGTGGAGAAGAACTGTAACATTTTTATTGAAACTCTGTGGTATGTGTTCTACTACATATTACACACCTAAAAAGTAACACTTAGGCCCCAAAGCCATATAGTCTATGAAATTAGTAGCATATAGTAGACCCTTGCTGGAGTTTGGTTCCAGGATCCCCCATGGATACCAAAATCTGTGCATGTTCAAATTCCATTATATACAATGGTGTAGTAAAATGGCGTCCCGTATATAAAATGGTAAAATCAAGGTTTGCTTTCTGGATTTTTTTTTAAGGGGGGGTATTTTCATGGATGGTGGAATCCATGGATATAGAATCTGTGGATACAGGGGACTGACTGTAACTCACAAGTGAAAATTATGATTCCAGAATGGCTTTACTGAACATATTTGCACCAGATTCTGTTGGATAGAATATTTCTAGAAAAGGTGGTGGTTTTGTTAAGGAACGCACACAGAAGCAGCAAGAACATTAGGGAGATGAGGACAAATATTAACATCCTTCTCTTTACTGTCCTGGCATCCTCTGAGAAGGGGAGAGCAACCTCTCTAGATATCAACAGGCTGCAACTCCCATCAGCCCTAGACAGCACAGCTAATGAAGAAAGGAAAGTGGGATAGCCATCCAACAATGCCACAAATTGCCCAATCCTGTTCTAAGAGCATCTGTTTTAGCTACCCACCAAAAAACCTCAATAACCAAATTCTCTCTGCCTTGGGTGAAAAGAAGCCCACTTCACTACAGGGTGTTATGAGGCTCTCCTTGTCAACATTCTTCCTCCAGTTTCATTGCAGACCTTGTAAGGACAGTGATAGTATGACCACCAGTGGGAGAGGGAATGACTCTGATCTTAAATCCTCTCCCTAGTGGGAAAGAAGGACCAGCAGTATCTGCTGGACTTAATCCCCTTCCCCACTGCGATTCCCTTCTCCTTTTGTATCATGTCTTTTTTTATTATTTTAAGCCTGGGGGCAGGGAACTGTCAAATTAGCAATCTGTAAACCCGAGAGCCTTTGTGGCTGAAGAGCAGGGTATAAATATTCTAAATAAATAAAATAAATGTCACTGCTATCTTTACAAGGCAGTGGTTAGCCAAACCTCTCTCTTAGCTGCCCTTCCTTCAAGAAACAAGTGGCAAGCCATTTTAACTGTGTTTCCTGTGTTAATAGGTAATGCAGGTATAATTATCAAAATTTGTTTGGCAAATGGTGTATTAATCTTTTAAAATAAACATCTCCCTTTGCTTTATCAAAGCATGTCAGTGGAATTACTATAACTTTAGGGCCAGAATATCAAGGATAATGAACTTATGGAAAAGCTAACATACCAGATAAGATGTCTGGTCAAAACAGGGTTTTCTTCCCATACAGATATGGAAGGATTCTACTTTAAGTCAGCCACATTAAAAATGTCTATCTTTTAGATCTGATGGAACAATAATGGAAGCAACAGTCAAATCTGCAGATTGGTATTCTCTTAATATGATGTAAGATGTAACCTTACTCTTAGTACTGCTTTATTTTCCTTTAACCTTCTCCATTATTATTGTTCATATAGAAAGATGAATTTCTTGATAAAAATAGAGCTGAAAAATAAAGGATATTTTTACCTACACGTCCTACTCTTTTAATGAAGAAAAACAAAACACACACACACAGACACACATATGAAGCCAGATATTTTTCAGTGAAAGCTTTACATTTCAGATTTTTAAAGCATGTCATTTATAACTTGAGAAATCACCGGAGTCGTGGAAGATGTTTTTATATTCCAAATATGGGTTGGGGGACCCATTCCATTCTTGTTAATACGGAATGGAATTTTACTGTGTTTCTAAAGTCACAAAACAGCAACAGTGATAATGAGGTCCCTTTAGAACACTGGAGCCAACTATAATGCTGGTTCAAAACAATGCTTTGCTCTTAATGCCTGGATCAGTTTAGTCTGCAAGGTGAATGCCTTTAAATATTTTCCTTTAGCAAAGTCACAAGGCAAGGAGAACTCTGTAGATACTTGTTCAAACTAATAAAAGAACAGCACTGAATAGTTGTATTGTGAGATTCTCCACCTGAAACCCAAAGCTCTCTTTCAGATCAGATGATAATCACAGAGGTGCAGCTCAACACTCTTGGAAACTCAAACCTACAATGATTATGCAAGGTTCTGAATAGACCATTTGCTAAAGGGTTCTTTGATAGTGGCACAATTGTATTCAATTTGTTGGACTGGTGCAATAAAAGTTTCTGTCCTTGTCAAGCATGGATTTATTTTCTTAGTGAGACTGACTCCCTGAAAAACAGAGGGGAAATTAAGCTCTAAACTAGCTATTAATCAGGGGCTTCATCACTTACCACCAAACTACAAAGCCTCTGAATCTATTCAGTTCGTCCTGAGGAAAAGATCAAACATGAAATGGATAGGGCACAGGTACTGAAAGTCAGCTCACCGTGGTAAGAATCCAGCTGAGTGAATTTTAAAGGATACTGTATATTCCTGTGCTCATTCCTGTTTTGGTCAAGATCACACTTCTCATTTGCACAAAACAGTAATTCTTTATTTGAAAAGCTCTAATATCTGGATATGGTCACTGGAACCCGACTTTCAACTTAACTGAACTTTGTGACGGCATCCCTTGTGAAAGATCAATTAGGACATGCCAATTTGTTGGTGTTCAAGAACAAGAAGAGTTCCGCTTTGTTGAGAGTCCCCCCCCTTAGTTTTTCTGTTCATTAAAACTACTGTATAAATGTGAGATATTCAGTGCAAAACACCTATCAGTGCCATAAGCACAAAGTGTCCCTGAAAATCCCAATGATACCAACAAATGCTGAATTGCTGTGGATTACTTTGACAGGCTAGGCACCTATACCAAGAAAAGTTCTAATATAAAAGGGATTGATCCAGTCTTTTTAAGCAAGTTTTATACAATACTTAGCAAAGCAATTTTACATAATGTATCTTTAGGTATTCACTACATATGCATGAAACAGTTTTATTATTTAAAACGGGTGAGGAACATGTGTCCTTCCAGATGTTAAACTTTGGTTCCCACCAGCTTCATCATTATCATCATCATCATCATCATCATCGTTGTTGTTGTTGCATTTATTTATATCCCACTTTTTTCAGTCTGGGGCTCAAGGCAGCTTACGTGGGATAAAACAAATCCAACTTTAAAATTTGTACCAAACAAATTAATATAACTGAACTAATAATAGAAATAAAGGAATTAAACGCAAGACCATTAAAATCTAAACAACAAATAAAAGTACAGCACATTCTGAAAGCTCCCCCCCACCGCAAACTCAGCCATCAAAGGCCAGCTGAAACAAAAAGGTCTTCACCTGCCTTCAAAAGTATAGAAGGGAGGTAACCAGCCCAACCTCTGTAAGGAGTTCCATCTAGAAGGCCCTCTCCCATATTCTCGCCAGATGCAGGGTGAGGGTGATGGGACAGAAAGAAGCCCACGTCAAAGTTCTCAAACCATGGACAGGTATATATGGGAGAATAGAGTCCTTCGGATCTGAGCCATATAGGTCTCTACAGGCCATAACTAGAACTCTGAATTGTACCCAGAAATAGGCCAGCTGAGCAGAACTGTTTCAACAAGGGAGTTAGTTGTCTGCTCCCTGTAGCCAGACATAGTTAACAATCAGGCTGCAGCCCTTTGGAAATTTCCAAACCCTCTTCAACAGCAGCCTCATGCAGGGCATGTTACAGTAATCCAAATAATACGAAACTAAGGCATGTGTATCATGACCAGATCCGATATCTCTAGGACCAGGCACAGCTGGCACACAAGCCTTAACTGTCCACTGTTCAGAGTCAGAGTTTAATCCAGGAGTATGCTTAAAGTGCAAAGCTGCATCTTCAGGGAAAGTATAACTCCATCCAACACAGCCTGTCTCCTTAATCTCTGACCAGGTCAGCTGAGGAGTGCTGACCTGCCTTTGACTGACCACAGCCATTTCTGTCTTGTCTGGATTAAGATTCAATTACCCGTATTTTCCGGCGTATAAGACGACCCCCAACTTTTCCAGTTAAAATATAGAGTTTGGGATATACTCGCTATATAAGATGACCCCTTTTCCAATGGGGGAAAATGAGAAAGTGTTGGGGGGAAGGACTGCCAATATACTAGGTGATGCATTCTGGGGTATGTACAATTTATGGCCAAATAAGTGATCCTGGGCATGTCACACACTCTCACCCTCAGGGGATGGTAATGGCAACCCCCATTTGAAGAAACATGCCAAGAAAACCCCATGATAAGATTGCCTTAGGGTTGCCATAAGTCAGAAAGGACTTGAAGACACACAAGAACAACAAAAAAGTCTGCAATTGTTTCATAGGTAGTACATGGGAATAGGAGCCAGCATGGTGTAGTGGTTTGAGTGTTGGACTACCACTCTGGAGACCTGGGTTTGATTCCCCACTCTGCCATGAAACCCACTGGATGAACTTAGACAAGTCACATACTCTCAGCCTCAGAGGAAGGCAATGGCAAACCTCCTCTGAACCAGTCTTGCCAAGAAAACCCCAGGATAGGGGTTTACCTCTTATCCACAGCTTCCTCCCCCTCCTCCTCCTCTAACCTCGTGCCGCACCACCCCCTCCCCCTCCTCCTCCACCCAGTGTATAAGACGACCCCCGACTTTGGAGAAGATTTTCCTGGGTTAAAAGTAGTCTTATACGCCAGAAAATACTGTAACTTTCAGCCCTAGCCAGCTAGGCCTATGATGAAATATTATCGGAGTAACAGTGGTCAAAATTTTCCCACTGTTCCTAAAACCAGTAACAGCAGCCAAAGTTACTAATTTAAAGCCAAAGCCATGATCTAAAATGGATTCCTGAAGAGATTTGAGCTTGGTAAAATAACATTATTCCACATGGTATTTCATACCAACTTCCCAAACTAGTCCTCTCCAGATATAAGACAGAGACTCCATTTATTCCCAGCCATCCCCAACCAGCCTGGGATTCTCCAGATTGTTGAATCCAACTCCCATCATTCCCAGACAGATTGAGGATTAAACAAGATGCAGTCCAAAAAATCTGAATGAGCACCAGGTTAAGGAGGTCTATCATAGAAAGTACATGAGTTCACTTCAAAAGGACTCTTATCCCGAGAGCATAGAAATATTACCTTTTATATTATAATTTTCAGAATTCCCTGGCCAGTATGACAGCATGGCTAAGGGAATTCTAGAAACCGTAGTACAGAAAGTAACATCCAATCACTCTGATCCTCTGCAAACTATATTGGGCCCAATGGGTTCAGCTTTAAGAAACTTTAAGCGATGCCCTCTGTCCATAGATGCCCTCTACTTGCTAAGATGGGCAAAGAAATCCTTGTTTATTGTCCTCACCCCTGGGACACAATATCCTTGGAAGTTAGGATCAGGGCCGTGCTTTCTGATCTGCTTTTGTGTGTTTTAGCTTTTCTAATGAAAATGGTATTTCATGATTACGCTAAATGTATGTTTTCTTTTTAATTTCTATATACACCTATGCTAAAAGAACAGCACAGGCTGCCTATTAATAACCAAGCTATATTAAAGCTTTGAATATACCCTATTTTCCTGCGTATAAGACTACTTTTTTACCTGCAAAATCTGTGGCTAAAGTGGGGGGGGTCGTCTTATATGCCGGATATAAGGATAATGAGGATAGAGGTGCTAAAACTCTATATTTTGACTGGAAAAATGGGGGGGGGGTCGTCTTATACATGGATCGTCTTATACGCCGGAAAATACGGTAAATCCTTAAATGCCTCTTAGAACAACAATACACAGGAATGGGAGTTGTTTACTCTTACATGACTTCTCCTGCAAATGGGATAGCTAAAAACAAACAAAAAAACAAACAATCAGGTGGCCTTTCATATGTTTTCACATACAAACAAGCCTTATATATCTCTTATATAAAATGGCAAAATCAAGGTTTGTTTTTGGGGAATTTATTGATTGATTGATATTTTCAAACCATGATAGTTGAATCCATGGATACGGAGGGGCAACTATTCAAAGGCCTAGCCATGTTAGTCTGGAAAATCAGTATGCTAAGGGATCTTGTAGCACCTAACTGTAACTGAAAGAAGCTGGTAGCAAGAGCTTTCGTAGACTCTTCCAAGCAATATCTAAGATATAAAATAGTTATTTAACAGTAGTTTTATATCACGCTTTATTTTTTTTTATCTCAGGGAGGGAACTGACACCTGATTGAGGAGCAGTAATATATTTTTTCAAGAGAGTAACCAGTGCTACACTTTTCCGTGTAATGAAACTTCTAGAGCAGACAACATAGGTCTCAATGCAATAGCCATACAACCTAGTTATGGATCTTTTAGATTATCTTTGACCATCTATATTAAGCACAAATCTTTTTTTTTAAATATCCAAAATGAACCTTAAAAGTGTTTAAATTACTATAATTTCTAACAGTAATGAGATTAGTTGTGTTTCCTACTCCATTAGACTTTAATCATCTAATTTGTTTTCTCAGACTTCACTCATGTTAATGAAGTTAGCCATGACTACAGAGGAGATTCACATTAGTAACTCAGGGGGAAGCAGACGGGCGGCACGGGGCCGCCCCGGGAAGCTGCGTATCGGGGCCAAGGTATCCGCACTCCTCGGCCCCGCAGCGCAGCGTTCCAGTCCCAGGAAGGAGCGCTAAAATAGCGCTCCTTCCGCAAGATGCCGAAGGTGCGCAGCAAAAGGCCTCCGGCGCACCTTTGGCGCCTCTTCCGCTGCAGCGTGTGCGGACGTTGCAGCGGAAGTGTGTCGTTGGAGCGCCGGCCGTGCGGAGGGCCGGCTGCTCCAACAATGTTTTGGGGAAGGGGCGTGCGGCTGCCCCTCCCCTTCCTGGCCTCGAAAACAGCACTTTGCGCTGTTTGCTCAGGCCCTAAGTAGCTACACATTACATACTAAATAACCCAGAGTTTTTACTCAGCATGGTGGGGGGGGGGTCTTCAGAAGGCAAAGTGCAAAAAGATGACAATGCAAGAATATGGGTGCATTCTTTTCCAACTGAATGACTATCAGTGTAGAAAACAATCTGCATAAACTGATATCTGATGGATGAGTTTAAGGTTCTTCTTTGCAAGGGCTGTTGTCAATAACTGTATCTAATTTCTCACCAAATGGTTTCTAATGGCTACTACATATTACAGATTTTTAACCTCAAGTAGCTAACTCAGGGGTAGGCAACCTAAGGCCCGGGGGCCAGATGCGCCACCCCGAAGCCTTTGGACCGGCCCCAGGCCGGTCCTGCCGCCATCACCACCCGCCATGATGATATTGATTATTGTTGTTATTACTTGTTCTTGGGGTTTTCTTGGCAAAATCTCCACAGGGGTTTTGCCATGGCTTTTCTGGGGCTGAGAGAGTGTGCATGCATATTTTTTAAAAAAAATTAATGTTAACTTTAATGTTAATTTTAATGTTAATTTTTATTTATTTATTTATTTATTTATTTATTTTTGGTGCTTCGGCCCCCCAATTGTCTGAGGGACAGCAACCCAGCCCCTGACTCAAACAGGTTGCCTACCCCTGAGCTAACTCCTTAACTATTGTGAACAGCTATCTTTAAAACAATAATCCTTTTAAATTTCTCTTTTTTATATCAGTGAGACCATCAGTATATGAAACTAAAGGTGATTACATTTGGCTACAATGTGCCCCAAGTTAACTTTCTTTTCCAATCAACCTTCCAGTGCAAAGCGGTGAAAGGCAGGTTAAAAGAAGGAAAGCTACATCTAGATTATGTAATGACGAGCATTTATATTATGAAATAGAACAAATAATATTTTATGGCCAGGAAATAAATTTGATTCCCTACAATGTTGCAAATAACAAGCCAAACAATTTTTGAAGAGCTTTGCAAATCTAATGTTCTTATAACATGTATTTATTGTATTTGTATCCAGACTTTCTCCTGAGATGTAATTCAAGGCAGCTTACAATAAGTTTTAAAAGATTAAGCTAAAATGTTAGTTTAAAAAAGTTTTAAAACATTAAATAGCAGTATTAGTTTTTAAAAGCACGATTAAAACAGTTAAAAACAATTAAAATGAAATTACCTGTAAAAAAGATTGAAAATACAGCACACTACTTCACACACACTGCTGCTCCATAATTGAAATTCAAAGTCCTGCCTGAAAAAAACATAATTGCCTGCTTGCAAAAAGAGAGCAGGGAAGGAACTAATTGGATCCCTCATGGAAAGGAGCTCCACAGAATGGGTGCAACCATTGAGAAGTCTCCCTCTCATCCTTACCAACCATTCTTGCAAATGTGATAAAACTAATAGCCCTGCTCTGCAGATCTTAAAACTCTAGCTGACGTCTATAAGGAGGTAAAGGTAAAGGTAGTCCCTTGTCATGAATGTCTTGTCATAACCGACTGTAGGGGGCAATGCTCATCTCCATTACTAAGTCGAAGAGTCAGTGTTGTCTGAGGACTGCTCTGGTGATCATGTGGCCAACATGACTGCACCGAATGCTGTTAACTTCCTGCTGAAGTGATACCTATCTATCTACTTGCATTTGCATGCTTTCAAACTGCTAGGTTGGCAGAAGCTGGGACTAGTGACAGGAGCTCACCCCATCATAAGGAGATACAGTCTTTCAAATAGTCTGAATTCAAGCCATCTAGGGCTAGCATCAAAACCAGCACTTTCAAGCTTTGCCCATTGTAGGAGTGTAACAAAGTGTACAGAGAGACTGAAGGCTAAGCCAGTTCCGTGAATCCACAATCTGTATAGAAAGTTTGTTTTTATTTATTTCATTTGTATGCTGCCTTTCTCCCTGAGTGGGACCTACAGTGGAGAGTTGCTCAAAACTTAGCCTTAGACAAAGAAATCACCTTGTAGGCCGTTGCTTCAAAAGTACTGTATCTTCAGCACACTGGCTCCCTCTAGTGGGAGCCCAAGGTTACTTTCTGCCAGTTGAAACCAAACACCTATCTACAAAAATATTTATTTTTCAGGATGCTGTTGGTATTTTTGTTGTTTATTCCATTCTTAATATCATTTCCCCTTATTTCTAGTGTCAAGTTGTGAATGTCACTGCTTAAGCAGCCAAAATGACACCCAACCACAAGTGGAATGAATAAGGAAGTTTGCAGAAATTAATTGGTATTGTTGATATTATTATTATTATTATTCATTTAATTCCCATCTTTTTACCCATGCTGAATTCAAGGTGCCTTACAAGTTATGAATACCAATACAATTCTGCATACATACACAAACTGAGTTCATTTGGGCTTTTCACCTGATAAATAATATAGGATTACAGCCTTAAGTGCTTTTATTGCAACCAGGGATGTGACATAACCTTTTTCATCAACCTATTTTGTTAATTTATCTGAAATTCCCAGTTAGCTGAACAGCAGCAACTGTAACAGAACTCCCCCCTTTAAGAAATCCGATTTAATTAATAAGTCTTCCTTACAAATAGAATGTCCTTGTAACAGATTGTTGAACATCTTAACTATTCCAACAGTGTTGCCGACATAAAGAAATAGATGGCATACTGGATTTAAATAAATTATTTTGGCTCATAAACTATCAAAGAATTTGTACAAGGTTAGATAGGATTTCACCTCTTTCTTTGGTTTCCTTGTGTTCTAGACCAATATTGTTTTACAGTGGGTCCTTGTTATCCGCTGGGGTTTAGTTCCAGGATCCCCCATAGGTAACAAAATCCATGGATGCTCATGTCTCATTAAATATAATGGCTGACCCTTATATAAAATGGAAAATTAAAGTTTGCTATTTATAATTTATACTTTTTTTGAATATTTTCAAGCCGCGGATGCTTAAATCCATGGATAAAAAATCTGTAGATAAGGAGGGCCAACTTTATTAGGATCTAACCCAATATCGCTGGAATGGAAAGAATTATTATTTCATTTTAAGAATGAGTTTTGCTTGTCCTTACTGTAACAAAAAGTTTTTTCCCCCCAATTTGATTAACTGCAAGAACTCTTTAAATAAATAAAATTGATACTGGAAAACACGTTTACAGCATCAATAAACCTTGGCAGCTGTTGATCCATAAAATTTCCTATACAGGTACCTTTGGGGATTTATAATAAACTAGGGCTGGGCAAACCTGACATATTTGATTTCACTTAGAATTCCAATTTTCCATAGATCTAGTTTCCAAATTAGATTGCGATTCTGTGCCTTCCTCAGCTGTGCATGAAAATATTCATGTAATTGTATGGATATTTGGGGGAAAAGCACCTATTCCTGTATGAGTTTTTAAAATGCACACATTCTTTTTCAAATGTACACATTTTCCCACATGATTTTTCCTACTGAAAATGCTGATTTTCCCACTGAAAATGTGTATTTTTTCTTTGTGCACTTTTTCAAGTCTCTGCAATTTTGTGAACTGTATCATACATTTCAGAAAGGTATGGATCTTGAGGTCTAAATATAGTAGAGCTCATGTTTAGGTGCACATTGTACACTAAAATACAAATTTCTCAACTTGCCCCTAAAATGAACATGCATGTCCTCACCTGAATGTGAATGGCACCCTCTACTGCTTCTTTTAAATCCGTGCAACCAGTAATGAGAGAAAGTTGCTGGTCGGCTTTCAGTGAACCTTTCAGCATTCCTGTCTTTTCTAATTCTTTCATTTGTTTGCTAGTTAAGACAAAAAAAAAAGTAGAATTGTTAGCTATACTCATTACTAGAACTTGATGGTGTTAGTCACATGCGACAGTCCCATAGCATAATACATTTAAACAGCAGTTTTTCCACCTCTTTTGAATTCCTCTAACTTTTGCTTACACTATATCATGGGACCTAATGGAATAAGATGCACTGTACTGTATCTGGTATTTCTGAGTACCATGTCCTAACATGGTGCAAAGTGTAAATTCTCAGATTTAAAAATCTCACTGTTGCAAGTAGATTAGCGAGCCTGTTAGTAGCCACCAAAAAAAACAAATGGAACCTTTTTGCTGCAGTGTATTGAAGAAAGACATTGACAGTGTCCTTCTTTACACAG
The DNA here is from genome assembly GCA_026167975.1 of Phrynosoma blainvillii. Lineage (NCBI taxonomy): Eukaryota > Metazoa > Chordata > Lepidosauria > Squamata > Phrynosomatidae > Phrynosoma > Phrynosoma blainvillii. The sequence goes on along the minus strand of JANUYF010000003.1, from coordinate 322,573,265 downwards.
AGCAGGACTAGAAAAATGAACTGGTGTCAGATTCATATTCAGTACATCTTTGCGATAATAATACATTTCAATTGCAAAGGTCCTGGAACCAAATTCCTAGAAGCTCTAATGACTACCATATCCCTGAAGGTTTCCCCCAGACCTCTGCAGGTACATAAAAAAGATGAAAAATGAATGACACGTGGAATGAAGATTCATACAAACAATAAAAAAAAGGGAAGAAAAAGTCTCCAGGAACAAATGACATTCCAATTGATCTGCTACAATCCACACCAGCAGAATCAACCTTAGTGTTAAATAAAATAAGTCAATAAATACAGAGAACAAACAAACAGGTAGCCAACAGACTGGAAATGTTCAACAACAACAACAACAACAACAACTATTATTATTATTATTATTATTATCATCATCATCATCATCATCATCATCATCATCCCGCCCCTCTACATAATGCAACCGGGGCGGCTTACAACATTAAAACATACATTTCATATCCCACAATCCCACCCACCCTTTAAAATACTATCAAACAGTATAAAACAGACTTAAAATAATAACACAAATGAATAATAACTTCAGCAGAATCGGGGATAAACAGGTTGGGCTATCTTTTGGTGGCTGGGATATCTATTCAAGAAAGGCTTGCTGGAAGAGATCCTTCTTAACAGCCTTTTTAAAGCTGTTTAAGGTAGTAATATGATGAAACTCATCTGGCAGGCCATTCCATAATCTGGGAGAAGTTGCCGAAAAGGTCCTCTGGGCAGTTGCAGACAGTCTAGTTTTTATAGGCTGCAGCAGATTCCTCGCAGAGGACCTGAGTGTATACAGGATATACATCTGCATCGAAAAGAGTCACAAAAGACTACAGCAACCACAGGACCATAGCATTAATTTCTCAAACAAGAAGAATAATGCTTAAAATTCTGCAACATAGATTCCAGTCATCTATGGGGAAAGAAATCCCAGAGGTGCAAGGAGGAGTGTTCAGGAAAAATAGAGGCACTAGGAACTACACTGCAAACATGCAATGACTAATGGAGCACACCAAGGAATTCCAAAAGAAAATCAGCATGTGCTTTATAATCTTTAGCAAAGCCCTTGACTACATACATCATGAAAACCTATGGAACATTCTTAAAGACATGCGAGTGCCACTAGATTTGATAGTCCTGATGAGAAATCTGTACTTAGGACAAGAGGCCACTGTTTGAACAGAATATGGAGAAACAGAACGGTTCCCAATTGGCAAGTAGGTCAGGCAAGGTTGCATTTTATCAACCTACTTGTTCAACTTGTATGGAGAAAGTATCATACGAAAAGCAGACTTAGACTTAGAAGAAGGTGGCGTGAAGACATAAGGAAGGAACACGAACAATCTAAAATATGCAGATGACACCATATTACTAGCAGAAAACATCATGGACTTGAAACAGTTACTAAGGAAGGTCAAAGGAGAAAGTGCAATGACAGGCTTGCTGCTGAATATAAAGAAAACAAAAATTATGACCTTATGACCATGGAGGACCTACATAAATTCAACCTAGACAATGAGGAAATCTTAATAATCTTAATAAAGATTTCTCGTACCTTGGATCAGAACAGAGACTGCAGTCAAGAAACAAGAAGACGACTAGGAATGGAAAGAGCAGCTATGAAAGAACTAGACAAAACCCTAAAGAGTAAAGATATACAACAGAGCAGTAAAGTTAGTATTGCCCAAGTAATTGTATTCCCCATCACATGTATGGATGTAAGAGTTGGAGAGTGAATAAAGTGGATAAAAAGAAGATCAACTCATTTGAGATGGGGTGCTGGAGAAGAGCAATGAGAATATCGTGGACAGACAAAAAGAAACAAATGGATCATTGAACAAATCAAGCCTGAACTCTCCCTGGAAGCCAAGATGACCAAATTAAGGTTGTTATACTTTGGCCACATCATGAAAAGGCACAACTCAAAGACAATGCTAGGAAAGGTAGGAGATAGTAAAAAGAGGGGAAGACCACACACCAGATGGCTGGACTCAATTAGGGAGATCACAGCCCTGAATCTACAAGACCTGAACAATGGAGAACAGGGGGTCTTGGGGGTGTCTCATCCACAGGATCATCATGAGTCGAGGTCAACTTGAGGGCAGTTAATAACAAAAAACACAGGTAATAACTGTTATTGTCTTGCAATGATTGTCATACAATGGAGCAAGGAGTTTCTATTGGCTGGGTACAGAGCTTTGAAAAGTTGCTTTTTGGACTACAGCTCCAGAATCCCCCAGACAGTGGCCACACTGACTAGAGGATTCTAGGGGGGTTGGTCCAAAAAAGTAACTTTCATAGCTCAGAGTATACCGATTCTGTTTGAAATTCTAAGTCATGAGTACTTGTTTGTGCAGAGAACCAACATTAAACCTAAAGCAGAGGAGAGGGGGAAGTGTAGTCCATGGGTCACATTGAGCCCCCAGGTGCTTACTGTGGCCTCCCAGGCTTACCTGGACTCTCACAAAAACCCATTCCTCCCCTGAAAAAAAAAAGAAGGCAATTTTTTAAACTTCCAAATGTCCAAAAATGGTCACTCTCAACTCCTTACTATGTTTAAATAGCCCCTATGTTTAAATAGCCCCCCCAAAAATCCTCCCAACAACCATCAACCTAAAAAGCACTAGGAAAAAACTGAAGTCATAACTAGAAGCCACTTGGTTGCAAATTTTAGTTGCCTTTAGGGAAATTTCAGAAGGGTTCATTGAGGGTCCACATGGTAAAAATCAGTCTCCCTATCTGCCAGCGTTGCTCACTCCTTTCCTAAAGTGGTTTCTCTGTTCTACACCTCTGGGTCTAGAGCCTCTAAAAAGTCTGCCCTTTTGGTAAATAATAGCGCATAGAGGCTGAGTGTTATATAAACTGAAAATATATTGTACAGATAAGTACCGGTAAACCTGCTAGTTTTGGAAATAGGGGAGAACTTCACATTAGATTACTCACAACTATTTCTTTGCATTAGGACAAAAATACAGTATGTTTTTCTCTCCACCACCAAACTACTGTTTTTGAGCAATATAATAAGCAACAAAACCTAACCCACTCCCTTGCCACCATAAACTTTATACTCCTACTGCTTTACAAATAGTTCAGATCTACAATTATTATGATACAACATTACAATTATTTCTCAACCATGCTTTTGGCTTTCTCCCTGAGAACCTTGAACTTTTACAATGGAACAGGTATAAGTTTTATCCGCCCAGTAGTTCTTTTTGATCCGGGAAGGAGAAAAAGACTATCATTATGTTCAGGCACATGTTCAGTTTACAGCATCTGATACATTCATCTCAGACAATTTTAACACTCACACTTGCAGAGAGATTATTTTATCCATATTTAGATCTTCTTTCATCATACCACCATCACTCTGCTTTTCTTATGCAGTATATGATATGGTTGGTTTCAAATGTCTCTGGGAGATTTTCAGTTCAAGTTTCAAGAACATTATAAGGCTGTTCACTGTCTTGAATTTCAGTCGATACAGAAAACATTATTCCTGTAGATAAGCAAATGTTGAAAGCATGTCTTCCTGAATGGGAGAATCTGTAGTCCTCCAGATGTTTTCCTGCATCTTCCACAAAAGCCCTAACCAAGGGTGTATCTGCACTGCAGAAATAAACCTGTTTGACACCACTTTAACTGCCATGACTCTAGCCTACAAAATCCTAGGATCTGTAGTTCAAGGAGGCACTGGAGCTCTCTGACAGACCAGCCTGAATACCTCACCAAACTACAAATCCCAGGATTCCACAGGATGGAGACATGACAGTTAAAGAAGTGTCAAACTGTTTTATTTCTGCGATGTGAAAGAGCTGCAAGACAGCCAATTGTGAGGGCTGACAGGAGCTGTAGTCAAACTACTTCTCTAGAGCCACAGGTTGCCCATCCCTGCTTTAAATACAAATGTTTAAAGATATGTGTACAAGTGATGACAGATTCAAAAATAAAACAAATGTACAATATATGTAATGAGACATTTACTTGGGATGGGTGGAAGTAGAGAAGGATGTACAATAAATCCTCAAAGAAAACTTTGGTTCTTTTTTCTCTTGTCTTTTTTCTTGCTCCCTTTCCTAATTTGCTCATATCTTTCTAACATGACATGGTAAGAGGATGCTGGCCCTTTCAGACAATCTGGAGGGTGGAAATGCAACCCATTTAATGGGATGGTGTAGGGACGGTCTTGCAGTGAAGTGAGAAGAGAAAGAAAAAGAGAAGGAAAGGAAAAAGGACAGCAGCAATGGGAGGTGATGGGAATGCAGAGATCTCCACTAAGAGACATGATTAGGGTTGGCCAAGCTGACTCAGGTGCTCCACCTCACATGCCAGTGCTACTCTTGGGAATGCTATGCTAATTTCATTAGTTCTCAAATGGTGGGGAGGGACCCCCAGGGAGAGGTGTGAGAGTTGCTCAAGAGGGCTGTGAGACTAGGAGACCCTGATCCCCCTCCTCCTCTTCCCAAAATTTTTCTATCCTGGAGGGGAAGAGAAAGGAGAGGAGTGTTTAGCCTGGAGAAGAGACAGTTAAGAGGTGATATGATTTGTTGTTGTTACCTATCTTCACCTCGACTTTGACCCTATGGCAACCCTATGGATGAGACATCTCCACCACACCCTACCCCCATTCTCTACTGCTTTGCCCAAATCCTGCAAACTCATATTCATGGTCTCTTTAAAAAAGTCCATCCATCTAACATGTAGCCTTCCTCTCTTTCTACTTCCCTCCACCTTTCTTAACATGATTGTCTTTTCCAGAGATTCATGCCTTCTCATGATGTTTCCAAAGTACGACAGTCTAAGTCTTGTCATCTTGGCTTCTAGGGATATCTCTGGCTTGATCTGTTCTAGGACCCATTTGTTTGTCCTTTTGGCTGTCCAAGATGTTCCCAGCACTCTTCTCCAGCACCACATTATCTCAAATGCATTGATTTTCTTCCTATCTTCTTTCTTGACTGTCCAGTTCTCACATCCATACATGGTAATAGGGAATACAGTGGCTTGTATGATTCTGACATTTGTGCTGAAGTGTATGTCTTTGCATTTTAGGATCTTTTCTAGTTCTTTCATAGCCGCCCTCCCCATTCTTAATCTTCTTCTGATCCCCATTCCCATCAAGATTTGATCCCAGATATGAGAACTTTTACTATTTCTATTTCCTCATTGTCTAGTTTGAATGTGTGTAAGTTCTCTGTGGTCATTATTTTTGTTCTTTATGTTCAACAGCAAGCCTGCCTTTGCACTTTCTTCTTTGATCTTCCTTAGTAGGTGTTCCAGGTCTGTGAGGTTTTCTGCTAGAATTATGGTGTCGTCAGCATTTCTTAGATTGTTGATATATCTTCCTCCTATTTTCACTCCTCCCTATTCCATGTCCAACCCTGCTTTCAGTAGGGTGATGGATGCAGCCTTGTCTGACCCCTTTGCCAATTGGAAACCATCCTGTTTCTCCATGTTCTGTTCTGACAGAAGCCTCTTGTCCTGAGTACAGATTCCTCATCAGGACTATCAGATGTGTTGGCACTCCTATATCTTTAAGGGCATTCCACAGCCTTTCATGATCTATGCAATCAAAGGCTTTGCTATAGTCTATAAAGTACATACTGATTTATTTATTTTTAATTCCCTGGTGCATTCCATTAGCCATTGTATGTTTACAATGTGATTCCTCGTGCCTCCTCCCTTCCTGAACCCTGATTGTACCTCTGGGATTTCTCTCTCCATGTTTGGTTGGAGTTTATGTTGCAGAATTTTGAGCATGATTTTGCTTGCATGGGAGATCAGTGCTATGGTCCTATAGTTGTTATAGTCTCTTGTGTCTCCCTTTTTGTGGATGGAGATGTATATTGATCGCTTCCAATCTGGTGGCCATCATCTTGTTTTCCATATCTGTTGACATATGTTGATTAGCACTAGAGTTGACTGTTTCAATGGAATTGCAACAGTTCTATTGGAATATAATCTGTTCCTGGAGTCTTGTTTTTTTGCCATTTCTTTAATTGCAGCTTCCACCTCAGTTTTTAGAATTTGGGGTTCATTTTCATATGGTTCTTCATTTCATGTGTCCTTCGTGTTGTCATCTCTTTTATATAACTCTTCTGTGCATTGCATCCATCATCTTTTTATTCCTTCCTGGTCTTGAATTATGATATTTTTGTTGTCATAGAGCATCCCAGTCCTTGGTTTGAACTTTCCCTTGATTTTTCAAACCTTGTGAAATAGGTCTCTTATTCTTCCCTTTTTGTTGTTGTCTTCTATTTCTCTACCTTTGTCGTTGTAATAATTTCCCTTATCTTTGTGCACTAGCTGTTGTACTGTTGCATTCATGGTTCTTATTCCTATCTCTTTTTTGTTTTGTTTATATGATATGATATGATAGCCCTGTTTAAATATGTGAAAGGATTTAAAGCTGGAGCACGCTAGCTTTCTGCTGCTCCAGAGAATAGGATATAGAACAACAGATGCAAGCTATAGGAAAAGAGATTCCATTTCAACATTAAGAAGAACTTCCTGAAAGTAAGAGCTGTGTAACAGTGGAACGTGCTAAGAGTGGTGGAGTCTCCTTCTTGGGTTTTTTTAAACAGAAGCTGGATGGCCATCTGTCGGGGTGTGTTTCTGCATGGCAGGGGGTTAGACTGGATGGCACTTGTAGTCTCTTCCAATTCTATGATTCTATGAATATACACAAATGTGTGAACAAAAATAAACACACTAAACAAACAAAGTATTTCATTCAAAAACTATGCCCTTCGGTCCTCTGGGAGGAATCTGCTACAGCCAATAAAAACTAGGCTGTCTCAGACCTCCCAGAGGGCCTTCTCTGCAACCGCTCCCAGACTTTGGAATGGCCTGCCAGGCGAGATCCGTCTCATTACGTACTACTCTTGCTGCTTTTAAAAAGGCAGTAAAGATGGATCTCTTCCGGCAGGCCTTCCCAGAATAACACTCTGGCTCGAAGGGATGGTTTTATCTGCCCCTCCCTGATGCTGCTACTATATGTTTGTTTATTGTTCTGTTTATTGAATTCTATTTTTTTAATAGTTTAATTTAGTTGTAAGGGGTGGGAGGGTTGGATTTGGGATAAGGAATGTTTTAAAATGTATGTTTTTATTATTGCTGTTCCCTGCCTCGATTGCGATGCAGAGAGGCGGGTTATAAATAAAATTTATTATTATTATTATTATTATTTGGCAACATTCACATGTGGATGCAAAGGGGGTCACAAGGTTAAGTCTGAGAACCACTGCATTAGATGCTTTCTTATATCACAGATGGGAAATTCAAGATAAAAGCCTCCTGAGCATAGAGTGAAATGGTAATCCAGTAACAGGATTTCTTTAGCATTCAGCCCAATTACAAAAGTTTCTGAAGAAAGTAAAAATACCACCCTGTTCACACAACTGAGTATCTATTACTATTTAATACTCAGAAACATAAACCTGTTTTGCTAAATCTCCTCCCACAAATATTCTAGGTGCTCATTCATTCTGCTTTTGTCTGGGCAAGAACACAATGGCAGTGCAAAAAGTAGATTTCTATGAGTATCCATGGACTGGTGCTCCCCCAGACTAAATCTATTAACTGCAGTGTACACAAACAAATGCACATTCTCTGTTAGCAAAATGCTTAGAATACTCTTTGAAACTGCTCCTAGTAAATGTCCAGCTGTGAGACTTTGGTGCCCTGTATTGTACTGTTCTGAAGAACTTTCTTACAGCAGCAAGTAGCTCCAATCGGTGTTGCTTCTTCTGATCTAATTACGGTATATCATTTCTGTAATCCCCTCTCCCCCGGCCCAAGATTTGGACAGCTCAGAAATACAGTGATAATCTAAACCTGCTGGAACATAACACTGAATAATCTTAGTTATTAGCCCTTAGTTTAGGTATAAAATCCATCATTATTACATTATTATAGGAGGCAAAGTGGCTGAGAGTCTGTGTGTTATACCAGCCAGGCAAAGCTGTGTTGTTATAGTATGTCCATTATATTGTAGAAACTGATAGCATTGTTATTCAGGTTCCTGTTAAGTTAGCTTTCTGTGAGGAAATGCACATGTCAGGCTAGGAAGTTGGTTGTATAGGCAGAGCAATTTAAGAGACAGATAGTCAATGAAAAGAATCAGGGGAAAACTGTGAATATTAACTGCAAGTGGAAATAAATATTTCAGATACTTAGAAACAAAGAAGTACTGATCTGAGACCAGGTCTACATATCTTGGCAGGCCTATTTATAGGCACCTAGATTTAAATCGCAGACTCTCTGGTTCTGATGTCACTGGGATGGTGAATCCAATTCAGGTTTTAGTCCATAGATGAAAGAATCTATCCAAGGTTCTGAACTATTCTGTAGAAAGGGCTTGGCCCCCTTGGGTAGCTATTTTTAAAATTGAGGCTAAAATTGCAGAGGATTTACTGCCTCAAAGATATGGAAACCACCAGGTACCAGTGGATCAAGAGTGGGAGCTTTTCATCAGCACTCTTCCTGTGTTTGGCTCAGAAAAAGAGTTTGTTGTTGTCGCTGACTGCCACTGAGTCAAGTGCAACCCATGGCAACCCCATGAATGAGAGACCTCCAAGTCACTCAGGGCTGTGGCATTCTTGACTGAGTCTATCCATATTTTCCTACTGCCTTCTACCTTACCAAGCATTATTGTCTTTTGTAGTGAATCATGTTTTCTCATGTTATGTCCAAAGTACAACAATAATGGTTTAGTCATCTTGGCTTCTTGGGAGAGTTCAAGCCTTATTTATGCCATAACCCATTTGTTTGTCTTTTTAGCAGTCAACGGTATTCACAGAACTCTTCTCCAGCACCACATTTGAAATGACTTTGTTTTCTTCCTCTCAGCTTTCACAACCTTACATAGAAACAGGAAATATGGTGGCTTAAGACAATCCTGATTTGAGTATTCAATTAAATGTCTTTACACTTCATGATCTTATCTAACTCCTTCTAGTCTTCTGATTTCTTGGCTGCAGAAAAAGCTACCATCATCCTATTGTTCTGGGTCTTGAGGTTGATTTTTTTCACTGGAGTGAACATGGTTTCCAAACAAGTGGGACAGGGTTAAAAATGGGAATGTTCACAGCTGAGAGTGATCAGGACAGAAAGCTTTACAATGGATGTAGTTTATACTCAGCTGTGAACATTAGTCAGTGTCTCATAAAATCCCAGTCCTTCCTTACACATCACTCTCAAGTACTGCCACTGTCCTGATCACTACTAAGGTTGTTGCTCTTTCTAGATCACCTGGATCTTCACCCTGTGCTCCCCCCTACAGAGCTTGGAAAGAGGTTACCTTGGGGACTACAGAGCTCATAATCTCTTAGCCATACTGGCTGTAAGATTCTAGGAGTTGTAGTCTACTACTATCAAAGTTTTCATCTTACGGTGCAATCACATTGAGTGGTAGCACTTTCTACTTGTTACCACATCAGTCAAATGTTAAATTCCTGCTCTGATCTATAGAAAACAACACTCATCCTATGTCCTCGCCTCACTGGAAAACAGAAGCTGCTGGCAAACAAGATTCCATCATGCAAACTGCTATATGTCAGCACATGGCACACAACCAGATTGAATAGTGATGGCTGAAATACACTCAGAGTTATGGTAATCATTCCTCCATTCAGAAAAAAATAGATTCCTTTTTTTCATAACAGAACATTCCACATTAAAAATGCAAGGTATGATATAAAGAGAAAAGGCATATGTTGATTATCTCACCTCACCCTTAGCTATGGCACTCACATGAGATCAACAAGAAAATCAGAATAAACAAGCTAGCGATAACCTGTCTTTTGTTCAGCAGTGTTCTATGCCCACTTTAGGCTATTATCCTCTATCCTTTGGAGTAAGCAGCCTGACCATAGGCTTACATCTGAGTCAATAAGAATAGGATCATGCTGTAAGTTCTTATACTCAACTTAGAGCTGGCAAAATAAGGGTCGCTGTTTATAATGGCTGGGATTCAGACTAATGTTGTCCTAAGAATTGAGGGATTAAGGGGTATAGGATGCATGGTGATTCTCCTATTCCAGTGGAAAAGAGTTCTTGCAGTGGTAGTTGGTGCCTTGGTGGCAGTAAGACTATCAACTACCAGTAGTCATCACAAGCAATATTCCATGGATAGAACAAGTCTGGATCTTCTAAATCCACAACTCTTACATTCTTCAATAAAAAGCGAAGATCTGGTAGAGTTTCCTCTTCTCAGCTAGTGAATGTCTCCCACACCAAGTCTTTCTCTGACCACTAACATCAGCCAAAGTTTAGGATGCAGGGGTGGCTGAACAGCTAACAGAGCCACATCAGGATTCCCCTACCAGTTACTTCCACTTAATTCTAATGTAAATCAATTGGGAGTTACAACTATTTTGCCCCACTCATTTTAATGGTATCTTAGGGCCTAAGCAGACTGCCAGAAATAGTGCACATTAAATTGAGGCACTGCCCTGGCTCAGTGCTAGGGAATCATGGGAACTGTAATTTATTGTGGCACCAGAGCTCTCTCACAGGGAAGGCTCAATGTCCCAGAAAAAAATACAGTTCCCATGATTCCCTAGCACTGAGCCAGGGCAGTGCCTTAATGTAATGTGCACTATTTCTGGCAGTCTGCTTAGGCCTTTAGTTTAACTAATGCAGACTGGATTCAACCAAGTATGTTTGGGAAAGCCACACAAAACATGGGTGTCAAATTATGAACAGTATGTATGTATTGCTTTCCTTTTGGTAATATATATATGCAGTTGGGTATTTTCAGAGTTGTGATCTGGCAGCTGCCCACCCCTCACCTAGAGTCTTGTAATTCTTATGTGTGTGTATGTGTCCTCAAGTTGTCAGTCCACTTATGATGATCCCATAGATTTAATTGGGCTTTCGCAGGTGAGGAATACTCAGAGGTGGTTTGTAATTGCCTTCCCCTGATACATAGTCTACAGCATCTAGTATTTTCTGGTGGCCTGGCTCCCATCCAACCACTAACAATGGCTGAACCTACCTAATTTCTAAGATCAGATGAGATCTGGTGCCTTCAGGATATTTAAACCTTACCTTGTTGTTCTTTGCTTCCATGTTAATTCATACTGGAAGGCATCTGATTATAATTTTGGCTAAACTAACACAATTGTGAAGGATAATTAGGCTTTAAAACTCAGGTGTCTAGGAATTCAAATCTGCCAGCAATTCACAGTAAACAGCATTTTTATCTCACCCTTCTCTAAATGTATATTTTGATAACTTTGCTGTTCAGATAGTAATTGCAATCTTCATGATAACTGCTTTTATATGCATTTGCAAAGTGTAACTCACTTCTCATCAATTACAGAGGAACCAGCCCAAGACCTCATCAAATTTCATGACACTCTCATTAGCTACTGTTTTTGAGGGTTAAATGAGGCATGACAAACTGGGGAAAGTTAGGGAGTAGAGTTTGTGGATTTCATACCACTCTAGCTTTCTTCCCATAACTTTTCTCTCATAGCTAGCAGATAATCTGAATCCATACTCACTCCTTATTCATCATCGTTTTCAATTAGAAGCTAAACAAAGCAATTGTACAATAAATGAAATGTTATAATAGATTCTCTGTGCAAAATGGAGGCAGATGGCTTACCTAATATTTTCCAAGGCTTTTGTAACCTGCTCTTGCACAATATCATAAAGTTTGACCTGGAATCCACCTGAGGCAAAAACCATGGCCCAGCTGCATCCGATGAGTCCGCTAATGAGAAAATTAAAGAGAAGACAGTTAATATGTGTATTTTGTTACTGGTATCAATAGTAGTCAAAAGGAACAAGTGATAAAAATTAGTAAGACTAAAAATTAGTCTTTCCTAGTAGAGCTTTTATTTAAAAGCAACGATCTAGACATAGGAACTTGGCCATATAAACTAAATTTCCTTCTTTCAGTTAGTCTCAAAAGTGCTACAAGAGCTCTACTGATTTTACAGACTAACACGGCTATATCTAAGTAATTTCTGGTTAGTTAATCATCACTTGGTTCACGCCCTAGAATGTCTTAGATGTTACATGCATCTCTTAATCTAGATCTTTCAAAACATATGTTGAATTTCCAACTGATGGAGCCAAGCAAGGGTTAACAAATTAAGCAGAGTTGAAACAGTGGGCTATATAGGCGTTTTCCAGAGAGCCATGAAAATATTCTCTTGTCTGGACAGTTTTCGAATTATAATATTCACAGGCCATTTCTGGTTAAAAATCTTGTACTTCTGTGAGTAATAGGTGGCTGGCTCCTTCATGCACTGTGTACCATTCATATGACCAAGTGTGATATGCATATAAAAAGACTCAGATGCACATATTGATATCCTTTAAGAGAATATGAGTCCAATTCACCAGTGCACTTAGAGAGTATCCAACCACATATTATACGAGCAGAGTCTAAGCCATATTTATAGTGGGGGAATTAGCATTGTTTTTACCAGGTCAATTTAGAGTCCATTCAACTTTAATGTGGCTTAACATATTCAAGTCACCCTAGCTGTTCTTCCTTGGACTGGATAGAATCATAGAGTTGGAAGAGACCACAAGGGCTATCCAGTCCAACCCCCTGCCGTGCAGGAACTCCCAATCAAAACATCCCTGACAGATGGCCATCCAGCCTCTGCTTAAAGACCTCCGAGGAAGGAGACTCCACTACTCTCCGAGGGAGTGTGTTCCACTGTCGAACCGCCCTTACTGTCAGGAAGTTCCTCCTAATGTTGAGGTGGAATCTCTTTTCCTGGAGCTTACATCCATTGTTCCGGGTCCTAGTCTCTGGAGCAGCAGAAAACAAGCTTGTTCCCTCCTCAATATGACATCCCTTCAAATATTTAAACACGGTTATCATATCACCTCTCCTCCTCTCCAGGCTAAACATTCCCAGCTCCCTAAGTCGTTCCTCATAGGGCTTGGTTTCCAGACCCTTCACCATTTTAGTTGCCCTCCTTTGGACACACTCGTTTCTCCACATCCTTTTTGAATTGTGGTGCCCAGAACTGGACACAGTATTCCAGGTGAGGCCTGACCAAAGCAGAATAGAGTGGCACTATTACTTCTCTTGATCTAGACACTATACTTCTATTGATGCAGCCTAAAATTGCATTGGCCTTTTTAGCTGCTGCATCGCACAGTTGACTCATGTTCAACTTTTGGTCCACCTGGATTCCTAGATCCCTTTCACACGTAGTCTCGTTCAGCCAGGTGTCCCCCATCGTATATCTGTGCTTTTTGTTTTTCCACCCTAAGTGGAAAATTAAGAAAATTACATTTCTCCATGTTGAATTTCATTTTGTTAGCTTTGGCCCAGCTTTCAAGTCTGTTCAAGTCATTTTGAATTTTGATCCTGTCCTCTGGGGTATTAGCTACTCCTCCTAATTTGGTGTCTTCTGCAAATTTGATAACTATGTCCGCAATACCGTCATCCAAGTCATTAATAAAGATACTGAATAGCACTGGGCCCAGGACAGAGCCCTGTGGAAACCCACTGGTCACTTCTTTCCAGGTTGAAAAGGAGCCATTGTTGAGCACCCTTTGGGTTCGGCCAGTCAACCAATTACAAATCCATATAACAGTTACTTTGTCTAGCCCACATTTTACCAGTTTGTTTGCAAGAATGTCATGGGGAACCTTGTCAAAGGCCTTAGTGAAATCAAGATATACTATATCCACAGCATTCCCTTCATCTACCAAGCTGGTAATTTTATCAAAAAAAGAGATCAGATTTGTCTGGCATGACCTGTTTCTCTGAAACCCATGTTGACTTTTTGTGATTATGAAATTACCTTCCAGATGTTCACAGACTCTCTGTTTAATGATCTGCTCCAGAATCTTTCCTGGTATTGATGTCAGACTAACTGGACAATAATTGTTGGGATCCTCTTTTTTCCCCTTTTTGAAGATGGAGACAACATTTGCCCTCCTCCAGTCTGCTGGGACTTCTCCTATTCTCCAGGAGTTCTCAAAGATTATTGCCAATGGTTCCGATATTACGTTTGCCAGTACGTTTATACTATCTCTTTATTTATTCTATGCTGAGATTCTCCTATTCTGTCCTCTGCTCCATTATCCTCAGGTTGAGCACCCTTTGCCTTTTCTGAGAAGACTGAAGCAAAGAAGGTGTTGAGTAATTCTGCCTTTTCTCTGTCCCCTGTTAACTTTTTGCCATCTTCTCCACACAGTGGCCCTACCATTTCCTTCTTCTTCCTTTTGCTGCTGACATACCCAAAAAAGCCCTTTTTATTGTTCTTAATCTCTCTAGCAAGCCTGAGTTCATTCTGCGCTTTAGCTTTTCTGACTTTACCCCTACACGTGCTAGCTATTTGTTTGAATTCCTCTTTGGTGATTTCCCCATTTTTCCATTTCTTATACATGTTCCGTTTAAAATTTAGTTCAGTTGCAAGTTCCTTAGTCATCCATCCTGGTCTCTTGAGATACCTCCCATTTTTCCTCCTCGTTGGCACAGTTTGAAATTGTGCCTTCAGTATCTCCCTTTTGAGAAACTCCCATCCATCTTGAACTCCCTTCTCTTTTAGTATTCCTGTCCATAGGATCACCCCCAGTATTTCTCTAAGTTTAGTAAAATCAGCTTTTCTAAAGTCTAGAATGTGTGTCTGACTATGCCTTTCCACTGTATAATAAACTCCAGGAGGACATGATCACTCCCACCTAAGGATCCAACCATTTGCACCCCATTAACTAGGTCTTCCCTGTTAGTTAGGATCAGATCCAAAATAGCTGACTCCCTTGTTGCCTCTTCCACCTTTTGGACAATGAAATTGTTTTCAAGGCAAGTGAGGAATTTGCTAGACCTTGAGGATTTTGCTGAGTTTGACTTCCAGCAAATATCAGGATAGTTGAAGTCACCCATCACTACTATATTTCTCCTTTCTGAGTGTGTGGTAATCTGTTCTAGAAAGGCATCATCCAATTCTTCTGCCTGAGTATTTGTCTGATGCATGAGAATCTTGTCATCTTTTGACAGCTGTGTAAATCAGCTGTGCTGCTATTCCTTAAACTGGGTAGACATTTCAGGCATGATGAAACTTATTGGTTTTTACACACTTCTGGTGCCTATTAATCAGGCAGATGAGTTAATATAGGGCAGGGGTAAGCAACCTAAGGCCCGAAGGCCAGATGCAGCCCCTCAAGGCCTTTGGACCGGCCCTAGGCCGGTCCTGCCACCGCCGCCGCCCCCCACCATGATGATATTGATTATTGTTGTTATTACTTGTTCTTGGGTTTTTCTTGGCAAAATCTCCACAGGCGTTTTGCCATGGCT
Source organism: Phrynosoma blainvillii (assembly GCA_026167975.1). NCBI lineage: Eukaryota > Metazoa > Chordata > Lepidosauria > Squamata > Phrynosomatidae > Phrynosoma > Phrynosoma blainvillii. The sequence continues at coordinate 322,557,953 of JANUYF010000003.1, read as the reverse complement.
TTTCTGGGGCTGAGAGAGTGTGCATGCATATTTTTTTTATTTTTTTTTTTAAAAATTATATATATATATATATATATATATATATATATATAGGTGCTTCGGCCCCCCAATTGTCTGAGGGACAGCAACCCGACCCCCGGCTCAAAAAGGCTGCCTACCCCTGATATAGGGTGTTAGAGGATAAACATGTTATATGAATATACTTTAGATCTTTTATATATATTCTAAAATTTAGACTTTAGATCAAGTATCAGCATGGTACAGTGGTTAAGCGTTGGACTATGACTGGAGACTAGAATTCAAAACCCTGCTCAGCCATGGAAGCCCACCAGGTGACCATGGGCAAGTCACACTCCCTCAGGCATGCATCTAGCAGCAAGGAGAAGTTTAGCATATCTTTGAAATGAGGTCAAAGTTATAGAAGTACACAATTGACTTGGCAAAGTTGACTAAGGGGTGAAACAGACAACCTTGAAGGGGCGATTGAAGCCCCCCCCCCCCGAGAAAACCAGATTGGGTCCACGGCAACCACATGCCGTGGCCCCAGTCTGCCTTTTTGCGCAGGCAAAAAGCCAGCTTTTCCTGCTCCACTGCGGCTTTATGGGGCTTGTGTGGTGTGTTAACACTGTGCTGCCAGAGTGCCCAGAAGCACGGCCCATGTCTGGGCATGCCTGCTATTAATCAAATCTGAATATTTAGATATAACCTAACTAGTCCTAAACTGAACCTCAGTATGGAATAACCTCTTCACTCATTTTGAATCTGTTCAATAATTTATGTATAATCTGTGTATGTGGGTGGGTATTTTCACTTTCCCCCTGTATTCTTACAAATTATATATTTAGCTGCCTAAATATACTATCTTCATTCACCGGTTAACTTCCATATTTTGTTGTGTCACAACCTGAAACTGATATAGAATTAATTGACATTGTTACCACTTGATTTACACAAGACACTCAACACTGCAAAGGCACAAAATAGATTTACTGTGGTACAAAGGTTAAGCAAACAAGTTGCTTCATTATTTTTTCTGGACCCCACAACTGTATCAAATGGAAAAATCAGTATACGGCTGGAAGGTTGAAAAAAAAGCTCTGAAGAGAGACGATGAAGCTAACTCAAGTCAATGATTATTGAAGGGTGTAGTTATTACTATGGATTATGACAGTCACCAAAGATCAGGTGTGACAGAATATTAGCTCAACATTATGCTATTCTGTAGCCAGACAGTCTGTACAAATGCCTATAGTGAATTTAAATGTAAGTATGTGTCATCAGAAACAAAACAGACTATTGACCTTTTTTATTATTTTTGCTTATTGTCTAGTGGAGAAATTTTTAGAAGTCCTTCAGAAGTACAAAATAATTACAGTCTTAAATATTTCTTACCTAGAAAACTCGTAAATAAAGCAAAATGTATTCAACATCAGAGGCTGGATGGCCATCTGTCGGGGATGCTTTGATTGGGAGTTCCTGCATGGCAGGGGGTTGGACTGGATGGCCCTTGTGGTCTCTTCCAACTCTATGATTCTATGATTCTATGATTCTATGATCATTGCCAAAGATGTATACATTTTCCCATTTCTTGCCACAAAATTTGTATGAAGACAAGCTATAATACTATATACAACTACAAAGCAGTGAAAGCCAAACACAAAAAAATCCATACATTTTAAAGGAGGTGAAACATGCACTGCATTTAAGAAAACAGAAAAACTATACAACAGCAAGTTCAAGCAACTTGGCAGGTAGGTCTACAGATGCTGATAATGCACAAAAACTGTTTTAACTGCCTGTCCTAATATACAAATGGAAATCTGTATGGCAAATTGCAAGCCTTAATTCATCTTTGCAATGCATATACATATATAATATACATATATATGTATTGTATATACATATACAATACATATGCAGTAATTCATCCTTGCAATACAAGGAAAGATGAATTCTGAATTAAATATATGAAAATATTACAGTATTTATCTCTTGAATGAAAGATTTTTACTTGATCAAAGGCAAGCAGCTCTTTCCAAGATTGCATTCAAGTGTTAATATTTAAAGAAAGAAAAAGAAAAAGTCCAGAGGGCAAACTATATGTGAGATAAAAAGGAACACCAAGTTCCTTGCATCTTTTAAAAACTGACTAACATGCTCTACTGACCCCAATCAAAACTGCAAAAAGGGGCTAAAACAGGTTCACTGACCAGTAGGTGTTGATTTTCACCAGGGGTGTTTCCATACAAGTCTTTAATTATGCCTGCCTCAGTTTTTCAGTTTTGGCATTGTCTTCCATTTGTAAGCAACCCCCCCCCCCCAATTTCTCACTTACTATTTTAGCCTTCTTTAGAAAGGAAGGAAAATCCATTTACAGATAAAAGATGGGAAAGCTGCACTTCTAAGATTCTAGGAGCCTGAATTGCGCCACAGAAAGAAAGTTAGCTTCCCTTCTCCTATCCTGAATGCACTTCTCAGCAACTACTATTGACAATTTTTTAGTCATTCAAGTTCAAGTCATGAGTACTTTTGCATCATACGTACTTTTTCCCTTAGCTGTCATGCAGTAATTGTGTGGTTCTTTGGACTGAGCCAAAAAGGTCACTTTCTAAGAATATCAAGATGATCCTCTTAAACCAGTGTTTCCCAAACTTCACCCTCCAGATGTTGTGGATTTCACCCCTCAGAATTCCTGATTATTGGCCCAACTGGCTAGGGCTTCTGGCAGTTGAAGTCCAAAACATCTGCAGGACCAAAGTTTGGGAAACACTGCTCTAAAACAAAAGTAGGCAGCTCTGGCCTACCCAATATCCAGCTACACCTAAAGGGCCACAGTTGCCCATGTTAGATGTCCATATGTCATGGTCAGTCTGTCATGCAGTACAATGAAGCATCTTGGTCCAGAAAGCACCACCATGTGTGAGAAAACAGATGAAGCCAAGGACTGATGTCTGAAAGTACTGCAGTACTTTTTAAAGGTGTGTGTGTGTGTGTAGAACATGATGGCATGGGGCAGCCAGGAAATAAAATTACTTGGAGAAGATCAACACTGACTTGTTAACAGACGTTCACAATAATCAAGCAAAAGAACAGAGGATTAATCTCTTTCAGACCTGCAGATTTTGCAGATCCCAGTATCTACCAGTGTACAAGTAGCCTCAGGAAGCCATTAAGTGCTATCTGATGGCCTCTTTGTATCTTAGCAAAATCATGTGGGCAGTGTCACATCCTGGAACTCTTGAATAAGAAACTCAGAAAGAAACATTTTGAAAGAAAATTATCAGGGAGACAGAAGGCAGCTGTAGAACAAAAACTGGAAGTACATTTCACAAATCACTGAGTAAGCTGGAAAATGTACATTATTAATGCATGCATTCTAGAACTAGGAAAACAAGATACATAATCAGTAATGTTAACACCCAGGCAGAATTTAGATGCCTACAGTCCTAACACTTTAATCAGTTAAGCACATATCAGCTTTTCTTGAACATGATTTAGGACTATATGAAGACATGCTGTAATGTCCCAGTAAAATGCTAAAGTTGCATTAGGCTTTAGAAAAAAAATTCACAATAAAGTATATAGTAAATATTATTCCCATAAAGTTAAATCTAGAGTGTACAAACTTATCACCATACACCAATCTTTGGAAACATGCAAATTGTTTACTTTAAATGCGTGTGTGAATGCTGACTTTACTAGATTTTAATATGGATGGGAATTTTATATTCACAAAATTAACAGTCGTATTTTGGTTTGTTTATTTCCCCATACTTGGGGAGAGAGGGGGCTAATAGCCTAATGAAGAATACTGTAGATCACAAAAGCTGTCACATCTTTTGTGTCATTTTGGTTTTTCTTGTGCAACAATGCAGCTATTGTTCCTTTTCATGAGGATAGCAGGTTCTATTTATCTGTTCAGGATGGAGTCTATCCTAAAGGACAGTTTTCTAACACATTAAAAAGAACATTGCATTTAGGGTTCACTTCCGTGCAACCATGGAAACCCATTGGATGACTTTGGGTGAGTCACACTCTCTCAGACATACAGAAGGCATGGCAAATCTCTGATCTTGCCAATAAAACCTTGGCATAAGGTGGAGCTGACTTGAAAGCACAACACTACAATAAAAGGTATTACTCAAGTGTTTCTTTTTATTATTGTTTACTAGTTCTCTTAAGAGTGCACTTCAAGTTAGCAATTGTGGTGGGGCAATTCCATCTTGCAGGCTACTACTAATGGTACACAGGCCACCTACCTCTGTTGTATTTCAATGTATATTGAAATTAAAGTGTACTTTGAGCAGGTTAGTTTACAAAAAGTCCATGAATTTAAACTCACACATGCTTAATGACATATGGTACAACAATTCAGAAGCCAGTGTAGAATTCTTCCTCGCTTAACAACACAACTCTAGCACAGAAGCAACTGGTGACTGACCTTTGGTCTGTGCTAGCTCAAGTGTTTAAGATTCTGAAAATTGAACTCTTTCCCAGTTGGTGTTCCCATTAGGGGCAAAGCTTGACTTCCCCTTCCACATACCATTGGTGAATGATGCATAACTGAGTGCGGCCCCTAACCTTAGTCAAACATCACATGACAACGTGAAAGACACATGCTCCGAACAATTCACACCTCTATGTCCTACAGAGTGGGAAGCTGTTGTGAACCATATGTTCACGCCACTTCATTTGAAGACTTTGTTGGTTCATTGACAAGGCTGAAATAGCCAATAAAAACTACATGACTGCACTTCTTTTTAAAATGTTATACAGTAAGAAAACAGAAGCCTAGGCAAGCCACGTTTTAAAGTAATTTTATCCCAGCAGTCTTTTACACAGTAACACCTACAAATTTAGTCTTACTTTAATCAGTAGTCACGACCATAACATAAAAGAAAATATATACATATATACGTGCACACAATTTTTCTTTATTTGGATATATGAAGCCAAGCTCTCCCTTAAAAGTCAAAGACACACATTACTACAGTGTATTATAGCTTGACAAAAACAACTGTGCTGTAATTAAACTTCCCCAAACAGATGGCCTATTAAGATATGATAGTATTTTTTCCAGGTTATTTTTAATGGGAAAGGATGCCGTTTTGTTTTGTTTTTAACCTGTTACGTTGTCCTTCTGAAATATCCAATCTGCATATTATGACAGCTTGACAAAAACAATTGTGCTATAATTTCTTAAGCATGCCCAAACAGATGGTTAATAAGATATGATAGTATTTTTTTTCCAGTATCTTCTTTAAAATGGGAATGGATATTGATTCTTTATAACCTGTTGCCGTGTGCCTCAAGAATATCGAACCCGTGTTCTGTTTCAAATGTTTTAGAAGTCATTTATACAGATTAAACTTTAAAAAAAATGATTAAATCAATTTAGGTAAATGGTCCTATCGACACAATTAAAAGTTACTCATTTGCCTCCACACCTCAAAGCAACAGCAGCCAGTGCCAATGTCAACAAATTGTGTGGTTGAGGCTTGGGCACCAGAAGAGAACTACACCAGCCTAGCATTCAGAGTCCATGATAACACTAGTTTCCCTTTCTGAGATGCTTACAGGCTGGCCAGGCATCCTCTTTTTCCAGGACACGTCCTCCATTTCCACCTCCTGTCCAGGAGGAACTCCAAAACGTCCTCCATCTTGATCTACAAAGGACAAGAAGCATGGATTGCTATTTCTAGGAGTGTTTTTATTTTGGAAATGTCCCTATATATGTGTGTGTGTGTGTGTGTATGCACACAAGAACAAGGACACTGCAAAATGGGGGATAGTCCAGCTATATATATATATAATATGTGTATAATTTTGCTGAAATGTCCCCCATTTTGTAGTGCCCTTGTCCTCCAGAATTAGGACCTCTGGTCCCCCTGGATGCTTATCAGCACCCCCTTCTTGTATTAAACCTCCTTCTTCCAGGAATTTACCTGCCAACAATGGCCACCCGAGGCTGCAGAGGATCCATCTTGTCCTGTCAGAACCAGATGCAGAACCCGAAGGAGAACAGCTCTTCCTTCAGGGCACCTCCTTATATAGGAAGCGCTGGCTCCCCACCCCCACTCCCAAGATGTTACGGCCACTCCCATTGGCTCCTAGGGAAGGAAGGGCAGCTCCTATTGGCTCTCCGAGTGCCCTCAACGGCTGTCCAGTTAACGTCTCCCGTTGAGTGGGGGAGGTCGGTTGATAAGATATTAATAATTTGAGGGGAGCTCCTCAGTCACACTCCCTTCAGCATCCACACTTCAGAAATAATCCGTTTTGACACCGCTTTAACTGCCATGGCTCAAGGTTATATGGGACTGTGGGAACTGTACTTTTGTTGTGGCACCAGAGCAAAGCGTTGAGCCATGGCAGTTAAAAGGACAGGTGGCAATTGTGGAGAGATTTGAACTCATGCCTTCTCAAGACCCCAAACCTTGCTTACATTATTAAAACTATTGTCAAACTTATCAAAGACTCACTGTCATAGCAATACAAGATAACCATACCTACATAACTGAGAAAGGTCCAAAACCACCCTGCAGAAATAACCCAGTTTGAGATCGCTTTAACTGCCCTGGGTCAGTGCTAGGGAATCCTGGGAATTGTAGTTTGTTGTGGGACCAGAGATATGTCTGACAGAGAAGGCTAAATGTCTCCCAGAACTACAGTTCCCAGAATTCCCTGGTATTGTGCCCAAGGCAGTTAAAGCGGTCTCAAACTGGATTATTTCTGCAGTGTGTTTTGGACCAGGTTCTGTCTGTTTCTGAGGAGGAAGAGGGGAAGTTGAGGTTCTCTGTGGAAGATGGAGGAATGTGTGAGGAGGGGGAGGAAATAATGTCGGGAGTAGAAACCGGTGCATCCGCACTGCAGATATAATCCGTTTTGACACTGCTTTAACTGCCCTGGGTCAATGCTATGGCATTGTGGGAACTGTAGTTTGTTTTGGCACCACAGCTCTCACAAGACGGCAGTTCCCAGAATTCCATGGCACTGAAACATGACAGTTAAAGTGGTGTCAAATTAGATTATCTCGGCAGATTACCTCCATCTTCCTCAGAGAAACTCAGGGCTTGAACAGACTGCCAAAAACAATTCAGCTCGAGTCCACTTTAACTGGCTTGGCTCAATGCTAGGGAATCATGGGAATTGTAGTTTTTTCTGAGACATTGAGCCTTCTCTGTCAGAGAGCTCTGGTGCCACAATAAACTACAGTTCCCATGATTCCTTAGCACTGAGCCAGGACAGTTAAAGTGGTCTCAAACTGGATTATTTCTGCCAGTCTGTATAGGCCCTCAACTACCTTCCTTCCTCCTCAGAAACAGACCCGCGGGTTTTAGTTCAACCACATAGGTCCAAAATATACTGCAGAAATAATCCAGTCTGAGACTGCCCTGGCTTAATGCTAGGGAATTCTGGGAACTGTAGTTTTGTGAGACATTTAGACTTAATTCCCACTTATAAATAAATCACTTTGCGAACCGAATCGATGGATCGGTTCATCAGCAAAGTGTGGTTCACACTACATTTACCTCGATCGCATTATCTTGTTGTAAAATAACCCACTTGTCATTCACATTGACTTATGAATCGATTCAAAATGGACCCTCTTCAGCCGGCTGGAAAATTTAAAGGGCAAATTCAAATCGATCTCGATCCACATCCTGTTCACATTTGCACTGAATCAATTTATTGCAAAAGATGTGGGGGAAAATGAGCGTCAAAAAGACACGCGTTAAATGGGTCTAGTGCGCGGAGGGGGCTTCACCAAACCGCTTCAGCAATTCGACTCAAGTGTAAACCAGGGTCATTTAAACTGTTTCAGTGAACCGGTTTATAACGTAGTGTGAATGAGGCACTAGCCTTCTCTTTCAGAGACCTCTGGCCCCACAATAAACTACAGTTCCCACAGGATTCCCTAACACTGAGCCAGGGCAGTCGAAGTGGTCTCAAACTGGATTATTTCTGCCCTGTGAATGCAACCTCAGCAAGGAAGAGGGTGACAGAGGTATTGGCATGCCACAACTCTGGCTCTTGTCCTTTCTCCTCAGAGCAAAATGGCGGCTATGGATTTCTAGAGACACTTGTTCATTGACATTATGGGTTGGTGCCCACCGAGGGGTTATTTTCTGAGAAGAAAACAGTCTGTCTCCTCATACGTTTCCAATGCCTTCCTTCTGGTTAGAATGGAATGATTTTACCATTACAAATCCATTTTACCATGATGAATAGTTGGACCACTTGCACCGTAGTTAAGCGTAGTTAAGTATAACTACTGCATATGGGAGAACTGCAGAAGTTACTGGGTTCACTCCCAGGATCTCCAGATACAGGATTTCAGGTAGCAATGATGGGAAATTACTCATGACTGATACCTTTGAGGACTTGTTGACCATCTGACACCTCTGCGTAAAAGAGGACACGACCCGATTTTGGACAAGACAAATCCTTTAATCCTAAATTTCCACACCGTATCAGCAATAGCAGCCAGAATTTATCAGCAGTCAAGGTTCAAGGTGTCCAAAGTTTATTTTACAAAGTTACAAGCTTCAAGACGGCTTTCGGGAGAAATAATGAGAGACTGAGGAAGAGCCAGAAAAGGAGGTGGGGTGCTGACAAAGCTTGTCAAATGGGAGTGTCATATGTGAAAGATGCAAGTTGTGTGATTATTCATAGTGTGAGAAACCACTGAGCAATAAAGTACTTAGTTTTCAATTACTAAGGTAAGCACTTGGCTCCGTAGATGAAATCAGATCCAATTTCATCTTCCTTCAATCCATGCATCATCTCACATTGTCAGCACTACTACCGAGCTCCCACTTTTCATTTTCAGGTCAGGCACATGATCAACTTTTTTAAAATTATTTTTTTAAATTTTGTCCTTCAAATGAACAGTAAAACTTGTTAATCTTACGACAATATCGAGAGACGTAAACACAAATTGCTTGGAACCTATACCATGTTCCTTTGCCAAACAAAATACACCTTTAGTTCAAACGGCAAAGTTTGGGCAGCGTGTAATCACTGTTTTTTCTTGTCAAGATTATTGATCCGTAATTCCCATTATCCCTGTATGTTATTTTTTTTTAAAGAAGGGTTCTAAAGATCACAAAGAGTCCTGTGGCACCTTAAAGATTAACAAATGTATAGTGGCATAAGTATTCATAGACAGAGGCTGCATCTGCACAGCAGAAGTAATTCAGTTTGACACCACTTTAACTGCCATGGCTGAAGGCTATGATATTCTGGGATGTCTCCACTCTGGTGCCACAACCAACTACCCATCCCAGAATTCCATAGCCTTGAGCCATGGCAGCTAAAGTGGTGTCAAACGAGGTTATCTCTGCCGTGCGGATGCAGCCTATAGCTCATCTCATCGGACACAGATGGAATATCTTATCCTGCTCCCCTTTTGGGGGCTCATCTAAATACTAGCATAAAAGTATCAGTCATATTGATAACAAACCCCAAGAGGAAAGTTAAAGTCCTACATACACTACTGAATTCAAGGATATTAATTTAGCAACTTTAAACCAAAATAACTCCCTGGGACTAACTTCTGAATGGGACTGCAATTATTCCTGTAAATGAATTGGACAATATGTAAAACAGTGAAGTTGGGTCTGGTTCTTCTCCTCTGCTTTGGGGAGCAAAGCCTGTTCATATACTGTCTTGGGGAGAAAAGTGTGTTTGGGTAGCGAGGAAGAGTATACAACCAAATCTTGCACTTTTCATCCACTAGCAAAGATGAAAGAGAAAGGGACACCAGAGGATGTCATAGCCAAATATTTACCCTGATAGCTGAGAGATAGATGTCCATCAACAAGACTCCTGTGGATCACTCACTCACTGCCTTATGTGCCATGAAATGTAAACATTGTTGCTTGCTTTCCTTTTCTGCTTATCCACTTTGTCAGAAAAGTGTTTCATTTAAAGGCAATGTTAAACACTTGTTTTTTATGTTCTGATTTGTGTGTGTGTGTGTGTGTGTGTGCACTGTTGTATTTCAACAGTTTTGAAAGGTTGTTTCAGTTAACTTTTCAGTGAAGCTTTTTTCAGAATAAAGGTTGCACATGCTTATGATACAAACAATAAAAATTAAACAGTACACTTTCCTTGTACGTATATATGCATTACAGTATATATATCAGTATATACAATTGTACACTTTCATACATACATATAGATAGACAGATCTTTATTGAGACCTCTGAATGAATCTCCTTATATCATGTGGTTTTCTGTTTAACATGTGGCATTATCATATAGCAGTCATTCTCAAAGTGTGTTCCATAATAATAATAATAATAATAATAATAATAATTTTTATCCTGCCCCTCTGCTCAGCAATCAGGGCGGCGTACAAACAAATTAAAACAGTACAACAGATTAAAACATAAATCCATCAACCCAATTCCCTATCCCACCCACCCCTTAAAAATAGATTAAACTAGACTAAAATATAGACTGCCAATGTGCCACAATAAATAAATTTAATTAAATAATGAAACATTCCTATGAGCACCAAAGGGAACACAGGCAGTACATCCTTGCCAGGTGGATTCACTCTTTTAGCCTTCCTTTCAATCATCTTCTATTGCGGCCAAGTCATTCTTCCTCCTCACCTTCAGGCAGGTATGGCTGGAGTGCTAAATCATTGTCCATGTAGAGATATAGGACGTTATCACACGGGAGCAAATCTGCTGGTTAATCCACACAAAACCCAAACAGAAACTGGATTAGTGCCCCATGTTTTCACACGACATCGCACAGAAACTGGACAGAAAGTGGACAGAAACTGGTGTTATCCGAGATCTTTTGAAATTCAGTTGTTTGGAGGAAATGCAAATGCGCAATTAAGGTAAATTCACATTTACCGTAATGTGAAAAGCAAAGGCGCATTGGGAAGCATTTCCCCGCATTTCCCCATGGTTCCATGGGGTCCTCGAGGCAGCGTAAGCATCTCCTTCCCCCTCAGCAGACGGCTAATTGAGCCGTCTTGGGGGCAGGGAAGGGGAGGGGCAGCTGCACGATCGGCGCCCCAACCCCTTCCCCAGGTCCTCCTCAGAGCAGCCGGCCCTCCGCACAGCTGGCGCTCCAAGGAGGACCTCCTGCTGAAGAGTCGGCGAAGGTGCACCGCAGCCTTTTGCGGCGCACCTTCAACAACTTGAAGGATGGGCGGCCGTGGGCCGCCCCGGGAAGCTGCGTTGCGGGGCCGAGGTATCCCCACACCTCAGCCCCGCGGCGCAGCTTCGCCACCCCTGAAAGGAGCGCTAAATTGGTGCTCTTCACAAGTCGCCGAAGGTGCGCCACAAAAGGCTGCGACGCACCTTCGGCGACTCTTCCGCCGCAGCGTGTGCGAACGCTGCGGCGGGAGGTCCTCCTTGGAGCACCGACCGTGCAGAGGGCCGGCTGCTCCGAGGACGACCTGGGGAAGGGGTGACAGCCGCGGCGAGGAACAGCCGCAGCAAGTGATAGCCACGGCGAGCATAGTGCGCATGTGCTAGAAGATCATTTCTAGCACATGTACAGGATTTTCTCACTTGTGTGTGAATGTTAAATGCAGTTTCAGCGGGAGCTTACTTTAATTGCGCATTTTATGTTAATGACGTGTGAAAACCATTTGCAGAATCAAGGTTTATTTTCGGTTTATTTTCGGGATTTGTCATTTCCACTTTATTGTCAGTTTGTGGGCCACGTGTGATAACGTCCATAGAAGAGGTATATGATTTTAGAGAAGACTGCCTCTTTCATCTCTGCATGATTAAATCCTTAGGACATGCCTTATTCCAGTTAGTAAGCAATTAAATGAACTCAGGGAAGCCTGGGAAGGAGAATGGTTTCTTCATCAAGGTGTTTAAAGTAGAAGTAAAAATTTAATTAAATTTTAATTCAAGAAAAATGTTCTGAGAGGCCATATAGACAAGTTATGGAAATCAGTGATCAGAATCTCCCACTTTAAAAAAAGGACTCAATAGTAGTTGGGTTGAGTGAGTCAACTGTATATGGTTCCAAATGGAAATGCAAAGAAATTCCGAATAGTAAGGAATGGTTGATGAAGGTGTTACGGAAATAGATAAACTCACTTCCTTGTTAAGAAGAAATTCTTGAGAGAACAGTAAAAAAAAAAGTTTGGGAACTGTTTGTAAATTTAAACAAAAAGAATGGGAAGAAAAAGTAACTATTGGATTAATGTAAATTTAATTATAGGAAATATGAAATATGGATGATTTGATTTGGCAATATATGATAATGTTTGATTTAACATTGTGATGTGATATAAGTAAAGTATAAGCAAGTAAGGTAAAGAATATATCATTCATTAGCTGAAAGCTTTAAATTGCAATGAATAAGTGGGTCTAGGAAACTCGGGAAGTCATATTTATGTTACGCAGGAGTTTGTCGGTCTGTGTACTGATAGGGTTTTTTTGTTTTTTGTGATGGTAGTAGTTGTGTTGTATTGTATTATACGGTAACGCACAGATGTGATTAATCTTATATGGTTTTTAATAAAAGAATTAAAAGTAAGGTTGTTAACTGACAGTCAACTCTCTTCCCTGCACAATAGTCCCTATATAAATCCCTCCTCCAGTATAAAATCAGCTCCACAGTCAACTCCTCTAGTGATGGAGCAAAAAAAGACTAATTCTGATTTAACTTCACCTTCCCAGATATAGCTTCTTTTAAATGAGTACCTGAAAATCCTGTAATTACAGTATAATACATCAACTAGTGCAATAGTGCACACTTTTTTTTCTGAACAGAAACCTGAAAAGGCTGTTTTTGGTTTGTTTAAGAGCTGCTTTCCCAGCTGTTAGAAGGTGCCATACTCATCCTGCTATTGGCTTCTGCTGGTAATAGGCAGACTTTTAACTATAAAAAGAACCAAAGCCCAATGAAAGGATGGGTGATGGGTAAGAAGAAACATCTTGCTTTAAGAAAGAAAGTGGAAACAAACCAGAACTAGTTTCCAGTATAGAAAATGAATAAGCCATTTTAAGAAAAGCAGTGTGTAAAAAATGTAACTGTTCACCCACACTGCAGCCAAAAATGAAGCAGGGGTCTCCATCTGTTTAAATATTAATTTAATATGTAACTTAGCAATTACTTCCCTTGGTTGCTTAATTTTTATTTTATTTTATTTTATTTTAATCCCACCTTCCAAAAAGGGACTCAAGGCGGCTCACAACATAAATCATATCACAAAATAATATCACTCAAGAATATTTCATCCATTACAAAACTCTGTTATAATTATTTGATTGACTGATATTAAAATAACTGCTTTTAGTAAGGGCTGGTTAACTTGTGATTATGAGAAAAGATGTAGTTTAGCCTGAATATTAAAGAGAGACTCTGGGCCTTTGCAGACTGCTAGAAATAGTGCAAATTGAGTCCACTTTAACTGCCCTGGCTCAGTGCTAGGGAATCATGGGAATTGCATTTTTTTCTGCAACATTGAGCCTTCTCTGTCAGAGAGCTCTGGTGCCACAATAAACTACAGTTCCCATAATTTCCTAGCACTGAGTCAGGGCAGTTAAAGTGGACTCAATTTGCACTATTTCTGGCAGTCTGCAGTTCTAAGCAACATACCATGTTCCTATCATTCTTTCCTATCCCTCAAGTAGTCAAAAAAACTGCTGTAGTTTCTCCTGTCGCAAAACATGAAGAAATATAAGCATTTTCCTGTCGCAAAACATGAAGAAATATATTAGCCTGCACTCATACATCTAGTACAAGAGGACCGCACTTAGCAAAAGTTAATAATTTACTACAATATACAGTAGCATAAAGCTACACTGTAACTTCAGTTACTCACTGAACCATACTAGGAGAATCCACACTGTTACTTTCATCCAAAACAAGTTTCTAAGGGAGCTCCGAAAGCTTGCAACAAGTATATTGTGCATTTTGGTTGGCCAATAAAGGTATCACTGTTTGGTGGATTTTTGTTTTAATTTGCTAAACGGCCAACACAGTTATCCCTGCAAGTTTCTAAGGGGTTATTTAGACTGTGAAAATAATCCAGGATGAATCCAGAGTAAATCTCCGTTGTTCACACACATCCCCAAAACATCCAATTTAGTTGCGGGGGGGCCTGCCAACCCCCCCCCCACTTAATCCAGGATAATCAATATCGGGTTTCCTCCTCAGTTTTTAAAAAGATCCGCATCGTGGGTAATGTGAATAACTGATGTAAATAGACCTGAATAGACTTGGGATAAAATGCTGCATACCAAAAGAGGAGTTCTGAATGCATTCACATTGTCGATTCCATCTTTATTCGAAAGCTTGCATGTGTGAGCAACCGAACTTGCAGAGATTCGCATCGATATGGATCAATGCGGTTCCATAATGTGAATAACAAACCCAGAATGTGTAAATGGGATGATTTACATCGTTGCACTAAAAATAATTACATCTGAATAACCAGGTGCTGACTGTGGCAGATAATGAATTACTCATAACAAAAATAAGAGTAAGACTCAAGAAGAAAACAAAACCAGTGATTATACCAAAATATGATTTAGATAATATCTCAACAGAATTTACTGATAACATAAGAAACAGATTCGCACTACTAAGCATGATAGACCAAGAACTAGAGCAGGGGTAGGCAACCTTTTTGAGCCGGGGGCCAGGTTGCTGTCCCTCAGACAATTGAGGGGCCGAAGCACCATAAATAAATAAATAAATATTTAAAAAATTAAAAATATATGCATGCACACTCTCTCAGCCCCAGAAAAGCCATGATGGCAAAACCCCTGTGGAGATTTTGCCAAAAAAACCGCCAAGAACAAGTAATAACAACAATAATCAATATCATGGCGGGGGGTGGCGGCGGCGGCAGGACCGGCCTCGGGCCGCTCCAAAGGCCTCGTGGGGCCGCATCCGGCCCCCGGGCCTTAGGTTGCCTACCCCTGAACTAGAGGAACTATGGTTTGAAGCCAGGGACATAATAAAAGAAGAATGCAGACAGACACTTTTAATAAATAAAAAGAAAGAGAAAAAAACATGGATGACAGAAAAAAACACTACAAACAATAAGGAAAAGAAGAGAAGAAAAACAAAAGGGATATAAAGATTTATGAATGCAACAGTACAACGGCTTGTGGGGAAAAATAAAAAAATTACTACAATGACCAATGCTAAGAAATAGAAGACAACAACAAAAGGGGAAGAACAAGAGATCCACTCCACAAGACCCGGGAAATCAAACACAAATTCAAACCAAGGGCTGGCACATTCTACAACAATAAAAATAACATAATTCAAGACCAGCAAGGAATAAAAAGACGTTGGATGCAATACACAGAAGAATTATACAAAAGAGATGACAAAAAGAAGGACACATGGAAGGAAGAGCCATATGAAGAAGAACTCCAAATTCTAAAAAGTGAGGTGGGAACTGCAATAAGAAAAATAGCGAAACACAAATTACCAGGAACAGATGACATTCCAATGGAACTGCTGCAATCCACATTGACAGAGTTACCTCTAGTGCTAACCAACATATGTCAACAGATATGGCAAACAAAACGATGACCAATAGATTGGAAGTGATCAATATACATCCTCATCCACAAAAGGGAAGACACACGAGACTACGGCAACTATAGGACCATAGCACTGATCTCCTATGCAAGCATAGACTCCAACCATACATGGAGAGAGAAATCCCGGAGGTCCAAGCAGGGTTCAGGAAAGAAAGAGGCACAAGGGACCACATTGTAAACATACTACGGCTAATGGAGTGCACCAGGGAATTCCCAAAGAAAATCAGCATGTATTTTATAGACTATCACAAAGCCTTTGACTTCATAGATTATGAAAGTCTGTGGAATGCCCTGAAAGACATGGGAGTGCCAACAAATCTGATAGTCCTGATGAGGAATCTGTACTCAGGACAAGAGGCTACTGTCACAGAACATGGAGAAACAGAATGGTTCCCAATTGGTAAAGGAGTCAGACAAGGCTGTATCCTCTCACCCTATCTGTTCAACTTGTGTGCAGAATATATTGTAAGGAAAGCAGGCTTGGACACAGGAGAAGGAGTGAAAATAGGAGGAAGGAATATCAACAATTAAGATATGGTAATAACTCCATAGTACTTGCAGAAAAGCTCACAGACCTGGAACACCTACTAAGGAAGATCAGAGAAGAAAGTGCAAAGGCAGGCTTGCTGTTGAACATAAAGAAAACAAAAATAATGACCACTGAGGACCTTCACAAGTTCAACCTAGACAATGAAGAAATAGAAATGGGGACTGCAGCCAGGAAATCAGAAGATTTAAGAATGGGGAGGGTGGCTATGAAAGAACTAGAAAATATCCTAAAATGCAAAGATATCCCACTCAGCACAAAAGTCAGAATCATACAAACCAGTGTATTCCCTATTCCCATATATGGATGTGAGAGCTGGACAGTTAAGAAAGAAGACAGGAGGAAAATCAATGCATTTGAGATAATATGGTGCTGGAGAAGAGTGCTGAGGATCCCATGGACAGCCAAAAGGACAAACAAATGGGTCCTAGAGCAGATCAAGCCAGAGATATCCCTAGAAGCCAAGATGACCAAACTGAGGCTGTCGTACTTTGGACACATCATGAGAAGGCATGAATTGTTGGAAAAGGCAATAATGTTAGGAAAGGTGGAGGGCAGTAGGAAGAGAGGAAGGCCATATGCTATGGATGGACTTTATTAAAGAGACTACGAATATGAGTTTGCAGGAGCTGGGCAGAGCAGTAGAGGACAGGGGGGCCTGGAGGTGTCTCATCCATAGGGTCGCCATGGGTCAAGACTGATGAGAAGTCAGTTAACAACAAACATCAAAACATTGGACAGGACAGTGCCTTCTGTCAGTATCACTACGCATGCTCAGATTTACTAGGTAAGACTACGCACGCTCAGATTTTTTCCTCCATCAACTGTGGGCAGATTGGAAAGGGCAGTGCCTTCACTAAGTAACGCTACGCATGCTTAGATTTACTAGTTGAGACTACGCATGCTCAGATCTTTTCCCCCCTCTTCTCTCTCCTTCCTCGGCGTTCTTGTTTCTTAGCAACCCGAAGAAGTGCATTGTGGGTTTAAGGGAACAGGACCCTTCTGTCGTCAGAAGTGGAGCCCATGTTTTTTGGGAAGAAAGACGAGGAAGGAGCCTCGTTTGGAGGGTGAGAGGATTTTTGGAAGCAGGAAGACCGGACGTCCTCCTTTTCCAGGACCTATCCCCTTTTCAGCCTTTTCTGTCCAGGAGGAATTCCAAAATGTCCTCCATTTTGAGCAGAACTCAGAAGCAGGGATTTATAATGTATTTCTATGAGTGTTTTGATGTTTTATTTGGTCATTTCACTACATTTTTTTCTTGAATGTCCTACATTTTGCCCTGCCTTGCCCTGAGGGCGACCAGGCGCCCTCCTTTTCCAGGACCTGTCCTCCATGCCAGCCTTTTCTGTCCAGGAGGAAATTCCAAAAATGTCCTCCATTTCGAACATGTCTGAGGAACATAAATTTGTATTTCTCTGAGTGCTTTGATGTTTTATTTGGTCAACTCCCTACATTTTTTTCTTAAAAGGCCTACATTTTGCCCTGCCTTGGCCTCAGGGTGACCAGGCATCCTCCTTTTCCAGGACATGTCCTCCATTTCAGCCTTTTCTGTCTAGGAAGAATTCCAAAGTGTCCTCCATTTTGAGCAAGACTCAGAAGCAAGAATTTACATTTATATGAGTGTTTTCAGCTTTTATTTGGTCATGTCCTGCATTTTTCTTGAATGTCCTACATTTTGGGCTGCCTTCTCCTCCTTTGGGGTGAGGACATCTGGTCACCCTGTGTGGAAGGCAATGGGAATTTGGAAACAGGAGGATAGCTGGAAAATTCCCAATGTGCTTATTGTTGTTCTCTGTCTCTCTCTTTCTTTCTCTCTTTCTCTGTGTTTTTTAAACATTTCAGTCCTTTGAAGTTAATTTATTGTATGCTTTCCCCCCTCCTTTTTTTAACAGAATCTGACAAATTTGGGCTGCATACTGCAATTCCCGCCTGAACGAACTAGCTGTTCACTGAGGTAAGCAATAAACTTGTCTGTTGTTGTTGTTTGTCTTCAAGTTGTTTCCGACTTATGGGTCCAAAGCACACTGCAGAAATAATCCAGTTTGAGACTGCTTTAACTGCCCTGGCTCAATGCTAGGGGATTCTGGGAACTGTAGTTTTTTGAGACATTTAGCCTTCTCTGTCAGAGAGCTCTGATGCCACAATAAACTACAGTTCTCATGATTCCTTAGCACTTAGCCAGGACAGTTAAAGTGGTCTCAAACTGGATTATTTCTGCAGTGTGCTTTGGACTATGATGATCTTAAGGCAGGGCATCACAAAGTGTAGGACTTTGAAGAAAAATGCAGGACACTACAAAACAATAATATAAATGTAAATGCATGCTTCTTAGCCATGCTCAAAATGGGTGACATTTTGCCATTCCTCTTGGATAGAAGGTGGAAATGTAGGTTATGTGGTGGAAAAGAAGGATGTCTGGTCACCCTGCTCTAAGGCAAACCCTGTCATGGGGTTTTCTTCAGAGGGGGTTTGACGTTGCCATCCTCTGCATATTGATCCTCTGAGAAACTGAGAAACTGGGACTTACCCAAGGACACTCAGTGGTCTCTATGTCTGAGACAGGATTCAAACCCTGGTCTCCAGAGTCATAGTTCCACTTTCAAACCACTACACCATGCTGGCTGAAGCAATAAACGAGAAGAATTCAAAGACCTAGCCGTGTTAGTCTGGATGGAACATCAGTATGCAAAGGCATCTTGTAGCACCATTGAGACTATAACTGAAAGAAAGAAGCTGGTAGCATGGGCTTTCCTAGACTTGAGCCAACTTCCTCAGATGCACAAGATAGAAGGTTTCACACACTGGCAGTCCTTAACATATTGAATAAATGTAAACTTGAGGCTCAATACATTTGACAATGTGTGTGTTTAATGTATCAAAGAAATCTTGTAGCACTTTTGAGACTAACTGAAGCTGGTTAGCTGAGCTTTCATAGACTTAAGTCTACTTCCTCAGATGCATGTTTGGAGTGGAGAATCCAGAGACAGCCTCCACTCCAAACATTCATCTGAGGAAATAGGCTCAAGTTTACGAAAGCTCGAGCTACCAGCTTCTATCTTTCAGTTAGTCTCAAAGGTGCAGCAAGATCCCTTTGCATACTGATTTTCCAGACTAACTCTGGGCCTTTGCAGACTGCTAGAAATAGTGTAAATTGAGTCCACTTTACTGCCCTGGCTCAGTGCTAGGGAATCATGGGAATTCTATTTTTTTTCTGAGACATTGAGCCTTCTCTGTCAGAGAGCTCTGGTGCCACAGTAAACTACAGTTCCCATGATTCCCTAGCACTGAGTCAGGGCAGTTAAAGTGAACTCAATTTGCACTATTTCTGGCAGACTGCGAAGGATAACAGTTATGTCTTTGTGTTTTAATGTGCTATTTTAAAAATTCTCATAGTCACTGTTTTTTGGAAGTAAATCTGTCAAAAAATATTTGTTTGTTTTTTGATGGGGGAACTTGCATAAAATTATATTCTGCTCTTTGTTGTTGTGCGCCTTCAAGTTTTTTGACTTATGGCTACACTAAAGGGAACCTATCATGGGGTTTTCTTGGCAAGATTTGTTCAGAGGAGGTTTGCTGTTTCCTTCCTGTGAGACTGAGAGAAAGTGACATGCCCAAGGTTACCCAGTGGGTTTCATGGCCAAGCTGGGAATCACACCCTGGTCTCCAGAGTCGTAGTCCAACACTCAAACCACTACACCACATAGCTGGACATAACAGAAGTCACTCTCTTTCCCTGTTAAACAAATGCTTAACATTTTGCTTATTGTGGCTGTGGACAGAAAAAAAACAGGAGCCTGGACTTACAGAATTGATAGTGCGGATCATAGGTTTACCGAGAAGGGGAGAGCCTTTAGTGCAGCAATTGGTCTGCAACCTCATGTTGCAATCAAACAACTGTGACCTGGGACACTTGTATTTATGGCTGATCATGAAAAGTTTAAGTTTTCTAGTGTAACCAGTTTGTCAAAGTAAAATTGATGCGCTTGTGAATCAGACAGTTAATCAGAGGCACAATTTACATGTTTATAACTGAAGATGACTGATAATTACATTACATTTTACATTGATAAACATATAGTGATCGTAGAAGTTAAAGATCAGCATTTTAACATTCAGTGTTTCGTAGGCTAATATGATGAAAAATGTCCACCTGGCACCTGAAGCAGATGAAGATGATCTTTATTCTGGTTACAATGACTATAACCCTACATTTGATACAGAGGTAAAATATGGTGATTTCTAGTTTGTATTATGATGGCTTAAATTTTGTTGTGATGGAGACACAGGGTTTACACGTGTCCTGACCTTCTACTACTTTGCATTTATATACAACTATATATGCAAGACAGTTTGTATTATTGTTATAAATAGTTAGAGCTTGAGGAATAATATCCGGTTGGCCTTTTGAATCCATGGATTCTTTAGCCACAGATTCAACCATCAACAGCTTGAAAATATTTTTAAGAATATAAATCCAAAAAGCAAACCTTGATTTTGCTATTTTATATATGGAACACTATTTTACTATGCCATTATATTTTACTATGCCATTATATTTAACGGGACTTGATCATCCGCAGACTTTGGGCCTTTGCAGACTGCCAGAAATAGTGCACATTAAATTGAGGCACTGCCCTGGCTCAGTGCTAGGGAGTCATGGGAATTGTATTTTTTTCTGGGACATTGAGCCTTCTCTGTCAGAGAGCTCTGGGGCCACAATAAATTACAGTTCCCATGATTCCCTAGCACTGAGCCAGGGCAGTGCCTCAATTTAATGTGCACTATTTCTGGCAGTCTGCAAAGGCCCTTTGTTATTCATGACGGGATGGTGGGTCCTGAAACCAAACCACAGCGAATATCAAGGGCCCACTGTACTAATATAAATGCACAAATGTTGCAAATAATGACAGTGCAAATATAATATTTAAAAAGCAATGAATAATACCTCTCTATATTGTTTAACAACTACATAGGGAAGAATGCATTATAAAAGGAATTATTCTATTGTCATTTGTGGTGTGTTCCCTTAGGATTTAGAAAATGATCCAGCTTTTCAACAGGCTGTGAAAACTAGTCATGGTAGAAGACCTCCAGTAAGTAAATGCTAAACATTACAAAAATGAAAAACAACAGCAACAACATAAAGTTAAATGTTTACAAACCATCTTATGACCTGTACTTCTGTTGAAAAACATTGAACCTCATTTATTCAGAAGTCATGTCTCACTGAATTCAGTGGGAGTTGCTTTCTGGCAAGCAGGTTTAAAACGTCAGGACTTTCTTTCTTTGCATCCAATAGGAGTAGTATGTGTGATACTGTTTTGTTATGCCCTGTAGCAGGGTTCAGCAACCTTTGTTGCCGGGGGGGGGGAATGATGCAGGGGCCGGGCGGCCGCGCGCTTGCCCCCGCGCGCACATGCGCACGACGCCCGCCGTCGTGCGCGTGTGAGGGTGCCATTTTGGAAGGCCCCACCGCGCATGCACGGGGCAAATTCGCCCATTCGCCTGGCGCACGCGCGGTGGGGCCTTACCAAGGCCCAGGGAAGGCCCCACCGTGCATGTGCGGGGTGAATTCACCCGGTGCACGTGCGGTGGGGCCTTACCAAGGCCCAGGGAAGGCCCCACTGTGCGTACATCGGGCGAATTCGCCCGGTGCACGCGCGGTGGGGCCTTACCAAGGCCCAGGGAAGATCACATGGCGGCTGCACAGCCTCCGTGGGGCCTTCCAAAATGGTGCCCGCATGCGTGGCACGGCAGCATGCATAGGGGGCGGCGGCAGCGGGACCGGCCATGGGCCGGTCCCAAGGCCTCCACAGGCTGCACCCGGCCCGCAAGCCATAGACTGCTGACCCCTGCCCTGTAGTTTATTAAATTTGTGCTTCAAATTAGTTTATTTCTGTAATACAACTCCAGATATGTGATGTTTAGTTGTGTCTAATATGTCTTGTTTAAAAGGCTTCCATAGAAGCAATAAATGTGGTATAGCTTGATAAGTTACTGAATGTATGTACTAGTTAGCAAATGAGGGGAATTCAAGAAAGACTGCCAATCTAGCCCAGCATACTAATATTGACTACTATCAGTGTTCAAGATACTCTTCAAGATGAAAATATTTTTCCAGATCTATTATATGGGGCCCCTGAACCTGAAATTTTGAGGGTCAAATCTGTGGCTTCATGTATGCAAATTTCATGGTTGGTGAATTACAGTTGATTTTGCATTTACTGTTGGCACTTGGTCTACGTTTTTGTAAAACAAATAGTTCTTCCAGAACTAAGAAAAGCCAGAGTCTTGGGTGACTGAAGGTTATGGGAGTTATACTGCAAAAAACAAACCTTTCTAAACTGTGTTCAGTAATCTCTTACCAAATGGACAATGTTCTTTTTGATCAGTAGGAGGCAGTCTTGCCTAAATTCTGATCTAGAGTCACCACTGCTTATTCTGTCAGTAATTTGCATTAACAGGCTTGTATTTTGTCAATAATGGGAAAATATTTTCTACCAACCAGTGTATAGCTACTCATAATTTCTGTAACAATTTTATTAAAATAACACAGTTTTTGTGAACTAATGGGTTTTGTGAATAATTATGGATTAATTTTAAACTCTTGTATTACAAGCTTACAGCCAAAGTCCCAGGTACATCCAGTTCACGAACTTTAGCTACTGGATATGGGGTAGGTTTTATTTATTTTTAATTTACATGTATGCTCCTTTCTTTGGCTTAGCATTTTATCTAATGAACCTAAATAATAGTTTTTAATTTTGAAGTACAGTATCTGATCCTTCCTATCCCAAACAATCATAAAGTGAGCTTTATGTAGCCCTCTGAATAAAAAAATTAGTACTTTCAAGGGCAATTGAAGTTCTGTAGTAGTGTGGCTTACAGGCACTTTATATACACTCATCAGGCCAAATTCTGCTGCTTTAGGGCACTTCCCGTCTTCACAACTAATTTCTGCTGCTATCCTTCAGTTACTTTTCAACTTCTGAAAAAATTAATATGCACCTAGTATTGTTGATGCAAGGTGGAAATAAAACTACTGTGTTGCTGAAACCAGATATAAATAGAGCATAGGTGAAAGAAAGCAAAGTGGTAGAAAACAGAGACAGTATTGAGAAAAGGAAGAGGTTAAGACCAGAGCTGCTATTTCCATGGCAAGAAAAGAAAGGATGTGACCTGAGCAGCTGTCCTCCTTGGAGAGTTGTTTTTTTTAATGGCTGCTGAAATTCATTGTATCAATGGTAACCTGTCTTAGATAAAATAAATTGCCATTCACCTCATTGACACTAATTTTAATTTTTATAGCAAAGGGAAATTAGAATTATTTCTTCATCAAACAAGTTAAGAAATATAGTATCTCAAATGAAAGTTCTTATCTTTACTTCTGTGGATGTTGCAACATTATAGGAGTCTGCAGTTAGTATTAGCATAGTCTCTGCTTGGTGGTATTAGAAGAGTATTTCCCGGGCTTCAGCCCTGTTTTCCTTAGCAAGAGAACATAGAGTATTTATTGACTTTAAATATTTTCTTACATTGTATTAGTCAAAGACAACACTCTCTTCATCCATTGGCAGACCAATGACAGCAGCTGTACAGGTAATTTTCCTACAATTACTTATAGTTCACAAAAAGCCAATATCATGGCATAGAGTTCATCTTAAAATAGAGAAATAAAACACAACTGGAACATGAGGATACATTGTTAAGCTTTCAGCCTTAACATTTAATAATAATTTTATAGTAAAAGCACAGTTGTGAGTTCATCCTGTGCAACAAAAATACATGTAACACGTGGAACCCTGAAAGAGGAAACCTTTATAGTCTACATATGTTTTCCTGAAACCACATCCAGGTCAGTAAGGCCTACTTTATGAGGAGGATTGCATTTTAAGGACCTAATCATATAATTACAGTACTGAGGGAAAGTTCTTTTGGGCTGTGATCTGCTCTCATATGGGAGTTACTACTAGAACGCCATGGAGCACATTTGTTATCTTCTTCTTCTTCACTGCCCCCTGCAGCCCTTGGTGCCGTTCAAAAACCAGCTGTGAAGTATTTCTCAGACTTCTAGAGCAGGTTTTTCAGGTTCATGGGAAATTGTTGTGGGGAGAGGAGATTTCTCCCTTCCTAATTTCACTGACAAAAGCAATTGTATCAGCAGATATCTCCCATTGCACTTCAGCAATTCTTACATATTTTAAGTATGTTTTATTTCACATAAACTTTATCAGCTTCAAATATGGTAAATACTGGAATGTTTGCCACAGAGAGTATTACAAGAGTATCTTTAAGTGTATTATAGAGTAATCCTATGGCTATTATTTACTCAGAAGTAAATCCATTATTTTCAATAGACCTTACTTCTGGTCATGACCTTCCAGACTATCTGAAAGACTATGGCCTGGAACAGATGGGCACTGAAAGAACAGCCTGAATCTGCTCCAGCCGGAAGCGGGTCAGAACCCTGCAGTCCACACAACCCACTCCCCAGGTGGGTCTTGGGTGCAGGGGTCAACCGGCACCGCCAAGAGTCAGATTATCCTGGCTCCTTTTTGTTCCGGTCTAAGTGACCAGATCATGGCTTTGCCATGGCTTCTGGTCACTTTGGAAGCATCGTTTAATTGGTACGCCTACAAAGCTAGAATCTAGTTCATTTGGCCTGTCTGTTTCACCTCTGTACATCCTCATACAAGCCTGGAAGAGTCCTAAGAACTACAAGGGAAAGCTTTCTCTTGGTCCTGCCACCATTACAGGCTTCCTTGGTGAGGATACAAGAGAGAGCTTTCTAAATGGATGCTCCTATGTTGTGGAACTACCTTCTGCAGAAGGCTAGCCTGTTTTATTTTTGCCGGCAGGGAAATATCTTTTTGTTTAAATAAGCTTTTAATATGTAATCAGTCTCAGGGAGGCTTCATATTGGGGTGTGTTTATTTATTTATTTATTTATTTATTTAACTTTTGTATCCTTTTAAAATAACGTAATACTGTTTTAAATGAGATTATATTAATTGTTTTTAAAATTGCATTGTTGGGTTTTAATTAATCCCTTTTGTGAGTGGCCCTGTGTCCCACTCTGGGAGAAAGGTGGCATATAAATAAAATAAAGTAAAATACTTCCGAATGTGTATAGGTTTACAGTCTTAATAAAAGTTACAAAAATGTATTATATAGCATCTACAACAGAATCATAGTTCAGAATAATAACATTTAATCTATGGCTTAGTTCTATCAATTACCATTAGCAGTGTGCTCTGTTCAGATACTTATTTGTTCATGACTGTCAGCAAAAAAAATCTTCCATTTATTCCTTTAGGATGGAGTTGCTCGACCTATGACGGCAGTTCAGGCAGCAGGTTACACAAAAGCAGGTTCAAGAGGTATATTTTACAAAAATAAATAAATCCTTGGCTATAATTGGAAAGAACACAGTTCTTAATGTTGTTTCTTAATTTGTAGGTGCTGCATTTGATCCTCTTGGCCAAGCTAGGGGACCAGCTCCTCCTCTAGAAACAAAAAATGAAGATAGGTATGTAAAAATGTTTTGTTCTAATATATGACAGCTAGTTTTCTGATCCTTTTTTTTAAAATCAGTAATATTTCATCAAGTTTCTTCCATTTGTGTTGTCCACTTTTAATATCAGTGATCCTGTTTTGTTTCAAGCTAATTGATATATTAAGGCTATACTGAATAAGCATAAGAAAAATTAGAGACCTAGGTCCAAAACACACTGCAGAAATAATCCAGTTTGAGACCGCTTTAATTTCCCTGGCTTAGTGCTATGGGATCCTGGAAACTGTAGTTTATTGTGGTACCAGAGCTCTTTGACAATGGGCCTCTGCAGACCGGCCCAAAGGGCCGGCCTGGAGGCGGAGATGGGGTGGGGCAGCCGCACGCCGGCCACCCCAACCCCACTCCAACTCCGTGCGCCGGAAAGGGCAAAGAAGAGCCACACAATGGTTTTTAGGGCGGCCTTTTGCTGTTCTTTTCAGGGCGGCAAAAGGGAGGATCGGGGCGGTGGTGTGAGGTAGCCGCAGCTCCGATCCACCGCTTCCCAGGGCGGCCCAGAGCCACCCGTCTCCACCCCATCAGAGAAGACTAAATGTCTCACAAACTACACTCCCCAGCATTCCCTAGCATTGAGCCAGGGCAGTCTCAGACTGGATTATTTCTGCAGTGTGATTTGGGCCCTAGTAAGGAGTCTTTTATAATCAAATTCTGTTTTGTCACAATTTTTGTACAAAGAGCAATTATTTTAGCCTGCTTACAGTGGAAAAACACTTTGCTGATACAAGATGCCAGCTTAAAGTACTTTCCTAAGGCTTGGCTAAACATTATTCATTCATAAATTTAAATATTTGGGGCGTTTTCTAAGGCAACAATTATACCTGCATTTAGTTGCATATCTATCTGCATAAATGCATTGAGAAACTGAAAAAATGCATGTAGACATAAATCAGATCACAATAGCATGAGAATCTTTCATAAGCCAAACATCCAACAGCTATTTCTCACTACTGTACATCTTTCGCATGAGGGACCACACTTTTAAAGTGGTAAATGCATTTATCATACCTGTTGATTATTATTTCTTTTGTTTATTAAATGTTAGTACTGTATGATAGCATATGAAGATTCGGAAAACAAGGCATTCCCACCTTTAGAGGATGCTACAGTAACACCAACTGTGGCCAGATCAAATTTGTCTAGGAATGGGCACATTTGGCATACTAGTTCTAACTGTGCAAATGTATTCCCAGTCATCCCAGAAGCCTGGGCAGCCATCTTTTTCACCTGAGGCTGACAGCATGTTTTTAAAATTGATTTATGTCTCACTTTTTCCCCAATGTGGGCAAATCTCAGAGAGTCGGCAAGGTATAGTGATTTGAACATTGGATTCTGACTCTATAGAGACCATGGTTTGAGTCCCCACCCAGTCATTGAAACCCACTGGGTGACTTCGGGTGAGTCACTCTCAGCCTTACAGCAAGGCAAAGGCGAACGTGCTCTGAACAAATCTTGACAAGAAAACCCTTGATAAGGTTCACCTTAGAGTTGCTTTTAGTTGAAAATGACTTGAAGACACACAGCAAGAACAACAAAAATGGGTAAATCTCAAAGTATAGACTCTGAGCTAACTGTAGTATGAACTCAGTGTCTATATATCAAAATTACTTTCTCTGTTCAAAACAGAAACTTGATGAAAATATAATATCTTTTTCTTAATATTTTGGTGGGGAGAAGTAATTGTAGTAAATGTGAAAGCTGTTAAGAGTCACGTCATCCATGATTCAGAGTCTGGGAAAGATTTTATTAAAAACTATGACACCTACAATTCTGCAATGACCACTGTGTATATTTTATTATATGTTATTTATATTATGATTATATGTTAGTTGGAATACAGAATGAAAATGAGAAATAGAAAAATGTTAAATCAAGTGAAAACCTAGCCTGCAAAAGTTTTTGGACTAAATATTTCCTCCTAAGTATATGCTTTATTATTATTATGCTTTAATTATGTTTTAGCTGTGAATTTTTTAACATTTATTTTTCTATCGTTATTGTATCTATGATGTGTTTTTCTTGTGCCTTTTCTTGTGATGATTGTTTGTAAACCACCCTAAACAATGCTCTTATACCAGATGGGTTGGATATGATTCTCTATTTAAGCACCGCCAAAAAGGAATTCAAAGCAAATAGCAAAATGGACTTTTTGTTGTTGTTTTGTTTTTGTACATCTAAATGACAAATACTTCTGTTGTGTTTCTGAACTTTAGTCCAGAAGGAAAGATTAAACAGTTGGAGAAAAAAGTTAACGAGTTGGTTGAAGAAAGCTGTATTGCTCATAGTTGTGGAGATTTAAAGCTGGTAAGCTGATGGTTTGTTCCATGCAGTATTTTCTTAAGAAGGGGAGATAGCAACACTAAACTGTAATTTGTCTTCTTTAAGGCTCTTGAGAAAGCAAAAGATGCTGGAAGAAAAGAAAGAGCATTAGTAAGGCAACGTGAACAGACAATGTCTCCTGCTAACATCAATCTAGATCTTACTCACACTGTAAGTGCTTATACATTTAGCTAGTTCAGTTTTTATTCCATCTGTTCTCAAGGTTTGGAATGCAGCTCAATTTAAAAAAAATCTAGGCAACCCAGTTTTCATAAGTATATCAGAGTACATGTCCATATTCTGAAAATTCTGATTATCACATATAAATACAGGTTGAATATCCCTTATCTGAAAATCTGAAATCCATAATGTTCCAAAATCAAAAACATCTTTCATGGGTAGCTGAGATAGTGACACCTTTACTTTCTGATGGTTTGATGTACACAAACTTTGTTTCATGAACAAAATTATTTTAAAAATCGTATAAAATTATCTACAGACTATATGTATAAGGTGTATATGACACATAAATGAATTTCATGTTTAGGTTTGGGTTCCATCTTGAAGATAGTTCATTATGTACATGCAAATGTCCCAAATAAAAAACATCCGAAACACTTATGGTCCCAAGCATTTCAAATAAGGGGATATTCAACCTATACTGACACTTTCAAATGAATTTTTAGAATGTCTGAAATTAAATACATCAATTTCCAGATATTCAGTTGTGAATGATGCCACTCATATCTATGTGACTGTCAGCATCCATATCTCTTAAATTGTCAGACTTCTACAACTGTCTCCTATTTCAGATATTCATAGATTCTTTTGCTGTTAGGTTTTTTGCATCTTCCTAAGTGGAAGCTCCCATTTTCTACTCCCATAATTGTAGTGGGAGGAGGAGGGGGGTTGGGATTTAAACCAGTTTTTATTAAGCATATGACAGAAATGTTCTCGTTTCTTTTAGGTACTTTTCAATTTGGCTAGCCAATATTCTGCTAATGAAATGTATGCAGAAGCATTAAATACCTATCAAGTCATAGTGAAAAACAAGATGTTTGTTAGCGGAGGTAGGTAATAGTTGCAAAATGTAAAAATCATAGAATCGTAGAGTTGGAAGAAACCCCAAAGGCCATTCAGTCCAATCCCCCTTCTGCCATGCAGGAACTCACAATCAAAGCACCCCCAAAGAAGGTGTGCATTCCATTCTGGGCCTTCTTTAAAGAAGAATATGGACAAGTTTAGAGACAAGTTCAGAAAAGGGCAATGAGGATGAGAAGAGGGATGGAGAATAAAACATGTGAGGAGAGGGTGAGGGAACTGGGCACGTCCAGCTTAGGCAGGGACATGGTCCCCCTCTTTAAATACATGAAGGGCCATCATAGAGAGGAGGGGGCAGGTTTGTTGTCTGTGGCTTGGGGGGGGTAGGTCTCATGATCTGAAGTCACAGGAGGACAGATTTCAACTAAACATTAGAAGGAACTTCTTGATGCAAAGAGCGGTTCAGCAATGGAACCAATTCCCTAGAGAGGTGGTGGGGTCTCTTTCTCTGGAGGTCTTCAGAAAGAGGCTTGACAGCTGGACCTACTGGGGATGCCCTGGCTGCACTGAGGAAGGGGTTGGAGCTGATGGCCTCTGAGGGCCCCTTCCCACTCTTTGAGGGATTCCAGGCTAAGTGGCTCAGAAGGAAGTCACCCTCCACAACACATGCCTGGGTGTAAGACTGACAGGATAATGGCAGTTTTATGTGGTTGGCTGAGCAGCCCAACTAAAGGAGCTTTGTGTGTGAGACAGAGTGCAGGTGAGAGGGGTGACTGGTGCCCAATAGGGCTAGCAGAGTGGAGGACAGAGGTACCCCAGAGGCCGCCAGAGGCAAAACTGTCTTTGGACTCCCTAGCAGGCAGCAACAGCCTCCTAACAACTAAAAAGGGGGAATGGGGGGCACTGAATTTCAAGTCCACCAGTGCAAAGCAAGAGGGGGGTGGGGGAGGTGGGTTCTATGCAGATACATACATACTGCAAAGGGGCTGCACCTTCTTCTCATCTTGCATGACACCTCATTCCAATAGCTTCCTCCCTGGAAAGCAAGGCGCTTGATGTCTGACCCCATGTCCCATGAGGAAAATAGTGCCTCCACCTCTTTCAAAGAAAACAGCTTCTTCTAAGCATGTGCAGAGTACATATCCTTCCCAGTGGTAACTGACACAGCTCACAAGCATCTGAGATGAAAGCCTGGGATGGTAAAGCCCTCTCCCCCTGCCCTGTACCCCTTTCAGCTGAGTCTGAAAGACCTCCTCTGTCTTTGGGATTTCCCCAGCTGACCCAGGATAGCCCTCAGATCTCCCTTTCCCCTCCCCACTTTGTAACCTGAAATAAAACTGGTTCCCCACTGGAGGTGAGCAGCTTGGGTTTCCTTCAATTAGCCCTCAGTGCGGCTAAGAGACCCCTGAGACCAAAGCTGGGGGGCAAAAGCCACCAGGCCGAGAGCCCCGTCCCCTCCCTGGACATGCAGTGGCTGGACTGGCACTGGCAAGCAGGCCCTGTGGACAAGGAAATGGCCCCAGTGGGAGGCTGGCTGACCTTTTGTGTGGGGCAGGGGAATCCTGGAAATCGCATCAATGCAGCCGAGGTGAGCAATGGGGAGCAGGAAGGTGCCAGGGGAGCAGGAAGGTGCCAGGAGGTGCCCCCTTGCTTGCAAACTTCCCACCCACCCACTCAGATCCACCACCATGGATGGGAGAGTGGGGTGGGAGGGGGCTTCTTGGCTGGGGAGGGGTTTCCTCTTTTCTGGCTCTTCCCCATCCTCTGCTGAAAGGAGGGGAGACTTGCCTTTTGTAGCTTCCTCTGTGATCCTCCTTTCTTCTCGCCCGGCAGCAGCTCCTTTTCCTTCCAAATAAAAACAGCCCTGTTCAGCACCCTTTTAGACTCTGCCATTCCAGCCCCAGAGCAGTCTGCAAAGGACAATTGTGCCACTCTCTGCACAAAAGAAGAAGAAGAAGAAACACAAACCAGACAGCCCCAAGACCCAGAGGGGGAAAGAGTTATGCTTGTCAATTTTTGAGTACATCTTAAGACACTGGAACTCTTTATCAATATCTTTAGCTGTGATTAATTTTCTCTGCTCTGATAACACAGTTTTTTATTTGCTGCAATAATGATTGATATATTCTCAATGTTTCTCCTTTCTCAGACATTTACTACAAACACAAATGGGCTCTCTGACTATACCATGATGTTCATTTCAGGCATCTTAAAGGCCTCTGATTCATTTGCACTCTGCCCCAGCTGATAAGCACTCTTCCAGGTAGAAATTAGTACCTCTTTCAGCCTAATTGCAGGCTGTTCTGAAGCTTAGCTTGCTCTGAGCCCACCTTTTCAGCTCTGGGAGCAGTCAGGTTATGATACTGAATTTAGGTCAAACCGGATTAAGCCAGTGTTTTGCTGCATCAGATGTTAGTTTTTATTCAAGGAGAGAGACAGAGGAAGAGTGCATGCCACTGCCAGACCTAGTTTATTGACTTTCTGAAAATGATGAAAATCTGAGCCACAAGAAGACTACCATGAAGATCTGTACCACCAAAAGTATGCTGACACTTAGTACTATCAAAAATAGTTTCCCTGTTCAAGCAGTCTCATAATAATTTCACCGGTGGATTACCCATGCCTTGCTTTTAATTCCAGAATGCAGAAGACTTCTTTTTCACACTCCAACCAATGTTTTCACAATCTTCTCCACAAATTGAAGCCATAATTAATAGTTTTTTGTACTATTAGTTTTCTGTACTTCACTTATTTCATTTTTCATTCTCTAGATGCTTCTGTGTATACATCCATATTACATATATTCTGTATGTAAGCCAGTGTTTTGCTGCATCAGATGTTACATATATGTAATTCAAATAAATTCTGTGGAATACACGGGTTCCGGGCTATATCTCATTCAGTATATTGTTTGACAGGCATGCTGAAGGTGAACATGGCAAATATTTATTTGAAACAGAGAAACTATTCTAAGGCTATCAAATTCTACCGAATGGCTCTAGATCAAATTGCAAGTGTCCATAAAGAGATAAGGTGAGTACCATCAATGATAGACTTGAGATTGTTTTTTGTTGTCACAGCATCTTAACTTTCTTGCTATTGCATCTGCACAGCAGAAATAATACAGCTTGACACCACTTTAACTGCCATGGCTCAATGCTGTGGAATTCTGAGATTTGTAGTTCTGTGAGATAGTTTGCCTTCTCTGTCAGAGAGCTCTGGTGCCATAACAAATTATAAATCTCAGGATTCCACTGAGCCATGGCAGTTGAAGTGGTATAAAACTACATTATTTCTGTAGTGCATATGCAACCTTGAAGATTGGTTAAGACCTTTGTATAGTAAGCATGTTCCTCATTCCTCTGCCCTTTATATGTTCACAGATCACGAGGAGATGGGATATGTGTCTGACTTTAATATAAAGGGGTATAAAAGGGAGAAGCATGAACAGTCTTCTTCAATCTTACTTTCTCATGTTCTGTTACTCAGAGTATTTTTTTTCTAGACCAAGGCTGATTCTAGAACTGAGGCAGGCTGGGGATTATAGTCTTCAGGCAAAAGATCATAGAGAGCTATGGTAGGATGGGAAAAGGTTCAGTTCCACTTTCAGTTGTGTTCTTTTTAATGTAAAAAAATGAATTTTCTGTTCTACATTTTGATTTACATGCTAATGGACAGAGCCATTATGAATAACAGTCACCCAGAGCCAGTTACTGTTTGAGTAATTACATTAATTACCAAATTACATTTTCTTGCTCCCTTCAAGTGCAGGTTGCCTCCCAACCACAGGGCTGTTCTCTTCATGTGCAGTTTGGCCCCCAATTTGGTTGCTCTTCAGTTGATTAAATTATTTAAATTGTATTTTAGCTGTATTGTTTGTGGTGGTGGTGGTGGTGGTGGTGTGCCTTCAAGTCGTTTCCTACTTATGGCAACCCTAGCATAGGGTTTTCTTGTCAAATTTCATCAGGGGGGTTTCCCATTGCCATCACTCAAACCATTACACCATGCTGGCCCTCTAGCTGTATTATACACATTATTTAAGTCAAGCAGGGAAAACATTTTTCAGAGCAGTTCTTGGAGCGGTATTCTTTCAGTGGGCAAATATCAGAACCAAAAATGCCATTGTATTTAAGCTTAAAGCCCTCCTTGCCAATTCCTAAGCCTTGGAAGAGGCATTTCTAGAACAGGGAGAGGGGGGAATGAAAAAGCTGGGAAACCATGAAATGATGGTGTAATGGGGGAACCCCATAGGGTCAGATTGGGAACCCAGAAGGACAGTTTCAGTCCATGTCATCAAGTTCCTCCTCATTCTTGGTTTTTGTTGTGTTTTAATATGTAGTAAGGCAAATATTTTCAAATACTAGAGTCTAACAGTGATTTCTTTAATTAGGATTAAAATAATGCAGAACATTGGAATTGCATTTATTAAAACTGGCCAGTATACTGATGCCATTAACTCATTTGAACACATTATGAGCACTTCACCAAACCTGAAAGCAGGCTTCAATTTGATCCTTTGCTATTTTGCTACTGGAGACAGAGACCAAATGAAAAAAGCCTTTCAAAAATTAATTGCTGTTCCATTGGAAATAGATGACGAAGACAAGTATATGTCACAAGGAGTAAGTATAAGCAGTAGATATAGCTACAACTTGGAAAGTAACAAAATTTGAAGTGCTGAGGAAGATGCATTTAAAATAGGGTATGATAATGTCAATACATAGGTAACCTTTATGATTCTGCATTGGGTTCACTGCAGCTGGACTCTTGTTGAAATCCAGTTTTCAAATCCAGTTTTGAAGTGGAGCTTTTTGACACATTTTTAATAAGTGTTGCAAAAAGTGAATGTTATATGTAGTCTATGTGGAGGAGTAGCTCAAGAACAAGTTATTTGAGAAATTGAAAATACAAGAGTCCTGTTGCATCAGACAATACAACTGTTGACCACCAAGATCAACTCTAGGATGCCCACAGACGGGGTGGTTGCCACAGTGTTTGCTGTGGTCCCCCTTTTAAAATGTGATTTTTAATGATATTATCCTCTAAGAATTTTTTAAAAAGAAAATAGGATATGTAGCATAATGTGGTTTGTAATCTGTTCTGAGGTATATATGCATGCCTGTATATATCCTTGTTTAAAGCAGAAAGTCTTTAAAGAATGGACTGGGGGGGTGTTGTACTGTTTTATAATGTAGTGTTTTAAGTGTTTTTATCTTTCTTAAACTGTATCTTTTTTTAAATGGATGATTTCTTTTAATACTGTAATATAGTTGCCCCTCTGTTTTCACAGACTTGAAATCAGTGGTCTTCATAATTCACAGAGGGGAGAGCTCCATTAAATTAAATAGTGTGAACGGGAGCGTGCAGCTATTCAAACCAATGAGGCTTGATTATTTATGAGTTTCTGTTTTTGTGGGGGGCGGCATCCGGAATGGATCCCCCGTGAAAATGGAGGGGCTAATGTAATTTAATCCTATTTTAATGTTCTCTTTTATATGGTTTTAATTGTACTGCTTTTTAAAATTGTAAGCTGTTCTGAGTCCGTTTTGGGGGGAAAGTATAATGATGATGATAAATTCCTGTTTATCCTTTCTGCAATATCCTTTCTGTACTTACATAGGACGATGCACATACAAACCTATTGATAGAGGCGATTAAAAATGACAGTTTACGACAAATGGAACGCGAAAGGTAAAACTGAATGTCACTCTTGTTGCATAATCTCAAAGGATCTTCCATGATCTCTGGATATATTTAAACACCTGGAAACTGATTGAAATTACTGTACTGATTACCTTCATGCACCAAATGGGAGCTTTTAATATACAGAGTCACTTCCCCCGCCCCCAAAAGTTAAGAGATATAATTTGTGCATTCTATATCATGTTCATTTCCACAATTGTAAACAATATCTCCAAGTTTTAGTCACTTGCCTCAAACTGTCTTAACCCCCCCCCCAAAAAAAAATGCTGTGTGGGGGAGCTGGAGAAAAACCTATCACAAATTATTTTTACCATTGAGGCTTCTTTTTATACGAGACAATGTATAGTGACAAAAAAAGTCATGTGCCATTCTTTGGCAAATCATGATGCAGAGATGCAGAACTGATGCAGTGTGGCTGTTGGTAAGTTGGCCTCATTTAAGGTAGGAGAGAATTGGAATTCTCAGTTGCGCCAAGAAATGAACATAAATCCTCAGCTCCTGACTCAGCAGTCGTAACCAAATTGTTAACTTACTCCTAATCCTCAGCACATAAAGAATTTTCTGATCAGAAATGATCCCATTATCCAATAAATGCAAATTGTTTTTATCCTAGTGCCTGGGGGCTAAACAATTTTTAACTACAACTTTTGTTGTGTTTTGTTTGTTGTGCCCTGATGAAGTTAAATATCCCTAGGCATCCAGCTATGTTGTGCAGACTGACAGGTAATAGTCAACTTAGGTTTATTAAGGATTTTATACCCTCTTTTTGAGTTACAGTAACATTGTTTGCCAAATAGATATTTGTCTTCCACCACCATCCTATCTGTGTACTGTGTTCTAATTTGAAATTTTCATTTATCTCTCATCAAAGCAGGTTTCCTAGATGTGGGTCTGTCTGGCAATGCAGGATTTGAAATAGTACAAAGGATCTTTAATACAAAATGTTTCAGTGTAGAGCAGGGGTAGGCAACCTTTCCCCTTTAAGGGCCGAGGGATTTCAACTCCCAGAATCCCAGGAGCTATTGGCCAACATGGGACTATTGGCCAGTATGGCTGAGGCTTCTGGGAGCTGAAGTCCCTCAGCCCTTAAAGGGGAAAGGTTGCCTACCCCTGGTGTAGAGTACTCCTGTTCAGCATTCCCACCATACAGCCATAACATTTTCAAGGATTACATAATCAGTTTTTACTCTCTTCTGCTTTTCCATTTCATCTCTGCTCCTCAGAACAGTCAGCATTCCTTATTAGTATATATGATGTAAACATGGCTACTATTTATGCACCTGATGAAGTAGACTATAGTCCACAAACATTTTTGAGGCCATAATAAATATTAGTGTGACAAGACCTTCCTTATACCTTGAGGTTACCTTTTACCTCTTCTTTACAGAGGGCCCCTGGTCATTGACACCGGCTCTGCTTTCACCCTTTTTAACACTCTCCCTGGACGTATAAGGACTAGGGTCCCAAGTGTCTTCCCCCAATTAATCCAATATCTTAGGTAGCGTGTTTGTTTATAATGTCTAGAATTCACTCAGACAGAGACATCTGTTATAACAAATAAACAGTAACATTATTAAATAACATTCAGTAAGAAAGTAGCTTAGGTAATTTAGTTCAAACTTAGTGTGGTTACATTAATATAACAGTTGCAGGCTTATCACAGTTTCCTCTGTACTAACTTTATACTTCCTCTCCTAGTCAGAATCCTTATCTGTCTGTACTGTGACCCTTTGTCTTTCTCCAGCTTCCCTACTGGCTTATCAGAATACATCTCTGACACTCTTTAAGGCCGTCAGATTCCTTATCTGACTCTCTAAGGCCCAGTCAGAGTCCCCATCTGACTCTTATTCAAGAACTCTCACTGAAGAACCTCTCTCCTTCCCTCACTCCTGCTTTTATACGTTCAAATTCCCTTGCAGCCCTTCTCTCACAGTCTGCCTGAACTGTAATGGGGTGCCAGGAAGCCAAGTCTGTCCAGTGACTCCATCACTATTTTTTAATGTGCCATGAAATTCTTTGTTGTTTTTGCTAATAATATTTTGTAAACCAGGTGTTGTGATGAGTCACTATATGTGTGTGATATCTGTGGTTAATTTTTCTTAAAAAATGTCTTGTGTTTTTAAGGAAAGCTACAGCAGAAAAATATATCATGACAGCCGCTAAATTAATTGCTCCAGCAATTGAAACATCATTTGCAGTTGGCTTTGACTGGTAGGTGGAATTTTTCAGTTGCGTTCCTATCTTCAGATCACTTATTCTGGAATTGTCCCATAGCAGACAGTGGTTCACAAATTCCAGCTCAACATTTTAAAATGCCATATTCATCCTGCCTTGAATCCTGACCTGGTAGAAAGGCAGGATATAAATGAAGTAAATAAATAAAATATTCCCAAGAGTTCACAACATTTCTTAACTATTTAAACAAATCATTTTCTTTCCCTAAGGCCATGATGGCGAACCTATGGCATGAGTGTCACAAGTGGCATGCAGTGCCATTTTGCCCAGCATGGCAGGGAGGAGGAGGAGGAACAGGCATGCGCACACCCATTGCTTCTCCCAGATGTTTCCTGGCCTTCAGTTGTCTCTCAGAGACAGCTGGAGGCCAGGAAAAGGGCGGAAGGGGGGAAAGGAGCGACTGGTACACAACCACCGCCCCTCCTTCTGGACCTTTCTCGGCCCCCAACTGCCTCCAGAGGGACAGCTGGAGGCCAATAAAACCTAGGGGGAAGGAAGAACAGGCGCATGCCTATTCCTCCTCCTCCCCAGGGACCTTTCCTGGCTCCAACTGCCTCTGGAGGGACAGCTGGAGGCTGGGAAAGCTTGGGGGGGAGGAACGGGTGCATGCCTATTCTTCCTCCTCCCCAGGGACCTTTCCTGGTCCCCAGCTACCTCCAGAGACAGCTGGAGGCCAGGAGAAGTGCCCAGTGCTCCCCTTCCTGAACCTTCCCCGCCTTCTAGCTGTGTCTCAGAGACAGCTGGAGACCAGGGAAAGGGCAGGGGAGAATCCAACCCTGGAAGTCCCGCCCCCAGAGAGCAGAAGTCCTGCCCCTGGAGGGCAGAATTCTTGCCTCCCACACCATGCCCCAAAATTTTACTTGGGGCACGCAGCCCCAAAAAGGTTTGCCATCACTGCCCTAAGGTGACAAGCAGTGCCTGAAATAAAATGAAACAAGTCATATTTTATTAATTATGTACTTGGCTGTCAACGTGCCTAAGAGGTAATCCAGTAATAGCTAAGAATGTGCTCCAAGAAGTCTTTAGTTCAATTTAAAGATTGTAAACTTCCTGGTGGCCAGTCTCTATCTATCTGTGGAATGGGATAGTAATGCTGGGCTGCAGTGTAAAGTTGTTGTAAAGGAAGCTGTACAACTTGTCCATTGCTAAGATAGACTCAGTTCATCAGCAACATATTGTATTTGATAGTGCACTAAATGCTTAGTAAGGAAACTGTTGTCTGTCAGTGTCTAGAAAAATAGAGGTTTTTCATGTATCTAGAAGGCTACAATGCATATAGGATCCTAAAGCCAGTTTATAAGATTGGCTTTTAACTGATGCTTAGCAAGAATTGAGCAGATGTTTTCTTGACATCAGAACGTTCACAACATCAGAAGGTTTCTTGACATCAGAAGGTTCACAACTAACAAAATTCATTTGTTTTTTTAATTTCAATTCTTACAGGTGTGTAGAAGTAGTAAAAGCTTCACAGTATGTCGAATTAGCAAATGACCTGGAAATCAATAAAGCAATTACATATTTGCGGCAAAAGAATTTTAATCAGGTATAGTGTTTTCAGAAAATACCTTATCTACATTGACAGGCATTTGAATGGACATTCAATAATATAATTTATAATACAAATATACATTTCCTTTATAATATCCCTCAACAAAATGAAAGCATCCTGCACTAGAATCCCACTATAAAATGGGATATTATAAAGAAAGAAACAAGTTTCCTTCTTCCTTCTTTGTTGACATCTATAAAACTGATTTTTTTAAATTAACCTGTGGTCCAGAATGTGGTGATAGACCACAATCTAATGGCCTTTTATAATGCTAAAGGAGTAATTTGAGGGTAGAGTGTGATGTAATAATGTAGTGGCTCTAATAAAGTCTAGAGATGCAAAATTATCCTATTTGCATTTACTGGCTGGACAGAGAGTAACCACAAAACCTAATATATATGCACTACAAAACATATTAAGTAGTGCATAGCCTAAAACTATTATGTAGCTTTTAAAGGGCAGAAAATGTTCACTAAGCAGTTAGGTGTTTCAGCAAGGGAAGAATAAAATTGTTTACTCAGTGTTCTGGAGTTGAACAGCAAAAAGACAACTGAATGTAAAAGCCTCTTTAAGTTCCAAATATTGGGGGACGAGGTATTGCTTCTCAGCAGTGATGCTGAAGGAGTTCCTAGCGGGTGTTGATGACTCTGATATCTACAAAGTACTCTGACCTGCTAAAAGCATGTTTTTGGAGAGGAATGATTTGATTTTTCAAGTGGCAGAAATATCATTTGTATATATCTTAAAAAAGATACACTGAGGCAAAGATAGTTGGATCACCTGCACAAACTGTACAACATATGTTTGTTTATGGTGTAGTAAAGACTCTTGTCATTCAAAATATGTGAGACACATGCAAACTTAATAGGGTTCTTAGCAACCCTGTGAAGCAGGTTACACTAGGCATTTTATTAGCTCAGCATCACCTAGGCTGCATTTGCACTGCAGAATTAATGCAGTTTGACACCACTCAGTGCCATGGAATTTGTAGTTTTGTGAGATATTTAGCGTTCTCCATCAGTGAGCTCTATTGCCACAACAGACTACAAATCCCAGGATGTCATAGGACGGAGCCATGACAGTTAAAGCGGTGTCAAACTACATTATTTCTTCAGTACAGATTCAGCCCTAGTAAACTTTGTGGATGAACGAGGATTTTAACTTCAGTATCCCTTGTCTTTGTTCAACACTCTACCTACCAAACAGTAGTCTGTCAGTGACAAGTCCCTTGTTTGGTGATAGCTATAGTTATAATAGGTAGCCCATGTGTGAAGTGTTCTTAGGTTTTTAGATTTGTCCCTGGCTTCTGCAAATTAAGGAGAAAACTGCACTCCTACTAATAAATGATAGAATAATGAAATAACTAAAGTAAGGCATTTTTGAGACACATTTTCAAAGTATTTGACAATTAGGCAGTGAAGTAATGAGGCGGTTTATATTAGGCTAGTAAATTGGTCAATCAGTGGACAAAATATGACTCAGCAGTTGTT
The DNA here is from genome assembly GCA_026167975.1 of Phrynosoma blainvillii. Lineage (NCBI taxonomy): Eukaryota > Metazoa > Chordata > Lepidosauria > Squamata > Phrynosomatidae > Phrynosoma > Phrynosoma blainvillii. The sequence goes on along the minus strand of JANUYF010000003.1, from coordinate 322,517,947 downwards.
TGAAGTGTCAGTGTAAATGTAATTGTTTAATTTTTCTGTCCTCAGGGTTCCTCTTCCATTCATGCATTTTATTTCTGCATGTTCAAATCACTTTTTCTCTTTGTTTAAATATATTTTCCTTTCTTTTAATTGTTCCTTTCCTCTTCTTCCTCTCTTTCCAAATTTGTTTGGTGCTGTAAGTATGAAGAGGTATGTACTATAGCAATATTTATTACAAAATGAGTTTTGCATAACTTTACTGTATGGTGCCAGTCTTGCAAAGGTGGTACTTACTGAAAGGGTGAGCAAACATACTGGCACATTACTGCCAACTCATTGACCCTTCTCTTTTGTTCTGAAACTCAAATTCAGTTTTCTCTTTCTTTGTTTGGCATGTTTGGTTGTCCAGAAAAATGAATAATTAATAGCTTGTCTTGTTTCTTTTCTCTTTAATTTTCAAGCAATCTGTCCTCCATTTTAAGTTGTTAAAAGTGTTGCACAAACACTTATGCAGTCAGCACTATATTTATAAGATTGGAATAAAATGTTTCTTCAGTTTTTAAAACAGTGAAAAATTGTTTCCAGGAGTAGGAAAGGAAGAGGAGAATGAGCTAGTGGTCTAGTCAATCAGCACCATAAATTCTACGGTAAAAATTCAGTAGTTTCCCTTGAACATGATCAATAAAAATAAATCAATCTGTAAATGTAAGCAGATGTGTGTGCACCTCTGTGGCACTCAGTTAAATTCAGGTCCTCATTTAGGCTAAATAACTTTTGTGAGAGCAAACCTATGCCCAGAACTGCATCCTGGGAAAGGATATAAATCCCTTTTGTAGACCTAAGTCGAACTCTGACCTTGTAGGGGGACCAATATTAGAGCCTCCCTCTCCTTGCCACAACAGAGGTGTCTGTAGTGCCCACTCTTTGGGTGGAACCTTACCTCAGAAGGGCAAGAATTGGTGGATCAGGAGGTTGCCAGTTGGGAACCAAGAAGATTACCTGATGTATCCCAACATGAATGAAAACATAGACCAATTTGACATGGACTAAAGAGAAAACCTGCAGAGGGAGAAATGGGGTTAGTTATGTGGATACAGACAATATTATAATCTTCCTTCCTGCCACCATACTGGAAAAAGCCTAGCAGGTCTTTGGATAGATTGGAGTCTCCAAGTTCATAGTTTTCATCATGGGTCTTTGCTTATAGGGTTTCATCCCTAGGTTCCATATGCAGTGCTGTAATATCACTGTACAGTACAATTTCCATATCCTTGGATTGTTCCTAGACTTACGCGTTCCAAGACTTACTGTAGATAGTGAAAAACGTAGATAATAGGAAACCCTATCCCATATCATTGAATTGTTCCCAGACTTATTGCAGATAGTGAAAATCTCAAATAATAGGGAACCCTGTATTTCTATTGGAAGTTGACCAGAGTTGCACTGGAGGACCTCCAGATGCTTGAAGAGACCACATTTCAGACGCAGATAAGTGAATAAGTGGATACCAGTCCTGCAGGCATAAGGGTTAGGACTGTGTTATTTTAGTTATATTGGTGTATCTGTATGTAGTGTCCTAGGTGTACACCTGCTACAATTCAAGCTGAATTCTTGCTTTATTCCATATTTATATACTGGGGAAAATGTTACAGCATTTGGAGGTTCTCAGGCAGCCATATGTGTCCAAAAGATCTGAAAAACATGGACCTTTTCCATACTGCCATCTCCTTTTCCATTGGTGTCATGTCTTAGTTAGATTGTAAGCCCCAGGGCAGGGAACTATTTTCTTGTTCTTTTACTTGTAAAGCACCATGTACAATGATGGCACTATATATATATAAAATTATGATTATGATGATGGTAATGATAATAAGTCCTTTGATATCCTAGCCACTGTGCTTATCATGGCTCCTCGCCCATAGGATTTCATCCATAGGCTCCACATACATTGCTGTCTTTCCATCTCTCCAGGTGGAAAGACCCCATCTAAAACCTTGCATAATTGTTATCAATCAAGACAGCAACAACGAGCTAGAATGGGCAATGGTGTGACTTTGTATAAGGCTCCTTCCAAGATTTTTCTTTGTTACTTGTATTTTAGTTTTGAGAAATTTTGATTGAGATAAGACTTAACTGAAGGTAAAGTGGGATTTGAAACCACAGCATAACTATCCAAATATATCCAGACTTAAATCCAGTTCATATAACTAAAGTAGATCCATTAATCATGGAGCTTACCTAGGCGTTTGACTTCTCACTTGACTGAGCAGATCTACCCTAGTTGGAACTGACATTTGTACTGACTTGATACTATGATCTATAATTTTTGTAAAAAAATTTTTTAATCCATTCCTTAATTCAATATTACCTTGAAAACAAGTCTTTTCATATTGATAAACAAATGTTCATATTGATAAACAAAAGCTGGTAGTCTGTAGATTCCAAAACATCTAAGTACAGTTTATTTATCTGTCTATTATTGATAAATGTATACATAATCTGAAATGGCCCCACCCCTCCTTTTCTCTGAAATTAATGACCACTATAGATAATAATGAGAAAAATGTTCTGTTGTGGCTGTAGTTTGTACTTCCTAAGTGGTTTGCTGGGGAGCAATAAACTGGAGCTTATTCCATGTGCTTTGCATATGCCCTCTTTTGCACCTCATAAATTACGACAGTAATGCACTTTGTGCTGGAAACCATAAAACTAGAACATACTTCACCATACTTGGGTCACTGCATTAAGACATATTCGTTTTATAATAAGTAACTAAAATGTTGCGCTTCATAAACTTCTGCAAAGGGGGAGAAGCAGCCCAATGATCTGTAACAACCTTTTCATACTGCAAGAAAGGATCAAATTCAAGTTGTAAAATAAAGAAAAGGTGTAAACTTTAGTAACTACAATGCAGCGACAGCAACATGTGCAATTATGATAAATATTTTTCCACATCAATGCAAAAAAAAAAACTGGGTTGATTTATTGAAGGGTCAGAATAAGTACTGTGCCTTAACTCATATCAAGAAATGAACCATCCGTTTCTCTGAGTAGTGTGATAAAACGTGAGAACTTAGGAGCTGTACAGATGGCCCCAAAGGAGCAGCTTGCCGCCCTCCTTTGCTCGCCGGATTGGGGCTGCAGCAACTGCATGTCATGGCTTCGATCCAGCGCTTTTCTGCCCCCAAAAGAAGCAGCAAAATGCTGCTCCTTTGGGGAATGGAAAAAAACTGCCCTTGCCACAGTGGCTGTGTTTTTCCCGTGTTTCTTTGGCACAGCGTGTTTAAACGCTGTGCCAAAGAGACGCTGTGGATCCACCACCACCTGGAGTTGGGACATGCAGCATGGGGTTGCCATGTCCCCACGCCACCCCGATGCCAGTGTTTCTTGCTGGTCTGTATATCTCCTTTGTCTGTCCTGGGAGAACCTAAAAGAAGCACCAACCCCCTTTACTCTCTCTGCCACAATATCACTTCCAGTATTATTGAATACTGGGTGGGAAAATGGTGGTGATGGCAATTCTTTTGCACTTCCCCTCAAAAGAACACCAAAAGAGTACACGCGTGCATTTTCTTAGCTATGCCCATGCCTAGTCACCTCCACACACATCGCACAGCCACTATTTACTGTAGTTTCCTCCTCATCTACCCAGCCTTTAGGATGAGCACAAACAGTTTTGCCTGCAATAAATGTTTTAATTTCTTTGGCACTGTGTTCATTTGCTTTGTTGTTTACATCCTTTGTTTCCTGCTTCTTACGTTTTACCATTGAGTTATCCATGGGTCATACCAACATCCTTAATTTTTGTCCCACACCTGCCCTTGAGTTATAAACGAGCTTGAAGTTGCTGTTAACTGCCCTTGAGTCGACTTTTACTCATGGTGACCATGTGAATGAGACATCACCAAGACTCCCTGTCAGCTTTTTTGCTCAGGTCCTGCAGGCCCAGGCCCATGTCTTCCCTGATCAAGTCTTACCATTTGGCATGTGGTCTTCCTTTCTTTCTACTGCCTTCCACCTTTACTAGCATCATTGTCTTTTCTAATTACTCATTTTTTTCTCATGATGTGGTGAAAGTACAACAGTCTCAATTTATTCATCTTTGCTTCCAAAGAGAGATCTGGGTTGATCTGTTCTAGAGCCCATTTGTTTGTCTACTTGGCCATTCACAAAATTCTCAGTGCTTTTCTCCAGCACTTCCCAAATGAGTTTATTTTCTTCCTATCAGATTTTTACACTGTCCAGCTGTCACATCTGTACATAGTAAGGGGGAATACAGTGTCCTGGACTATCCTCACTTTAGTGTTTAGAGTTATGTCTTTACACTTTATGATTTTGTCCAGTTCTTTCATAGCTGCCCTTTCCAATCTTACGATGCATCCACACTGCAGAAATAATATATTTTGACACTATTTTAGCTGCCATAGCTCAGTGCTGTAGAATTCTAGGAATTATAGTTTTGAGAAACATTTAGCCTTCTCTGTTAGACAGCTGTGGTGCCACATCAACTACGATTCCCAGAATTCCATAGCACTGAGCCAAGGCAGTTAAAATGGTGTCAAACTGGATTATTGCTGCAGTGCGGATGATTTGACTGCAGCCTCTGTTCTGATTAATATTTGAACTAAGGTATGGAAATCCTTTCAATTTTCTTGTTGTCTAGGGTGAGTTTTTGTAGATCTTCTGTGGTCATCATTTTTGTTATCAGCATTAATCCAACCCTGGTACTTTCCTCCTTGAGCAGGTCTTTGTGTGTTTCTCCTAGTAACACTGTGTCATTTGCACATCTTGGGTTGTTAATGTTCCTTCCTCCTATCTTCATTCCTCCTGCCTCTGCATCTAAGCCTGCTCTGTGTTATTATATTATTATTATATTTATTTATATGCCCCCTTCTCCCAAGACTGGGATTCAGGGCAGCTTACAACATTAAAAAACAGTACAGTTAATAAAAAACAGTACAGTTAAAAGCATACAAAAATAGTGCATTAAAACAGAATTAAATTACAGCAATAAATAGAACAAATTACATGTTAAAATATCAAATAGCATAAACTAAGTGCTCAAATATCTATTTCATAAGTTGCTGTTAAACATTCCAGTGTAGTACTGTGATTTGACATTGCAGTGGCTGAACTGCCACTATATCCTGAGCGAAGGATTTATTTTGCTTAGTTTCCTGCAACAGACGTAGTTCAGGAATCCCCATTTGTTTGAATGGTTTTTCAATATGAGTAACTTTATTACTTACTTCTAGGCTGTGGAGACATTAAAGATGTTTGAAAAAAAGGACAGCAGAGTTAAAAGTGCAGCTGCAACAAACCTTTCCTTTCTCTATTTCTTGGTGAGTGATTGCTTGGCATGGTCTCTCATTAACCTAAGCCTGCCTGAGGATATGCAGCCTCAGTAGATATCTCCATTTGGTTTGTCTTAAAATATAATGAATAGTATTGGGGAGACAAATAACTGTGAAATACATTTTATTTACTTGAGTTAATTCCTATCTTAGAACTTCAAATTCCATTTTTATTTTTTGTGATTTCCTAATTTAAAGCTGGGACTTAATAACTTGTTGTTCTGATATTGAGGTGAACAACATAAGGTAAGTCTGCAGATTTGAGCTTCCCCAGATGGCTGGCCCTGTTGTTTGTAATGGAGGCATGTGCATATGGCCGCCATAGAAAACAACACAACTTAAGGTCCCACATTTTTTGTTTTCCATGAGGGGGCTCCAGAACGGATCCCCCACAAATACAAAGGGACAACTGCAGTTTGAACAATGTTCTGATGTACCAACAAAATAATTAGGATGCCAAATGTGCTGTTTCATTGTAGCAATGTATAATATACACAATATATAAATGATCAGATTGTAGTCCTACCAGGTTGTTGTTATTTAGTTTGAGTCTTTCTCTACCTCTCAGCTTGTTCATAAACTATTTGTGTTTATTTTAGGAAAATGAATTTACACAGGCCAGCAACTATGCAGATTTAGCTGTAAATTCTGATAGATACAACCCAGCTGCTCTTACAAATAAAGGAAATACCATTTTTGTAAATGGAGACTATGAAAAAGCAGCAGAGTTTTATAAAGAAGCTCTAAGGAATGATTCTTCCTGCACTGAAGCACTTTATAATGTTGGTAAGTCAAAAGTACTTGTGTTATAGTCTGTGGTAGGACTCTTAGAAAGATAGTAGAAATAGCTAGTCATAGCAAAGGGCAGTATGAACCAACAAATGAAAGCTAACTACAGTTCATTGAAGAAGTCCACAACACAGAATGCTTACAATTTGGTGATAACCCAAGATACCTGGCTAACCAGACACTATCTAGAACCAAATGAATTTGAACAGAATGTTTCAGTTGATCAAGGGGAAATAGTTTCAGCTTCAAGTCTAAGGTAATATGCCTGATAATTGATTATATTAATATCAGTCTAAATAGAATTTTTAATATTTTAGGTAATTCATTGCACTCTGTGACTTGTATTTTTAGATTCTAGACAATGTTATCAACCCAGTCAAATAAATAAATCCAGGCCTTTCACAGTTGTCTCTTTTAATATAGCAAAAGCATTTGGTAGATCGAATAAGATATATATTAACACAGATATTGGTAATAGCATCTTAAAGGTGTTACTTTCTGTGGATGGCTAGAGAAGCAATTCACACACACAGCAGTTATTCCCCTCACACCAACTATCAAGGCAGGAGTCCAGAGTTTTTTTCAGAAATTATCTTTATTCCCTTTCACATCAGTTTTATTTTTCCTGTCTTGCCAGCTGATCATTTCTTCATGTAGTACTGTATGCCCTCTTTATCCACGGATTCTTTATCCATGAATTCAACCATCCACAGTTTGAAAAAACAATTTTTTAAATCCAAAAAGCAAACCAAATTTTGCCATTTTATATAAGAGACACCATTTTACTATGCCATTGTATTTAATGAGGTGAACTTCTATGGATTTTGGTATCCATGGGGGATCCTGGAACCAAATCCCAGTTAATAACAAGGGCCCACTGTAGACCCAGTCTATAAATGTTTATGCTCCAAATCTCTTTCCTGAGCTCTGCATCAGAGTTGTGCTTGTGTTATAGGCTGGGGGCTATATTTTGCATATATTTTGTAAATTCAAAGCTTTAAAATTAGTTATTAAAAGTAGATGTTATCAATATGATGCAGAACTCAAGTGTTAATAATAAAAAGCCAAATGCCTGTGTGTCATACAGTGTACCATTACAGTTTCAGGCTTAAAATTTGATTCTCAGTGTATGAGTATGTTATTGCACTGTGTGAGCTATTTGATTCCTTACACATGCAAATCTATACAGCTGCCTCTTACTGATGTTTCCTAAGATAAATATGATTATACAATATGATGTAAGTTTTCAATTTCCTTCATGCATAGAAAAGAAAAGAATGGGCCTTTACTGAGATGTTTGGAAATGTATGTTACTGATTTGATAATTTAAATATCCTAAAAGATGACAAAGGTGCATGTTTATTTCTCCATGTTAAATATTCTGAAATTCCAATACTTAAGAGTACTTCTATAGAATTGTGATGTTATGCCTGTTAGAACAATACCGTTATCGGCATATTTGGAAGCTTAGGCAACCAAGCCACTGGAGTCTTGTGAATTGCTCCTAACAAATACAGATGAAAGGGAAATAGGTCTGCAGATCCTCCAAATAAAGAGATGGGGTGAAGGAACCACATCTGTTTTTTTATTCCTTCATGTGCAGATCTCTATGTGTTCATTGGAGCTGTGGTAAAACGTGTTTCACCTTACAGCTAATCTGGAAAAATGGTCTTGATAAGCTTTACTTATTTATTTATGTTCATTTATATTGCACCTTTTTCACAATAATGTGACTCAAGATGGGTTTACAATAAGCTAAAAACAATACATGTTAGAACTACGGAAAGCTATGTTTTGTTATATCCTCTTTTTATGCCCCCTTGTTTAACCACAAAAACCAATAGGACTTCTGGCTAACACAGCATGTCTGGATAACACATCAGCTGCTTACACTGCCAAACTCAATTTCTTTTACCCTCATCAGTTTGTTGTAGTATTTGGTACAATTTATTTGTTACTATTATTTATTTACAGTAATTAGGGAATGAACTCTCTGAAAATTGCTTCCTAGTTTTTGGCTGATTATTTCTGTTTGCCATATCAAATATGTTTTTTCAGTTTCTGCTTCTCCATCATGAAAGTTAGTTGAAGCTTCCATTTTTGCTTACTCTGTTTTGTAGGTTTAACATATAAAAAGCTGAACAGGTTAGATGAGGCACTGGATTCTTTTCTGAAGCTTCACGCTATTCTTCGAAATAGTGCCCAGGTTCTTTTCCAAATTGCAAGTATGTATCCTTTCAACAGATACAAAGTCAAATATTTCAAATATTAAATTCTTTATATATCTGTATTGTAGTACTGTACATGTGTATGTAAAAGTTTCATTGGAATTTGCATGTATCAAAAATTTTACACTTACATTTCTTAACTGATAAAACTTCAGATATGAATTAATGGAGGATCCAAATCAGGCCATTGAGTGGCTTATGCAGCTCATCAGTGTTGTTCCAACAGACTCACATGCATTAGCAAAACTTGGGGAACTCTATGATAGTGAAGGGGATAAGTCGCAAGCTTTTCAATATTACTATGAGGTATGTGTTTTTTTCAAATTATAATTCTACATGTACATATAGAATTATGTGTGCATGCTTGTATGATTTTTTTGTACAGGAAGGAAAGCTACAAATAAGAGAAAGCATTTTTAAATTAATGTTTTGAAGATGTAAATAGAATTTAAATCTTCAATCCTTAGTGAGGAAAAATTCTTGGTAAATTTATTTAGTTCTTGTTGCTGTGTGAGTGTGTGCCTTCCAAGTCATTTCTGACTTATGGCAACCCTAAGGCGAATCTATCGTGGAGTTTTCTTGGCAAGATTTGTTCAGAGGCAGTTTGCCAAAGAGCATGTGACTTGCCCAAGGTCACCCAGTGAGTTTCTTGGCCAAGTGGGGAATTGAATTCTAGTCTACAGAATTGCAGTCCAACTATTTAACATTTTCATAAATCAGGACTAAGGAAGCTGTATAGGGGGGAAAAAATTATCAGGTAATACCTGCAAAAATGTTCTTTAACAGTGATTTGAAATTGAATTTATTTACATGGCACAGTGATACAAGCTGCATGCTGACCTGGGATACAGTTTGCAAAATTTAAACCCCAGAATTGTAAACATTGTGTTTATAAAGCATTGTGGAATGTATATGTGTGTTTCTAATAGTAAAAGTGTTGACAAGTTCTATACAGTAGTGAGAAAACATGAACAGTGAATTGATCTATAGGGAACCCAAGAAAGGTGCTATGTAGAAGCATACCAGATGATGTAATTGGATAGAGGGCAGCACTTCATGTTGATTGGAGGAATCATAGAATCATAGAGTCGGAAGAGACCTCAAGAGCCATCCAGTCCAACCCCCTGCCATGCAGGAATACACAATCAAAGCACTCCCAAGAGATGGCCATCCAGCCTCTGTTTAAAAACCTCCAAAGAAGGAGACTCCATCACATTTGGAGGCAGCATATTTCACTGTCAAACAACTCTTATTGTCTAATATTGACGTCGAATTTCTTTTCTTGTAAGAGAAAAGAAAAGAGGAGAGTAAATTTTATACTAACAAGGACTAGTGAATGTTTCTAATCTGATTCAGTGAGATTTGTCAGCTGATTGAACAGGGAAAGATTTAAATCTGACAGAAAAGAGACAGGCAGACTTAAGCATCAGCCTCCCACAGAGATGTGTGTGTTGTGCAGTTCACACCAACATTGTTGTTACTAGTGGTTAAAAGATAATCCTGTTAAAGTCTAAGCAAACCTAAATAGAGATTTCCCATTTTGATTGTAATGAATGCTGCTGGATATAGCAGTGCCCAGCTGTCCTCACCCATAATTCCAAGAGAGGAAATGAAGATGATATAAAGGATCAATTCCTTCTGAAAAAATTCCTTATGAAATTGGTGTATTATGCCTTACATGTAATGTAATGTAATGTAATTAAAGTAATGTGCCTAGACATTGAAACATGTTCCTTAAAGACTAAATAGATCTATTGTTTATGTGTATGTCCTTGCACACAGACAGTCTGACAAAATATTGGGAATCTGAGGAACCTTCTCTAGGCAGAGATAGAAGAATGCATCCCTCTCTCATATTTATTATTTGATTTTTACTAAGCTTGCCTACCACTTCCAGTTTATTCTAAATTTGTCATTTTAAAGTTTGCCCAGTTGCTTCAGGATGTGGGATGTGGTCAGCTCCACTCTGGTTACATCATAATCTTTCATTCAACAAGCAATTTCACATTGTGTCCATACAGTCTTCCTAATCTTCCTAAAAGCCATATATAGAGTTTGACTTCTACTTTTAACTGGATATACTGAAGGTTTGTGCAGAGGTAGAGGCAAGACACAGCACTTTAGAAGAAATGGCTATCATATTTAAATGGCATTTGTTTTGCTTTTTTGAAACAGTAGTGAGATATAGAAACTTGTACAATTTAAACTGAAGTCCATGGCAAGCCGTTTGTAAAGCTCTGCATTGTTTGAGCAATGTTAAACACAACATTACAAATCCTTGAAAAAGAGGACACTCATGTAACAGGGTGCACATATGAATCAGGTCTGTGTCATTACAAATATTGATATGACAAGGTGTTTTCTCTTTTAAAAATATAGAACATATGCTTGCTTTTATATATTTCAATAAAAGTAAATAATATATTAAAAATACAGTACATCTTTTTGTTCCTTGCTTTAGTTGCTGCCTCCCTGGAGATGCAGAAACGTTTGTTTAATTTGTTTTTTACCACACTGTGGTCTTTTAGTTAGTATTTTGTTCTGTTTTTGCTTTGACAGCTGCTTTCAGCTATATTTTTTTGTTTGTTTGCACAGGAAAAAGGGGGTTGGAGAACCACAGTCCTTGCTTTCTTACCTTCAGCATAAATGGAATGATTTGGTATTTTTGCTTTTAGGGCAGAAGTTCTAAACCAGGGGTCGGCAACGTACGGCCCCCGGGCTGGTTCCGGCCCAGGTCGCCGGACTTACCGTCCCAGGCAGATCCCTGCCGCCGCCGCGCGCCGCTGCCGCTTCGCGTTTTCCCCTCTGTCCGGCTGCGACACATTTGCGCATGTGCAGGAGTACTGCGCATGCGCAAACGAGTCACGGCCGCCATTTTGATTTTCAAAATGGTGGCCGCGACATGCGTTGCGGTAGCCGTGGCCGCACGTGTTGCGGCGGCGGCAGCACGTGTGGGGGGGTCCGGCCCCGGCCCAGTGGAAAGGAGAACTTCTGGGGACTGGCCCAGACAGTAAAAAGGTTGCCTACCCCTGTTCTAAACACTCTTACTAGGAAGTAAGCCCTAATGTTCACCGTGGGATTTATGTCTGAGTAAACATAGGATTGTGTTGGAGGTTTATGTTATAGCTCTGACTATTTTTAAGTCTAAACAGCTAAAGTATGCTTTTAAAATCATGCAATTTTTTCCTTTCAAAATACAGAAAACATTTCTTTTAATAGAGTAGCAGAAAATATATCCAGAGTATGAACTTCAGAAAATGTTAATATAGTGTTTCAAGAAAATTAATCTATTTTGTGGTGTTTACTTTTTTTGCAAAATTAAAATGTTTGGGGGGAAAAGACACATGGAAAATATGGCACTCAATTCAGCAAAGTCTTCTAAAACATTTTCTGTTGGGGGCAAAACATGACACATTCTTTTTAAGAATTAGTTAGGCTATTAGCACACTGCTCTCATTCATGTATTACATATTTTCAGCATCTGGAGAATTAAATACGTAAATGAGTAAGATATTCCAGAAGCAAAATAAAGATGTTGTTTATCACTAATGCTGCGTTTCTTTCACCTTTTTATTTTGTCAGTCCTATCGGTATTTCCCTTCAAACATTGAGGTCATTGAATGGCTTGGAGCCTATTACATTGACACACAATTTTGTGAAAAAGCTATTCACTACTTTGAAAGAGCAGCACTTATTCAGTAAGTAATGGTGGTGTTTCTTCATTCAAACCAATATCACTGGTAAAGGAACTTTGGGCAATGCAATTATACTAGATGCAAGAGAAAGAAATTAAAATACATTTATGTAACAAAGTACATGTAAACAGTAAAACAGTTGCTTTTTTGTAAATTACTCAGATATTTCATTATTTAAAGGTTTTAAAGCAGTAGTGTTGAGCCATCAGCTTAAGAAAAAGTGCAATACTTAGGTGGTCTAGATTACATATTTCTAGTTAACAAAAGATTTGTTCTGAATATTAAGATTTTTATTTAATTTTTTTGTATAGTGTTTAGTGAAGGTCTTAAGAAATTTCTTCCTCTCTTTTTAAAGGTTTATATCACACTTTCAAATCAAATGATTTTCAGGACATCTTAAATTTTAAAAAATATAATACAGCAATTGGTTTGCTTTTGAGTGTGTTCTAAGTCAGGAAATCCTAAAGGGTAGTGGGACATAATGAGCTTACTGCTGTCACTGCTGGTATTCTTATGGGGTTACAGTAAACTCAACAAAAGCAAATAAAAAGATTGTTATAAATCAAACATTTTGGAGTAGCCAGGAATTGTCTGAGAGTATATTGCCTTCTGTCTCATGTGGGTGCAGACCAATGGGAATGGTTTATTATAACAGATTTGTGCTTCTGTGCTTGGAGATAAATTAAACTTGAGTCAGTGAGACAATTCCAAAATAACCCAGTCATCTCTTTGCGTCTAGTAAAGGTGGGATAGTCTTTTATAATATGTACTTTCTCTATATTAGACAGAAACAATCAACTTCCTATTTTGAATTTTTAAAACATTCTGTATATATTCTTCATTGTTGTTGTCTTTATTGATCAAAAATCTCTGTCCTAAGATTGATATGGGATTCCATGTGCTAAACAAACAGACCAGTTAAATCTATTTTGCCATAAGATAAACCGTTTAAGAAATGAGAGCTAGATTCATGAGACTCATGAGGTACCACAGTTTATGACATTGTGCCAGGAACTTGTCAGAAACATCTGAAATAAAACTGTGCCATTTTCCTTTTAATAATAATAATAATAATAATAATAATAATTATTATTATTATTATTATTATTTGATACCCCGCCCCTCTGAGCGCAATCGAGGCGGCTAACATCATAAAATCAACATACAGAAGTTAAGAACAATTCCCCCCCTCCCCCCTTATAAAAATTAATAAATTTTTAATTATTAAATTACAGTTTAAAACAAGTATAAAGGAGGTAAATTCCTCCATATAAAACAACAACTAAGACATAACCGAAAAGTGCTGGCAAATGTGTAACTATTGGCTCATAACGGAGCCTGGTCACAGAAGAGGGAAGCGTCTCGGAGGGAAATCCTGGAGCCAGAGCTGGTACATTAATCCGGGAAGGCCCGCCGGAAGAGATCCGTCTTGACAGCTTTCTTGAAGCTGTCAAGTGATGACAATTGGCGGATCTCCTCCTTTTAATATTGTGCTTTGAAAGGCTAGTGTCATTGTAAAGAATTATAAAGTCAGCCCTATGCTTCCACAGATTCTTTATCCATGGAGTCAATCATCCATGGCTTTATTTTTATTTTTTAAATCCCAAAAAGCAAACCTTGATTTTGCCAATTTTATGTAAGAGACATCATTCTACTGTGCCACTGTATTTAATGGTACTTGAGCATCCACAGATTTTGTATCCATAGAGCGAACCAAACCCCAGCAGATACCAAGGACCCACTGTAGTGGAAGATGACCTGAGTTTTACAGTACCATATATAGTATTTTATGTTTCATTATTTCTTGGCAATTTAAGGCCTGGCAATTATCTCCCTCATTTTTCAAGAAGTGCCCAAATTCTTTGGTTTCATTTACCAAAGAGTGAATGATTGTTTTTAAATGGATACAGACCAATAAAAATATTTTTCAAACAACAACTGAAGTTTTGCTTACCACTTCAAAAGTGTGAAACATATAGACTAGCTTTTGGATCATTCATGCTGGCACACTTTGCCTATTGGAAAGCATAAGACAGCTTAAAGAAATTCACAATATTGACCCAAGTCTTGAAAGTATTTTCTTCTGGCACAGACCTTTTGGCATTTGGGGCCCTGTGTGGAAATTAAACACATGCATGCATCTTTGCTTATTTGCACATTGATGTAAAGTTTCCAAAGAGGTGATGTGTTATGACATTTTAGTCCTTTCAGTCCTTTCTTAGAGGACTGAACATTTAACCTTTGTGTGCAGATTGACATAATAGTAATCCTAAATTAATAGTAGTCATGTACAAAAAGGGTCCTACTGATATTCAATAGGGAACATCTCATTTTAAATTCTTGGTTGCTAGTTTTTCATTCTTTCAGTCAAGTATCAGTCATTCTGTTGTTTTGTATGTGTTAATGCATTTTTAATAATTGTTTTAAGGCATTATCTGATAACTTTGCAGTAGACTTTGCAGTCCTTTATAAATGAATAGTATGGATACATTTTTTTTTCAAAGCTAAGCATTTTACATCACATTAACTGTAGTAGGAGAGAAGTACATCCATGATAAAACAGCTTAGTGACTGAGTACATGTCTTGAACGCAAAAGGTCTTAGTTTCATTCCCCGGCTTCTCCATGTAGGGGTAAGAAACTTCCTCTGCCATCTGAAATTCTGCAGAATTTCTGCCAACCAATGTGGACAGCATACAATAAGATAAGCCACTGGTCTGACTCAGTATAAAAGCACTATCTTATATTCTTAATATCTATCTACGTTCATGTCTGTCTGTCTGTTTATCTGCTTCAGTTCTTAAATATGCTCTTAATTCTTTTCAGCTGAAATAACTGAATGTGCAAGTCCTTAAATTTACTGGACATGCCCTATTTTTTTTTAAGTTGGACTCCATCCACCGAGTAAATTGTACAATTTTAAATACTATTTTTGCAGATTGAAAACTATTGTGGTAAATCAAACCCAATCAATAACATTTCATCCACAAATATGTGACAAATTATTTATTTGCACATCCAAGAAAGAATTCAGTTTTATAAAATACACTTCATGGTGGATATTCTTCACATCTGTGATATCTACAGAATGTTTTATCGTTTTTATAACACTATGATATATTTCTTTTCAGGCCAACTCAGGTGAAGTGGCAATTGATGGTTGCTAGCTGCTACCGAAGAAGTGGTAAATTTCCTTTCCAGTGATTTGGTCTAGTATATTTTCCCCTTTGGTTAAAAGCAGCCATAATAGGAGGGGAGCTTTCCCTTCACCAGCTAATAATAGCTTTGGCTGAAGTGGGCTGGAAGCATTCTGAGGATGGGGAAATGATGTGAAGGGAAAGAGTTAAGCCCTGTGTTCCCCATCCTTGCCTGTTAAAGTCTGTTCTAAATCTTCCTGTCCACCAAAGCTAGGGAATTCTAGGGGATATCTGTTTATGATATGGTGTCTCTTAATATTTGTCTGACTAACAGGTAACTACCAAAAAGCTCTGGATACCTACAAGATGATTCACAGAAAATTTCCAGACAATGCTGAATGTAAGTGTATGGTGTAGCTTTTAGATGGATTAAGGTAATGGATGGATAGATAGACATGCCTTAATGTTTAGCAGTTCCTACACTCAAACCATGGTGATTCAGTGCTACTCATAATAAACATAGAGCTGTCATCTGGTGTCCCCTATTAGCTTTATGGTGCACAAGCAGCCCCTGCATGAGTAGGCCTCCTAATTTTATCCAATGGAGGGAACTTAAATTTCCCAAGACCATTCCTTACATGAGAATGAATGGGGAAGACCTCTGTATAGGGTGTCTCCCTGCTGAATGTTGGTTCTGCTTTGCCCACAAGAAATCCCATATAAGACTTCACAAATCCATTTCTACTTTCTACTGGGTGCAATCCCATGCATGTGTTCTCAGAAGCAAGCTCTATTGTTTTCAGAGGGTCCTAGTAGCTATCTTAGAAATTAAATTATAGGAAAATTATGTTTATGAACATCAAGTGCAAGGTGTCAAACAATGACTTTTCACAATTTCACAACTTTAGTTACCAAGAGCCATAACCAAAGGGGATGGCTCTTTCAGATATGCCCTATTACTGAATTTTCAGCATTCATTTAATATTATTATTATTATTATTATTATACCCCGCCCCTCTGTTGAAACAATCGGGGCGGCTTACAACAATTAAAATTACACCAAAAATACAAACTAAACCCCACAACCCCACCCTCCCCCATTAAAAAGATATTAAACTACACATATTAAAAATTAACATAAAATCTCAAGAAAAATTAGAATAATTAAAATGATTACAGACAAATATAAGCCGTGAGCAAGCCAAGAACAGAAAGAGGTAAGGAGACACCGGAGAAAGTGTATAGTTAAGCCCATTCTGTCCAATGTTTAGTCCAAGTATTTGCTATTTTTTAGGCCTCTGATGCAGTAGATTCTTAGTTCACAAAAGTTTGTGCCTAGAAATTAGTTCTTAAGCTATCAGAAGTCTCTGTTTTTACTACAGTAAAACTATCATCATTATCCCTCTGGAAATCACCATTTTAAGCACACTGTTAAAATTATCTAAAAAATGTTAAATAATGTCTAAGCATTTTAGGCTCTTGTGTAGTAGGTTTATCATTTTTACTTACAATTCATGTAATAATAATTACACAGCATGCACTCTGGCAGCATAGGTACCATTAGACCAGCACCTATGCTGCCAAAGGGTATGGTGTGTAACTATTATTATAATACCATTCTGCATTTAGGAAAGTATTTTTTTAATAAAATCCCACACAGCTTTCTCTTTCTTCAAATATATTTCTTTTTCACAGCTTAATTGCTGGACTCTGGAGCAGAAAAATTGGCTCCCTTTACAATACTATTATCATGTCTGTTAAAATGTATTGTCACCCTATAAATACACTGGTTAAAATTCCACACTGAAGAGATTATAATCACTGGGCTTAAGTGCACTCAGCAGCATGCTGGATATTGGCCATTGTTGCTAAGCAGTGTACTAGGCTTATTTGTTCAGCTGCTTTTAAGCCCATTAATATTACAACCATTGTACTTCTAGGTTTACGTTTCTTGGTCCGACTATGCACAGACATGGGCTTGAAGGAAACCCAAGAGTATGCAGCAAAGCTTAAGAGAGTGGAAAAACTGAAAGAAATAAGGGAACAGGTAAGTTGGGTTGGGTGGTTCTAAGAAAATTCAAAGTACAGTTTGAATCCAGACAAATTAAATAAATAATTGACACATTGGTCTTACCATGAACACTCATTCTGGAATGGCAGAAGGAGCAATCTATGATTGGGTTTAATTGGGTTGGCACATGGGGGTAAACCCAATTGTGGTGGGTTGCTCCTACATTTCAATTTTCTTGTCTTAAACTTTCAATGTCATAATTCTGTCTACTGAGCTTCCTGGACAATGGTACTTCCAAATAGTGACTGTAATGCTATGGTACAAGCTACAGTGCTAGTAACCTAGCTTTGTTGTTATTGTGTGCCTTAAAGTGTGTCTTGTTTCCAACTTATGGTAATCTTAAGAGAAACTTTTGCTGGGTTTTCTTTGCAAGATTTGATCAGAGGGTTTTCCATTGCCTTCCTCCAAGGCTAAGAGCATGTGACTCGCCCACGTCACCAAATGGGTTTCCATGGCTGAATGGGGATTTCGAATCCTGGTCTCCTGGAGTCCTAGTTGACCATTCAAACCACTGCTCCTTATTCACACTATTGTAGCTTTACTCACTAGCACTTGTGAAAGAAAAATAGATAGAACTGACACAGCTGCTTCTCTAGCTGCTCCCACAGTAGCCACAGACTCACACATTGTTGGCTTCTCTAGCGGCTGTCCGAGAGCTTAGGAAAGTTATTATTTTTTTTACTGCAACACACAGAATCCCCAAGCCAGTATAGCCCCAACCCTCATGACAAGAGGTTTGCCACCCCTGCTCTTCTTATTTAACCTCATCACTAGCAAAATGTTCAGATTTTATTGGCCAGGTCATGTGCATAAATATATGCGTGAACATATATGCATGCATGACATACAAGGAAATGCTGTGAAAGCTAGCAACAACATACTTTCCCTGCAACAAGTGGAACTGGAAGGTGTTTAGAATGTATTATGTTTAAATATAGCTGGAAGGTCAAAGTCAGCTGTGGGATGAGTAAAGTTCCTGTTTGACAAAGTGCCACCTGTGGCAGCAGCCCCGTATCATCTTATTCATATAATAACCCAACTTTCTTGCAGCACATGTGTGGGGTGTAATTTAAGTTTCCCAGGGTTTTAATTCTTTTAAAACAAACGTAAATATACAAATATGAAAGATAAACTTGTACAGCAGAAATGTGACCCTGAATATTTCTTATCTCAACTTGATTTCCTAAAGAATGAAGACTACCTCAGAAAGACAATGGACATGGAGTTTGTAGATTAAAAATAATAATAATGACTTTAATAAATATTCATATAACAAAAACTAAATCCTAATCCAACTAAAGATAGTTTAGGTAAAAAGAAAAAATGTTACCATCTGTTATATAGCAGGAAGATGGAGAAGAGACTGTTTTACTAGTAGTCAAACTAGAGACCAACTATAAGACTAACTGTCTTGAGAGAGAGAGACAATGAGAGAGACCTACTGTATGTACTCATGTATAAGTCTAGAAATTTTGGTCAAAAAATTGACCCCCAAAAGCTGGGTGACTCACCCATGGGTCAGTGTAAGTACTATACTTTACCTCTTATTTTAAGAGTTCACCTGCAGAAAGGCAAGAGTGTAATCTGTCCTGTAAGCACTGACCTCCCTCTATTCTCTCATCCATCCAGACTTTACTATAAGCACAAACACGCCTGCTGGAATTTTTTTTTGGCATTGTTTTGCTATGATCCTTTAGATCATTTGTTTCATGCCTCTAATTTTTACCCTTGACTTATCTATGGCTGATGTCAAAATCCTTAATTTTGGTCCCAAAAACTTACCCTTGACTTATACTTGAAGTCGACTTATAGTCAAGTATATATGACTATATACTTTTTTCTTGAATTGCTATCTCTATAATGAGGGGAAAGAGAATGCATAAATTTCTTCTAACAACATGACTCTAGGCGGATTACAAGAAATCAGAACCAAGTACAGATTTTTAAAAACCTACTAGTCTAAAACTAAAAAAAACAAACAATTCTGTTATAAACAAAGTTACAATATTTTAATTCCATTTAAAACTATAATTCACCCTATTAAAAGTGCCTTTTTTCTCCAATAAAAACCAAAGGCTTTCCCAAATAAAAAAGTGTTTCCCTGCCAGCAGAAAGAGAGTCAAGAGGGGACAACTGACATTCCTAAGGGACAGAGTTCCCCAGCCTGAGAGCAGCTGCAAAGAATGTCTATTACCGTGATGGGACCTTATATATTTTTTTTAAATAAATTTTATTGAATTAATTAAAAATATAACAAAAACATAAATACATTTAACTAACACACTAACATCAACACAACATGGGACCTTATCTTTTGATAGAATTGGCACTCCAGGGAAGGATTAAGCAAGTGCTTCCTGCAGTTCATGCCTCTCTAAGGTGGTCTAGATCAATTATTGTTGATTTACCAGACATTTTCAACAGATTTTGGATTGTAACACTGAAATGTACGTTCTGTGCACCTGTAGATTTTGTAGACGTGTTGAGGCTTTTACTTAAAGGTAGTTTCATCTGTCCACAGGTTTATGGCCATAGACCTGTATGGCCAAACAAAACTTACCTCCCTCTTATTTATGGCACCTGCATCCTGTTGGCCTTTTAGTTTCTTTAAAAGAAATTGCTGAAGAACAGCGCTTGTAATGATCTATATTTCTGTGATTTGAAATGAATACATTGCCCAACTATTTTAAGGATATACTGATGGAATGAGCAAAAGTGAGCAAATAAAGGTTAAATTTCTCTGATCATGGAACTGTGAACTGAAAGTTCAAATTAGATGCAGGGTTTGTGCAGCTGACACAATGTAGGTTGTGCAACAAAAATTGCATTTAA
Source organism: Phrynosoma blainvillii (assembly GCA_026167975.1). Lineage (NCBI taxonomy): Eukaryota > Metazoa > Chordata > Lepidosauria > Squamata > Phrynosomatidae > Phrynosoma > Phrynosoma blainvillii. Next base: position 322,497,863 of record JANUYF010000003.1, on the reverse strand, counting down.
TGTGAAGCATCCCAATAAGTGGCATATAGATTAGTAATTATCAAAATCATCCAGCCAGGAGGGGGGTTTACAACCTAATTGGAAATATATATTTTTAAGGAACTTCTTAATTATTTAACAGTTTTTATTTTAGAATCTACACTTTGCAACAAATTAATTAAAGGTTTTAGTTTGGTGCCAAATATGCTAGAAACATAAGAACTTGGAGAGCGATGATTTCTTTTCATGTGTTCTCTTTAACTCTTGAATGTTTACAATAATAAAAGATTTTTGGATTTACAAGATTTTGAGATGCAAAGCAATTCTTTAAGGTCTTGTTGAGGAATACTTTCAGTATTTTTTCAGCTGACTGTTTCCAGTTTTAATGTAAGGACTTCCTGTTCATCTGTCTTGTATGAAACTGCTCTAAGAGAATATAGTTTATTGAAATCCCTTTGCTGAACTTTCCAAATCTGTGTGAGCATTATGTTAGAGCAGAGGTTTTTATTATGTGCAACTTTTAACACCATATGTTAAATTATGCCATACAGTGACAACATGCAAAGTCCATTTTAATGCTGTTTTCATTATGCCTAGGAGTAAATTATATTTTTAGTTCACAATGATTTTATAATAGGAAGTTCAACTCAATGATTTTCTTGGATTTACTTGGAAATAAGATTGATTCACACATTCATGTTCATTACTTGATCATGACCACATGCAGGCTATCTGGTTAGAATCTCGGTAATTAAAATTATGAACCCTACCAAGCTTTCCACTTGTTTCAGACTGCTGAATGATTTATTACAATACTGAGAAAAAACTTGTCTGAAATTTCATTAAATTTCATTACACAGAAATTTGAAATCAGAGAAACTGGGAATCCCATACTTGGAACATTATTATACTGCTTAACAGTTTACACAGCTTGTCCAACTCTCAGTAAGTGAATCCAGGAAATCCTGTCTTCCTCTAAAAACAGACGTATTCCCCCCTCCCTTTCATGCATCTCCACATCTAAAAAAGGAAATATTTTTCTGCAAAATACACTTTGGAAATACCTCTCTAGTCACTCTCTTCTTAAATAATTCATTATTAGTTTGACCAGATAAATAGACATTCTATAAGGCAGGGGTCGGCATTTTTTGGGGGGGGGCGTTTCCGCTGTCCCCCAGATCATCAGCGGGCCGAAGGGGGGGAGAAATGGCACCAGAGGTGTGCGGGCATGCATGCGCACTACTCCTGGCATCATGCGCTCGTGTACGCATGCACACGATGGCGGACGCCATTTTGGAATGCAAAACGGCGTCACATACACATGACACCGGTGCCATTTTGTGTTCCAAAATGCTGTCCGCCGTTGTGCACAAGCACGGGCGCCATTTTGGAACACAAAATGGCACCCTGCGTCGCACACGCACTAGAAAAGCGGTGGTGGCGGCAGCAGGACTGGCCACAGGCCGGTTCAAAGGCCTCGAGGGACTGGGTTTGGCCCCCAGGCCGTAGTTTGCCGACCCCTGCAATAAGGAATGGAAAATTCTGGACTAAGACTAAGAAAGATAAGGAAATCATTCCCCAAAACTGTGATGCAAATTAGAGAGCAAGCTCGAGATAATCTGCAACACTGGTTACAAATAGTTCAAATAGTTCATTTCTCCTCACATCCACAAGTAAAAGCTTCAACATTAATAGAATTAACCCCCAGATGAGAAGTTATTTATGAGGGAGAGTGACTCCATTAAAGGTTAATATCTTAATGAACATCTCTTTTGACAATAAAAGGTTTTAGATTAGTATGGGAAAGGAGCTTGAACTTTTCCTTAGAGAAAGATGGGATCAACTCTAGTCTCAACGACCATTTTGCTCAACTGCTGCAGCAACTAAAGAATATGCTAAAGTTAAGTGTATATAGATGGTACTGCACTTCATGGTGCCTCATTCAAAAAACCAGGTCATGCTCCCTACACTGATGCAAATGCAAAGAAGAATCGGGTGCATACCTTCATATGTGGTGGCTTTGTCCTCCTACTAATCAATACAGGGACGTAGTTTTTGTCTAAATCCCACAGAGTAGTTTAGCACTGTTGATTTATTTTAATGGGAGAAAATAAAAACCTGTCAAATAAAAGTAATTGGTTACCAAATTGATTAGCTAGGATGATTATAGCCAGATTTTACAAAGTCTGTAAAGTCTCTATAATTTCAGGTTGCTTAAATAAAATGAGTGTAGGGGTATACTTCTCATGGAAAAATTTAGAAATAATCAGTCAGTTCTTTTTCTGTGAAAACTGGCATTCTTTTATTAACCACTGAAATAATACTAGTGATGTTTTACCATTCTTCAACTACACACTGCAGTCTTTGGAAAGATCTTTTATTTGGCTAAACCTTGGGGGCTTTAGTGTCATATGGATTTTGTGTGATAGAATATCTTGGTTTCTACATTTAATTTTTCTTAAAGTTGTTCTTTATTTATTTTCTTTTTGTATTTTTGCAATTTATGTTAGATAAAGGTATTTTTTTTAAAAAACAACAACGGTGATACCCACTTAACTGTGGATGACTTGCATGTATGACTAGATAATTATGCAAAGAGTTCATTAGCATCTTAGAGACTAACTATACATAAGAAGCTGTACCATAATTTTATTTATTATTATTACCATAAGCTTTCATACACTGTCTACTTTCTCAGATGCATGGAGTGAACTGTTACCCAGTTGTCCTTCCTGGGCAACAGTTCACTCCATTCATTTGAAGAAGTAGACCAACGGGGGAAGCAGATGGGCGGCACGGGGCCACCCCGGGAAGCTGCGGATCGGGGCCGAGGCATCCGCATTCCTCAGCCCTGTGGCGCAGCATCTCTGATCCAGGAAGGAGCGCTAAAATAGCGCTCCTTCCGCAAGACGCCTAAGGTGCGCCACAAAAGGCGTCTGGCACACCTTCGGCGCCTCTTCCGCTGCAGCGTGTGCGGACGCTGCAGCAGAAGTGCGTCGTCGGAGCACCGGCCGTGTAGAGGGCCAGCTGCTCTGATGACGTTTTCAGGAAGGGGTTAGGGCGCCGAGCATGAGCCTGCTCCTCCCCTTCCTGGCCTCGAAGACGGCACAAAGCGCTGTCTGCTTAGGCCCCAAGTCTACTAGCACTTGTGCTACAACATTTTACACAAAGGAGATTATCGCACTACACTCTTAAAGCATTGTTATTCCACTGTAATTGCTCTGGCTGCCTCCTGTTTCATTCTGGGATTTGCAGTTTGGTAAGGGGAATTTAGAATATTCAGCCAGAGAGCTCTTAGGTGTCACTGAACTACAAAACCCAAAATGCAACAGAAGGCAGTCAACGCAGTTAAAGGGGAATAGCAACACTTTAAGAGTGTAGTGTGATAATCTCCTGAACTTCAAAGGTGCTATATGATTCATTTGCATGCTGATATTCCAGACTAATATGGCTTGTAGTTAGAGGATTGGATTGAGACTTGTAGACCTGGGTGGCTATGGGCTAGTTTCTTTTTGCCTCTCCTGCTTCACAAGGTGAAGGAAAGAAGAACAGGTGGGATATGAATGCAATAAATGAACTCTTTATGTGACCTTTCTGCCTTGTAGAGCTGTGACATATATTTATGTATGAAAAATACTTTAGAAATTGTTGGTGGTAACATTACACAGAACCTCTGTCTGTTTCTTCCACTGCTTCCTAGCGTGTCAAGTCTGGCAGAGATGGCAGCGCTCGTGCTCGCAGAGAAGGGAGCGCTGGTGGTGGTAAGTATTGCAGAAATTGTGATTTTTAAGATTTCTCAAAACAGATCCATCCAATGTGAAAATATTTTTAGTATGTTTTGCAAATTACAAAATATTACCACTGTCCTTCTACTCTATGGTCACATATAGAAAATGCATATATTCTTCTTCCCACTCCTACCATCCATTACCGGTACTTTATTTCTAGCCAGCCTTTTTCCCAAACCTCTACAGAATTATAATGTACTGGCTTCCCAAATTGATAATGCAGTCTTTTTGTGGTTCATTTTATCAGTTACTTTTGCATTGCAGTTATTTCATTCTTAAAAAATTAAAGTTAAAAAAAAACAAATTTCTGAAAACAAATATTACCCCGTGTAATGATCTGAATTATTACATCATGAATGGGGTGGCTTAGTGGTTAAGACGCCTGTTCTGACGATCAGAAGGTTGGCGGTTCAAGGCCCAAGTGCTGCATGATGGGGCGAGCTCCTGTCAATAGTCTCAGCTTCTGCCAACTTAACAGTTCGAAAGCATGCAAATGCAAGTAGTTAGATAGGTACCACTTCAGTCGGAAGGTAACAGCGTTCGGTGCAGTCATGCTGGCCACATGTCCACCAGAGCAGTCCTCTGACAACGCTGTCTCTTTGACTTAGTAATGGAGATGAGCACTCCCCCTACAGTTGATTATGACTAGATATTCATGTCATCTTTACCTTCACCTTTATGGTCTCAACCTGCACATTACTTATGTGCCATACAAGAGCAATTTGAGAATGGAATCATTTGAAAGTCACAGAAATGGGCATAGTATGAGAGGAGCAGAGAAGAGTACACAGAAGGAATGAACATGGGATAAACATGTTAAAAATTGGTAAATATGTTAAAAGTAATGGTTGTTAGTAGTGTGCATGTGCATTTCAAAGGACTCGTGACAGGGGAGGGAGGAAAGGAGAAAAGAGAGGGGGTTTTCCCAGTTGTCTTCTGAAAAGACTGCACTGCAGAAATAATGCAGTCTGACAGTGCTTTAACTGTCATGACTCAATTGCTGTTGAATTCTAGGATTATAGTTTTGTGAGATAGAGAGATCTGTGAGATCTGTCTGAGAGCTCTGATGCCACATCAAACTACAAATCCCAGGATTCCATAGCATGGAGCGTGAGAGTTAAAATGGTGTCAAAATGCATTATTTATGTAGTGCAGATGAAGCCCCAAACATGCCTTGGATTTTTCTATAACACTAACCCATTATTAGAATTTTTTTTAAAAGTAGTGTACTAATTACAACGCAAAGCCATGCTCAGCTGTGAAGCATAAAGTATCTAGTTGCCAGTAGTATATAATACAACATATCTTCAGATATTTAGATTCCAATGGCCATCATTCTCTGGCCACCTAGCCAATGATGAAGGAGAATGATAGTAGTTCACTAGTGTCTGGAGGTTCACAGAGAACCCACCCATGGTTTAACACAGAATAATGATTAAGCATATTAATACAGTAGATTAAAAATAAGCTTATCATTAGACAATCATTTTGCTTAGAAGTAAAGCAAAGGAAATATTTCTAAAACGTCTGCTTTGTGGGAGTAGGGTGCATATTTGTTTAATTTTATTGAATTTAAATAATCAAAATTTTATTTTCCAGGGCTATAGCTAGGCCTAGGAATCAGATATCTAACCTCCATTGTCCAACTGCATGATTCATGAGAAAAAATAATGAGGCACATGTATAGATTTGCCCCATAGCTATTGAGTGGGCCGGTCAACTTCCTAAAGTCTGGGTGGCAATGTGTACTCTCAACTGGACCTAAGAGGACCACACTTCCCATCATGCCCCTCACCACCATTGTTGTGCCTGTGGGGGGGTGATAATTATTACTTTATTGAAACTGCCCTTGCCCTCAAGAGTTTGAAGGGGTAATTTCATCAGGTTTTCACCTCGATGTGATCTAGGTCCAAGAGAGTTTTTGATGCAACCTCCCTCTAGTTGAAAAGCAGTACCCAACCTGGGAGTGTCATCTTCTGGCACTGTATCTTGTTTCATTTTGAGTTGTCTCATCATGGTATCATATCAAAGAGAAATTAAACCAAGAGTGGAGATGCTACATGACCACCAAGGGAATACTGTACATAACCAAGTAGAAATAAAAAGAAGATGTAAACAATACGTGGAAGAGCTATATAAAAGAAATGAAAGGATGACAGATTCATCTGAAGAAGAACCACAGGAAGACAAACCTATAGTTTTAGACAGTGAAATGGGAGCTGCATTCATGAGAAGACATGGCTCAGTAAAGAAGACAATAATGCTTGGTAAGGCAGAAGGCAGTAGGAAAAGAGGAAGACCACATTCCAGATGGATAGACTTGATCAAGGAAGCTCCGAATCTGCAAGACCTGAGCAGGGTGGCTGAAAATAGGGGGACTTGGAGGTCTTTCATTCATAGAGTCACTGTATAAGTCAAAGTGGACTTCACAGCAGTTAACACAACACCATAGGGTTTTCAAGCCAAGGAAGGGAAGGGGCAGCCAGATGCAGGGCGCCCCAACGTCTTCCTGAGGATGTCATCGGAGCGCCCACCATTGCACACGGCGAGCGTTCCGATGACGTCCTTCCGTCGCAATGTCCAGACACACTGCGACGGAAGAGGCGCGCACCACCTCTTCCAGTGCCCTTTCCGCACCTTGAGGAAGGAGCGCTATTTTAGCGCTCCTTCCAGGGCCAGCCAAAGAGTGGATTGGGGCCGAGGAGCGGGGCAGCCTCAGCCCCGATCCTTGGCTTCTCGGGGCAGCCCACGGCCACCCGTCTGTAGAGGCCCCTAGTGAGAATTTTTGGAACAGAGATATGTGCTATTAAAATTCAACTACATTTGGTTGAATCTGTTTATGACAAGTTTATAATGTAATAAGTGAGATTTGGAGTGGAACATTTATTCTTGGGTGAACAGCAGCATTCTCTAAATTTAAACCGTAATAACAGTGCAGCCATTTCAGCACTCTCCCGACCCACCTGGTAATGAAGACCTAATAATGTCTTCTATAGCACATTAATGGCAAACCTCAACCAAAACCAAGAAGTCTCACTTTTCAGTTTCTTTTTTTGTCACTAAATATTTCATCACCTTAAGTTCTCACCAGGACTTGGTGCCATTGCACTTTCATATAGCTATATTCTATAACCAAGGGAGCTATCCAGCTGAAGCTAAACCCTGTTGACTGCAGTGGGGAGGAGTTGAGTGGTTTGTCCTTTAAGATGATGACAATCAAACAAAATGTCATTAATATTACCATGAGGTGTACAGAACACACTTAACAGAAGCACTCCAAACTGTTTTACATCTTTTCATAGCATCTCTCATGGTTGAAAAATCTACATTTTGTGACTTAATATCTGTATGAAGATGGTTATTGTTGTGTTTCTTCAAGTTCTTTCCAACTTATAATGCACCTTAGTACAGTTATAATAAGATAAGTTCCATGGTTAAGAATTCACACCAGACTTCTACAGTGGCATCTAAAGCTGTTCCAGCTAGATATTATCAATTTATTAATTGATCTCCTACTACTTTGGAAAGCTTCTTTTAGTGCTGGACTGGTTGGTTAAACCCGAGGAAAGGTTCCCCCTTTGTATACCCCAATAAACTGCCTACTTGAAAAGCATATAAAAATATAAAGATCATACAAACATGAACTGATGGATGTAATTTTTTAAAGTTGGAAGATTGTTTTTGTAAGTATTTTTAAAGCAAAAAAATGGACTAAAGAAGAAATTGGTTTGTTATGGGAAGCTGGAAGAGGTACTACATTGGAAGCAATTGGAATAACAAAAGAATAGGCTTGTGTCATTGCTGCTGTGGGGGGAAATGCGTTATCTTTGTATACCAAGATCATGTTGAGTAGAAGGATGGCAAAGATGCAACCCCCCAAAAATGAATGTGATCAGGCAATTTGGCAGGAGATACAGGAAGAAATGCAATTGATGAGGGGCTATTTTTAAAACTTTAGAGTGAACTTTAGATGGCACTAGCTCGATACAACTGAAGTCAGAGAACCAGAGGAAGCAATATGACTTCAGATGGAACATGGTGATCGAGTTGACAGCTTTGAATGCAAAACAAATAATACAGAGGGAGATTTGCAGCCAGGCTAAGAGGACTTTAGAGATTTTGAAGTGAATCAGGAAGAATTGGGGGGGGGGGGGAGAACATCATATCCATTGGAATCTACAGAGAAGACACGAATAACATTGAATAAAGAGAGGACAAAGTCATGGGGGCAAGACTGGGGAAAATAGGGAAATAGTTTGGTATTTACATAGATCTCTAGAAAAAGAGAAAAATGAGGGTGCATGGAACAAGATTAGCAGCAAGATTTTTATGGAGATATATACTTCCCCCAGATTCTATGTAATTTAACAATTGATGCCCATTTGGGGTGTTTGCAATAGTTTGGCAAGAGTCTAAGGGATAAATTCAAACTATGAAAGTGTAAAGAAATAAGGATGGCTTTTGTTGGATTGAAGGTATTAATTGGTTGTGTATTACTGGGTGGTGATTTACTGTAAAGGAAGTGCTTGCAATATAAGATTGGTGGGTTTTAGAAAATGTGACTAAGGTGAGAGTATGTAGCGAGATCTTGTAGCACCTTTGAGACTAACTGAAAGAAAGAAGTTGGTAGCATGAGCTTTTGCAGACTTCAGTCTACTTCCTCAGGTGCATCTGAGGAAGTAACCTTAAGTCCCCAAAAGCTCATGCTGCCAACTTCTTTATTTCACTTATTCTCAAAGGTGCTACAAGATCTCTCTACATACTGATTCTTCAGACTAACACGGCTGTATCTTTGAATTCTGTGAGAGAATATTGAATAAAGACCATGTTCCCTCTGTCTTGCTATTTGTTTCTTTTTACCAGGTGTCCTTAGGGTATACAACCTCTAGAATCACTATAGATAAATTTATTATAGTGTGTTTATCTTAAGTCCTGGTGAAGGTCTGTCATCCTACAGCTAACTGTATCAGAGCAGAGCAGTGTTTGCAGGGAGACAACTAGAAGCACCTTCTCTACATTTCTTAGACATATTCAGCTCTATAGGGGCTATCTTTTATAGATGTCTTACTGAGTAGAATGTAACCATTATTGCTTTTAAGATATGCAAAGGCCTTTTATTCCTATTGTACATGGATTTCTCCTGTCAGTAGCCCAGAGAATGAAACACTGGGTACTTTTTATTAAGGTTCATTCAGGTCAAGAAGAGGAATTCACACCTTCCTGTTGTGGCTGCTTATTTGGAAGTCAGAACTAAAGGAAATAGGTGGTTTCTTTTTTTCTGTTTTATTTCTTGCATGAATTCTCCTTTTCAGCTTGTCTAGAATGGAAACTGAGAGGAGGAGATGCAGTGATCTAGGCAGCCAGTTAGTTTAAAGTGACATGCTCTTCTAATTCTGTCTTTGGGTAGTGATTGATGTGTTGGATGCCTCCTCTTTACCAATCCAGAACAAATCTTCATGCTAAATGTCCAGTGTGTCCTCCCCCCATCCGATATCACAAACTGCTTTTTAAAAGCTCCCCTCAGTTTTATTCTCCCCATAGCAACTTGCTGCTTCAGAAATGTAAGTCGAAAGCTCATTTATTTAGGCAGGCAGAATAAGTCATATCATTCTTTGGATCCAGGCCATAAAAATATTTGCTGAGAAATCAGAGCTCTTTCAAGTTGGATGTATTGTGCCAATGCTTAAGAATGAAAAATATGCCCTGTTTTGCTGCAGTAATTCTTTTGCAAAACCAAAGCAACTTTCACTTTATGGTTTGCTTTTAATTTACTTTTCCAACCGTGTGTGCCATTATTAAGTATTAGTATTTACCAATTAAGTTTAAAAGTATGAGGAGCAGTATCACCAATTGGTCATAAGTATATATGTATGAATTATTTAGATCTATTATGAATAAAACCTCCAGAAAACACTGGAACTGAGCACAGATGCATAGAATGAAGTAGCCAATTTATTCTAGATAGTGACATACAGCTTACAATTGTATAGATGGTAACATTTAAAACACTCTAAATATATCATTTCATACATGTAATAGTGTTTAATGTTACCCTTGCGCCCCTTCTGCAAGGGATGCGGTACAACTTAATATTTGGACTTGCTTCTACTAGATTGAGGTTTCTGAACCATCTTTTAGAATGAAATGATAGAATAAAAAGTTGTATCTAGTTAGGTATACTCGGATAAGCAAGTCGATTGAAACATTGTCCTTTGCATCTAAACCTTGCGTGAACCAGGCATGTTTAGGGGTACTAGCTATTCTTATTTGCTGAGAGAGAGGATGGAGATTGTCATTCATGTGAGGTTCTCTCTGCAATCATTGAGCAATGGGTACTGGGCAGCAGTTCATCTTGAGGCTCCTGATCTAGTTATATTTAAAAGTTGAATTCAGTGCTGAGGCTTTGGGCAAAACTTTAGATTGTGTTTGGGGCTCCCAAAGTGCTGGTGCAATTACAGACCTTCTACTGGTAATGGCAGCCAGGCTTGCCTCCTGGGCCAAAACAGCAGCAGCCATTGATTTGATTCAAACTGTTTAGGGCCAGTTTTGCTTCCATGCAAGCAGAACCTATTTGCTGCTATTTCATATGCCTGGAAAATATTCTATAATCAAATCATATAAAAACTTAATCTCAGATAGAATATTTCTTGCCAACTTAACATGGACAGAAAATACTTTCCATAGAGTTCCACTTTATTTTTCTTTGCCTGTCTTCTTTGTAGTCTAAATACTGTCTATCATTCTGCGTTTCTACATGCTGTGCTGTGCTGTTGGTTTCCTTTTTGTGTTTTGTTTTGTTTGTTTTTTGTTTTGTTTTGTTTTGGTCTTGTCTTTCATTCTTGCTTTCCATTCTCTAGCTGCCCTTTCTCCTGAAAGTGGGCATAATCCAGTCTCAGAAGTGGTAAGAGGTCAGTGCAATTTCTCTAAGCAACTTTAGAGAAATTTGGCATGTTTAAAGTTTGAACAATTTGGATGCTTTACATCCAGTCATTGAATGTAAATGTGAATATAAATGTGGACCTCCAAAATTACGATTATAAGTCTGACTTATGTTCTGATAAATATTGAATAATATGCTAGCCAACATATTTAGACATATATTACTATACTGGATGCTCAGCACTCTATGACTCAAAATATCTTGCTTTCCTTTCTCCCCTTTCCCCACACCATGGAACAGGAGGAAAGAAGACTCATAATCAGAATTTTGGATCCATATCTTCTGTTGTATATATGCACAGGAATTAGAATAGCGTTCAGTCACTCATACTTCTTTTTATTATATCACAATAATGACCAACATCATAAACTAGTTGTAAAGCTTACTGAAATATCAACCCAGCTGAGACATAACAGTTAGGATCTAATCATGGTTTCATATTATAGCAGGAAGGAATTAAACTTCAGGTTCCTGATTCAGCTGTAATCAGGATAAACTAGCCTACCTCTGTGGAACATCATTGTGAAATATAATGTAAACAATTAATACTATTATTATGTTGAAAAGGAATACCGTTATATCATCTACCTGATATTTTATTAAACATTTTCTCTGTTCTGTCAGATCCTGGTAGCATTACTGTTAAAGGGGAACGTCTGAGTGCTAAACTGAAGTCTTTGCCAGGGACAAATGAGCCGTATGAAAGCAGTGTTAGTAAAGAAATAGGTACGTAAGGTGTTTCACAGCTTGCTTTTCTCAGGAAATAGATAAAGGTGTAAATTTTCAAATCATTTGTGCAGTTAATTTCTATCATTAAAAAAATTCAATGAAACTTCATAGCAAGGAAACATCCACAGCTTAGAAAACCACCTGAAGTACGTGTTAACTATATTTTCTAGGTGGTATGTTGGCATGATGGGGTGAGCTCCTGTCACTAGTCCCAACTTCTGCCAACCTAGCAGTTCGAAAGCATGCAAATGCAAGTAGATAAATAGCTACCACTTCTCAGAGGGAAGGTAAACAGCATTCTGTGCAATCCTGCTGGCCACATGATCACAGAGTAGTCTCTGACAACACTGGCTCTTTGGCTTAGTAACAGAGATGAGCACCGTCCCCTACGGTCAGACACGACTTGACAACCTTGTCAACGGGGAATACCTTTACCTTTTACCTGTGTTGGTCTCACAGCCACATGAGCTGCAATCTGGTTGCACATTTAACTGCAAACAAGTGCTGTTTTATGCAGTGGGACATATTTCCATGTAAACATAAACAACATTGTGCTATACATGTCTAAATTGTACTGTACTGCCATAGAGAATATGAACGTGTTTGTGCCAGTTTGATTGTGAATTGTTTAATCCGTAAGAGGTGAGTTGTTCCCTTTTGCAGCAAAAAAGTGCCTGAATGTTAACAAGGGAGATCGAGCCAAGATGCAAGATTGGACAGAATTTGATAACTGAAGCAGAGGAGTAGGCAGGATATCACAGATGGAAAGATTTGGCACAGAATATTGAAGTCTGAGGCAAAGTTTTAGACCACTCCTGGCTATAAAAATGTTGTTGGACTGCAATGCCTATCAGCTCTAACTAGCCTAGCCAATGGTGAGGAATGCTGGGAGTTGAAATCCAACAACATCTGGAAGGCCACATGCTTCCTGCGCCTGCTTTAAAGCGTGGTTTTATTCTTGTGTAATTGTTAAACATGTATTGTTACTGCTCTTGGGGAATAACTTATGATTTTGTTTTATTCTGCTTTTTCTTCTTCCTTCCTTTTTAAATCTTAGATGCCTCCTATCTGGACCCACTTGGCCCCCAAGTTGAAAGACCAAAAACTGCAGTAAGGAAAAAAATGGATGAAGATGAATTTGCGGATGAAGAACTAGGAGATGATTTGCTTCCTGAATAGTAGTCTGTTGCCGTTATAAAAGAAAATTGGGGGGGGGGGGAGGGGGGAGGAGAGCAATTTTTCTTAACAGGTTATTGAAAGTTGTGAAAATTCCTATATTTATTACAGCAGTGTGTAAGCAAACTCTGGATTTCAAGTAAACAGTTTTTTATACTAAGAGCCTGAATCCTGTGTACAGATCTTGTTGACAGTCAGAACTGGTTTGAGTCCTACTTTCTTTCTCAGTCTCGTATTTCTGGCCAAAGATTCTTAAAGGGAAATGATGGGAGAAAGATGTCAGATTATGCTGAACTATTGTGCATAATCATAGATTTGCACATGCATTTTCCACCATATTAGTGGTAAGAAATCAGTTATACCAGTATTCATGTAAATAGCCTATTTCCAGGCTCTTTCCTAAAATGGTGCGAGAAAAAAAGCCCCCATGGCTACTTTAAGTAGCATTCAGCTAGTACTAATCCCTTTGCCCATGTGCAAGTGGTAGGGTAAATCATGCATATCAGAAACTACACACATGTATGTGTAAAGCCAAACAAACTAGCAGACCTAATAGAACGAGCTTTGCTGCTAACTGAAATGGGGAAATGAGGAAAGAGGGTTTTTTTCCCTCTGTATATTTTAGTAAGAGGATTAAGTGTAAGTCTAGTAGGAATTTGTCAAGCTGATGCCCTCTAAACATTTTGAACTTTGCCTCCCATGATCCCTCAACATTCGCCATGTTAGGTCAGGTTAATGGGAGTTGTTTCCCAAATCATATGGAAGACACCAGGTTGAGAAAAGTTGACCTGATATATGCAAAAGCGAGACTTGGTTATGATGATGAATTGTAGATGTTTTCTTAACAATGATTTAAACATAACTGACCACTATTTGACAATATTTGGCAAGTCACTTGATCAAATCTTCTTTGTTTAAATTTGCAGTCCTGGCTCATTTATGACAGTCCTACCACAACCTAGAGCCAATTGCTTGCATATTGAATATATTTGTGCCTTGCTAACTGTGACAAAGTTTGTTTTTTTAACTCATTGGCCCAGACTGGATCAGAGTCATTGAATCACCTACAGTTGGATTCATCTACATGTTGATTCACCATTCAGTAATTCATTGAATAGTATACTTTAGTTGGGATTGATCAGTAGGATTCCAGCTATTGAAATCAAGTAGACTACATGTCATAGTAACTGGTGCAATTTCCATACACCTTCTCCTAACAGATAGTCTTTGTTCCCTAAATAGTCCTTATTCATACCTGTGAAAGAATTGCAGCATATTGCATGCCTGTAGTAAAGCATTATCATCATCATCATCAAGCATCCTAATAATGACCATCAAGGACCTTCACAGGTTTGACCTAGACAATGAAGAAATAGAAATAGTAAAAGAATTCCCATACCTGGGATCAAACATTGATAGAAATGGGGACTGCAGTCAGGAAATCAGAGGAAGACTAAGAATGGGGAGGGTGGCTAGGAAAACAATCAATGCATTTGAGACAATGTGGTGCTGGAGAAGAGTGTGGTGGATCCCATGGACAGCCAAAAGGACAAACAAATGGGTCCTAGAGCAGATCAAGCCGGAAAACTCCCTGGAAGCCAAGATGACCAAACAGGCTGTCATACTGGTGGAGCAGTGGTTAAATGCCTGTACTGCAGCCACTCACTCATAAACCACAAGGTTGTGAGTTCAGTACTAGCCGGGGCTCAGGCTAGACTCAGGCCTGCATCCTTCCGAGGTCGCTAAAATGAGTACCCAACTGTTAGGGGGCAATGAAGCGGTATATAAATGAAGCTGCTTTGCTTTGCTTGCTTACTTTGGACACATCATGAGAAGGGAGGACTCTGGAAAAAACAATAATGCTGGGAAAGGTGGAGGGGAGCAGGAAGAGAGGAAGGCCACATGCCGGATGGATGGACTCTATTGAGGAGGTCACCGGTATTAAGGGGTTGCAGAAATTAAGCAAAGCAGTGGAGGACAGAGGGACTTAGAGATGTCTCATCGATAGGTTCACCATGAATTGAGATCAACTCAAAGGCAGTTAGCAACAAAGTAAAGCATCTAGCAAGAAAATGCCACACTATTCACCTGCACTGAGTTCATGGTTTAAACAAATTGTAGTATTGCACAGATTTTGAAATTACAGATTTGAATAGAGTCAGAGCTGATCTGAAATGTGTTGGGAAAAAGCTTTTAAAAACATTTTCCAGTTAGTTGAATCATGACTTTGATATATCACAGAAATCCCTACACATTTATTTCTTGTGCTTACTGGAGCAGGTCTTTAGCTGTAGCAGAAAAATGTACTCAGGCTCAGATCCAGTTCAACAAATCTTTGGGGAATCATAAACTATGTGTTTGCTTCTCCTGTGAGTTAACAAAACCCCTTTCAGCTTGTAGAGGCCCCTTGTTTTCCTTTCTGCATTTCTGTCACATTTATTTGTTAAAGGCAGCACATTTGAGATACGCTGTGGAGGGAAACGCAAATACCATCCTCTTGTTTAAATAATCTGAGTGCTTGCTTGCTAGAGCTAATTTGCAACACTATGTTTTGAACAAAAAAATCAAAATTATGATGAAATTAAGGTTCTCTTCTTGAAACCACAGGTGAGATTCTGAGTGAGGGAATTGTAGTGTAAAGTTCTGCCTCACCTTTTCCTTTCCCACCCTTTACCTGTTGCAGCCCAGCTCCCTGCCCCACAACATGATCCTTTACTGGCTGGTGCGAAAGGGAGCAAGGAGCGTCTGGCTATGTTCCTATAGCTGGACACCCAGCAACAAGACATCCTCCAAAAACTTCCAAGGGAGTTCTGGAGGTCCAGGAGGACGACATTGTTGCTGTGTATCCAGCTGTAGGAACCTTGCTAGATGCTTCTCCACACATACACATCGCTGTTCTCTATCAGCCAATAAATGACTATATTGGGGTGCGAAGTAGGTAAAAGGTGGTTTTGAGAGGAACTTTGGCATGCATGAGTTCGACAGAGAATTCCAGTCTCTGCAACCACAACAACAAATGATTTACAAAAATGTAAACTGGATTAATACATGCATAACTCATTAACCATACTCTAGCCCCGATAACTCATTTCAGTTGACAAACTAAATTTTAGAAATAAGAAATACATACCCAAGAGAAGCAACACTGACTTTTGAGGTATATGTGTCAATTATTTATTAAAATGTTGTTGTTAATTGCCCTTGAGTCATGGCAACCCTGATGGATGAGGCTTCTCCAAGCCCCCCTTGTTCTCCGTGGGACTCAGGCCCATGACCTCCATCGTTGAGTCTAACCATCTGCCATGTGGTCTTCCTCTCTTTCTGTTGCCTTGTACCTTTCCTAGCATTATTCTATTTTCTAATGATTCATGTCTTATTCTATGGCCAAAATATGACAGCCTCAATTTAGTCATCTTGGCTTCCAGCTAGAGTTTAGACTTGATCTGTTCTAGAACACATTTGTTTGTCTTTTTGGCTGTCCACAGATCTTCAGTACTCTTGTCCAGCACCACTTCTCAAAAGAGTTTATTTTCTTTCTTCATGTACATCCATACATGGCGATGGGGAATACGATGATTCTCACTTTATATCTTTGCTTTTTAGGATCAGGTCCATTTCTTTCATAGCTGCCCTTCTCAATCCTAGCCACCTTCTAATGTCTTAATTGCAGTCTCTGGTCTGATTGGCTATGGAAACTCTTTGACTATTTCAGACTTCTAGTGACCTTGAATGAATTTTTGTAGATCTTGTGTGGTCATTATTTTTGTTTTCTTAATGTTCAATATCAAGCCTACCTTGACACTTTCCTCCTTCACCCTCTTCAATATTTGCTCCAGGTCTTTGTTGGTTTCTGCTAATAGTATTGTGTCATCTGTATATCTTAAGTTGTTATGTTCTTTCCTCTGATCTGCAGTCCTCCTGCCTCTGCGTCTAAGCTTGCTCTTCATACAACATTTTCTGCATTCAGGTTGAATAAACAGGATGATAGTAGCCTGACCTCTTTTCCAATTGGGAACCATTCTGATTCTCCATACTTATTTCTGATGGCAGCCTTTTGTCCTATTTATTTATTATTTGTATCCTGCCCAAAATTTGTATCATGCTCAAAATTCTGCAACATAGACTCTAACCAAACATGGAGAGAGAAATCCCAGAGGTCCAAGTGGGGTTCAGGAAAGAAAGAGGCACCAGGGACCACATTGCAAACATTTGATGGCTAATGGAGCACACCAGGGAATTCCAAAAGAAAATCAGCATGTGCTTTATAGACTATAGCAAAGGCTTTGACTGCATAGATCATGAAAGACTATGGAACGCCCTTAAAGACATGGGAGCGCCAACACATCTGATAGTCCTGATGAGGAATCTGTACTCAGGACAAGAGGCTTCTGTCAGAACAGAACACGGAGAAACAGAATGGTTCCCAGTTGGCAAAGGGGTTAGACAAGGCTGCATCCTATCACTATGCCTGTTCAACTTATATGCAGAACATATTATAAGAAAAGCAGGCTTGAACACAGAAGAAGGAGGAGTGAAAATAGGAGGAAGGAGTATCAACAATTAAGATATGGTAATGACTCCATAGTAGTTGCCGAAAGCCTCACAGACCTGGAACGCCTACTAAGGAAGATCAAAGAAGAAAGTGCAAAGGCAGGCTTAATGTTGAACATAAAGAAAAAAAATAATGACCACCGAGGACCTTCACAAGTTCATCCTAGGCAATGAAGAAATAGAAATAGTAAAAGAATTCCCATACCTGGGATCAAACATTGATAGAAATGGGGACTGCAGTCAGGAAGAAGACTAAGGGCCTTTACAGATTGCCAGAAATAATCCAGCTTGAGACCACTTTAACTGTCCTGGCTCAATGCTAGGGAATCATGGGAATTGTAGTTTTTTTCTGAGACATTTAGCCTTCTCTGTCAGAGAGCTCTGCTGCCACAATAAACTACAATCGCGGGTATTAAGGGATTTCAGGAATTAAGCAGGGTTGTGGAGGACAGAGGGTCTTGGAGATGTTTCATCCATAGGGCCCACATGAGTTGAGACCAACTCAAGAGCAGTTAACAACAAAATCCTGCCCTATATCCAAAGATCTCAGGGGGCAGCTTACCATAAAAGCAATTAAAACAATAAGTAATAATAGTTTTTAAAGTTTCAAAATATATTTAAAAGTTTATCAATTAAAAAGCAGACCATTAAAACAAATGAAAACAAGTTTAAATAGTGTAACCATAAGTCATGCAACCTGAATAAAATCATTTAGGTCCAAAAGCTTTTATTTAAAAAAAAACAAAAACAAGTTTTTGCTTGGTGCTGAAATGATCCCAGTGTTGGCACCAACTGGGCCTCCAGGGGGAAGGATTTTGCCCAACAAATGGTACAAACCCTCGTAATCAGTGCTAGAATGAATGGGATTTCTTGTGAGAGTGACAGAATACTTATAGATGACCTCAACTCCCCCAGCCCCAATACTCCAGTCTGTGCTGATGCTGCACTGAGCACCCATGTGGACAAAACTGGGACAAATCTACACCACCAACCTCATCCACCCAGGTCTCTGTAACGCAGGGGTAGGCAACCTTTCCCCTTTAAGGGCCGAGGGACTTCAGCTCCCAGAATCCCAGGAGCTATTGACCAACATGGGACTTGGCCAACATGGCTGAGGCTTCTGGGAGCTGAAGTCCCTCGGCCCTTAAAGGGGACAGGTTGCCTACCCCTGCGAAACGCATACCAGGTCAGCCCATTCATCCATAACCAGGTCATTGGTGGCGGTTGTGTTACCACACATTGACCTGGTAACCAGCAGCAGCAGAGCAGAAGGTGGGCTGATAGGACAACCTGGATTTCCAGGGATGGGAGAGGGACCAAAACATAGGACAGATTTCAAATATTGACCGGCTTTTCCCTTACCTGGCCTGTTCAACCCAGGTAAGCAGCATACCTCTCTCTTCGCAAGATTACCTCCGTAGGGGCACCCGGTTCCTCCCCTCTCCTATGAGATTCACCCATGTACATGTACAAAGAGACACACAAGCATAAAACTATGAAGAATGTAAATGTAGCAGTTCAAACACAGCAATCACAATACACAAGACCCTATGTTACCAGATTTTGCCTCTCACCCAAAGTCTATAGTCCATTGTGAAGTCGTAGGCTTTCATGGCCGGCATCCATAGTTTTTTGTGGGTTTTTCGGGCTGTGTGGCCATGTTCTAGAAGAGTTTCTTTCTGACGTTTCGCCAGCATCTGTGGCTGGCATCTTCAGAGAATACTGGAATGGAAGAGGGTGGGTCTATATATACTGTGAAACCCCGGTTAGGGAGGATTGATTCCCATGTAAACTGTGTATTGTTCTGTGTTGAATAGGTATTGTTCTGTTGTTGATGGCATGGCTTCAGGGTGGGAGGATATGCAATCAAGGATATTGTCTGCTTGTATTGAGTCAAAGAGTTTTAATCCATTATTCATATACTATAAAACTTATTCTTTGGGAGAATCCTGGTTCAAAACCAGATGCTGGTGAAACGTCAGAAAGAAACTCTTCTAGAACATGGCCACACAGCCCGAAAAACCCACAAAAAAAATCTATTGTCCATTCTCCAACCACAAATGAGTAGTGGCCCTGTCCCCATCTCTCCCCAAAGTGGTGACGCAAAGGGTAGTGCTGTCATGGCCAGCCATGAGGAGGATGAGGAGGATGAGGAGGAGGATGGGTCTCCTCCAGAGAAGGAAGAGATACAGGCTCCACCTGGCTCTCATTCTGCTCTGCCTGAGCCAAGCCCTGTTCTCCCAGCCCCAGAGCAGCCAGGTCCTAGTGCTACTCCTATGGAGGCTCAGCTGCCTAGTGGGGAGAATCAGGAAGATACAGCAGGGCCTTTAGGCAGAGGAGAGCTGAGAGTGCTGGCGTTCGCAGGTCCATGAGGCTGGCTGAAAAGCAGCTGCTCAACAAGCCTCAGCTGGCACTGAGGTAGGATTTGGCTATTTAAACATCTGCAAAAGGCTTCCTCAGTGTCAAGACTTATGTAGTTTCCTTGTGAGATTATGGTTGGTGTGGCTCTTTGTTTCCTGCTTTGTGCCTCTTGTTTCTTGCCTTGTGGAACCCTGTTGCCTTGACCTTGGACCAGACTGGACTTCTGTGGATTGCTGCCTGCCCTGACCTTAGACCGACTGACTTCGAATTCTGGACTCTGCTTTGTTGGTGCTTCAACTACAGTAGGGGTAGGCAACCTTTCCCCTTTAAGGGCCAAGGGACTTCAGCTCCTAGAAACCTCAGCCATGTTGGCCAATAGTCCCATGTTGGCCAATAGCTCCTGGGATTCTGGGAGCTGAAGTCCCTCGGCCCTTAAAGGGGAAAGGTTACCTACCCCTGAACTACAGGAAGGTTTGTAGCTGGCTCTGCTGGTTGTTGCTCATCCTCACCATCCCTAGCAGCAGTTGTTGGAACTGAGGCTGGCTGTAGTCCAGGACAAGTGCTCTGTTATTGCATAGTTTTCAGTTATTGCACAGTGGCGAAAGTTTGATTGTGCTGTTGAAGTTTTGCAGGCAAAAACAAGGATGGCATATTAAGATGGAGCCACAAAGGCATTTAATTTATCAACACTGGCCTCATTTGCCCTAATTAAACAGATTAGGAGGAGCAAAAATTCAATAGTAGAACACACATGTTGTGTAGGCTCCGTAGCTCAAGATCTCAGGCACCAGAAACATTTCCGTCTTACTATGAAATCCTGGGATATGCTTTATTCTGAGATAGTTTTGTGAAGTAATTCGAATTCTCTACTACGGAGAGCTCTAGTGCAGTATTTCAAGGCAGCGAATGCTTCAATCTCATTAAACTACCAACCCCAGAATCACATCGGAAGTAGCCATGGTAATTAAAGTGATACAAAACTGCTATATTTGTTCAGTGCAGATACCACATAGAGCTGGATGCCATTGGCTAGTATCAACTACAGCAGAGCTGGACTATGACTCTGGAGCTTGGCCATGCAAATGCACTGAGTGACTTTGGTCGGGTCTCCCCATGAGGCTGAGAGAGTGTCACTTTCCCAGCAGGTTTTCATTGCTGAGCAGGAATTTTAACCCTTGTCTCCAGAGTCATAGTCCAGGGTTCAAACCACTACATGTCACTAGGGGTACATCTTGTTGTTATGTGGAATGTGACTGCATTTAAAACAGCACTAAAGACATATATATCTTCCGGCAGGGATGTCCAGTCAATTTTAAATCGTGACTTTTAAAAATCTGTAAATGAATCCTTGGGAGCCAACGTGGCATAGAGGTTTGAGTGTTGGGCTACAACTCTGGAGACCAGGGTTCAAATCCTGGCTCAGCCATGGGAACCCACTGGGTGGTGACCTCGGGCAAGTCACACTCTCTCAGCCAAGGAAACTCTATGATAGGCTTTTCTTAGGGTGGCCATAAGTCAGAAATGATTTGAAGGCACACAGCAACATATGAACCCTATGAGTGTATTTTAATGATGTTATAGTATTGCATTTTAACTGTGGGTTTATGCATTTTTAATTGTGTTTTAACATGCTGTACCCTGCCTGAAAGAGAAAGAAATTATTGTTGTTGTTGTTATTTTTATTATTAAAAACATTCAGGGGTAGCTGTGATGGCCATTTAGCAAATTCAAACAAAAATCCATCAGTGATCCCTTTATTGACCAGCCAAAATGCACAACATACTTGGTGCAAGCTTTCAAAGCTCTATGGGATTCTTGCCTGATGAAGAAGCCAGTGGAGCTTCGAAAGCTTGCATCAAGTATACTGTGTATTTTGGTTGGCCAATAAAGTATCACTAATGGATTATTATTATTATTATTATTATCATCATCATATTGTATTATGTGCCTTTGTTTCCGACATACGGCGACCCTAAGGCAAACCTGAGAGCCAGCATGGTGCAGCGGTTTGAGTGTTGGACCAGACTCTGGAGACCAGGGATCGAATCCTGGTTCGGACCCTTGGGCAAGTCACACTCTCTCAGCTTCTGAGGGTGACTGTGGGGAAAAACCCCAAACAAGCCAAGAAAACCCCATTGATATTATTATTATTATTATTATTATTATTATTATTATTATTTTATAACCCACCTCTCCCCAAAGGATTGAGGCGGGTAACAATCATGAAATACAACAATACAGCTATAAGAGCAACATGATAAAATAGCACGATCCCCTTACCCCCAATTTAATAATAATAATAATAATAATAATAATAAAATGTATTTGTACCCCGCCCCTCTGCCTATAAACCCAGAACCCCAAAACCCACCCACCTCTTAAAAAAGTATTAAACCAATAATCAATTAAAATATTTTAGTTTTAGAACTGACACAGCATCATAAAATTTAGAACTAACACAACATCATCAAACACATTCAACGAATAAAATTAACTAAATGAAGCATAATTAAAATGAGGCTATGATAAAATGATAGATGAGTCAAGTTCAAGTTCATCTTTATTGGCCTTAGAAACTAGCACATGTCCACTTGGGGAAAGTACAAAACAAACCTATCAGCAGGGTTTTGTTTTTTTTCTTGGCCAGATTTGTTCAGAGGGGGTTTTGTCTTGACTTTTTTGGCCATTGCCTTGCCCTGAGGCTGAGAGAGTGTGACCTGCCTGACTTTCTGGCATCTGTTGGGGTCTTTCTTTCTTTCTGGGACCTGCTGCTGATCAGGTTCTTCTCCATCATCTCCATTTGAGCCAAGGCAGGGCCAGTCATCCCTGGAGATGCTTTTTGGCCTCCCTTCCAACTTTCCCCCCTTGCTCTCCCTTCTTAGCCAAAAAGGGAGAGACTGAGGCTGCCTCTCCATCTCTCTCCTCCTCCTTCTTCTTCGCAGAGGCTCATTTCTGCTCCAGAAAGCTCTTAGGACGCCATGCAGCTCTCCAAGGTAAGCCAGGAGCAGAGGGGCGGGGGCTGGCCAGGGGTCCTCCTTTTCCCGGACGCGTCCTCCCTCCCTCCCACGCACCCACCCCCAGCCTTCTCCCCAAAAAGCTCCTCCATTTGGAGCAGAACTGACTGAGCAGCAGCAGGGCTTTGTGTTTGTAAGAAAAGAGTGTTGGGAGGTTTTGTTGGGTCATGTCCTACATTATACTAGCTGGCTATTAATGGTCAGGGTGGCCGGACACGCGTCCTCCTTTTCCCGGACGCGTCCTCCATCCCTTCCACGCCTTCTGCCCAGGAGGAATCCCCCCCCAAAGGTCCTCCATTTGGAGCAGGGCGAAGAACTATGCATTTACATTTCATTTTTGAGGTTTTCTTTGGTCGTCCTCCATTATACAGGATATTATATAGGTGGCTTTATGGTCCTCCTTTTCCAGGACGCGTCCTCCATTCCAGACTTCTGCCCAGGAGGAATCTCGAAAGGTCCTCCAAGCATGGATTTACGTTGCTATGAACGTTTTCAGCTTTTCTTGGGTCATGTCCTACATCATATAGGACATTATATTAGTGAGTATATAGTCGGGGTGGCCGGGCGGCTTCCTTTTTTCGGACATATCCTCTGCCTCAGCCTTCTGTCCGGGAGGAATCTCCAAAAAGGTCCTCCATTTGGAGCAAGGCGAAAAAGCATGGGTTTGCATTTCATTTTTGAGGTTTTCTTTGGTCGTCCTCCATTATATAGGACATCATATAGGTAGCTATATAGTCCTTCTTTTCCCGGACGCGCCCTCCATTCCAGCCTTCTATCCAGGAGAAATCCCCAAAGGTCCTCCAAGCATGGATTTACGTTTCTATGAATATTTTCAGCTTTTCGTGGGTCATGTCCTACATTATATATTATATAGATGGGTATATAGCCAGGGTGGCCGGGCGTCCTCCTTTTCCGGATGCGTCCTCCGTCCCAGCCTTTTGTCCAGGAGGAATCTCAAAAGGTCCTCCATTTGGAGCAAGACCTGAGCAGCATGGCTTTCTAATTGTAAGAGTGTTTTGAGGTTTTATTTGCTTGTCTTCTATCATATAGAACATTATATAGGTGGCTCTTTAGTCAAGGTGGCCGGACGTCCTCCTTTTCCAGGACATGTCCTCCATTTTAAGCAGGACTAAGAACTATGCATTTACATTTCTGTAAGTGTTTTGAGCTTTTCTTTGGTCATGTCTTACATTATATATAGGTGGCTATAATAGTCAGGGTGGCCGGACGTCCTCCTTTTCCAGGACATGTCCTCATTCCAGCCTTCTGTCCAGGAGGAATCCCAAGAGATCCTCCATTTCGAGCAGGACTAAGAAGCATGATTTTTATTTTATTTCTATGAGTAAATGTCCTCTGTTTTTTCTTGAAGCTCCTACATTTTTGCAGTGTCTTGACCTCCTCTCCAGTCACCCTGAGGACAAGGCATGACAAAACGTAGGACCTTGGAGATAAATTGGAGGACATGACCAAGGAAAAGCTAAAGACACTCAGAGGGATGTGAATCTGCGCTGCTTCTTCTTGGTGATGCTCCAAAATGGAGGACATTTAGGGGATTCCTTCTGGACAGGCGGCTGGAAATGTAGGACATGTCCTGGAAAAGGAGGACATATGGTCACCCTGGGCTGAGCGTCTCCCCCTCGCTTCAAGTCCTTTCCAATTTACGGCAACCCTAAGGCGGTGGTGAACCTATCACAGGAGGTTCAGGCAAGTTTTTTCATAGGAATTTTTTTTGGGGGGGGCATGACCATCCTCTGAAGCTGAGAGAGTGTGACTTGCCCAACCAAGTGGGTCTCCATGGCCGAGAGGGGATTCGAACCCTGGCCTCCAGAGACATAGTCCAGTGCTCAAACCACTGCACCACACTGGCTCTCATTTATAAATCTATGTAATAATAAATACTATTATTTATTATGAGTATAGCTATTTCTAGCCCACATATATTGGTCATAGTACTCTTAAGGGAGGCTGAAGGGACACAGAATCCTTAGTAATCCTTTTTCCCCCCTAATGCTACTTGCAAATCATAATTCCCATATACCACTGAATGCAATACTAATAGTTTATCACACCGGGGCAAAGAGCCCAAATCCCGTGCAGAAACAGGATCTAAAACCCAACCCCCCCCCCCCCCCCCGCAAATGCGGGTTGATTTTCACACACATCGGGGTTAATGAGCAATGCTCAAAAGGAAAATCCCAAAAGGAAAAAGAAACACGTTTTGTTGACTTTCGGCCCAGGTTAATGTTGCGTTGATGCTTATTAACTCCGACGTCGTGAAAAAAATAAATCCACTTTTGTGGATTTTTCCCCATTTTCTGTCCACTTTCTGTCTGGGTTAATGCTCAACGCTGTGTGAAAATCAACCCGTTTTTCCTGTTTTAAAACCCGTTTTTGCACAAGTTGCCTCCCGTGTGATAAACTCCATAAACAACTAGCAATATTAAAATTATACCTTCAAATTGCAATATCATATGCACAGCCTAAATGTATTGGCATATACATAGTGCATAAGATAGAGACAGAGATAGAGATGGATAGCTTGGACATGAAAACCCAGTAGGTGATCTTGGGCAAGTCACATTCTCTCAGCCTCAGGGGAAGGCAATGGCAAACTTCCTCTGGACAGATCTTCCCAAGAAAACCCCATGATAGGGCTGCCATAAGTTGGAAACAACTTGAAGGGACACAACAACAGCATATTCAAACAAGCAAAATGTGATTTTGTCATTTTATACAAGAGACACTCTTTTACTACATACACCATGGGACTTGAGCATCCATGGATTTTGTTATCCATGGGGGGTTTTTTGGAACCAAACCTCAACAAATACCAAGGGCGCACGGTAGTTTGACACCACTTTAACTGCCATGGTTCAATGCTAAGGAATTCTGGGATTTGTAAATTTGTGAAATATTTAGCCTTCTCTGTCCTGGAGTCTTGGTGCCACAACAAACTACAAATCCCAGCTGTGGCAGCAGCAAGCCAACAAAGGTTGAAAGAGTGCATCTTTTCCAACTGTGCTTATTTAAGGGATATGATGACCAGAATTACAGGTTGGTGGTGGAGAGACAGTGCCAATTGGGAACCGAGTGCAAATTGCCCGCCATGTAAATAATTGGGTTGGTTCCCAATGCTGTCATACTTGGAGTTAAGTCAGTAGGGCTTAAGTTGGGTAGGGTTACTACCTACCTTCCTCCAGCCATATCTTTGTTGTTGGGGTTCTGGAGTCATAGTTTAAATGGAACATTTTGACGCAATGATCTTTTGAACATGTTGGATCCGATCCTATATGCCAACTACAGTAGACTCTCTGTATCCACAGATTCTTTATCCACAGATTAAACCGGGGGTAGGCAACCTAAAGCCCGGGGCCTGGATGCGGTCCCCTGAGGCCTTTGGACCAGCCCCAGGCCGGTCCTTCTGCCGCCACCCCCCCGCCGCCACCACCGCCACCCGCCATGATGATATTGATTATTGTTATTACTTGTTCTTGGGGTTTTCTTGGCAAAATCTCCACAGGGGTTTTGCCGTGGCTTTTCTGGGGCTGAGAGAGTGTGCATGCATATTTTTTAATTTTTTTATTTTTATTTATTTATTTATTTATTTATTTATTTATTTATTTTTGGTGCTTCGGCCCCCCAATTGTCTGAGGGACAGCAACCCGGCCCCCGGCTCAAAAAGGTTGCCTACCCCTGCCTTAGGTAGTAGACCTTGGGGTATCACGAAAAAACAGCCAGTTGTTAATTACTTACATTTTGTTACTATATTGTGCCAATGATGAGAAGAGGTACCTGTGCGATTTTTCTGCCTCTGGTGCCCAAATAACAATTTCACAAGAGGTCTTCCTCTCAGGTATGAGATGAAAGCCTTTGTAAATGAAAGGAATTGTACCCTTTTCCTTCCCTGAAATGTTGAACTACTTGAATGCTGGACTATGACTCTGGCGACATGAGTTCGATTCCCAACTCAGATACGAAATCCATCTTGGGCAAGTCACACTCTCTCAGCTTTAGGGGAAGGCAATGGCAAACCCCCTCTGATCAAATCTTGCCACACAAAAAAAAAACACAACACAATAGGTTTGCCTTTTGGCACAATTGTCGTTGCCTTATCCATTGTTGCGGATAAACAGGCATGGAAACCTTTTGGAAGTCAGGAAAGCAGTGTTTATTCTTTTACGTTGAAGGGCCTCCCAGACAGGTCTGTCCTGTGACTGGAGAGAGCCCCCTCTTCAGCTAATCAAAGTCCTTATATACTATATTACACAGCTAGTTTTTAATTACATTAACACATGCATAATTTAACATTTTCATTGGTTACAGGATATAATGCCAAATCCCCTCCTTTCCTGATTACGCTGCACTTCTCCTTGTCATGTGCGAACGAATTTAGCATCTCAGTTTTGTTCTTTTACCATCAATGTTATCTCTTTAGCTGTTAAACAGTCTGCCTTCAAGGCCGAAAAACAACATTCCTCTCTTTCTTTTCCAGTGAAGCAGAACTAAAAAGCCTTTTACAAACTGCTCTGCAAATGCACAGTTTTAAACATAGAAAATGAGACCCCAAGGGTCATCCAATCCAACCCCGAATTAGCCATGAGCTTTGTAGTTTCTTTTACATCATTTTATCTCCTCCACCATAAGTCAGAAATGACTTGAACACACACAGTACATATGGAAACATACGCTTATATTGAAGCATCCTGTCTGAGCATCTTCTTCGATTCATTATAGGTTTGGATGTTGGCTTGGCTTCTCTTGTATTGGTTGCCTTTCCCTGGTTTTGAGACCATCAAGGTAAACAAGCGCCCCACTAGGATTCGAACCTGTGCTGACCGATCTGAGGAGCTCCTAGAACAGCTGTATGGAAGACTCACAGCTGGCATGCTCAGTGCTTTCCATCATACTCTGCAGCTGGAACCGCTGGAGAAGGATCACAACATAAGTTGCCCAGCAGGAGGAAGACCAACTACAGACAAGAAGTACCGACTCCCCATCAATCTCAACAGCGTCTCCCCTTGGTCCTATAGGTAACTTGAACTCAGTTCACTTCTTTTTTTTCCTGTTAATAATAATAATAATAATAATAATAATAATAATAATAATAAATTTTATTTTTATCCCACCCCTCTGTGTAACGCAACCGGGGCAGCTTACAACATTAAAAATATACATTTCATGTCCCACAATCTCACCCACCCCTTAAAATACTATTAAACAATAACAATTTAAAAACACACTTAAAATACCGTAATAATACAAATAAACAATAACTGCAGCAGAATTAGGGGAGCAGAATCAGGTTGGGCTGTCTCTTGATGGCTGGGATATCTATTCAGGAAAGGCCTGCTGGAAGAGATTAAAAAATTTAAGTCATTTGCTCAATTGTATTATTTTCCTTCCCCTCAGTCAGTAACACTAAGGGTGTGTCTACACCACAGAATTAATGCACTTTGACACCACTTTCGCTGCCATGGCTCATTGCTATAGAATTCTGGGATCTGTGGCTTTGTGCGGTATTTAGCCTTCTCTGTCAGAGAGCTCTGATGCCACAGCAAAGTACAAATCCCAGGATTCCATAGGATGGAGCAATGACAGTTAAAGCATTATCAAAGTACATTAATTCTGCAGTGTGGCAGCAGCCCAGGACTACAGAAGGCAGATGTGGCAATGTTCTTTCTGCCACATTTACATCACTCCAGAAAGCTATACCTTATCTTTGCAGCCAACATTTAGGAGACTGGAAGTGACTGTACATAATTTCACTTGACTTTTGGGCTGTTCTGGGAAGTAGAAGAATGAAAGTCCCACGAGCTGCGTGATACCCCGAAACTTTTATTTCTTAAAAAGTCTGACATGTTTCAGCCTTATCGCCAGTGGCCTTCTTCAGTGGCTAGTATCAGAAATTTCTGCAGTCTGCACTCTCAATCGAAGTGGACCTTCTGAGTATTAGAAGGAAGGACCATCACACAGCATGTGGGACTTTTTGTCATTCTTCTACTGTGAATTCGTGCTCTGCAAAGGGTTTTAAAATATGTCTTTGGGGCTTTTTAAAGCCAAAAAGTATTTGGGGAGGTGCCAAGGCCTTTGGGGCACTTGCACTGGATCATTCAAAGTACCACATGTAGCCCATGTTCTCCTTGGTTTCCACTCCTACACTAAGGGCTTGTTCCCACTTACATTTAAACCGGTTTGCGATTCGCCTTCGCTCCGTGTCGGTGAATCGATTCCAAAAGGTCCGTCGTTCCCACTATGAAAGCGGATCTTTTCATTATTCCCTTGTAATGGCTTCTTTTTTGGCACGATTGTCATTCCCACTATTTTGCGCCGCTTCAAAATGCATGTCAATCATCTGCGCATCACCGGTGACGCAAGTGGCAACACGGTGAGGACGGGGCCGTTCCAGGCGCCAAGCCGAGTGACTTTAGCAACTGAGCCTTCCTCTGCCCCTCAGCAACCCAGGATGCTCAAGCAAACCATTTCCCCTTTGAGCAACCCAGCTTGGGAACTATATATATATATATATATATATATATATATATATATATTTATATATATTTGACAGGATATGTAATCCATTGGTTTTGCAACTACTTGCCTCACTGAGCTGCAGTCCTCCCATAATTGCATGTAGTTGCAAATACGATGGATTGCATATTCTGTCAAATATATATATATATATATATATATATATATATATATACATACACATAATGTGCCCATAGGTCACACCATAAGCACAAAGGCAGCGCTGGGGGGGGGGAGAGGAATGGCTGATCTCCCAAAAACTGAGGAGGGTTGGTAAACACTCCTCTGCCATTAGTCCGTTCCCTCCAGAATGATCCAATTCAGATCCGTCATTCCCACTTTTTGGACACGCTTCAGAAAACTATTGTCAGGAAACAGCGGGGTTTTTGCATTTCCCTAGCTTCATCGCAATTCAATTGCAACCGAGCTCAATAGGATCAGAACTGGTTTCAAGTGGGAACAATGGTCTTATAACCCGATCAGCAATTTGCTTTAAATTATAGCGGGAATGAGGCCTAAGTAAAAATGAGAAATTAAATGTGCAACCTAAGTTAAAAAGGGGCAGTGATAATCTCTGTTCTGGTCTTATTAGTACTGGCTCTGGACCGAGGAAGGGAAAGTGAAGCATACATATTTTTTTCATTAGGCAGCTAAAACACTATTTTTTTCTCTTCTAACATCATAGCTAGTAAAACCTATGTGTTAAAAAGCAGATTAAAATAGTGTCGTGGATGAACAAGTGAGGAGATGATCTGTTATGCTGTTCCTCAGCATTTACCTATTAAAAAATAAGCAGACTTATTTTTAGTACAGCTTTAAAATGTGGGAAAGTTCTATATTAAATGCCCATACATGAATCACAAGAGGAGGGGGGGGAAAAGATCTCAAAACAAATGCATTCAAGATGGGATATTTCCAAATTTAGAAAAGCTTCCTGAAAATATTCCTTCCTAAAATATTGTGAATGAAGAGCAGCATTTGTACGATTGACATAATGTACTTTGAACAGGAAATGCAAATATTAGCATTTTAATGGTTACGCTTTGTGGCTTGTCTTATGTTTGGTTTAGCTTAAAAACAAAACAAAATAATGAAATAAAAACAGTCTTTTCTTAATATATAGTTTATAAGGGCGACAAATCAAATGCTAATTTTCTGTGCAGGGATTCCAGAGATATTGACATGCCAAAAATATACTTTGCCTCGCTTGTTCCAATTTACTCCATTTACTTGTAAGATCTGAGAGAAAAGCAGAATCCAGTTTTGCCTCTCCATTGCAGCCCACTATTGAAACCCAAACCACCTGCTTTGGAGGGCTGTGAAACTATCTGAAACTGGTTTGCAAGAGGATTTGAAGGCTGCAAAGGGTAGGGAAAGGGAAGAACTTCTTGTGTGCTGCTAGGCTTATGTCATTGCCTTTTTTGGGAATTTGGGAAAATTGCAATAATCAAAAAGTAAGGGGTTTTTTTTGGGGGGGGGGAGCCAGTGTGGCATAGTGCTATGAGTGCTGGACCAGGATTCGATTCCCAGCTTGGTCATGAAACCCATTGGGTGATCTTGAGCAAGTCACATACTCTCAGCCTCAGGGGAAGGCAGTGTCAAACCCCCTCTGAACAAATCTTGCCAAGAAAACTCCATCATAGGCTCACTTTGGGGTAGCCATAGGTCAGAAATGACTTGAAGGCGCACAATAACACCAATGGGAATGCACCAGCCTCATCTCTTCCATCATCACACTTTCCATGCGAAGAAGAGTGTCTCTGCTACATTTAATCAGGAACCCAGAAAAATCAGGATGGAAAGCTGTAATGGAAGGGGTGAACCACCACACTTTGATTGTAATTGTTAAACCTGGATAGAGTTATCTTGGTATCCACTGGGAGGGGAAGAGCTCCAGCCTTGATTTGTTAGAGCATGTCCCTGATGCTCCTAATAAATAATAAGAGACATTGAGTGTCCATTGTAAAGAGCCCTTGCTTCAAAGCAGGTTAATCCTGATTTTTAGGCAGTAATGTGTCCTCCAAACACATTAAACTGCTTTGAGTGAGGACTTCTTTTCAATGGATTCTCTGCCTCCTCCTCTTTTATTTATTTATTAATTATAATTTATCGTTTTATTTATTGATCAGCTAATTCAAAAGTCAGCATATCACAAAATATCTCAAAGCAAAGTTTACAATGCAGCAATATGAGAAATCCACAGGTTTGGCAAAAGGAACGCAAGCTCCTAAGATCCAGAAAGCAAAGCTGAGAAGTTTGCATCCTTTCTTATAGTGGGTGGGGATCTTCTGGAACAATTTGATAGCAGAGATAAAATTTGGCATGGTCTCTGCTTCCTTTTGGGAGGACTTGTACTGTGTTCCATCACACCGTCTCTCTCCTGTCCAGTTGTGTGTCCCCAGATTTCCATCTGAGGTCTTTGTTTCCCTTCTGCATGGGCCTCTTCAGCTTCCTCTTCATCTCCTTGTTGACTAGTTCCCCAGTTTTCCTTGTTAATATCATCTCCAGATGTCATTGACCCAATCTGCTTTGGATTCCAGATTATTAATAATGCTGATCGCAAATAAATCCAGACCTAAATACTTCTCCCTGGACAACCAATCCCCATTTGTTACATGATCATTTATCATTCCTCTTTGTGTACAGTCTTCTAATCCATTCCTAGCACAGGCAACTGAAGTGTTTCGCTGGAGAAATTCAAGGCATCTGTTGAGGTCTACATGTGGGATAGTCATGATAGCCAGGTCTGACATAAGCCTTTGGACCTGTAGTCTAGGA
Source organism: Phrynosoma blainvillii (assembly GCA_026167975.1). Classification (NCBI taxonomy): domain Eukaryota; kingdom Metazoa; phylum Chordata; class Lepidosauria; order Squamata; family Phrynosomatidae; genus Phrynosoma; species Phrynosoma blainvillii. The sequence continues at coordinate 322,466,019 of JANUYF010000003.1, read as the reverse complement.
GCAACATGTGTTACTTCTATGTCTGTGTAGTTGGCTACATTTCGTTGTAGCTCTTGGCCTAATGGAGTCCTCAGGATTGTGTCATTTGATGCGTTGGTATGCAATTTAGTCTTGCCTGTCTAAAACATATAGAGCAGTGGTCCCCAAACTCTGCTCTTTACGGGATTTTGGACTTTAGCCCCCAGAATCTCAGACTTTAGCCAACATGGCTGAGGCTTCTGGGAGCTGAAGTCCCATATCTCTTAAATGGCACCGTTTGGGGACCACTGATATAGAGCCATGCCAAGGAGCTGAGAGTTAGATGGTACAGTCCTCTTGGAGGTACAGTCCATCAGATAACATAACATGAGGATATTGTACAACCTAGACAACGAGGAAATAGAAATAGTTAGAGTTTCCATACCTTGGATCAAACATTGATTAGAATGGAGACTGCATCAGGAAATCAGAAGACAGAGGAGTTTATCACACGGGGGAAATCCCATGCGGAAACGGGACTTTAAATTAAACAAAACTCGCAAAAGCGGGTGTTTTTTCAAACGACGTCGCTGTTAAAAGAGGTTAATCCGAACGGAAATTAGACAAAAACTGCTTCTTTTTACTTTTGGAAGATCCCGAAAGTAAAAAGAAGCAGTTTTTGTCTAATTTCCATTCGGATTAACCTCCTTTTAACAGGGCTGGAGTTTATCACACGGAGAAATTCGATTGATAAATTGCTTCTGCTTTTGCGGGTTTTTTTCTCTTTAAAGTACTGTTTCTGCATGGGGCTCCCCGTGTGATAAACTCCTAAGAATTGAAAGGCCAGCTGTGAAGGAACTACACAAGATCATAAAGAGTAAAGATATACAACTGAGCACTAAAGTTAGAAAAGTCCAAGTCACTGTATTCCTCATCATCCTGTATGGATGCGAGAGCTGGACAGTGAAGAAAGCCTATAAGAAAATGAATTCATTTGAGATAATGTGGTGTTGCGGAAGAGTACGAGGAATAACGTGAGCAGTCAAAAAGACAAACAAATGGGACCTTGAACAGATCAAGCCTGAAATCTCCCTGGAAGCCAAGATTATTAAATTGAGGCTGTCATACTTTGGCCATATCATGAAAAGACATGACTTATTAGAAAAGCCAATAATGCTAGGAAGGGTTGAGGGTAGTAGAAAGAGAGGAAGACCGCACACCAGATGGATAGACTCAGGAGATTATTGCTTGGCTTTTAAAATCAGTTTACCTCTATCCGCTTATTCTTAATTCGGGCTGTATCCTGATCTTATCAGACATTTTTTGCCACGCGAATACAGCCGGGGTGCATCCCCGCTTCCAGGAGCGCTCCTCATGGCTCTTTTCAGATCTGGGAGTTTTCTAGTTTAAGAAAATAGCTGCAAGGAGCAGCTCTGGAGGCGGGGATGGACCCTGACTGTATTCGGACAGCAAATTCGGCAGCAAAAAACGTCTTACAATTTAAAAAGCCAAGTGATAATCTCCTTAATCAAGAAAGATAGTGGGCCTGGATTTACAGGACCTTAGCAGAGTAGTGGAGGATAGAGGGTCTTGGAGATGTCTCATCCACATGGTCACCAAGAGTCGAGGTTGACTTAAGGGCAGTTAACAAACAACAACATTTAGTAAGTGTTACCTTGAAGTAGAAGGCTAACACTTCTTGAAAAATACTAAGCTTGTAGGCAGAGATGGGCAACTTTTGGCCCTTCGGAGGTTGTCTGCCTGTATCTCCCATCAGCTCTAGCCAGTATGGCCCAATAGTAAGGTATGCCAGGAGTTTGAGTCCAGTATCAGAAGCAGTTTGCCCCTGATTTTAGACCTTCTGTTAGAAAAACTAGTAACTTTGTGCCATTCTCATTCTGAAATAATTATTGGTAACATTGAAAATGTCTCCTGAATTCCATATGTGCAGCATTTACAAAGATCTGTAGATATACCTTGGGGCATGTAAAATGTCACACTTTTAAAAAGGAAAATCATCTGTGGAAAATAATTCTACAATCATCACACTTTCATCCCCTCTAGTGGAAATTCCCCTTCCTTAAATTGCATATACAGTAGTGTGGACCTTGGGAAATGTACTTCTTTGGACTACAGCTCTCAGAATTCTCTAGCTAAGAGTGGGGGATTCTGGGAAGTGTAGTCCAGAAAAGATCTGCAGCAGCACTGTACACAATGTCCTTATGATCTGGATTTGCATATTGGTCCTAAGCATCTTTACTCAAGATTTAGCATCTTTGCTAATAATCTTTACTCAAGAAATGGGAATTAATTCTGATAAGTCTGAAATTGCAAGGTCTAAGTGTGATCTTGTTCAATGTATCAGACAATATTCTGGATGCCATTCCAGGTAGCTATTCAAATAATCATTTTTGGGTCATGGGGAAATGGAACTGTGCAGTTAGGAGTTTATCACACAGGAGAGAAGTGCCTAAATCCCATGATAAATGGGATTTAAATCCAGGAATATCCCGCAAAAGTGGAAATGTTTTCAGATGACGCCAGGCTAATTAAGCATTCATCTGACATTAAACCATGCGGAAAGTTGCAAAATTGCGCCGCTTTTTACTTTCGGGAAAATCCCAAAAGCCGCACGATTTTGTCCACTTTCTGCATGGGTTAATGTCGCATTAATGCTCAATTAGCCCAACATGTCTGAAAACAATCCCGCTTTTGCGGGATATTCTCAGGATTTAAACCCCATTTATCCACAGGATTTGGATGCTTTGCCTCCCATGTGATAAACTCCTTAGACTGGTCCTTAAACTGGTCCATTATGTTACAGACATAATGGTGGCCTAAGGGGACACTGGATACTTCCTTATGCAAATATGTAAAAATTACAGCCATAGGTGTAACTTAAGAGTCTCACGACTATAATGTCCCAAAAGAATTCCAACCTGTTTCCCCCTCCTGTGAAATTAGACTTTCATTTGCTTACAGAGAAGGTTCAAAATGCTTGAAATACTTACATATAAGGAATGTTTTTATTTAAATTAATATAGATGGTTACAGGAGAAAATAAAAATATTTATTTTACTCAGCTGGGGGAAGTGTCCTTTATCTGAAACAAGGTAAGCAGTTAAAGTAATTTATCTTTTAGAATATATATTTTGAAGACCTAACACAGTATAGGCTTTAGGCATTATTAAGAGAGGTTAGGAAGTGTTAAGGGATTTTGGAAATTCAGTTTAAGACTTCTCTTTTCGTTTAAAGACTCTCAAGAGAGACACCATCTCTCAGGCTTGTTAGCACTGTTATTTTTTCAGTCCTTGTCAGATAGTTCCCAAATTGCTGCGGCTGCTTTTGCGTTCTTCTCCTAGAATAAATATTTTTAATGACTAATTCCAGACATCCTGAATGGAGTCCAAGTTGTAGGAAACTTGTGCAGACTGCAGTCATCTTGAATCACTATTAATTCACTTCTCACACTCCAAGCAACAAAACATTTATGGACTGAATCAAGTATAATTTTGTTAACAGCAATAGCAATTGCAACTGGATAGCCTCTTGGGATTTGGCTCTGTTTGCCTTTAATAGATCAGTATGTGCATTTCAGGAATCTAAAAGGTTGTCCGTCTTCTTGAGCTTTTTATACATACAGTCACTCAGAGATAGGAAAGTTTGGGTTAATGCGTTTAGACAATTGTTTGAAAGCTAAAAAATGTAATCCGAACACAGAAGGGAGAATTTATTATGATGATTATAGAGTTCTCTTTAAACTCAATGGATAGCTGTTTTGCCTGGATTAAGCTGAAGGTAAAAACCTTACCTGGATGAAGCTGGAAAATATCATTCGTGTTTTATTCTGCCAGATTTCTTTTGTGAAATTTGGAGGAAAGGTAACAACTGCATTAAATTTTGAAATACCATTTCCCAACCACCTCACTAAAGAATATTTCTTTGCTTAACCAATCCTGTCTATACTTTATAATTTAATTCCTTATTTCTTTCACCCCACCTTTTAAAGTTTACAATTTTCCAACTGCATCCTATAAAATCCCCTGGTTATGACCTTCAAAATCCAGTTTCATGGGACGGATAAGAAGTCTCTATGAGGTGTCAGGTTAAAATAAAAAGCTCCGGTGTTGTTGTGGAACAAACGTTGATAAGCCGTGCTGATATTAAAAAGGCTTTATTTATCTTTCTTGATGCATTTCGGGGGGGCAGGGAGTTTTTTCAAGAGCTGGTACTTCTATTCCTCTCTTTGTGGACAGAGTTTCAAAGCAGAAAGTGTCGAGCAAGAAGCCTTTTTAATATCAGCACAGCTTATCGGTGTTTGTTCCACAACACCGGAACACATCTCTCCTTTTCTAGCCTAAAAAACAACACAAGTCAAACAAGTTTATCACACTCACATCCATACATGATGATGAGGAATACAGCGAGTGGCTTGGACGATTCTAACTTTAAGTGCTCAGTCATATATCTTTACTCTTTATGATCTTGTCCAGTTCCTTCATAGCTGCCCTTTCCATTCCTAGGAGTTTATCACACGGGACGGATCCCGTGCAGAAACTGGATTTAAAGTGAAAACAACCTGCAAAATTGGGTTGTTTTTCACATGATGTTTGGGGTTAACCCGAATAGAAAGTAGAAACAACCTGCAAAAGCGGGGTGTTTTTCACACGACATTGGCGTCAAGGAGAAATAACGCAACTTTAATCCGAACGGAAAGTCGCCAAAACCCTCTCCTTTTTACTTTCGGGAACTTAACGAAAGTAAAAAGGAGCGGGTTTTGGCAAATTTCCATTCGAGTTAATGTTGTGTTATTTATTCTTTGCACAAACACATCTGAAAAACAACTCACTTTTGTGGGGGAGGGTGGATTTTTAAATCCTGTTTCTGCATGGGATTTAATCAATTTGCCTCAGTGTGATAAGGTCCAACTACCTGAATACAGAGAAGACTACCACCTCACAGGCTACATTGACTAATTGTTGGTGTTACTTTGCAATTACAGTGGGCCCTTAGCATCCATTTGGGTTTGATTCCAGAACCCCCATGGATCTCAAAACCCGAGGATGCTCAAATCCCATTATATGCAGTGGGATAGTAAAATGGTAAAATCAAGGTTTGCTTTATGGACTTTTTTGGGGGGAGGGGGGATATTTTCAAGCAGTAGATGATTGAATCCATTGATAGAGAGGGCCAACTGTATTTCAGTCCCAAATATTTGCATTTGTTAAACAAGCTGGGAAGTACAAAAGTGTATGTCTCTAACTGAATTTATTCTGGAATTCAGTTAATGCTGAAAGTCCAATTTAAGTCCATCAATTAAGTTTTAAAAAATAATTTAATTAAGTTACTTCTGTTGTTAGAAAAATTTTCACTCGTGAATTAATTGATTTTAATTAGACAGCTGCTATCACTGCAGTGGCTCAAATTCGAAGTTACCTAGCCTTCCCTTAGAGGCATGTTTGCACTGCCTGAAAAATATTTATTGGAAAAAATGATTTTTCAGTTTGTGGCAGATACTTCCATTTAAAGCAGGGGTGAACAAAATGCAGCTTGCAGGCCATATGAAGCTCCTCAGGGGCCCCAGAATCAAAATATATCTTTTCTTTTCTTTTTGTCCCCAAATCCTCTCTAATGTGCATGGGAAGGATCTTGGCCATTTAAGGTCCAAGAAGACCCTTTTTAAAAAACCAGATGTAAAGCAGAAGTTACTTCTAATTATTCCCTCTTTTGCAAAAAGGTCTCTCCTGGGCCTAAATTGGTTCAGGGGGATGTGATAACATGCCCCCACAGTACCTAGAGGCTGTCAGGGGGCATTTGGGGGAAACATTTATGTGTTTCTTTGCAGGGGGGTATGTGTGGCAGGTGGGTATGGCCCCCAAGGTCTTCTAGGGGGCTAGGGCACCCCTTTAGTATCCTGCTGCCCACCCCTGATTCTTTTAGGGGCTACCTTTTTTACCAAATGAGGGGGATCTGGGGTCCTCCAGTCAAATGGTAGTGTGGCTCTAAACTCCAAATATCCATGATACCTAGGAGTTTATAACACGGAGACAAATTGCTTAAATCCCGTGCAGAAACTGAATTTTAAAATCCCCCCCCAAAAAAAAACATACTGCAAAAGTGGGTTTTTCAGACGTATTCGTGTAAAGAAGAATAACATGACATTAACCCGAACAGAAAGTCACCAAAACCTGCTCCTTTTTACTTTCAGAAGTTCACAAAAGTAAAAAGGAGTGGATTCTGGCGACTCTCCGTTTGGATTAATGTCGCATTATTTCTCTTTGATGCCAACATTGGACATTATCACACGCGGGTCTCAAAGCAGCAAGAAAGTGGTATGGAATCAATCCAGAACTATACTGGTATAGACCCCACAAGACGGAAATGGCTATCAGACACAACTAGCATCATTGCGCAATTAACGAAACCGCGATAGATGCGCTCCTGGGAACCGTATCTGCCGTTCACACACAAGTGAGAAGATCCCTTCCAGAACCCAGCAAGGATGTTCTTGCACATGCGCAGAAACAGGACAGCTGCGGCTGTCACTTGCCGCGGCTGTCAAACACACCCCTTCCCAAGCCGGCATAGGGTTGGGAAGGGGTATGTGTGACAGCAACCCTTGGGACTTGGGAGGAGGGCAGGGTCGGAGGATGCCTCTGACCCTGGCCTCGTCCCAAGGGAAGCCTGGTTGCTTTCCTTGGGAGAAGGGCAGGGTCGGAGCATGCCTCCGACCCTGGCCTCCTCCCCAGGGAAGCCTGGTTGCTTTCCTTGGGAGAAGGGCAGGGTCGGAGCATGCCTCTGACCCTGGCCTCCTCCCCAGGGAAGCCTGGTTGCTTTCCTTGGGAGGAGGCCGGGGTCCGAGCCCGGCCTCGTCCCAAGGAAAGCAACCAGGCTTCCAGGCTTGGGAAGGGGTGTGTGTGTGTGTGTGTGTGACAGCTGGCTGTCACACACACACACACACACCCCTTCCCAACCCAAGCCAGGAAAGAGAGCCGCTCTGAGGACTTCTGCTCAGAGCGGCTCTCTCTTGGGATGGTGTGTGTGTGTGTGTGTGTGAGAGAGAGACAGCCGGCTGTCACACACACCCCTTCCCAAGCCTTCGCGGGGCCTGGGCTCCAGGATATGTATCTGATGATCAGACATACGGTGAAAGCGCTATCATTGTGGTATCAATTTGGTCGCGCACTTGTACTTCCTCAAGAAACCGGCATTCAAAAGAACGGGGATGATGCCGAATTGGGATGGGGTTGGGACGGGGTTGTGTGTGACATCGTGTGAACACACGGGGGGAAAAACCCGCAATAGGACGGGATTGAGTGTGGATTGGGTCTGCTTTAGACCCCTTGTGATAACGTCCATTGTGTGAAAAACAACCCGCTTTTGTGGGTTATTTCTAGTTTCTGTTTGGGATAACCCTGACTGTTGTGTGAAAAGCAACCTGCTTTTGCAGGTTGTTTTCACTTTAAATCCACTTTCTGCATGGGGTCCATCCTGTGTGATAAACCCACTAGCTCTGCCCAGCCACAATTCCCTCCTGGTTTAAGGTGAATGCATCTATGTCATTTAATAGCCTAAAGGTTATATCTTAGGACTTTATGACACAGGGAAAATCCCGTACAGAAATGGGATTTAAATAGAAAAAAACCCTGCAAAAGTGGGTAGATTTTCACACAACGTCAATGTTAAACTGTGCTTAACCTGAACAGAAAGTAGTCAAAGCTGCTTCTTTTTACTTTCGGAAAATCCTGAAAGTAAAAGGAAGTGGCTTTTGACTACTTTCCGTTTGGGTTAAACACACTTTAATATCAATCTGTATGAAAACCTACCCGCTTTTGCGGATTTTCCTCACCTTTTAAATCCCGTTTCTGTACGGGATTTTCCCTGTGTGATAAAGTCCTTAGATATATCTATTACCTATATATTAGGTAATGTTATTTTTTTAAAAAGTAATTCTATGGCCTCAGTCCAATATCCCATAAATATCCACAGACACAGGTCTCTGCTATACTGAGCCATTTACCCTGCCACCAGTTTATTTTAATACTCTCGAAGCTGCCCTGCACAGCCATCCAGTGCTTCGTGGCAAGCAGACAGGGTCAGATAAGCATCTGGCTATGTTCCCATAGCCAGACATGAAATGATCACAGCAGTGTTGAGTCTCCAGGAGTACTGTACTCCACATATGGTCTTCGTTGTTCCTGAATTTTGGGCATGAGCCTGCCACAGTTCTTTTAAACCCTATTGATTAATTGGAGAAGGATCCTGGCAGATCTCAACACTGATGTCATCATTTGACATCTGGATCTCAGACGTAGCCAAAAGTTTTGCCTAACCTGGCTGCTCAGTGTGAAGCACAAAATAATAATAATAATAATAATAATAATAATAATAATAATAATGGCTGTGCAGGGCAGGTTCAGGGGCTTTTCAGAAAGCCTGGGGAGAAAGGAATACCAATCTATGCAGTACCCAAAAAGAGAATATCCACATGCACAAGGGAAATGTAGGCGTGAATATGTTTCTAACAGAGTGCCTGACATTGTCTAATTCAATGCTAAATCAAATGCCAGGGATTAAGCAAAAAGAAGTAACACTGTGAGAATTGTTTTAAATGTGGTTTGTCATGCATTGCTTTTTTTTGTTCCTTTTATTTTTAAACTGGGGGTCCGTATAGCAAAAGAATGTATCCTAGAATATATTAGAATAAATTGGAATATATCCTAATTTTTAATCCCCTCAGAATGTCTCAATAAAACATTTTAGCCCCAAAAAGTAACAAGGAAAAGTAATGAATAATTGTTGCTTGTTTGATGGGGAAATGTAATGATGTCACCAGTTATTATGTTATTTAACGAGGAAGGTAATTGTGCCTTCATTACACTGGAAAGCAATGTATGACAAGTAAGACATTGTTCATAATATGTTACTTCCAAACTCTGCTTAAACTAGCTCATTTTAAGTGATAATTAAATTAATCCTCATATAGTTATCTTCTTTTAGAGCCAGTGTAATAAACTCACTACATTAAACCCCAATGTCTGCAGTACCAAAAATCTGGTCTCAATTTTTTGTGAATTTTGATCACAATCCTGCCAAAGTGCTTTAAAAAGTCCCTGCTCATTGGGGAAGATTTATAGCAGGCACTGAACAGGAGTTTGGTTAGCTTCTCCAGATCACACTCTATTTCCACAAATCAGAAGTTTTCTCTGGGCTCAGGCTCTCCCCTACCTACAATTGCCAACACTGATCCTGAGGATATTTAATTATAGATAAATCCTATTGCAAAGGTAGGCCTAAATCCAACTGTTAGTCCCAACTAGAATAGATCCACTGAATCAAAGGCAACGTTAAGTCTACACTTATGCAAGGTGTGTTGATTCAATGGGGGCTTTCCTGGTTTGAACTAAAAATTAGATATTTGTTTTGTTAGAATCATAGGAGCTTATCACATTGGTTATTAAACCGGCTTACCTCTCCCGGCTTAAATTTTAAATCGGGAGGCATCTGGACCCTATCATAGGGATTTTGCTGTCAAATCCGCTGCCTGGGTCCATCCCAGGTCCATCCCCCATTCCCAGGAGCGCTCCAGCGGCCATTTTCTTAAGCCGGAAAACTTCCAGTTTTGAAAAGAGGCACGCTGAGCACCCCTGGGAGCAGGGATGGACCTGGGATGGACCCAGGTGGCAGATTCGGTGGCAAAATCCCTGCGATAGGGCTCGGATGCCACCCGATTTAAAATTTAAGCAGGGAGAGGTAAGCTGGTTTAATAATCAATGCAATAAGCTCCATAGAGTTGGAAGAGACCAGAAGAGCCATCCAGTCCAAGTCCAATCTGCCATGCAGGAATACACAATCAAAGCACCCTCGAGAGGTGGTCATCCAGCCTCTTTTTAAAAACTTCCAAAGAAGGGGATTCTACTACACTCTGAGATAGCATATTCCACAGTTGAGGAGCTCTTACCATCAGGAAGTTCATCTCCATGTTTAAGTGGAATCTCTTTTCCTGTAGTTTGAATCCAGTTGTTCCTTGTCCTGGTCTCTGGAGCAGCAGAAAACAAGGTTAGTCCACCTTCAATATGACGTCCTTTCAAATATTTGACATGGCTGTCATGTCACCTCTTAAACTTCTCTTTCCCAGGTGAAACATACCAAGCTCCCTGAACCACTCTTCATAGGACATGGCTTCCAGATCTTTTACCATTTTTGGCTGGATCCACATCCTCTGGATGTGCTCCAGCTTGTCAATATCCCTCTTGAATTTTGGTGCCTGGAACTGGACACAGTATTGTTGTTGTGTACCTTCAGGTCCTTTCTGGCTTATGGCAACCCTAAGTCAACCCAGTGGGTTTCCATGGTCAAGCAGGGAATTGAACCCTGAATAGACCTTAGTTTGTCACAACTAATTCCAGTCACATTTCTTTGGGCAGAACTAAAAGCGAAAATATACTATGTTCCATGCAGTTCCTCCCACTCACTATTATCTTAAGAAAATGGGCTCACCATTATCTTAAGAAAATGCACTAGCAAAAGCAGGAATCTAGTAGAGAGGACAGGTGTGCTGTTTACCCCTTTCCCAACTCCTTTTCTGCTCCACCATCACACCACTCTCTGAAGCTGCTTTCATACCCATAAGGACAAAAGATACAGGGATTTATATATCCCCCCCCCCGGAGAAAAGTAGCTTGGAAAAGGTGATTCTGTCTAGAGAGATTTCTCAAAGAAGTGTCCCCCGAAGGCCTTTTCTTGTAAGGGAAGGACATCCCAAAAGAAAGAGAAAATCACAGTTTCACTCAACGTACGATTGGGTCTCATACCAAAAACTGATTCACCTCCAAGTAAACAAGGATTGCAAATTTAAATTTATGTCAAGTGAGGGCATCAAGTCAAATAAACTGTTCAGTTATAATTTCCAATACCATAGAAGAAGCAGTTGAGAGCAAATAATGCATTGTACTGAAATTATTGTTTCCCAGATACAAACTGCACTCCTTCTAAGTCTGAAACTTGGCATTGTGTTTGCTTATTGTCCATGTTTTGTCTAGTGACTATTTTATATATTAAAATGGTGCTTGTTTTTCAAATAATAATGCTGGATTTTTTAAGGCTCCGTGTGATGCTGTCTGCAAGCCAAGCTTACGTGCCAATAGTAAAAGCCAAAAATGTACTTTCGCATTGTAAAAGCATCAGAGTGTCAGGATGAGCACCATATGAAGTGCAGACCAGCCTTCATTCATTGGCAGCTTTGTTAGGTAATATTAGCCTTAATACAGTACTTCTTGCCATCAATTCCTTGTATCTTTGTTCTCTGCATCTATGGTCCAGACTGTCAGATGGGGGATCATTGTCAGTTAAGAAGTAGGATGGGTGCAATTAAGACTGGGGACTGGATTTCTGCACAGATAGGCTTCATAGTACAAAGCAAATATGCACTCTGTTTCCCATATGGGCATGAACTGCAGATCTTTGGATCAAGCACTTGTGCTCCACTTGAAGCCAAGGGTCACTTTTCAGCCTTTTTACAGAGCAGCCATCCATGGAGTGCTGGAGCTTCATGCCTGATCTATCCCCTTCTGGCCCAAAGTGTGGATCATTCCACAGAGCTTGGCTCTGAAGTATGCCTAATTCTTTCCAGTCTGCCTTTATTAGAGGATTTGAGGAAAGGAAAGAGCGGTTGTTGTAATTTATTTTTTTTCAGAGTTAAAAAAAATCTTCCTCTTGGTTTCCCAACTTTTAACAGAAACAATATCTATAACCTTTAAGTTGGAAAATATCTTCTTTTATGGCCAGCCCTACCATAAGGCAGAGTGAGGCAGCAGATTTTGGGTGTTGCAAGAAATGGCTATTTAATTACCATAGTCGTTGATGCAGTTTTACTTTGAAGGATGGGGAGAAGTATTGTTTTATGTGCCAAGACAACTTGGCTGTTCCTGGGGCACTACACTTTTAACATAGGACGTTATCACACGGGGCTCAATCCAAACAGAATCCAAACGAAATGGCGAACGAATCCGGATTATTTGCCCGTGTTTCCACACGACTTCGCACAGAACCCCGACAGAACCCCGACAGAAAGTGGAAAGAACCGAGATCTTTTGAATTTCGGTTTCTTCAGGAATTGCAATTGCGTGACGGGAATGATTTCGCATTTACCGTAGGTCTGATAACCAAATATGTATTGTGGCGCATTTCCCCGCTGTTGCCATGGTTCCAGCAAGCATTCCTCTCTCTGCGCATGTGCAGGAGGCTCATTTCGGCTACATTTACGGGTTTTTTTCTCTTGTGTATGGCTGTTCGATACACTTACTGTAAATGCGCAATGAAGGTAATGACGTATGTGGAAACAAGGGTTATTTCCCATTTATTTTCGGGATGCCTCATTTCCACTTTTATTTCCGCTTTATGGCCCACGTGTGATAACGTCCATAGTCATTAGAGGGCAGCATTTGCTGTGCCTTGGGAAGCAAAATGTCTTGGAATGATTGCTGATGACTTGGGGAAGAGTCTTGTTTTGTAGTTCTGCAGTTTTTCTCTTTCTCTTTTTCTAACAGCAGCTTCAGTTACAGCAGAGGATGGGAATGAGGAACCTTTTAACTTTTTCTTGCCTATGTCTTTATCTGCTCTAAACCATCATTCCATCTTCCCAGTTGCTTTTCTCACTGATGGATGCAGTTTGTTGTTGATATTAGCTGCCTTCAATTCAACCTTGACTCATGGCGACCCGGTGAATGAGATGTCTCCATGCCCCTATCCTCTACCTTTCATGGTCTTCCTAACTATCCATTTGGCATGAGATCTGCCTCTTTTTCTATTGCCTTCTACCTTCCCCAGCATCAGTACCTTTTCTAATAAGTCATGTCTTCTCATGATGTGGCCAAAGTACAACAGCCTCAATGTGGTTCTCAGGGATTTGTCCTAGGACCCACTTGCTTGTCTTTTCTGGCCATCCACAGTATCCTCAGCACTCTTCTCCAGCACCAGATCTCAAATGAGTTGATTTTCTTCCTATCTGCTTTCTTCACTGTCCAGCTCTCACATCCGTCAATGGTAATGGGGAATACAATGGCTTGGGCAGTTCTAACTTTAGTATTCAGCTGTATATCTTTACTCTTTAGGATTATGTCTAGTTGTTTCATAGCTGCCCTTCCCATTCCTAATCTTCTTCTGATTTCTTGACTGCAGGAAATTCAGATTCTAGTCTCCCCAATTCATGAAACTCATTGGATGACCATGGACCACTCTCTCTTTCAGCCTAATCTTCCTCATGATTGGTGTGAAAATAAAGTGGAAATAAAATAAAGGAGTATAGCAAGGATGGAAATCATGAAGCCCTAGTCAGCATAGTCAGTAGTGAAGAATGCTGGAAATTGTAGCCCAACAGCACTTGGAGGGCAACATGATTCCCATAGCTGGTGTAGAGGCATGAATGCCACCTTGAGTTCATTGGAAGAAAGACAGAATATAAATGGAACTAATAATAAATACAAATAAACAAGCAGAGGCTGGAATTATGTTAAGGACAGCCAGATGTGGAAGTTTCCCTTACATGAGTGGATATCCTTTTGGGGAGGCTGGGGGTTGGTATTCCCTTCCTCCTCCTCCTCAGTCCCCAAAGTCCCCCCTTACTGAAAAACTCTTGAACCCTCTTTAAATGGCCATTTTGTGCTTTGCAGTGGCTGCGCCTTCTTAGCCAGATGCAAAATTATAACATCAGCCCTGAGATCTGCCAGGGTCCTTTGGGGTCTCAGGATTATTGTGATTATTTTGCATCTGGCTGCTTGGTCATGGAAACTCACTGGGTGACCTTGGACAATTCACACTTTGGTGCAAAACATCTTGCAGAAATAATCCACTTTGAGACCGCTTTAACTGCCTTGGCTCAATGCTAGGGAATTCTGGGAACTGTAGTTTTGTGAGACATTTAGCCTTCTCTATCAGAGAGCTCTGAGAGAGCACAATGAACTACAGTCCCCAGGATTCCCTAGCATTGACCCAGGGCAGTTAAAGTGGTCTCAAAATATATTATTTCTGCAGTGTGTTTTGCACTTTTCTCAGCCTCAGAGGAGAGTAAAGGTGAACCCCACTCTGAACAAATATTTCCAAGAAGACCCAGGATACTCTCGCGTTGGGATCACCATAGGTTGGTCAAGACTTAAAAGCACACAAGGACAACACATGGGGACATCACCAGATGCTTCTCTGATCCTGCCTGCTTGCTGCGAAGCACAGAATAACCATGCAGGGAGACTTTGGAGACCTTGTAAGTCAGGTGAAGGGTATATGGCTCGGCAAAGCTTGGGTCCGCATGTAAATATTTATGCTATCCTGAGAGGATCTAGGATTGAGGCCAGAGAGTGATGTAGGACGACCTGGACAAATGCATAGCTCCTTTTCTTGCCATAACTAGCATCACTAGAATGCTTATGTTCAAGTATTTTTCTTTGATTGCTCTCTGTCCTATGTCCTTCTTGTGTCTTTGTAATGCCCCTTTTTGTTTTCCAGAGCACTGAACAGTCCCTAGTTAACATGGTGAGGCCTTTTCCTGAGATGCTGAAGGACTGAGAGTAAAACAAAGCTGCCTCCTCTCATTGGGCTCTTTCAGGCAAAGGTTTCCTGGCCAGATAAAACCATTCCTTTTCCATGTTTACACATTTCTGATGCTTTCCTTTATATGTTACTACATTCTGTTCACATCAGTGGGACAGGATATAGCTGTATGAGTGGAGAAAAGACAATCCTCCCTTTTATGGAGGCCTTTTTTGGTTTCTTTTAAAGACAACAAATGTCCACCATGTCAGGAGCTTGCAGTATTTGTTGCTGTAGCTTTCAGGGATTCTTTTAAATAGCCAAATAACATTTCTGTTTTCTTGGGCTATTTGTCTGGCAATTTCCAGCTCCAGCTGCAAAATTTTATTCCCATACCCAAAAATAATTTTAATAATTTTAATTCTGAGAATATTAGAGCAAAAAAGGGTATTTTAATTTTGATTAGAGTTACAGTACATCAGTAGCTAGTCAGTGAAATGTCACCTTTATGTTATAACACTATAATTCTTTTTTAAAAAAATTAAAGAGAAGGGGAAATTGCCCTTCAAACCATAGGGAAAGCTTAGCAAATTACACCCCAGCTTTAAAAACGGAGATGTAGTGCTGCTCCAATAAATTCTTATAAACAGCCCCTAAAAAGAATACAAATAGAGGCAGAGGAAACAACAACCAGCAAAACCCAAGAGGTATAATAACAAGTCACGCTTCTTTAGACCCATCTGGATGATAGGGATTGTAAGGTGCTGCTTTTACCATTTTTATCTTGGTTTCATTAGTCCAGGGGTAGGCAACCTTTCCCCTTTTAGGGCCGAGGGACTTCAGCTCCCAGAAGCCTCAGCCAAGTTGGCCAATAGTCCCATGTTGGCCAATAGCTCCTGGGATTCTGGGAGCTGAAGTCCCTCGGCCCTTAAAGGGGAAAGGTTGCCTACCCCTGCATTAGTCCTTTGACCTGTGGTTTTAGCCTTGCCCTAATCTGATAACCACAGTTTATAAACAGCACCTTCCTCCTCCTCCTTCCCGTTTTAAAACAAACATCAGGCTTGGTGCTGGTGCTATTGCACTCTTTCCTTTCCACAACAGAAACACAGAGGCAAATTGCTTAAATCCCGTACGGAAATGGGATTTCAAAATTCGAAAAACCCAGCAAAAGCGGGTTGTTTTTCAGATGTATTTGTGTAAAGGAGAAATAACGCGACATTAACCCAAACTGAAAGTTGCAAATAACCCGCCCCTTTTTACTTTCGGGAGTTCCTGAAAGTAAAAAGGAGCGGGTTTTGTCAGCTTTCCGTTTGGGTTATTTTCGCGTTATTTCTCTTTCACGCAGACGTCGTCTGAAAAACAACCCACAATTGTGGGTTTTGTCTACTTTCTGTTTGGGTTAACCCCGAATATCATGTTCACTTTAAATCTAGTTTCTGCACCGGATTCGTCCCGTGTGATAAATTTCCAAGAAATTTTTTTCAACAGCCCTCAGAATGAGAAATCACATTTTTAGCTTCAATTCAAGGGCCTGTGATTTCCCTGCACCTCGAATACTGCAATTTTAAAGGGGAAACCAGTTTTTCCTTATTAAAAGGAACTCTGCTACAAAACCAATTTCAAGCTGCAGTCAAGCTGATTATGATGCCATGTGAAGGCTGGATGTGAAACCAGCCCAGGTAGTGGAGCAATGCCAGCATAAAAGGCTCATCTGAAACAGCCCTTGCTTTCTGAGAGTATTTAAGACTGGAGAGCTTTTCACAGAGCCAGCAAGCACTCAGTTAAAATTGCAGCAGGATTAACACAGGATCTATACTGAAAACATCTGGAAACCAGAACAGATAACTCTCAAAATACGTGCTTGTCTAATTCATGGTGTACAGCTTTCAAGAAGGGCAAATATCCCTCTCAAAACTGTTACCGTACACAGATGTACGAAGGTGGATGTACCAAGGGGGTCCATCCTTCTGCCAACATCTTTGTACTTCAGAAAGAGAATAGGTGTGCTCCAGATAACTCAAGGAAGATAGCCAAATGGAGTTCCAATTATTATGGAAGAAAGCAACACTCATCTCTGTCTTACTCTTGCTCTTTAAACCTAGGTAGGCGAGACAGTAACTCCTGCTAATCTAGTCTTGGTTCTGGTTTAGATGCATTTGATCCAAGACTGAGATCAGGTCAACTTGCTCCACTGAACATGTCTTCCATTTCTTGGATATTAGCCCTGTAGGCTACTATTTATTTTCAGCATTGAAATCCAGTCCTAAAAACCTTTTCACGGTTCTCATTACAATTTGGCCTTGCAGAAAAGCAGAAGAAGACTAAGAATGGTGAGGGTGGCTATGAAAGAACTAGAAAAGATTTTAAAATTCAAAGATATACAACTCAGCACAAAAGTTAGACTCATACAAGCATCATATTCCCTGTTACCATGTATGGATGTGAGAGTTGGACAATTAAGAAAGATGATAGGAAGAAAATCAATGCATTTGAAATAATGTGGTTCTGGGGGAAGAGTGCTGAGGATCCCATGGACAGCCAAAAGGACAAACAAGTGGGTCCTAGAGCAGATCAAACCAGAAATCTCCCTGGAAGCCAAGATGACCAAACTGAGACTGTCATACTTCAGACACATCATGAGAAGGGAAGACTCATTGGAAAATACAATAATGCTGGGAAAGGTGGAGGGGAGTAGGAAGAGAGGAAGGACACATGCCAGATGGATGGACTCTATTAAGGAGGTCACGGGTATTAAAGGGTTGCAGGAATTAAGGAGAGAAGTGGAGGACAGAGGGTCTTGGAGCTGTCCCATCCATAGGGTCGCCATGAGTCGAGATCAACTCAAGGACAGTGAACAACAACAAACAAAAGCAAAGCAGTAAAATAGTATATCTGATGTGGGGAAAATTGGTCATGTGGTCCAAGCGAGAGGGGCAGCTCATTTTGCTACTTGATGGTGAGGTGGCACCCCTGCTTGGGTTGTCCTGGAGAAGAAGGAAGGAGACAAGAGACCTCAGGCTACATAGAAAAGCAAACATTGCAATTCCTAAACAGACCATAATTGGACTGGCCAGCTGATCCTCTTGTGCTTTCAACAGAAGTCTGACGTACATACCTTTTATCTCCCTCCTGCCATCAGATAGCTCTTGCCTAGATGTCTGCAATGCTGCTGTCTATTTATGTTATATGTTTTATTAATTTGGTTTCAAATGAGATTTTAATCTGTTTAACGATTTAATATATTTTAGGGAGGGTATTTGTTGCTGATTTGTATGGGTGTACTCTTTTTAACTTGTAAGCCACCTTGACAGCCCTGGCTAAAGGCAGGGTATAAATAAATTATTATTACTATTATTATTATTATTATTATTATTATTATTATTATTATTATCATCATCATCATCATCATCATCATCATCATGCAAAGCTTCTCTTTTTTGGGAGGGAGTGATGGAAAAAGTGGTTCAAGCCACTGTTAAAGATCAGGAAAAGGGGTAGCAACAACTTTAGCCACAATGGAAGCATGACTTCAGTACAAAGGATATGTAGAAGATCAGAGTTAGGGAAAGAATAGATTCCACTGTAAAGAGTCGTAGGAAGAAGCATAAATTGGAAAATTCCAGGCCAAGGGATTCTAGGAATTGTCATCCATTTTTATAACTTTTCTGAGCCCAAGGAAGTAGGTTGTGCATTTTTTGACCTAACACACAGGCCAATCAGGGCATGTTAATATAAGGCAGGGTGATGTGGTTGCTTCAGAAAGTATATGAAGAGGCAAGAAGTGGTAATAAGATCATAGAATTGTATGAGTTGGAAAAGGGCCCCATAGGCCATCAATTCAAATCCCTTGCTTAATGTAGGAAATCTAGGTAGAGCTATCAATCTCTTTTTGAAGACAAGCAGAGAAAGACACCACTACTTCTCTAAGTAATTGGTTCCAATTTCAAACTCCTTTTCCTGTCAAGTTCCTCCTAATATTCAATTAAAATCTACCCTCCTGTAGATCCTATTCTTTGGGGCAGCAGAAGACAAACCTGTACCTCCTCTCTGGCACAGCCATTTCGATATTTAGAGTGCAGTCACGTCACCCCTCAGTCTTCTCTTCACCAAGTTCAATGTGCTCAATTCTTTCAACCTTTCCTCATATGTTTTATTATTCTTGTTGCCCTTCTCTGAACTTGCTCCAACTTGTCTATATCCTTCTTTAAATGAGGAGCCCAAAACTGAACATACCACTCCAGATAAGGCCTGACTAGCGCAGAATTGTTGTTATGTCCCTTCGTTTCCAACTCAAAATTTACTTCTCTTGTCTTGGAAACTATCATTCTGTTAACGTAGGCTAAAATGTTATTTGCCTTCTTAGCGGCAGCATAACATTGAAGAGTCATGTCCCTCTTATAATCAACAATAATCCCAAAGTCCTTTTCACATGTATTGCTGGTAAGCCAAGTATTCCCTATCATGTACTTGGGCATTTAGATTTTGTGGCCTAAATGTATAATTTAATTCAGCCATTTTTTTAGTTTATCAAGGTCTTTTTGAATTTTGTTCCTATTTTCCAACGTGTTACCTACTCTCCTCAATTTTGTATAATTTGCAAACTTGATTCCATTTAACCCATCAACTAAGTCATTGATAAACATATTGAAGAGTGTTGGTCCAAGGACAGAACCCAGCAGCATTCTGCTCAAAACTTTCTTCCAATTTGAAACACATCCATTGATGCTGGTTTTGCTACGAATTATGGATCCATCTGACTCCATCTACTCCACTTTTTTTCAATTTGCTAATCAAAATATCATGGTGAACTTTATCAATACTTTGCTGAAATCCAGATAAACAACATCTACAGCATTCCCACCATCTATTAAACTAGTGACTTGATTTGTGTGGGAGATTTGTATGTGTATCCAGTAGCCTACCATGTTTCTCCAAATAAACATCCAGCTTCGGTTTCTGCTGCCAATCTGGTCATATTTGGTGTATAGAAAGCTGGATGGGTGGGTGGATATCTTGTCTTTTCCATCAGGCACCAAATGTCTTGCGACAGCCCTGCAACTAAAGGCCTAAGCAGACTGCCAGAAATAGTGCACATTAAATTGAGGCACTGCCCTGGCTCAGTGCTAGGGAGTCATGGGAATTGTATTTTTTTCTGGGACATTGAGCCTTCTCTGTCAGAGAGCTCTGGTGCCACAATATATTACAGTTCCCATGATTCCCTAGCACTGAGCCAGGGCAGTGCCTCAATTTAATGTGCACTATTTCTGGCAGTCTGCTTAGGCCCAAACTGAGCCAGATATAAGCAAGAGTTGTGAAAACTGGGCTGACCCTTCCACAAACCCATGATGGGATTCATTTGTGACGCTTAATCCTAGTGCATGCCATTGGATAAACAAGGAAACTTGAACTTGATAGTTTCAGAGGCTGATCCATTTAAGGAGCTGTCCACTGTTTTTCTTTCCAGTTTTCAAATAGGCATCTCAACTTTGAGAACTATATGATTCCCCCCTGCCCCCCCCCCACTTCCTTTGCTTTCTTGACATAATATATTATATAATGCAAAGCAACTGTGAACATTGTTATAATTTTTTCCAGTTGGTTTAAAATAAGGTGTGGAGTGGGGGGGAGCTATGGGAGAGAATACACAAACAGAGTATTTTCTTCTTTTCCTTCGGCACAGGATTTCCTATGATCCAACAAGATACCCGAAGTACATTCCTGAAGCCTATTGCCTTTGTAAGGGATGCCTTACTGGGATTTACGGTGACGAGAATTTCCACTTCCGAAGTACTCCGGTGTTTATGCCAGCTGTCATCTTACGCAGAACCACAACCTGCACTGGAGGCCGCTATGTTTACGCTGAGGATTATGTGACTATCCCTGTGGGTTGTACCTGTGTGCCAGAATATGAAAAGGAAGCCGAAGGAGTCAATTCCAGCATAGACAAACAAGCAATAAAACTGCTGGTGAATCACAATAGTGAAAAGCCACCATCAGAGTGAAGGACACTAAAGGAAGCCTGATGACATAGGTCAGGATAGCCTAAGGATTTTTGCTGACTGAAGCAGAGGACAAGCTCGTGCCCTAGTAACCCATTCCATGCATAAATGCCAAGTGGACTTCCAGTTGAATTTTACCTCTGCCCTGGCAAGAAGAGAGTGCATTGCATAAAAGGGCAGCAAGTGGCAGACACAGCTCTGTCCTCCGACACTCTGCACACTAGTCTGTCCCTCCGTGTCTCTGGCGTGAGTTAATCCACTGCTTCACAGTCCCTAATAGGAGGGCCAGTTGTGGTGGCCACTGCTCTGCTGGCCTTTTAATCTCAGTTCCCTGGTTCAGAGGACAGTAGGGCCTATTCCCACACATATCTGTATTGCAATGACAGATGCAGTTTGAAGCAAGGATCTTCAATGTGTGATGGAGTAACCACAGAATGATTGTGACACACACACAGGACTGTAGTGTCACCTCAAGTACAATAAGCTGCAAAGTGTCTAGTTATGAGCATGTGTTTCTGATGTACATGTGAACCAGCCCATAGAAGAAAAAGTGTGTTTTGAAAATACAAGTGTAAATTCTGAAGGCATTGGTAGTGGAGAGGGTCAGGCTATTATGAAATTAGTAAAATCTTCATGGAAATGACTCATATGAATTTAATTTTTTTTTTAAAAAAAATGCCTGGGTAATAGCCGTGAAGTTATAGAGCTGGCTTACAAAATGCAAGTTTTGTACCACCTGACATGTGTAAGAGAAGTTCACATTTTGATTTGCCTCATAAGCACAGCCATTATCTCAGTGCAGTCCAGTCCTCTCTGAGCACAGTCCTCTTTTAACTCATACAGATAGACATATTCAGGAAGGTCACTCATGTCACCTTACATTTTGGAGGGCTGGAAACACTGCAGGAAAGAGTGTGAAATTAAACCTTCTTTTCTAGAGAGGCAGAGGCTTTGAGAAGGGATGGACAAGTCTCATACCTTACTGGCAAGGAATGTAGGAACATGTGGCCCTCAAGATGTTATTGGACTGCATCATGCCTTACTCATTGACTATGCCAGTCAAGGCTGATGGGAGTTGCACAGAGAAGTGGAGTCCAGCAACATCAGGAAGACCAGTAGGTTTACTGCACCTATTTACTACAGTGGCTGTGAAAAGGATGTGAGATTAAAATAGGGCAGGGGGACATGTGGGCTTCTGGATGTTGCTAGAGTACAGTTCCCATCAGCCCTAACCAGCATCACCAGTAGTGAGCCATAGTGGGAGGAGCACTTCATAAATGTATGGTGACCAAAGACTCCCCAAAGATATGCTCCTAGTCTTCTTGCTCTTAGGATTATGAAGATATTCTAATTTTAAACCACCACCCCCAACAATCATTTAGTTTCAGATTTTTCTTTGTTAAAATAAAATAACAGCCAGCATGGTGCAGTGGTTTGAGGACTGGGCTATGACTGGAGACCAGGGTTCAAATCCCAGCTTGGTCATGTAAACCCACTGGGAGACCTTGAACAAATCACACTCTCTCAGACTCAGAGGATGGCAATGGCAAACTCCCTCTGATAAAACTTGCCTAGAAACCCCCATGATAGGGTCACCTCAGAGTCACCATAAGTTGGAAACAAAGGCAAACAACAACAATTGTTAAATAATATATTGGGGTTCATTATACTGTGCCTCATTGGCTTCCTAGGAATCTGAGCAGTCACAGAAGTGAATTCACACAGAAGTGCAATCCAAAAACAAACAAATTGTCAAGTCTTAGTGTCAAAGGCATTGCAAACTTAAGCATTAGCTATCCAGAACTAAAACCTAGTGAATTCAGTGGGGCTTATTCTCATGTAATAAGATGCCAGCCTAGCTTGAAAAAAAGTTACTTTGGACATCAACTCCCAGAATCTCTCATCGAACATGGCTTTTGAGCTGCAGTCCCAAAAAGTAAACTTTCCAACCATAGGAACATGAATGAGATTTGATGGTGGATCTCATTCCACACATCCATACTCTTTTTAGTTTTCTGTGGTCAGAGTGGGGCAGGTTTCTCTTTATCCCTTGCGTTAAAAATATCAAGGCTTTGGAAGGGGCATAGCTGTACCCAGCCAAGGGAACAGTATTCATACCACCTCTTAAACTAACCTTAGCTATTGTAAAATTGCTACCTAAGCTTTCAGTGGGACTTAAATGAGAAGACATTGGGTGTATTGGCTTACAAAATGGTGTGCCTGTGTTCTTCGTAACGTCTGATGTGTAGCATAATGTTGCTTTCTTGGATGGAAGGACTGTGCAGATAGATGGGGGCTCTCCCTGAGTTTTAGAGGTCCTCTCACTCAAGAGCAAGGTTTCACACCCTTCTATGTAGCATTTCAAGGGGCTACAGAGAAGCACCAGTACAATCAGCATGTACTAAATCTAGATCTAGCCTCTGAGGTGTGTTTGGAAGTGTAGCCTTGCACATGGAAACACTCACTGGAAATCAGGGCCAGTTCATACATTGTACAAGTGCCAAGTGCACTTCACACTTTCTCACTAGTGTTTCCAGCTGTATGGCTCCTAAATGGTGAAGAGAAGATGGCTATTTCCAAACAGTAGCATGTAATAGCTACATTTTAGAGTTGAGGGCATCTTTAGTTTTGGTTATCATATTGTGACCAACAATACAGAGATGCATGAATCCCTCTGAGTTTGCAGTGCTTTGGATTGCTGCATTGTATGCAACAGCAATGTGAATTGTGCTTCACATTCATGTAAACTGGCTATATCACTGTACAGTATTACTAAGGGCAAGGCAGAGCCACTGAGAGTAAGGGAAGGGGAAGGAAATGAAAATGAATCAGAATTTTCCCCCCCAAGAAGTGCTGATAAAATTAACAACTAAGACCTCTAATGGTATAAACTTTCATGGACAGCAGTCTACTCCATCAGATGCATGAAAAATCAAGAGAGTGCTTTTGGTCTCCATTTCCATTTTTAACACTATGAATATATTCTGCATTTGCAGAGAGAAAACTATTATCATTTCAAAAGCAGCAGCACCCCAACCATAGCACCAGCGCAATGCAAAGAAATAGCAATTCATCTGTGAACAAACCAAACAGGAATGATAGTAATTTACTAAAAGAACATTTCAAAGTACCGGTACTTTTTTGCTGATGTTATTCTGGGGTAAACTGCTGTTCTTTCAAAAGTTAGCGCTTCATCATTTCAGATTTAAACCTCAAGTCTTAGCATGCAAAAAGCAAAATATGATGATTTGTATAACTATCCCAAGTTACAGATTCAAAGCAGGATAAAACTGGTCTACTCACTGGGTGTGTATCAGTACAATTATGCAATACATTTATGCAGCAACACAACTATGAGATGTATTTACATACCATTGTGGAAAGAGAAACATGTTCCTTAAAACAGTCTGGTTTATGACCCTTTCAAAAGTATGGAAAGATGCCAGTTGTCTTTTTAAAGCATTCTAACTTTCAGCTTACAAGACTTATAACAGTTTTAGATTTTTCCAGCTGCAAGAACCTTTCAGAATAACAAAAATGAACCAAGATCAAATAAAATTAAACCATGCTGCTTGGCCAATTCAAATAATTGGGATTGAATGTGTCTTGGCATCCACTGGTGAGAGCAGAACAGCTGCCAAATTGGAATAATATATGAGCCAAGAGCTGTAATAGCAAAAGTTCAGTCAATTGTGCGTCCTGGAAGCCTATGCCTGTGTCTCTTCCACAAATAAGAAACCTGTACTATTTCTTCTCATCAGGTTAATTAATCTAGACTTCTTTCCCCACAATTTGCTATGCTCCAAGCATCTTCCCATATACAGTAAAATATTCATTGACTTTAATTTCTAAGTCATCCAGTCAGTTCAATGTCTTGCCTTCAGAGCTCTTCCATAATGAGAAGCAAAAAATTAAAACTGTTTTCATAATGCACTTATTTTTTTAAGAATAGCTATAAGTCACCAAATTGGAGCATGGAAGGGCATGCAAAAGGCCTCCTGAATCAGTTGCAGCCTTCATATTAAAGGTGAGCAGATGCAAAATTCAACAATGCAGCTGTGCTTCATTTTCAGGACATTTGAAACTAGGACACTGGAAAGTGCCCACATAAAGGTCTGGAAAACAAATCCTGTGAAGAATGGTTGAAAGATTTGGTCTGCTTAGCCTAAAGAAAAGAGGGGATTGATCTGAATATATTAATCATGTAGCTGAGAAACAGTCATGGTTTCATTTGTTCCTACGGGAAGAAAGAAAGTGCACAGACGTCAGTGGCTGAAAATAAGGGTAAACTCAGTGCTTTGGCCAAATCTGGACTCCTGGGGTTGCTATCTGGCCTTCTGCTCACCCAACATGGCCATGTCCCCTTCCCTTGGAGATCATTGCTTAGTACAGGGGTAGGCAACCTAAGTCCCGGGGGCCGGATGCGGCCCCCCAAGGCCTTTGGACCGGCCCCAGGCCGGTCCTGCCGCCGCCGCTGCCCGCCATGATGATATTGATTATTGTTGTTATTACTTGTTCTTGGGGTTTTCTTGCAAAATCTCCACAGGGGTTTTGCCATGGCTTTTCTGGGGCTGAGAGAGTGTGCATGCATATTTTTTTAATTTTTATTTTTTTTAAATATTTATTTATTTATTTATTTATTTATTTTTGGTGCTTCGGCCTCCCAGTTGTCTGAGGGACAGCAACCCGGCCCCTGGCTCAAAAAGGTTGCCTACCCCTGGCTTAGTAGGTAGCCTGATTTTGTGCAAGTTTCCCCTGCATTCTGATAGGTAAAGATCCCTCTCCTAAAGCAATGTTTCTCAAACTTTGGTCTCAGGTATTTTGGACTTCAAGCTTAGTTAATGGTTAGAGCTTCTGGGAACTTAGGCCCAAAACATCTGCAGGACCGAGGTTTGAGAACCACTCTCCTGAGGCTGACAATAAGAGATTCAAGGTAAAATACGTTTGTATTTCTGGGCCCCACTCTTCTGAAATTCCTTCCTGCATTACATATTCTATATGGAGTGGGGGAATGGAGTAGATAACTACCAGACTACCTACCAGCAATAAAAAGTATATTGTTCCTACTTCTCCATGACAAGCTACACCTAGGGAAAACATAAGGAGAAGAGTACTGAAACCCACAGATGAAGTATTTCTCCATCAGGTTTCTTTACACAAATAAAAATGCAACAAATTGCAAAAGAACAGTACACTGTAGTTTTTTGTGGGCTTTTCGGAGTGTGGCCATGTTCTAGAAGTTTATTTCTGACATTTTGCCAGCATCTGTGGCTGGCATCTTCAGAGAAACGTCAGAAACTCTTCTAGAACATGGCCACACAGCCCGAAAAACCCACAAAAAACTATGGATGGTGGCCATGAAAGCCTACAACTTCACAACAGTACACTGTGTTATGACATGGGTGAAGTACACGCTTTTGCACAGAGAAGGTCCCAGATTCACTCCCTGGTATCTCCAGCTACATAAGGTTGAATAGCAAGTGATGAAAGACCTCTCTATGCTGGCGATCCTAGGGAGCTTCCTGCATTCCTTTACCAAAAAATAGAACAATGGTGTATCCCAAAATCCTAGGGAATAATTTACATAACAGTTTCAGAATGTCCTTAATAGTAATTTGCTCTCCTTTGCTTCTGTGGGTACCCTAAGCTCATACTCCAGAGGTTAAAGCTTTAACATGCTATTTGTTGAAAACTTACCAAACAATGAATTTGCTGCCTCTTTGTCCATCACCAATAAACTATAATGCAGCTGTTCCAACCAAACATTCTGTTCAGATTATTTCCAACCCCCTAGAGTAACTGTGTATATGTCATATATTTGTACGGACGGGGGGGGGGAGACCTTTGTAAGAGGCATTTAAAGATTCTCAAATGATCAACATTTTGCAGGGAAGAAATGTATTGTTGAATCTAGTCCAGGCCAAATTTGCAAAAGCGATTCAAAGCAGCTGGCAGCTGTACATGATCTGAGAATGACTGCTTTTGTGTCAGGATTTTTCCCCATGTTACTGAAATCTACCCCCTCAAAAAAACAACAAAAAAAAAAAAAAACAAAAAAAAACCTTGAAGAGGTACAAAATGTCATAATAATGAAAAGTGATGCAATGCAGAATTTTTGCAAACATCTATCATGGGGAATTGTACAACACAACCAATTTCACCTCTTAAAAATCAGTGACAAGCATTCAGATGCTCATTACTTGAGGTAGTACTTTGAGACACTCGGCTTCACAATTGCTCTGGGTAAACAGTGCATTGTAGTACGTACATCACCACCAACATTTGCCCATGGCTGTATGTTTTTGGGAATGGTGGGCAAGTTTTCTTCAAGGACATGATTGCGTGCCATTTTCTAAGGGCCTCCTGGTCAGCTTTCAGAAACATTGCAAAGTTTTGTGAAACAATTTCAAAGTGTTGACCAAAATCTAGGACAGGTATATTAAGATCCGTCTTCTATGGTCTACTGTTGCTGGGCATCACCTTATTATTAGCCACCAATTTCCATCCAATCTTATGCCTCCCCCATTCCCTTCCTTTTCCATCCTCAGTTTTGGAAAACACAGATTGGTGGACTTGCTGCTTAATGGATGTGATCATTCAGTTCATAGTATGAATTTGTCCATGTGAGCACATGCCCCACAGTCAAGGCTTAGAAAGAAAAAAGGAGGAATGGGTATTCATTTTGCAGAGTCTTTTTGCTTGAAGGTGATCATTCATACTGTCCATGAAAGAAGAGTTTGCATGGGAAACTGAACCTCTTCTATCCAAAGAGTCTAACACTTGGCTTAAATGAAGGCAAGATTTCAAAAGCAATATACAGTATGTTCTTAGTCTGGAGTTCTGAGAAATAAATACAAACCAGGCTCAGCTATTGAAAGCTTTATGCCAAAGCATATGTATCAAATGTTTTCTTTTGCTCCATTATTTCAGAATTTAGTTCATATAAAAATATAATTTAGAAACCTTTGGCAGGGTAAGTAAAAGCACAGATGGCTATCGCCTGTAGAATACATCCTTAAGGACTGTGGAGTAGTTGCGATATTATCAGTTTAGGAAAATGCAAATACAAGGTTGTGTGAACATCCAGGGCGTAATAATTAAGAAATACCTTCCTTCCTGAATTGTTTTTAAACACAAATACAGTGTGCAGCAAGGTCAAAGACATAAGAGAAATGTCAGACTTTACTTTGATGGATGACAGAAGGCTCTTCCAGGACAACTGAGGAAATGACTTCTAAAAATGGGAAGCAAACCTTGTTTACCGGGGAAAATAAACATTGTCAAGTCAGAGTATAACTGAAGCGAAGCACTAATTTCCTTTATTCTTCCTGTAAGAATAATGAAGCAGAAGAGGACTTACTCTCACATGTCTCAAACAAGAAGCCCTTCCGCACTACAGAATTATAGCTCTATGATTCAATTTTAACTGCTAGGGTTCCATTGTATGGATTCCTTGGATTTGCAATTTAGAGAGTGACATTTAGAATTTTCAGCCAGAGATCTGGTGTCTCACCAAACTACAAATCCCGTGATTACATAGGATGGAACTATGGCAATTGACGTGAAGCCAGTGCTATAATTCCCCAGGTACAAGGTAAACATCAATTTTCCTCTATCCTCTATTATTGAAAGTGGAGAGAGGAGGCTAATTTAAAATGCTGATCTTCTGAAACCACAAGGAAGTTAATGAGTGAACTGAACCTGGTACATTATTTTAGTCCAGATTATAAAGCACAACTTTTCTTTATCTGAAAGTACAGTTAATGACTAGTTTCACAGTAAAACCAGTCTATCTTGTGGCATCTTAACAAAATTAGCATGCTACAGCAGGACCTTGGTATCCACTGGGGTTTGGTGCCAGGATCCTCCATGGATACCAAAATCTGTGGATGCTCCTGTCCCATTAAACACAATGACATAGTAAAATGGTGTCCCTTATTTTAAAAAAATTGACAAAATCAAAGGTTTGCTTTTTGGAATATATCTATTTTAAAAATATTTTAAAGCTGTGGATGATTAAATTCATGGATAAAAAATCTTTGGATATGGAGGGCTGACTTGTACAAGTTTTTATGGACTATGAAGTCCATATGGCACAGTGCCCTGGTGACGCAGTGGTTAAATACCTGTACTGCAGCCACTCACTTGCAAACTATAATCTTACGAGTTCAATACCAGCCAGGGGCTCCGGCACGAATCAGCCTTCATCCTTCTGAGGTTGCTAAAATAAGTACCCAGCTTGTTGGGGGCAATTAGCTTACACACTGTAAACCGCTTTTTGTAGCTAACTGCCCTCGAGTCGATCTCAACTCATGGTAGCCCTATGGATGAGACATCTCCCAGACCCTCTGTCCTCCACTGCTCTGCTTAAATCCTGCAACCCCTTAATACTCAAAGTGACCTCCTTAATAGAGTCCATCCATCTAGCATGTTACCTTCCTCTCTTCCTACTTCCCTCCACCTTCCCCAGCATTATTGTCTTTTCCAATGAGTCCTCTCTTCTCATGATGTGTCCGAAGTATGACAGCCTCAGTTTGGTCATCTTGGCTTCCAGAGATTTTTCTGGCTCTAAGACCCACTTGTTTGTCCTTTTGGCTGTCCATGGGATCCTCAGCACTCTTCTCCAGCACCACATTAGCTCAAATGCATTGAATTTCTTCCCATCATCTTTCTTGACTGTCAAGCTCTCACATCTGTACTTGGTAATAGGGTATATGATAGCTTGTATGATTCTAACTTTTGTGCTGAGTTGTATATCTTTGCATTTTAGGATCTTTTCTAGTTTTTTCATAGCCACCCTCCCCATTCTTAGTCTTTTTCTGATTTTCTATCAATGTTTGATCCCAGGTATGGGAATTCTTTTACTATTTCTATTTCTTCTTTGTCTAGGTTGAACTTGTGAAGGTACTTGGTGGTCATTATTTTTGTTTTCTGTATGTTCAACAGTAAGCCTGCCTTTGCACTTTCTTCTTTGATCTTCCTTAGTAGGTGTTCCAGGTCTGTGAGCTTTTCTGCAAGTATTATGGTGTCGTCCATATCTTAGATTGTTGATACTCCTTCCTCCTATTTTCACTCCTCCTTCTTCTGTGTCCAAGCCTGCTTTTCTTACAATATGTTCTGAATACAAGTTGAACAGATAGAGTGAGAGGATGCAGCCTTGTCCGACCCCTTTGCCAACTGGGAATCATTCTGTTTTTCCATCTTCTGTTCTGACAGCAGCCTCTTGTCCTGAGTACAGATTCCTCATCAGGACTATCAGTACACCACTTAGGGTGTGCTTAAATGCACTGATAAGTGGTACAGAAACGTTCTTGCTATTGCTCTTATTCATGTATAAATTATGCAATCCCAAATTATGCATGTACAAACACACACGGTTGGGAGTAGGGATTATAAGTAGTGAGGGCAGGAATATAAAAATTAGAAAGTATACACAGTGACAAGTCGTAAGAGGAAAGTATACACAGTGACATTTGTCAACAAATGCCATACACAAAGAGGAATAAGCCAAACTGTTATCTTGCCATTGCTAATTTAATTAACACACAGGCTAGACTCTTCAAGGTGTCTACCATACAAATTCCCCTGTGGAAGCAGTCGGACACTAATTGGACCAAGTTTGTGGAAATCAAGTTGTGCACTGGTGCCATTGTACATGCAGATGTGCATACACATTTTGGTTGTGCATTCACTTGCATATTTGGGAGTGCATTAAGTTGCAACACTGTGATTCAACAATGGGCTGTACAGCACAATCAATGTGTAATTGTATATGTGGAGAGTTACATTATGCAACTCCTATATATGATCTTGGCTAGTGTGTGGAAACAAAGCCTTTATCTTCATTCAGGACACAGGTGATGTAACCAGTCCTGATGTTTCTCACTAAAATGTAACTGAAGTTCCGCACTTCCCCAAGGGAGCTGAGCCTTCAAAGCCTCCCAAGCCCTGACCATCGGCAACAGTGGGCAGCCTTGGAAGAGAAATACTGCCTATACGCAGTGCCGGCGGCGCTCTGGTGCTCTTGGAGGACTCAGGCCCCTGAAGGACTCTCTTGCCCCTTGCCATCACCTGGGGCAGCCGGGAGCAGCTGTGGACGGCGCGGAACTGGGGAGAACGCTGGCGGGTTTTAAATTATTGTTTGTTTATTGTTTAATTGTTTAATTATTGTTATTTAATCTGTTTAGTTTGATTGGTTTTTGGGGGATGGGTGGGTGTGGGAAGGAGGGATGGGATTTGAATTGATTTTATTTTTCATGTTTTGAGGGGCAGAGGGGCGGGATAATAATAATAATAATAATAATAATAATAATAATAATAATAATGATGTTCCTTTATTCAAGAATGACTACTTCAGGAGAACTGCAGTGCTGTTTTAGAAGAGAGCTGTGGAAGTAATGCTGGTTTGTTTTTCTTCCAGTACTGGTGGTGTAAGCTATTTTTCAGAGGAAGGAACTTGCAAAAATAACTTCTGAGTATTCCTTTCCTAAGAAAACTGAACAAAATTCCCAGGGTTGCCATGAAAGGGACTTGAAATGCACATCTACACATACACACCTGAGAGCCTGAAAGATCCTAAAACTCAACTGGACATGTTGCCATCTTTTAAAGGCATCAAGGGCTCAGTGTGGCACAATAATGAGGGACATACAGACAATAGTGTGGAAACATTACATTAAGAGGAACTTTTTGAATGTAACACACTGAAGGAAATCAGCAAATTCGGCTTTCTGTGCTTTCAGGTTTACTGTGAAAGTCCCAGTTATACTTTTGCCATTCAACTTACCATGCCTCATAAAAGAGAACTAGTAATGCTTATTTATTCCAATAAATACATCAATCTAGTGGTGCCTCTCTGCTGCCTTCTTGCAATCCTGTTTACCCACAAAATTTAAACCGTAGGACTGGGAGAACCTTCAGAGGTGGTTTGGAGGGAAAGCCCACCTGCATGGCATTGGATGGAACCCAGAAAGTTAGTGAGGAAATCAATTTTGAATTTATTGTTTGGAAAGCAATAATAGTTATTTTGGGTCTTGGAGATGGACATATAACAAATATTAAGCACTCTGTAGATAATAAAATAGGCAAACATAATATTTTTGATCAACATGCACCATAAAGCTTATAAGAGACTTGCTAAGGAAATGTTGAGTAGGATTAGCAGAAGCAATTTAGCACTGTAAACTGAATTTTAATTTACATTCTAAAAAAGATCCTTTAAAAACAACAACAAAAACAGATGAATGGATCTTGCGGAACCAGGGCCTGTGCCCTGTCTGGAGAAAAATATGAATAGCTCAAAGGAGTAAATGCTGCAGGACAAATGCTAAGTATTTGATAAGGGTCACTCTGTTCCTAATTAGTAAATAACTTTTTTGCTACCCAGCCATATGAGAAAGTCAGGTTTATAATACACCTGGAATGTGCAAGTCTAACCACCTAAAATTGGCTCTTAAAAAAACAGAACTTCTGACATATCGTTTCCACTGTACAGTCTCTAATTTCTCTATAACATTTTTAACAAGTTAATAAAATAGTATTTTTTTTCCTCTTTAAGCATAGTAATAATTTATCACAGACCAAATTTACAAGGTGGTAATTCACAATGAAAAATATCTTGTTAGAGAAAGGAAGTAGGAAATTATACTATTCAAACATGCTACCATGAATTTAAATATGGTAGATTAATAAATCTTTTATTTAAGGGATAAGATACAACTAAAATGATGTTTTCATGCACCTAAGAAATCATTTTTTTAGGTGGCAAAAAGTTCAATTAATGCAAATATTACATGAATGTCATTTCTAGTGAATGCATAGAAATGAGAGTTAAGTGCCAGTATTACTGAAAATGAAAAAAAAATTGAAAATGGATTTTTTGTTAATATCAAAGTTTTAGAACAGAGATCATCTGAAATATGCTATGGTAGGGCAACGGAAAGTGTGCTGGAACTGGGCCCAACTTCACATTTATGGTTACCATGAAGTCATAAAAGGAACTTGAACAAGTTACTTGTTTTCTGTCTCAGATCCAATGGGAATTATAAAAAGCATTAGAGAAGGGCTAGACCCATGAGCTTGATTGGCAAGTTACAGAGGGTGTTTTTTGTGGAGAAAGACCATACAACCGCTGCAACTGTCCCATGTGCCCACCTCACTCTTGTTTCATCCATTCCCCTCTTCATGGCCACCCTCCCCATTGTTTCAGTTCCTCCTTGTAATCTCATCAGAATCATAGAATCATAGAGTTGGAAGAGACCACAAGGGCCATCCAGTCCAACCCCCTGCCATGCAGGAACTCCCAATTAAAGCATCTCTGACAGATGGCCATCCAGCCTCTGCTTAAAGACCTCCAAGGAAGGAGACTCCACTACTCTCCGAGGGAGTGTGTTCCACTGTCGAACAGCCCTTACTGTCAGGAAGTTCCTCCTAACGTTGAGGTGGAATCTCTTTTCCTGGAGCTTGCACCCATTGTTCCAGGTCCTAGTCTCTGGAGCAGCAGAAAACAAGCTTGTTCCCTCCTCAATATGACATCCCTTCAAATATTTAAACAAGGCTATCATATCACCTCTTAACCTTCTCTTCAACAACAGATTGAAGGGTGTTGACTAGTGCCATCCAGATAGCCTCTGACCAATTTACCAGGAGGTGTGGTGTTGGTGGGCAGCACCATAGTTAAAGAGTAGGGACAGATAGTGATGCACAGCTTGACTTTTAAAAGACGTTGTCAGCCAAAGCAGCTGCAGCCACTGTGATCTCATGAACTCCACTAGTCATATGCTGAGTGCCAAGCCATAAAAAATAATCTTTTCCTCCATCTCTCTGTTAGTACAGGCCTAGCAACTCCATTCACTATAGTCAATAGAAAATTACAAACTACTTTTAAAGCAACACTATATAGCAGCTAGAATTATGGTAATACAAGCTATTTTCTGCTGTTCCATAGGACAGAAATTGCAAGAAAATAAACATTTACTAAACATTAGGAAGAACGCAATGACAGTAAGAGCTGTTCAACACTAGAATAGACTGTCTTGCAATAGATTGTCTCAAAATGTGGACTACCCTTCATTGGAGGTTTTTGAACAGAGGGATGCTATGTATTCTTTATTGGCATGAAACTGGAATAGATTATTTTTGAGACTTTCCAACTAAAAAATATTGTGGTCACTCAAACACTCTTAGATAACAGCTCTTTTATATATGGCAAACCATGCAAAAATCCTAGTGCATTAAATCTAATGAGAAGTTACCATATTCCCATGAACACAATTCTTTGATTAGTGCATCATTATCGCCATCTCTTCCTTACTGCCAGAAAAAACAAATGTTCACACCACTCACAAACGAAAAAATGCTTCACACTGAAATATGTCACCAGTATTTATATGCTTATTTTCAAGAGACAGAATAAGAATCTAGTCCAGAATCATAATTCACGTAACATCGAAACTCATTGGCCAAGTTTTGAGTATGTTTTGGAATAAACTTGCACATCTTCACACCAAGATACTTTGCCGCATGTTCTTCCATTATTGAACCTGAGGAAGAAAACAAGCACGTCTTAATTTTTTAAAAAACAGCTCTCCTGCATAAGACTAAGGCGCTTTTCTTGATCAGTCCCATTTAACCTAGCATCTTTTCTCCGACTGTGGCCAGTCAAATACTTGACAGAAAAGATAAAGACCTTCTCTCTTAGTTATCCCAGCAAAGAGAATCTAGAGATTAACTGGCTCAGATTGTCTACTTTATTGAAACTACTAACAGGTGTTTGGGGAAAGCTAACCAAGCCTATAAAATTAAGAAAGGTTTGCAAGAGAACTCACCTTATAAGCACAAGCAGTGGTAAAGCATCTGAAACTAGGGACAAAGATAGGTAAAAGGGAGCACAGCTTCCTTTAGTAACAGAACAAGGAAGGAACTCAGCTATTCTTCACCTTCTTCTAGTAATTAGAAGACTAGAATTCTTCAAGTAAACAAAATAAAATAAAAACAGCTATCAAGATACACTGTATTGCACTGACTGTCATATGTACAACTCTCTATCTATTGGACAGGGAGCCAGCATAGTGTAATAATTTGAATGTTGGACTATGACTCTGGAGACCATAGTTCGAATCCTGACTCAAGCATAAAAACACACTGGGTAACCTTGGGCAAGTAATACTCTCTCAGCCTCAGAGGATGGCAATGGTAAACACCCTGTAAAGAAACTTGCCAAGAAAACCTTATGATATGTTCGCCTTAGTGTCATCATAAGTAAAAAATGAAATGGAGACACACAACAACAATCTATTGGATAGAAAATGGCTTTGTGTTCATAGTGCAATGAGCTCCTAGTCCTGAGGGAACCTGTTCACTGTCTAGAGGCCAAGGTGGCTGAACCAGAGAAGCTACGGGCAGAGAAGGCCTCCTGGATGCAATAATGATTTTCCAATTTTAGAATAAAAGCTCCTTTGAGGAAGGAGGGCATCACTCTGAGTGAAATTATCCCTTAGAAAAGACCCATTCCTTGCTGTATGAACATATATCCTCTCATACCTCTGGGAAGGGGCCTGTAATAGAGTCATAGAAACAGATATCAAGACTTGTGACAGGCATGGTGAATTTCCTTTCCAGTGCAAAGGCTGCAAACATGAGAAAATGTATTCCATCCCTGTATTTCATATTTTTCTCATCCCAATTCCTTATTTAAACCTGTACCCATAAACAATTAAATACTATACAAACTGCTTCTTTTCACCTAAACATTTCCTCCCTATTTCCAGGTATCACCTTGAACCCTCTTAATACCACTTCTCTTTCTCAGTTTTCACTCATTTCTCTACAGTGCTTCCCCACTTAGTGAGCTGATGGGGAGAAGATGTTGAATGATTACAGAAAAATGCTGCTGCCACAAGGCACCCCTCTAGTGGTCACCTTCAGCACACCATCTGCAGAAAAAGGGATATCCAGGGCTCCCAATGGAATTACTTTTATCAAGATACTGTCCAAATCCATAAATAATGGAAGCCTATTTTAGATTAATGCCAAATCTGTATCATCATCATCATCATCTCATCTTTCTCCCAATATACCAACTCAAGGCAGTAGTAGTACTATCCCTGAGGATAACAGAATCAAAGACAAAAAGATAGGGGGAAATTGAACTGTTGAAATCTATGGAGACATATTGGATTGCAAAGTTAGTATGTTTTTGTGTTGCAAATGAATGTTAAATTTCCTGGACTTTGAGAATCTCCCAGCAGCCACATGCCCAGAAGGAGGAGGTGCAAGCCTGCAAGTAATATCCTTCCATACCATCTGAACTGAGAATAGAAACAGCAAAATGCAGGCCTATGACTAACATCTTTTTTTCTCCTGTTTGGTTTGTAACATCTTGCCTGATGAAGAAACCAGTGGAGCTTCAAAAGCTTACGATATGTATATTGTGCATTTTGGTCGGCCAATAAAGGTATCACTGTTTGGTGGATTTTTTTATTGGATTTGCTATATGGCCAACACGGCTATCCCTGAATTTTTTATTGAAACATACAAATTGAGATCTGTAATTACCTAGAGGACTAGAATGATGACGATGACAATGATATATTACAAGCTCCTGTTGCCTCCCCCTTACCACAAACAGTGAAAAAAATAGCACAAAAATAAAGAATGTTATACCTGTACAAAGCAGAATCTTTCCTTTTGTTAGGTATTTTATCGTTTGTGCTGTTTTTCTGAGACACTCTTCAGACAAGTAGGGTGGATCTGCTAGGACAATGTCAAAACTATGTGCTGTGAGATTGGTCGGAAGATTCAGAGGATCATTGTAATCATAGAAAATGTACTCAGCTCCATATGCAGAAAATCTTTTGTCATATTCCAATATACATGTTGAAAATTCATTGCTGTTCTGTTCTTTTAATTTTTGGTATAT
Source organism: Phrynosoma blainvillii (assembly GCA_026167975.1). NCBI lineage: Eukaryota > Metazoa > Chordata > Lepidosauria > Squamata > Phrynosomatidae > Phrynosoma > Phrynosoma blainvillii. Next base: position 322,429,620 of record JANUYF010000003.1, on the reverse strand, counting down.
ACTGGGTGCACTAACACATGCTATCCTGAAATGATAAAGAAAGAGTCACAGAAAAATTTCAGTTATTACCAATTTCCTCAAAATGATGAATTACTATTTGAACTGCAACTACTAGAATTCCTCACCCAACAGGGGTACTGAGGATTCCAAAAATGAAACAAAACTTTTCCAAGTTTGGAGTTCCAAGTCTTTAGTTAAGGAACAGAAACACTATATTGAAATCAGTGAATATACTTCTTTTACACTGAAAAATAACACTAATTTCTATTCAGAAATAAGCTTGTCTCTGCAGAATCAATGGGATGTGCATATAGGGTATATGGGTAAACTGTGACACAAGAAGAGTTTCTTTCTGATGTTTCACCAGCATCTGTGGCTGCCATCTTCAGTGAGGATGCCAGCCACAGATGCTGGCGAAACGTCAGAAAGAAACTCTTCTAGAACATGGCCACACAGCCTGAAAAACCCACAAAAAACTATGGATGCTGGTCGTGAAAGCCTACGACTTAACACTGTGACACAAGAGGTTGTTTGTGGCCCCTCAAAGCCATTTGTTCAGCCCTCCAGAGCCTCTACAGTGCCATGAAAAATTATCTCACCTAAAAAAACCTAATAGTTTCTACTCCTAAAAGGGCTTGCAATTTTGTGTTTTTGAGGTCAGTAAACCCCAAAAGCTTTTCAGAAATCCAGATGGGAACTAGAAAATTGCCTCTGGGCTTTCTAAAGTTGCTTGCTGTTGGTATAGAGGAGTGCAACCTAAGTAACTTTACAAAGTCCCATTTAAAAACATACAAAAACATGTACATTCAAATAACTGATGGACTACATCCCTCACGTGAATAAAATGAAAGATACATGACCACATGTCCCTTCTGCTATGACAGGATCACACAAAGAACTTGTTTCTTATCTTGATTTTTGGTTTTACTATCACTGTCTTTTCAATTAAATCTTTCTTGCCTATACTTTACATCGGGGTAGGCAACCTTTCCCCTTTAAGGGCCGAGGGACTTCAGCTCCCAGAAGCCTCAGCCATGTTGGCCAATAGTCCCATGTTGGCCAATAGCTCCTGGGATTCTCAAAGATTATTGCCAGTGGCTCTGAGATTACATTTGCCAGTTCTTTTAATATCCTTGGGTGTAGTTATCTGGTCCTAGAGGCTTACATTCATTTAGATTTAACCAGGTATTCTAGTACTACCTCTTTTGTTATTCTTGTTAGGAAGGAGTCCCAGGGGAAAATGTACAATGTGGGGAACAGCAGCAGCCATGATGACACAGCATTTGACTGTTCCTGAGTCATGCTAAGTCATGGGAAGTGACATCATGCAGACAGTCACCTGGTGCTGGAAAGCACAGATAACAGCTGCAAAACTGCAGAGTCACTCAGGTGTCCACAGGAAGAGACATGGCCAGAGGGCCACATGGAGCCCTGGCTATATAAGGCAGAAGCCTCTGGACACACATATGGTTGTTGATTGTTGGTGGACAGTAGAGTAATTGTGGATTGTGGTCAGTGTTGGATGGTTATTGTTGTTGCTGTATATAGCCTTGTACATAGAGCTAAGATTAAAGCCTCATCTGAGAGATGTCTGTCTGTAGAATCTCTTTACTCTGTCTGGAAGGGGAGAGGGGCTACTACAGCTGACAAGCAACTGCCTGCATCTGAGAAGATCGTGATCCTGGTGCTGCACATTGATATGGATCATCACGCGCTGCGTAACCACACTAACAATTCTGTGCATATTTTGAAGCATATTTTGTACCACAGGCCACTAACTGGTACAACTGAAATGATTAGCAACTAAAATCAAGTATTTTAGTTACTTTTGAGAAACAAGGAGCAAGATGTTACTTTTAATAACTGCAAACAACTGTTATTTACTACTTCTGGAGGGCCTTGGAATTATACCACAATGAATTACTATTTCTCCTTTATTTATAAGTATTGTAAAACTTACCTGCCACCTGTTCCAGCTGCTCTTACAGCCTCTCTAGCCAAACAATCTGCAGTGTCGGTATCATACCAAAACTGGCTCAGTTGCTGCAAGTAATAATTCACAAATGTTACCAGTGATATATTTTCTGTATAGCAACAACATATGACTGTTTAGCTTTTGAGCCAACAAAAGAAAATATACACACATACAGGCATGCCTCAGTTAACAAAGCCTCTGAAAAAGAAGTTTTTTTTTAAAAAAAAGAAAGTCATTTTATGGCCACACCAGCTCACCTTTTCTTCCTTGCCCTCTGTTTAGGTAGAAGTTTTTTTAGCAGCATTGGCAATGGAAAGATGATAACAGGGCTGAGAAGCATAGACTTTCAGTGCTGATTTGCAACAGTGTGGCTAATTCTACTTTAGCTGATCCTACTATAGCCATCTGTGCCTGCATACAACAGGCAAGGTAAGCAACAGTTGCCTCCAGAATCCCTTACTGAACATATATGAACAGCAAAACAGAGGGAAAGTGGAGAGAGACAAGCATGCCTCACCAATATGTTTTAATAAAGCATAGATCTATAGGTTTGACTACAAAATGGAAATCATAAGGAAAGTAGAGGCTGGTGAAAGAAAAGAAAATAATCTCTGGACAAATTCTGGGTCAGAAATATATTTCATTGGGAACTAGCTGCCGTGGCTCTAGATCAGCCAAGCGAAATGAGCGGGAAAGAAGAAAAATAGGAAACATTTGGGCAGAGGAGAAAGAAAAGAAAGACGGTGTTTTGAGAGAGAAAAAGGAGGGACAGAATTTGTATATATAGCTTAGATTAAAGATACAACTAGGGTATTTTTGGTTCTTCCTTTGGTTCTCCTTCCTTATGCAATCCTTGTTTTTAAGACTAAAGAAATATGAAAAAGGAGAAAAATTATAAAGCAAAAGAAAGATAGTTGGGAGTGTATGTTATATTAAATCAGGACTTTGGTTATCCTTATCTATGCACACAAGGAAAAAGGTAGCTCTCAAATTTTCCAAACTTGGAGTTTGTTACATGTAAGAATCCAGTACATTCTTGAATTGTACTGAAGTAGACCGTACCAAGCAGGCATACAAAAGAAAGATTTCAGTTCACCACTGTTTATATTTTCTGTGGTGGTAGATACACTTCTGTCTACAGAAAGATAAAATGTAATCAAAACCAATGTAAAAATTGCATCCCGAAGTTATATCAATCACAGTAGATAAAGACATTTTGTTTTACTCTTGTAGCCTTGGCTGCCTTGCTGGAAACATCTCTTTTCACTATATCTCTCTGTACACTTGCAACTCTGTACTTGAGTAATACTATTAATTGTACTTTAGTCAAAAATGCACCTACTTACCCAATTCTCTTCTATCGAGCCAAGAGAATAGTTGTTAGATCTTTCTGTTGTCTTTATGTCTTCTTTCTGCTGTTGTTCAGTATAGAACTCCTGCAGAGCAGCTAAGGCTTCAGATGAAAGCTGAGGGACATCATCATCACTCTCACACATTTTTCTAGATGTCTAGCAAAGAAAAACGGCCCATTCCTCAATTAATGGGAATTTTCAAAAGACACACACAGAGACCAAAAAAACTAGAACACTTTGTCACAACAGCCAGAGGAGTCACTTTCTTATTTCTAGAAACACAAAACTAAGAACAAGAGCAGTTGAAATCTTTTAATTTCAGGAGCTTTGACAGCCAATATGAGATTACTGAAACAGACATACAGGAGACCACTTTGACAAGAACTAAAAACGTCTTCCTTATAAGAAAATATAGCAAATATTGTCAAAGTGAGTTTTCCTTCCAAATAGAAAAGCTGTTCACAAGTAAACTTCTAAAAACAGGACACTTAGCAGGATCCACAGTCTACAGCACATATATATAAGGAAGGGAGAGAAGGCAAGTGAGAGCAGTTAAGGACAGGGGTTCTTGGAGATGACCTCTTGGAGATGTCTACAGTGCAGTGATGTAGACTTGAATCAATTGACTCAGACCTAAGTCAGACTCAAGTCGCTTCAATGTCTTGCCTTGGCAAAAATGACACTCTGACTCGACTTGAGAGTTATATCTTTCTAGTGACTGACTTGCCAGTGCCATTCACTTCAAGCAGCAAGCTAGACCTGTCTTCAGAGCTTGGGGCACATTTCTCAGAAGGGCATAGGCAATGGGCATGAGGCAGAAGGACCTTTCTGAAGTTTTTGAAAAACTTTAGAAGGCTCCCCTGATGTGCACTGGGAAGAGCTCTTGCTGTTACCTCCAAGAAACGCACCTTGCATCCTTTTTTAATGTTAAAAGTTGGCTCCCAGACTTGAGACTTAACTTGAGATTTGACTTGAAAATATCTTGCAAGGACTTGGGACTCGACCTGATGGTAGAGACTTAAGGTTTGAAGGTAGAGAATTGAAACCGACTAAAAGACTTGAATACATCACTGCCGCTTAGCCATTAAATGTTTACACACTCTCAGGCTCAGAGGAAGGCAAAGGTAAACCTCCTCTGAACACATCTTGCCAAGAAAACCCTGAGATGAGTTCACCATTAAGTCAGAAACGACTTGAAGGCACACAACAACAAGCAGAGCAGTGGAGAACAGGGGGTCTTGGAGATGTCTCATCCACAGGCCACCCTGAGTTTGGGTTGACTTGAGGGCAACTAACAACAACAACATTCTTGCTGAATGGCACCAGCCTTCAGGTAAAAGGCTAAGGGCCCTTGCAGACTGCCAGAAATAGTGCAAATTGAGTCCACTTTAAAGATTAGGGTTAGTGCTAGGGAATCATGGGAACTGTGTGTTTTTTCTGAGACATTGAGTCTTCTCTGTCAGAGAGCTCTGGTGCCACAATAAAATACAGTTCCCATGATTCCCTAACCCTAACCCTTAAAGTGGACTCAATTTGCACTATTTCTAGCAGTCTGCAAAGGCCCTAACACTTCTTGAAAGCTTGTTACTAAGCTTGTAGGCAGAAATGGTCAACTTGAGGGTAATTAATAACAACCACCAACCTATACTGGGAATAAATTCCCCTCGAGTGGATTCTCAGGCTGTGGGTCTACAACCTGTGCAACCATATAGTAAAATCTGATGCCAAATCTGAAGAACTTCAGGACCTAGAAATGAGAAAAATAAATAATTTCATTTCACATGAGGGAGCAACCAGTAGTATGTCCACCCCCCACAGCTCTCTAGACCCGTCTCTTCCCACCAACTTGCGCAGCCAGTAGACATTTTGGCTGTATCCGCTCTGCAGAAATAATCCAGCTTGACCCCACTTTAACTGCCATGGCTCAATACTGTGGAATTTTGGGAATTGTAGTTTGTTGTGGCACCAGAGCTCTCTGACAGAGAAGGCTAAAGATTTCACAAAACTACCATTCCATAGCATTGAGCCACAGCAGTTAAAGTGGTGTCAAACTGGATTATTTATGCAGTGGATATGCAGCTTTCTCATCACAACTGAAAGTTGTACTGTAGTTTGTTGTGGCACCAGAGCTTTCTGACAGAGAAGGCTAAAGGCCTCACAAAACTACCATTCCCAGAATTCCATGGCATTGAACCATGGCAGTTAAAAGTGGTGTCAAAATGGATTGTTTCTGCAGTGTGTATGCAACTTTCTCCTCACAACTGAACTGAATCTGAGACTACTACACCTGCTCTTCGTACAGTATTTTTCACATACAAGTTGAACAAATAGGGAATGCAGCTTTGCCTGACCCTTTTGCCAGTCTGTAACCATACTCACCCGTATTTTTCTGATTTAAATTATCTTCAGTCTAAAACAACATTGCAGAAATAATCCAGTTTGAGACCGCTTTAACTGCCCTGGCTCAATGATAGGGAATTCTGGAAACTAATTTTGTGAGACATTTAGCCTTCACTGTCAGAAAGCTCTGGGGCCACAACAAACTACAATTCCCAGGATTCCCCAGCACTGAGCCAGGGCAGTTAAAGCGGTCTGAAACTGAATTATTCCTGCATTTTATTTGGACCTTAGTTATAAATGTCTTCGGTCCAAAACACAGTGCAGAAATAATCCAATTTGAGACAGCTTTAATTAACCTGGCTCTGTGTTATGGAATTGTGGGAATTGTAGTTCATTGTGGTATGCACATCAGATTTAGAACTGTAATTTAGTTCCTTCTCATCTGTTTTGTACATTGTCTTGAGATGTTTTGTCAGTGAAAACTCAAGGATTACAACTCACCGTGTCCCTTTGAAAGACATAGGTCCAAAACAAACTGCAGAAATAATCCAGTACAATTCCCAAAATTCCCTAACACTGAGCCAGAGCAGTTAAAGCGGTCTCAAAACTGGGAATAGTAGTCATTCAGGGGTAGCTGTGTTGGCCATTCAGCAAATTCAAACATAAATCCATCAGTGATACCTTTATTGGTCAACTGAAATGCACAATATACTTCTTGCAAGCTTTCGAAGCTCCATGGGCTTCTTCATCAGGCAAGATATTATATACCAAAGAGGAGAAAAACAATTAGAGATGTTAGTCAGATGCCTGCATGTTGTTTCAGTCTTTAGTTAAGATGGTATATGATGGGGAGCAGAGCTTTTGCAGGCAGGCTCCTTCTCCTTCTGGCCATGTGGCTACAGGGAGATTTGCAAAGTCCAGGAAATTTAAAATCCATTTGTGTCTCAACATGGACTCCTCCTTGCAATCCAATATGTCTCCATTCTTCCAGTGAACCACAGGCCTCTTTGTGGCAGAGAACAATGGATTCCTCAAGAAGTCTCCCATGTTTTTGCATCAGGAATATTTTGGTGGATGTAGAGGTAGGTAAAAGGTAAAGATATTCCCCGTTGACATGTTTGTCGTGTCTGACCATAAGGGTAAAAAGAGATAAAACATGCAAATTCAGTCCAAATTTAAGAATAGTAGTGTTGTTGTTTTATTTTGCCGCACCAGAGCTCTCTGACAGAGAAGGCTAAATGTCTCACAAAACTACAGTTCCCAAGGTTCCCTAGAGCTGAAGTCCAAAACACACCTCAGAAATAATCCAGTTTGAGACTGCTTTTACTGCCCTGGCTCAATGCTAGGGAATCCTGGGAATTGCAGTTTTGTGAGACATTGAAACTTCTCTGTCAGAGATAGCTCTGGTGTCACAGTAAACTACGACTTCCAGGATTCCCTAGCACTGAGCCAGGGCAGCTAAAGCGGTCTCAAACTGGATTAATCCTGCAGTGTGTTTGGGACCTCCGTCAAGCTAAGCATGTGGACAGGATGACTATGGTCCAAAACACACTGCAGAAATAATCCAGTGTGCGACTGCTTTAACTGCCCTGGCTCAATGCTAGGGAATCCTGGGAACTGTAATTTTGTGAAACATTAAGCCTTCTCTGTCAGGAGAGCTCTGGGGCTACAATAAGCAACGACTTCCAGGATTCCCTAGCACTGAGCCAGGGCAATTAAAGCGGTCTCAAACTGGATTAATTCTACAGTATGTTTGGCACATTTAAAATGCTTTGTTCTCTGGCAACGACCCAAAGCTTCCCCTCCTCACACACAGACACACACACTCTCAGGTAAAGCAGCCTGAGTTTCCCTCAGGGACCTTCCTGCGCCACTTTCGGGCGGAGGGGAGGCCTTCCCTCGGCCCTCCATCCACTCACCCAGAGCCAGACCTCTCCTTCCCTTCTCCTTTGCCTTCTTTCCCTTAGCGGCTCAGGCTCCGCCTTGTTTGCCTCACAGAGAGCGGGCCAGCCATTCTGCTCCCTCTAATGGCGGCTACCCGCCTCAGCCGTTAGGGGCCTGAACAGACTGCCAGAAATAATTTAGGATGAGACCACTTTAACTGTCCTGGCTCAATGCTAGGGAATTAAAGGAATTGTAGTTCTTCTGAGGCATTTAGCCATATCTGTCAGGGAGCTCTGGTGCCACAATAAACTACAGTTCCCATGATTCCCTAGCACTGAGCCAGGGCAGTTAAAGTGGTCTCAAACTGGACTATTTCTGGAGTGTGTTCAAGCCCTTCGCTAAGGACAGAAACATCAAAATGCAGGCAGGCATCTGACTAACATCTCCAGTTGTTTTTCTCCTGCTTGGTTTGTAACATTTTGCCTAATGAAGAAGCCCGTGGAGTTTTTAAAGCTTGCAACAAGTATATTGTGCATTTGGGTTGGCCAATAAAGGGATGGATCACTGTTTGGTGGGTTTTTGTTTGAATTTGTCAATCTTAAGTGGCAGTTTAACTGACTCTCTGAACCTTCCAAACTGTCAGTAAGTAGCCTCAGTAAGCAGCCTATTGCAAAGTCCTCTCTGAGGGAACATGGCAGGGGTAGCTGTGTTGGCCATTTAGCAAATTCAAACAAAATCTACCAAATAGTAATGGATAAATTAACGTGATTATTAGAAAATCAAGACAAAACGAAAGTTATAGGTGACTAGAATAATATGATAAGGTTCCTTGGCGGCGAGGAGGGACCCTTTAAAAGCTGCCTTTACCACCTTGGGCAGCAGAGCAGCTGTGGGCGAGGGGGACTTGGTAGCCTTGACTATCATCACTTGGGACGACCTTGGAGGATTATCTTCCCCCGCAGCCCTTTTTTATTTATGAAGTTGCTGCTTTAGATTAGGAATTGGAATCAGCTGGCCACTCATCTCCCTCTCCGCATCGCGGAGTTGATTATACTCTGGGAGTGGATATTCAGGTTGTGTGGGGGCAGGGAAGGTATGGCGGTAACAGAGTTAACAAATGTTACAAAAGAAGGAGGGATCGATGTTTAATACCTATCCCTCCATCAGTTTGCTCTGTTTCCCAGGATAACTTGGAGAGCGTGCCAACTATTCCACTGACCCTCAACCTGCTCCTTTGCAATGCCAGGTCGGTCAAAAATAAGACCCATATCATCCATGATCTTTTAGTGGATGAGGCGGCCGACCTGGTATGCTTTACTGAGACCTGGCTGGGGGATGCCAGCTCCGTGATATGGGCGCAGACTCTCCCAGCTGGGTACTCAGTGAGCAGGTGAGGGAGAGTGGGTGGGGGCAGCGGCATAGCCTTGGTCCATAGGAACACCTTAATCCTGAGCAGAAAGCCTATCTGGAAAACGACCCACATCGAGTGCATGTACCTCAGCCTGAAGACCAGGGATAGTTTAGGGATTCTGTTGGTATACCGGCCACCCTGTTGCTTAACAGACTCCCTAACCAAGCTGACTGCTCTGGTTTCTGAGTTGCTGTTGGAGTCGCCCAGACTTTTGGTTCTGGGCGACTTCAACATTCCACTCGAAACCAGTTTACAAGATTTAACTGGCGCGGCTCGAGAGTTCATGGATACCATGACAAACATGGGCCTATCCTAGTTGGTCAACGGGCCCATGCATTGTGCTGGTCATACCCTCGATGCGGTCTTCAGTACGGAGCAGGAACATCCGTGGGCGGAGGTTAAAAAAACCTCCACATTGTCATGGATGGATCACTTTCTGATCAAGGCAGAACTAAAGGCTATTGTCCGCCCTCCTGGGGGTGGTGGACCCATTAGAATGGTCCGCCCTCGAAGGCTAATGGAACCATTTGGTTTCCAGAAAGCCTTAGAGGGTTTAATGGTTGGTAACGCTGGTGACTCTGTCGAAGCCTTGGTGGATACTTGGAATACTGATCTCACCAGGGCTATTGACACAATTGCTCCCAAGCGTCCTTTCCGGTCCACTTCAAACCGTAAGCCCTGGTATACAGAGGAGCTTAGGAGGATGAAGAGGGCCGGACAACGACTAGAGTGCGAATGGCAAAGGACTCGTCTCTTCTCTGACAGAACTCACCTTAGGAAGCATCTTGACTCCTATAGGGAGGCTTTACATGCAGCGCAGAAATCTTTCTGTTCTGCACGCATTGCGTCTGCAGAGTCCCGCCCAGCAGAGCTGTTTAGGGTGGTGGGGGAGCTGACGAAGGTTCCCCCTGTGTCAAACCCCCTATTTGACCCAACGGCAGCCTGCTGAGAGGCATTTAATACCTACTTTGCAGACAAAATCTCTCGGATAAGAGCCGACTTGGACGCCAGTGTTTTGGCAGAATCTGTAGACGAGGCATCCAGGAACTCCGTTGATGGCATTTTACTGGATCAATTACAATCTATGAGTACCGATGACATGGACAAGCTGCTCGGAAAGGTGAGGAAGACGACTTGCCCTCTCGATCCTTGTCCATCATGGCTGGTCGTCCAGGGAGGGGACGCGTTGAAGGTGTTCCTTCGGAACACAATCAACACGTCATTCAGGGAGGGTAATATACCATCTTGTTTAAAGGAGGTGGCGGTTAGGCCACTCCTGATAAAACCCTCCCTGGACCCCCTGGATAGAAACAACTACAGACCAGTCTCCTTGCTTCCCTTTTTAAGCAAGGTGATCGAAAGGGCAGTTGCTTCCCAACTCCAAGCAGTCTTGGATGAAACCGATTATCTTGATCCATTTCAAACCGGCTTCAGGACAGGATTTGGAGTTGAGACTGCCATGGTTGCTCTGACCGATGACCTCCGCCTGGGCATCAACAGGGGTAGTGTGACCCTGCTGGTGCTCTTGGATCTCTCAGCGGCTTTTGACACTATAGATCATGCCATCCTCTTGGATCGCCTGAGAGAGTTAGGAATTGGAGGCACTGCTTTGCAGTGGTTCCGTTCCTTTCGGGCAGATCCCAGAGGGTGAGGCTCGGAGATAGTTGCTCATCTAAAATCGAGCTTAATTGTGGCATCCCTCAGGGCGCCATCCTATCCCCAATGTTATTCAACATCTACATGAAGCCACTGGGTGAGATCATTCGGAGGCATGGAGTGCAGTGTCTTCAGTACGCTGATGACACCCAGATATACTTCTCCATGACCAGATCATAGTCTCAGACTTCAGATAGTGTCTCTCCTCTTAATGACTGTCTGAGAGCGGTAATGGATTGGATGAGTAAAAACAGATTGAAGTTGAATCCAGACAAAACGGAGGTACTCACAGTTACAGGCCCGAAACCAGATCTGGGAATACAGTCTCCAGTCCAGGACGGAGTCACACTCTCCTCCAAGGACTGTGTTCGTAGTTTGGGGTACTCCTAGATTCATTGCTTCGCATGACTAGTCAGGTGAATGTGGCGGTCAGGAGTGCCTGTTATCAGCTTCAGCTGATACGCCAACTGCGCCCTTATCTGGATGTGAGGGATCTGGAAGTTGTGGTACATGCCCTGGTATCCTCACGTCTGGATTACTGCAATGCACGCTACATGGGGCTACCCTTGTGCCTAACCTGGAAACTGCAACTGGTGCAAAACATGGCAGCCAGGTTAATTACCGGAACATCTAGGAGGGAGCACATAACACCAGTGCTTAAATCCCTCCACTGGCTGCCGATTAGTTTCCGGGCACAGTACAAGGTGTTGGTTTTGACCTTTAAAGCCCTACATGGCTTGGGTCCATCTTATCTCAGGGACCAGCACCATCGGGCCTAAAATAAGAAGAAGAGCCCTCCCTCCATTACCATCCGACGTCATCTGGGCGAGAGACACTAAGCCCAGCACCACCTGGCCTAGAATAAGAAGAACCCTTACTTCTTAAAGGATGGGTGGGATTCGGGATTTTATGTTCTGCTTAATGTATGGAAATTGTAATGTTGTAAGCCGCCCCGATTGCTCTGCAGAGAAATTATTATTATTATAACAGATGTCACAAAAGAAGACAGGATCGCTGTTTGAAAGCTATTCCGCCTTCAGTTCACTCTGTCTCCCGGAATGAATTGGGGAGCACACCTACCTTTCCACAGAACCTTACTCTGCTTCTCTGCAATGCCAGATTGATTAAAAATAAAACTCGTATTATTTATGATCTTCTTTTGGATGAGGATGCCAACCTGGCTGGGAGAGGACAGCGCTGTTACATGGACACAGGCCCTCCCAGCTGGGTACTCTGTTAATGAGCAGGTAAGGGGAAATGGGCGGGGGGGCGGAGTGGCTCTGGTTTATAGAAACACCCTTACGTCCGGAAAACGATCCACTTTGAGTGTATGTACTGAGCCTGAGGACCAGGGATAGTTTGGGGATTCTGTTAGTATACCGACCACCCCGTCGCCTAGCAGACTCCCTAACTGAGCTGACACAGCTAGTCTCGGAGTTGCTGTTGGAGTCGCCCAGACTTTTAGTTCTGGGCGACTTCAACATCCCACTCGAGACCAGTCTGTTAAATCTAACTGATGCAGCTCGGGAGTTCATGGAATCCATGACAAACATGGTCCTATCCCAGTTGGTCGTCAGGCCCACTCATTGTGCGAGTCATACCCTCGATGCAGTCTTTAGTACAGAACAGGAATATCTGTGGACGGAGGTTATTAAAATCACCACATTGTCATGGACGGATCATTTCCTGGTCAAGATTGAACTAAGAGCTACTATCCGCCCCACCAGGGGTGGTGGACCTACTAGAATTATCCTCGAAGGCTAATGGAGCCTACAGGATTCCAGAAAGCCTTGGAGGGTTTAATGGTAGGTAATGCCGGTGACCCTGTCGAAGCTTTGGTTAACACCTGGAATACTGATCTCACCAAGGCTATCGACATGATCGCTCCCAAGCGTCCTTTCCAACCCGCTCCAAATCGTAAGCCAGGGACCGGCAACCTTTTTGAGACCTGGGCCGGTCTCCACTAGCCCAGGTCTCGGCTGGGCCAAGGGGGGGGGGTAATGACGGTAATGCGCGCGCGCGCCCCCTCCACTAACCCCCGCGCGCGCCCCCCACGAGTCCCCTTACCCAGGGCGGACTCCTGCCACCGCCTCCTCCTCCTCCTCCTCCGCTGCCGCTGGCTCCTCCTCCTCCGCGACCGCCGCCGCCGCTGGCTCCTCATCCTCCTCCTCCTCCTCCACCGTCGCCACTGGCCCCTCATCCTCCGCCGCCGCTGCCGCCTCCTCCGCGACCGCCGCTTCCACCGCCGCCGCGGAGCCCGCTTTTGGCAGAGCGGGACGCGGCCTGCATTTTGGTCCAAAATGCAGGCTGCGTCGCGTTTGCGCATGCGCAGGATTTGCGCATGCGCAAACGCGACGCGGCCTGCATTTTGGACCAAAATGCAGGCCGCGTCCCGCTCTGCCAAAAGCGGGCTCCGCGGCGGCGGTGGAAACGGCGGTCGCGGAGGAGGAGGAGGAGGCAGAGGCGGCGGTGGCAGAGGAGGAGGAGGAGGAAGCAGAGGTGGCGGCGGTGGTGGTGGCGGCGGTGGAGGAGGAGGAGGGGGAGGCAGAGGTGGCGGTGGTGATGGCGGTGGCGGTGGCGGCGGCAGCGGTGGCGGTGGAGGAGGAGGAGGAGGAGGCAGAGGTGGCGGCGGTGATGGCGGTGGCGGCGGCAGCGGTGGCGGTGGCGGTGGAGGAGGAGGAGGAGGAGGAGGCAGAGGTGATGGTGGTGGTGGCAGTGGGGGAGGAGGAGGAGGAGGAGGAGGATCCAGCGGCGGCGGAGCCAGAGGCGGCATCGGAGGTGGTGGCGCCTCTGCCGCCGCCTCCACTGCTTCCACCGCCGCTGCCTCCACCAACGGCCGGTGTTGGGTGGCGCGCGACTGTGCGCGCCGCGGCCGGCATTTTTTTCTCTAAAATGCCGGCCGCGACGTGTTTGCACATGCGCAAATCCTGCGCATGCGCAAACGCGTCGCGGCCGCCATTTTGGAGAAAAAAATGTCGGCCGCGGCACGCGCGGTCGCGCGCCGACCAAAACAAGTGGCTGAGGTGCCGCGGCAGTGGCGGCGGCGGCGGCAGGGGTCCGCCTGGGCCTGCAAATACGGCGTCCTGGGCCGGAACCGGCCCGGGGGCCGTAGGTTGCCGACCCCTGTCGTAAGCTATGGTATACATCAAAGCTTAGGAAAATGAAGCAGGTTGGACAACGACTAGAGCGCAACAGGCAGTAAACTCGACTCTGATCTGACAGGACTCATCATAGGAACTTCCTTTGCTCCTATTGAGAGGCAATACGCGCAGCACAGAAATCTTTCTCCTCTGCATGTATTGCGTCTGCAGAGTGCTGTCCAGCAGAGCTGTTAGCATGGTGGGGGAGCTGACACAAGTACCTCCTGTGCAGAACCCGTTACTCAACCTGACAACAGCCTGCTGTGACGCGTTTAACAACTTCTTTGCAGATAAAATCTCTCAGATAAGAGCCGACCTAGATGCCAGAGTTTTGACAGAAATAAGTGACAAGGTGTTCAGCGAAATTATCCTGGATCAGTTTCAATCTGTGAGTACTGATGACGTGGACAAGCTCCTTGGCAGAGTGAGGAAAACAACCTGCCTTCTCGATCCTTGCCCATCATGGCTGGCTGTCCGGAGGGGGGGATGCATTGAGGATGTTCCTTATGGACATCATCAATGCATCCCTCAGGGAGGGTCATATTCCATCTTGTTTGAAGGAAGCGGCTGTTAGGCCACTTCTGAAGAAACCTTGCCTGGACCCCCTGGATAGGAACAACTATAGGCCAGTCTCCTTGTTACCATTTCTGAGCAAGGTAATCGAGAGGGTGGTTACTCTTCAACTCCAAGCTGTCTTGGATGAAACCGATTATCTAGACCCATTTCAAACTGGCTTTAGGACAGGATTTGGAGTTGAGACTGCCATGGTTGTCTTGACCGACGACCTGCGCCTGAGCATCATCAGGGATAGTGTGACCCTGTTGGTGCTTCTAGACCTCTCAGCGGCTTTTGATACGATAGATCATGGCATCCTCTTGGATTGCCTGAGGGGGTTAGGAGTCAGAGGCACTGTGCTCCAGTGGTCCTACTCCTTCCTCTCAGGCAGATCCCAGAGGGTGCTGCTTGAGGACAGTTGCTCCAGTAAAAGGGAGCTCACCTGTGGCATCCCTCAAGGCACCATTCTGTCCCCGATGCTGTTTAACATTTATATGAAGCCGCTGGGTGAGATCATTTGGAGTTATGGAGCTTGGTGTTATCAGTACACTGATGACACCCAGGTCTATTTCTCCATGTCTCGATCGTCAGCCTCGAACTCTGATGGCATCTTCTCTCTCAATGAATGTCTTATGGCAATAATGGGCTGGATGAGGAAAAACAGATTGAGACTAAATAATAATAATAAAAAAAAAACGGAGGTGCTCATGGTAGCTGCCCTGAAACCAAGATTTGGGATGCAACCTCTGGCCCTGGACAGGGTCACACTCTCCGTAAAGGACTGTGTTTGCAGTCTGGGGGTGCTCCTTGATTTGTTGCTCCTGATGGCAAATCAGGTAAATGCGACGGTCAGGAGCGCCTATTATCAGCTTCGGCTGATACGCCAGCTGCACCCTCTTCTGGAAGTAAGGGATCTTTAGACTGTTGTGCATGCACTGGTAACCTCTCATCTGGGTTTCTGCAATGCACTCTTCATGGGGCTACCCTCATGCTTGGTCCGGAACTTCAGTTAGTACAAAATATGGCAGCCAGAGTGGTCTCAGGAATATCCCGAAGAGACCACATAACCCCGGTGTTAAAATCTCTCCACTGGCTGCCTATCAGTTTCCGGGCCTGGTATAAGGTGTTGGTTATCACCTTTAAAGCCCTAAATGGCTTGGCCCAACTTATCTTCGGAACCGCCTCCTCCCATATAATCCTCCCTGCGCACTCCAGTCCTCTGGGAGGAATTTGTTCCAGACACAAAAATCTAGGCTGTCCGCAACCTCCCAGAGGGCATTTTCAGTAATCGCCCCTAGATTATGGAATGGCCTACCGGATGAGATCCGTCAGATTACGAGCTTCAGTAGCTTTAAAAAGGCGGTAAAGACAGAACTCTTTCAGCAGGCCTTTCCTGATTAGATCCTGGCCTCAGGAGCTGCACTTCTTGTTCTCTCTCAGTCTCTGGCTTGCCTACTGCTTTGTTTATTATGTTCGTTTTTAATTATTCTGTTATTTTTAAGATTCTCCTAGATTTTAATTGGATGTTTAGCTTAATATTTTTTTTAAAGGGGAGGGTGGGGTTTTGGAGTTTTTAGCTTCTATTCTTGATGTAATTTTAATGGTTGTAAGCCACCCCGATTGTTTTGACAGAGGGGCGGGATATAAATAATAATAATAATAATAATAATAATAATGTAGTTCTGATTGTTCAAGATTTAAGATGCATGTTATGAAGTAAGCTTATTAAAACTACTGTTATTACAAAACAACTATAGAATAATGAATAACAAAAGAAAAGTAATAGAATAATATGTTAATACAAATGTATACAGAGGTAGGACCTTATCATAAGGGGGAAATCCCATGCAGAAACGCAAAAGCGGGTAGATTTTCACACACATTGCTTTTAAACTGTGTTACCTTGAATGGAAAGTAGTCAAAAGCCGCTTCTTTTTACTTTCGGAAAATCCCCAAAATAAAAAGAAGCGGCTTTTGACTACTTTCAATTCGGGTTAAGCAAACTTTAACATTGATGTGTGCTTTTGTGGGTATTCCCACCTTTTAAATCCTGTTTTTGTACAGGATTCCCCCTATGTGATAAAGTCCTATCTGATGATATCATTGTTGCTAGAAAGAGGAAGGCTGAAACATGGGCCAGTCAGGGCTACAAACATCTGTGAACAAGGAGGAAAAGCATGAGGTTGGGGAAGGGATTGTGAGAAACACTCCTCTCCCCACTCCTTTTTCATTGCAAATGGCTGGTGGAGGGAAAAAATCAGCCATTAATGAGATTTAGGCATGACTGTTTTTAAAGGACTGTAGCTTTTATTTCTAGAGTACTTCCAGTAACTCTGATGCCAAAATGAATAGCAAGAAGCAATAGCAAATACATTTCTATACTGCTTATCTGTGAACTAGCACTCCCTAAGCGGTTTATGGTATGTAAGCCAATTGCCCCCAACAAGCTGGATACTCATTTTACCGACCTATGAAAGGATGGAAGGCTGAGTGGACCTTGGAGCCCTCCTCGAGGATCGAACTTACAACATTGTGGCTGCAATACCAGCATTTAACCACTGTTCCACTAGGGCTCCTTAAGCTGTCCAAATAGCGAGACTACTGAAAATAGAGGGGGATAAAATGGGGTGCGTGCCCATGGGTGCACGCCCCCATTCAAGCCTATGAAGATTGAATATTTGTTCCCATAGGATAGAGCTATAGCACTTAAAGTGATGTCAAACTGCAGTATTTCTATAGTGTAGATCAGGAGTCTTCAAACTACGGCCCGCGGACCACATGTGGCCCACCGAGGACATTTATCCGGCACGCCGGGTGTTTTTGCCGCTGCTGCCTGTCCTGCTTAGCAGCCGACTTGTCCTGGGCCTGCAGTGTGCATGTCCGGCCCTCCAATGGTCTGAGGGACAGTGAACTGGCCCCCTGTTTAAAAAGTTTGAGGACCCCTGGTGTAGATGCACCATACGACTCTGGAGACTAGAGTTCAAATCCCTGTACATCTATGGAAACCCATTGGGTAACTTTGGACAAGTCACACTTTCTCAGCCTCGGAGGAAGGCAAAGGCAACCCCTGTCTAAACAAACAGTGATAAGAAAACCCATGATTGGGTCACCTTAGGGTGGCCACAAGGGCAATGAATACTTAAGTAGTTTGGACAGTTCCATACTCTAAAATATAGCCTACAGCACCTGGCATTCATTGGCGGTCTCCTATCCAAGCACTAACCAAAGCTGATTGTGTTTAGCTTTCAAGATCAGTCCAAATCTGGCTACATTTATTTAGGCAGAAGTAGTAGGAGAGTGTTTTTATGGGGTTTTGGCAATCCACATTTTCAACATGGAGGCTCAAAAGTTGCTAGGTTGCTGTGGAGTGTATGGTGTGGGGGGTTTCTGTTGTTGTTTGCCTTTTATTGATTTTCTTGTTCCAAGCAAGTCAAGGAGAGCTCTGAGAGTGAAATTTAATAGCTGTGAAATCCACTTTGAAAGTCTGAAGTTTGTTCTTGGTCTTTACATTTTAACATGGATATGACTTTTCCCATCGACTTTCTGAAACATTGAGCACCATGAAGGGACTTGGATGTCTTGAAGTTTTGCCCAGAACTTTTGTGCCTTCTTAGTTACCCTAATAAAAGTATTCCTACGATATGGGTTTTTGGAATTTGATAGGATGGCAGCTTGTTTCATTTTTCAGGAGCCTTCTTTTCACACATATATTAAATTTCTCTATATTTAAAAATGTGTGCTTTATTATTAGGAGGAGGGATAAATAAGTAAATATGCAATCATGAAAGGAAATTGATTCAGGGAAACAAAAACAAAATGCACAAATAAAGAAAGAGGTGCATATAGGAAGAGAGGGCAGAAAGGTATCAGGGACAGGCAGAATTGAAGGGTTGAAGTTGTGGACATTGCTAATCTTTGGATGACTAGATCCTGTGAATGTCAGAGAGGCAACTCCTGTAGCCTGTAGAACTATATGATGGTTTTTATACCACTTTAATGGTCACAGTTCCATCCTATGGAATCCTGTTCTTTATATTTTGGGGCGGATTCTCTGCAAGAAAGCTGCAGTCCACTCCCCTCAACTACAGCATTATTTGTGTCTTATGGCGATCCTAAGGAGAACCTATCACAGGGTTTTCTTGGCAAGATTTGTTCAGAGAAGGTTTCCTTTGCCTTCCTCTGAGGCTGTGTGACTTGCCAAGTTCATCCAATGGGTTTCTGTGCTTGAGCGGGGATTTGAACTCTGTTCTCTAGAGTCTGTGTGAATTTAGAAGGGGATGCCATAATCGCAAAAAAGTCAACATGGGTTTCTCAAAACAAGTCATCTCTTTTTTTGATAAAATTACCAACTTGGTAAATGAAGGCAATGCTGTAGATGTAGCATATCTTGATTTCAGTAAGACCTTTGACAAGGTCCTTCTGGCAAACAAGCTAGTAAAATGTGGGTTAGACAAGGCAACTGCTAAATGGATTTGTAATTGGTTGACTGGCTGAACCCAAAGAGTGCTCAGCAATGGCTCCTCTTCATCCTGGAGAGAAGTGACCAGTGGGGTGCCACAGGGTTCTGCTATGCAACATCTTTATCAATTCTTTGGATGAAGGAACAGAGGGCATGCTTATCAAATCTGCAGATGATACCAAATTAGGAGGGATAGCTAATATCCCAGAAGGCAGGATGAAAATTCAAAATGCTCTTAACAGATTAGAAAGCTAGGCCAAAACTAGCAAAATGAATTTTAACACAGAGAAATGTAAGTTACTGCACTTATGCAGAAAAAAAATGAAATGCGAAGATATAGGATGGGGGACACCTGACTTAACAACATTACATGTGAAAGGGATCTAGAAGTCCTAGTAGACCATAAGCTGAACATGACTCA
Source organism: Phrynosoma blainvillii (assembly GCA_026167975.1). NCBI lineage: Eukaryota > Metazoa > Chordata > Lepidosauria > Squamata > Phrynosomatidae > Phrynosoma > Phrynosoma blainvillii. The sequence continues at coordinate 322,410,427 of JANUYF010000003.1, read as the reverse complement.
ACAGTGTGATGCGGCAGCTAAAAAAGCCAATGCGATTCTAGGCTGCTTCAATAGAAGTGTAGAGTCTAGATCAAGGGAAGTAATAGTTCCACTCTATTCTGCTTTGGTCAGGCCTCACCGGCAATACTGTGTCCAGTTCTGGGCATCACAATTCAGGAAGGATGTTAAGAAGCTGGAGCGTGTCCAGAGGAGGGTAACCAAAATGGTGAAGGGTCTGGAAACCATGCCCTATGAGGAGAGACTTGGGGAGCTGGGTATGTTTAGCCTGGAGAAGAGACGATTAAGAGGTGATATGATAGCCCTGTTTAAATATTTGAAGGAGTGTCAAAGTGAAGATGGAGGAAGCTTGTTTACTGCTGCTCCAGAGACTAGGACCCAGAACAATGGATGCAAGCTACAGGAAAAGAGATTCCACCTAAACATTAGGAGGAACTTCCTGAGAGTAAGAGCTATTCAACAGTGGAACACACTCCCTCAGAGTGTGGTGGACTCTCCTTCTTTGGAGGTCTTTAAACAGAAGCTGGATGGCCATCTGTCGGGGGTGCTTTGATTGTGAGTTCCTGCATGGCAGGGGGTTGGACTGGATGGCCCTTGAGATATCTTCCAACTCTACAATTCTATAATCCAACACTCAAACCACTACAGCACTGCTCTAGTAGTGAATACTGAGTTCCTCTGTTGTTCTTGTCAAGTAATTTCTGACTTATGACCACCCTAAGGCAGGGCTTTCTCAGATTGCCTTTGCCTTCTTCTGAGGATGAGATAATGTGACTTGCCCAAGAACCTGCAATGTGTTGCCATGGTCCAGCAGGGATCCCAGGATTCAATAAGATGGCATCATGCCAGTTTAAATGGTATCACACTGCTGTAGCTGTGTAACTATGCAGGTACATTCTTGCTCTGTTACCACAAAAATGACATGGGGGCTTAGAGAAATTTGAAGTTATTTGCTGACTTCTGGTGACCCTATGAATGAGAGACCTCCAAGATCCCTCATCAACAACTGCCCTGTTCCGGTCTTGCAAAATCAGGGCTATGGCTTCCTTGTAGTGCAATCTCCCTCCTTTCCTACTCCTTTCCGCTTTACCAAGTACCACCAACTTTTCCCATGAATCACACCACCTCATGATATGTCCACTTAGAAGACCTCTAGATTTATTTAGGATTAAGAGAGATCTTGTTCCCAATTCTGGTGTTTGACAGGTACATGAAAACTGGCTGGATTTTATCAGCACAGTTTCTTCATCATGTCCATCTTGCATAGATTTGGGTTTTACACAGAAGTGTCACAGACAGTACTTCTACTTCATGACTTTTGAGGAGCCCTAAATAAAATATTTATCTACTCAAAGCCCTCAGCTTAAGTGAAATTGTCTATATACACAGCTCAGTTGCTGTGTGAAGTGAGTTCTTACATATATATATATATATATATATATATATATATATATATGATTGCTTCTGCTCCATTTCTAAGGCAACACAGAGCAGTTTGCAAGGTTTAATTCCTTATTCCCAACACTTTCTACATCTCCCTCTCTCCAATGCACCCATCACACAAGTCCTTACACATTCATAATTAGGTTCATTTCAATTAATAAAATTGCTTCCATTCCATCCAAAGAACACAATGATGGCTTGACAAAACTACATCAAAGTCCCAACCATGGGGGGTGGAGGGAACACTTCTATTTATTCCTACCTTTCATTTTTTAAATTAAAGGCCAAGGTGGCAAGTGTATCTACTTTAAAATAGAATCTGCATCCACTCCTAGATTTTTCAGTGATTGTTAGTCGATCAGCCAGACTTTCAGACTCCCAACAATGTAATAACAGCAACAACCAAAGTGACAATGATCTATAGAATCATAGAGTTGGAAGAGACCCCAATGGCCATCCAGTCCAACCCCATTCTGCCACGCAGGAATACACAATCAAAGCACTCCTGACAGATGGCCATCCAGCCTCTGTTTAAAAACCTCCAAAGAAAGACGCTCCACCACACTCCATCTTAGTTATATAGCTAAAATAAACAAAACCCAGAGTAAAAAAAAAAAAAGAGTGATTTTTTTTGTGTGGAAGATGTTAATCTTTATTCTCTTCTGGTACTCAAAACAAATTATTGGCCTCAGCTAAGTGTATGTCTTTTGCAATAGGTTCTGGTTAGTGGATCTGAGTGGGTCAGGGAAGGCGCTGCAAGTCTGAAGTTTGCCCTTCCCAGCAATATAGCACAACTGCTAAGTGCTCAAAGTATCTCACATATATTATCCCCAAAAGGGTTTGAAGTGAATAAGTGAATGACTGAGATTTGATTGACTGCATTGTTATACACTTGCATCTCAGCCAATATTTTCCCTATCTCCAAATAAACCATCAAATACATCTAATACAAATCTACACTGAACTCATGTTTGAGCAACGATGCTAACTGGAGCATTTCCAGCTCATGGTTTTATGATCCAAGGTTATGCTTATTATTCGGACAGCTGTTGTCATGGATTATCCTCCCACATTGACCTTGTAGAGCAGTTTATCTATAAAATCCCAAGCTCTTGTAATGCCATTCTGATTTTGCTCACAAAATAGCTGTGATGGGAAAAGAATAAGGGATTGAGGCCTGACCAGGTGATGTTCATAGCAAAAATCCTAGGTCAGTGTCAGATGTACAGCAATGTTTTGCATGTTTGATAGACCTACAGGTTTGTTCTAAAGCACACACCGTAACATATCATATACCAAATGAGACGCTAAAGGGATGCTGGGCTACAAATTGCTACTAGAATATGAACATACCGAGTATGAATATTGATAAGCTGAGTTTTGAGAAAAGGCAAGAAAGCAAGCTCCATTTTGCTGGGAATGTTATTTCATAAACCGCCCAGAGAACTTGCTTGAGGGTTTGAAAACAAATGGCAAAAGTAAAAAATAAAATTGCCTTCAAAATGTACACACGTTGGGCCAATTGCCCTCCCTTAGTTTGCCACACATCACTAAACTCCAAGCAAATTGAAATGGATTCAGGCTTACTCACATCTAACCAGAATATATAAGAGTGTTATCATGGCTATTTTCAATGAATGCCCTTGGACTATGGCTAAAACTGGACCCAAGCCGTTGTTTATTATAGTCATATACCTTGTACATGATCTTGTAAGGCTTAAAGAGCAAATCTGCAGAGCCTATCACAAGCTGTTTTTGAAGATTCCCTCAAACTCAGGTGATGTTTGGGTGTGTAGCATAGGAGGTCCATAAACCAGTCTCTTAGGGACACTAGTTGTGAAGTGTTTCAGAAACCAGTCTGTTCACAAGATAGTCTATCTTTCCACCTTTCTTAATTTGTCAGATGACAACACAGTATGGGCTGGGCTATGTTGAATGTATGCACTGCATAGACATTTCAATAACCCATTGCCTTAAACCATATTTGGAGTATGGTGACAAGAACCAACAGGTGATAGTAGAAGTGAAATACAACAAACATCTAAGCAATAACCAAAATATCTGCTTATAAGTGCACTGAAAAACAGAACCTATCCACTAAACTACCTCTAGTTTACTTGGTCGGCCTACTAGTTTTTTTTAATATGTAGAGAGATCTTGTAGCACCTTTGAGACTAACAGAAAGAAAGAAGTTGGCAGCATGAACTTTTGTAGACTATCTAGTTCCTCAGAAGCATCTGAGGTCTGAGGAAGTAGACCTAAGTCTACAAAAGCTAATGCTGCCAACTTCTTTCTTTCCGTTAGTCTCAAAGGTGCTACATACCCTCTACATACCGATTCTACAGGCTAACATGGCTATATCTTTGAATTCTAGTATTTTTAATGATGTACATCTCTTTACAACCTGAAATGCACTGCCAAGGTAAGAAACACTTTCCTCTTCCCATTCCTCCTTTTAATTACAAGTGTTCACTGCACTCCATTTGGGATTTAATAGCAATAGTGTAAATGCCCTCCACAGAACATATGTACCGGTACCCAGTTTTGAACAGCTGTTCTAATAAATGTCCATTATAAAAACTGACCTTCCTCTGAGCAAATCTTGCCAAGACTCTACCTTAGTGTCGCTGTAAGTCAGAAACTATTTGAAGGCATACAACTTATACGCACACATATAATGTAGGGCATTTTCTTCAACAATCGTACCATCTCATCCAGTAGATAAGACTTGTAGAAGTAGTCTCTGCAATTCCAGGATTATGGAAACAACCTTGTTTATTCAACTGATGGGTACTGTTCTCCTCTGCCAATGCTGCATAGCTTCTTGCCCAGCTGAATAAATGAGATGATGCACACATGCACCACTTTCCAAAAAAAGTTAATATCTGCAAGTGGTCCAAGATACTGCTCCATATAAAGAACTACTCCTCGTCCATTCAAAGCATAATAAAGGTGAAAATAGGTTATCTCTCCTGCTAAATTATTTTTCAATTCTACCAAGCTATATACTGTTCTAGCAAATTTGTGGGATTGGGGAAAAACCAGCCTCTCCTTCCATACCTTGTAGTAGTTGGTTTGTTATCACAGGAAGCAGGAAGAAAAATATATAAGCTATATTTAGCAAAACCAATAAAAATTCAGAATTCAGTGCAACTAAATAGCAAAACAAGTTTGTTCAGCAACAATTTCCCAAGAGAAATTGATACCGTATACACAACTGAGATTCCTTATTTCTTCTTATGTTTTAAAATCATAGAAGGAATCAAATATAGAAATTTGCATTACCCAGTGGTTCTCAAACTTTTCACCCTTATGACCCTCATAGTATATGAATAAAAATGTTTGTTTAGTGTGTGTATTTTCATTCACACATACATGTATATTCATATTATAACATTTTATAAGGAAATAGCTCTTGTCCTCTCTCAGGCAGAGGCTCGAAGAACTCTTCCTGCCTTTCTCTCCCCTCCAGGACAAAAAAAAGTTTGGGAAGAGGAGGAGGAGGGATCAGGACTGCCAAATCTTATGCCCCTTTTGAGCAACTCTTGTGCTTCCCCCCCCCCCCCCCCGGGATCCCATCATGCCATTTGAGAATCACTGGTTTTAAAATGAACAGGATTTCTGGTGTTTCCCAGGTTACAACACCAACCAATTTTAAATTAACACTTCTGACTTTTGAACATGATCTGGCTCTATTAAAGAACACAGAGGGGTATATTTCAGTTAAAGGAAGAGACAGATATCTATTGTGACTTGCTTTCCTGAGACAGTTAGGTTGTTTGTTTGTTTTTAATAAATATGCATTTATCAAAATATTTGCAAGACAATTCATTTCCAACAGCTGTAAAGTCACAAAAGTGCATAAAAGCCTGAAGGCAGTCCAAGTGTACTTGAGCAGAACAGTCTTTTGTGAGGATAGTAGAACAATACAGTATAAGCATTTACTGTAGTAATGCTGATCTTGTGAGATCTTCCTACGGTGTTTCTGGTAAATACAACAGGAGTTCAAAAGTAACGAAAGGTTCTTTAAATATAATGGATCTCACCAAGAAGAATGGATGAATTGCAAACACAACAATACCTGAAACAGAGCAGGTTTGACATATGGATCTAATAACCATTGGAGATCACCCACTGAAATATTTTGCAGAGATTTTATCTATGAAATTCTCTAGCAGGACTGCTGAATGAGATACATCACAAATTTATATTGTAGTCTTGTTTGCAATAACCACCGCCCTGCTTCAATCCTGCTAAATAATGCCACGTTTTGCTTAACCCCCCCCCAAAAAAACAATGCAATGCAATGCATTTTAAAAGTTGAAGACAGAAGCTCAGAGAGAATCATATATATTCAAGTAGAAACAACATGAGGTGCAATAATGAGATGTAATCTGCACTTAAAACTCTTCTGCAATAGAACAGCTGTCATTCAGCAAAAGAACAAAAAACAACCCCAAATCAATTAAAATACTGACAATTTGGAGTACCAAACGTATGATGCTACTTTATGAGCAGGTTTCAAATACAATTCAAATGGTCACAGCACTGCTTTCTAAAAGAAAGAAAGAAAAACCTTATTATCAATGAAAATCAAAGCTCTCAGGAGGAATTATTCAGCCAGAAAAAGAATTCTGATTTTTAAAATTGCCAATCAAAAGTGCTTAACCACAACATCAGGACTCTGCAGTTTTTTTTAAATTAAAAAAGAGACAAAATGGAAAACCTGAGGCTCTCTTGAATATTCCTTGCCTAAGAAAACTCTATGAAATTCATGGGGTTGCCATCAGTCAACAAGCTACCTTGAAGTCGCATACACACACAGTTGTAGTACATGAGCACACACACACACATATATATGAACAGGTTGCTTACCTGTAACTGTTACCAACCTACACAAAAATAAGCATATAGGCTTTTTTATTCCACCACCATAGTCATTCAAGTTTGTAACAGACCTCATTGATAACATAAAGCAAACCAAAATTCTGCATAAACTGCTGAGTGAGATATTTTTGCTTACTTTCAAGGACAATTAATTATTTTTCTGGCAAAGACAAAAAGAGACCTATAGTAATAATACTTCTTAAACCAGTAAAATAAGGATACAGTCAAAGTATTAAGGAGAAAAACAACAACACTAGAATGAAAAGAGGATTGATCAGTGAACTCAAGGGTCCCTAGTTTGTGGTATTTGTTTCTGAAATCAGTTCAGCATTTCTAAGACACATTTGTACCATTTAGCCAAATGTGAGCTTTAGCTAACCAAACCAGCAAAAAAAGCTAACATCAATTGTTTTGTGTTCTAGTAATTTGAAAATAAAATTTCAGTCTGCTTTTTCTGGCGCTTTGCATGAAATAGGACAATACAACATCATCCATGTTGATAGAAAGGTAATTGCATATTACAATATTAATTGTACATGGTTGTTTCCTCTCAATATCAAATGTTTTTTAGTATATTAAACCAAATGCAGGTAGGCATATTCCACCTACATTAGTGGCACATAAAGAAGGCTGGATAACTACAAAACTGGGTTCAGAATTTAGTACCAAACATTATTCTTGGATCAGAATAATTGAAAACCCATTTTCCAGGCACCAGAGCAAGTGAGATTATAGTGAATTCTCCATCGCAGATGGAGAAAATCCTCAATATCATATCTGGTGTTCTGACATATCTAAAGATAATACTAAATTGCCCATGGCATCCTAATGTAATGTTGCAGTCTGTTATGGGGTATGCCATCTACTTTGGTTATGTTGTGAAATTCAGGAATGCTGCAATTTCAGCATTTCCTTCTTACATTTTCTTTAGTGCAGAATAGGTTGAACCAGGAAAGGTGTCAGATTCTATTGCAGCTTTCTGGTGATGATGTTTTAAGTTACATTTATAGCACAATCTTATACATACCTATTCAGGCGACTTACTCCCAAGTAAATTCATGTAGCATTGCACCCCCTTCAAGAGGAGCATCCTAGAGAAGATCACCTTCAGGAGAATGGCATAAAAGCAAGTTGTGCTTGACTGAAAAGTGATTTTGCATATTTGCAAAAACTTGTGTACCAGGGGAGTACAAAAATATCCTGTACTTAGAAGATAGTTCTCAAAAGAAAAGTTACGGTAAATCTCAGGTTTCAGAGATAATCCTACAAATACCAGGCAAGGAGCTTATCAAAATGCATATACAGTTGCCCCTCCATTTTCACAGGGGATCCGTTCTAGACACCCCCCCAAAAAATGGAAAATCACCAATATTCACCCCACCCGCCCACCCCATTTTATCCGCCTCCATTTGCTGCCCACAAACAGGCGAGGGACGCAGACTCCAAGTCCGCAAAAATGGAGGGGTGACTGTATTTTTCATAATCTCCAAGGGACTATCTTCATATATCAGGATTCTATTTCAAATTATCAACTTCTAGCATGGACATGGCACATGAAATGCTATTTCCACCAAATTATATTCTACCATAGCTTCTGCCTTGTGGTGAGACTGGAGTACATCCAGTACTACTTACAACCAATTTCATTATTATTGTAAATATGTGGATAATTAAGGTACAATATTCAGCATTGCTAATTGGTAATGAAGTAACAGGAATTTCTTTCCATTATGATAAAAATTACCTGTCAAGCAACATATCACAAGTGGCATTTTGGATCCTATCCATTTCATAATTTTTCTTAATAGCTTGAAAGACATTATAACACTAGCAAGTACATTTCTATACCACTTATCAGTGCACTTAAGCACTCCCTAAGTGGTTTACAATGTGTAAGCTAATTGTCCCTAACAAGCTGGGTACTCATTTTAGTGACCTCGGAAGGATGCAAGCCTGAGCTTCTGGCTGTTACTGAACTCACAACCTTATGGTTTTTAAGTAAGTGGCTGCAGTACAGGCATTTAACCACTGCGCCACCAGGGCTGTTATCTCAGGTATATTATATTAGGAACACTATTCTTCTCTTCTCTAAAGCTCATGAAGGGCAAAAGCACTACAATTTCAAATCTGGATTTTTACCTCACTGCAATGTATATTTACTACACAAAATATAGCAGACGACAATATTTAACTTCAAAATATTGTGCTAATAAATTTTGATAGGCAGTATGTCTTTAAAAATTCTCAATTCAGATTACAACTGCCATTTTCAGAATTTTAGTTGAGTTATAAATTAAGGTGCTATTACCGTATTTTTCGGCACATAAGACGCACTTTTTCTTCCCCAAAACGAGGGTGGGAAAGTTGCTGCGCCTAATGAAGCGAATATAAAAGCTGAGGGCAAACTGCCGAGGCCTAGGCTAAAAGTAGGCCTCATTTCAACCTCAGCCTTGGTGCTGCAGTGGGCTCCTCCCATCCCAGGAAGAGCCCATTGGAGCAGCCAGGACGGGGGTGGAAAGAGTCCTCTTTTCCTGGCTAGTTGAATGTGCTCCTCCTCTTTCCACCCCCATCCTGGGTGCTTCAATGGACTCTTCCTGGGGTCAGAGGACATCCTCCCATCCCAGGAAGAGTCCATTGGAGCACCCAGGACGGGGGTGGAAAGAGTCCCCCCCTTGAAGAAATCTGCCAGGAAAACCCTCATGGTAGGATCCAAATGATCCAGAAATTACTCCAAGGCACTGGATTAGTACCCTGGCCAAGTTACACTGTCTCAGCCTCAGAGGGTGGAAATGGCAAACTCCCTCCTCTGAAGAAATCTGCCAGGAAAACCCTCATGGTAGGATCCAAATGATCCAGAAATTACTCCAAGGCACTGGATTAGTACCCTGGCCAAGTTACACTGTCTCAGCCTCAGAGGGTGGAAATGGCAAACTCCCTCCTCTGAAGAAATCTGCCAGGAAAACCCTCATGGTAGGATCCAAATGATCCAGAAATTACTCCAAGGCACTGGATTAGTACCCTGGCCAAGTTACACTGTCTCAGCCTCAGAGGGTGGAAATGGCAAACTCCCTCCTCTGAAGAAATCTGCCAGGAAAACCCTCATGGTAGGATCCAAATGATCCAGAAATTACTCCAAGGCACTGGATTAGTACCCTGGCCAAGTTACACTGTCTCAGCCTCAGAGGGTGGAAATGGCAAACTCCCTCCTCTGAAGAAATCTGCCAGGAAAACCCTCATGGTAGGATCCAAATGATCCAGAAATTACTCCAAGGCACTGGATTAGTACCCTGGCCAAGTTACACTGTCTCAGCCTCAGAGGGTGGAAATGGCAAACTCCCTCTTCTGAAGAAATCTGCCAGGAAAACCCTCATGGTAGGATCAAAATGAGCCAGAAATTACTCCAAGGCACTGGATTAGTACCCTGGCCAAGTTGCACTGTCTCAGCCTCAGAGGGTGGAAATAGCAAACTCCCTCCTCTGAAGAAATCTGCCAAGAAAACCCTCATGGTAGTGTCAAAATGAGCCAGAAATTACTCCAAGGCACTGGATTACTCTGGCCAAGTTACACTGTCTCAGCCTCAGAGGATGGAAATGGCAAACCCCCCCCCTTGAAGAAATCTGCCAAGAAAACCCTCATGGTAGGGTCAAAATAAGCCATAAATTACTCCATAAGCCAATGGCCTAAAAACTCCAAAGGTACCAGTCCATCTGATCTTGGAAGCTAAGCAGGGTCAGCCCTGGATAGTCCTTGGATGAGAGACCGCCAAAGAATCCCAGGTGCTGCAGGCTGTATTTCAGAGGAAGGAACTGGCAAAACCACTTCTCGAGTCTTCCTTGCCTAAGAAATCCCTAAGAAATTCATGGAGTCACCATAAGGCGACAGGAGACTTGCAAGAAAGTTGGGCAGGGAATTTGTGCAATACCTGGCCCTGCTGCTGGCTTAAACTTACATTTACAACTTAAAATTGTTCTTAAACTGCTGTTAACTTTATACAGTTGATATAAAATATTTTACTACAGTATTTGGTTAAGAATCTTTTTTTTCTAGATTTTCCTCCTTTAAAATTGGGTGCGTCTTATATGCCGAAAAATACGGTATATGTCAGTCTATACATTAATATAGTTGTTTTAACACTAAGTATTCATGAATCAGACAAAAGTTCAGACTTAAACGCCTGTCTTTTCTGAGCCATATCAAATTCTTCTCAACCCTGAAAATTGCAGACGTTTATCACCAAAAGCATAAGAGTTCTAGCTTGAAATAAATTTCCCTATATTCATGTATCTAAGTTACTCCATATAGCAAAGTATGACCCACAAGGTATATGCTTTGAAAGATCTAGCAGTTGATGGGGTGGAATCACAGCACTTTATCCCCAAAATCAATGTATGTGTGGAAAGCTTGAACTTTAACACTGAACCAATATGAAAAGGTGAATGGGGAGCAGGAATGGCATGCTTATCATTAGAACACACCATGGAAGTTGTTTACTGTATCAAAGCACCATATTTGATAAGTTACGTTAACATTATACTTTTCTGGCTTACATAGCCATATCAACAAGCATTTTTGAAAGCATCAGTATACTTTATAATTTTTCCATGTGTGTCAAAATTCAGTGCTATTATGTTAAATGTACCAATTTCTCAAAAATGTCACATGGCTTAAATTAACTGCCAACTGAAACACTTTAAGTTTTTATTGACTTCCATGGGCTTTGTTTGTGCCCCCATTAACAACAGTACATATTATCCCATTAAAGACTGCTTTCTTTTAAAGACATGGACATAATCGAACTAGTAAGAGTTCTCCAGTGTGGGGAAGGTGCATATACACCAACACGTATTTCCAGAGTTATTGTAATCTCTCTGAAATTATTAAAATGCTGACATTCAGAAAGTGCAGATACATAACATGACATCTGTAAATATGCTGGACAGGGAAGGATGAGAGAGAATGATACTCATACTTTTAAAAATACAAAAACAGGAAAGATAGTCAGTTGTGTTTTTTTGGTTGTTTTTTTTTAGAAATCACTGTTACAAAATTTCAGATAAAAATGTACTGGACAGAGTCCCTTTAATATAATATACATTTAAAATGAGGAAATAAATTTAAGATTACAAATAACCCTTGATAACTCTTAGTTTAGAAACAATCCCTCAAACATTGCTGTACACAAGTTCCATTCATTTTGCATTGACCTGCACAGAAGCCTGGAACAAATAGGCCTAAAACAAATGGAGGTTGCGCAGCAGCAATGTTTGGCAGACTCTCCCTCAAGCCAGCCAGGAAGGTATAATTCTTGGCCAATGTTCACTATTGCCTTGCAGGAATTTCCCACTTTTAAAAGAATTTTGCAAACTCACACATCATTAATGCTTTCAGATTGTATTTTGTACATTCAGAAATTTGAGATTCACTGGTACCAATTTTCTAAACTGGAGCTGTTATGTACAATAACAGACAACTCAGTTCCATTCAAACTGTTATCCAATTGCCCTCAGTGAAATACAGGATACAGAGTTCCCTATTTTTTCCTAACTATAACAACCTTCAATATAGTAGGTAGTGTTTGAACACCATTATTTTTTAAAATCTAAAAGTTATCAAATTATTTTGAAGGGCATACTTAGAATGTATCATAATCAGATTACAAACATTTTGCTGGAGCCATAAGAACTCAATGTTTAAAACAAAGCAGGAACCAGAATGATCTCTTCATTCTACATAACACTAACACCATTTTAGAAAAAAGATGAAACAATATTAACCAAGAATGGGGGGTGGTGTGGGGGGTGGGAAGACAGGCTCAGTTCAGAAATCATGGCCAAACTATGGTTTGGTTGTTAGAAATGTACTTCGTGCTCAAACTGTGGTATTTAGTTTGGAGGCAAACTATGGTGAGCAGAAACCATCACTTGTGCAGGGGAGCCACTGCTTCAAATTACTGACTAGGAAGTATAAGAGGGAAACTAAGCACACAAGTGGAAGAGAGAATGCATGAATCTGGAGCACAGTCCTGGAGGTCAAGCTGCTAGTTAACAGTAAGATCTGAATTGAGCCACACTCTAATCAGTCTTTCTGGTCTTATTTAAAGAAACAACTTTGTTCCAGCCAGTCTTCACTTTATAATGGGGACAGAAGAGAGAGGAAAAGTTGTGCACAAATAGTTGCATATCCCTCCCTTGACTTCTAAGTTCATGGCTTGCGAAGAAGGAATTAAAGAAGTTACATTTTGGACCCTTATAATACTCCACAATGCTAGAAATTTCAAACAAAGGTAACTCCAGATGATGTTATTAAATTTTGAGATGACTAGCTCAAGAATGGCACAGAATTGCAAACATGATGCTGTAAAGAAATATGTGTTTTTATACAACCCAACATAAATTGTTATAATCACTACTTTGACATATCCAATAGCACAGATCTTGCAGAGTATGAAACACAAGGCTGTGGAGACCAATTATCCCCTTCCTTCATTAAAATGGTTCATTTTTATCAGCAGCATATGCATTTACATTGGTTTAGTTTGGCTTGTAACTATTAGCAAATTCCCTGCTTTCTATATTCTTAAATTCCTGCCATTTTGTTCCCATGGCAGCCTCTTATTGATGGGTGCAGGATGAAACCATACAGGTAATCTTAAATCTTTAAAGTGCCAGCACACAGAATAAATGGGATCAGAGCAGCAGAAGACAGTACCATGGATCTGATGGGGGTGGCAAAAATCAGACCACAATTCTATATTCTGAATTATGAAATCAAACATGCACAGTCCTTGGCTAGAAGAGTTTGACACCAGTAAGCACTAGCCATTGAATCTAATGCCCCAACATTTTTTAGACGTTTGTAGAAATCAATAATTTACACTTTTTGAAACATTATTGCTTCAGCAAACAGTTCAGTCTAGAAATACACTGCACTTCTGTATGGACTGGGTGTGAATGAATAGAAATTGAAAGTAAAATTACACATGAGCTTCTCTTGCAACTCACACGGACATAATACTCTCAGCACACACGGGCTGCAAACAGGTACTTGGCAGCTTAATGCCAATATTCTTAACAAGTTCTGAGGACTGAAAGCTTGCCTTAGAATTTTCATCTAACTCACATCAGCTCTTCTCATTTTAATTTGTTTTAAATTAAGGCAATGAAATGGCTACAGTTCCTAAAGTTCATATCAGGGCAAACAAAAATATACACCTTTCTTCTTTCTGAACTTTAGGGCAGCAGCATATAATGTAGAAATTTGTATTACACAAACATGCAACACCAGGTTGATGTAAAAAAACAAACAAACAAACTAAAAAAAAAAACTAAACCCAAGTTAAAAAATATCATTTGGTGGTTTTCTTCTTCTTCTTCACTGGATTACACACACAGTTTTCAGAGAGGAAAAATAAAGTTTAGGATTGTTTTAGAGTTCTGTATGTGTCTAAATCACACACTAGGAGGGTTTATAGCGATAATGAAAAATCTTTCAGGAGTCTGAATCATCATTATTTGAGGCTATTTGGGAGAAGGCACTGATTCTTGTTTTTACGGTGCCCATATCTGTATGCACTTGTGGAATTCTTTTTGAGATTTCAGTTTTTCTGTTTATTCTGTACAACATAAGAAGGTATGACAGACTGTGGCTAACACATTTAGCAGAAGCTGATTTTAGAGTTGACATCTCTACTCCACTCCCCTACTGTATATCAAAACTTCCAGGCTCTCTAAAATCTTAGATGGCTGTGAAAAACCCAGAAACAGGCATTACGATTAAGTCAGCTTTCAGCATTATTTCAGTGCATTTTGCAGAAAGGGTCTACGTTAGGCATACAGTTCTGGTGTTTATTTTACACAGAGGAGACCACCAACATTTGACATAAAGTCTTCTAAACTTTTGAGGAAGGCCATCTTCTGCTTACGGTCCAGCGTAGGCGGAGTGCTGCTTGCAGTAAGCTTGTTGAAGGCATCTGCTAATCGCTGGTAAATAATTGGATCTTGTTGACTTGATAATAAGGTTTCAACTAATTCAGAATATTCAGCCTGTGAGGAAGAGAAGTATTATTACACAATAGAACCAAGTGACAACAACAGCAAATGTCATTAACAAAAAATTGGCAATTATGTAGTAAATTTCAAAGAACTTCACATACCCTTTCTCAGTAATACTTATAAAAATGCAATTGAGGTAAGTTAATATTCTTTCCTTAGGACAGATTTTGGGAACAAGGGGAGATACTGTAAGACTGGAAAAGGTGACCTGCCTGAGGCCACAGAGATAACTGCCGGTGGAAAGGAAGACTGGCAGCCATTTCTCACTTGCTGCATGCATAGAGAAGCAAGGGAGGGGAATCCTTCCCATTATATTCTGGGTAAAAATGAGGAATATAAAAGTAGAATCTGTATACTAGTGCACTTAATTCCTTATTTTTTATGCTGAAGTAAACCAATTAATATTTTGCAACTTACTACATCTATGTTCTTTGAAAGTGATAATAAGAATAAACATGGAATGCCATACCTGATGCAAACATACTAATGTGTAAAATGCTTCACCTGCTGCAGCTGTCATCTCTGTGTTGTGCTTCTGTAGTACCAGCATATCAAAAACCATCTGAAATTACAAACGTTTCATTTTAAAACCTGAAAAACTATTTTCTGTGTGCTGTATGCTGAAAGACAGACATACCACTCAAAAAGCCATATCAGATTAAGTTTTCATAGTGCTGTACCTAAACAATTCACATGGAGCTTAAACTACTAGTTGATATGGTGGTATATCACCTCTAGTATCAGAGACAGGGTGCCTCTTTTTATCAATTGCTGGGACTACCAGATGGAGGGTGCAGTTGCACTCCTGTCCTGCTAGGAAGCTTCCTACGAACAACATCGTTGCCTTTTCTAGATTCATATTAATCTAGATGGTGGTGGGAGTAGGCAAGGCAAAATTGCTAAGGCCACCCTACTTCATTCATGTCTATGAGATTTGAATGTAAGGACTTCCTAGCCAACAATTCATTCTCTTTACCTAAACCAGGGGTAGGCAACCTTTCCCCTTTAAGGGCTGAGGGACTTCATCTCCCAGAATCCCAGGAGCTATTGGCCAACATGGCTGAGGCTTCTGGGAGCTGAAGTCCCTCGGCCCTTAAAGGGGAAAGGTTGCCTACCCCTGACCTAAACCAACTGTCTGGTGAAAGACAAATTATTGTACTCTATTTTTCATGAATATAATGCTCTAAATTTCTTCCTTAATACTTGGCAACAGTACTGCTAATTGTATAGAAAACATTAAAAAAGCAAGGCAACAAAGCCAGCTCAAGACATTCTATTGTTTTAGGTGAAATATCAGATGCAACCACGCCCTCTTCTTGCCATTCTATACATGGACTGGCACCTGAATCTCATTTCAATAGTAGCAACAGAACATCTTCCTCTGTACCCAAGGGGAGAGGACTAGCTTAGGAACCCCAGGGAACAAGGGGTGAACGCCATCACTTTCCTGACTCCCAGCACCTGCTGCCTGAGCTGGCTACTTTGCTTTACCTAATGGTAGGGCTGGCCCAGCAAGGTTTATTTCATAAAAACTGGCATCAAACATGGTGTTAATTTGAGCAATCATTGAGTGTGATCCAAAGGTAGCTACTGCTCAGAAATATTGTTCTTTCAATCCTATAAGGACCGTTGATAGGTCAAGGAGTGTTGTATGAGAAATGTGGCCTAAAATATAGACACATTCATTGGTTTGTTCCAGCACTTGTATATGCATCTTCATGGACTCCTTGTCAAGACATTAAGATGACTCATTATACTTTCTATAATACGGCCTATATTTTTTCTTATTAACTATTTTTAATACTGTTACAAATCCCCTTGTGATACTGTACAGTAAGAAATGTTCTGCTAACACAAGATCAGGTATCCAGGGAACAGCCTTAATTTATGTCCTCCTTCTGTTCATGTTTCTTTGGATCCAAGTCGTAGTTCAACTGTCTTGCATTCAGAATGGAACAAAGTCTTTGGTTTCATCAACTTCTATTACTTACATGCTTAAAATAGATTAGGAACTATAGAGAATAAAAGGAATAGGCCCTGCAAGCTCATAATCATGAGTCTTTTGTCAAAGCTAGTCTGTTACACAACTGAGTGATAAAGACACAATTCATAAAACTGTAAGATACAAAACATTCTCTCTTACCTTAAGAAAGTGTCTTGTTGCTAAAAAAAGGGATGAATCTGTTTCCTGTGCTTTTGCACACTGTTCTGCTAAAGGTGTTAGGGCTTCTAAGCAGAGCTGGCAAACATCAGAACTCATTCTGATTAGTCAAAGTCAAGGAATATTTATTTATTCATCTTACCCATAGAGACAGAACAATGCCATCAGAAAAAGGAAAAGACTTCTACACTGGACATTTTGTTATATATTATTCCAAGACAAGATGTAAAGTATATTGCTGAAATGTGTTGCTACCCTACCCTTAGGCCATTATATATTTCCAGAAAATATCTCATATTTATTTCCTTTTAAGTTTTCAAATTAGATGTAATTAAAAGAAAATGAAGGAAGAATTTAGAGATCAAACACATAATTATCTGCTGCAGTTATCCAGGATAGGCTGCAGCAAGGTTGTGGAGGCTGAGTTTAAAGAATCTTACACACACACTGAAAAAGCTACTGTGCATAAAAAAATGAAGTTACAAAGACTAGACTCTGCTCTTTCTACTCTAGTGTTAGTTTGGTCAATCAGAAAAGTGTGCAAGGAAGACACTTTAAAAAATACAGTCCAGCAACAAGTTTTTTACATAAGATGAATGCTGGTTAACATGATGTCTGGGTGAAAGAATGAACAAGCAGACACATCTTATAAAGACAAGCTACTCTGAGTAAAGGATTTAAGATGCCTATTGAAGGGCTGTATCTTGATATTATGCAAAATGAAGGACTAAAAGGAAACAGTGGATATAATGTAAAGTGTCTTTGGTAGTTTTAACAAGGGGATACAAGGGGTGAAACAAAAACAGTTTTTCAGGAAACCGTAGGCATAAATGAATGCTTAAATTCAGCACTGTGTTAATGGCACTTCCTCAGGCACAACAGGATGTTTTTCTTCTCTGACTGAGTTGTCCAAATACCAGATCCAAAAAGATTCCTAATTCTCTAGAGCAGGGGTCCTCAAACTGCGGCCCATGGGCCACATGCGGCCCGCTGAGAACATTTATCCAGCCCACTGGGTGTTTTTGCCACTGCTGCCTGTCCTGCTTAGCAGCCGACTTGTCCCAGGCCCGCAGTGCGCATGTCTGGCCCTCCAATGATCTGAGGGACAGTGAACTAGCCCCCTGTTTAAAAAGTTTGAGGACCCCTGCTCTACAGCATGTTCTGGGGGTATGGATGGGCTTCTAGAAGGACACTGCCTCCCTCTCAATTCTGCTTGACAAAAGGAATTCCATCCATAGAATGCCAAGCACTGGATGTTTACCAGATGCTATAGTTTTTAAAGCATAGTTTTACACTTGACCTAAGGAGTGTAAAACCCTTCTAAAATAATGTTTAAATGGGGAAAGGGGAAAATATTTAATTTCTCCTTAATTAAAAACAAGTGCACACAAGTGAACCACAAAGGATACGATGTCATTCCTAATTCTAATGAATACATAAGGCTTTTAAACAAGTCATCTGGAAGCTGTGGAATTTTCTCAGGGAATATTTCACAAATAAAAGTGATTAATTTGTAGTATTGATTACACAGTGATGGAAACTGTAAAAGGGAAAAAGAAATCAATTTTAGTTGGACCTTTTAACATATATTCTTACATTTTTGCAGCAACAATAAAAACTAGAAAAATCACAACTAAAATATCATGTTCTTATAACTCTGTGAAATTCATGAAAGTGTGTATACACAACATTTAGGGTTGCCATACGTCCTGGAAAACCGGGACAATCCCAGATTAGAGGGTCTAAAAATGTCCTGGCCTGGCTGGCATTTTAGACCAGGAGTAGGCAACCTTTCCCCTTTAAGGGCCGAGGGACTTCAGCTCCCAGAATCCCAGGAGCTATTGGCCAACCTGGGACTATTGGCCAACATGGCTGAAGCTTCTGGGAGCTGAAGTCCCTTGGCCCTTAAAGGGGAAAGGTTGCCTACCCCTGTTTTAGACCCTCCAATTCCAGATTTCTGCCTTGTTCCAGGCCACATTTTGTCAATCTCCAGTAGGACTGGAGATTGATAAAATGTGTCCGGAACAAAGCAGGAATAGTCGGCTAAGCTCAGCCCTGCTTCCTTCCTTCCTCACATGACGCGACTCACTTTTCCTCCTCAGGTGGCATGCGGGCCAGTGGTCAAGATGGCGGCTGCTGGAGGCCCTGAGTGATTCAAGGTGCTCCGCACAGAGCCAGGCCACAAGAAGGATGCCCGCTTCCAGGTACAGCCCAGCAGGCAGAAGGGGAGGTTCAGGGAGGGAGGAAGGCCATGGCTGCACAAGCTAGGGCCTCGGAGATCTGGCATCCCTGGTGCAGCTGCACGGGGCCTCAGCCAGCTGGCTGAGCATCATGGAAATCTGGCACAGCAAGGCCTCCCTGGGTGAGGTGCAGCCGAGGTGATTGCTGAGGAGATCTGGCACGGCTGGCAAGGCCACTCTCCAGCTCCACCTGGGCCCTGGTACATGAATTTATAATAATGGTTTTTTAAAAATTTATTTTAGTAATGTTTTTGGTTTCTAGTTGGTCGTGTCCTCCATTTTTTGAATGACCACATTTTTGAATGTGCTACATTTTGTCCTGATTTTGTGGAAGAGAATTATGGCAACCCTAACACTACTACATTCTGAGATTAGTGCCAACTTACTAAAACACAGGTTACTATATATATATATATATATATATATATTCAAAAAGTATAGTTCAAGAATCAAAATTATTAAATTATGATAGATATAAATCTATTTGAATTGAAATGTAAAGGGCTTTGGTTAAAATAATACAAAAAAATACAACCCAAGAAGAAATGCACTATTGCATGATGTAGTCTATGGGGGGTTGGCAGACTGCCAGAAATAGTGCAAATTGAGTCCACTTTAAGGGTTAGGATTAGGGAATCATGGGAACTGTATTTTATTGTGGCACCAGAGCTCTATGACAGAGAAGGCTCAATGTCTAAAAAAAAAACAACCACAATTCCCATGATTCCCTAACACTAACACTAACCCTTAAAGTGGACTCAATTTGCACTATTTCTGGCAGTCTGCAACCCCCTATATCTTCAATCCAATATCATAATGGAAAAGCAGTGCCAGAACTTTCTTCTCTCTTCTCCCATCCATAGCCTTCAGTGTCACATAAGAATAAGCTCCAGTGAATTTCCCAAACCCTCTGGAGACTGTTGTGGTACATAGGGGAGCTCCAGTGGGAAGGAGTAATTGATCTGCTCCCAATTCCAGTGGGAGAACCAATTCTGTCAATAGAAATCTGCCATTGGATTTAGGCCAGTCTTCTATGGTGCTAAGATAGGGATGTCTCTAGTTAATGTGATCTAATGATGGAGATGTTTCTGGTTGTCATTGGCCAGACTGGATGGGGATGAGGGAAACTGTAATCCTACACCTGGAGGGCACCTGGTTTGGTGAGGTTGGTCTAAAAGTATATGGCACAACAAATTTGCTGGAATGGAATGAAACATAAATCATGAAAATAAATTGCATTGTTCCCAGAGAGAAACAAAGGTAAGGAATCTTCAGACAGTTTTTTAAAAAAATGTATCGTACTACAAATTTTAACCTTCAGACTCATCTATTATTACAGAAATCCTTTCAGGGGCATATGATGTACCTGCCTCCAAAAAGAAGAAATAGGGAAAAAAATCCTTCTAGGCTTCTAGAAAGGCTTCTAGAAAGGGAGCAAGATTTCCATGACTGGATTGGCCAAAGGCAAACCTTTGCAGGTAGTAGTAAAAAATACATGGGGTTTAAGGCAAGGATTACATCAGGGGTAGGCAACCTTTTTGAGCCGGGGGCCGGGTTGCTGTCCCTCAGACAACTGGGGGGCCGAAGCACCAAAAATAATAAATAAATAAATAAATAAATAAATAAATATGCATGCACATTCTCTCAGCCCCAGAAAAGCCATGGCAAAACCCCTGTGGAGATTTTGCCAAGAAAACCCCGAGAACAAGTAATAACAACAATAATCAATATCATCATGGTGGGCGGCGGCAGCGGCAGGACTAGCCTGGGGCTGGTCCAAAGGCCTCGGGGGGGCGCATCCGGCCCCTGGGCATTAGGTTGCCTACCCCTGGATTACATCCAGAGCTCTGAAAGTTTTGAGTAGCCTTGCAAAACCATCTTCTAATTTGCAAGACTGCATTAACTGTCACTTACCTTTAGCAGGTCTTGGGACATTAAAGGCAGAATTAGATTCACCCCATATAAGACAACATCTGCTGCTGACACAGATCTATTTGTGGCTTGCCCAGGTTCATGCCCCCTGAATACTTCATCTAAAGGGGAAAAAATACAGTAGGACATTGTATATTTGACACATTTGCTTCTGAAAAATCCCTTTCTAAACTCCAGCCTTAAAAGAGCAAGGTTTATCTGTAATGAGCACATATCCTATTTAAAAATATTACACTAAAGCAACTGGAGTTCAGTACATACATTCCAGCAAGACCAAGCTGAACTTGACTCTGCATACTACAGATAATCTCAACCAAGTTTTCTCTTCAGATACTAAATAGTACAGTGAGAGACATCATACACATACCAGTTTTTTATGTCCTGTATACACTATATGATATAGATGTATTTTTAAAAATTCAAACACAATGTATAAATTGTTTATTATTATAATTTGTATATCAGAGTATTCTTTGGAATCTGAATTGAAATAAAGCAATCAGATGGAAAGGAAGAAGGGGAGCACTAAAACAGAGAAATGCCTGATGTTTCTACCATGTCTCACACTAGTGCAGCACCTCCAGGTATAGTAATTTCATAGTACATCCAGGGGTGTATGCCTGCTGACAGGAAAATGCTTATCAGAGGATCTAGGAGAAAGTGATGTCTTTAAACAGCCAACACTACTTGCCCTCAATATCTACTCTAAAAGTCTGAGACACACTCTAGAACAGGGTATTAAATGGCACAGAGGGCTGGGGGGTAGGAAGAGGAGACTATCCCACTGAAGGTGAGTGTAGGTTGCACAAGAAGAGAAAGCAACTTTTTTTTGGATTGGTGACAGCTTCTAACATCACTGGATCCTAGCAGTAATGTCAGTAAAGTAGGTATTTAAAGGCTTCAGAATTAAAATTGCCTGTAATTGAGATCAGCCTTCCTTAGCCTAGTCTCATTGGCTATTTTTTATAATCAAACACATCTGGAGGGCACCAGCATGGGGAGGGCTGCTTTAGACATATTTCAAAGCAGCGATCCACTAATAATCCTGCATACACATATTTTGTGGTAAAATAAATTCTCTCTTAATTTTCTTAACAACAGAAATAAAAACCAGAAGAGTAGCTTCACATGACACAGAAGTTCCCCCCCCCCACAAATGAAGATGAAATCCACTTTTAAGGAAACTAAATTTAACATCTTTCACAACATTTAATTATCGTACATTACACTGATTATAACCAGGATCTACTGACACATGTAAGCTCAACAGGGAGCCACAGCTCATTCTACCTCTCCAAAGTGTATAACTTTCATGATCCAAATATGCCTGATCCACTTATTTATACATTATAGTTTAAGAGATGCATGCCCTGCCTTCTTTTGTAAAAGAATTCCAACGTTGGACCCAAAAATTACAGATTAAAATAAGAACATTTTGTAGTGGATCCTTCCCATCCACAGGAGTTTCAATCCTCCCCATCTCCCACAAATAGCAAAAATGCAGAGGTCATGCCCCATATTCTTCAATGGTGGCAATGTGTGCATGGGCATTTCAGCCATTGAATAATATGAGCTGTGGTGATCTGCAGGCACTCAAACCCATGGATTTCCAACCTGCCAATATGTAGGGTCCAGTGTGTGCGCACATGCACGCACACACGCACATACACATACACAGAGGACAGAAACAAGATGAGGAAAGCACCTAAACATGGTGGTGGTGGTGAAAATCTAAAAGGCACAATGGAACCGAAGTGCAGGACATAATAATAATAATAATAATAATAATAATAATAATAATAATAATAAAAAACAAGATCAAAGTTAGCTGAAATTAAGGGCCTTTACAGACTGCAGAAATAGTGCAGCTTGAGGGCACTTTAACTGTCCTGGCTCAGTGCTAGGGAATCATGGGAACTGTATTTTTTTCTTGGGCATTGAGCCTTCTGTCAGAGAGCTCTGGTGCCACAATAAACTACAGTTCCCATGATTCCTTAGCCCTGAGCCAGGACAGTTAAAGTGGCTTCAAGTTGCACTATTTCTGGCAGTCTGTAAAGGCCCTAAGATGTTTTTAGGCACCAACTTAAAATTAAGAACAGAAGGCTGGCAAACTAGAAAAAAAAAAGCCTGTTGACTTGGTCATCGCATGCCTGCCCTTTGAAGAGAAACAGATGATTCTTTAGATACTGAGGTGCCAAGAGGTAAAGAGTTTTTAAAGACATTTCTAATTCTGGTTTCCTTCTTACCTGTATCACTGAAATCTATAAATTCTTTTGAAAGTAGGTTAGTAAGAAGCTCCATGATAAGAAGAAGATCCTGGTATTGGTCCTCTTCTGCTGTAACATCTATTCGTTGTCTACCTAAATTATTCTTGGAATACACTTGAAGCAGGGTCAGACAAGCTTCATATAAATTCATGGCTTTAGACTAAAAAAACAAAAGACATCTTAATGAATTTTTAGTAATGACAATCATAAGTTTAAGTTTACAATTTCTATTGCTATAACATTTTGTAGGAAACTCTTTCTTGTCCTCCAGAAACCATTTATGTCACAGTCTTTAACAGCCATATTCAGGCACCTATGAATGTTACTTAGCTGCCACTTGTAAAACCTAATAATGTCAGAATTACTTTTACATTTACCCAAGGATACCCTATGAAGCTTCTGACTGATTTAACTCCAAAGAAGTTTCTGATAAGTTGCCTTGTTAGTTGTTTGCAGTAAAAGCAGCATATGTCCAATGGTACCTTGAAGACTAACAACTGTATTATAGCACAAGCCTTTGTGGAGCTAACATTGTCAGATATGTGAAGTGCTATTCTCAAGTGGCAGATGTTATATGTATATTTATTACACATAAAGAGAGGGAATGGGATGAATATAAAAAATGAAACCACCCAGTCAGCAATGCAGTAGATGAATGCAATTTGTTTCTATGCACAGTACAAAAGCAGAATTCAACCAAACTCGAAAGTGAATGGGTAAAGCAACAAAATAGTGTAGAAGAACACCCAAAGAGGGACAATGACTTCCTGTAGTGAGCTAGCAACTACCAGTCAAGTTTCAGCCTCTCTGATTATATCAAATCTGCATGCGAATTTCAACTCAGCAGCTTCGTGCTGTACTCCTTACCAAGCCTTTTGTGTTACTTTGTGCTGTTTTTGCAGATGTATGGCAATTTTTCATGTTAACTAAACATAGGATTTGGACCGTATGCTGATGACTGCTAACACAATGGCATGTGTCCTATCGGTAGTACTTATGAGAGTAGGTCCACTGAATCAACTGTTAAATGGTGAGTCAACACTTATGTAAATCCCATTGATTAAACAGGTTTACCATAAATGCAACCATTAACTGGCTTCAGGTTTATATCTCTTTTCCATCTAAATTCAAAGAAGTGGTTCTGGTTCATTTTAACAAAAATTACTTTTACAGTGCTGTACTTTTAAAATCTGTTTTAAAGTAAGATTTTAATTGGGTTTTAATTCTGTGGATATTTTGTGTTTTTAACTATATATGTTTTATTGTATTCTTTCTTTTTGTAAGGTGCCTTGAGTCCCAGCCTGGGTGAAAGGCAGGATTTAAATAAAGTGATGGATGGTGGACAGATCAGCCACTACCTGATATTGGTAATAAACTAGATGAAGGTAAGTAACTGAGGCTTAGTTCAGACAAAACAGAGGTGTTGCTGGTCAGTTGAAACATAGTTCAGGAAACAAGGATAGGATCACATTCCCTTGAAAACTCAGGTTGATAGTTTTGGTGTACTTGTGTATTTGTCTTGAAGCTGGAGGCTCAGGTTTCAGCTGTAGCCAAGACTAGTACACTTGTAGTGGAGTCAAGTGCACCAAATATATTTATTCTGAGAGACATTGGGTCTGGCAAGAGTCGTTTGTACTACTTAAACATGCTCTATGTGGCGCTGAGTGAAGAAAGCTGATAGGAAGACAATCAACTCATCTGAAATGTGGTGCTATAGAAGAGTTCAGTGCATATTGCAGACTGCTAAAAAGATGACTAGATGGATCCAAGAGCAAATTGAGCCAGAACTCTCAACAGAAACCAAAATGACTAAACCAAGGGTATTGTACTTGAACATATCATGAGATGGCTTCACTCATTAGAAAAGATAACAATGCTCTGTAACATAGAAGGCAGTAGGAAAAGAGGAGGACCACATTACAGGTGGATACTTCCACCAAGGAAGCCATGACTCTGAGTTTGCAAGACCCAAACACAGCTGTTGATGACAAGGGCTCATGGAAGTCCCTCATTCATAGGATCACCATAAGCTGATCTGTAAGCTTGATTGCAGTTAATAAAAAATGTGAGGCTGCTTTAGAAAAATGTCCAGAAACTTCAGCTCTCCAAAAATATGTTTTTTTTAAATGAGGAATTTAAATTTTATTTTCAATCAATTTTTGAATACTTCAATTGTATTTGTTTTTATTTGAATTTTATTACAACTGAATGACTTTTTTTGGCAGAAAGGCTGGATATAAATTAACAAATAAATATATAGCATAGTCCAAGTGTACCTTCTCAGCACACTTCATACCTTGACCCCAAGAGTATATTTGTAGTGATATTTACCTCTCCGAGATAGCATATTTGTTTATGTGCAACTTCAACAAAAACTTCTATGATGAGGTTAACAGTCTCTGGTGTATTCTTATAAACCTCCATTAGTCCAATGCAATTGGTGAGAAAGTCCATTAAAAAATTAAAGAGAACTGCTACATTGTCTATCTGGGTAGCCTCAGCAATGCCACAAAGTGCCTCCAAGGTGGCAGTGATTTCTTGTTTCACCTCCTCCTCCTGGCAGATTTGTTGGAAGTTCTCTTGGTTTATCACATTCAAGAAGCGCTGTTGAAGTGGATGTAGAACCTACACAGCAAGAAATAAACAAAAATGTGTTACTATTTCTTCTTTCAGCAAGTAATGATGATAGTGCCAAGAATAAAATTTTTGACTCAATTTTTTGAAGATCAAAGAGCACTTATCTTAGAAATTTTTCTCCTTTATTTGGCCCATCCCCACTATGGGCCAAATAAAGGAGATGCTAGTACTAATGTCAAATAAATTAAATGTACAAAAGTTTCAACAAGCAGGAGAAAAATAAAGGCGCCTCAATATATTAACAGGTTTAAGGTATTTCTCTGGAATTCTTCACATGCAAAAGAAGCTTACAGACTATATATTCTAATATGATTATTTTAGCCAGGCTGATTTCTGAAGAAGAAATTAGACTTACTTCGGTCCAGTACTGTTGTTTGGCATCAGATTCCATATGAGCAAAACCTCCAAGAACTAAGGCTTTCATTAACGTTCGCTGCACAGAACTGGACAAAATGTGAAGAGGTGGGCTCCGCCTAGCAAATTGTTTTGCTAAATTCCACCAGTTCTCACAATGGATTACTATATTTGCCCTAGGAATTACAGAAAGATGCTTTTTAAAAAAAATTAAGCATGCTTAAGTGCTAAACTGAACATGTGAACCAGCCCCAGAAAATCTTCACCATACAGCAATCCAGGTGGTTAGAACTCATGATTCTAGTTTTACAAAATCCTGAACTAGAAAGCCAATTAGTCATGGTAAATACTGATCATATTTGTTTCCATACATTTTAAAAGTGGAAAACTAGCTGCAAGCTTAATTGTACTCCCAATCAAAGTTTCTCAGCCAAGCAATAGCAGCTTATGGGAAAAGTAACTTCTTTCAGGAGCATAGAGGAGTGAGGAGAAAGGTTCTGATGCTGCTCTTTCTTTCATGTAGCTGCACTACTTTCATAATAACAACAAAGCACATTAATTTCATTCACAGAAGTATTCTCTCATTTAGTCTGAACTACAAAATCTCTACTAGGCATGTTGAAAAAGCTTTTTTCCCATTTAAATTTTTTTAATCCGTAGTCTTACCTCTCTCTCCTTTCTACCAAAGTTACTAGCAACTGCACAGTGTCATTTGCCAAGTCCTGTTCAGAACTCCACACTGCAAGATTGCTGATTACTTTTTCTAAGAGGTAACCCACAATCCACTGAGCGCCTTCTGTGTCAGCACCAAATGCTGTATTGAACGGCAGGCTTATCTTAAAAAAAAAAAGAAAGAAAATATAATGTATTTTTAGATACATTCTGAGTTTCACAGAATACAGTGAGCCCTCAGTAGCTGCGGGGGTGTTCCAAGATGCCCGCAGACACCAAAAAATGCAGGTGCCTCAAGTGAGTATCTTCGGCTTCAGCAATTCTGCTCTTCCCTTCAAAAGGCAAAAGAAGAAGCTGCCATGGTCCCAGTAGTAATAATAAAATAATAATAATAAAATTTTATTTATATCCCGCCCCTCTGAGATCAATCGGGGCGGCTAACAACAATAAAATACATCATATAAAATCCCAAGACAATACCCACCCCCCCACCCCTTAAATAAGTATTAAGGAGGAAGAACGTTTACCTGGTGTTCTGGTCTTGCCACTGTTGCCTCCTCCTCTAGCTGATGGAAGTCAATCCCATCATAAACCCTCAGCCAGAATTTAAGCCCTTTCCACACTCTCCTTCTTATCATTCCACCACAAAGCCTCAGTCAAAACTGAAACCCCTTCCTCACTCCCTTCCCCACCTTCCCACCATGAAGCCCAGCTAGAATTTAAGCCCCTTCCTCACTCCCTTTCCCATCATCCCACCACAAAGCCTCAGCCAGAATTAAAATCCCTTCATCACTCGCTTTCACACCATCCCACTATGAAGCCTCAGCCAGAAATGAAATCCCTTCTTCACTCTCTTTTCCACTGTCCCACCATGAAGCCTCAGCCAGGTGCAATTGACTTCCATCAGCTAGGGCAGGGAGGCAGCAGTGGAAAGCCCCAAGTGCAAGGGACACATTCTTTCTGCTGGGAGCACCCTGCCACTTCTGTCTTTTGAAGGAAACAGCAGAATCACCCACTTCTGCCCTGG
This sequence comes from Phrynosoma blainvillii, assembly GCA_026167975.1. Lineage (NCBI taxonomy): Eukaryota > Metazoa > Chordata > Lepidosauria > Squamata > Phrynosomatidae > Phrynosoma > Phrynosoma blainvillii. The sequence goes on along the minus strand of JANUYF010000003.1, from coordinate 322,382,759 downwards.
GACAGCTTTTTGGTCTGGCTGCAGTCAATCGTAGGTAATTATTATTTTTAAAAAATGTTTCTTCACTTCAATGCACAGTTGCTCAAATCCTGGATACTGACGCTATGGATACTGAGGGCTCACTGTACTTTCCTTAAGAAAGCATTTTTTTTCCAGTTTTCAATAGGTTAAGGGAAATCTTTCAACATATGAAAAACATGCAGCATTTTGACAAGAACATTATCAACATTTCCCCCTAATTTTGTTGAATTTACTACCCATGCCTCAGGCAAAAGTTGGGAGATGCCATTTTTGAATGCCTTCTCCATACTCCTCGGAGTGTAATGGAGTCTCCTTCTTTGGATGTTTTTAAACAGAGGCTGGATGGCCATCTGTTGAGGGTGCTTTGATTGTATATTCCCACATGGCAGAATGGGGTTGGATTTGATGGCCCTTGAGGTCACTTCCATCTCTATGATTCTATGATTTACCTGGGTAGGCAAACTGCATGGTGCCCACCCCCCAATGGCTCTGTTTGCTACATCCCTCCCCTGATCTGTTTTAGGCACCAATATATATATATATATATATATATATATATATATATATATTAAAAAGCTTAACTTCCAGTTTAGAAAAACAGCCCCTTTGGGTTTAATCAGGTTGGGGGGATGTAGTGAAATGACCTCATTTTACTCCATCCCCCAACCTGATTGAGCCCAAAGGGGCTGAAGGTATATGAAAGATTCATATGGTATGACCATGAAGATCATTAGGGGATTCTGGAAGTTACCAACTCAACATACCAATCCTATGCAGTTAAGAGGCTGACACATCAGGTAGAACCATTTTTTCACATTTACATTTTTGCTCATTTACAATGTACAGGGAATGACTGTTTGTTTGTTTAAGAGGAAAGCACACCCAACTACAATTTCTGTATCCACTAGTGGCAGAGTCCACTGTATCATCACAGGACTCTATCAGTTCATCCCCATCTCAGTCTACTGTATGTGTAGACCTGTTTAGGAAGACACTGTGAACAGGATGGATAGTGCAAGGAACCAGTTCATTCTCTCGCCTAGCAAAATCACCACAGAATTCATTTCTGGACACACCTGAAAAATACAAGAACTCAAATGGAAGGAAAAGTGCTCTCACGTTAAAGTAATTTTACCTGGTCGTATAGTTTTTCATCTACTAGAAGATAGGTTTTTGCCCATCGCTTAAGGAACCATACAATATCTTTTCCCATTTGGGGGCTCAAAAGGTGCGTTAGATTTGCTCTTATTGCTCGAGACTCCACTTCAGAAACTCTCAAAATAGAAGACAGCAGCCTGAAGAAAATTAAAGATACCATGAATTTCTTCTAGTGTTTTTCTTTTCAACTTTTTCTCTCCCTTTCCCTCTGTCTCTCTCTCATTCTCCTCTCCCCACACATAGCTTCAAATTTTCAGAAAGATGGAAAAACAACTGCATAACACAAGCAGTTCCAATAATTTTCAGGGGGAAAATAGTATTTTCTGTTAAAAATAATACTTTCTCTAAGGATTTACTTTTTTCATTCAGATACTAAATGCTAGCATTTAGTATTTATTGTTTTCCCCATTAGTAATATGTAACGTTTTCCTATTTTAAACCCATTTAATGTATTTGAAGAATATGTTGAGAGATTATGCCAACTCCTACTTTTTCTATCTCTCATAGTGATCCAAAATTGGTTACACCTGAATGCTACTGAACAGCTCCCTCAAACAGGCATTGAGAATTGGGGTTTTTATTTATTGTTACAGTGGAAACATATACAACCCCCTCAAAAGTTGGTCACTTCGCACAATAATTTGGCATGGGACGGGGGATGGACAGACACATCCTTTGTAAACACCAATGCCAGATTCAGTTTCCAATACTAGGCTTTGATATAGCAGAGTTAGGACATACTCAGATTCCTAGAGAATTTTTGCCGGACAGAAGGCAGAGCTGGGTGCTAATTGTCTAACTGAGTATAGCATCTCTTCAAATCATTGGTTTTGCAGACTACTCACAAGACATCTCTGAACTGACCACCATCAATATTTGAAAGGCAGGCTATGTCTTGGTTTATGCAGTGAATAGCTACATACTTGTGAACTACCTGCAAAAGTATTCAATGTTTAATCTGTGTAAATGAATGGTACTCAGATCCTGAAGTGTTCAGTGAATCTTACTGATCTCAGTGGGATTTTAAGATGACTTTTCCTAGATCACACACTTTCTCTCCTTTTTAAATTTTATTTTTATATGGCTCTAGCAAGCCATTTTAATTTAAGCTTCATGGTCTAAAGTACTGGAAACTGGCAAATGCCATCTCTGAGGTTATTTCTGAGATATATAAATACACTATATTTACTTCCCCCTATATTTAGTTATCCATGGCCTGATCTCAAGACTTCTGTGTGCATCATAAAAATATCTGGCCAGTGTAGGAGCATAACAATTAGAACAGAAATGTTGTTACACCATGTAAAAGCCCTGTCATCTTCAAGATGAAATGCAACGTAATATAACATGTATGTATATGGTTTTTGAAGAACATTCACCCTGAAAGAGACAAGTTTTTAATCATCATTTGGACTCAGACAAGGGACACATCACACTATCATTTCCTCAAGGTAAGCTCCTGGAAATAGGTATTCCTCTTATAAATAGCAAGTAACCTTTTAATTATTCCCCTGCAAAAGACAATTAAATATAATCTGCAAGCTCCATCAGGAGCACACCACCAATTCTCTGAAATGCAATCCTAACACCCAGTAATTTGCAGCTATGAAGATCTGAAACTGGATCTAGGTTTTAACTCCTGCTCAAGCTAACATATTGAGTTGACATTTCTGCCCTACTATGAGATATTTCTTTCAGTTTAAAGATGTATTTATGGCACTGGCAAATGTAATTTCTACATGTGTCCACAACAATTCATTTTATTTCCCTTTAATGACCTATAATGACCTATGTTTGGACACTCAGCCATCTAAAACTGGTATGTACATTCAATCTAAGCTGCTCTTGCACTAAAAGCAAATTTTAACTTGCAATGAAGCTTCACTTTTTCTCAAAACTGTGCAATCTTTAGTTTTATGTTTCTCCTGGATCATCAAATCTAGGTCATTATGGTACTCTGACATAAAGCCTAGTTAACCTTGTTTCACCACTTGTGACATTCACAATGCTTTGATGGATTTATGGTGTTAGCCCTATCTCCTTCTGATTTGTTTTCAATATTTGGTATTAAAATACTAAATAAATTACCTAATAACAGAATCAGTTCTGTTGTACCCTGGAATGGAAGAGGCCTTTTCTCCTGGAGATCCAAGAATTTGAAGCGTCGTATTGATGTCAACCTCAGTTGAGTGCTTAATGGAATACTCCATTATTTCTGGAGGTATTAGCGGAGTCTCTCCCTGAGTATCATTAGCTAAGAGGTAGCCTTAAAATTAAAAGCAAACAAACAAAAAAAAGAAAGTAGTGACCTCAGGTTTCCTAACCTAAATTAAATACTGCTTTAAGGGCCATACCAAGAAATGTTGAGAGCACTAGCATCAACATTCTACTAAATGCTATCATATGCTTAAACTCTAACTTGCATTTATTTTATATATTTCAATTTTCTGTATGTGAGAACACAATCTAAAAACTACAATGAAATATAATCACAGGGGGCAGCAGAGAATAAAATATTTAGCACTTTCAAATAATACAGCAAATGGAAATTAACTTCTGAATAAGGCATACTGCAATCTTTCTAACAATGCAGATTCACTAATACTAATTTTAACTAAGGTTTGTGTTTTTTCCATTTGCACTGGATCTGCAGCATAGGCTAACTCGAAACATTTCATAAATCTCTGTAATACTAGCAGTCAAAGTAAATAGCTTTGTTTGCAGAGGAAAACAGCTAAGGGTAGTATAGTATTTAAAACAAGACATAAAGGAAATTCTGGGGTTGAGGAGAATCGTAGGCCTATAAAGAGCAAATCTATATATTATGGAAACCTCTGGATCTGCCTGGAGTTTGTGTCTATTCATGCTGGAACAACAGGCCTAATGTGATTGTGCAGTCCAGTGTGTAGATGTCAGGGATTTGACAGGTATGATAGTTGGCTAGGGTGATCCCAACTGCATCACATGTAGTTACATAGGACTTAACTCCTTCTTCAACAGAAATTTTGTCATGTGGTACAAACTTTGAACTCTCCAGGGAAACTAATTACCAAGCAAATAGCATCACAATGACATTTTATACTAAATGGCTGCATAAGATATTCAGTTAAATAAAATCCTGATGAAGTGTCATTACTAATGCATGCATATTAGAGCAGAGGACACTGAGATAATGCTCTTGTCCCTGGAGGATACTTATGGGAGTTAACAGACAAGGATTTGGGACCAACTCCTTGGCCCACACATTCCTGACTTTCCATGAATAGTGACAGGTTTAGATTAGGGGAAGCTATCCATATGAAAGAGCCCAAGATTTATTTGCCGGGGGAAGTACAGGAACTGCTGTGTTGGCTCCTTCACTTCATGTTTGCCACACTTGTGTTTCCCTCCTGTTTCTGAGCTGGCACTGGCTACTGACACCTTAAGAAGACAGAAGGCTACATCTGGGTGGAATACTTCTCCATTTCCAGGGAAAGGAGAATAAACATTTCTGGGCAGCACTAGATTATTAAGACTTTTGTCTGGCTTTCAGTACTGATGTCCATCACTTCAGAGGTCTTGGGACCCAGTGATAAATTTCTTGTGCTGTGGTGGACAAACATACTTGGCAAGAGTAGACTACATTTGTAAAATATACATCAGAATTGCCTCCAGAGCCTCTGAAACGCACCGCCTTGGGTTTGTTTTTCTTTGGGATGCAACAGATAAATAGACCCATTGGACGTACTAAGATCAGTGGCTAGGTGAAATTAAAGAGTGTAGGGAGAGAACCTGGTAAACAGATCTTATTGTGACCTAGAAAAAGTCACTGAAGGATTATCTGTGGAATGGGGGAAAGACAGAGAAATCACTCACATTTCCTGTTTGAAAAAGATCCTAGTTTGACACAAAACCCATGCTTTCCCTTACTAAACAGTACTGATATTTACCCAAGACTCTTCTTCAACTATGCATAACAGTGGCACTAAAACCCTTTCACCAGCAGAGATGAAAAGCAAGAAGAGCTTTCCATCTTTGGTCTTTGGTTGAGGGGGGGAAATATAGCAAGCCTCTTTCTATTTATATATTGTTAAAATGAAGGGTACATTTGCATGTGAAAACTGCATTCGCACAATTTTTCACTGTTAAACCAAAGCTAACAGACAACAAGGCTGACAAATGGAATTTCAGTTTCCAGTGGAGTGACATCACCTGGTCTGTTTGGAGAACGTTTCGACTCACCTGTGACTAGAATAAGCCAATGAATATCCTCATATAGGTCATCAAGTACTTTATTGTCAATGGCGCCTGATCCTGGTGAACCAATTAACTGCTGATGCCTTTGTAACTGGCCATGAAGCCTCGTCACTCTGTCTTCTAATAAACTGAAGGAAAATATTAAAGCAAACTTGATGTATTTACATTTACACTAACTGCATGTGTGCACTGAAATGACTTCATATGACTGTGATACATTCAGAAATTATTCAAACTCTACCTTGTAAGAAGAGGTATACAGTGTTCGGCAGCGATTCTTCCTAACATGCCTACACTGGCCAGTTGGTCAGAAAACTGTTCTCTGTCATCCTCCTGAAGTTCACTTATTTCCTCGTCCTCTCTAGAGGCCACACCATTGGCAGTCTACGATTTTCAAAAAGTTATAAACATATTACATTGTGTAAATGAATTCTATAGTATTTTTCTTGTTTTCAGGAAATCAGATGATCTGTGATAATCGCACATAGATTAACATTTGTAGAAAAGCTGCTGAAAGAAACACTCAGGAAGAAAAGTACTAACCTGCATACAAAAAGACTGCAGCTACCTGATTACTGCCTGTTAACTATATTTCTTCTGCCTCTCTCACTATAATATCAAAAAAGGTACATAAGGAGCTATGCCAGATTGGACCAAACTGATCTAATCCATCACTCTCTTCCTATAACAGACAACCATATGTCTACATAAATATAATGAAGCAGACCATGAACACAATAGCTCCCTCACACCCAAGATTCCCAGCAGCTTGTAACAAGAGGCATACCACCTCTGTTACTACAGGTGATATATATCTATCATGATTATTAGCCATTAATTTCCATGAAGTTGACCAATTCCTTCTAAAGTCATCTGAGTTGGTGGTCACCAATGCATACAATGGTAGTGCATTCCACAGTTTCATAGCAAGTTACAAGATGAAAGAACTGAAGAATTAGACCTCCCCAATCCTTATGGTTATAAAGCAGTGCTGGGCAAAATGCAGCTCTTCAGATGCTGTTGGACTGCAATTCCCTGCATTCCTGAACAATGACTATGCTAACAGGGCCAATGAGAGCTGCATCCCAACAGCATCTGAAGTGCTAGACTTTACCCACTGTAGTATAGTGTACTTGTCTTGTGCCTATGAAACCAGCCTGCAACTAGCTTCTCTGTAGATTTATTTTAGTTGACTTGGGGCCTTTACAGACTGCCAGAAATAGTACAGCTTGAGGCCACTTTAACTGTCCTGGCTCAGGGAATCATGGGAATTGTATTATTTTTTTCTGGGACATTGATCCATCTCCGTCAGAGAGCCCTGGTGCCATAATAAACTACAGTTCCCATGATTCCTCAGCAGTGAGCCAGGACAGTTAAAGTGGCCTCAAGATGCACTATTTCTGGCAGTCTGTAAAGGCCCTATGTTGGCTTCTTCTTAGTTCCATTCTTTGACATGGGAATCGCCTACCTCACACAGATTGTGAAAATGAATTCTCCAATAATTTTAGCAAATGTGGCACAACAAAAATTCTACATAAACACACAGTGTTAAAGACATAGGGAAAATACCCATGCCCCAAAATGCTCCCAAGAAGGCAGAGTAAATTGCTGAGGCAAATACCAGGGACAGGACAGGCAGTTCAAAATCTGAATAACAACTCAAAAAACAAATAATCAAATCTGGAGTTTATAAATGTTTCAAAAGCAAAATGGTTGGTCTTCTAACTAAAATATTACAGTGCTCCTAAGATCAGTCTCTGTATCAGAGGATGGCGTGTGGCCAAAATAACACCAGTTTTTAAAAAAGGATTCAGGTGATTACTAGGAAACTATAGGTCAGTTAGCCTGAAGTCTGTTCTAGGTAAAAAAGGGGAAAGTTTTATTAGGGATAAAATCATCAAGCACAGAAAAGGGTAAGTCCTACTGAAAAAGCAATAACTGCTCCTGCAAAGGTAAGACCTGTTACACAAAACTTTAAGAGTTCTTTCAGCTCTTAAAACATGTGGGCAGAATGATACAGTAGTCACTGTGTACTTGGACTTTCAAAGGTTTTTGATAAAGTCTGACATCAAAGATTCCAGAACAAACTTAGCAGTCATCGGATAAGATAAGTAGCCCTCTCTTATGGATCAAAATTTTGTTAAAGAATAAGAAAACAAAAGCAGGACTAGTCAGTACTAGCAATGAAGGGATGTGAGATGTGGTGTCCCACAGGGCTCTCCATTGGGACTTTCTTATAAGCAATCTGAAGTTAGGGTGAGTAGTGAAGTGGCCAAGTTTGCTGATGGCACCAAATTATTTAGAACTGTGAGAATGATGTATTACAAAGAGTTCCACAATAATCTCTTGACATTTGGGACTTGGGCAGTAAAATGGCAAAATGAAATTCAGTATAAGCAATGCAGAATGATACAGGGCCAACAATTCCGCATATACAGTGATGGGCAAGCAGGGCCTAACAATTAAAGCAAACTGAGGCTGTGGCAGACAGTGTGATGAAAATGTCAACCTGGTACACAGCTGGGGTAAAAGAAGTGAATTTCATATTGGGTAAATTAGAAAGAGTATTGAAAACAAAGGTACCCATATCATACATAAATTCGTGTTGCAACACAATCTTGTTACCCCAAGACCAGACCCCTGATCACCCCTCATATTTAATATCAAGTTAATATTAAAAGGGATGCTGGGGTGAGTGACTTAGGAATGACCCCAGTGAGGAAGCATGACCACTTTACACTTGGAAAAACAGTCAGCATTAGCAAGAGAGCAAGGAAGGCACCCACCATGATGGAATCTCTCAAGGTACCAGCATAATCCCTTTTGTCTTTAGAGGGTAACAATGGGTCATGGCTAAAGGTGACTACTTGTTCATACACAGGACAGGGACATTCTAGCAAAGAATGCAAATCCCTCTGTCTGAGGTATTCACACCAATCACCCAAACATTTACTGCCAAGTCCTGACCATTCTTTTCCTCTTGGGAAACCATTTAGCAATCTAATTCTTTCATTCCTTGGTTTGTGCCCTCAAAACAAAGTTTTGGGGATAAATATTAGTGCTTAAACAGCAGGTCCTCAGTCTAGTTTACAAGCAGACAGTGATGCTATTGGTTTGACTGGACTAAACTCCTCAATATGCCTGCCACCACACTTGCCACAGTGGCTACTGAGCATTCTCCATTTTGAACTTCCATCAATTTGAACCATGATCCACAGACAGTAATGTATCGCCATTAGAAGGCCTCGACTATTCCACGTCTTCCACCTTTGTTTCTTAGTTCTTGTGTGTGTGCATGAGTATATGTGTTGTGTGTGGGTGTGTTGATTATTTCCTTAATAAAAATACAAAAACCTATTTGGAGTTGCCTCTGGAATTCTGTGTGATTTGGAACCAGTATACAGTCACCCCTCCATTTTCACAGACTTCAGATCCGTGTCCCTTGCATATGCGCAAGGGACAAATGGGAGGGGCTTCTATGAGTATGCCCCTGCACCCCATATTCAAGCCTATGGGACTTGAATATGCACAGGTTTCCATTTTCGCAGAGGGGTCAGAACGGATCCCCTGCGAAAACGAAGGGGCAACTGTGTACTGGGTTGCTATCCCAGGCTGCCTCTTGCCCCAGCCATACTATAACTCTCCTTTGAGCTATTATTCAAATTCCTAAATATATAAATTTGCAGGTCTCTCATGCTGAAAAAGTACTTTTTAATATTGGAAAAGACAATGAATATTACAATGTTTGGAACTTTTTAGCTTAGGAAAAAAGAGGGAAGGGAAGACATGACATAAACTTATACAATTATGCATGATTTCAAGGAAGTATAACCTCTTCCATATAATACTAGAAACTGGGATCATCCACTGAAATTAAATGGTGGGAGAGTGAGGAAAAATAAAAAGAAGTACCTCTTCACAAAACTGATGTTAAACTATGCTATTAACTTCCACAAGAAAATAAGCAGTTAACTGAAATCACAGGCTCAGTTCACAGAATCACTTAAAGGCAAAGTGCATTTTTTAAAAAGCCTCAAAATTGCCCCCCAAATGCCACCTAAGGATGGAAGAAAGCCAAAAAACATCCCCCATGTCCCCTAGGGGGCATTTGGGTGGGTTGTTGGTGTTTTTAAAGCGGGAGCAGGTGTGGTGTGGGGTATGGCTTTCCAAGGTCTTGTTGACTGTGTTAACTGCTGGCAGCTTGATTTCAACTTATGGCAACCTTTGAATGAGAGACCTTCAATTCATCCAATCATCAAAAGCCCTGCTCAGGTCCTGCAGACCTAGGGTTGTGGCTTCCTTAATTGAGCCCATCCATCTAGAATATGGTCTTCCTCTTTTTTTACTGTCTTCTACTTTGCTAAGCTTTATTCTCTTTTCTAAAGAGTCATGTCTTATGATATGTCCAAAGTATGACAGCCTCAGCATCTTGGCATCTAGGGAGAGTTCAGGACTTATTTGCTCCAGAAACTATTTGCTTTTTTAAGCAATCTACAGTAACTGTAGAACTCTTCTCCAGGACATTTCAAATGAGTTGATTTTCTTCCTATTAGCTTTCTTCATTTCCATCTTTCATAATCATACATAGAAAGGAGAAATAAGATGACTTGGTCATCCTAACTTTAGTATTCAATTATATATCTTGGCCTTTCAGGATCTTGCCTAGTTCCTTCAGAGCTGCCCTTCCAAGTCCTAATTTTCTTCTGATTTATTGACTGCAATCTCCATTCAGATTAAAGATTGAGCCAGATTAAAGACTGAATCTTTAATTCAGATTGAAGATTGAGATATTGAACAATTTCAATATCTTCACTGTCTATATTAAAATTATCTAAATAATCTGTGGTCATTATTTTTGGTTTTGGTTTTTAAATGTTCAACTGTAAATCTGCCTTTGCATTTTCTTACTTGACTTTCTTCAGTAATCTTTCCAGGTCTTTGCTATTATCTGCTGGTAATCTGGTGTCATCTGCATATCTTAAATTGTTGATGTTCCTTCCTCCAATTTTCATGCTTCTTTCCTCCAAGTCTAAACACAATATCATACTACGCTGTTATAGTGTTATTATTTTACTTTTACTGCTATGGCTGCTTCCTGTGGAATCCTAGCATTTGCAGTTTAGGGAGCTCTTAAGCCTCACTAAACTACAAACCCTAGAATGCCACAAGGGATGGCCATAGCACTAAAAGTAGAAAAGTGGTGCTATAAGAGTGTAGTGCAGTATTAATGTAAACCTGCTTAATGTATTATAGTTTCAGCATACAAGTTAAACAGACAGGGTGATAAGATGCAGCCTTGCCTAACCACCTTGCCAATTGGAAACCATTCAGCTTCTTTGTGTTCTTTCTTCATAGTAGTGTCTTGTCCTGAGTACAGGCTATGCATCAGGATGAACAGATGTTGTGGCATATCCATTTTTTTAAGAACAATCTATAGGTTTCCACGATCTATACATTCAAAAACTTTACTATAATCTATAAAGCATAGGCTTTTCTTCTGAAATTCTTTGCTGAGCTCCATTGTACAACATAAGTCTGCAATGTGATTTCTAGTGTCTCTTCCCTTCCTGAACCCAGTTTTTACATGTGGTATTTTTGTTCCATATATGGGGAAAGTCTTTGTTCTAGAATTCTGAGCAATACTTTGCTTGCATGAGAAATTAATACAACGGTCCTGCAGTTACTGCAATCCCTGGTGTCCCCTTTCTTTGGGGATTAGGATTATAGTGAGCATTTCAAAGGGCTGATGCAGCTCAACAGTTGCCCATGCCTGATCTTAAACATGGAGAATAATGAATGAATGACAGACTCATGTTCCTTCCCAGGGACATGGTTTCTCTTTCTGTTTCTTTTTTAAAATTAGCCATATTTAGTCATAAAGGTCAGACAGGAAAAACACTTGCTTTCAAACCAGGATCAAAACCTCACTTCAGACCATGGATTCTGACACTGGTTTCCAGAGATAGCCCTATGCACACTTTTCCAATTCCCACTTCACAGCAAAGTATACTCCAATTGTAGGAAATCTGCAACCCTCCAGATGTTCTTGAATTGCAAATCCTAATAGCCCTAGTCAATGATAAGGAATGCTGGGAACTGAAGTCCAATAACATCTGGAAGATGCATGATTCCCATCCCTGCTATACTTAGTACTAATCAGGAAACAGAAAGGGAAGTTGTGTTAGGAGAGGGTATAAGTCTTTGACTTGTTTAAATACTTCTAAAGTGAGCTAGAATCAAACAAGAGAAAATGATGGAACTAAACTCAATTGTTAATTCCAACCACAGTATACTCACTGAATGAACAGAACTCATATAAGTGTTGGCTCATCAAGGTTCCATTGATTTAATGGGTCTACTCTGGTAGGGACTGGCACCTAGATGTCACTCACCCACAGGGTTTATACCACCATATTGATACAGAGTCTATACTTCTAAAGACTGCCAATGAATACCAGATGCTGTAAGCTATATTTCATATAAAGGAATGGCAAAACCACCTCTGAGTATTCCTTAACTAAGAAAACGCTATGAAATTCATGGAGTCGCCATAAGTCGACAGGTGACTCAAAGGCACATAAACACATACTGTTCAAAAATGATGTCCATGTTCACAATTCAATTTTTTATAAGTACCACTTTCATTTACTTCTTCTCAGAATTAACTGAGATGGTGCTTCTTTAAATCTTACAGGTTGCTTGTGCATGGTACAAAACACATTGTTATGTGATCCACTTCATCATTGTTTCAGCACCCACAATAAAGCATGAGGCAGCAGCATGATCAACACCTCTATTCAGCCAGAGCTTGAACCATGTGATACTCAACCCGTATGATTTAGTGAGCCCATTCCTTGTAATTATACAAATAACTAAATCAGTTATACTTATACCATGAAAGTGGGGCCAATCTCTCTCTTTAAATTACAACTATTATGTAACATACCATAGTTATACCCTAATGATCAAAACAAGGAATTATTCTGTGACTCCTTTCTTCCACGTTTTGTTTAAAACAAATAGTAAGAATGTTGGACACTGGATCCAAGTCATGCCTCATCTCTGAAGGGCTCTTTCAGCCCTATCTCCCTTAGGCAAACGGTCAAATAATGCTCTTAACAACTTCAAAGCCTCAGCTGTTTACTGAAGAGTGTTCCTCTATTTGAAAAGCCTAGTTGTTGCTTTGATAGTGAACAAGCCCAACTCTACCATGTCAGCTGCGGCTTTTAAACGGTTACTCATGAGATAATCATCTTATCTCACAGGACCTCATGAATTAAGCTCTGTAAACAAGTTATGCTAAGACTGCCAAGTAATGGATTCAAAGAACCCATTTATGACATTTTGTCTTATAGCCCACAGTGGCACAAAGACCACTAGCTGGGCTTTAGGTAAAATTTGTCAGAAGAGAAGCACAGTAAAATAGCTCCTTGTAGATACCATATCTCAAGGAAGCCACACCAGAATCTGGCAACATTACAAAAACTGCATCTCTTTTTATCACTCAAAATGCCCCAGAGGTGTGCCATCTTCTCCTGGACTCTTGGACCCTAAAGCTAGAATTATCAAAAGATATAACCTTAATAATGTTGCAGCATATTAAAGATCAAGCTAGACTCATAATATTCACAAAATACTAGACAATCGGACTCTGGCTCCTTAAAAGTTTTGAAGGACAAACTAAGAAAGCTGCATGAGCTTTTATTCATAGTTATTTACAGTTACAACTGTTGCTTCTTCTAGTACACTATTTTAAAGCAGTAATCCTTTTAGTTTTGCCAGCATAGTTACACTGCTGGTGGCAGCAAAGGCAACAGCAGCAAAATGATATATACTGTGGGTCTCAGGAAGAAGATGACAAAGGAGAGGAAAAGGCAACAAAGGGCCTTTGCAGACTGCCAGAAATAGTGCAAATTGAGTCCACTTTAACTGCCCTGACTCAGTGCTAGGGAATCATGGGAACTGTAGTTTATTGTGGCACCAGAGCTCTCTGACAGAGAAGGCTCAATGTCTCAGAAAAAAATACAATTCCCATGATTCCCTAGCACTGAGCCAGGGCAGTTAAAGTGGACTCAATTTGCACTATTTGCAGTTATTGCAGGAAGACACTGTCAGCTTCAAACTGCCCATTTCTGAATGCTTAGCTTCCAGAGACTCCTCAAACACAAGGCATTCTGGGAGAGATGGCTTAGACAATTGCCAACTGTCTGAGCATCTCTCCTGAAGTGCCTCAGCTCTGAGGAACCCCATCACCCACACCCTCAAAGCCTGGCATTTGGAAACAGGCAGCTCAGAGAAAGCAGCTTCTGCAACTGACTCCCTGACTATTTATTTATTTATAAAAATATTTATAATCTGCCCTTTATCACGGAATAAAGAGTGATGCACAGATAAAACAATAAACAATTCCAGCTAAAAACAAGAGAATAGTTTAAACAGATAAAAACATATTGAACAAGATAACTTAAAACAATGTAAAATTAACAAAACAATTAAATAAGCTGTAAAGAGGAAGTGCAGTGACCATCATAATGGACCATGACACTAGCACAGTGCATCAACAGCATTCCAGCCTGAGTGCCCTGGAGAAGAGATGGTTAAGAGGTGATATGATAGCCCTGTTTAAGTATTTGAAGGGGTGTCATATTGAGGAGGGAGCAGGCTTGTTTTCTGCTATTTCAGTGAACAGGACCCGGAGCAATGGATGCAAGCTACAGGAAAAGAGATCCCAGCTCAACACTAGGTGGCAAGTCCTGACAGTAAGGGCTGTTCGACAGTGGAACACTCTCCCTGGAAGAGTGGTGGAGTCTCCTTCTTTGGAGGTCTTTAAACAGAGGCTGGTATGCTTTGATGGAGTGTTCCTGCATGGCAGGGGGTTGGACTGGATGTCCCTTGTGATCTCTTCCAACTCTATGATTCTATGATCTTTTGTGGTTGTGTTTTATTTATTCTTCAAGTTTGCTTTAGCTAGGTTTTGTTAAATACCCATTTTTACTATAATCCACCTTATCCAACTAAATTATGGTTTAACGTATCAGAATGTTTATTTCAAAAAAAGCCAGCCAAATTGCTCTGCATCCCAAGACTTTCCACATCAAGAACTTACCAAATTCCTTGTACCATCAGGAGCAGCTAAATGGCACTGGATGTAAGAATTAAAAACCTGAACAGCATGTTGAGTAAAGAAGCCTTTATGGAAATGTTTATCATCTTGCACCAAAGTAAGCCAAGATTCCAAAAGCTTGTCATAGGCTTCCATATATACCATGTCATCTTTGTCAAGCTAAGGAAATAGAACAGAAAGATTTGTTATCATAATGTTGTTCAATCTCTCATCAAGTAAGAATGCAAAGGCAAAGCATTTTTATTAACACACAAGTGTATTGCATTCAAATTATCAACATATATACACAATAATTCATATTTATCTCAATATATCCATAGCTGGCATTTTGTAGTAGTAGTAGTAGTAATAATAATAATAATAATAATAATAATAATAATAATATCTTTCCTGCCTCTCCTCAAAGTTCAAGGCAGGGTACAGAATGTTAAAATACAAAACACAATTAAAAACACATAAACCCACAGATAAAACACAATACTATAAACCCATTAAAATACACTCATAAGAGTACATATACCAATTAAAAAGTCATGATTTAAAATGGAATAATTTTAATTTTCATGAGTCTGAATCATCTAAAACAGGGGTGAACAAAGTGCAATCCATGGGGTGCATGAAGTCCCCTTGCCCCCAAATGCTGCCCCTTTAGGGGTGCCCCACGAATACAGCCCCCTAGCTTCCCAGAGTTGCCCACCCCTAATCTAAAAGTACACAGAGGGTGGGTTACACAAACAATTTATTCTACTCCCCCACCCACCCACTGCAACCCTTTCCCAGGTTATGCTCCATAGTATTAAACAGGGTAAGCATTACAGAAGGTAATCCCAAGCCATGAACGCAGGAGCTTTCAGGAACACAGGAGGCTACAGCAGGAAGAAGAAGATGGCAAAGATGTCCCACTTTGGAAGAGGAACTCTGTTTAAGATTCTTAGGTTCCAGTTCATTTACAATAAAATAAACTGACTAGGTAATTTTAATGAATATGACAGAACTTAAGGATTGTTCAGACACTTTTTAATTAACAACTTTTTTTTGTAATGAAGATAATTAACAATCACAAATAAGAAATTAATTAAACACAGTGCCCTTCATAGTAATAAGTAAGCTTGATTTTGGCAAAATAAAACAACTCCAAACTTAAACATTTATCTTCTGAACCAACAGCAAAAATCTAGCAGGCATCTAATGGGTAGCTCACCAAATAATTTCCTTATGAAACTGCATCTGACGGGACTGACTTCAGAGTAGACAGTACCACCACAACTTCCTGAATGCAGCCAATCTCACCATGTTTATACTTGGATGGAAGACCACCAGAAAACACAAGCGAGTAGAGTAAGGGAATGTCTAAAATCCTAGAAAGCCATTGCTGCTATTCAGAGTTGACAATATTGGGCTGGATGGACAAATGGTTTCACTCTGTATAAGTATTGAATACTGTGAAGTATTAACAGTGCACTCCAATGCACAGCAATATAGGAAGGTGCTGTTCATTGGACTGCACTGTTAATACTTCACCAATTCAGAGTTACAAATTTTGGCTTACATTAGTAGACAGAAATTATTTCTGCCTGCCAAAAAACCATGAACTCCACTAAGTTGAGAAGTACCTCATATCACTGAGGTATCAGAAAGTTTTTGGCATCAGGTGAAAACAATTCCATTCTACCAGATCATTCAATAGTGGGATAGCTGAAGAGTGGAATATATTATATCTGACAAAAAATTTTTTAAAGCTGGATGTTATAGTGATGATGCCGTGCCCATTTTTTTTCTATTTAACTAAATGCTGTTAGAAGGGATCCAAAAAAACATTAGCTTGTTCAATAACCCTGTTGCATGCTTCCTGGCTATTTATTTAGAACACACGTTCAAAGACTCTTTGGGCACAAGGACATGCTGTCTTTGGGCATGAGGACATGCTGTTGAAGTACAAACCTATAAGATAGAAAGAACTGCCAGTGCAAAATACTCTGCACGGAATTCAATACCCATCTGGTTTTTTGAGACATAGTCATCTGTGACCAAAAAATTCACAACCAAGAAAACTACATGCTACAAGTTTTTACATAAGCAAATCATAATTCCACTAGTTGCATTTTGGCCTATAGTGACAATACAACTTTTGGGGCCTGAAAAGATGGATGGAAGTGACGGAGGAGAAGTCTGACAAAAGATTAATTTGGCATGAACAAATGTACCATAGTGGGCATTGACTGATCTCTCAGTGCTTATTTCAAATTATCAACCCTAGGACAAAATGCATTAGGCCACAATGAACAAGAAACTCACTACCTAAACACACAAGATAGTACACATGAATACAAGAAATCTCTAATAGATGCGGGGGATCAAATAGCACAAACTTAGAGCTATGAAGCAGAGAGTGGGAAAATCAATTATTAAGCCTGACACCGAAAAAAGATATTGTCATAAAAGGGCATTCAGTGTGCAGAGAGCACTGATTTAGGAGTATATCCACACCACAGAATTAAAGCAGTTTGACACCACTTTAATTGACATGATACAATCCTACAAAATTCTGGGACTTGCAGTTTGATGAGACACCAGAGCCTTCTGACAGATCAGGCTGAATACCTTACCAAAGTACAAATATCAGGATTTTGTAAACTAAAGTCTTGGCATTTAAAGTGGTGTAAAACTGCTTTAATTTTGCAGTGTGGATACACCCTTAGTCTCTGCCTTCATAATCTGCAAGCAGAAAAGCATGCCGGCTGCCCAAGGTATGCCCCGCATCCAGCAACTGTCCTTGTCAACTGTGTAGATAAATGTTCAAGACGTATTTTGTGCCCATATCATGTCTCATTCACTCAGTAATTTTTACTGGACAAGTTATCTTTATGTACTTATGAAAAATCATATCTCAGTTCTGTCCTGGCAGTTTCCACAGCTGTGAACAGCAATTCTGTGAATCTCTTTTAAATAAATTACACTTACAGGGCTAGTACAGCTGAATACTCTGCCCTTCTAGCCCTTGGGTCTACCTAAACTCAGCTCTGTGAGATTTCCCAGCAGGTTCTGGAGGTATCCAGAAGGCTGAAGTGGAGAGCACCACCTCCACATACCAGTTTCTGCTGTTCTTCAAACAGTTATCCAGAGCTGGATTGTGCCTGCAGGCCATAGAAATTGCATGTGCATTTTTTGCATAAACTATCAGGAGTCTGCAGAAATGCTAAATTGTTTTAGGCAATCGAAAGAGAGCACAAGAGAATGCTGGAGGAAATACACAGGACTTTTGGTTAAAAACTATTCCTGTTCGTGTCTGGTTTGTGCAATGCAAGCACACAGTTCTCATTGTACTCAGATGTCTGAAACCACAGACAAAATATCGAGTACAGGGTGGGGTGGGGTGGATGGAATACCTTTAATATATTTACCTAGCATTTACTGACTTTTCTTTTCAGTTTATAATATTGTTTGATAAGGAGCATGATGATTCTACCTTATATAAACCAAAATAAAACCACATGTCACTGCCACAATACCACAGGCTTTTATAAAAAGATATATCAGACTAATCATCATGTTCAACAGGCTCACAATCTTTATGTACTGTATAGATGTTGCAGGCCTAAATAATTATACCAACTTTTTCTTCATTGGACTATCTTCTTGCTGTCAAATGTATTATACTATCTCAAGTTGTTAAAAATATTTGGAGGAGGTGGAAGAGAATGAACCACAGCAGTGAAAGGAACAAATATATGTATGTGACACTCTCCAACTCAGCCCAACAATGTCCAATAATGTCCATATAACTGTTTCTTGGAAGCACACTAAAGAGATTACTTAGCCAGAACTAATGATCATTGGAAACTTTAGGAGGAAAAACTGTGAGAACTGTTCAATTTGCCGGAGGCAGCATAATTCTTTCATATCACGATTCTAGTTGTTTCATGTTAAAATGTTTTTAAATCCTCTCAGGTAAACTTCAAAAGACAGTATGGTCAAGAAAGGGCTCAAAATACAATTTAAATATGTGGATTCATGTTAAAGGTTCCAAGGTTCAACTGGAACTAAATGCTAAGCCCATATTGTCTCACATTTCATTAGATGCTCTCAAACTAAGCTCACTTCCACATAAAACAGCTATGTACACAGATGCAATTCATTTAAGCTACTGCAAATCTATTTAACATTTAGGAGGAAAAACCTATATGGTAAACTAGCCTAAACTTTTTTGGTTTTACACAATTTTAACAATTAAAAGCCAGAATTTTGAAGCAAGGCTTTTGACGTTCAAAATTGGCACTTACCACTTCTTCCAAGGCAGCACTTCTCCCAAAAGAGCAAGTCAGGTGTGTGAGGCAGTTAACGAATGAAGAAAAAAGTTCATTTGGAATGGCTGTTAATATATTGCGAGGAAATACAGTGATCAAGTTGCTGATTATGCTTGATATTCCCACTGCTTCCGAGTCCTCTATCTCGATTCTGTAGATCAAACATTTTATACAAAGAAAAAGTCAATAATTCCACTAGCACATTCAAATCAGGATTATTTGTGGTTTTCTTCAGAAAGATCCCTTTAAGCAGTTTTATGCCACAGTTCAAGCTACAAAAAAACAAAAGTCCCTCCCTCCTTCCCTCCCACAGCAAACCTAAATTCTAGGAAGCAATCGTATTCCGTACCCATTGATAGTGCTGAGCAATCCTTCAATGAAGTGAGCTAAATAATCGACTTGAGAACTTTCGTCTGGAAACACCGGCCCATGTAGCGAGGCTAGCTGGGCTAAGCACTGCAGTGAGTCTTGTGCCATATCTGTGTCTTCTCTAATTTTTCGATGCACCTTTTCAGAAATGAAAGGGTTAACACCACATCAGGAGGTAGGGAGGAGGAAATAAGATGTTCTTTTACTATACAGTCACATGGCCTACGACTCCTAAAGAGGAGCACACGCACACAGAGTTTATTCTAGTTTCCATTAAATGTGAAATAAACAGTCTATTATTCCTAACCATGTAAACCTTCCAAGCTGCCCTCTCAATATACCAACTTCATAAGCCATATTTAATTAATCAAAGCCAGCATTTCACTAGGACCTACCTACATGCTGAAATGTCTATGCATGTCGAGTCTTAGAGAGAAGCAGATGCCAGCCAGTCAGACATGCTGCTACTTCTAAAAACAGCAATAATGACAGCCATCTGTATTATGCTAACTATGCCTGGGCTACAGAGTCTTGCTAAAGTTAGTCGACAAGTTCAATCAAGATTATATAGATGCTTCTTTAGCAGAGGTAAACACAGAATCTTCAAGAAAACAAATGCATTTCATATAGTGAAATTTTCCTTTTCTTTTAAAGACCGCTCTTAAATCTTATTGCAATAATCAGGATTTCGTCCCTTGTTGGCATTAACTTCCTTACAAGGCCCTTGCCAACAATAAATCATCTTAGCAAACATTTGTTTGTTCACTGATCATTTATCATGAAATAGGGACACCAGGGGACTTATTTTAAAAGAAATTCTTGGATGCAAAGTAGAACAGCATCTGGAATTCAGCATCAGGACATACTAGTCTTAAGGTTCATTACAATTATACAGAATAACACTGTGCTTAGTCATTATCAAACAAATTGGTTGACGTCGCTACAATGCATCCAAGTAACAATAATGACAAATAAAGCTATTTAATTACCTTTTTATTACTATATTTATACAGCAATTCCATAATGCAAGTATTTGTGCAGCTCAGAAAATGAATATAGCATTGAGACAAAATGATGGAAAGGAAAGGTGAGGAAAAAGAAGACATCTAATAGCACCTCTCAAACAATTCATTTTAACATGAGTTGTCATTGATTTAGTTCATGTTTTAAATTGGTTAATCTTAAATGTGCTGCTAGATTCCTTCTTTTCCCCCTTCTTTTTTATTCTGCAACCAACTAACCCAGCTACCATTTTGAAAAATAAAGTAATGAAAAGTATTTAAAGTAAATTGATTAAAAAATCAGATTTTTCTAACAGAGGTTTTATTTTTATTTAATGTATTTTATTTTTGAACATCATCACAGAAAGCTAAAATAGTTTTAGATTAAAAATTAGATATGACCATAACGTATAGATTCTCTTCCTGTAAAGACACACTTTGAGTTTTGAGACAAAACTAGGTTCAATACAGCCATTCATATTGTTTTTGACTTATTAATCCATAGACTGCTTGAATTGATTTACAAATGATGCAGGTAAATTCTACAAACAAAGCATTTGTTAGAACAAGAGAGAGTTTATTTTAGAGCTAAAATGATCACAATTTCATCAGTATGGGTGATATTTAACAAGATTTAATATTTAGCAAGTATTTTAAGTGTGTCTCATGAAAAGTCCTAATTTTTGGAATCAGAATGTAAGCTTTTTAAACTGAAGGCTTCCTAAAAGAAAATTATATTAGAAAGGGTTAACCTGTAGCCTCAAAAACTATTTGCTTGAGGAGGTTTCCCAGCTGACAGTAGCAACTGTCTGGGTTGTCTAGACAGCTGTTCACTTTGTGTGCAGCTGTTAAGTAGTCTGCCAGTAAATTTTTCACCTTTTTGAAAATGCTCTAGTGAGATTTTTTTAAAAATTACAAGTAACTATGCACGCACAACAACTAAAGCTGCTTGAATTACAAAAGGATACAAAAGATTTAGTATCTTCATCATCTAGTTTTAAATACACTTCTTGGCTTTGAAAGCAATATCCCCAAATGCCAACAATACAGAATTCTATTTTGGGAGATAAACCCAAACTCTTTTCTACATAAATTTCCCTTAATGATTAAAGAAATGCTCCTTTCCACTAACTTCTAAAGAACTGGAACTTTTCATTAAGTAATGCTGCAACATATTTTTCAAGAACAAGGCTCCATTGGATGTAGACAGAACTGGGCTACATGTTTCCTGAAAAGGAAACAGATAATCTTCATGAGAAATGCTACTGGGGAGTCAGCTTTATGTAAAAGAGCCATATGCACCCTTTTCGTGAGTGACAAACACATGAGACAAAACAAATACATTTGCACCTGCCCCCTACTATAGTGTAAACACAAGTTTCCTACCTGGAAATATTATTCACATAGGAAATTGCCAATGGGAAACAGTGCTAAATTGTTTTTGATTTTGCTATACTGCATGAGCATGATGCCTTCCTGGAGAGCAGGATGAGATTAGAGTGCTTTTTACTACTGACAGTTTGATTGATACTGCAGAATCTCATTGAAATTTTTAGACTGTTTGGTTTGAAATCCCTCTCCCCATTCCACAAATCACTTACTTACGGATGGAAATTAAATAAACTTTCACTACTCAAGCAAAATCTTTGAAGCAACAATGTCAACCAACTGTGCAAAAATATATGTACTAGTGTTAAGGGTGCTATCTGGGGGATTCTGGAAGCTGTAGTCCTTTCCAAAACTAACCTTCCCATGCTCTAGTTAAGATTTCAATCATTCTCATTCTACAAGCTGAGTTTTCCATTCAGTGAGCACAAATACAGGCACATCATCAGCATCTAATGAAAAACAATGGAACCTATGGAAATACTGTTTGGAAAAGCACAAACTTATTTGTACAACTCTTACCTGAATTCCTTCTATTGCATCCAAGAGGGAGAGAAGAAATCCAACAACAATCTTAGAAAGATGTAATAAGTAGCAAAAGAAGTAGCAGCAGAAGATGACGGTGATTTTTTTTGCTACTAAATTAGCATTGCAGGAGAATAGGACTTACTGTGAAGAAAAGCTCCATGACTCTGCTGTCCAGGAGGGTCTCACGCCAGGACTCTGTTGGCTTTAGCATCACATTTTGTGAGGATTCGAACATAGCTATATAATGTCTGCCTAGTTATCTGGTGTCAAGGTCAACAACAACATTCCAATTTAGATTTTTTTATATAAAATAAATCCCAGATACAACAGGTCCCATTCAGAAAGAATGCAATGGAAACAAACTTTAAGCCTCTTCACATACACAGCATAATTCATGCATGAGGACAAGGAATAAAAGGTATTAAGTACTGAAAAAAAGAATGCCCTAGGAATGCCAGATAACAGTTTGATCACAATGACGAGACATTCCACAGTGGCACAATCGCTTTAATAATCATTCCAATGAGACAGGAGGAGAAAGGAAAATAAAAATGATACCACACACAACAGGTATGCAAACTTGTGTAAAACATGCTTTCAAAACATTTAAAAATGTTTCCAGCTGTTTTTACAAGCTAGCTATATAGAAATTTAAGACAAGTCTTTTTAAATCTGTGTAAGCAGGCTGGCATGCTTTGCACAATTAACATATGTCAAGTTCCCATTTTGCAGAAAAACTATATGGAATAAAACTTGCATATTTCAAACTGGAGTTTTACAGCCCAGTCCTATAAATATTTGCTCAAAATGAAATGCTGTTGATTCCATTAGGGATTGCTTCCAAGTAAATGACCAGATAGGAGCTTTAGGATCTGAAATAAAGGGCATCCAGTAAATTTGGTGAGGCTACTGTTCCAGAATAAGCAACACTCCTATAAAATAAGAAACACCGAACAAACCTAATGAAAAGAATTGTTTATAAAAATACAAGTGTGTGTGTTTATCTGTCTATCAGAGCCATAAAATCAAAACATCTGAAACTTGCTATACACATTAAAGTGATCATTGGGAAGTGTACCCAGGGGTTATTTGGTTTATTAATTTTAATATGTCTCTGTTTTGAAAACTTCAGTCACTAGGTGGCTGATTTTTCTAACCAACAGATAGCCTTACAGCTGATAACAGTTTTAAGTTAGGAGACTACACTCAAAAATAGTGACTCTATTGTATAGGTCTGCTCCCTTTCACTGCTGCTGTGGGACAGTCCTCCACAGATGTGGAGTGGAGAAAGCCCACTCTAAGGGAACTATAAGGGTGCACTATGGTATCAGGTATATTTCTCATCCAAGTAGATATAGCTTCTTTCAGATGGGGTGGACAAAATAGCTGCAACTCTGAAGTCTGAGTGACTTTGGGGGAAGCAGACGGCGCAAGCGCCATCTTCAGGGCAAAGAAGGGGAGGGGCAGCCACACGCTGGGCACTCCAACCCCTTCTTGAAGACATCGTTGGAGCGCCGGGCCTTCCGCACGGTCGGGGCTCCGAGGATGCCTTTCCACTGCAGCGTCCGCACATGCTGCAGCGGAAGAGCCGCCAAAGGTGCGCTGGCAGCCTTTTGCGGCGCACCTTTGGCGATTTGTGGAAGGAGCGCTATTTTAGCGCTCCTTCCTGGGGCAGCAAAGCTGCACCGCGGGGCCAAGGTGTGCGGATACCTCGGCCCCGATCCACAGCTTCCTGGGGCGGCCCACAGCCGCCCGTCTGCTTCCCCCCTTTGTTGTTAGAACCTTCCAGTTGACTTTGCCTTGCGGTGATCCTATCATAAGGTTTTCTTTATTCACAGGGGGTTTGCCATTGCTTTCCTTTGAGGCTTAGAGAGTGTGACTTGTACAAGATCACCCAGTCAGTTTCCGTGGCGGAGCAGGGATTTGAACCCTGGGCTCCCCAAGCCCTTCTTCAACACTCAGACCACTACATACTATATAATCCTATTGTATATTTATTTGTGCAATGAGAATATGCATTGAACAAATATATGAACATTTACATTCAAGACTAGCCAAGTTATAAAAATATATTAACGGTCAGAATACTATCTGTGACACATGCATAGCCTAACTTCCCATTGTGTGGGGGCATTGCCTTTTTTGGTCATTGCAGAAGGAGGTAAACAGTGCCTTCTTACACAACAGTCATCCAGGCAACCCCATCTTAAAGGTTTTTGGGCATGCTCTCATGGCCAATCAATGTTTGGGGGTGGGTGAGTGGAGGTACAGAAGTCTTGAGTACCATTCATCTGCTGTTGCACAGTCCGAGAAAAGCTCACTCCCCTGGATCTTTAGTGCACTCACTGGGTATTCCTTTTTCTGACCTGCATAACTGCAGACAGATGATGACCAGAAATTCACTGTCCCCCAGCCACTGATTGTGAATACACAACCTGACACATTCAAACTGGACTGTATTGTCAACAGCAGTGAACGTCCAGTGGAGGCAGCTTGGCATAGATATCTCTGCTCCCCTGGTCATTGAACGAGGTCTTGGACAATACATTAAACATCTGTCAGCTATCCAGAATGCTATTTGTGTCTCACCCTATTGTATTTGTCACCCATATAATTTTATCCCTTTTTCCCCAAAATAAAGCTGGAGAAAGTGTCATGTTTTAACCATAAGCATAAAATCTCTTGGCTAACATAAATGTCTTATTAAAATACACCGTACTGCTTTTGAGGGTGACCAAAAATCCAGGACACTTGGTTAGTTTCAAACTTATAGCTGTAAATTACATGCTACTAGAAAAAAATGGGGGGGGGGGAGCTTGAAAATTACAAGCAATATCACATAGTGCAACAATTTTAATGTTTAGAGGATGCAACTGGTTTTACTATTATTTTTCATTCTAAAAATGAAAATCAAATAATGGTGCAAGATTTAAAGCAGGGTGGGAAACAGTTGGAGGCTAAGGGGTCCAGGAGACCTGGGGGGTGGCACCCCGCAACAAAATAAAAATGTTGACCCCCAAATGATACCAAACACCTTTAGACTGCATGAGGGGCACTTCTTTTGCCCCTGCCATTTTAGGCTTATGGAGGTGCTTTTCCCTTCCTTTAAAAAAAAAACAACAACAATCTCCTCCTGGGCCTAAAATTGCTCAGACAGATCAAAAATACATCAAAAATGCTTCCACACACCATCAGAGAGTATTTTGGGGTATGGAGCAAAAAAAGCTTTTCAAAGTTTTTTTTTTTAGCCCCGAAGGAATCATGCAGCCCTCATGCACCCTTGTTTTAAAGAGATTCAATGTTTCAATCACTGTTTTTAAAATACAGAATTGACTATCAAAAAAACAGCCTCCATAGGAATCTCAAGGTACTCTTTAAACCTATCTAAAGTTATTACAATCTGACCAATCAATCAATCTGATAAGTTAGTAAAGGCACACCTCAATTAACAAAGCCTCTGACAAAGACTTTTTTTTTTGGCAGTCTTTTCACACCAGCCCAACCCAGCCTTTCCTTCTCTTTCCTTGTCCTCTGCCTAGCTGGATGAGTTTAGCAGCATTGACATTTGCAGGATGGTGAAGGAGGGATGAAGAAACACAAACATTCAGTATCAGGGTGTAGAATTGTGTCTGCAGTAAACAATGTTATAATGTTTAAGCTGTGAAAGAATGGGATTCTACTCTATTTTATCCTACTGTAGCAGTATTTGCCTGCCTACAACAGGCAAGGTAAACAGTCACTGCCTCCATAATCCCTTACTGAGCATGTGTGAAGAACAAACCCAAGCGAAACAGGGAAATTAGATAAGCCTACTTCACCAGCTGCCCTCACCATGTTTTAAAAAGCATAGATCTAATCACCAAAATGGAAATCATAAGAAAAGTGGAGGTTCATGAAAGAAAAAACACTAATCCTTCAATACATTTTGGAAGTAGCTTTCAAGTGGTCTGTAGCAGGTGCAATTTTTAAGAAAAACTTATGCAAGGTTTACCTATCTGTTTGTTTCATGAGTGTATATTGTTAGTTTTGGATAAAAAGTTTGCTGAAGCATGCTGAACTGCTGCTCTTTTTTTCTGGTGTAGGAATATATCCAAATGCTTTCAATTATTTCTGCCTCTGGTGCCAAATTCTTCTATTACAGAAGTAATGCCCAGGAACAAACCTAATTTGTTAACTGAGGTATACCTGTAATCTTTCTAAAGTAATAGTTTATTGTTCTGCTATGAAATTATTCACTCTCCCCATAGAATGGTCCATATGGCACCCCTCTTGAATCCCAATATGATGTTCTTGACTACCACCCCTCCCCATCCCTGCACTGGCTCCTTGTTAATACCTTCAAAGCCCTACTTGGCTTTGCTCCCCCTTTCCTTTCTATGTTGTTATATCTCATTATACTTGCGCTCTCATGGGGGCTGCAGGATTCTGGGAGCTATAGTCAGGGGAAAAAGAACCTTCCCCAGGCTTTGGATATGGGATCTTTCTGCCCTCAAAGACTGTTTGTTTGTTTGTTTTTTAGTCTTCTGATGTACTAGCACTATTTTTATTTTTAAATGCCAGAAAGCATTTTGTAAGCTTTTATTTTCATATTTACGGTTGCTGCTCTGCAAATGTTTACTGTTTCATGAGGAGTTACTGCAGTCCTTTACTGCTTCATTGACTTTTTTTCAACTACACTTTTTATTGTTATTATAGTGATTTTTTTTAATAGTAAGCAATCTTGGGAATTTATTATGATAGGAAAGGTGAGTTATTAATCTCTCATTCATACACACACACAAAGTGTATAACCACAAATCCTCTATCTATCTATCTGTCTATCAATCTAGGTGTGTGTCTGTGTTTATGTATCCCTTTTGGGAGAAAGATGGTACACAAATGAAATAATATATATATATATATATATATATATATATATATATGAGAGATTTGTTGTTATACACTAGTCTGAGTGTGTGTGTGTGTGTGTATTTATATAGATACAGATTGATTGATAGATAGACTATAAATACTAGCGTATAACCACAAATCCTTTAGAACCAGGAACACTAATGAAGCAGCCTAAGGCTGCATGAAGCCCCCAGGGAAAGGGTCTAGTACCACCCCTGGAACTCAGCTGATCCCCACAAGCTTCTCCCCCATCCTGGTTGACTGGGCCACTCTCCCCTGAAGAAATATCAGCTGAAGCAACATTCCCAGCAGCTCTGGGAGACTTTAAAGTTTTGTTTTGGGGAAGAGGGCACTGTGAAACAACAGCCACCCCAAAACAACAACAACCCAGCAACAACAATAACAAACCCACTAAATGCCCCTAAAGAACTTCACTTCAGGTCACCCAAAATGGCAACTGCAATGTCTTCTTTCTGGAGTGACCAAAAATCATGTGACCTAGCAATCTGATTCTAACTCACGTGGCTGGAACTGATGGCCCAAATATGCTTGCTTCAGGGTGCCATCAGCGCATGGTGTTTAGATGCCGCACATCACGATGAGCTGAACGGCCACCCAGACATGGGCGGCTTCAAGGCGCTCCAGCGGCGCAACATTTATATGCTGCCAGAGTGGCTTCAAGCTGCCATGGGGTCATGGCAGGGCAGCAAAAGCCACCTTTTTGCCAGCCAAAGAAGGAATGGATAATTTCTGCTTCTTTTTCGGCCAGGTTGAAGGTGGATTGGGGCTGCAGAGTGTAGTTGCTGGAGCCCCAATCCATCTTTGGAAGGTGAGGCTTCAAGCCACCTCTTTAGGGCCATCTGTTTCAGCCCATAATCATTTCCAGTTCTGGTATGCAACACAAAACTAATTTTTGACAACACAGTAAGAATTCTGAAACTTTTTTGTCAAGAGAAGGTGACATTTATTAATACGTTATCTTTAAAAGGATATGATTAGGAGGAAGAAAATTCCAGCTTAAGACTTGATTAGCTAGTGCAAGATAACGCTGAAAGACTGAAGACAGTTGAGCATTAAGATTTTCACGTCGACTGAATTCTTGCAGAACCTCTACTGTGAGCATGAAAATCTGACGGAGATCATCCTCCTAGGCAAGGTAAGAAGAAATATTTAGTCATTTCTTACTCACACCTAATGTAAACTCTTAGACTAAAAAAATGAACAACTAAAAGGTTTGTTTCTTTAGCATATTCTATACAATCCAAACATGAGAATTATACCATTGGTCCACCTCAATCAGTATAATCTAATCTGAGAACAGTGATTCTCCAGTTTTTGAGAGTTTTCCCTCAGCCCTAATTGGAGATGTCAACAGTTGAACTCAACACCTTCTAAATGCTAAAAATATACATTGAGCTATGGTGCAAATTACCATCATATAGCCCATTTCAAATAACAAATGTAGAATGATCAAACTCATGCAGAGTGGGGAGGTGGGGAAGGGTGGTAGGCCCCATTCCTTAATTACTCATTTTATCTGTTCAATAGATGCTGTTGTGTATAGACCAGTTTTCCTTCACCGGATTGTATTTCAAAAGCTCTGGACTTTAATTCCATAAACCACAGGCAGCATGACAAGTGGTATGGAATGCTGGGAGCTATAGTACAATGGGTAAAGATGATAAAGAAAGTTTCTTAATTTTCACATATACCTCAATATACAAAACTGGATTTTGCTTATTCACACACCACCCATTTACCTGAAATATTCTTTTGCAGTTACCATGGAACTCCATGCTTAGCCCAATGTTGCTGGTTTTACTTGAACTCGAGAACTCACTCAGTAATGCCGTTAAAATGGAACAGGCCAACGTTTGCTGTACAAATTCAGGGCGGTGAGGGGGGGGGACATTAAATACAATGTTATTTAGCATAATAAATCTGGACAGAGTAGTAACACGTTTTGTTGTTGTGTGCCTCTAAGTCATTTTTAACTCATGGCGACCCTAAGACAAACGTATTGTGGGGTTTTCTTGGCAAGTTTCTTCAGAGGGGAGTTACCATTGCCATCCTCTGAGGTTGAGAAGGTTTTGGACTTGCCCAAAGTCACCCAGTGGGTTTTTATACTCGTGCAGGGATTTGAAACCTGGTTTAAAAATATGCTGCTTCCAAAATTGTTACACAGATTCTGACAGGCCAAAAGGACCGTGCTCCCCCCAGCCTCATGTTGTCCTGCCCAGATGATACAAGCTATTATCCTCAGGTCAGGATCCATCAGACTGGACATGGATTGGGTGGATCCAGTCTGATTCCAGCCCAAAGGGTTTCTAGGAAACGCCATGGTGACAGACCAGATGGCCCCACACACTCCAAACCTGCCTCACAGTTGCATCTGCTGAGAAGGCACCTGTCACTGATTGTGACATCGGAGGGGGTATCTGGCTATCAGGTTGTGATGGGGGTCTTCTCAGCAGATGCAACAGCGAGGCAGGTACAAGGCTGTAGTGGGTCCATGGTGTGACAGTGGGAAGGTGTGTAAGCATCTGCCTGGTGCCATGCCAGCCAGGGGACTGGCCTGGTCTTGGATAGCATAAGCTTAGTCCATGCTATCCTGCCCTTCTGCTTAAGGCCTAAGAATAACTGCAGTTCTCTTTTCTCTCACCTTTGCTCAAGAAAGCAAGGTTGCCAGAACATGACAAAATATTATCGATCTATTATAATGCTCGCTGCTACAGAGCAGAGTTACACACTTTTAAACACATTTTATCTACCAGAATTCAAAGTCCAACCATTAAATGTCATATAACTAATGTATGGTAGATCTAAATTCTAAAGTTCTGTTCCAAGCATCTTTCATCTGACCAGTACAGAGCATACAAAAGAAATGGAAACTTTTAAGTTAAGAAATTGAGAGCAGGCAATGCAATTGCATACTTTCTTCTGCTTGTTCAAAGATAACACTGATCCCTCCTCACTAACATAAAAAGACTAGATATTCCATTTTATTAAGCTGAAGCATCTCCAAGCAGGTAGCACCATACATGTAGTAATGGCAATAAGCAGGTTTCCAGATGCAGCATTGAAACATATAGGTCTGTATCTGCAGAGATGTGAGGCAGAGTGGGGGAATGGAAACATTCGGGGGCGGGGGGGGGGGGGGGGAAACGACACAAAATATATTTTTTTTCATTTTCCAAAACCCCTTTTTTCCTAGAAAAATTGGGAAAATGGATTAAAGAATATGAATGATGAAACAAATGTTTAAGTCAAAGACTTGTCATCCCAGAAAGATGTGACAGTCAGGAGAGCTTATTATCACCTTCCACTGATACACTAGCTGTGCCCTTTCCTACAACTGGAAGACCTAAAGATAGTAGTTCATGTGCTGGTAATTTCAATGCTGGACTTTTGCAATGTGCTCTACATTGGTCTATCAAGTTCAAAACTTCAGTTATTTGAAAACATGGCAACCTGATTGATGGCTGGTACATCTAGCAGTGAGCATACCACATCAATATTAAAATCACCCCACTGGCTGCCAGTTAGCTTCCAGGCAAAGTACAAAGTGTTGGTTATTGCCTTTAAAGCCCTAGATCAGGGGTAGGCAACCTTTTTGAGCCGGGGGCTGGGTTGCTGTCCCTCAGACAATTGGGGGGCCAAAGCACCAAACCCCTGTGGAGATTTTGCCAAGAAAACCCCAAGAACAAGTAATAACAACAATGATCAATATCATCATGGTGGGCGGCGGCGGCCTGGGGCCGGTCCAAAGGCCTCAGGAGGCCGCATCCGCCCCCCCGGGCCTTAGGTTGCCTACCCCTGCCCTAGATGGTTTGGGTCCAGGTTACTTACAAGATTGCCTCCTCCCATACAATCCACCCTATACAATCAGGTTCTCTGGGAGATATTCACTTCAACCAGACAGGATTAGACTGGCAACAGTCACCCAGAGAAACTTGCATTGGCTGCCTCTAGACTGTGGAATGACCTGCCAGAAGAGATTCAACAGCTGAATAAACTATCTGAATTTAAAATAGTTTTAAAGACCTATCTCTTCCAGCAGGCTTACCCAGTCGATTTTAAACTATGAATTTTAAATTTGTAAATTTTAATTTTATGTTGGATGATTTTAATGTGTCTTAAGTTTGTGTTTTAACTTAATGCATTAAAATTGTTTTATATGTTTCAATCTATGTTGTACCTCATGTTGAGCCTTGGGGAGAGGCAGGTTTGAAATAACAGTAATAATAGTAATAGTAGGAGCAATAATAATAAATTTTCCCTGCCCCACAGTTAGTTCAAAAATAAAGTAAAAGAAAGACTTTTATATAAGACAATATGCAGTATCAGATTGTTAGAATTGCTGGTCATGGTTTCCCTTTTTCAGTTCTTTGTATGGGAATAAAAACTTTATGTCTCTTTGACACTACAGAGAAGTAGGAGACAGATTTTTTCTTTGTTGAAACTTTTTTTTTGTCTGCTCCTAATAAACTATGAAAACAAAACACTTTCCGTACAATTCAGGCCCTTGCATCTGTAACAAAAAATTGAAAAGTAAAAGAAAAAATCTATTTGTAATTATTGTCTGAATAAACTGTACTTTTAATATGTTAACATTATTGCCTACTAAACCAAATTATACATCTTATACTTTTAAAGAAACAGAGTGACTTTCAATCCTCACATGAATTATATTTTGAGCAAGAATATGTAGTATATTTCTATTTTCCTGGAAAGAATAAGGGGAAAGAAAGAAAAATAGAGAACAATAAGCCCTATGATGGTGAATTATAAAATTTGGGAGAAATTTGTATTGTGTACTATGTAAATTTTAAAAATACATTGTTAAATAAATAAAATAAACTTTCAACCTGTAAAGGACACTAATAGTACAGATTAATCCCCTCCCCCAATTTCCCCAAAAATTTCAGGTTGTTTCATCATCTGAAAAAAGAAAGAAAAAACAATTTCCCTCTCCTCCACCAACCCCCCCTTCAAATTCGCTATTTGTCTGGCACTAAAAAGTCATCATATTCAATACCATACAATCTGTTCTTGAGAAAAAGTGCCAGAACTGGGACAATTTCGCTAGAGTATAAGACCCAAACAAATCAGTTAAAATTACAAGGCAGGATAATCAGTGCAATTCTAGGCTGTATCAACAGGAGTACAGAGTCTAGATCGAGAGGTAAAAGGTCTGCTATCATCTGGAATAGTGTATCCAATTCTGGGCAATACCATTCAAAAGGAAGTCTAACAAACTGGTATGTGTTCAGAGGAAGGCAAACAAGATGGTAAAAAGTCTGGAAACCAAGCCCTGGAAGTAACACTTTGTTGTATATGTTTAGCTTCGATAACAGGACTCTGAGAAACGATACAAGAGCTATCTTTAAATATCCGAAGAGATGTCATATAGTGGTAGCCCATCACTAGCTGCCAGCTGCCAGACCACTGTGAGTTTCAAAGAAAGAATGAAATACAGCCACCCCTCGGTTTTTGCAGACTTAAAGCCTGTAGTCTTGATTATTCACGGAGGGGCAAGTCCCATTGGCTAAAATAGCGCATGCGGCCATTCAAGCCAATGGCGCTTGAATATATGTGAGTTTCCATTTTCATGGTGTGTGTGTCCCCAAAACGGATGCCCCATGAAAACAGAGGGGCGACTACAGTTGTAGCCCTTGGGCACAAATATGATGCCAGTCCCCAATAAACTGGGGGGGGGACCCTGCTGGCCCACTGACATTAGAGAGCTAAAACTTAAGAAACACTAATGGAAAAGATGGAGGAGCTTGTTTTCTGCTGCTTTAGAGACCACAGCACAAACAAATGGATTTAAATTGCAACGTGCAAAATTCAAATTGCAAGAAAAGACATTTTTGGGAGTGGTTTAAGGAAGAGTTGATTATGATTTCCCAATATTAAAAACTATGCTTTCCATATCTGCACACTCTGATTGGTTGTTGTGTGGCTTCAAGTCATTTTTGGCTTATAGCAAGCCTAAGGCGACCCTATCATGGGGTTTTCTTGGCAAGTTTCTTCAGGGGGTATGGAGAAACACAGATAGAATAGCCAATAGGAATCAGTCTGAAAAAGGTGGGAGATATTCTCAGGAGCAAGTATAAAAAGGTGGAGGAGCCAGTGATTAGGGAGAGTGTATCAGAGCCTGTTGAGGCAAGAGGTTGTTTTAGAACTGCCAGGAAGTACAGTTAGGATTAAAGAGTTCAATTTGGATGGGATTCAGACTCTCTCACCAGGAGAAGAACCTTAGACAGGAAAGGAGAAGTCCAGTATTAGAGTGTGTGTTAGTATCCTGTGGAATGATGATGATGATGATGACTGCAGCTACTCACTCATAGACCACAAGGTTGCGAGTTCAATACTAGCCAGGGCTCAGGCTAGACTCAGGCCTGCATCTTTCCGAAGTCGCTAAAATGAGTACCTAACTGTTGGGGGGCAATGAGCTTATAGTTGTAAACCGCTTAGACATCCCATAGCGTGATATGAAGCGGTATATAAATGAAGCTGCTTTGCTTTGCTTTTGATTATGGAGACAGTGTCTCAAGGAAAATGTCCAATGTGGGTTGATACACAAGTGACCAGGCACGAAAGAGTCACTGGCAGCCATAATGACACAGCACTTTCCACCAGGTGCTGTGTCACAGGAAGTGACTGGAAAACACCGAAATGGCTGCAAAACTGCCAAGTCACCATGGATGAGTGACAGGTATCCAAAGGAAGAGGCTGGGCCAGACGGTCACATGGAGACCTAGGTATATAAGGGAGTTGCCTCTGGACACATGGGTTGGTAGTAGTGTGGGTTGTTGATGTCGTTGGGAGTTGTTGCTGTAGATTGTGTATATAGCTTTGTACATAGAGGAACCAAGATTAAAGCCTCATCTGAGAGACGTCTGTCTGTAGAGTCTCTTTACTCTTTCTGGAAGGGGAGAGGTGCTCCTTCAGCTCACAAGCAACTGCCTGTATCTGAGAAGGTGGTGGCACTGGTGCTGCACTTTGACGTGGACCATCACACGCTGCATAACCACGCTAACAATTACTACTACTACTACTACTACTACTACTACTACTACTATTTGTATCATGATCTTTTCCCAGAACTGGGACTCAGAGTGGCTTTACAATATTAAAAGAACAATACAATTAAAAACACAGAACATAGATTTACAGCCAGGAAAGCTGGGAAATATTAGAAACTGCCTGAGGAGCGGATTTATAAAAAGGGAACTAGGCTGAGGAAGCGAAGGACTTTATCACACGGGGGAAATCCTGTGCAGAAACGGGATTTAAAAGCTGGGGGAAACCTGCAAAAGAGGGTTGATTTTCACACACGTCGCTGTTAAACTGTTGTCAACCCAAACAGAAAGTAGTCAAAAGCCGCTCCTTTTTACTTTCAGCATCTTCCAAAATGATGTATAATACTACCCCTCTCAGTATGTGATAACTTTATATGTGATAACGTTTGATGTATTTCCTTGTTGTTTTTGCTTTTTGCTTTTTTTGTACTGGTCATCGACTGTAATATATTCATACCCGATTTAAAACCCTGTTTCTGCATGGGATTTTTCCCGATTTAAAACCCTGTTTCTGCATGAGATTTCCCCCATGTGATAAAGTCCTAAACTGTTTTTATTGTTAGTGTAACAAATAACCTGAGGAGTTAAAAGCTAAGGAAGCTGGGTATAAGTTCTGTGTGAACCAGGACAGGAAAGAAACTTTCAGAGTCAAGTGAGAGAAAGTAGTAAATTTGTAACAACTGAAGTAATTTGTATACTGTAACATAAGCTTGAGTACTAAGAAAGATACAGTATTAAGTTCTGAATGTAAATAAAGTTCTTTTCTTTGTGTTCAGCAAGGAGTTGCCTGAAGTGCTTTACAGATAACATTAAACATGCTACCAAGTATATTTAATCACTACCAAAAGTAACAATATTAAATATTAATATAGGTCAGGGGTAGGCAACCTTTCCCCTTTAAGGGCCGAGGGACTTCAACTCCCAGAATCCCAGGAGCTATTGGCCAACATGGGACTATTGGCTAACATGGCTGAGGCTTCTGGGAGCTGAAGTCCCTCGGCCCTTAAAGGGGAAAGGTTGCCTACCCCGATATAGATGCTTCAGTTAGTGGGTGGATAGCCTCCACATAACTAATCTGTGGCAGCTGATAAGGATTGCTTTCACAGGGGGTTTTGCCATTGCCATCCTCTGAGGCTGAGAGAGTGCAATTTGCCCAAGTTCACCCAGTGGGTTCGCATGGCTGAACCGGGATTCAAACCCTGGTCTCCAGAGTCATAACCACACTGCCTCATATATACAGCAGAGAAAAATACTGTATGAAGAGAGAAAATAAATGGACTAGAATTAATTTAGTTGCAGATGAGTTAATACTGGCAAAAATGGAGCAGTTTTAGTATGGGTCATCTACACAGAACTAGTTTGCCAGAAATGTACTAAATGAAGTCCCAATAAAAGTTTCCATTTCTAACTAAATGGAGTTTTAAAGTTTGCATGTTCATAAAATTTGCATAGTTATCAAATTTGCAGACGACATCAATTTAGGAGGAGTAGCTAATACCCCAGAAGACAGGATCAAAATTCAAAATGACTTGAACAGACTGGGGGGGGGGTTGCAGACTGCCAGAAATAGTGCAAATTGAGTCCACTTTTAGGATTAGGGTTAGGGTTAGGGAATCATGGGAACTGTAGTTTATTGTGGCACCAGAGCTCTGGCAGAGAAGGTTCAGTGTCTCAGGGGAAAAAACCTGTTCCCATGATTCCCTTGCACTAACCCTAACCCTAAAAGTAGACTCAATTTGCACTATTTCTGGCAGTCTGCAACCCCTCTAGAAAGCTGGGCCAAAGCTAACAAAATGAAATTCAACACGGAGAAATGTAAGGTACTGCACTTAGGGCGGAAAAACGAAAAGCACAGATATATGATGGGGGACACCTGGCTGAATGAAACTACGTGTGAAAGGGATCTAGGAGTCCAGGTAGACCACAAGTTGAACATGAGTCAACAGTGCGATGCAGCAGCTAAAAAGACCAATGCAATTTTAGGCTGCATCAATAGAAGTATAGTGTCTAGATCAAGAGAAGTAATAGTGCCACTCTATTCTGCTTTGGTCAGGCCTCACCGGCAATACTGTGTCCAGTTCTGGGCATCACAATTCAAAAAAAGATGTGGAGAAACTGGAGCATGTCCAAAGGAGGGCAACTAAAATGGTGAAGGGTCTGGAAACCAAGCCCTATGAGGACCGACTTAGGGAGCTGGGGATGTTTAGCCTGGAGAAGAGACGATTAAGAGGTGATATGATAGCCTTGTTTAAATATTTGAAGGGATGTCATATTGAGGAGGGAACAAGCTTGTTTTCAACTGTAAGCTCATTGCCCCCCAACAGTTGGGTACTCCTTTTAGCAACCTCGGAAGGATGCAGGCCTGAGTCTAGCCTGAGCCCTGGCTAGTATTGAACTCGCAACCTTGTGGTCTATGAGTGATTGGCTGCAGTACAGGCATTTAACCACTGCGCCACCAGGACATACTACAAAAAAAGGGGAGTATCCAAACCTGTACTAGTTTGGCATCAGAATATAAAACAAATTCAGTTCACTAGCTAAAATTGTCAAAGACATAAAGTATGCACATATTCTTGAATGCATCAAGGATGGGTACCGCTTCTTCCAAATCTTTGCATAAGACAAATTTTGAGGTGTCAAAAGGGAAGTCATAGGTTCACGACATCCGTTTTTATTAGGGACTATAATTTATATGCCAAATTCTCCACAAGTTACATAAAAAGGACCAAGTTTTAGTATTTTCATAATGGATTATGAACAATGGATGTATACAACTACTGGCTTTACTCCTAGACTATTTGGAGCCAAGGTGCCACGGATGGACAGAGGAACAGGAATTGTTAAAGGGTCATGCATGCCAGCATGTGTCCAGGGGTTAAACAGAAATATGCACACTACCTCTGAACACCCGAAAGATTAAAGCCGTGATGATACTATTTATGCGAGGTCACACAACAGCTGACAGTAGTGCCATCCACCCACCAACTGCAACATCTTTGTTCAGAAATGCCTCTGAAGTCAGTACCTTGACCCCACAGACAGCTAGTTAGCTCAGCTAGGGTACACAAAATTAACATTCTTCCTTGCTATATAAATCCCAGACAGACCTCAAAAAAGGAGAGACTTTTATATGAAATATGTGTTTAAGCTGAATTTAGTAGCTGATTACAGTACAGAGTGCGGACTCCATAATCTACAGCAATTAAGCTGTTTTTTTTCTTGTATACTCCTCACTTTCTGCTGGAACAAATGCTGCTAATGGCTATGTTCCATGTGCTCACAGCTTGGGCATGCTTGCCTCTGACAATGTAATATAAAAATTAAAAACAAACATTAAATTTTAATTGCTAAACATTAGGCCTACCTGTATGTAGAGAGATCTTGTAGCCAATTTGAGAATAACTGAAAGAAAGAAGTTGGCATCATGAGCTTTTGTAGACGCAAGACTACTTCATCAGATGTATTATGAAGTAGACTTAAGTCTACAAAAGCCCATGCTGCCATCTTCTTTCTTTCAGTTAGTCTCAAAGATGCTACAAAAGCTCTCTACATACTGATTCTACACAGCTATATCTTTGAATTAGGTCTAGCTCTTTGCTTTGTACTGACATATACTCCAAAAAAATGTCCTAAGTTAGGGATGCGAAATGGGTGACCCTCTAGATATTATTAGTCTACAATTCAAATGCCATCAAAATAACATTCATGGGAGCTGAAGTCCAACAACATCTGGAGGGCCACAAATTCCCATCCCTATCATAGATAATTTCTTTCCTTTAATCTCAATTAAATCTCTAGTTGTTTTTTACATCCCAATGGCAAACAGGTAAAGATGTTTCTAACTCCTGACCAAATTTAGGATGTCAGAATCTGCTGTGAGCTCACATACTCTCTCCCCTTCCTTCACAAATGCACTCTTTCTGCCTTAACCAGAGTGAATGGTTTAGGTCTATATTGACACTAATGAAAAGTAAGATGAATTAGAACTGCTTCATAATCATGGTTTGGAAAATGTCTGGAAACCTCAGTTTAGAAAATCTTGGTTATTACTAGCCATGATTTGTGCAAAAGCTTACTGATCATCAAATCATGATTAAAGCAAAGAGAAAGAATTGATCTGCATGACTCCATAACAAATACCCAATCTCTTAATGTCAGCTACAAAAATTATAACACTTTACAATTAAATTAGATTTAAGAACTGCAGACACTGAAAGCAGCCCAAAAACCTGCTTTTGGCAACCAAATTAAAAGTAAGTCTTTAGGTAAGTAACTAGAGATGGAACATTAGCTTCATACCAGTAGAGTTTATCATGTGAACTAGTTTGTTTCACTGACTAGAAATGTCAACAGTCCTACCACAGGAACAAACTACATATCCAAACAATAAGCCCACCTGACAAAATAAAATACTTCTGTTGTTTGGAGAACAGAGTATCTCTTAGAATAGCCTGGCACTTACCCCAGTTAGGCTTTACTACCAGGGATATACTTTATAAAAGTTTGCCATGCTTAAAAGAGACTTTCAGCTGCTCCAGCAGAAGATCAATGAGAATGTGTTAAGAGAGATTAACTGGGCAATCAGACACCCAGTGGAAGCAAAGTAGTCCCAGATAATTATTGTGCTTTTAAAAAACAATAAAAATCAGATTTAATGAATCTCAAAACCTCACTTGCAACACACACACACAAACATTTTTAGTGTGCGGAGAAACAGCACAGAGAAGATATATATCTGCATGTTTCCATACTCTTAAAAAGTGTGACTCGTGCCTTCAAAAAGAATGTCACTTAAACTGAAAGTTAAAGCCATAATGAATGTTTGAAGGGATTTCACACTTGTGTCTGGGGCCGTCGGTGAAA
Organism: Phrynosoma blainvillii; assembly: GCA_026167975.1. Lineage (NCBI taxonomy): Eukaryota > Metazoa > Chordata > Lepidosauria > Squamata > Phrynosomatidae > Phrynosoma > Phrynosoma blainvillii. The sequence continues at coordinate 322,343,791 of JANUYF010000003.1, read as the reverse complement.
TACATGCATGACTTTATTTGAGGGTGGTTAGGTTACAGAGGATGAAAGGGATAAGAGTTCAAAGACTGTTTAGGAAAATACAGAGGGTAGTGCACACCTGTCCAAAACAAAGGCTCTCTTCAGAGAATTAATTTCAGTAGCTAAAACCTTTGTGCCCTCATTAGGCATATGTGTCCCAGACACCAGTATGATAAGGAGCTCCTCTAGTACCTTTAAAAAGTACTTCTCAAAACAGAAAAATCCATTTGGAAAATGCCAATCTGTGTTGTGTACCGTATATGCCTTTATATGTAAACAGAAATAAATAGTGAATTCCTTAGGGCTGAAAAGCTTCAAAACTGTGTTACCACCACGTATGAAGATCACCCTGCTGACTGAAGAGTTTTCTTTTTAGGTACTGTCAAGTTGATTTATAGAACTGGTGTTCTTCTCAAATGCGTCAAGAAAACTTGTATCATCAGTGTTAAGCGATGGTCATGAATACACAAAGTACTTGGTAACATCATTCAATTGGTACAATTTTTGTTAAGCATCCTCGAGTCAGTCTCAACCCTGTAGATGAAACACTTATACAGATGGAGAAGGGAAACAAGGGAACTGTGGAAGTAGCAAAAGTATTCTGGAAACAAAGCATTCTCCAGAACAAGTACTTCAGCACAGTTACAATTAGTTTAACTTGTCTGTATATACAACCTATCTTTGGTTGCATCTGCACTGCAGAAATAATCCAGTTTGACACCACTTTACTGTCATGGCTCAATGCTATGGAATTCTGGGAATTGTAGTTTGCTGTGGCAGCAGAGGTCTCTAACAGAGAAGAAATGTTTCACAAAACTACAATTTCCAGAATCCCACAGCACTGAGCCATGGCAGTTAAAGTGGTGACAAACTGGATTATTTCTGCAGTACAGATGCAGCTTTAGATGAAAAAGGATCCAATATAACCTCTCTTTTTTTAAAAAAAGTATATCTAGGGTCAATGTGAGAATTTAAAGTCATAGCTATGTTAGTCTGGAAAATCAGTATGCAAAGTGATCTTGTAGCACCTTTGAGACTAACTGAGAGAAAGACATTTATAGCGTAAGCTTTCATAGACTTAGTCTATTTCATCATGGGGTTAACAGGGATTTTTTTTATTTTTATTTATTTATGTCTAAAACTTTTGTTTTAGATGCTCTGCAGTTAAAATCCAGCTGCTATTCAGATCAGTGCCAACTACTAAAGATGTTAATGGTGCTGAAATTAATACTCAGTTCTGTCTTGGAATTATATTGATCAGGAGAAGAAGATTTTGCCTAAGAAATCCTGAATACTGAAGATACAGGACAAATGTGTCTTCCCACTAATTTGATTAATTCTTTTTGTTCCTAAGACTTTTTAAAAAAACATATTTATTGAGTTTTATTTGATATAAAATTTAAAAAGTACAATTAACACAGGAAATGGCAATGGAAAAAAACATAAACAAGTCAAGTGGAGAGCCAAGAGTATATAAATGCAAGATAACAGTTCCCAGGAAATTGTCAATGAGAGGTCAGCCAATCATATCTCAGCTTAATGAACCAAGATACAAACTGGGTTTTACTCATGTGTATAGCTTTTTTATTTCTCCCTTCATGAAAGTAACAATTCAGCTAGAAAGCCTCTAGCCTAATTTCCCACTTAGCCTTGGCCAAATAATATATTTATCATCAATTTTAGAAAAAAACAGGGTATGAAGCCAACCGCAAACCATGCTTTAAAAGAAGTGGCATATTCCAAACTAGGTAACCAATTTCCTAGTTCATATGAAACAGGGAACTATATGCTTAGCATAACACCATCCAAATCTGGTTCGTATACCCAGATCTCAGATATTTTGAGTATGTGCACAACGCATAGAAACATGTGCCATTTTGCCACATTTTTCTGCATGAAGTGGTATAATTTAACAAATACTCAAGTGATGTTAGACATTGGGTGCATAAAGAGATGTTTTTAATATATTAGTGAAGATTTAGGCTCTTCTTTTTATTGTAATACTGTATACTCAAAGGTATAAAAGTCTTTTGAGCAAAATGCATTTGTCAGATTTACTGAATTTCTTCTCCAGACTTCACCAGTTATGCTATATTTACTGAATGCCTCCTGAAAATCCTATGGATTATTATGGCACTGGAATAATAATAATAATAATAATAATAATAATAATAATTTATATCCCGCCCAGTGGTACTCCAATCAGGGCGGCTTACAAGTTTAAAATATACAATCCATAATAAAAACATAAAGTACAAGACAGCCCCCCACCCCCCCTTAAAACAGTATTAAATCAAGCTATTTAAAAACAATTCAATTCAATTAAAAACTCAATACAGACAACAACTAAAAAGCCTGACTTTATGATCCTCTCCATCTGTTGATGGGGCCACGTGAGGAACATCATTTATAGGCTATTTATGTCCGGGGTGGGGATAACTAGTCTGGAAAGGCCTGCCGGAAGAGATCCATCTTGACAGCCTTTTTAAAGCTGTCTAAAGATGTTAATAGACAGATCTCGTCCGGCAGGTCGTTCCAGAGCCTCGGGGCGACAGCTGAGAAAGCCCTCCGGGAGGTAGCTGCAAGCCTAGATTTCTGAGGCTGTAGCAAATTCCTCCTGGAGGACCAAAGAGCGCGGGGAGGATTATATGGGAGTAGGCGGTCCCTGAGATAGCTTGGACCCAAGCCATTTAGGGCTTTAAAGGTGATAACCAACACCTTGTACTGGGCCTGGAAACTAATAGGCAGCCAGTGGAGGGACCTCAGAACCGGAGTAATGTGGTCCCTCCGAGATGTTCCCGCCACAAGCCTGGCCGCCATATTCTGTACCAGTTGTAGTTTCCGAACCAGGCACAAGGGTAGCCCCATGTAGAGTGCATTGCAGAAATCGAGGCGTGAGGTTACCAACGCGTGCACTACAGTCTCGAGATCCCTTACTTCCAGAAAAGGGCGCAGCTGGCGTATCAGCCGAAGCTGATAACAGGCACTCCTGACCGTCGCATCTACCTGATTTGTCATCAGGAGCGACGAGTCAAGGAGCACCCCCAGACTGCGAACACAGTCACTGGAGGAGAGTGTGACCCCATTCAGGACTGGAGGTTGCAACTCAATTCTTGGTTTCGGGGCCGCTACCGTGAGCACCTCTGTCTTGTCTGGATTCAATTTCAATCTGTTTTTCCTCATCCAGCCCATTATCGCCCGAAGACATTCATTGAGAGAGGAGATGCCATTGGAATTCGAGGCTGATGAACGAGACACGGAGAAATAGATTTGGGTGTCATCAGCGTACTGATAACACCCAGCACCATGACTCCGTATTATCTCACCCAGCGGCTTCAAGTAGATGTTAAATAATAATGGAGACAAAATAGCTCCCTGAGGGACCCCACAAGTGAGGTCTCTCTTACCGGAGCTACAGTCCCCGAGCAGCACCCTCTGGGACCTGCCCGAGAGGAAGGACCAGAACCACTGCAAGGCAGTGTCCCCAATACCTAACCTCTGCAGGCGGTCCAAGAGGATGCTGTGATCTATTGTGTCAAAAGCCGTTGAGAGTTCTAGGAGCACCAACAGGGTCACACTACCCCTGTCGATGCTCAGACGCAGATCGTCTGTCAAGGCAACCCAGGCAGTCTCCACCCCAAAGCCTGTCCTGAAGCCGGTTTGAAATGGGTCTAGATAATCGGTTTCATCCAAGACTGCCTGGAGTTGAAGAGCAACCGCCCTCTCGATCACCTTGCTCAAAAATGGCAGCAATGATACAGGCCTATAGTTCTTCATGTCCAGGGGGTCCAGGGAAGGCTTTTTCAGGAGCGGCCTAACCGCCGCTTCCTTTAAACATGATGGAACATGTCCCTCCCTGAATACATACAGGAGTCAAAGGTGAGAATCCAGGAGCAAGTATTTCCTCCCAGCCATGCTGACATGAAACACTATTTGAAAGGTGCTATTTCTCCATATGAACCTACCAGAACCTTAAGATCTTCAGGGGGAAGCTATCATCATCATCATCATCACCATCATCTATTATTATTATTATTATTATTATTATTATTATTATTATTATTATTATTATTATTATTATTTTCTCAGTCCCACCACCATCACAGGTTCATTTGGTAATGACATGAGGGTGCCTTTTCAGTGGCTGCTCCCACCTTGGACCTCCCATCCGTGGAAGGATAGGCTGGCCCCTTTTCTGCTCTCCTTTCACTGACAAGTAAAAACTTTTTTTTCCAAGCAGGCTTTTAATACATAATTGAGTCCAAGGAGGTTTCTCATTGGGATCGTTGCTTGGGTATGTTTTTATTGGTTTTATATTTTTAACTCAATATTTTTAAAGACTTTACATGTTTTTAGTTGTTCTATTAATATGGTGTTTTAATTGTGTTTTTAAATTGTACTATTTCACTCTTGTTGTTTTTAAGCATCTTTTTTCAGCTGCCTTAGGTCTAATTTGGGAGAAAAACAGCAAATAAATGAATAAGCAAGCTGGGGAAATATGAGGCATCTGCTCTTTGTTGAACCACGCTGACAATCAAGGGGCGCCAAGAAAAGATTATTTGGTTGACTTCTAATGTATCTGCAATTTAGTTTGATGCCAAATAAGAATAGTGTGGATTTGCTCGATCACAAATTCGGGTCAAGTGTTATTACTGCTATGTAGTTTTGGATCAACCAACTAATATCCAGGAAGGAAAGAAAGAAAAAAGACTCGTAATCCCCCCCATTCACATAATGGTGACAGACCTTTGGTGTGTACTTCTGTGGTATGTGGAGTTTGTTGTTATCAACTGATACAAAATAGTTAACCAACTGCCGTCACCTTGTTAAGTGGTGACAATTAAATGAGCAGAGCTTGGAGTATGAACAGAAGCCTTAGCAACACATTCATTGTGACCACACCAAAGGGAGTTTCAGCACTTCAAAAACTTTAAGTTAAAAGCTGGTCTTCATGGAAATATCCAAACATTTGAGTGCTAGGGCAGAAATCAGGAGCAACAGAGGACATACCTCTCTAGTGCCTTTTCAAAGTTCAAACCCAAACCTAGCTCTTGAGGTCACAAGGCAAAATTCAGTAAATGTAGCAAGTCGTTTTTGTTCAAAAGACCTTTTTAATCCTGGGTATATTGCAACTAAAAGACAATCTAAAATACTTTTTCATACAATTACATAGTTAGTATCACTTGAGTATTTAGGCATACTATGCACCAACTGTGAACATCTCTCTGAATAGAGTGATGTCCATGGGTGATCTGAAAGGCGTGCATAGGAACAAACTGGATTTATTCATTCAGCAGTCCAAGGAGGATGCCATCATTCTAGGGAGACTGAGCAGGAGGCAGATGGTAGGTCTCTGGAACCAACACAGATTTGAGCAAGTTTTGAAGAGGTCTCATGCAAAGCGTGGCCAAAAGTGTTATGAAAGTGGTGGATGCCATCAAATTAAGGAAGGCTTGAACCTCACAAGATCGCATCCTCCTTCTGTCCCTCAGGAGCCAAGCATGATGGATGAAATTACTAGTGCTATCATCTGGAGGAAGGCTCACACAGCCATCAAATCCAAAATTGTGCTGATGAGATGGATGATTTGAGACTGACAGAGGTTGAACTTCTGAAGATTCACCCACCATAAAGCCAAGGTCAACTAGATGAGACAGGATTGCATGGGTATGATAGACTTTACTACCAAAACCACTTATTTATGTAGAGAAATATTGGGCCTTTGCAGACTGCCAGAAATAGTGCAAATTGAGTCCACTTTAAGGGTTAGGGTTAATGCTAGGGAATCATGGGAACTGGTTGTTTTATTCTGAGACATTGAGCCTTCTCTGTCAGAGAGCTCTGGTGCCACAATAAAATACAGTTCCCATGATTCCCTAACCCTAACCCTTAAAGTGGACTCAATTTGCACTATTTCTGGCAGTCTGCAAAGGCCCATTGTGATCCTCTTTTGATGAAGCCATGCCGCTATTACAAGTATTGCCACACACTTCATAAAAACCCTCAGTGCCAAGGAGAGTTTGAATGGAAGAAGACAGATCTGAAAGTACCAAGGAGAGTCTGAATGGAAGAAGACAGATCTGAAAAACACCTGGATCTGACAGCAAAACACAGGAACTGGAGATGAAGCTGTTTGACTCCAAAGTGGGATTTATCTCACAGATCTACAGTGTGATACCACTGTTGCTTCAGAATTGGGAGAATTATCAGAGCCGGGAGAATTGCATTATGCAGAATTCCCTAGGTCTGATTAAATGGTTTACTTGGTGAACGTCCAGTATCAAATGCAGCCCCACCCAGATTTTGCAGTATGTTGGGGATTTTGCAGTATGACAATATTCATAGGGAATGGGAAAGATACAGAATGGATCACAAAACCTTTCAATCAGTGGAAAAGATGACTTAGAAAAGTATAGTTAGGCAAGGAAGATGGAGGTGCAAAGACTAGATGGGTAGCAAGTTAGTAGTAATATTGATGAAAGGATTTTAGTAGATAAATGAGACTTGGGTTCAAACAACAAGAACTACTTTTCAATGCTAACCACTAGCCCTAAGCTACTGGTCCCTCTCCAGTTAAAACTGGAGAAAATTGGTGAAAAAATTGGTGAAAAAAATACAATTTCTCCCCAGTCATTTACTGGGTGGAACATCTGAACCTCCAACCCATTTGGATTTTATACTCCTTGCATTTTAGATAGCAATTTGTGCACTTAAGATTCTTACCACTCATCTTACTTCTTGTATAATATTTAAGATGTCTTTTACCAAATACTGTTTCCACAACTTCCAATGATTGCCATAGCCTATCATGAAAACATTTATCCTGCTTCTCCAGTGATGAGAGCTTTCAGGAGCACATAATTCATTTGAGACATAGGAAGCAGTGTCTGACATGCTGAACGGCCTATTTTTATATATTAATATGAGGCAACGTATAGTGTGCACATACATGTACACACACGCAGCAATGAATCTACAGTCTCTCACAGAATTGAGAATCCTTCACATTGCTAAAGCAGAAAAACTGTTCTGTACCAGCATTCAGTGCCAATGAACTGTAGGTATTTGTGGTTAAGAGTATCCTATCCCACATACATTTCCTCAGCATCTTGGAATCAGTGGTGGAAAACATGAATTAAGCTGACTAAAATTAGTGCCTGGCTTTTCAGCAGCAGCTCTGTCCATCAGAGACTGATATAGGCTCAAGCAGGAAAAGGTACATAAAGCACAGGCCCAATTTACCAAGCCACTTTTGGTGCTGGATACCTCTAGTTATGTGCGTAGTCTGTTGATATTTTTTAGTAGAATCAGGACTCGGTGTTAATTTTATCCACACCTGGCAACTACACCATATTTTTAAAATGATTTTTAAAATCTGCTCAGTTTAAATGGTAACAGGGGAAATTTTCCCAACTGTACAGTTGCAATATTCCACGCTTGTAATATTTATCTCTCTTTTTGATTTGGTTTGTAACACTGCAAGTAACATGTTTATCTGTGTTTATCTGTGCTCTGTGTAACAGAAAAATGTTCGAGTCAATGACTTGATGAGGGTTCAGTTTGTGCAGCAGTTTATACTTCTACCACTTGGACCACTGTCTGGAAAATAATTTATCTTGAGTATAAAGTAGTCCTTGAGAAAATAACTGCTCTATATGCCAAAGACAGGAGTTTCAGTTTTTGCTAAAACAGGAGTAAGCATCATTCTGCCTTCCAGATGCTGTTGGACTGTAACTCCTATCAGTGCTAAGAGGCATAGCCACTGGGGAAGAATGCTGGGAGTTTCAGTCCAACAATGTCTGGAGAGTCTCATGGTTGCCCAACCCTGTGCTAAAGAAACCCAAGACTTGAAAGGTTTTTTCCAATTATTGCTCCACGCTAGTAGTGCAACCCAACAGTCTCTAACATAAAACATTCCCTTGATAACTATAACCATACAGCCAACCAGACCCCTTGAAAGAGCACTGACTGGCCAGTTTCATTCTACATTCTCTGGCATAACTCATAAGTGATATGACCACTAGGCTGGGAGAGTACTTTAGCGACACTAGGTCTCTTCCTGTTCTCTCATAATTATGTCTTAAAGCAGTATAGACTGTCTCTCAATGTCCCAAAGAAGTCACAAAAAAATAGTTAACAGTGCCTCTTGGTTTCATTGTAATCATTCTCACCAGGCAATCCTGCAAATATCCAGTCCTAACTCACACCTTGAGATCATCATCTCGGATCTTTCTCTGAGAGAGGCTTGAAAAGTAGTGTCGAGACAGAGGATCATCTTTTCAGTTCTCTACTTATGGAATAATTTCACTGGGGAAACCTACCTGACTCCAATAGTACAATCTTTTCAGCCCAACTTTAAGATATTTCTCTACTCCCAAACATCTGATGGGATGGGATTGGCTGACTTTTAAAAATCAGCATTGACTAATTGATTATCTATACAATTTATTCATGGAGATGTTGATCTGTATTAAATATATATTTTTAAAATGTGTTTAAAATGTGTAAAATATTGCTAGAGCTCTTTTCAAGAAAAAGGTGTCCATGAAATAAAACAAGAACATGTTAATTCTCATTTAAAAACTTCTCAGTGATTTTCTACAATCCAGACTGTAACTCTATTTAATTTTTAATCAAAGTGTCAGAAGAATGTGGAGACAGGATACACAGAGGCATGAACATAGATGCTTCATGTTCCTGCATTGTGAAGACTGAGAAAAGTAAAGCAGATTTGTTCAAATTTTTAAAAATTAGAACTATGATTGGAAAATGGAATAAATCTCCCTTTCCCACCCATCACAAATTTACACATTCTTATGCTACTCTGCAAAACCATGGAGATAGATTTTGAGTTTTCTGAACAATTAGTGAAAACAGGATAGTCACCATTAGCCAGGAGTAGCTCATTTTAAGAATGACAAACTTGATTTGGTTTTGTCTCCTGTGATCGTTCATGAGTTCTTGAACATGGGTAAACGTGAGTTGCAGAGGATGTTGAGGCCAAGGGGAGAGACAGAAACATAGAGATATTTTCTGAATGTATTAAGAATGAAGGAAAGCTCAAGCAGGCAAAAGAACCTATGCCAAGCAAAAGGAGAGGGAAAACATGGAATGAACATGACCCAGACCTGGGAACTTTAGGCTTCTGCTTTCTCTTGGTCAAACAGGAAAGAGGAGTGGAGGGGGGGAGAATGAAGGTGTGAATACCTATCTTGTTGCAGTCCTATAATGTCATGGTTATTTGTAGATGCAAAATGCATTTCACTTAACATACACACACCTTGGCAAAATAAAGCAATCCTAACTGTGTTGTGTATGACAAGCTAGCCACTTCCCTGTTGTTCTTCTACCGGCTGGCAAAAGCTTTCCTATTAGGCAGGCCTTTGACAACCATCCACCTATTACAGTCAAAAGCTTTAAAATGGATGTAAAGTGCACCTCTTCACATTTTACTGTTTATTTATTAGTAGTGTAATTTTTAATGGTTTAAATTGGTGTTTTAATTGTATAATAATAATAATAATAATAATAATAATAATAATAATCATTGATTTATATCCCGCCTTTAGCCAAGGCTATCAAGGCGGCTTACTATTTAAAAATACAATCCCGTACAATACAAAAGACATATCACCCCCCCTTAAAAATATATCAAATCCATAACAACATTAAAATTTAACTTAAAACAAAATTACAAATCTAATATAATTAATGCCATTTGCAGTATCAACACCCTGGGGGAAAGATGGTATATAAATCAAATAAATAAATGTTCTGAAAGAACAGATTGTTGACCAACAGGAAATCTAATTTAAATAGGTGAAGAAGCCTGATGTTTCAACTGTTCCAGGCAATGGGTTTTATAAATATGCATTTTATAAATATTTTATAAATATACATTTTCACAACATCTTTCAGGGATTTTTTTTCTAGGCACATAGGACCTGCACCATTCATTTCATCTGGAGAAGTAAACAAATGCCTTGTCTTTGGACAAACACTAACCGATGATATAGATTTCCAGCTCTAGATTTTTTTCAGCTCTAGATAATGAAGATTTTAATTTGAAATAAGAGATTGGAAATGTTACTTTTCTATCACATATCCCAGAATCCCACAGCCAGTGTGACCACAGTCATGCTGGCCAGGGATTCTGAGAGGTCAAATCCTAAAAAGTAACTTTTTCCAAGCTCTGAAACAGATAACTCACATCCGTAATGGAATGTTTTAAACCTTATCTTCTGGCATCATGTCTGGAATTGAACTAAAGGCACAAGTGGAAATAAGGTGTTGCAAATCTATTTAGAGCTCCATGAGAAGGAGGGGGAAATTTCCTCATTTGGATTCTAAGAATGTAATATGAGTAAATTTTGTATTGCCATTTTCAGTTCCATGCCTGCACACACCCCTTCTGCCTAACCACATCACTTCCCTGGGGAATGGAAAAGGTTTTTCCTCAGACAATTCCAACAGCTGAACCACAGACAAGGCGAAGTGAGGGGCAGTTGTAAACTGAAATGTGTACAAGGGAATCACTGCCAGTTAATGGAAAATCCACTCTTGACAGGAAACAATTGTGACTCTTCCAGCCAGTTCAGCACTTCAGCCTAAGACATAAATGAAGTTATCATTTAATAACCTGACTGTGAAGTCTTATCATTAATCCAGCACTTGGACAAGTTATTTTTGGGCTTTAGCTCCCAGTGACTGTGGTGGCTGAGATGTTCTGGCAGTTGTGAACCAAAAATACTAACTTTTCCAAGCCCTTCGTGAATCACAAGGAGAGTCAACAACGATTCAGACACGAAATTTGAATCCAAGAACACTGTTTTCACCTAATACCAGAATATCAACATCTACTTTGCTCTCATATTGCAACAGCTCACATGGGAAAGCTTCTCCTCAAGCAGTAACTCTGGCCTGGTCTATGCATGCAGCAGAAAGAGGTACTAAAAGGGGCCTGTAACTCATTGGACTACAGGTTTTTAATAGTGCAGTCACCCCTCTGTTCTCGCGGACTTGAAGTCTGCGGTTTTGCATGTTCACGCAGGGGCAACCTCCATTAAAATCAATGGGACGCATCCCTGCAGGGGTGCACCTCATTCAAGCCTATGGGGTTTGAATATTCCTGAATCTCTGTTTTCGGGGGGGGGGGGGGGTCTGGAACGGATCACCCACAAAAGCAGAGGGCCAACTGTATTTATTTATTTTATATGCCACCTTTCTCTCAGCATGGGACCCAAGCTAGATTAAGTAAAGATCTACCGGTAGCTAGCCTACCCAGGAAAAAGCATTTTACCCTAGTCCCTGCTATGCTTTCTACTTGCATGGAGCTTTCATTACTTACTTAGCCTGTTTCAAAGCAGCAAAGAATTAAAAAACGCAACACCCTGTCTTTTACCAGAAAAAATACATTCCAATCTACCATCTCATTCTGCTGATGCTTGGATCAGGTCTCACTATGATAATAAGAAGCTTAAATATCTAAGTTTGCAAGGATAGATTTGTACAGCATGGTTAAAATACATGTAAAATGCAAAAACTTACCACAGTGGGGTTACCGCTGCTTATCAGCTGGCTAACTTCATGAAAAATGCTCTTGCATTCAATTGATTTGTCTAAGGACCCTCGTTTCACTATTACTGCTACTGCTAATAATATCTGCTCCCGTACATATTTTTGGAGGCTGAAAATTATAATAAAAGAATATATTCAGCATCAGTATTGACCAAGACAATCATTCTAACATCTGCAAAACAAAAAACTACACCACTACTTGTGAGAACAGGAAGAGGCTGAGTTGATCCCATTCATCCCCAAGTATCTTGGTCAAACAGTTCAGTCTGCTACTGCTTCAAGCCTAACTTTCTTGAGCAATAACTATAGTACATTATAAATATACTGACTGCAATTTCTTAGAAATTCTTTCTTGGCCATTAGAAGGATGCCCAGCTTCTGCAGTGTTGGGAAGCTAGACCTCTAATCTATATTTCCTACAGCTTCCTTCAGGCTGAACTAAGTTCTTGCTATTCTTATGTGCCTTCAAGTCATTTCCAATTTATGGAGACCCTATCATGGGGTTTTCTTGGCAGACATTGTTCAGTGGGGGCTTGGCCTTGCCTTCCTTTGAGGCTGAGTGTGGTTTGCCCAACGTTACCCAGTGGGTTTCCATGGCCAAGCCAAGATTTGAACCCTCGTCTCCAAAATCATAGTCCAACACTTAAACCAGTACACTATACTGGCTTTCATAGTGGTTCTATGAACTTAACATAGAAGAGTCAATGCTTCAATGCACCAAAGGACTATCTTGTCCAACTGTTTCTACAGTGGCCAGCTAAATATCAATGGAAAGGCCACGCGCAGGACATGTATAAGATAGCATCATTCTGCTCTGAATGCAACAGTACCAGTCTCTTTATTAACATCAATTATTAGATATTATTTTATTTTTTATTAGATTTTAGCCCTTTTTATACTGATGTTTGGTCAGCCTTTTTAGTTGCTGGCTTTCAATTTTACTCATAAACTTTAACTGTGAATTATTTTAATTGACATTCACTGAAAACTACCTTGGAGCACAATCTGTAATAAAGAAATAAAATGGCTATGTAATTACTCTCTATGTGGAAGCAGTTAAGAAAGTGATACTTTAATAAACATCTAAAGACTCTAGGAAAGTAACAACATTAACCAGTTGAAGTACATTACAATGTTGTCTTAACTTAAAGTGCTCTGGGAGATTTTCTTCAGATGAAGCATGATATAAAAATGCTTTAATTCAGTCAATCAGTCATGACTTTACAATGTCCATAGTTTAAGGTTTAAAATCTTTATAAAAATTAACAGGAATCACATTGAATTCCTCTGATTTCTTCTGAAGTACTTAGACATCTACTGAGTTTTAGCTGCTGAAAAGGAAAGGCAAGATACAAAGAAAAGCACTTTATTTTTTTTAAACAAGGAGTTAGAAGGCACGGAGGAAGGAAGGGCTGATACTAGAAGTCAATTTCTTTCTTTATTAAACAAAGAAATCAACTTTAAGTCAGAATTTCAGAAGAGAGCTCAAAATACATCTAGCCAAGTAATATGTAATCTGACTAGCGGGGGCTCTCTGGGGAAGAGATTTTTCCCCATCCCCTTTTGTCTGATGTTTTTATCTAGGGATGCCAGGAAAAGTACTTGGAATCTTCAGCACACAAAACACATGTTCTTCTATTGAGTTGCGGTCTCTTTGCCATCAAAAAAATATATAATTACTTAACTATTAGAACAGGAATGATTACAACAGTTCTGGAATATTCAGGCATCCTTAGAAATAGTTTCAACAGCACTTTGTACTTACTTCGGCCTTTGTAAGACATATGTTAAAAGGAATGTTCTCAGTGATTCAATGCTACTTTTTTCCAATAGAATCCATTCACGAACAACTGCTTCCATTATCGCTGTGGCGGCTTGGAAAAGGACATAGTCCACTTTACTAGTTTCTGTCGGAGAGATGCAAAACTGTGAGTTCACCAGTACTGAAAAAGCATTCTTTATGCAAATCCACCAACCCAAAAACAGTTCATTTTTCATTTTATTTTTATTCAACAGCAATCTCTTATTCAAGGGATTACTATTCACAACATATTAAAACAAAGTATTAATTTAATTTACAACATATTAAAGCAACCTATATTGCAAACATACAAATTGTAATTTAAAACATACCCTAAACATAATATTGAAGGAAAACAGAGTACAGTAATTTATAACCCAACAGCAAAATTAAAAAGCTTAAAAAAAACACCCAACAACCTAGCACCAGGAATTAAAACTAACAGTAAATTCAAAAGTAAATGTTTGTTGGCAGTTTGGAGAAAGTAAATGTTCAATGTTCATTTTAAAATCCTTGTAATCTTCATTTTGAGCAGAAATTGCTTTTAAATTATTGGAGGTTTTTTTGTGTGGGCCATACTTTGGTGTCAGAGTGATGTGGCCCTGAGTGGATCCACAATATATGAAATCAGCCTTTGGACCTGCTGCAGTTGCTCACCTTTGGGCCCATCAATAATGGACATTATGTAGCTCTCCATATGTTGTTGGACTGCAAATTCCAGCAATCCTAGCCAGCAAAGACAATAACAAGGAATGCTAGGAGTTGCAGTCCAAAAATTTCTGAGAGGCTGCACAAATCCCTCCCTCTTTCTACACAAACTGAACACATTCAGAGAATATTTCTTTGAACCGAATAAAGTGCCTACTGTTCTTGTTTCTCCTAAATTAGGCAGCCTTTTGCAATTTGGGTGAACAAAAGGAGATTTCAATACATTTACTCCTTCCATAAAGATCAGCCCAGTCAAAGAGGGTACAGCTATATTCCATGCTTGCATCCAACAGGAGAAAGGAAAACAGTAATCCTAATCAAAATGTATGCTGCTGAGATCTGTTCTTCAATCCTCTTCTTTCAATATCCCACTGGACTTTCTTATCTCTTTTCACTATCTATTCATACCCAATTTTATAGGCAATATTTCTATTGAAATAAAAATGAAATAGATAAACTAATCAGGTTGGAATGTGCTCATTCATTTCGATCATAACCTCCAGGCAACTCCACTTCTTCCAGCCGATGGATGCTAGCCAGAGTTGTTGTTGTTGCACACCTTCAAGTATTTTTCTACTTATGGAGACTCTAAGATGAACCCATCACAGGTTTTTTTTTTTACAAGACTGGTTTAGAGTGGATTTGCTTTTGCCTTCCTCTAGGGCTGAGAGAGTGACACTTGTCCAAGGTCATCCAGTGGGTTTCCATGGCAGAGTGGAGAATTGAATTCTCATCTCCAAAGTTGTAACTCAACACTCAAACCACTGCACCATGCTGGGTCTCGCTAACCAGAGACAGAGGACTAAATTAGATGTTGGGTACAGAACATTTTGTTCTTTTTAACTGTGGTTCAATTATATTTACTAATTTTTTTAGTGTCCTTTTTTTAAAAAACAACACCATTTTTAAATAGTGAATCCACTTTTGAACAATATTCATGAAAAAGCAAAGCAGAAATATTTTGAACAGACTAAGATCAAAATCATTACAAAAAGAATCCATTCCTAACAAATTACTATAATGAGATAACAATTAACTATCAATTTATGTAAAATCACATAACTGAACTGGTTCCATTCCTTTCTACAGCTTGCAGCAGGGGTGCCCTAACCACTCACCCACCTTTCAGGAGTTAAAAAGTCATTGATCCCCGACTATGAAGAAACTCACTCCCTAAAACAGTGATGGCAAACCTAGACCGAGTGCCCAAAATAAAATGCTTTCCAGCACTGGGTGTTATCTGGTTCTGGGGGGGTAGGGAGGACTTCCAGGGGGACGGAACTTCTGTGGAGCTGCCTTTCCAGGGGGAGCTGAAGGCCTGGGATGACTGGAAAGAGGAGGAACAGGTGCCTGCCTGTTCCTCCTCTACCCTGCCCTCCATGTGCTGAGAAAAATGGCTTCATGTGCCATCTTTGGCCCGCGTGCCATAGGTTCGCCAACAGTCCTAAAAGGTGCACAGGATCACACTGAAAAACACACTGCCTAATATGTGGAAAAAAAGTATTTCACACATGTTCACACACATACACAACCAACTCAGAGGCAAATCATATGCCTCAATTGACTTCTTTCACCTAGCTAGATGCCATACATATGAGGACTTACCTAAAATATGCTTGCAAACAGCAAATGGCGATTTTGATTTTCGAAATGATAAGAATATGTGTTCAGCATGCTGCCGTTGTTCATTATTGACCATGGAAGGTGGTGCCTAAAGGGAAAAATAACGATTCTTTTTATCTATAGAATCCAGAAAACTGTCACCTTTAGTGAAAGCACTATTACCATGAACCCGTATTTCATGAACAGAAAGATGACTAGTTATCTGAAGGTTGTTCTTTGAGTGCTAATATACAGCCAGCTGCTTTAAGAAATTTAAATTAGATATAGAAAGGGTCAAAAGAAAGGTTCATCAATCCAATTTCATTCCTTCTTGAACCCAATCTTCAAGATGACTTTTATCCATATAGGATTTTAAAGAGTTTTGTGAGGCACTCAAATATACATGGGGTGTGCTAGGTATCTTGCAAAGTTTTGTGATATGCATAAAAATATACAAAGATCAATATACTTCTTTGAATCCATTCTTTGACAAACATTTTAAAAGCCAACTCCAGACAGCTATTTTGCTGTGCTATGATTCAAGGATGGTTACCATTTCTACATCCAAAACTATTTGTTCTCTAGATAATGGTCTGGGATCTATAAATACATTTTGCCATATAATGAGATCCTTTTCTTCAATGGTCAAGCTCTACAGTAAAGTCAGTGTCAGCCAAGGAACAACTTTTCAATTAGGTAGAGAAGAGATTTTACAGCCTAGATATCCTGCATGCCATCAACTAGATATTTCAAGCAGACATAAGGTGTGTCCGTGACTGTGGATCTCCCTAACAGAGAATCTGGCTCATAGGAACTATAAAAGATTTTTGGTTCCAGCTATAAGCTATTAGTTGTTTACCCTTACTGCCTACAAATTGATTATTGTCGAGAGCAAACAGTCATAACTATCATTTACATTAAAATTGCATTTTGTGCTTAAATAAGAGAAACCTACATTTCTCAAAACAATTCAGTGTTGTTATTTTTAAATAGACCAGTATTTCAAGACAAGATCAGAGACTACAACTTTCAAACAATTGAGGACAAAGTATTAGCAGTAATATACTGCCCTCTAGTGTGAAGTCAGCAATCTCCAAGTGGTGCCCAACCTTTGGTCCTCTAGATCAGGGGTAGGCAACTTTTCCCCTTTAAGGGCCAAGGGACTTCAGCTCCCAGAATCCCAGGAGCTATTGGCCAACACAGCTATTGGCGGAGTCTTCTGGGAGCTGAAGTCCCTTGGCCCTTAAAGGGGAAAGGTTGCCTACCCCTGCTCCAGATGATTTGGACTTCAGCTCCCATGATTCCTGACTGTAGGCCAAGTTGGCTGGGGCTTATAGAAGCTGAAGTCCAAAACTAATAAAGGACTAAAGGTTGGGAACCTGGTAAAAACGAGGAAAACATGTAATACAGGGAATATCCTAATAATAATGTCTGATTAGTGAAAGATTTTGATTATTCTAATGAGACTGTACCACACAGCTACATCTCCCACTTTTTTGACCCAGGCAATGTCTTCTTCTGTCCCAACTGCACCTATGTAATTTTCCTTGGTATTTACAATTTACAGGGCAAAATCAAACTAAGTGTGAGGCTCTTATCTTCTCTCTTCCAACATAAAAGTCCATCATTCTATTGGCCAACATGGCTGAAGCTTCTGGGAGCTGAAGTCCCTCGGCCCTTAAAGGGGAAAGGTTGCCTACTCCTGCACTAAAGTCAGAATCATACAGGCCATTGTATTCCCCATTGCCATGTACGGATGCAAGAGCTAGAAGTAAAGGAAGCAGACAGAAAGAAAAGCAATGCATTCAAGATGTGGTGCTGGAGAAGAGTGCTGAGAATACCATGGATGGTCAAAAAGACAAACAAACGGGTCCTTGAACAGATCGAACCAGAACTCTCCCAGGAAGCCAATATAATAATATTGAGGCTGTCATACTTTGGCCACATAATGAGAAGGCATGGATCACTAAAAAAACAACAACCAAAAAACAATAATGCTAGGAAAGATAGAGGGTAGAAGAAGGAAAAGATCGCACGCCAGATGGATGGACTCAGTCAAGGGGGTCACAGGCATGGTTTTGCAGGGCAGAGTAGTGAAGGATAGGGAATCTTGGTGATGTCTCCTCCACAGGTCACTATGTGTCAGAGTCAACTTGAGGGCAGCTAACAACAACAACATTTATTACCAAGTTATCCTTTCTAAGTATATAAGGACATATATGCTACCACAGACAGGCATACATGCACAGCCTACTCGTCAAAGGAACCTATAACTACCGTATTTTTCGCCCTATAGGGCGCACTTTTTCTTCCCCTAAATATGCGTGGGGAAGTGAGTGCGCCCTATAGGGCGAAGGGGCCGAGGCCGTGGGGAGAAGGAGCCCTCCTTCCCCCCACGACCTCAGTCTTTGAATGGACTGGTGCTGGGATCGAAGCGATCCCGGCGCCAGCCCATTGAAAGACTGAGGCCACGGGGAGAAGGAGGGCTCCTTCTCCCCGCGGCCTCAGTCTTGGATTCGGCTGGTGCTGGGATCGAAGCGATCCCGGCCCCAGCCGATTGAGGACCGAGGCCGGCGGGGGAAGGAGCCTTCCTTCCCCCCCCCGGCCTCGGTCTTGGAATGGGCTGGTGCCGGGATCGTTTCGATCCCGGCACAAGCCCATTGAAAGACTGAGGCCGGCGGGGGAAGGAGCCTTCCTTCCCCCCCCCGGCCTCGGTCTTGGAATGGGCTGGTGCCGGGATCGTTTCGATCCCGGCACAAGCCCATTGAAAGACTGAGGCCGGGGGGGAGAAGGAGCCCTCCTTCCACCCCGGCCTCGGTCTTGGAATGGGCTTGTGCCGGGATCGTTTCGATCCCGGCACAAGCCCATTGAAAGACTGAGGCCGGGGGGGAGAAGGAGCCCTCCTTCCACCCCGGCCTCGGTCTTGGAATGGGCTTGTGCCGGGATCGTTTCGATCCCGGCACAAGCCCATTGAAAGACTGAGGCCGGGGGGGGAGAAGGAGCCCTCCTTCCACCCCGGCCTCGGTCTTGGAATGGGCTTGTGCCGGGATCGTTTCGATCCCGGCACAAGCCCATTGAAAGACTGAGGCCGGGGGGGGAGAAGGAGCCCTCCTTCCACCCCGGCCTCAGTCTTGGAATGGGCTTGTGCCGGGATCGTTTCGATCCCGGCACAAGCCCATTGAAAGACTGAGGCCGGGGGGGGAGAAGGAGCCCTCCTTCCACCCCGGCCTCAGTCTTGGAATGGGCTTGTGCCGGGATCGTTTCGATCCCGGCACAAGCCCATTGAAAGACTGAGGCCGGGGGGGAGAAGGAGCCCTCCTTCCACCCCGGCCTCGGTCTTGGAATGGGCTTGTGCCGGGATCGTTTCGATCCCGGCACAAGCCCATTGAAAGACTGAGGCCGGGGGGGAGAAGGAGCCCTCCTTCCACCCCGGCCTCGGTCTTGGAATGGGCTTGTGCCGGGATCGTTTCGATCCCGGCACAAGCCCATTGAAAGACTGAGGCCGGGGGGGAGAAGGAGCCCTCCTTCCACCCCGGCCTCGGTCTTGGAATGGGCTTGTGCCGGGATCGTTTCGATCCCGGCACAAGCCCATTGAAAGACTGAGGCCGGGGGGGAGAAGGAGCCCTCCTTCCACCCCGGCCTCAGTCTTGGAATGGGCTTGTGCCGGGATCGTTTCGATCCCGGCACAAGCCCATTGAAAGACTGAGGCCGGGGGGGGAGAAGGAGCCCTCCTTCCACCCCGGCCTCAGTCTTGGAATGGGCTTGTGCCGGGATCGTTTCGATCCCGGCACAAGCCCATTGAAAGACTGAGGCCGGGGGGGAGAAGGAGCCCTCCTTCCACCCCGGCCTCAGTCTTGGAATGGGCTTGTGCCGGGATCGTTTCGATCCCGGCACAAGCCCATTGAAAGACTGAGGCCGGGGGGGAGAAGGAGCCCTCCTTCCACCCCGGCCTCAGTCTTGGAATGGGCTTGTGCCGGGATCGTTTCGATCCCGGCACAAGCCCATTGAAAGACTGAGGCCGGGGGGGAGAAGGAGCCCTCCTTCCACCCCGGCCTCAGTCTTGGAATGGGCTTGTGCCGGGATCGTTTCGATCCCGGCACAAGCCCATTGAAAGACTGAGGCCGGGGGGGAGAAGGAGCCCTCCTTCCACCCCGGCCTCAGTCTTGGAATGGGCTTGTGCCGGGATCGTTTCGATCCCGGCACAAGCCCATTGAAAGACTGAGGCCGGGGGGGAGAAGGAGCCCTCCTTCCCCCCGCGACCTCAGTTCAATGGGCTGGTGCTGGGATCGGTCTCCAATCCCAGCACCAGCCCGGCCTCCGGCTAAAGGGAGGAATCCTTTTTTCTTGGATTTTCCCCCTTAAAAATTGGGTGCGCCCAATATGCCGGAGCGCCCTATAGGGCGAAAAATACGGTACACTGTTCACTTCCAAACTAAATTGTTTTACAGCACAATTATGAGTCATTGGCCATTTTTATCTCAGAGTTCTAGGTCACACTTATAATAAATATATTTCTTACAAGAGGAGAAAGAAGTAGGAATGTCTATATTGGCAAACATATTTTCATTACTGCAAGATAATAACAGAATGCTCCATGGTTTGGTTATTAGCACAACTAAATACAGTAGTTCACATGGGATCCATTCTGGATCCCCCCATGAAAATAGCAAGTCGCAAATATTAGAGTCCCACTGAAAGTAATGGCATGTGCGCCCATTCCACCATTTCGTCCCTCCCCACTTGTTCCTCCCATGAAGAGGGAGACCACGGACTTCAAGTCCACGAATCGGGAGGGATGACTGTAAAGAGAATCTATTCAAATATTCTACAATACGAGCCAGAAAGATACTTGAGTACAAATAAATAAAATCTTGACAAACTTTTCATTTGGAAAAGAACAGGCAAGAAGGTCAGGACAGAACAGCAATATTTTAAAAGATATGGCCACCTTGAACTTCAGAAAGCTATGTCTAGACTGAAGCTCTACTCAGCATTGATACTCTGTATTATGATGATATGAGTTTTATGAGAAGAATTACAAGTAGTTTAATACATTCAAAGTAGCTAAAAATCATAAAAAGTAACACAATCGCAAAAGCATCCTATACAAAAAGATTCGATGATCAGAAGTCTATATTGTAAAAACATAAGAATCAAGGAACAAAAGTAAAATAAATGCAGGAGTTTCCTATGCAACCTATACAGCTCCAGACCAGCAACATTTCCATAAGAGCAGTATTCATACAATGTAGGTCAAGGGCAGTAGATACTATAAGAGGGGCCATCTGAGGAAGTAGGCTCAAGTCTATGAAAGCTCCTATCTTTGAGTTAGTCTCAAAGGTGCTACAAGATCCCTTTGAATAGTAAATAGAATACAGAATAACTAAAAGCTCTAGGAAAGCAAAACAATTTTCATCTGACACTGAAAAGAGAGCAGAAGTCAGCATCAAGTGAGTCCTACTAGGACAGGGCTGGGCAACTACAGTGGGATTGAGGGTCAGTTTTCTGCCCCTAGGACTCTATCAGGAACCCATGGACTACCAAATATTCCAAAAGGCAAACTCAAAACACCAAAAGGGTCAGAAACTCAATTCTCTGGCTCTTCCTTTCTCACTGCTGAGGGATATCTTCTGTCTCAAAGATTACTTTAGTACCTGTGAGTAAGTATGCTTTGTTTGAACTTCAACACATAGAATCAGAGTTGGAAGAAACCACAGGGGCCATGAAGTCCAACACCTTGCCATGCAGGAACACATGATCAAAGCACCCACGACACATGGCCATCCAGCCTCTGTTTTAAAACCTCCAAAGAAGGAGACTCCACTACACTCCAAGGGATTGCTATACATTCACAAGCAGATGTGCTAACAAAGAATATTTCAGAGAAGTGTCAACAATGAAGATTTTAAAAATGTGCTCTATTGCTTTGTTAAAGTCTGTATTTTCTGCTGAACAAGTACAGAAGAGAAGCATAAAGGGAGCAATAAAAACAACTGGTTCCACTGTTGAAGGTAAATTCTTCACAGGTGTAGGTAAATTCTTAATATCAACACGTTGGGTTTAAATTTTATATTGAGGTACACTAATAATGCTATTTCTTCCTTTGTCCAAAAATGCATAGACTTTCTCAGGGCTGGTCCTATCACTGGGCAGAGTATTCTTTCTCAACCTTTTTATCTTTAGTTAGTTCTTGAAATAATTTTCAGGTCTCAGGGAACTCCTGCATAAAAATTATTATACTAAATAATAATTAAAAAGTGGCTTTTTCCCAATCAAAATTTCTTGTGGAATTCCTAGGGTTCAGGGGAGCCCAGGCTGAGAAACTCTAAGATAGATCAAGGTGACTGCCTTAGTTGGCGGGTGCTGGGGAGCAGTGAAGGTAGCCTTCCAGCCATCCTTCATTTATGCTCTGGCTGCTCTCTCTGTTGGAAGTCAAAACTGGAAATATTTCACCATTTTCTAGATCATCTAAATTAGCTTTCTGCCTCAGGTTTTGTGAAGAACACCAGCTCATTTCCAGAGCTGAAGATTCAGCTATCATTTCAGTTAGCTTCTGCATTTGAAATAACCCTCTTATATTTTGCCTTCCATAGCAAAATGACCCCAAGCCTTCCCTCAACCTAGAACCCTCTAGATCAGGGTAGGCAACCTTTTTGAGCTGGGGGCCGGGCTGCTGTCCCCCAGACAATTGGGGGGCCAAAGCACCAAAAATAAATAAATAAATAAATAAATTTTAAAAAATAAAAATTTTAAAAAAATATGCATGCACTCTCTCGCAGCCCCAGAAAAGCCATGGCAAAACCCCTGTGGAGATTTTGCCAAAAAAAAACCAAGAACAAGTAATAACAATAATCAATATCATCATGGCGGGAGGCGGCGGCGGCGGCAGGACCAGCCTGGGGCCGGTCCAAAGGCTTCGGTGGGCCGCATCCGGCCCCCAGGGCCTTGGGTTGCCTACCCCTGCTCTAGATGTAGGACTAGAACACCATCATTCTTAGCCAGCATGGTGAGAGATAAATCTAACACTAACTGCAGCAGTTGTAGCTTCTTCTGAATCCCTTTGGGGGAGAAATCAAGAATGGGCTGGTACACTCCCTTCTTTCACTCCATCTTAGTAGAAAAAAGCAAACAACCAACTAGGAACTCCACTGTTCTCTTACTGACCTTGTAGGATGAATCCTCTTTCCATTTCTGCCTAAATATAAGCAGGGGAAGGAGAGTGAAAAGGTTACCAGGAAATAAATTCAATTCATTCTGATTGCTATAACTTCACAAGCAGATGTGCTAACAAACAAGATTTCAGACAAGTGTCAACAATGAAGACTTTTAAAATGTGCTCTATTGCTTCGTTAAAGTCTATATTTTCTGATGAACAAGTACAGAAGAGAAGTATAAAGGCAGCAATAAAAACAACTGGATCTGTCTACACATCCAAAGTTTTCTTGTTAACAGCAGTGGAGAAACAGCCCTATGAATAAATGATCTTCAGACCAGCAATGTATGCTCTTCATCATCTCAGGGAGTTGCGACAGCTTAGATAACACCACAAAAGTCATGGAAGGCATGCCAACCTGTATTTTTAACCACCCTTTTCCTGACATTTTGTGGCTGCAATGAATCATGTCATGAACAACTGCTAGAATTTCAGTTTGTATTTGGAAGCCAGGCATGACAGTCAAGGAAGTTACCTCTCCCACACATCCCACTCTCTAGAAGAAGCTTTGTGTTAAAAATAGTGATTTCCCATCAGCAAGGCTCCTATCTGTACTACTTCAGCACGGTCTATATTTATAAGAAATTGAGAGCAGCACAGCCAGTGTATGATCAGTTTGACAGCTGATGCATGACAGGACATTCTATCAATACCATTAGCCAATTTTCATGAATTGCTTCCACTACGTTTGTTGTTTCTCTTAAAGGTGTAAGCCAGGGGTAGGCAACCTAAGGCCCGGGGGCCGAATGCGGCCCCCCGAGGCCTTTGGGCCGGCCCCAGGCCGGTCCTGCCCCCCCCCCCCGCCATGATGATATTTATTATTGTTGTTATTACTTGTTCTTGGGGTTTTCATGGCAAAATCTCCACAGGGGTTTTGCCATGGCTTTTCTGGGGCTAAGAGAGTGTGCATGCATATTTTTTTCAATTATTTATTTATTTATTTATTTATTTATTTTTGGTGCTTCACCCCCCCCCCCAATTGTCTGAGGAACAGCAACCCGGCCCCCGGCTCAAAAAGGTTGCCTACCCCTGGTGTAAGCAAAGGGGGAAGTGATTGTTTTTAAAATTCATAGCTCAATTTATTATTTTTCACCACACAGAGGATCTGCAAATGTCTTCTACAAATCAAGCAGAAACTCAATCACTGAACAGCACAATTCCATTGCTCCTCAAGTGTTTTTAAAGGGAGGATTACATACAAAACACACCAAACCAGGTGCTTTCTATCACTGGCAAATTCATGCCTCGTACCCTTTTCTACCCAAGGGTATAAAAAACGCTGGCTTTGGGTGGGGCTTAGCACTTTGGTTCAGTTTACAGTATTTCTAGCTAAAAGTATCTCAGCAAAAGGACTGGGAAGAACACTTCACCTGGGTGTTTGGACAGTTGCTGCCAGCCAGAGTAGACAATATAACACCAGTGGTCAGAGTCAATTTAAGTTGAGTTTCACATATTGTATGTTGTCTCCAAAAAATCAGAGCAGTACACACCAATATGTAATATACACAATACAGAAATACCTTGAATACACCTAATTTAATCAGGTTTCAGAAGCTAAGGAGGATCAAGCTGGGTTAGTATTTGGACAAGAGACCACCAGGTTACACTGGGGATCTCTATGTAAGGCTAGGAAGGAATCCTGCCTGGAACCTGGAAAACTGCTGCCAATCTGTTGACAATACTAAACTAGATGGAACAAAGTCTGATTCAGTAGAAGAAATCTTCCTAAAAAGAAAGTTAGCTAGAACCTGACATTTCCATGTGCAAGGTGGTGGTTTTCATTTTGATGAGAGGAACTACTTGAATATATCCACTTCAACTACAGAATCCACCTGTCCTCTGAAGGAATCATCCTAAAAGGATTATTCTGCAATATTTGCATTCACTAATAACCTATATATAAACACAGCCAGCAAAAGGGGGGGGGATCCCAAGAGGATCTAAAATTGAGTACAATGGCCCCACAGGTAAGTAAAGAAACTGCAATGTAAATTATTGGATGATGAATTTCAAACACAGATGCAACAGAATAAATCTGTAAACATTTCAAAATTAGAGTGCACTTAGTTCTTAGATGGAATTTATTTCTTTTGAAAATCTACTCTGATTGAAGCTCAGTGTTTACAAGGAAAGGCCTTTAAAACACAACTTATGGCCTTTGCAGATTGCTAGAAATAGTGCAAATTGAGTCCACTTTAACTGCCCTGGCCCAGTGCTAGAGAATCATGGGAATTGTATTTTTTTTCTGAGACATTGAGCCTTCTCTGTCAGAGAGCTCTGGTGCCAAATAAACTACAGTTCCCATGATTCCCTAGCACTGAGTTAGGGCAGTTAAAGTGGACTCAATTTGCACTATTTCTGGCAGTCTGCAAAGGCCCTTACTTTGTTCAAAGTTCCTCTATCCTCCCCCCCCCCCCCCCCAGTTTGTGAGAGACATTCAAATCCAGTATTTTGTTTCAGTGCAGAATTGGAGACATCTTTAAAATATGACAATGCCTTTATGATACCCATACAGCATACTGTGACGCCAAATTTTATGTAGACAAGTAAAGATAGGGTTAATTGCAAAACATAAAAGTACATTTCCATATATGCAGGCACAAACCACTGTGAGATTCTAGTATATTTGTTAAACCATTCATTCTGTGTCCAACTTGTACTAAAGTTATTGATCCCATTTGTTTTTCCTTATTTGTACTAGATACTGGGGAGCTAGCCATACAGCTTTAAAAATCTAGGGATGGCAGAGATAGCCTGGCCAAAAAAATAAGAGTGGCAGTACTATTCTTCAAATAAAAAGTGAACACCAACAGAACCAAAATATTAATTAAAAACCAACTACACCCCCCGCATCTTGTAAAGATTTTCTACAGATCAAGTTAATGTTGCAGATTAGGCTACAGAAATCATGCTCAAAACAAACTCATGAGATAAAGCTTTCACAATTATATTTTTATGCTTCTCTTTTCTAAATTGTAAGTTATAAGTAAGCATTATAAGCATAGTTACATATATTAAATATAGTTATATATTTATAATTAAGTATAGTTCTATATAAACGATTTATTGTTTCCCTCCTAGCAGGGGATTTGTTTTAAATCAAATTGCTTTAAATCGTAATTTAAATAGTTTCTCTGAAATACAGTTCAAATCACTAGAGAGGTCAACTGTATTCTATCATCATTTTTCAAATTAGTGCTTTATTCTTTAATGTAAGTTTAAGACATATTCAAAGATATAGGTTTCATTGTAAGACAGACACATACTGAGTAATTATTCAATTCATCAAAAAGTGGGATCCCTTGCATTTATAGCCAGACTTGTTTAGATTTACTCCATCTCCCATAACCTTCTATTTTCTGGACTTCTTTGTCCTTGCAGTCAGACAGAAGCAAAGTGAAGAAAGACAGAGGACACACATACATATATACTTCCTATATACACCATCTGCAGAATAGGACTCACCAGGTCAATTTCCTATTGCCACAAACTGCTAATGTAGAGTGCATCTGCACTGTAGAAATAATGCATTTTGACACCACTTTAACTGCCATGACTTCATCCTACAGAATCCTAGGATTTGTAGTTTTGTGAGGCACCAGCACTCTTTGGCGAGAACGCTAAAGACCTTGTAAAACTACAAATCTCAGGATTCCATAGTTTGGAGCTACAGCACTTAAAGTGGTGGCAAAACTATATTGTTTCTTCAGTGTAGATTTGCCCCATTCATCAAATATAATTAGAAGTAGTTACGATGACTTTTTTTTTACTTAGACTCTTTTTTATGAATTACTTTATAGAAAAAATTAAATTCTGATTTAATTTTTTAACACTTTTCTAAAAATAACTGATTTTTATCAACCCTCCCTTCCCCACCCCGGGAAGATGGGCACATTGTGTGTTATTTGCACAGTAATCTTTGGCTAAATCCCATGTTATATGAGTACTTGCAACAGGAGTTTCCCTTTTCCTCTGCATCTCTCTAGAGAAAAGCAGAGGGGAAAGACATATTTGGATACCGTCACTTATATTTTAATTCCCTGCGAAAAATAGTGACATAACAATAACAACTAATAGAGGCTACAAACTATGAGCAAACTTGTTCCTTTACAGCAACTGTTCCTTTACAGCAACTGTCCAATCCTCAACTGCAGATTCCACCTGTAATATGAACTGAAAAAGTCACCTCCTCTTCAATTTTTTGAAGCTAATTAAGAACGATAGTGACATTTTGGTGATGTACTTATAATAACAGCTACACTAGTTCATATGATTGTTTTAACAGATGGGAGCATTAGTCCTCAGGTTCTGGAACCTAAACTTCAGTTTACAAGATGGTAGTAGTTGTTTTGAGCAACTACATTACCTTTCTACCTAATGTTTAGTTTAATCCCGGCCTCACGAACCCTTGTTAAGAGGATCCCCAATAGTCTTTCTCTTAGAATTAATACAAAACTGCCCAGTTTCATCATCACTGTTATTAATTGTGATTTGTACTTCTTGTTGTTTTATCTGTTGGTCTTAATCTGTATCTGGTTAGGGGGGGAGGGGATGGGGTTTGATGTATTCTAATTTTAATATTTGTTAGCCGCCCTGATTGATCTCAGAGGAGCGGGATAAAAATAAAATTATTATTATTATTATTATTATTATTATTATGAAAACGGAGGAAGATGTTTTATTTTATTTTTACAAATTCTCATAAGAGTTCTTATTTTATTATGCTGTAAGTGTTTTGGGAGCACATACAGAAAATACAACAGGTTTAACAGTTACAGTAAAACACGTTCCATTAAAATTATTATTAACAGTAACAGTCACAGCAGCCTGCTTCTGCCCACAAATTATAAAACAGATTCCACACAAAAAATTTGCAGGAGGAATGAGCACAAGCTTCACATATTGGTGTTCAACGGTTGACTCTACCTTGGTTTGCTTTATTAGACCAATCAATAGGGTACAAGAACAGTGGAGAAGACACTCTGACTTCATATTGAGTCTAAAATACTCCAAAAACCAAAACCTTTTTCCATGGGTGGCTGAGGTAGTGACACCTCTGCTTTCTGGTGTACACAAACTTTGTTTCATGCAAAAAAAATATTATGTATAAAATTACCTTCAGCCTATGTGTATACAGTATACATTGTGGGCCCTTGGTATCTTCTGGGGTTTGGTTCCAGAACCCCAGTGGATGCTCAAGTCCCATTAAATACAGTGGCTTAGTAAAATGGTGTCCCTTCTATAAGATGGCAAAATCAATATTTCCTTTTTGGAATTTATATTTTTAAATATATTTTCAAGCCTTGGATGCTTGAATCCATGGATAAACAATCCGTGGTACTGAAGGTCTGGTATGAAACACAAATGAATTTTGTGTTTAGACTAGGGTCCCATCTCCAAGATATTTCATTATGTACATCTCCCTTATGCAGGATTCTGAAATATTCCAGAAGCCAAGATCGTCCACATGGGTAGCTGAGATATGACACCTTTGCTTTCTAATGGTTCAATGTAAACACATTTTGTTTTATGCACAAAATTTTAAAAAATATTGTGTATAAAATTACTTTCAGGCTATATGTATAATGTGTATATGAAACATATATGAATTTCATGTCCCATTTTCAAGATATTTCCTGTGCCTTATTTTCCTGCGTATAAGACTACTTTTTTACCTGCAAAATCTGTGGCTAAAGTGGGGGGGTCGTCTTATACGCTGGGTATAAGGATAATGAGGATAGAGGTGCTAAAACTCTATATTTTGACTGGAAAAATGGGGGGGTTGTCTTATACGTGGGTCGTCTTATACGCCGGAAAATACGGTATATGCAAATACAATTGGCTCTCCACATTTGCGGCTTTGACATTTGCAGATTTCATTATTTGCAGTTTTCATTAATATGTTCTCTCTAGAAATCTCCAGGTCCTCCAGCGCAACTCTGACAGAAGTTGACTGTAGAGCTGTGCCAGAGAACCTACAAGTTCTTGGAGAAAACACTTGTCTGGGCATTTGTAGTCCTCCAGCATAATTCTGTGATAAACTTCTGGCAGATGTCGGCCATATAGTTGCACTGGAGGACCTGGAGATTCCTAGAAAGGTGTTCTCTCAAGTAAAAAGTTGTTTTTTTACTTGAGGTTTTTCCACATTCACAGGGGTCCTTTGTCCCTAACCCCAGGAAATGTGGAGGGGCCACTGTATTCCCAAATCTGAAAAACTCCGAAATTCAAAACACTTTTGCTCCCAAGCATTTTGGATAAGGGAAAATCAGCCTATACATTAATAATAATAATAATAATAATAATAATAATAATAATAATAATAATTTTTTATTTATAGCCTGCCCCTCTGCACAGCAATCGGGGCGGATTACAACATATTAAAAGAACAACAAAATTTAAAAACATTCCCTCACTCAGCAACCCTCCCCCCTTAAAACAGAATTAAACTTGAAGAATTAAGATGCTACGATAAAATTAACAACAACAATAATAATATGAAATCGGCGAGAAGATTAGGGAACAAAATAAAATATATGCAAACACAAGTATTCCAACAGCCAAAAAAACAAAAAACAAACAACAAATAAAAACAAAGCAACCTACAAATTTGAAGTCCAATACATATGCAGCCCCAAGCATTTCAGATAAGGGGGACTCAACCTGTACATATAGTTATGGTTGTTTATTTATGTTGTTGTTGCTAGCTGCCTTTGAGTCAACCTCAGCTCATGGAGACCCTGTGAATGAGACATCTCCAAGCCCCGCTATCCTCTACCTCAGGGGTAGGCAACCTTTCCCCTTTAAGGGCCGAGGGACTTCAGCTCCCAGAAGCCTCAGCCATGTTGGCCAATAGTCCCATGTTGGCCAATAGCTCCTGGGATTCTGGGAGCTGAAGTCCCTCGGCCCTTAAAGGGGAAAGGTTGCCTACCCCTGCTCTACCTCCTTGCTCAGGTCCTGCAGGCTCAGGCGCACAGTCTCCCTGACTGCAGAAATAATCCAGTTTGAGACCGCTTTAACTGCCCTGACTCAATGCTAGGGAATTCTAGGAACTGTGGTTTTGTGAGACATTTAGCCTTCTCTGTCAGAGAGCTCTGGTGCAACAACAAACTACAGTTCCCAGGATTCCCTAACACTGAGCCAGGGCAGTTAAAGCAGTCTCGAGCTGGATTATTTCTGCAGTGTGTTTTGGACCTGAGTCTATCCATCTGGCATGTGGTCTTCCTCTTTTTTCTGCTTTCCTCCACTTTCTTCAGCATCATTGTCTTTTCTAATGAGTCGTGTCTTATCAAGATGTGGCCGAAGTACAACAGCCTGAATGTAATTTATTAATACCTTCACGTTTACAAGGGAGCAAGAAAAATAGTCTGAAAGGGAAAAGAATGGAGAAAGGAAAGTGAGGAGGGATTTGAGCACATGGATGCAGGAGTAACTTTGGGCCTTTGCAGACTGCCAGAAATAGTGCAAATTGAGTCCACTTTAAATTGAGGCACTGCCCTGGCTCAGTGCTAGGGAATCATGGGAATTGTATTTTTTTCTAAGACATTGAGCCTTCTCTGTCAGAGAGCTCTGGTGCCACAATAAATTACAGTTCCCATAATTCCCTAGCACTGAGCCAGGGCAGTGCCTCAATTTAAAGTGGACTCAATTTGCACTATTTCTGGCAGTCTGCAAAGGCCCTTTGTTGTTTTTTGCCTTCAAGTTGTTTCCGACTTATGACAGCTCTAAGGCAAACTTATAATGGAGTTTTTCTTAACAAGATTTCTTCAGAGGAGCTTTGCCATCGCCTTCCCCCTGAGGCTGAGAGGATGTGACTTGCCCAAGGTCACCCAATGGGTTTTATATTTGAGTGGGGATTCGAACCCTGGTCTTCAGGGTCACAGTCCAACATTGAGACCATTATGCCACTCTGGCTTGGCTAGGAGAGTTTATTATGAAGGTAAAAGGAGCAAACACCCAGTTTCTTTCGCTCAGGGCCTGAACAGACTGCCAGAAATAGTGCAGCTTGAGACCACTTTAACTGTCCTGGCTCAATGCTAGGGAATTGTAGTTTTTTTCTGAGACACTGAGCTTTCTCTGTCAGAGAGCTCTGGTGCCACAATAAACTACAGTTCCCATGAATCCTTAACACTGAGCCAGGGCAGTTAAAGCAGTCTCGAACTGGATTATTTCTGTTATTATTTCAGTTAAAGTGGACTCAAGTTGCATTATTTCTGGCAGTCTGTACAGGCCCTTAGTGAGTCTCAAAGGTACTACAAGATCCCTTTCCATGCTGATTTTCCAGATTAACATGTGTCTCCTGGAAAGCCAGCCCTTTTGAGAGGAAGGGGGCTTCCTCTGAAGTAAGTGTCTGTGTGTCTGTGAGGATGGCAGGACCAGGGCTGCATCTGCACTGCAGAAATAATCCAATTTGACACTACTTTTACTGTCATGGCCCAATGCTATGGCATTCTGGCATTGGTGGTTTTGTGAGCCATTTAGCCTTCTCTGTCAGAGAGCTCTCTAGTGCCACAAGAAATTACAATTCCCACCCTGGCTTAGTGCTAGGGAATCCTGGGAACTGTAGTTTATTGTGGCACCAGTTTTCTCTCTGACAAAGAAGGCTTAAAGTTCTCACAAAACTACAGTTCCCAGAATTCTCCTAGCATTGAGCCAGGGCAAGTCCAAAAGAAATAATAATCCAGTTCGAGATTGCTTTAAAAGCCTTGGCTCAGTGCTGGGGAATGCTGGGAACTGCAGTCCTGTGAGACATTTAAGCCTTCTTTGGGCCTTTACAGACTGCCAGAAATAATGCAGCTTGAGTCCCCTTTAACTGCTCTGGCTCAGTGCTAGGGAATCATGGGGACTGTGGTTTAGGGGGGTTGCAGACTGCCAGAAATAGTGCAAATTGAGTCCACTTTTAGGGTTAGGATTAGAGTTAGGGAATCATGGGAACTGTATTTTATTGTGGCACCAGAGCTCTCTGACAGAGAAGGCTCAATATCTCAGGAAAAAACCAATTCCCATGATTCCCTAGCACTAACCCTAACCCTAAAAGTGGACTCAATTTGCACTATTTCTGGCAGTCTGCAACCCTCTTTATTGTGGCACCAGAGCTCTCTGACAGAGAAGGCTCAATGTCTCAGAAAAAACTACATTTCCCAGGATTCCCTAGCACTGAGCCAGGACAGTTAAAGTGGACTCCAGCTGCATTATTTCTGGCAGTCTTTAAAGGCCCAATTTCTCTGTCAAGAGACAAAGCTCTGGCGCCACGACAAAGTACCGTCCCCAAAACCCCATAGCGTTGAGCCAGGGCAGTTAAAGCGGTCTGAAACTGGGTTATAATCCCCGCGGTGTGGACTGGACCAAAGGGGACCGAGGAGAGGAAGAAGAGGAGGAAACTCTGAAGGCTCCCCGGCCCAGAGGCCCCCCACAATGGCCTCCCCCTCGGCCCCATCCTCCGCGCTCACCATCAGGACTTTGGCCGCGTTCTCCAGCTGGGCGATCACCTCAGGGGCTCCACCGACGGCCACGGCCGCCGCCATCATGGTCTCTCTTCAATGACGCGCCATGCGGGGCATTCTGGGACCGGGAGGCCCATCGGCCAATCCTCAGCCAAGGAGGCCTCTGTGAGGGAGGGAAGGAGGGAAGGAGGGAAGGCAGGCCCTCAGAGAAGGAGGCCCTGAAGCCAGCCAGGCAGGCAGTTGCTTGGCCGGCCGGCCGGCCGGTCAGTGGGCGGGCAAGGCGGAGACACATTGAGCCAGCGCTAGGGCCTCGCCTCAGGCGGAGGTGGAGGAGCCTTGCTAGAGCATTCTGGGATTTGTAGTCCCCCGCCCTCCCCCCAAAAAGTAACTTCCCCTTCCCCTCAGGTGAGGATGGTACAGTAGGGTGACTGGATGTCCTAACCGACAAGGAGGACGAGGCGCCACAAAATGGAGGACTTTCTTCTTTTGTTTTACCACATGCTAAAAAAAATGGAGGATTGGTTTTTTTATACCACATGCTAAAAATGGAGGACTTTCTTTATTTACCACATGCTAAAAATGGAGGACTTTCTTTATTTGCCACATGCTAAAAATGGAGCACTATCTTTTTTTTACCACATGCTAAAAATTGAGGACTCTTTTTTTTTACCACATGCTAAATAAATGAACGACTTTCTTTTTTTTACCACATGCTAAAAAATGGAGGACTTTATTTACCACATGCTAAAAATTGAGGACTTTTTTACCACATGCAGAAAACTGAGGACTTTATTTACCACAGGCTAAAAAATGGAGGACTTTCTTTTTTTACCACATGCTGAAAAATAGAGGACTTTCTTTTTTATCACATGCTAAAAATGGAGGACTTTATTTACCACATGCCAGAAAATAGAGGATTTTCTTTTTTAAAAAACAACAACAACACATGCTAAAAATAGAGGACTATCTTTTTCACCACATGATAAAAGCTGGAGGACTTTTTTTTTACCACATGCTAAAAATGGAGGATTTTCTCATGTTTTACCACATGCTAAAAAAATGGAGGACTTTTTTACCACATGCTAAAAAATGGAGGACTTTCTTTTTTTACCACATGCTAAAAAATAGAGGACTTTCTTTTTTTACCACATGCTAAATAAATTGAGGACTTTCCTTTTTTATCACATGCTAAAAAATGGAGGACTTTCTTTTTTACCACATACTAAGAAATAAAGGACTTTTTTTTACCACATGCTAAAAAATGAGGACTTTTTTTACCATAAGCTAAAAATGGAGGACTTTCTTTTTTTTTAACCACATGCTAAATAAATTGAGGACTTTCCTTTTTTACTACATGCTAAAAATTTGAGGACTTTTTTAACCATATGCTAAAAATGGAGGACTTTACCACATGCTTTACCACATAAAAGCTATTAACACTAATACAGTGGTTTCTTCCCCCCCCCCCCCCCCCACACACATTTGCTGGGGTTGCAAATAAATATAAAGACTACTCTTTTTTTACCTGGAAGAACACCTCTCTAGGAATTTCCAGGTCCTCCAGTGCAACTCTATGTTCAACTTTACCACATAAAAGCTATTAACTGTAATACAGTGGTCCCTCCACATTCAGTGGGGTTAGGAGTGAAGGACCCCCATGAATGTGGAGAAAGCGCAAATAAATAAACACTGTTCTTTTAACTAGAGAGAACACCTCGCTAAGAATCTCCTCCAGTGCAACTCTATGGTCAACATCTGCCAGAAGTTGATCATAGAATCATGTTGGAGGACCTACAAATGCCTAGAGAAGTATTTTCTCTAGGAATTTCTAGGTTCTCCAGCAGAACTCTATGGTCAACTTCTGTCAGAGTTGCACTGGAGGACTTAGAGATTCCTAGAGAGAACATATTAATCAAAACCGCAAATAAAGCTGCAAAAGTCAAAGCCGCAAATGTGGAGAACTAACTGTATACTACTGATGATGATGATGATGATGATGTCCCTTTATAACACTCTTTTCACCAAAAGTGTGGATGTTATCACACGGGGAGTTGCGGGGAGAAAGTGGAAATAAACGGGATGAGCGGAACACTTTAATTTATGGGATTTGTCCTGTTCCGCCTCATCTGATAACTAAATTCGAATTTAAAAGGGGGTTAATTCGAACAAAAACCTGATCTTTTCAAATCCTCAAAAATCCCGAAGGCCAATGTGATTCTAGGCTGCATCAATAGAAATAATAATTCGAGGGAAATAATAATGGCACTTTATTCTGCTTTAGTCAGGCCTCACCAGGAATACTGTGTCCAGTTCTGGGCACCACAATTCAAAAAGGATGTTGACAAGATGGGGGGTGTCCAGAGGAGGGCAACCAGAATGGTGAAAGGTCTGGAAATCATGCCTTATGAGGAGAGACTTAGGGAGCTGTGTATGTTTAGCCTGGAGTAAAGAAGGTTAAGAGGTGATATGATAGCCCTGTTTAAATATTTGAAGGGCTGTCATATTCAGCATGGAGTAAGCTTGTTTTCTGCTGCTCCAGAGAACGGGACCCGGAACAATGGATACAAGCTCTAGGAAAAGAGATTCCACCTCAACATTAGGAGGAACTTCCTGACAGGGCGGTTCGACAGTGGAACACACTCCCTCGGAGAGTAGTGGAGTCTCCTTCCTTGGAGGTCTTTAAGCAGAGGCTGGATGGCCATCTGTCAGGGATGCTTTGATTGGGAGTTCCTGCATGACAGAATGGGGTTGGACTGGATGGCCTTTGTGCTCTCTTCCAACTTTATGATCCTGTGATTCTAAAATAATGTACTAATATACTAAAAACAAAATCCTCATCAGCCGCTACCCACCTCAGCCACCTTAAGCACGCTCAGCAACTTAAGCCGGAAGCAGACGGGCAGCACGGGGCCGCCCCGGGAAGCTGCGGATCGGGGCTGAGGCATCCGCATTCCTCGGCCCCGTGGCGCAGCATCTCTGCTCCAGGAAGGAGCGCTAAAATAGTGCTCCTTCCGCAAGACGCCGAAGGTGCGCCGCAAAAGGCATCCAGCGCCAGCGTGTGCGGACGCTGCAGCGGAAGTGCATCGTCGGAGCACCGGCCGTGCGGAGGGCTGGCCGCTCCGACAACGTTTTGGGGAAGGGGTTGGGGCGCCCAGCGTGAGGCTTTCCCTCCCCTTCCTGGCCTCGAAGACGGCACTTTGCGCCGTCTGCTTAGGCCCATAATCTAAGAAATCAAAGAGGAAGGTCTTGAACCCTTTACAAAACATCCTCTATTCTTGATAGAGCCATAAACATTAGTGGAACTGCCAATAATCCTTTGTCCTCAGATCTTAAATTTCTATATGGTATAACTATAAATTCATTTCATATGGTCTGTTTACAGCTGTATTGAATATACAGTTGGCCCTCCGTTTTCACGGGGAATCTGTTCTGAACCCGCCCCACCCCCCGCGTAAACGGATATTAATAAATATTTAAACCCTATAGGCTTGAATGGGGCATGCCCACATGGGCACGCACCCTCAGGAACGCGCCCCATTGTTTTAAACAGATGTTGCCCCTCCGTGAATATATAAAACCGCAGACATGAAGTCCGTGAGAACAGAGGGGTGACTGTACTCTTTTTTATTATGTAGTCAACTGTATTTTTCTGATTAACTTCTCTTCATTAAAATGCCTTGTTTACATGCAATATACCTATAGAACGCTGATCAAGACAAAGGCTTAAAACTCTACATTAGCAACAACAAACCCTTGACTGAATCTACATTTAAATTATTTGTTTCATTTGTCCATTGTGCTGAATTTAAGGAAAAGAATCCTTTCAACATTTGCATTGGGCTTGTCAGTCGTGCTTAAAATGGAGGACATTTTGGAATTCCTCCTAGAAAAAAAGGTTGAAATATAGTACATGTCCTGGAAAAAGAGGACATCTGGTCCACCTGGGTGATGCCCATTGGGAAGAAAGGCGTCGGAAGCAGCAGCAGTGCCCTGTAACATGGCTCTGTTTGTTTGTTACATGGAATGTGTTTGTGCCTTTAAGTCATTTCCAACTTACGGCAACCCTAAGATGAAGCAGCCAGCATGGTGTAGTTGTTTGAGTGTTGGACTATGACTCTGGAGACCAGGGTTCAATTCCCAGCTAGGCCATGAAAGCAACCTTGGGCAAGTCACATGCTCTCAGCCTCAGGGGAAGACAATGGCAAACCTCCTCTGAACAACTCTTGCCAAGCAAACCCTGTGATAAGTAGCATTTGTGAATGTGAAGCAGTTACAGATGAGTCAATCTAGATAACTATTTCATATTTAGGATTGCTATTTCATCATGATTGTGACACTATCGCCACAATCATAATTCCCCCTTCCCAACTACTTTACTTTACCAAGCACCAGCTGCATTGAGGAGAAAGAAAGAGATCCATTCTGCTGGAGATTGGAGCATGGATGAATTATGTTTCCCTCAGGTTTGGAGGGAAGAGGCTGGGATAGAAGATGTTGCATGGGTACGCTTAACTAATGGCCTTTGCAGACTGCCAGAAATAGTGCAAATTGAGTCCACTTTAAGGGTTAGGGTTAGTGCTAGGGAATCATGGGAACTGTTTTTTTTCTGAGACATTGAGCCTTTTCTGTCAGAGAGCTCTGGTGCCACAATAAAATACAATTCCCATGATTCCCTAGCACTAACCCTAACCCTGAAAGTGGACTCAATTTGCACTATTTCTAGCAGTCTGCAAAGGCCCTTAGTACAGTAACCGATACAGGATTCTGGCCATAATGTTCAGCAGAATCAGATTTCAGAGCTAATATGTGGTATGAATTTAATGTTTGAAGAAAACAGATGATGCAACATGAGCATGTCTCTCTCTCCACTAGATGGCTCCTTCCAACCATAAATTTATTTTTTTCTGTATATTAACAGATTTTGTATTCCTCACTCCACAGTATTACACCTCAAACAAATCAGTATCCTAATAGTGACAATTTAATTAGCTCTCCATAATACAAACTGTCATACTTTATTTTATAGCAGAGGTGGGAACTGCGAGGCTCTTGATGTTGCTGGACTGCAGATTTCGGCAACATGAGCCAATGCAGGCAATCTTTTACAGGATTTGCACTGTCCTGTAGAGAATTATCACTATATAATTCTTAGTGGCCTTCAATTATATGAGTCCCACCATTTCATAACCTTTACTAGCCTTAGCATATATGGGTCTGAGTGGGGTTGTGGTTAGGAGGAAGTTAATAATGACTTAAGTGACCCATACAGCTGCAAAGGGTCAACTCAAGACATTTCCCACTCTAGAAGTACAGATGTTGACTAGACTTGAAGTGGAAACAATTATTGGAAATTAGACAACGTCTTGTGAGGGCAGTCACAAGCTAGGGCAGGGGTAGGCAACCTTTCCCCTTTAAGGGCCGAGGGACTTCAGCTCCCAGAATCCCAGGAGCTATTGGCCAACATGGGACTATTGGCCAACATGGCTGAGGCTTCTGGGAGCTGAAGTCCCTCGGCCCTTAAAGGGGAAAGGTTGCCTACCCCTGAGCTAGGGTGTTCAGGGCAACTCATGTGGTACTCATTCCTCTCTATCCTCTAAAACAGGAGTACAAAACATGCAGGCTATGGGCTTCACGTGGCTTCCAAGGCATATCAGAAAAATGTGCCACCAGTTTTTGGTGGCAACCCAGAAATATGCAGTTAGAAGTAAGTTTGCAGTTTGGCTATTCTAACTGCTTGTTGTTTGTGGTCAATTTTATAAACAGCAAACCACTACAAACTAACTACTTATTAATGGAGAATGCATACGTGCAGTCCTTAACAATAATGATTAAGGAGCAAAGACACCAGTGGCTAAAGCAGGGGTAGGCAACCTTTTTGAGCTGGGGGCTGGGTTGCCGTCCCTCAGACAATTGGGGGGGGGGGGCCAAGAAAAACCCAAGAACAATTAATAACAACAATAATCAATATCATCATGGCGGGCGGTGGGGGCGGTGGGGGACGGCAGTGGCAGGACCGGCCTGGGGCCTCGGGGGGCTGCATCCGGCCCCCGGGCCTTAGGTTGCCTACCCCTGGGCTAAAGAATCAAGCTAAAGCATTATTGTAAAAATTAAAGGTAGGAAAGCTCTCTGAGAATGCTAAGATAACGCTGAATTAAAGTAGTTTTGTTTTTAGTAGACGTGACAGAGAATAAGGGGGTGGGAAGGGTAAGGTGAAAAATTCCAGAAGAATATCAATTTGCGTTTCAGAATTAGTAGGATAGGTTGATATGATATGAGATGGGAAAACTACTTAACTGACGAGTAAGATAGGTGGTAAGAGGTGAACAGAAAAGTACTTAACTCTATTACTGCTGCTCTCTGTAATACAGTGGTACCTCTACTTACGAATGCTTCTTCTACCAAAAAATTTGACTTACGAAACGCGCCTCCCGAAAAAGTTTGCTTCGACTTAAGAAAGCGTTCCAACTTACGAAATTGGCGCGAACGAGCTGCTCTCCGAATTTCGTGGCATGCCATTGGTTAGCGAAATCTAGCAAAGCAGCATTGTATTGGCTAGCAAAAGAGGAAGTGTTTGCCTAGCGAAATTCAGCTAGGCAGCACTGTTGGGGCTTGCGAAAGAGGGGAGGAAGTGTGGCTAAGGTAATGAAACTCTTTTTTATTCTTTACATTAGTCCTGCAACTCATTTTTATGTTTTTTGTTCCTTAAGGGTAATGTAACATGTTTGTATTAGAGGTACTTAACGAAATAACCCTGTATTATACATTTGTATTGAGTTGTAGCTTGAATCTGGGGGCCTGGAACGGATTGGGGCATTTCAATGTTAAATTTGCTTCTACTTACGAAATTTTCTGCTTACGAAATGGCTGTCGGAACGAATTAATTTTGTAAGTAGAGGTACCACTGTATATCCTTAGGTGGTGAGTATTGTTTCATTTCTAGCACTTATAAGCTTGCTTTGAATGGATTTCTGGAGAGAGCATTGCCACCAAATGTTGATAGGAAGGTGGTCCATAATGAGTCCTAGCAATTGGATATGCACATTGCCACCCCTACTCAGGTTGACACTAGCCATTTCATGTAGGTTAGAGGCACCAGATGCTGTCTGATCTTGGAAGCTAAGCAAGCTCAATAGCAAGTACATTTCTATACCTCTTATCAGTGCACTTAAGCACTCCCTAAATGGTTTACCATGTGTAAGCTAATTGTCCCCAACAAGCTAGGTACTCATTTTAGTAACCTTGGAAGCATGCAAGCCTGAGTCAACCCTGAGCCCCTGGCTGGTATTGAACTCACAACCTTATGGTTTGTGAGTGAGTGGCTGCACTACAGGCATTTAACCACTATACCACCAGGGTCAGCTCTGGCTAGTCCTTGAGCTATACACTGCATTTCAGAGGAAGGATCCATAACCTTCAGTGGCAGACTCTCTTGTACCTACTTATAAAGGGCACAATCCAATGATCCCCTCTATTAGAAGAATGGAGACTCTTAGGCCCTGGGGTTAAATTCCCCACTCCTGGGCTTTTCCACATGCCCATTTCCTTCCTCATGGCACTATTGGGTGGTTCCCTAAATTTTGGATAAGTTTTGCTCTTCTAAACAGTTGGAAAGTATTCCCCAAGGCTAAGTTACAGTCGGTAAACACTTAAGGTTAAAATATGCTGGTATATTTGGTTCCACACATCAATGTCTAGTTCTACCCACTATTGGAATGCAGTCCACAAAACTGAATCCAGTCCTCAGGCTGAAAGAAACCTGCCACCCTTGCTTTAATACAGGGGGGGACAACTGTGGTGCAGGTAATGGCCAACCACCACTGATCCAAGAGTGAAGGTATGATCTTGATCAATCCAGAAGTCATACAATGTCAGTTTAAGCTTCACCCTAACACCAGTAGTTCTGGGAGTATTAAGAGGAGGCACCAGGAGAGCCATCTTTTATGGCAGCTTAGACATTTTTTGTTGATTTCAGCACATTTTTCAGCCATTTTTTTAAAATAGGGCATCAAGGAACTTTGAGAATTTGTTGGAAAGGCTTGGAAAAATGGAATAAAATAAAATAAAGTCTGGAAGATATATGTATCCCGTGAGCACACTCTCCAGCAATGTTTGTGTAACATACTGCACAGTTGACTCTTCTACTGATTTTATAAACTTGGTGTTTGTAAAGTAAATAATCTTTTAATAATGCTGTTAAAGTGGATTTAACAAATTTTGATTATGCTATGATATGTGCTCCATTCACACCATACTGTATATTGAGAGGTCCATTTATGACCCAATTTTGACTAAAACTTTTTTAAAGTTCGCTGTTAATTGGGATAATGGTCCAAAAAGCAAACTGCTAAAAATCTTGCCAATGCAAGTGGGCATAATTTACACTACATTGGACCCTTTGTATACGTGGGGGATCCGTTCTGGACCCCCTGGTGCATGGAAAAAATTGCAGGACCTCAAGTCCCTTTGATTTTAATGGCGGCACACTCCTGTGCAAGGTCCTGCACATGTGCCACAGACACACACGCCATTTTGTCCCCCTGGGCTCAAGTCTAAAAATGGCAAGCCTGTGTATGGGGTGGGTGGACCATACAGCTTTTTTCTAGCTTTACGTTCTTTCTCTGCCAGCAAGCACATTCTCAGATTATATGTCTATTTATGTCAGCGCTGTTTCTTAATTTATTATTGGCAAGGAGGAATTCAGTGCTTTGGGAGTCGGGGAAATGTGTTTGGAATTACACATCTAATTATCTGCTGCAATATCATTGCATTTTTCTAAATGTCTTTTAGTTAAGGCAAGTTTTTGCTTTGTACAAAATAAAAGTTGAGATCTTACAATAATTTGTTTTGAATAAGTTCATGGAAGGAAAGCTGTTTATCCCCTTCTCCTCCCTGAAGTACTTGTACAGCCTCCCAAACCTCTCTAGAAATTAATAGGCACCTCCTAAACAACATGTGATATGCCAGAAATAGCAAGAGAGGGAATTATAAAGGTACCACCATTTCACTTTGAAAGCAGCCAATCTCACCTGATTTCAAAAGCTGAGTAACATTGGCCTTCATTCAGACTTTGTCAAGAAAATACCAGGGGTCTCTGGGTAAGGCTAGGAGCAAATCCTCCCTGAGTTGCTAGAGAGCTTTGGCCAGTTAGCATTAACAATACTGAACTGAATGGACTAAGGTCTGATTTGGTATAAGGCAATTTTCTATGTTCCGTTAATTTTAGGTGATCGAGTCAATATTTAAATAGTTTAATGGTAGGGAAAGGTGGAGGCTATGAAACTGGCAGGGACCTGGGGTGCAGGTAGTAGGAAGGAGGTATAAGAAGATAATGAAACGTCCCCACTACATTTCTGAAACTAGTTACTGTTCCAAGTGTTTCCCTCTTTGTTTTTACAAACCTTGTTTAAGTTCTACTTAGAAGTAAACCCCATTGCTTTTGAGTCTGTACTCCCACTTACTGTCCTATACCTTGAATACATCTGATCTTATTTGATTTCCAAAGCTAAGCAGTGTCCTGCCTGGATAATACTTGGATTTAGAAGCTAATGGATTTCCAAGTAGAGCTAAGAAAGAATCCTGCCTGAAATCCTGGAGAGTTGCTGCTGCTCGCCAAAGCTGAAAATATTGGGTGGGATGGACCAATAGTCTGAATAAGGAAGTTTCCTATGTTGCTAAGTGAGCTTAGATATGGTAGCCAGATCCTGCACAATCTTGGAAGCTGAGCAGGTTCAGCTCTGGTTAGTACTTGGATGGGAGACAGCCAATGAAGACCAGGTGCTGTAGACTGTATTTCAGAGACAGGGAACTAGCAAAACCACCTCTGAGTATTCCTTGCTTAAGAAAATCCTGTAAAATTAATAGGGTCACCATAAATCGTCAGGCGACTTGAAGGCACACACATACACACAGAGCACCTTTGAGACTGAGAGACAGAAGTTGGTAGAATAAGCTTTCGTAGACTGAAGCCTACCAAATTGGATGCATGGAGTGAAGTACTTTATCGGTTTTAACCTTGTGGTATGTCGCCCCGGTTGCTGAGCAGAAGGGTGGATTAAAAATAAAACTTATTATTACTTATTATTATTTTCCCACTACTTCTGAACTGGAAAGAAATCAAAGAGCATCTAAAATGATGAAGCATCAATGCAGTCACTTTGCAATATATTAATTCAACTTGGTATTGTTGAGTTCGATGGAAACTGTATTTTGTAAAAATTGATTTGGTGGGGGGATGCAAACAAACCACCACCAGTATTGGGAATTTGGAGTAGATTACAATACCCACTTTTGAGAAACAACTTTGGCCAGTCTTAAAAGCCTCAGTTACAGGTTTATTTATTTAGCTTTTTTGTCATTTTTCTTCACATGAAGCAGTCATCCATCACTTTTTAAGGCTGTTCTCCAACTTATTTTTTATGCAATTTCCTTGCCCATCATCTCTCCTCAAGGTTTGTTACCAGTGCAATTTGATTAATGAGATCTTGGACAGTGCTGCTATGCCACAACTGCTCATGTTAAATTTAAAAAATTACTTCCATTCCAAAGACTTTAATGCAGGGGTCGGATGAGTGTGGGCCTCCAAATGTTACTGAAGTCCAATAACAACAACAACAACAATAATTTATATCCTGCCCCTCTGTAACGCAATCGGGGCAGCTTACAACATTATAACTACAATAAAATGTATACAAACCCACCCACCTCCCTTAAAAAGATATTAGACAATTTAAAAGCATAATTAAAATAAATCACCACACAGCGCAAAAAGCAATCACAGTAGCAATAGCAGCAACACAAAAGAGAGAGAGAATCGCTAACTCTTTGGGCCGGGATGACTATTCAGGAAAGGCCTGCCGGAAAAGATCTGTCTTAACAGCCTTTTTGAAGCTGTTTAAGGTGGTAATAAGATGGATCTCATCTGGCAGGCTGTTCCAAAATCTGGGAGTGGTAGCGGAAAAGGCCCTCTGGGTGGTTGCAGACAGCCTTGTTTTAATAGGCTGTAGCAAATTCCTCCCAGAGGACCAAAGTGCGTGGGGTGGGTCATACGGAAGGAGGCAGTCCCGGACATAGGTTGGGCCCATGCCATGTAGGGCTTTAAAGGTGATAACCAACACCTTGTACTGTGCCCAGAAACTAATAGGGAGCCAGTGGAGTGATTTTAACACTGGTGTAATGTGGTCTCTCCTTGTTGTTCCCGAGACCAACCTGGCTGCCATATTCTGTACTAGTTGAAGTTTCTGGGTCAAGCACAAGGGTAGCCCATGTAGAACACATTACAGAAGTCAAGACGAGAGGTTACCAGCGCATGTACCACAGTTTCAACATCCCTAGTTTCCAGGAAAGGGCGCAGCTGGTGTATCAGCTGAAGCTGATAGCAGCTGCTCCTGTCGCATTTACCTGACTTAACATCTGTAGCGATGGATCCAGGAGCACCCCCAGACTGTGAACACAGTCCTTGGAGGAGAGTGTGACCCCATCTAGGACTGGGAGTTGTATTCCCATACCTGGTTTCGGGCCCGCTACTGTAAGTACCTCCGTTTTATCTGGATTAAGTCTCAATCTGTTTTTCCTCATTCAGTCCATTACTGCCTTAAGACAGTCATTGAGAGGAGAGATGCCATCTGAAGTCAAATCTGAGGACCGAGTGTCATCAGCGTACTGATAACGCCCCGCTCCATGTCTCTGAATGATCTCTCCCAGCAGCTTCATATACATATATATATTAAATAGCACCGGGGACAGGATGGTGCCTTGAGGGACACCAAAATTTATCTCTTTTCTTGTAGAGCAACTGTCCCCGAATCTCACCCTTTGAGATCTGCACAAGAGGAAGAAACCGAACCACTGCAACGCAGTGCCTCCAATTCCTAACCCTCTCAGGCGATCCAAAAGGATGGTATGATCTTTTGTATCAAAAGGTGGTGAGAGGTCCAGTAACACCAACAGGGTCACACTACCCCTGTCGATGCCCAGGCAAAAGCTAAGGCCACCATGGCGGTCTCAGCTCCATATCCTGTCCTAAAGCTCGTTTGAAATGGATTTAGATAATCAGTTTCTTTCAAGACAGCTGCAGCTAGCACTGCAAAAGGCCAGACAAAAGTTTTGTAAAGGGCCTTAATGAAGATGTCCAAAATTCCGTCCCATCCCAGCGCTTCCAAAAATGTCACTATCTTATTGAAACTCACCTGAATTCCATAAGAGCACTTTGCACTCTAGAAATTGTTTGTTTGTTTGTTTGTTTGTTCCATATTTGTTTCATGGGTTTTTTAAAGAAAAAAGAAAAGTGATCACATTTTTACTGCTGAAATTTTATTATATTTGATCAAAATTCTTCATGCTTCCCTCATAATTTCCTCAGGTTTTTTTCTTGAAAAATATCTTTATACATTCCCTTTGTTCACTTAAACTTAGTGACAGGTTTATGACAACTCCAACACCCAAGTTTGTAAAAACTCATTTAGCTGGGTCACCTGTAGTGAGGATAATCTCCTGGACCTACAGAAACTGGCTTTGTTAAGACATGGAAGATCTAGGGAAAGTTAGACAAAATGTATGCACTTATTTTGAGCCTATATAATTTCAC
This sequence comes from Phrynosoma blainvillii, assembly GCA_026167975.1. Lineage (NCBI taxonomy): Eukaryota > Metazoa > Chordata > Lepidosauria > Squamata > Phrynosomatidae > Phrynosoma > Phrynosoma blainvillii. The sequence continues at coordinate 322,298,849 of JANUYF010000003.1, read as the reverse complement.
TTTACTTTCAAACATTTTATAGACTAAAAGAACACAAAGACACTTTTTGGATTTTGATTTTTTATATATATAATAATAAAATTGTGCCAGCAGAAGCTTTTGAAAGGCAAATGATAAATAAATAACAGTTAAACTGAGTTCCTGAGGAAGAACCTACCACATAAAAGAATGTCAGATAGATGTAAATATAAAAAACATGGCATTTATTATATAAAAAGTATTAATACTGAATCTTTCACAAACTGCCACAACACAAGCACTGCATATCTCAGAACACTCCTTTCATACAAATGTAAACAAATACACAATCATTTATTTAGTTTAGCCTGATGGATTTACAGGTGTTCTTGTTTTAGGTATCTAAAAAATGGGTAGGATATGATAGGCTAAAATGTTAAGGAATAATATGTGGAATAACACATAATATGTGGAAAAAATGAAGCTTCAGATTTAAAAACTTAAAAGCAAAAACACAGTGGAATATTGCCCTCAAATGTTATTGCAATCAATTATTTTAAAAATAGGACTGTTAAACTAATCTGAATTAAGGATTGGGGGAGGACTATTTATGCATATATAGAATATAAATGAAGATACTTATGGCTTAATTATCTTTAGTATTCCATTATCATTTTGAATAAACCTTATGTTAACATAGCTAATAAAATGCATATTTTAAACAATGTTTAAAAAATATTTTAAAGTATGCTTGCATTTTGATAGAGATGGAGGATTAGTATGGTCTACCATAATATATAACAATATAATAGACCAGAAATAATGAGGGACAGCATTTGGGTAATTTACTTAGACATCTAAGGCTGCAACCCCAAATATATTCATTTCTGTTTATACATGGTTAAGACAGGCCTGTCTGCTTTTAAAAAGATAGAATAATTCACAATTCCTAAAAGCCACAGAACACTGTTGGTCATGGTTGTCTCAATGTGTTTGTAAATTGTTATGATTATGTTATTGCAAGGTATGTATCCCAGGAAAACTGATCTCCTACCCTTTCTCTTACATTGCTGAAACAAGTAAAGACAGTGTCTGGTTTTTAAAAACTGTATGCTTTTATGTAGGCTTTGGAAATGTTAATTTTTCCAAAATTCCCCAGCCAGGACAGCTAGAAGCTAAACAAGTTGGGCAATGCTGGGGGTTATAGCTCCCCAAAAGCAACTTTTCCAAGCTCTGAGGTTTATCATGCATGTATCATCTTTATCATCAAAGTGATGACTGAAAAAAGAAAAAGACATGATAAGATGTACTGATATATCTTTAGGTCCTCAGGGACTGCCTAAATTTTAACCCTTCCATGAACGGTCAAGGACAGCTACATATAGTTGCGATAATGGAAAAAGTACTTCTGGGGACATCTCTATAACTCAAGCACATACAAGTTTTGTGCTTCTGTTTAATCCCTAATGTCACCATCTGAAGGATCCCTTAGTCAGAGTTTGAAAGACCTTTGGCCCAAGAGGGTGACTGCTGGCTAGAGTGGATAATAACTGTCTAGGAGGACCCAGCAGTCTGACTCAGTATAAAGGCAATTTCATCTATTCAACACATTCCAGAAAGGTATATATTGTCACTTAACCACTCTTAACATTACTAATCAGAGGAATCCTATCAATTTAAGGATAATAATATAAGACTCCTGAATCAAATTTAAGGCACAGAAGTTTGAAAGTTCTTGTCTATATATTTTCACAATGATCATATATATGAATACTATATGGTGATACGGTGATTTTCAAACAGCTGAACACTGCATCTCATGTACTATATGAATGTGCCATAGATTTTGGCCACAGAATGATTTGTGGAAATGTTCTGTGATTTATCCTTCTTTGGCAGGATAAGTATTCTGTTAAACCAGACAATCAATTAAACCAACCTCTCCCTTCTCCTATACACATCACTAATCCCTATCCTGAATTAGAGCTTTATAATTTGTTTTGAAAACATGTAATGATGGCACACAATCACAACAGAAAACCATCCACACAATACTTTATCAGCACACAAGTTCTGAAGGTCTAAAGTTGTAAACCCTCATTTTTAAAAAATGGATACACAGGGCCTGCCTGTGAATGACAAGAAAGTAATTTCAAACCAAACAAAAAACCCAGTCACAGCCCATGCAAAATTCTCCACACACCAATCACTGAAATCACACCCTGACTGCCCCTTGCTCACACTCTGATTACACTAAATTCCAAAAAAAATTTAAAAAGGGGAATAAAGCAGCTTCAAAAATAGTGTCAGGATTCTGAAATGCAGAAACATACACACAAGGTTATGGTGTGGATAAAACTGGCACTAGTAACTTTAGGACATTAGACAGTGGACATTTCTCTCTCTTATTAAACATTATTGCACAGAGACCTTTAATTATATGTTCTTCAATCTTAATGTATTTTCCTAAAAAGTGTGACATAAGTGCGATGGATAATTTAAAAAAGAAAAGGAAAAAGAATCAACAGCAGCATGATTTGTCAAAAAGTTCATCCCTATAATTTAGTAGGAAAAACACAACCCTGCTATAAACAAAAATAAGTGCTCCTTGCTCACTTGAAGAAAAAAAAAAGCAAAATGCTGTGGAAGCCTGTAAATACTCAAGAGTTTTGCAATACACTAACTTAGGTGGACATGTTGGTTAAGAAGGGGGACAGGTTTGCACTTAGAAATTATAATGAATCGCTGGATTTCAAGTGCATTCTTCAACATAGCTATTTATAGTACTAAGTGGCCTAATCAGAGCCTTTAGCATTCAGAACCTTGCCTGCAAGTCCCTGTTTCATCAAGACTGGTATTACCCACAAGTGGAACTTATCCCAACTGAGGGTTATATAAGGAAGACCTTACATTTGTGAATAAAGTGTTTGGGTTTTTTGAGAACGCTGTACAGCAATTTATACATATACAGGTTGACAGGCTCCAGTCTGATCCAGCCCATCTTTGCTTTCTACATCAGAATTCTCAGACTGGCTTACTTCTAGCCCAGAAGGCTTTGGGTATCTGAATGGGTATCCATTGTCATCAAAGAACCTTCGGAAAGTGAACTCATAGAAGGCATGTTCTGTATGTTTGCCGCTGGAAGAAGTCTGTGGATCCCATGCCTTGGTGTTGTCTTCACTAGTGTCATCCCAAGGATTGTCTTCTTCAATGGGGTCAAAATTAGAGGTGTCCATTGGATGGCTGATCTTTGGGACGTAGGGAGCTGGCTGCCTGCGGATATCAGTAGAGAAGTCTATGGAGTCAAAGAAAGGGTGAGCTTTGATGTCATCTGCTCCATTTCTTCCAAGCCTCTCTTCAGCAGCACAACACAGTTTTGTGATAAGGTCACTTGCTTCGGGGCTTAGCTTGACCTGGGAGGGAATGTGCAGTGTATTCTCCCAGTTTATCACCTGAAGAGTCAAAAGATACTGTTAATACATAATAATACTCCTTCTGCAATACAAAGCTTCTAGATATAAAACAAGTCTGCTGCAAATCACAACTGGATAGTTGAATTGTCCCAATTACAATTCCACTTCTTGTTATGCTTCCTACATATACTTTTTGTCTCTTAACCTGGGAAAATAATTAAATAATAGCAAAATATAGTATCATTCCATAAAGAAGGGGTAGGCAACCTTTCCCCTTTAAGGACCGAGGGACTTCAGGTCCCAATGTTGGCCAATAGTCCCATGTTGTTCAATAGCTCCTGGGATTCTGAGAGCTGAAGTCCCTCGGCCCTTAAAGGGGAAAGGTTGCCTACCCCTGTCATAAAGGGTGATACTATATTTTGCTATTATTTAATTATTTTCCCAGGTTAAGAGACAAAAAGTATGTGTTGGAAACATAACCCTTCCATAAAGGGTGAAAAAATTGGGAAGCAACTTAAATGAATATTATGTTGACCTGTTCCTATTTTGCCTCACATGATCACCCTGGAACCTACAATCTTGTGCTTCTCACACTAGCACAGAAGCAAGAACAATGTGACATATCAAGTCAAACTACTCTCCTAAATGCTCAGAACTATGGCTAAGTCATAGCCAATATCAATATCAAATGATATTAACAATGGAGAGGGAAGTGTTCTAACAGAATAGCATGAATTATTTCAAATTCATTTCAAAGACTCTTTCCTCTAGGATTTTTGAATAACTGGACATTCTATCTTCATATTGATAGCATTTGGATTGTATGCTAAGCAGCATCAATATGTACTATGAAATTAACTGTTAATTTATTTATTTTAATTTTCAATTCAATCTTTATTATGCAGTCACAGACCATTAAAACACAGAAAAAACCATCATATGAACATGATAAAATGCTAAGCAGTATAAAGACCAGGGTAATATTAATAGTTATTTTAAAAAATTAAAGCATTTAATACATTTGGTATCAATTAGTACAACTAAAAGGTGATGAATCTCAAGTAGTATGTAGGTGACTGAATCAGAATTTTATGAATCTTAGCAGCAGAGAAAATGAACTTGACAACAGTTTCTGTTACACTCTTTTTTAGTATCGTCTAATAAATAAACCAAATTCCATTCAGAGGGTCTTCCAGGGAATCTTCTTAAAAGGGGTGTAATTAATCTTGCTCTCTCTCCTTTATAAAAATTGCAAAAGAACAATACATGGGATAGACTCTACTAGTCCATCTCCATAGAAACACGTTATTTGTAATGGATCCCCTGAAAATGACTATCCAGCACAGTACAAAGAATGACATTAAGTCGAGCTTTAGTAAAAACCATATGGTATTTAGAGATAGTCAATAAATTTTGCCTTAGAAAAATCTTGGTTAGAAAGGAAGTTGTCAGAGAAGCCTAATCTCTGCAATTTGTCTCCAATAGCTTTAGACCATTGGCTAGTATAGTTTTCTTCCTGAAGAAGATGCATGTAACCTGAATTCAGGTCTTACATTAAAATGTTTAGCCAGTATCTTAGTACCCAACACCAGGCAGTACTTTACACTGAAGAACAGTCAGTTTCAAGCCATAAGACTACGATGGCACACAGTTTGGTACACAGAGCAACTGCTGCAGAACAGCTGAAAGTATTCATTCCAGGGCTGAAGAAAAATCCAGAATCTAGACTGGAATGCTAACCAGCAGTTGTGGCAACACCTTAGCCTGGAATACCTTGAGTGCAGCAGAAATGAATTGTCCTCCTTTAATATAAAAAAAAGAGACTATAGCTTTAGCACTATTAGATGCTGATTGAATAGCAAAAGTCTGATGGAATACCCAAATGCCAGAAGATTGAAAAGTGACACCTAAGTATTTTAAACATCCAACTCATTCAATGTTTTGTTCTGCTGTCACCCATTTAGTCAGAGAGGGGCTTTGGGGGAAAAACATAATTTTGGTTTTGTTGAAATTAATGGTCAGCGGGTTTTCTTTACAGCAATCAACAAACATTCTCAACATTCATTTTAGGCCAACTTTAGTAAAAGAAAGTAGGGCAGCATTATCTGCATACAGGAGTAAAGGGATACTAGCTGTTGCCAGTTTTGGAGTACTAAAAATCTCTGAGAAGAAAACTGGAAAGATATCATTAAGGCACAAGTTGAATAATGTGAGTGTAAGAATATTGCCTTGGTGTATCTTTGGTTAGGCTACCCCAGGGGTTGGCAACCTATGGCCCACGTGCGACCCGCGGAGGCCTTGGGACCGGCCCATGGCCGGTCTCGCCGCTGCCGCCAGCCCACACAGAAGCCCCATTTGGGCGTCCAAAATGGCACCCGCGCTTGCGCACGCATGTGCGTGGGCGCCATTTTGGAAAGCTGCAGTGCACGTGTGCCAGGCGAATTCGCCCAGAGCAGGTGCGCTGGGGCCTTCCCTGGGCCCTGGCAAGGCCCCAGCGCGCCTGCTCCGGCCGAATTCGCCCAGTGCATGCGCGCTGCGGCCTTCCAAAATGGCACCTGCACTCACAGGCATGCACGCAAGTGCTGGTGTCATTTTGGAAGGCATGTGCACGGTGCTGTTGGGCCTTCCAAAATGGCGCCCCCATGCGCACACGCATGCACTTGGCGGCAGGCATTGTGCGCATGTGCGCGGTGGGGAAAGTGCGGGTGCATGCAAGGCCGCCCAGCCCCCGCACCATTTCCCCCCCACCGCCCGGCCCCCCAGTAACAAATGTTGCCAACCTTGGGCTACCGTGTACTTCACTTATACTGCAGTATTCTGATACAAGCTCATGATTGACAGAAGCAAAGCAAAGCAAAGCAGCTTCATTTATATACTGCTTCATATCGCACTATGGGATGTCTAAGCAGTTTACAACTGTAAGCTCATTGCCCCCCAACAGTTGAGTACTCATTTTAGCGACCTTGGAAGGATGCAGGCCTGAGTCTAGCCTGAGCCCTGGCTAGTATTGAACTCGCATCCTTGTGGTCTATGAGTGAGTGGCTGCAGTACAGGCATTTAACCACTGCGCCACCAGAAGCAGTTTTTTTATCAGTAGAAGAGGAGATAAGTTTGGTCCACAGTCTATCTATGGGTATCTAATTGAAAGCAGATTTCAAATCTGTGAAGGTGACATATAGATTGTTACCGGGTGATCTTGTGTATTTCTCAGATAAGTGGCTTAAGACTAGGCAATGGTCAAGAGTTAACCTCCCCTTCCTAAAACCAGCCTGCTCCGCTCCTAGGATATCTTCATCTTCAATCCAGCTAATAAACATATTGTTAATGTATTGGGCATAAAGTTTACCCATTACTGAAAGTAGACTGATGAGCTGGTAATTTGAGAAATTGTTCCTATCATCTTTTTTTATAAATAGGGATCATGATAGGCTGAGACCAGATGTTAAGCAATTTAGGGCCTTTACAGACTGCCAGAAGTAATGCAGTTTGAGGCCACTTTAACTGTCCTGGCTCAGTGCTAGGGAATCATGGGAATTGTAGTTTTTTCTGGGACATTAAGCCTTCTCTGTCAGAGAGCTCTGGTGCCACAATAAAGTGCAGATGAAGTCTTAGGCCCAAAAACAAACAGCCCCAAAAGGTCCACTGAGCCAGGACAGTTAAAGTAGTCTCAAACTGGATTATTTCTGGCAGTCTATACAGGCCCTTACTTACTCTAGTTCCTGATCATTTTGTTTGCTCTATTCTCTTTCATTTTCAACTCTAAAATATCCTACGTGATACTGTAATGTTGTTTTTCAAAATCCTTAAGCTGTCCAAAACCATGTCTTGCCCAAATCTGTTAATTATTTCATGCGAGATTACCATTTAAGGAAAACTATAGAAAGAAAAGGCAGGAAGATGGGGGTTTGATCTAACCTTTTCTTGAGTTCTGTAATTAATATTGTAACTATCAGTATGGGCTGTATTTACCTTCAGCTGGGTTTCTGTGGGTGAAGGAGCCAGGAAGGGTGGCTGTCCCACTAGCATCTCAAAGAGAATCACACCAACACTCCACCAATCACAGAGTTGAGTGTATCCTGAAAGGAAAGCAGGAAAAATATACTTATCTGGTTCATAAGCAATATTATACATGAGATAAGACCTGAACTAAAATGAGCATAATAAATTCCTGTCACTGTTAAGTTTTCTTTCTTTTGGGTTGGATAGGCCAATCATAGCTATACTTCTTCTAGAACAGAGCTTAATTGTGGCTTCCCACAGGGCGCCATCCTGTCCCCGATGCTATTTAATATCTATATGAAGCCGCTGGGTGAGATCATCTGGAGGCATGGAGCACGGTGTTATCAGTACACTGAGGACACCCAGATATATTTCTCCATGACAAGATCATCGGTTCAGACTTCAGATGGCGTCTCTCCTCTCAATGACTGTCTTAGAGCGGTAATGGATTGGATGAGGAAAAACAGATTGAAGTTAAATCCAGACAAAATGGAGGTACTGACAGTAACAGGCCCGAAACCAGATTTGGGAATACAGTCTCCGGTCCTGGATGGAGTCACACTCTCCTCCAAGGACTGTGTTCGCAGCTTGGGGGTACTCTTAGATTCGTCGCTTCACATGACTTGTCAGGTGAATGCGCCGGTCAGGAGTGCCTGTTATCAGCTTTGGCTGATACGCCAGCTGCGCCCTTATCTGGATATGAGGGATCTGGAAACTGTTATACATGCTTTGGTAACCTCACATCTGGATTACTGCAATGCACTCTACATGGGGCTACCCTCATGCCTAACCCAGAAATTGCAACTGGTGCAAAACATGGCAGCCAGGCTAATTACCGGAACATCAAGGAGGGAACACATAACACCAGTGCTTAAATCCCTCCACTGGCTGCCAATTAGTTTCCGGGCACAGTACAAGGTGTTGGTTTTAACCTTTAAAGCCCTACATGGCTTGGGTCCATCTTATCTCAGGGACCGCCTCTTCCCATACGATCCCCCCCCCTCCATGCACTTCGGTCCTCTGGGAGGAATCTGTTGAAGCCTATGAAGACTAGGCTGGCGCAGACCTCCCAGAGGGCCTTCTCTGCAACCGCTCCCAGACTATGGAATGGCCTGCCGGATGAGATCCGTCTTATTACTACCCTTGCTGCTTTTAAGAAAGCAGTAAAGACAGATCTCTTCCGGTAGGCTTTCCCGGAATAATTCCTCAGCTCTACCGGAGGTTACCTTATGCCCCTTAACCTCCCATAGTACATGGACATGCCCAAGTTGTTTAATTTGTTTTTATTTGTTTTTGTTTTTATTATGTTTTTAAGAATCGTTTTAATTCTGCTATTATGGTTTAATTTAGTTTTAAGGGGTGGGAGGATTAGGGTGTGGGATATAGGAATTTTACATTGTCTCTTTTTTAAATTATGCTGTACGCCGCCTCTATTGCTAAGCAGAGGGGAGGCTTAGAAATAAAACTTATTATTATTATTATTATTATTATTATTATTATTAGCTGTTCTTTATAAGTAGTCACAATTGCTCCACAGGTACACCCATATATCCAAAATGACCTACCTTCAGTAGATAAGGAGTAATTTTGCATTTATGTTTTAGCAAGCACAATTCCCATAATGTTACTAATGGCTGTGATTTTACTAGTTAAAGACACTTGACAGTTATAGTAGGTTTGTTTGTTACAAAAGCATCAACAGTTTGCTTTATTATTATTTAAAAGCTGCAAATCTAGTCTAACTAATGGACCCAGGGCTGCATTTCCCTTAGGTTAATCCAAGCATTGCAGAAATGGATTTATTGCAATTCTCTCTACTTTTCAATCTTGCTAAGTATCTGGGCATTTCATAGGCCTAAGGCAAAACAATATATTGATTCATCACTGGCTGGAACTATCTTATGCTTCCACAAAATAAATAACTTGAAATTCTAGAGCTGTCAATCTCAAATGTTACTCCTGAGAATAACATTTACTTCAGAGAGGATCAGAGCTAAAATAACCAGTCCCATCTAACAGAGATGGGAGCCATCTACCTTTACGAAGCAGAACTTCTGGTGCAATGTAATTTGGAGTGCCAACTAATGAATGGGCTAAACATCTTTGATGCTGCTTTTTGGCTCTCTGTTCCAAGGTCTTCAATCTGTCTCCGCATCTACAGTTAGACACGTCATCCCAAAGATCGCTTGGCTCCATGCTGTCCTGCCTGATATGGCTCCCTTTTTAAAAAAGGAGAAAACAAGAATGAAATAAGTATGATTATGTGGGAAAGTTTCATAAAAGATCTTCCTGCATGGCAGTCTGATTTGTCTTTTCCCCAGCAAGCCATAGAAATACCTCACTGTTAGTTCTTGCCTTATTTCAGTGACTGTAGTTAGCATGGTGGAGCTTTTTTGGGGTTTTGGCAATTGTGTATTTACTTGCCTACTTACAGACATCTCTGTATGTAAGTAGCTTTCCCATTACTATCACAAAAATCTGCCCTCTGGTCTTCTGATATTTTTTATCCACACATCTGTCACTAAAATAATTTAAGCCACTCTTTGCTCTGATCACAATCTCCCTTGTATTATCACAGTACTGTGTTGTTTGCTTCCAAGTCCAACACAGATTCCTTGTCCTTACCTTTAACACTTTTCTTGACTTTGTTCCCTGCTTATCTCTCTACTCTTATATCCCAGCCCATGACCTTCATTCCGCCAACTTTACTATCCTTAGCTTGTCTTTAAGTTTCCTTCTTCATAAAAATACTGGGCCTTTTTTCCCTTTTGCTACCCCCATACAGGTAGAACTGCTGCCCCCACGGCACTGCACATTCTCTCTCGTGCTCTTCAAGTACCTACTCAAAACCCACCTTTGCTATGTTTCTTTTAAAAAGGTTATTATAATTTTTATTTTCTGTAATTAGTTGAAAGGTGAGCAAGAAATGGCTATAATAAATATTATTATTTATTATTACATAGATTTATAAATGACAGCCAGTGTGGTGTAGTGGTTTGAGCATTGGACTATGACTCTGGAGGCCATGGTTCAAATCACCATTCAGCCATGGAAGCCCATTGGGTGACCTTGGCCAAGTCAAACTCTCTCATCTGCAGAGGATGGCAATGGCAAACCCCCTCTGAAGAAACTTGCCAAGAAACTCCCGTGATAGGTTTGCCTATGATCACCATAAGTCGAAAACACCTTAAAGTCACAACAACAACTAAAACAATAACAAAAGATTTATAAATGCTTATAAAATTATTAAAATTAGGGGGGGTTGCAGACTGCCAGAAATAGTGCAAATTGAGTCCACTTTTAGGGTTAGGGAATCATAGGAACTGTATTTTATTGTGGCACCAGAGCTCTCTGACACAGAAGGCTCAATGTCTCAGAACAAAAACAATTCCCATGATTCCCTAGCACTAACCCTAACCCTAAAAGTGGACCCAATTTGCACTATTTCTGGCAGTCTGCAACCCCCCTTAGTATTGTTTCACCTTCACAATCCACCAGGTGCTACTGTATGAGTTTTGGGCCATCAATGATTTGGATTCTATCTAAGAATCTAGGAATCAGTAAGATATCACTAAGTAATGCAACATGTTCTAAGTTGCTTTTTGTAATTGTGTTGTATTCCTGCCTATGGCAATTTAATTCAGATGTTCTGTCCTTCCATTTAGAATAGCTTCCAGAGCATTTATCACCACTACAACCCAAGCACTGAATCTGAATTTGTAGGTCTCACTAATCTTTTCCTTCTGTTTGTTTTCAGTTTTCAGCTGTCTCCTAAGGATTGGCACATTTATTAATTATTTTTTCTCCCTCAATCTCAGTTGTCTGGTATGTTGTGTTCCAATTGTTTCTCAGTTTCAATCTTAACGTCCCATAAGATATTTTTAATCTTTGTTAAAAAAACACACCTTGATTTTGTCATTTTATATAAGGGACACCATTTTACTATGCCATTGTATTTAATGGGACTTGATCATCTATGGATTTTGTTATCCATGGGGGGTCCTGGAACCAAACTCCAGCAGATACCAAGGGTGTACTGTAAATTTATATATAACATTGTAATATTGTACAGTATTTTATTATTGGTTTTACTTGTTGTTAGCCGCACTTAGTGGCATCTAAGCACCAATCTTTACCCATTATTTTCTACTAAAACTAAGCTTAAATATATTTCATACTGAACTGAATCTACATTCTTCTGCTGTTTAACCTGCCCTCATCTTGTCTTCCTCTGCTTTCCCTTTGTCAAACAATTGTGTCAAATATTTACAGTGTTACTGAAATGTCCCCAGGGACTTGTTTTCTCCTATGCTGTGAGCTGATGAGATATAATAATACCAAAACCTCAACATGTTGTTATGAAAACAATATGTCATTATTAAAAACTTTAACATCACCTTGCTCCCATATGTGTAAACACAATACCTTTCTGATAATATTTTGAATTGTGTGTCCATCGGAATCCAGTACAGAGGCCAAAGTCAGTCAGTTTGATGTGCCCATCAAGATCAATCAGAATGTTATCAGGCTTGATGTCTCTATGGATAAAGCCCATTTTATGTACACTCTCTATGGCCAATGTGAGTTCAGCAATATAAAACCTAGCTAGCTTTTCTGGAAAGACTTCCATCCGGATCAACAAGCTCATCATGTCTCCACCAGGAATGTAGTCCATCACAAAGTATAGGTTCTCTTTGTCTTGGAAGGAGTAGTAAAGCTTAACCACCCATTCATTGTCAGCTTCTGCAAGGATATCTCTCTCAGCCTTAACATGAGCCACCTGATTACGATTCAGCACATCTTTCTTCCTCAGGGTTTTCATGGCATACAGAGCATGAGTATCCACTTTACAGGCAAGGCAGACTTCCCCAAAAGCACCAATGCCCAGAGTTTTGATTTTTACAAACATTGATTTGTCCATCTTGGCTCTCTTCAGCCTGTTGTAGTTGGACTCCTTCTGGTAGAGGATTTTCCTCATTTGCTCCCGCTCTGCTTCACAAAGGCCAGCCTTGATTACAACAGGGGAAAGAGAAGAAGAGAGAGAATGTGGCAAAGTGCGATCATCACATATTCTCAGAAAGCTACAGTATATATACAAATACATACACACTTATTACCAAAAAATATACACTAAAGGCCAAGGGTCAATTTGGACCATCTCTACAGCTAAATCAGGGGTGGTACTGAAGGGTGTTGTTCATCAATGCTTTGTCTTTGCAAGTTACAAATTGTGCATTATATGCTGTGGCTGTGCATCATGTATTGTGCATTTCACAACAGCACTTAGTAATTCATGTGTTGCACAATGTTGCTATTCTGCATGGTTGCTTAACACTCATGTAGCATATCTATGTGTGTGGATATTTATGCTATGCTAAGGTGGTGTTGATTTCACCAGTTCCTTCCTCAGCACCTGGTATTCATTAATGATCTCCCATCCAAATACTAACCAGGGCTAACCCTGCTTAAAATCAGATGGGATCTGGTGCCTTTAGGGTATTTAATGGCAAAACGACCTCTGAGTATTTCTTGCCTTCGAAAACCCTATGCAAATTCATAATGCCATCCATCATAAGTGAATAGGCAATGAAGATGTGTGAAGATGCACATGCACATACACACAGAGAGAAATGCTGGATTGAGGCCATTGATCAAGCACTAAGCAGGACTCAAGTTTGTTTTCATGTCAATTTAAGCTTCATTCACAAAGTTGAGTATTGCGCTTAATATTAAGCATCTACTTTCTCTTTTTCACCTTTAAAGGAACATTACTAGCTTACATGGCAGGTACAAAAAGCCTGAAAAATCTGGACATAATGCATGATAAAATCACAGCAATTAAAGGGAGCTGATGTCTTCCCCTTCTGTGATCTGAAGAGGGGAGAAGAAATATAAAATTACACCAAGCACTGCTTCAAAGTTCCACAAGGAGAAACAATATTAACTCTTTAATTTTATATGTTACTGTGAAGTAACAAGTGGGAAAGATTTGCAAATATAAAAAATTATCAACCATGTCTGAAGCTGTCTCAGTTTATTAGGTTTTACAAAAACAAAGTTGCATGCATGCATGCACACACTCACAATTACCTTGGCCATTTCTTGCTCCAATTGCAGTCGACGATTTATTTTCTGCTGGTAGGTCTTTATGACATTCTCCACATGCTGCTCCATGTAGAATTTAAAGGCAAATGGTGAATAACTTTTAATTCGAGACTCTCTCTTCTCTTCATCTTTGCCATTCTTCCTCACTGGCACTGGGGATGTCTGGATCTGTTTTTTATCCTTGCCCGGTTTTTCGACTTTGGCTGTTTTGGTTTTGTCATTTCTTTCTCCGTTTTCCTCAGCTTTGTTGCCTGCTGAGTTTGGGACTACCCGCAAAGTCTGTTCCATTCCTGTGCACAGGGAGTTGATATCAAACTGTTCAGAACTACTGGGCAGCAGCAAATGCTTAGGATATGGTGGTGGAGGACACCTGAGCTCCTGATTGCTATAATCAACATCTAACTGATAAGTGTTAGGTCCTCCAACAGGAAGGGGGTGCTGTTCGATCATACCTAAACCATCGACAGCTGAAGACTGTGCCGATAACCAGCCAGGATGAGCAGGCCCTACAGCAGTCTGAGGTTCTGGCCTCATCACTCTTGTGCTCTTCACTGGCTGGAGAATATGAGTAGATGTGACTGCTGTGATGGTATTTGGAGAGGTTATGGAAGCATCAGCTTTCCCTGGAGGAGTTTGCCTCATGGACACAGGCATCTGCTGCTTGTTAAAAGAGTTGGTTCTGCTTGGGACACAGGCATCTGGCCTGAAGGGTACATGCTGCCGGGGAGATGCTTCCAAAGTTGGGTTTTGTAATGAATCACGACGGGAAGAAGAAGATGAAGAAGATGAAGAGGTTGCTTGCCACTGCTGAACTTGAGGGATATTCATATCATACAGGTCCATGTTCAGGCTATTTCTAGATGGCGTTAACAGACCCTGTGGCGGGCTGTCTGAAAATTCATTTGGAAATGCTGGCCCTCTAGTGATCACATGCATTGGGTGAGAAGATGGGATTGGCTGCTTGTGATGAGAGTGTGACATATATAGATTAGCTGGTGCTTGCTGGAACCCATGCCCAGAATTATTTGGAAGGCTTGGATACCCTCCCTCTTGTTGCAACTTGTTCTGAAAAGACTGGCTCCGCTGAATTCCATACCCAAGAGCTTCACCCTGCACCATGACAGGCTGTCTACTGTAATTTGCACCATGGCTAGCCTGGAGCTGCAAAGACTGGCTGCTGTGACTAGCCACAGCATAGTTCATGACAGAGGAATCCATGTTGGCAGGATAGGCTTTCTGCTGGTGACTGTTAGGCGTATTGTGGGAACCTAAGCCAGCTGGTCTTTGTACTGGAGCATTCATGGTTGCGGACTGTGTAGCGGAGAGCAGGTAGTCCATGTATGGCCTGGGAACTTCACCAAGCATGGTAGCAGCTTCTGCCCCAAAGCCTGTCCCTTCATATGATGGATTACTCATTTGGTGATAGGACGGAAATGATTCACTGGATCCTTCAAAGCTTGGTCTACGGCTCACATTGTTTGGCATAATGCCCTTTCCTATACAGAGATAACAGATAGGTTAATGTTAATAAAGCATTCCTATGAACATAATGTACTGCATTGAAAAGTTACATTTTTTTACTACAACTTCTAGAATCACCCAGTCAGCACTGCTGGAGGCCATATACTGCTGTAAGATTCTGGGAACTGAAATCCCCCAAAATAACTTACCCAAGTCCTGATTCCTACACAACTGTCAGTCACCAAATGAGATGGTCATATTGTTTTTTTCTGGCAGGTTAAAACCTTGCAGTTTTGTCTAAGTTTACTTTTCCATTTGCACCAAATCAGAAACAGGGTAAATGGTGTGGCATACTACATGATTACACACACATTCATGGTCCAAAACTTTTAAAAAGTGAAGAGGTGAGATGAGAGAGGAACTCTTAAAATGAGAAGTCTAGATAGGAATGGAACCACACATTGTTTAAAACCTAATCTCCAAAGAGATTTCACTGAAAACATTAGAAAATTATCATATTTAATTTTGTAAAAAAATTTCAGAGCCTCTAAACTGAAAATGGAAGTTGTTGCCAAACCTCTATTTCTATTACATCAGTTGTTGCCAAACCTCTCTTTCTATTACATCAGACTTCACCATATAAAATGATGGAATTTGGAGTAAATATTGCCAAAAAGTCCCCCACGTACAAGGTCTCTCTCTCCTTGAATAAGTACTCTTAACAGTGTCAGGGGAAATAAAAGTTACTTTCATATTCTCATTGGAATCAAATCCAGCTTAAACACTGCAGAAATAGAAAGGAAACAGTAAGACCACTCAAGCTTACCTGAAGAAGTCTGTTTAATTACACGAACTATTTGTTCATTTCTAGGGTCCAAGTATCCCATTTTGCTAATGTATTCCAAAGCTGCTTCAATGCTTCTACTACCAGTCTGTTTGAGGGCTCTTACAGCCATCTCCTAGACAAAATTGAAATATACACACAAATGAGGGCTTAAGAAATCATCTGAAAGTACAATATAGTTGAAACTGGGGGGAAAAACTTGTAAGCATTTCTTGATTATACGAGGGGGTATCGTAAAGTTTTAATTATCACCTTTAACATTTTTTGACAAAGTTTGTTTTTATTTGTAGTTAACTTATCTCTATGTAGTCACCATTCGGATTTACACATTTTTCCTTGACCCTCCAAATACCGTTGTTGTAGAAGTCTGCAGATTGCGCCTTATACCACTCTTCCACTTCATGAATGACATCATCTGTGTTGCCAAATCGACAACCCCAAACAAATTTTTCATTTTTGGGAAAAGAAAAAGTCACTTGCTGATGATGACACAGACAAAATTTCATCAATATACCATAATAACTTCTGGGTGATAATTATTACTTTACAATACCCTCTCATATCTGAATAAACTTTCATATGGAACTATGTCACTGGAAAAAGCAGATATGTATACCCAGAATTTGAAAAAAAAAAAAAACTTTTGGAATATAAGCCCCAAAATCTCTAACCAGCATGATCAGTGGCTGGAGGATTCTGGGAATTGTAGTCAAAAAAGTAACATGTCCTGCAGGTATTACAGCACTCTCTCTTAGAAGAGGCATTCTTCATCTGAAAAAGAGAGAAATGGGCATTCTAATAAGACATCTTTCTGTATGTATTCCTAACAGTTAACATTTGGAAGTGCTTAATCAATGAGCGTGTCTTGAAACATATCAACATGTTAATTGACTTGATCCAAGATGCTATAAAGTTAAACTATAAATAGCATAACATAAATATTCACCAGCACAGTGACTTGTGTGCAATGGGCACTCGAGTTATGAGTTCTTGTTTGAAACTTTACTTATGGGTTCTCTAACTCCCCTCCTAGAGAGGTTAGACTAGGACTCTCCTTGCTATCTTTTCATAGGCAAGTGTAGACCTTTCATTTTGGTAGGCCTCTGAGGACTGGCTATATTCTTTATATTTGTTGTTATTCCTTGTAATAGTTATATTTTTAAGTCTTTTTAATTTTACTGGCATTTTAATTATATGTATTTTTAACTTTTGTATGACACAATTTTTTTTAGCTGTATCTGTTTTGAGCTTTGTAAGCCACCTTGAGCCCTAGACTGGGAAAAGGGCAGGAAAGAGGAGGACGACGAGGATAAATTTTCCACTAAAGACAAATTCATCCACTGCACTGGGGTCAAACTGCTCTCTACCCACCAAGTCAAAATGAAAGACGGGCCAGTGTGTATGCTTGTTGAACCCTTGACTTCACTAGACAGTGCATTTATACCACCTCTGAGAAAGCACAACCACTATTTTTACATTAGTATAGTGCCCCAAAACTGGCACTATCCTAAAGCGAAGAAGTCTGTGTTATCCAACAAACTGTATTAGAAAAAGGTTATTTTAGCGATAATAAAACCATGATTCTGGAAACAAATACACATATATATTTTTTATATAATTCACCGCAGAACAGAGCTGTCTAGAGAAGGCTGGCTGTTGCAACTGTATGACTTAGCAACCTAAGACACAAACACAAGAGAACCAAATTCTGGCAAGGAGACAGAATACCCCCAAATGGGAAGGGTTTTCTTCTGCTCAGAGCAATAAACACACACTACATCAGCTCTGCTATGCTTGATATTGTCTTCTTTTACTAGTTCGCTTCTGAGACATGTAAACTTGTTTTAAATCCTTCTTAGGTAAGCAACTGTATAATCTCAGCTTGTTAAAAAAGAAACCATAGCAAACAGAAACTGCACAGTAAGGGCAGCAACCGAGTTTAAGGGATTTAGGGCAGGTTCACCGCAGAACAGACACACACAAATCTGTCTTTCAAGAAAAGGAAATGGATGAAGAAGGTTCAGGAAAAATGACTGGAAGACTGATATGCTGTCCTTCAGCATCTGCTGCCCAAGATGATTGCCTCACTCTCCCTAATAGTAGAGCCAGATCTATTAACAAGGTATTAATTTAGAGAAAGCCCTGTTGCAAAACTCTTGTTCATTTCTTCCAGCTGTCAAAACAACAGAAGAGAAGAGTCATTTTATTAAGGCCCATGCTGAATTGAAGGAAGGAAAAACTATGTTGAAACAAAAGGAAGGGTAGGGATCTGGGTGCAGGAAGAGTAGAAGGAATCAATGGCACTTGTGAGACAAGAGATCACAAGTCTGATAGTATCACACAGTATGCCTGAGTGATATCAGAGAGACAGCATGGTGTAGTGGTTTGAGTACTATACTATAATATATATATAATAATAAAATTTATTTCTATCCCGCCCTTTGGGAAAACCCAATCAGGGTGGCTTACAACTGTAAAACAATATACAATACATAAATACATAAAATCCAAAAATTATTCCCTCCCCCTTAAAACAGTATTAAATCCAGATGAATTAAAATTACAATAGTAGTTAAAACCAATTCCAGTAGTTAAAACCAAAAACCCAACTGCTAACAGCTACAGAACATCTATGGCCTGCACAATGGAGCTCATCCATCATTAGATGGGGCCACGTGAGCATCATTGGGGGAGTTACCCGAGGCCGGGACATTAATCTGGAAAGGCCTGCCGGAAGAGATCCGTCTTGACCGCCTTTTTAAAGCTGGTTAACGATGTTAATAGACGGGTCTCATCCGGCAGGCCGTTCCAGAGTCTGGGGGCGACGATTGAGAAAGCCCTCTGGGAGGTAGCCACAAGCCTCGATTTTTGGGGCTGTAGCAGATTCCTCCCAGAGGACCGGAGAGTGCGGGGAGGATTATATGGGAGGAGGTGGTCCCTGATATAGCTTGGGCCCAGGCCATTTAGGGCTTTAAAGGTGATAACCAACACCTTGTACTGGGCCCGGAAGCTGATGGGCAGCTAGTGGAGGGACCTCAGAACCGGAGTAATGTAGTCCCTCCTAGATGTTCCTGAGATAAGTCTGGCTGCCATATTTTGCATCAGCTGTAATTTCCGAACTAAGCACAAGGGTAGCCCCATGTAGAGTGCATTGCAGAAGTCAAGGCGTGAGATTACCAGTGCGTGCACAACAGTCTCGAGATCCCTTACTTCCAGAAAAGGGCGCAGCTGGCGTATCAGCCGAAGCTGATAACAGGCGCTCCTGACCGTCGCGTTAACCTGATTTGTCATCAGGAGCGACGAGTCAAGCAGCACCCCCAGACTGCGAACACAGTCACTGGAGGAGAGTGTGACCCCATCCAGGACTGGAGGTTGCAACCCAATTCTTGGTTTCAGGGCCACTACCGTGAGCACCTCCGTCTTGTCCGGATTCAGTTTCAATCTGTTTTTGCTCATCCAGCCCATTACCGCTTGAAGACATTCATTGAGAGAAGAGATACTGGACCATGACTATGGAGACCAGGGTTCAAATCCCCACTTGGCCATGGAAAGCCACTGGATGACCTTGAACAAGTCATACTCTCTCGACCTCAAAGGCTTTTACCACTCTATGAGATGAAACAAAATCAACATACAACATCCTAAGTTTCAGATGCACTGTTATTTGCTTGCTATTCATTTCCCCCACAAATCAATATATTGATCATGTAATCAATATGTAGAGGTTGAGGTTAATGGATTGTTTTGTTAAAGCAATTTATTAGGCATTTCAATTTCAATTAGGTATTCCAGTTTTTTTTAAAAAAAACATTCTATTTACATTTCTCTGAGACACTTTAAACTCTTTCAGAAATTATTTCTGCACAATGAAAATACTTTGCCTTTAATAACTTTATGGATGGTTTCTTTTTAAAAATAAAACTATTTTTCATATTAGCATCCTCTTCCATTGCCTCATGCATTTGGGGACAATACCCAGTTGTCTCCTCTGTGAACACAGTCTGCCATGCACTTTCACTGATTTTCAGCAGGCCTTGATCAGGAGCAGTTCCAAAAAGTATGATTCTTGACTTGAACACATCCAACACACTCCCACTTGGCTTTTACACAGGGAAAAATAGCCATTCATGGCAGATTGTGCCCTTTATTTGTTATTTTCCCAGAACTCAAGAATAACCATATGAATTTCAAACAGGTTTTACATTGAATGTCATCTATGAGATTCAGTGATATTCTGTAATGGTGGTGGACAAAGTGTAAGAAATAATTTCCTGCCTGTGGGATTTACAATGGATTGCCCCAGCTCCTCAAAATACTGGCTGGGGGGTGCGGGGGGAGAGATTACTCCAGTTTCAGTTTTGGAAACTTCCTCAGGTGTTTTCTGATGGCAAAACAAGGCATGGGCAGCAGCTGGACCTTGTTCTTCAGGACATCGCTGCTCCTCAGAAATGTTCATTTTAGTACAAGAATATTTAGAGGGAAGACATATGGATGTGTGTGTAAATTGCAAAACTGCTCATGATCCCCACCTGCCTTCTCCAGAAAAGGACCATTAGATTACTTATATCCTGAAACTGATGTAGCAGCCCTGAGGGAAAGCCGAGACACTTCTGGCTCAAATTTTATTTCAGCCATGAATTCACTATAAAGCCTTATAGAGCAAGCCATACATTCTTACTTGAGTGTCTGCTCCTCCCTTCAAAATTACAATTTGGGGTTGAAGTTGACTTAGGGGCGAAACAGACGGCAGTAAAGGGAAGGATTAATGTTGCTCCTTTGATCGCTGGGCTGGGGCTGCGGCAACCTCACACCACACCTCCAACCCAGCATCTTCCCGGCACAAAAAGAAGCAGCAGAAAGCCTTTGCTGCAGCAGTGGCAGTTTTTCCACATTTTGGTGATATGTGATGTCTAAATGCCACACCACTGAAATGCCCCCGCCATGTGGTCAGCAAGGCACCTTCATGGCAGCCTCCGGCGTCTTGGGGCATGTGTCCCGCATATGCCACAAGCCCCTGGAAAGCCAGCTCTTTTTACTAGTCTGTACTGAGTGTTACTTTCTCTGCTTATTGTTAAGTAATGACTGGTGGTAGAAGGGTTGGAAAAGTTGTGAGTTTTTAAAAACTACTATTCCCAGGCTCCCCCAGGTGTTGGGAGAATTTAATTTATTTATACTTTTTTAAGGGGTGGGAGGGTTTTGGGATTTTGGGTTGTATTTTAATATACTGTATGGCGTTTTAACTGCTGTGAGCCACCCTGATTGTTTGTCAGAGGAGCGGGATACAAATAAAATTTATTATTATTATTATTATTATTATTATTAAATACCCCAGTAAGATACTCAATCCTACAGGAGGGCTCTAGGGTCCAGTCCACCTTCCATCCTTTCATAGGTCAGTAAAATGAGTACCCAGCTTACACATTGTAAACTGCATAATAAGTGCTATTCACTGTATAAGCGGTAGAGAAAGGTACTTGCTATTGCTATTGGGGTCAGTCTGTAATTTGCCCCTATGTTTCCCACTGAGAGACTTTGTGCTCCACCCTCCTTCCAAACTTTGGTCCCATCAAAGGGAGCTGGGTATCTTTAGCCTGGAGAAGAGAAGGTTAAGAGGTGATATGATAGCCCTGTTTAAATATTTGAAGGGAGGATGTCACATTGAGGATGCAGAAAGCTTGTTTTCTGCTGCTTCAGAGAATAGGATATGCAGCAATGGATGCAAGCTACAGGAAAAGAGATTCCACCTCAACATTAGGAAGACTTTCCTGACAGTAAGAGCTGTTTGACAGTGGAACATGGAGTGTGGTTTCCTTCTTTGGAGAGGCTAGATGGCCATCTGTCGCGGGTGCTTTGATTGCATATTCCTGCATGGCAGAAGGTTGGACTGGATGGCCCTTGTGATCTCTTCCAATCTAGGATTATATCACTAATGAAGTTTTACTGATATAAGATTGTCGTATTACGTACCAGGAACACTCTAAAAGAAAATGTCACAAAGTGAAGTGAGCCCTTAGATACCAAGAGGAAAAAGCTCTTGTCTATAGAGATATTTCTGTTCTTTCCTCACCTGAATGCCCTCTACACACTGAAGACAAACAGCTTTAGATACTTTCCCTATTTTGGCCTCTTTCCTTCCCCTGCCCCCAATATTGGCAGAGGTTAAGACTTGAGCTGTTTTATATGACTGTCCAGCAACATTTTTCACTGAAGAGGAAAAAAAGAGATTCTGTTTGCCAATACATATTTATATTTATAATAACTAATAAAGATTGTTTATTATGGAAAGATTCCTCCCCTCCCTACAAAATCCCCTCTAACCTAGCACATTTAAGAGACAATAAGCTCTTTAAGATCTGGGAGAAAGAAAATTAATTAACAGCCACATCCGTATGTCTGCACACACACACACACACACACACACACACCTATTTTTTTCCCATTCACAGAGAAAGATGGATGGCAGATGGAGGAAACAGATACAGATTTCCACAAGGGAGGTGGAAGAAGCAGCAGTGTGCCAGAATGGCAGCTCTGGGAGAAATGAGATATTGCCTTTTAAGGCATGCTCATTGTCAAAAGGAGTATTCACGGTGCAAAATATTTGGCCATCTTAAAACTTATAGACGACAATAAGCACTTTCCAGCACACATAGTGCTTTGTATTTCTGGGCTGCTTTATTTGAGTCCTACAAAAATATATTAGAGGGTCTTGATTTTGCTGGGCTATGCATTTCCATGAAGCTGAAAAAGTATACATATATTAAAGAAATATAATGGCTACCCGTGAATATGCACATATTACACACACACACACACCCAAAACTGAGGCCTCAATTCAACATCCCGTCAGTGTAGAATAAAGATCTGCATGGGGGCCTTACACTACGCTGACCCATATAGCACCCATCCAACTTACTTTAAAGAGTTGAAGCATCCTCACACAGGTATTCTATGTCTCATTATGAGTAGGCAGGATTGGAGGTCTGGCTACTCCCCTCCACAGCTGGACACACAAGAATGACATCGGTGCTGAGATCCATAGGGGTCTTCCAGAGGACTCTGTGCTTATTGTGCATCTGGTTGGAGTGAGGGGGATTGCCGGATGCTTTTCCAATCCTGTCCACATGAAATGTCTGTATGAGGTCGTTTCCGGACTTCATGTAGGTCAAGGGGATGCTTTGGGCACTGCATGGGGAGGATGGGAATACCAACCTCCGCAGTGCCCAAAAAGGCACATCTGCATGGGTAGATTGACCCATAGGTAGATTTTACCATGCACATCTGCATGGGTAGGTAACCAATTTAGGTGGCTTTAAAAGAGCCATCAAGACGGATCTCTTCCGGCAGGCATTCCCGCAATGACACATTCTCCCTCCCGCCACTAGACAGCTCCTCTTGAAATGGCTACAGCGCCGCTGTTCATTTATGTAGATGTTAATGTTTTATTGCTTATGAGATTTTAATTTGTATGATGATTTAATATATTTTTAAGGGGGGGGGTATTTGTTGTTGATTGTATGGGTGTATTTAACTTAACTTAAGCCGCCTTGACAGCCTTGGCTAAAGGCGGGGTATAAATAAAGTTTTATTATTATTATTATTATTATTGATTTCCCAATCCAAATTCCAGCCACAATTAACACTAGACACCAGCATCTCAAGAGGTCTTCTTGGTCTTCTAAAATTTGGGGTGGTTATGTTTATGGGATGGTCCATACACACATGGACACTTTCTATTTGGTTCCTATCTTTTCTTCATTTGTGAGATATTAGTTGTTATCTAAGAGTCAATGCAGTGGTTAGAGCAGGGGTAGGCAACCTTTCCCCTTTAAGGGCCGAGGGACTTCAGCTCCCAGAAGCCTCAGCCATGTTGGCCAATAGTCCCATGTTGGCCAATAGCTCCTGGGATTCTGGGAGCTGAAGTCCCTCGGCCCTTAAAGGGGAAAGGTTGCCTACCCCTGGGTTAGAGTGTGGGACCAGGACTCAAGAAACCCAGGTTTGTGTACCCACTTGCCCTCAAAGTGTTACCATGGGCCAGTCACTATCTTTTACCTTAGCCCCAACCTCATGGGATTGTTGTGAAGATATAAATGGGGTGGTCATCTATGTATACTGTATTCCTGTTCCTCAAAACCAGACTTCTTATTATCATATTATACAATTTACCTTAATTTGTACCCTAATGCAAATTAATAAATGCTGCATTTATTCTTTCACTATATTTCAAAATGCACATCATTTTTATAATAACTGTTCTATGGACTTTATCACTCAGGGAAAATTGGGGGTTTAAACAGGCATTATCCTGTAACAGTTGTGTGATCGTTTTATAGATTTTCACACACCATCACAATTAATGATGACTTATCCCAGGAATAACCAGGGAATAACCAGCAACAAATCATTCACAGGGAAATCCCGTGAATAATTTGCTGCTGGTTATTCCCTGGTTATTCCCGGGATAAGTCATCTTTAATCATGATGTGTGTGAAAAACTTCACCGCAATTGCACAAGTATCGCTGGATAATGCCCGTTTAAAACCCAGATTTTCCCTACGTGTGATAAACTCCTAAGAGAACCAGTACACTGTAATGTTTAAAGTGCTGGATTTCCAAAATGCAAATCTCTCCTTGGTCAAGGAATTTACCATGTGACTTTGTGTTGTTGCTACATTTCAGCAAACCTACATTACAAGGTTATTTTGGAAAATAATGAGGAGAGGGGAACCATGTAAAATTGGCACATATATTCCTTGTCCAGTACAAATAAAATAATAACAACGTTATCATTCTGTCATGTACAGGCAAGTTCAATGGTCTTATCATCAGACTGCTGTCATTATTTTGTAACCGGTTTTTTACTGATGGCAAAAAGCTACAGATTCATGAAATACCATAGGAAGTCCCTATGTCTGATTCACAGGGCAAAATGCAGCGAAAAGTTAGGACAAACAGAAGAAACTGAAGGGAAAAAACCTTGATGTTAATTTTCTTCAGAGATACAGATTATCTATTTTGTTATTAATAGAAAACAGGCTAGCTTAACTTTATTCAACCTGTTTGAATTTTCATCAAAATGTACGTAATATGTAGCTCATCTATGCCTAGCATATGTTGTACTGTGTGCCTTCAAGTCGTTTCCGACTTATGGTGACCCTAAGGCCACCATAAGTCATGGGGTTTTCTTGGCAAGATTTGTTCAGAGGTTTGCTGTTGCCTTCCTCTGAGGCTGAGAGAGTGTGACTTGCCTGAGGTCACAACCCAGTGGGTTCCCATGGCTGAGCCAAGATTTGAAAATCCAGCCAAACTGAAGGTATGGCAACTCTAAATCAAGAGAGATTATAAAGATAACGAATAAATAATTAAATATCTGGCACGCATCTCTTCTACCAGGGACATGAGAAGTCATTTCTCAGGAGCCTCTGTAATAACACATAATCCTTTGGATCAACTGCTTGTTTTTTCAAGAGGTATCTTCCTCCAAATCATTTTGTTCCAGCCTAGTGGGATAACAAATCCTCATTATCCACATTGTCTGAGAAGAGGTAGCCAGCACTGAAGGCATGGCCAAAGACAGCCCAATCACATAGACTGAAGAAATTAGCTGTTATTGTTTGAAAAAAATGTTGAAATTTTAATTTATCAACACTACCAAATAGTGCTTCATAACTTGTGGATGGACCCCTGCATGCTATTTTCCTGTCCAAACATGATCATAATATTAACTTTTTGCTGTCCAAACATGATCTTCATATTAACTTTTGAATTCATTAATGTTAGGAGTTGTCACAAGGCATACTGGAAGGATGCATTTCTTTGGAGGCGGTGAAGCAAAGTCAATAACATAAAATGCTAGTTTTGTTTAAACAATTCTGCATGCTAGCAACATTTTTCAAGTGACCTTCAGTCAGACAACTACAGGGCAAAGTTTTGCTGATCTTGTTAAACCAGAAGACAAACACATGTGTTGTTCAGCATTGCCCTTGCTATCCTCACTACCAATACCAACTCTGAACAAAAAGAAATAAGGTAGTTCCATGTACAGAGAACGAATATAAAACCCAAGAACAGAGCGACAAAAGGAAATCAGACTTAAATTGATACAAACCACTCACTAGCATTTCAGACATCACTAAAAGCACAACTAATTCTAGTTTGGATTATGTCAATTAATGGGATACATTTTGTTCTTTTAAGAAAATTAAAAATAGGCAGACCTTTACTTATTCTATGATCCTGTGGTGTGATGTGTTTCATGTTTGTATTTTAGGGCTTTGATTTTTTTAAAATGTTAGCAATGTGTTGTTTTAATAAGTATACATTGTTTGTGCTATTCTTTTATTGTCCTTTTTAGTCTCAAAGTCATCACTTCAAGATGCTGTGAGCAAATGTTTAATCTTCAAAAGTATCATAAAATTTCTCAAATAAATAAATAAATACAGTAGTTTAGGGCTTAATATTAGATACAGATTACCATTTGGAAACATTTTACCTTCACTTTTTAAAAGTGAGTTTCTAATCCAGATAGACCAGACGTTTTAGAAAATGCAGATATCGGGGGGGGGGATATTATTAAGTTGTTGAGGTAAAAAACTATAGGTAAAGCAAAAGGAATATTCAAGAAGATGGAGGTCTTGTTTGTGTGTATTGGTGTGTGTATGTGCCTTCATGTCAACTATCAACTTATAGCGACCCCATGAATTTCATAGGGTTTTCTTAGGCAAGGAATACTCAGAGGTGGTTTACCATTGCCTTCCTCTAAAACAGTGATTCCCAAACTCTGGGCCTCCAAGTGTTTTGGACTTATGCTCCCAGAATTCCTAACTGTTGGCCAAAGTAGCTGGGGCCTCTGGGAGTTGAAGTCCAAAACACCTGGTGAACCAAAGTTTGGAAATCACTGCATATGTAGCCTACAGTACCTGTTATTCCTTGATGGTCTTCCATCCAAGTACTAACCAGGTCTCACCAAAATCTGGTGCCTTCAGGGTATTTAGGATGCAGGGGTTACACGCATCCTATCCCTCACCCCATCCTAGCAGTATTTGTGATTGTGTTTAACTGTGTTAGGCTACAATCACAAGACAAATGAGAAACTTCATTTCTGCTTGTCTTGAGCAATATGCTTCTGACGATAGCTTGGGGGTGGTTTCGATCACCTTAAAAACATTATTCCATACTTGAAACCAAACTTTGCATGATGTAATAGCCTGCATCAGTGTATTACATGATCTTTGATGTCTGTTTTGCTCTCCTGTCTGGACTTTGACCATGGCAGCTGGAGACTGAAGAAATGTGTGTCAGCAGTCTGAGTCCCCCTAACAAACCCTTTTCACAAACAAAATATGACTCCCCCACCCTAAAAATAACCTACCTCCACTACTGAGGACCTTGTTTTCTACTCTAAACATCACGACTCTAATGTAAACACAAGGTCAGTTTTGGCACAGCAAGAAGACCAAGTCAGTGCAAACCAAATGCTAAAGCTTTGGACTAGACTAGACCAATGTTAGTACTTATTCTGTAATACAGATATGAATGAAAGCAATCGTATCTGAAAGTTAAGAGATACATTTTGAATTCCAAGTGGATTTACTCATATGTAGTGAATATTTGCTATATTGCTATAAAAGTACATTCAAAAAATACTGTTAATAATCTGTGAATCACCAAGTGTTACATGATGTTTTACATCTTGCACACTTAAAGTATTTTAAAAAACATATTTTTAAAAACCCTTGGTTTGCATAGGAGCACTTTGGTGGATACAATACTGCATCCTGCTGTTTGAGACACTACACCTGAAGTGTGGAACCTGCAGTTTGATGGGTACATGTTTGCCAGCCAAATTTAACCTGAGTCTCATCCAGCTCTTTGCATGCTGTAGCCTCATTCAAGCTTGTGTTTGTGTGTGCACATACATAGGGAGGGAGTCTTAGAGAAGGGCTGTGTGGCATAGAAATATGAAAATCTGCAGATTCTTTCCACATTTGCTTTGGGTTCTACTCAGTGATGGATGACTCCTTGATTATCTTTTCCCATGAGTTAATGGCTCTTCATATAAAGAAGGTTTCCCTGCCCTGCACTATAGGGTGACTCTTCCATTTCCATTTAGTGACCTATCGTTTTTCTTATATTTGTTATTGTTTATTAGCAGCATTTATATCCCTTTCTTTCAGTGAGCTCAAGACAGAACACATGTCTTGCTTCTCTGTGAAGTAAATCAGATTGAGAGAGAACAAGAGAGAAGAACCGTGATGTTCACAGCTGTAATGCTGATCTCACAAGTCCTTGTCCTACACCACAACTGCTACACCATATAGGTAAGTATTTCTAGAGAGTAAGACTGATAGATCCTGCGATGCCTTCATATGCTGAAAACACACTTATTTTTAAACACATTTTACATATATATAGCAGATTGCAAATTGCTCAGAGACAATACAAGTGGCTAGAAAGAAGACACATGCCTATCTTGAGGAAGAAAGTAACAGTAGTATGCTGTTCTACATGAACACAAGAGACAACAACCTGTCTCTTTTCTTTTTTTGTGAAGAGAAAGAAATTCAACAAAGATGTGTATAAAAAAATTACACTAGCTTTTCAAATATTCTCATACTTTCCTACTCTGAATAGTTAAAAGCAGGCATGGAAAACATGTAGCCCTCCAGATGTTAATGAGTTGTTAAGTCTGAGCATCCCTAGCCAGCTTAGCACATTGAGGAATGTCCAAAACATCTGAAGAGTTGCATGATTCCCATGCCTACTTGAAATGATTAAATAACTAAATAATAGCCTAATTCTAATGGCTAGCTCAAATCAGAGTAGACCCACTAAATCAAATGCTAAGCAGCAAGCCAACATTCATGTAAATCCTGTTTGATTTGATAGGTCTACTCTAGTTAGAACTAGCAATTGTAGTGGACCATTGACATTCTGCTGTTTCCTCTTGATCAGGGACAGGCAACCTTTTTGAGACCTGGGCCGGTCTCCCATCGCCCAGGTCTTGGCTGGGCCAAGGGGGGGGGATGGCAGCGCGCGCGCGCACGCGGCCGTAGCCGCCATGGCGCATGTCATGGCCACCATTTTTGAAGTCAAAATGGTGGTCGCGATGCATTTGCGCATGCGCAATAGTACTGCGCATGCGCAAATGCATCGCGACCGCCATTTTGGCTTCCAAAATGGCGGCCGCAGCAAGTGTGGCTGACAACGCGCCCCAACGGCAGCGCGCAGCGACAGCCTACAGCCTGGGCCGGTAAGTCCAGGGCTCGGGGCCTTAACCGGCCCCCAGGCCGTAGGTTGCCGGTCCCTGCTCTAGATACATATTTAATTTGTTCAGTGGTCAAAGTCAAACTGTATCACATCAAAATAGCACCCATTCATTTGTATTCACTCTCTCTCTCTCTCTCTCTCTCACACACACACACACACACACTTTCGATGTCAACTTCTTGACCCCAGCTTTCAGGGCAAATAATCTGTCTGGGCGGCACTTTCTATGAACTGCTATGATGAGGTAATTCCCCTTCATTAGCATCAGTGATGCATTTTGCTTATTTTATCACATACACACATTAGTCAAATATTCATTTGACTGACATCAGGTTTATAAAAAGTACCACCTGATATGCCAACCATTTCAGTACTCCAGCCACTAATTTAGGAGTGGCTAGTTTCTATTCATTCCCTCCTTGGTGCGACAGAGATAAATCTGGAGTACAGTATGTGTAAATTCCACAGTGTTTACAATTTTGCTAGGATTCAAGGAGAATAATTCTGTCAAGCTGGGTGTAAAGAAATCCTTCAGCTGCGTGTATAGATCAAAAGTTATAAATTACTAGACTAGCTGTCCGCAGAAGAACACACACATTAAAGATGGGGAAGCCTCCTTTATGGCATCTGTTACATGCCTTAGAGTAGACGAACACAGCAGACTCAACAACATCCCCAACTTCTGACACACTTAATATAACACAGTCATATTTTACATTACAAATTGACATTATTCTGCTTAGGTTTATCCTGTACTGAATCATCTTTCTATGGAGCTAAAAAATTATGGGATTAATTATGGGATTATGACACAAGCTCCCATCCAAATATCTGTCAGGCCTATGCCAAGCACTTCAGAAAAGGAATGGAATTAGATCAAGCATCCTCTAAAATCAATGTTATAAAGTAGTAAAACCTTCTGTTTACCTCATCATTATGGCCCACACCCCTCTTATGAATAGCCTTCTGGTAAAAGAAAGAGAGGGAAGTGTTCAATTGTTCTACATGTGAAGACTTATGTATTACACAACTACATTCAAGAGAACGAATATAAATGTATAGTTAGCTGATTGTACCAATTCACAATTATATTATGAAATGGCTATTGTTTGAATATAATTTGTTTTCTGGTCTCCAGGTTTTGTTTTTGACAAGAGAAATGCACCATTAGGCTAAAAAAAATCTGCCCAAAGGTCTACCAAGGGCCTTTGCAGACTGCCAGAAATAGTGCAAATTGAGTCCACTTTAAGGGTTAGGGTTAGGGTTAGGGAATCATGGGAACTGTATTTCATTGTGACACCAGAGCTCTCTGACAGAGAAGGCTCAATGTCTCAGAAAAACAAACAAACAAACAAACAAACAAACACAAAAAAACAATTCCCAGGATTCCCTAGCACTAACCCTAACCCTTAAAGTGGACTCAATTTGCACTATTTCTGGCAGTCTGCAAGGCCCTAAGTCCACAATTGTGTTCTCATAGTGACCTAACAAATGCCTGTGGGAATCCCACAAGCAAGAAATGAGTGCAATACCATGTTCTTCCTTGTGTCCCCTTGCAACTGGTAGACACTGTTATAATGATGCTGACACCGGAGGCAATATATAGCCATCATGATTCATAGCCACTGATGAGCATCCTCCATGAATCTGTCTAACCCCCTTCAAAGCCATCCAGGCTGATTGCTACAACTTTATAATGTGGGAAAGCATTCCACAGTTTAACTAAGTGCTGCGTGAAAGAGTAAATAAAAAGGCAGCCATATTGAGGCATGGATGGTGTTGTTGCTACCAGGTTTGTGTATACACCCTTACATGTCAAGTTATTTTTCTTTCATTCCAATATTGTCACTGGGATTGGAATAGAATCATAGAATTGGAAGACACCACAAAGGCCATCCAGTCCAACCCATTGCCATGCAAGTAGGCACCCCCGACAGATGGCCATCCACTCTCTGCTTAAAAACCTACAAAGGAGAAGACTCCACCACTCTCCAAGGCAGCTTTTGCCAAAGGGAATTTCTTCCTAATTAAGTGAAATCTCTTTTCCTGTAGTTTGAATCCTTTGCTCAGTGTCCTAATCCCTGGAGCAGCAGAAAACAAACTTCCTCAATATGATATTCCTTCAAATATTTAAACATGGCTATCATGTCACCCCTTAAGCTTCTCTTCTCCAGACTAAGCCTACCCAGCTCCCTAAGTCGCTCCTCATAGGGCATGGTTTCCAGACCTTTCACCATTTTGGTTGCCCTCCTCTGGACACGTTCCAGCTTGTCAACAACCTTCTTGAAGTGTGGCATCCAGAACTGGACACAATATTCCAGGTGAGGTCTGACCAAAGTAGAATAGAGTAGTACTATTACTTCCTTTGATCTAGATACTGTATTCCTATTGATGCAGCCTATAATCATATTTCCTTTTTTTAGCTGCTCCATCACACTGTTGATTCATGTTCAGCTTGTGATCTACTAAGACTCCTAGATCCCTTTCTCCAGCCATGTGTGCCCCATCCTATATCTGTGCATTTCATTTTTCTGTGCATTTCATTTTACTGTGCATTTCACATTTTACTGTGAAATGCAGAGATATAGGATGGGGCACACATGGCTGGAAAAAGGGATCTAAGAGTCTTACATTTATCTCTTAGTCGAATTTGATTTGACAAGTTGCTCTAGTCAGGTCAATCACAGGAGCAATGTGAAATTGCACAAAGATCATGAAAAAGATGAGTTATATTCCTTATCACGCTAGGCAGATCACAAGAGTCATAGAGTTGGAAGGGACCGTAAGGGTGACATAGTCCAACCCCTTTTCATACAGGAGGCTGATATGGCCAGATTAATTAAGACTGCTTCTGGGAAGCCTGCAACCTTCAGAGGACTTATATAATGACAAAATGGCAGCAAGACAGAATGCTTCTCTCATGCAGTCGCAGGGCCCTATAAAACCTAGCTGTTGTTATTGTGTGCCTTCAAGTCCTTTCTGATTTATGGCAACCCTATCACAGGGTTTTGTGGGGCTAGAAACAACCCATATTGCTTTGCAATGGAGCCCTTTCTCCTACAAATCTGTTCACTAGTATTACGTAAAGAACCATCAACTACGTGGTTAGCAAGGGCAGATGAAATCTATGGTTAAGGCTCTTCCCACATTAGCATTAAAAACCTCTTGTACATGTGTATGTGTGATGTGAAAGGATTGGAAGGGAATTAAAAGTTTAATATTCTGTAGATAATTGCGGTGTTCTACTTTTTGTGGGCAAACACTTGCTTTGAATTTCTCAAGGTCAGATGAGATTTAGTACGCTCATGTTTTTCATGATTTTTATTTCTATCTTTAATTCTCCCTCTGGGAATATTTTAACAGGGCCACAAACCCTTCAGGACAGCAAGTCTGAATATTTTGTAATTGAGCCACATTTTTTAAAGAGATGTACTGTACCTTACTGTGGGAGACTTCTCCAGCTCATATGGTAATGTGTGTTAATTTAAAGGACAGATCTACTACAGAACAGTGAAGGGTCAAATCTAGAACCTCAAATGATTTGTCAGTCTAATTAATCTGACACAGAGATAATTTTAAAACCAGGAGACATATCCAGGGGTAGCCGTGCTGGCCATATAGCAAAGTACGGTATCATCCAAAATCCATAAAACAGTGATACCTTTACTGGGCCAACCAAAATGCACATTATACATGTTGCAAGCTTTCAAAGCTCCACCAGCTTCTTCATCAGGCAAGGGTGTTAAAAATCATACAAGAAAAAGAAAGAAAGAAAGAAAGAAAAAATTGATAATGTTAGTCATAGCCCTGCATTTGGTCAAGATGTTGTGGTTGTCATCATCAGTTCAGATGGTATAAAAGGGTATTCATGCAGGTGGGTCCCTCCTTCTGGCCATGTGGGTGCTAGGACATTCAGTACAGGAAATAAACTTTAAATTCCATTAACAAGACAAAAAGCTACTTCTTTTGAGATCCAGTTCGTCTTGAATCCTTTGTTTGGCTACAAGCCCCTTTGTTAGGAAGAACAATTTTGGTTGACACAATAAAGATATCACTGTTTTGTGGATTTTGGATTATACAGTGGGTCCTTATTATTCGCTGGTGTTTGGTTCCAGGATCCACCCCCCATTGGATGCCAAAACCCATGTATGTTCAAGTCTCATTAAATATAATGGACAGTAAAATTGTGTCCCTTGTATAAAATGGCAAAAATCAAGGGTTGCTTGTTGGAATCTGCATATTTTTAAAAAATATTTTCAATCCGTGGATGCTTGACTCAGTGGATAAAGAATCAATGGATACAGAGGGCCAACTGTACTATATTTTAAAGCCAGAACAAAACTGCTCCTTTACATGTTCAATTAATGTTCATTAATAAATTTTATGAATAAATACAGTTCCACAATGGCAGGGAACCACTAACCTACCCATCTGGGACCACACAGCTGACTTAACCACTGAGATTTGGCACAGTTGCCGAAATTCAGTGGCAAATGTGACAGTTGTCTGTGGTAGTTGGCTGCAGATTGGGTGAAGTTTTCCCCTCCCGAGGAAAAGGGCTTTTTTGTGTTGTTGCAAACCAAATTTCAACAACTCTCTTGTAACATCAGCTTGTTAAGTGGGAAGTGGCAAGGGGCCATGTATGGCTTACACTGACATACAAATATTTTAACAATACAGTGAATTATAATACTTTTGATTTCACATTTATATAGCTTTTCAGAGTATTCATGGGGCTGTACACACACCATCTCAGTAACCCTTAAAACAAGTCCTGTAAAGTAGGTCACTGTTATTATTACAGAAGGGATCCCTATATTGGGAGAATGGTGGGATATAAATAGAAGAAGAAGAAGAATATTTCTGCTGAGTTTGCGACTGGAATTGCATTTGAACTGGAGGACAACCTCTCACTCACTACACTATACCAGCTCAGAGGGATCAGGCAGGCCTATCTTTCACACTTTTATTTTCAATAAGTCTTGCCTATATGACCATTGTGGATAAAGTTTACTAGTGAAATAAAAGTACTTGTAGCACAAGATCCAAGCAATGAATGACTCCAGAAAGAGGTTCATAGGGGAATTTAAGACAGCAGATACTGGAAGTCTCATGTGGGAATTCCTGCCAGAGGTACCCAAGCAGAGCAAACAAGAAATAAAAGAAAGAGACATGGGCTGGGAAATTATGAGAAAAGAGCAAATAGGATCAAGAAGATTAGAAGGATCCTGATAAGAGCAGGAAGAAAAGTATGTGGAAATTGAGGTAAGTGTGTGGAGTTGACATCTTCCACAGTAGGAGTAGTTATGATGCAGCCTGGTTCTTCCAAATAGTAGGCTTCAACCCAGAACAGATTGGGAGCAGCCCTCTTCCACTATATCCAAGGCTGGCTCCCAAACAAATCCCCTGCAATGAACAAGAGATCCCAGACTGAGACAAAGTCCTTGATGTATACCTTTTTATGACCTGCACCCTATTGTGGGTGTGAACTACAGTAAACTTATGGAATTTACATAAATGTTGACTTACCAATTTACCATTGATTCAGTGGGTCTACTCTATTTAATCAAATGGTTAGATTCAATCAGGGAGGCCATGGGCCTGAGCCTGCAGGACTTGAGCAGAGCAGTTGAGGGCAGAGTTGTTGTTTCTTTGGTTTTGTTTTGTTTGTTTGAGATGTCTCATCCACAAGGTTGTCAAGAGTCTAAGGCAGTTAACAACAACACACCTCTATTTAGGATTTACAATAGAAGTTAGGGTTCTATATTAGAGGAATTCAAGAGCCAGCATAGTGTAGTGGTTTGAAGACTGGACTACATGCCTAGAGACCAGGGTCTGAATCACCACTCAACCATAGAAACGTAATGGGTGAATTTGGGTAAGTCACACTCTCTCAGCTGCAGAGGAAGGCAAAAGCAAATTCTCTGAACAAATATTGCCAAGAAAACTCCATGATAAGGTCTTCATAAGGTCGCCATAGGTCAGAAACGACTTGCAAGCACATAACACCAAACAATTAGAGAATTTGTTTATATACCTATATGAATGATAGATGGATTGGCACAGGGGTAGGCAACCTTTCCCCTTTAAGGGCTGAGGGACTTCAGCTCCCAGAATCCCAGGAGCTATTGGCCAACATGGGACTATTGGCCAACATGGCTGAGGCTTCTGGGAGCTGAAGTCCCTTGGCCCTTAAAGGAGAAAGGTTGCCTACCCCTGGTTTACAGTAAGTTAGCACTTCAGATATCCTGAATCATACGCAAGTCCAAGTTTACTGCATGCTAAATTCTTCAATGGACTGCTGTAGCGCAGTGGTAGTGCATCTGCTTTGCAGGCAAAAGCTCTCAAGTTCAATTCCTGGCCTCTCAAGTTAAGGCTAGAGAAGATCCAGCCTAAAACCCTGAGGTGTCACAGCCAGTCAGAGCTGACAATACAGATTACATGAACTAATGTCACGACTCAATAAGAGGCAGTTTCCGTATAATGTTAAATGTATATATTAATACATAGGTGCATGGGAATCACTACATACATGTGGTATAATTCATTTACTGATTTTTTTAAAATATGCAATTGACTTTGGAAATTTACTTGCTCATTCCATCTCTGATTCTATGACTTTAAATGGAAAAGTAATACCTAGTAATAAAAGAAAAGAAAGGGCTTATATTCTTGAGAAACAGCAGCATGCATGCTTAGCAAATGAATAAACAAACAGAATATGATATAATGTATATGGAGTCAAACTTGAACTTTGGGAGTATGCCTAGTTTTGACATAACTTTCAACTAAATTGCTGCCTTTCTTCCTCTCAGCTTATGCTACCTTGTAGGTTATTGCAAGGAAGGATAGGGTATGGTAGCTACATCCTATGTTCTTTGAAGTAAGGGTGAGGTACAAATATATTAAAACTCCAGAATGAGGGTCACCTAAACATTATAGAATGACAGATAACTCCTTGTTATGCTCTCTTTTGCTGAAGTGTTTGCAAAAAGTCTTGCCTGAAACAAGCAATTCTGTTGAACTGGGCACTTCAAAAACAACTCTTACTATCTTGAAATTGGCCATGATAAATTTCCTTTGAAACTATCAAGATTTTCTACATTAATT
Organism: Phrynosoma blainvillii; assembly: GCA_026167975.1. Classification (NCBI taxonomy): domain Eukaryota; kingdom Metazoa; phylum Chordata; class Lepidosauria; order Squamata; family Phrynosomatidae; genus Phrynosoma; species Phrynosoma blainvillii. The sequence continues at coordinate 322,262,690 of JANUYF010000003.1, read as the reverse complement.
TTAAGGGGGGCTAGACTGTAAAAGAGCTAGTGTAGTATAGTGTTTGAGCACTGGACTTTTGAGTCCGGAGATTAGGGCTCCATTCTCCGCTTGGCCAAGGAAAAAACCCACTGGACAAGTGTGTGATCTTGGGTCAGTCACACACACTCAGACCCAGAAAATGTTGTGATAACAGGGTCACCATAAGTCAGAAAGTACTTAAAGACATACAACAAGAATGTAGTAGGCAAGATACAGTAAACAGGATACAAAAATGACAGTGAAATATGCGAGCAGTAAGGCACAAGAGAAATGGATAACAGAACTAATCTTTGATTAAATTCATTCTCATTGTAAAGTCAGAACAGCTGCAAACTCAACTTGGAATTCAGATTCTATCAGCAAATGCTCCCATTACAATGTAGGCTTGATAATTAATATACTGTCAGGACTGCTTTTCAAAATGTTAGGGTACAATTGCTCAGTGATTGCTGGAGGCAAATCCATCAGCTGGGTAAAGCATCCAAAAGGTCAGGCATTTCCACACAAAGCAGCTGCAGCAGTATTACCGTACTTGATTTTGTCTTTATGTGTCTGCAGCCAGCCAACTATAAGCTTCCACAAGAAAGGTAACACCTCTAGTGAGCAGCTGTAGGCCTTCACTTCATAATATGGAAGAAAAGAATATGTACGTAACTATCATGCTTTTTCTCTGTGATTCTAGGACAAGAATCAAAGAAGTTGGAAGGGACCATATCTAGTCCGATCCTCTGCCATGCAGGGAGATACAACTGCAGCACTCCTGAAAGATGTCCATCTAGCCTCTATTTCAGGGGTAGGCAACCTTTTTGAGCTGGGGGCTGGGTTGCTGTCCCTCAGACAATTGGGGGACTGAAGCACCATAAATAAATAAATATTTTTTTAAATTAAAAAAATAAAAAAATATATGCATGCACACTCTCTCAGCCCCAGAAAAGCCATGGCAAAACCACTGTGGAGATTTTGCCAAGAAAAACCCAAGAACAAGTAATAACAACAATAATCAATATCATCATGGCGGGCGGCGGGGGGTGGTGCCTGGGGCCGGTTCCTCGGGGGGGGGGCGCATCCGGCCCTCAGGCCTTAGGTTGCCTACCCCTGCTCTATTTAATAAAGACCTCCAGAGTCCACCTCCCACCAAGGCATCTCTATTCCAACAGCTCTTACCAGGGCTGTGGAGTTGGAATTGTACAACTGGAGTCAGAAGCAATTTTGGGTTGAGTTGGAATATCGGACTAGGACTCTGGAGACTAGGGTTTGGATCCTCCTCACTCAACCATGGAAACCCACTGGGTGACCTTGGGCAAGTTTCATTCTCTTGGCCTCAGAGGTAGGCAAAGGCAAACCCCCTCTGAACAATCTTGCCAAGAAAACCTCATTATAGGTTTGGCTTAGGGTTGCCATAAGTCAGAAAGGACTTCAAGGCACACAATAACAGCAACAACAATTTGGAAGAAATCAACCAACTCCAACTCTGTCTTCAGAATAAAAAAGCTTATAAAATTAAATGCTTAGTTTGTTGCATATTTACTTTCGTAGGAATTTATAAAAGTTTTCTTCAGAAATTTTATGGATAGACTAACAGTCAGTTTATGAGGAAACCAGATTAAAGATGAGTGGACTTGTCTTCAAAACTTAGGAGAAATAAAGAGGATTGAGATTAATCTAACCAATTTAAGATAAACCTAATTTAATTTAGCGGCATAAAGAGAAAATGGGCAATTTAAAGAAAGGAAAGAAAAAAAGAAGAAGAAAAGAATTAATAAGGTAGTACCACGGAAGGAAGTGCATGAAGAGAGAATATTACCGAAAAATACGATCACCGACAATACCCATAATAAGAAAAGAAGAAACACGAATATAAAGCTAGTTATGGGATACCACTGTAACTGTTTTGTCTTGTCTATTTTACTGTTTTTATTGTCTATTGTTTAGTAAGCATGAATGAATGGAGAACTCATTATTATATTATTGATAGAAATTAATGAATTAATACTTTATTTTTTGGAGTGAGATGTGCATGTATGTAGGTAGTTGTTGTCAATTAGAAATTGCAAGATTGTAAAATGTTTATATGTTATGTATTTATGTTTTTAATCAATAAATTTTTTAAAAAAGTTTTCTTCAGAAATTTTAATCAAACAAATATATATTTATGTTCTATCCATCCAAGTAGCTTCACATGGTGATGGTGAAATGTCTTGTGCTTCCATTTTGCCATCAGAAGTGAATGCAGAGAAACAGAATGGTTCCCAATTGGCAAAGGGATCAGGCAAGGCTGCATACTATCACCCTATTTATTCAACCTGTATGCAGAAAATATAATATGTAGAACAGGCTTAGAGGCAGGAGGAGTGAAGATCTGGAGCAATTACTGAAGAAAATCAAGGAGGAATTTGCCAAGGTAGGTTTACTGTTGAACAGTAAAAAAATAATGACCACTGAAGATCTACAAGAATTCACCCTAGATAAAGAGAGCACTGAAACAGTCAAAGAGTCCCATATTTTGGATCAAATATTGATCGGAACAGTGACTGCAGTCGAAAAATAAGACAACTAGGATTGGGAAGGGCAGCTATGAAATAACTAGACAAGATCATAAAGTGTAAAGCTATAATTCTGAAAACTAAAGTAAGGATTGTCCAAGCCATTGTATTCCCCATCATCATGTACAAATGTGAGAACTGAAAAAAGCCAATCGAAAGAAATCAACCCATTTCAGATGTAGTGCTGGAGAAGAGTGCTGAGTATACTTGAAGATGGCCAGGAAGAGGCAGAACAGACTAGCCCAAACTGCGTGCTGCGGCCCCGATCCAGTGTTTTTCCGGCACAAAAGATGCAGCAAAATGCCACTCCTTTTTATGCTGGAAAAAAGGCACCCCTTTCACTGCTGCTGCGGCTCTTCTCCACTCCTGTGGCGTGCAGTGTGTAATTGCTGTGCCGCAGGAGAGTTCCCATGTTGCTCTCTGTTTGGGTAGGCGGGCGCCATGATGCCACTTTGGGGGCGTAGTCAGGGCGGGCGGCAGGCAGCCACCATGCCCCCAAGCCACCAAGGCGCTGGCTCTTTTTGCTGGTCTGTATAGCCCCGAAGACAAACAAATGGGCTCTAGAACACATCAAGCCCAAACTATCCCTGGAAGCCAGGATGACTAAACTGAGGCCGTTGTACTATGGCCACATCATAAGGAAAATGAATTAATTGGAAAAGGCAATGATGCTAGGAAATGTGGAAGGCAGTAAGAAAGAGTGGAAGACCACTTGCCAGATGGTTGATCAGGGAGGGCCTGCAGGATCTGAGCATAAAGTTTAAGAACAGAAGGTCTTGGAAATGTCTTATCTACAGGGTCACCATGAGTTGACGTCAACTCGAGGGCAGCTAACAACAATACCATTTTATTATAGTAAATTTGGTACCACTAATTAATATATATTTGCCATTTATGAAGGAGAAGGACAGTAGAAAAATAAGTTGGAACAGAAGTAGAAGGATTGGCAGACTGACTCTACAGCCCTGGTTCTTATAGTAAAGAAGCTCTTCCTAATGTTTAGGTGGAATCCCTTTCCTTCTAATTTGAATCCACTGGTTTGTGTTCCAGTCTCTGATTAGCAGAAAACAAGCTTCTCCATGACTCCTCTCCTTCTTCCAGAAAACATCTACTAACACTGTAGGAAACTTGGAATTGTTGTTTAAGGGAGACGTCTTGCATCACTTTTGGATAACAGCCTTTCCCTGGTGCCCTCCAAGTGTGTTGGTTGACAACTCCTGCCATCTTTAACCAGTATAGCAATTCCAATGGAAGAAGCTGTAGTCCAACATATCTAGAGGGCAACAGGTCCAAGGATGCTGTTCTGTAAATTCAGCTCCATCCTAGATGTGAATGTAAACTAGTTGTGAATGAATACATATCCAGATGGACATCATTGTTTTCTCTCTGTATGAAGTACAGTTCAGGGCAGTTTTTCATTCAATCTAGCAACTTTAATTGCTAGGGCTTCCTTTTTCACATCTAAGTTTTATAAAACTATATGGAAATAATCCTTCATTTTTTGACATCCATTTTGTCTTTGTTAACATATAAACTGACATTCTCATTTTCAAGGAAACAAAGCCTACAAACTAAAACTGTATATCCTTGCACATGCATGCATCCGTCCAGCTTCCAAGGTATGAAATAGACAGGAACAAGATCTTCTCTAATACACTATAACCTAATATGTTAAAAAATATGAAACTCTAAAACCACAAAGAATGGCTTTATGACTGTCAAAATGCAATAAACCTACTAGCTGCATTCCACAATAAACATATTCCACATGGGAACAGGATGTTCTCAATCACCATTCCAAATGGTAAGTTATGAAGAAAGATGTTGCTTAAACTTTCAAAAAGAAAAGTTGTTTCAAACACTTGCCCCCTCCCTTTGCAAGTGGACAATTCAGGCCTCAAAACATCTCAATAGCACAAATAGGAATGGGGGGGGGGGGGAGTTATGGAAATAAGAGAAGCTATTCATGAAAACATTGTTTTTGAATGCCTTTCTTTGTACATCTCTGTCACAGCCTTTAGATAGTCTTTCAACTGAACACCAACAATTTTGTATCTGTTGTGAACATTAAGCATCAAGGTCTATAAATATATTTATTAATTAAGTGTACTGTATTTTCCGGCGTATAAGATGACTAGGCGTATAAGACGATCCCCAACATTTCCTGTTGAAATATAGTGTTTGGGATATACTCGCTGTATAAGACTACCCCTCTTCCAATTTAATAAAAATTTAAAAAAATCAGATTTGATTTCAATATGATAATTTTAATTCAAATGCTTATGACATGCAGGTACTTAGCAGGAAAACACAACAAACTACACCTCCCATGTTCCCTAGCATTTATTTCTGCAGTGTGTTTTGGACCTTATTTTTTTAAAAATAGTCCAGATTTAAATTCTGCTTTAAAAATTATTTCCATCTCTTAGCTATGAGATGGTTGGGGGAAAATGAGAAAGGCGGCGGGGGGGGGGGGGGGGGGAGACTGCCAATATACTAGGTGATGCATTCTGGGGTATGTACAATTTGCGGCCAAGTAAGTGACCCCGGGCATGTCACACACTCTCAGCCTCAGAGGATGGTAATGGCAACCTCCATTTGAAGAAACATGCCGAGAAAACCACATGATAAGGTTGCCTTAGGGTCGTCATAAGTCGGAAATTCTGCAGTTGTTTCATAGGTAGTACATGGGAATAGGAGCCAGCATGGTGTAGTGGTTTGAGTGTTGGACTACCACTCTGGAGACCTGGGTTTGATTCCCCACTCTGCCATGAAACCCACTGGGTAAACTTGGGCAAGTCACACACTCTCAGCCTTGGGGGAAGGCAATGGCAAACCTCCTCTGAACCAGTCTTGCCAAGAAAACCCCAGGAGAGGATAGCCTTAGGGTTCCTCTCGTTCCCCTCCTCTCCCAAGGCTTCTTGCTGCCGCTGCCGCTGCCTCTACCTCTGTCCTCCTCCTCCTCCTCCTCCTCCTCCTCCTCCTCCTCCTCCTCTTTATACCCAGCATATAAGACACCCCCCGACTTTAACCCATATTTTCCTGGGCTTAAAAGTCGTCTTATACACCAGAAAATACAGTATATTGTGAATTTCCTCCCAAGGTAGCAAAAAAGGGCCTTCCATATCAATTTTATCCTTACAGCTACTCTGAAAGTCACTTTCCTATAGTCAGCCCTGACAGCTTCACAACTTTTAAGTTAATTCAGTATTATTCCCATTTTAGAGACTGGCCTTTGCAGACTGCCAGAAATAGTGCAAATTGAGTCCACTTTAACTGTCCTGACTGAGTGCTAGGGACTCATGGGAACTGTAGTTTATTGTGGCACCAGAGCTCTCTGATAGAGAAGGCTCAATGTCTCAGAAAAAAATACAGTTCCCATGATTCCCTAGCACTGAGCCAGGGCAGTTAAAGTGGACTCAATTTGCACTATTTCTAGCAGTCTGCAAAGGCCCTAAGAAATTAAAGGAAAAAGTAGATCACAAAGCAGCAGACACCACATTGGAAGGAACTTTTGGTAGAAATGTCTTTTTCTAAATTATTCTCAAAGATTTCACAGGATTCTCAAAGATTTCACAGGATTCTTATATCTTTTTATAACCTTCAGAATTCATGGGCTCACGTTATGTGGAATTTATTAAGAGGCCTGACGACAGCCAGTGTGGTGCAGTGGTTTGGGCATTAGACTACGACTGGAGATGAGAGTTCAATTCCCTGCTTGAGCTTAAAAATCTACTAGGTGACCTTAGGCCAGTCACATTCTCTCAGCCTCAGAGAATGGCAATGGCAAACCCCCTCTGAAGAAATCTGCCAAGAAAACCCTATGATAGAGTCTCCTTAGGGTTGCCATACATCAAGAATGACTTGGAGGCACACAACAATAAAAAATCAAATTCTATGGATAGAGAATATAATCCATAGGACTTCCTATTTTGGGATATCTCAAAGACAGTAGCTTAATTCGGTGTTATAAAGTACACTAAATAAACACGTGAGGATAGAGAATGCTCTAGCCCTCTCTCTCTACATCAAGGGTCCCCAAACTACGGTCTGCAGACCGGAGCCGGCCCACTGCCTCCACTTGTGCCTGCCGCCAGACGCCATTTTGTCTTCCAAAATGGCATCCAGAGTCGTGCGCATGCACCTGGCATTGCGCGTGCATGCGCACAACTCCAGGTGCCATTTTGGAAGACAAAATGGCGCCCGGCGTTGTGCGCACATGCGCACAACTCGGGCGCTGTTTTGTCTTCCAAAATGGCGCCTGGAGCCGCGCACATCACACGACTCTGGACTCCATTTTGTCTTCCGCACCTCCAGCCCCCCCAGAAGATCTGGGGGCCAGCGAACCAGCCCCTGGGTCAAAAAGTCCGGGGACCCCTGCTCTACATCACCTGTCTCAGCTGTGTGAGAGAACAACCTTCTTAACCTATGTTCTAGTCCAGGCAACGTCCAACGTTGTCCTCTTCACATGAAGAGCCATATTCTGGAAAGAAGAGCCTTCTCTATCCATGGAGAATCTTCATGTTATTTGGAATCCTCCACTCCAAATGGCTTTCACCATAGATAGAGGAGGTTCCCCTTTTAAGTGTTGCTTTTCATATGAAGAGAGTGATGTTGGATGGAGGGGGGGGCACAAAAGACTCATCCTCCTCATCATATGCAAAATGCAGGCCTATGACTAAGATCTTCAATTTTTTTCTCCTGTTTGGTTTGTAACACCTCGCCTGATGAAGAAGCCAGTGAAACTTCGAAAGCTTGCAACATGTATACTGCGCATTTTGGTTGGCCAATAAAGGGATCACTATTTGGTGGATTTTTGATTGGATCCTTCTGATCTGTTTGTCTAGGCCACTTCATAATACCTGAAGAGAGCCAATGCTTTGTAGAAAGCACAAGATTCCTAGTTAACGTATAAAGTAAATCAACATCTTATCCATAACACTGTACCCAAAGCTCTCCGTGCCAGAAATGCTTCATGTGCTGAAATATAAATTATATTCACTGCTGCCCATTTTTATCTTGGTTTTATATCCTGCCTCTTTAGCCACCCTTTTTTTTTTTTTGGTATTATTGTTTTGTCTGAGAGACTTTTCCCCAATAAACTGTAAACCACCTAGAAAATTTTAATTAGCCCACAACTTGATGGTACATTAAACAAACAAACAAGCAAGCAAGCAAGCAAGCAAGCAAACTTGTTCTAAAGTTTCTTTGGCAAGATTGGGCCCATACTTTCTGTTGACAAGATAATGAACTAGAAAAGGCTGGAAAAGTGCATGCTTCTTGTAAGAAATACCTTATGTGCAGCTTTAAAGCAATATCCCACTACAAACTGGCACGTAGCTTGTGCATTCCACAGTACTGTGTCACACTTCCCTGACCTATAACATGCTAAAAATTACTGGCATTAACAGTCCTCTGGCGTAGGATGTGTTCTGCAACTATGAAAACAGAGCAGTTTTAAGGTCTGTTAAACTAGCTTATCTCTTCAGCAATGGCATTCACAAGTCACACAACTACCCTATCTTATTTAGGTATGGTAGCCAAGGCTCTCAGACCTCTTTCGAACCAGTCCATGCTGCTTGAATGCCTGATACCTCTTTCCTATCCTCTTTCTGCTACCATTTATATTATTATTATTATTATTATTATTATTATTATTATTGTGTGTATATAAACCAACACACTGCAGTTGAGGCTAGTGTGGACAGTGTGCCTCTCACTATCATTATAAAATTAGAGCCAGGGAAGCTGTCATTCTCGCTAAATTGTGTTTTAAAGGAAAATCTGGGGTGGGAGAGGAAGAACTAGCAAATCATTGTTTTGACTTATTTCTTATCTCATCCATTTATTGCTTACCGTATCCTACTCCAAAGCAAGGTACATTTTTGTCCCCTGTTAAAAATCTCAGCCAGTGATGTCACGGATTGTTGATCCAAGACTACTTGAAGATGCAGAACTGTTAAAACATTAAGCAAACATGGAACTAATCTGGAAGACTACCAGTAGGCCCATATAAGAAACTGGCTGTAATTATATATATATATATATATATATATATATATATATATATATATCAGACTGATTACAAATGGGTACAGTCATACAGTTAGCGCTGTTCTACTCTAAGCAAAACCATTAGTCTCTAAGCTATCAATAAGAGGGAATGTTTCAACTAATCATAGAAACCGTCCAAGAGGAACTGCTACACCCTGATACTATTGTGATACCACTTCCTGTTGCATTAGTAGTACTCTAAACCTTTTGGTTAGAAGTGACCTTTTAAAAAAAAGTTGGAATGAACAAATGGTCAATTTTTCAATGACCTGTTGAAGCCATTTCCTTTTTTTTTTTTCTCATAACAAGACTTCGTTCTCACAATTCTGCACATTCCTTTATATCTCTTACTGCTCAATTTCCCTTTAACATAGCCAAAAAACAAGGACAAAAAATAAAACAAAAATGCAGTCCAGTGGTTATCTTTACAGGGGGTTTTGATGTACTTTGCAGGCATGCTTATATCCAAGTTGTATACCATAAACTATGATGTTTCACTTAATATGAATTATTCTAATCAGAGCCTGTAAAAAAAAACCACCTAGCCCATTTAGTTGATAAACTAAATGAGGGAAAATATGTTAGGGCATATGGGATTTTTGCAAAACATGTCAGACTGTCACAAGAATAAGCCAAATTAGTAGCACTCATTCTTCATGCAGTGCTCATTATTATTATTGCTAGTTACACTTAAAAGAAGGAGGGAGGAAAAGTGCTGTCACCCCCAACAGCCAGTTTGTTATACTTCTATGTTTAGCTCTCCAATAGATTAAGAACAGCTTTTTTTCAAGCAACCTCATTTTGTTTTAGGCCTTAAATGGTTTTCATCAGGAAAATGTAGTTGAACATGCTGTTATAAGCATCGTTCTAATATTAAAAAAACCCTTTTGGGTCTCCTGTCATGGCCCTAAACCAGAAAAGCCCAACCACCATGGATTCAAGGCGAAGATCTCATGTAGGTACCTGAATGGTCACATCTGCCTTTACAATGAATTAGCAGATCAAAAGGCCAGGGTTAGGAGCTGCAAAGCAGGACATTCACACCTAGGAGATTTATGAGCACCAGCCAGGATGCGTCTGGCTGAGGATGAGATAACAACAATACCCCATCTCCCCTCTTTGGAAAGTGTCTACTTCAAAGCGTATCAATCCAAATCTTTTAATATACAATGACAAATGTTCACCTCAGGATAGGTTTAAGGGTATAAAAGACCCCCAAATCTCAGGAACACTGGGTCTGGTTAGATTTCATGGTGACACTGCATCACTGTGAACTCTGACTTGGGTCCTGGCTCTTCTCTCATCTTTGGAGCAACTTCCATCAGGTAATTATCACCATTAGACAGTCTTCTGTTTCCTATCCAAGCTAACTACTTTTTTCCTGAGTTCTTATATGCTTGAGTGAATGTTAGGGTGTCTTTGTATGTTTGAATCCTTAAATAAATCACAGACTTATTGAACAGTTTTGTCTCTATCAGTCTATTCCCTAGCCACCTCCGTAAACATAGGATAAAAGATCCCATTGGAGATTTGAACTTTTTAACAATTCCCCAGGTTAAAGTTTTTCTTACAATGCTTCAGCCATTCTAGTGATTTTGGTTAAGTTATTCAACTTAAAAGTGAAAAAATACACTTTTTTCATGGACGGAAGATGGATGTAAAAAATAGTCTTTATTTGGACTTTTATTTAATGAAGAGACTGCAATGCATTCTTCAGCTATGGGGAAAATTCACCTTCTCAACTGAACACTCAGGTAAGTTAACAGAGCCTCTGACAAAGATGCAACATGTTTTTATACCTGCCCAAACCTCCTCATCCTCTGTTTAGCTGCATTCTTTAAAACAGCATCAACATTGGGAAGATGGTTAAGGAGGGCTGGAGAAACACAGACATTTGGAGTTGGGTTGTAGTAATGTGCCTGCAGTAAACTATGTAAGATTATTTTCTAGCTAGATCCTATCTAGCTGTGCGCACATGCCTACAACAGGCAAGGTAAACAGCAGCTGTCTCCAGAATGCCTTAGTGACCGTGCACGAACAGCAAAACAGAGGGAAAAGCAGATAAGCATGCCTTCTCAACTACTCTCAGCATCTTAAAGAATGAGATATGCTATATGGATGGGCACTAAAACATAAATCATCAGAAAAGTAAAGGCTGGTGAAAGGAAAAACCTATCCCTGGATGTATTTTGGAAGAAGCCCTCAAGTGGCCTCCAGAAGGTTCAAAATCCTTATTTACCTATGCATGGCTTACCTAACATCATTTCATTTCACATATACATATTATTAGTTTTGAATAAAATGTTTGCATAGATGTGTTGAATTGTTGTTCTCTCTCGCTCTCTTTTGGTGATATAGAACCTATCCCTATTCTTTCCACACACCTGGGAGAAGGTAGCTTAACGAGTTCTGTGCATAATTTCTACTAGTACAGTCTTTGGATATCAATTGATTAATTTCTTCCATCTGGAAATGACATTAGCAGGTAAGAAAGGAGAAAAACACTGACTTGTGTGTGAATTAGAATTTGATTTGATTATTGGCACTTAAAAATTCAGTTTCAGAAGCAGTCTCACACACAGAGCTCAAGAATGCTACTTTTTGAACCACCAATGTCCAGAATTCCACTGGTTAGCATGACTACATTTCCATGATGGAAAAAGTAACTTTTCCAAGGTCTTTTTACATTCCAGAAGCAGAGTCCTTTGAATTTGTTACAGCTGATACAATAAAGCAGAAGTGAAAATCAGTTGACTCTTCAAATGTTGCTGAACTGCTGTTCCCAGCATCCTTCACCACCATCTGGCTAAGGATGTTGGGACTTGCACTCTAACACTATCTGGGTGGAGGCTGCTTGATTCCCACCACTGTAACAAATCTTACCCTATAATGAGGTGTTACCTGCCCCAAATGAAAATATTTACCGAGATGCTTCTGGTACATACTTATGCTGCCATAAATTTGCTAGACCAGAAAAACCTTCTTGTTGGTTCTTCTCTTTATCTTAAGCCTGTCAATATTCTCCTTAAACTGTGGTACCCAGAACTGGACAGAATACCATAAATGAAGGTCCAAATCACCGTTTGGTCCTTTAAATATTTCAATATTTTTTACCTTACATTTATTTCTCAAGGTGGCTTACACCTGGCAAGATCCCAAAGTGCAAAGATACAACACTGAACGCTAAAGTTAGCCATTGCATTTTCCATCACCATGTAGGATGTGACATCTAGAAAGTGAATAAAAAGAAAATCAACTCATTTGATATGTGGTGCTGGAGAAGAGTGCTGAAGATATTGTGGATGGCCAAAAAGACAAACAAATGGGTCCTTGAACAGATCAAGCCAGAACTCTCCCTGGAAGCTAAGATGATCAAACTCAGGCTGTCTTACTTTGGCCACATCATGAGAAGGACAGCTTGCTAGAAAAGACAATAATCCTAAAAAAGGTTGAGGGTAGTAGAAAGAGAGGTAAGGCGACCCATTTAGAGACCCATTGAGGGAGATCAAGGGCCTGATCATGCAGGACCTAAGCAGAGCAGTTGAGGACAGGGGGACATGGAGATGTCTCATTCATTGGGTTGCCATGAATCAAGGCTGATTCAAAGATAGTTAACAACAATAATTGGTATTTTACAAGTGCATCCACAAACACCCACTTTCAAGCTCCTGGAAGGCACCATGATTAATACAAGAGACAGATCCTTTTTTATAGAACATCTGGATAAGAATAGAGCCCTGCTATTCTCAATTCTGGCTGAACACAGAATTTGGAAGCACGCATTCAATTTCGTATTTTGACAAGTGCAACAAGTGACGTTCCAGATGCCACTGTGAATAGAAGGAACCGGCTGGCCTTTCACTGAGGCAACAAGTCCTGATGCAAGACTGAGTCTTGGTGGGAAGATGGTCAAACCCAATCTTTTAAGCATGCAGTTATAACAAATAAGGTAAAAGGGTCATGTCTCCATTTGTAAATCCTGTCAGTGGGGTGACTACAGTGAAGGGAGAGAGGAATATGTGTTTTAGACATGTTGCCACCTTGAAAAAAAATCCCCCAAAGATTCAGTATGTCACAATTTTAAAATGCCTTTGTGTGCTGCAATCAGTCCAGACTGAGGAGGGAGATATACATGTCTGTTTTCTGTAAACACAGACACATGGCCTTCTGAACCCTATTTTTGAATCATATACTTAAATCTGTATTTAAATTTGACCCCAAAAGCCAACAAGCAAAACAAGGTGCTTGCAACCATAGATGCATTGTCTAGGAGGCTGAAGGAGCTTACTGAAAGAGTTGACAATCTCAAAGGAAAAACAGAGGAATGCAGAACACAATTCCAAATTGACTGTGATTATGCCCTGCTACTGAGCTTTCAAGTTAATTAGAATCCTACATGGTTCTAGGAAGCGTGTGCCAGAGACAGAGATAGCTTCACAAGCATTCCTCTCTCTTTGGCAAGGCATTAACCTTCTTTTGAGGGGCCTACGTTAGAGTTGTGTGCCCACAGCCCCGTGACCAACTGCGGTTGTGTATGTTAACAGTGACTCAGTGTTAAAAGAATGGTGTCAACTCTGAAAAATGAACCAGAGCTGATTCCGTGTAATGGCCAGATGATTTACTGAAACATCTGATGCACAGAGAGGGCTTTGCATGTCATCAGAGAACTGTAGAGTTCAAAGGAACACCAAGGGTCATATAGTCCAACCCCACAACAATTCAAGAATCTACACCTAAAGCATCCCTGGGCACATGGCCACTTAACCTCTGTTTTACAAACTCCAACAAAGAAGAATCCACCATTTTCTAAGGTAATCCACCCCATTGTTGAACAGCTCTTATCATCTTCTTTGTGTCTAGTTGAAATCTCCTTTCTTATAATTTGAATAAATTTGTTCAGGTACTATCTTCTGCAGCAGCAGCAGCAGCAGCAGAAGACAGGCTTGTACTGTCTTCTGTGTGACAATGCTTCAGATACCTGTATTTGAAGATGCCTATTACATTGCCTCTCAATAATTTCTTAAGGTTAAATATGTCTTACTCCCTTAACTGTTCCTCATAAGGCTTGTCTACATCACCTTGGTCAAACACGTCTGGACACATTACAACTTGTCAATATTGTTCTTAAACTGTGTTATCCAGAACTGGAAACAGTATTTCAGATAAAACTGTAAGGCCCGGGGGCCCGGATGCGGCCCCCTGAGGCCTTTGGTCCGGCCCCAGGCCAGTCCTGCCGCCACTGTTGCCGCCCGCCATGATGATATTGATTATTGTTGTTATTACTTGTTCTTGGGGTTTTCTTGGCAAAATCTCCACAGGGGTTTTGCCATGGCTTTTCTGGGGCTGAGAGAGTGTGCATGCATATATATTTTTAATTTAATTTTTTTTTAATTTTGAAATATTTATTTATTTATTTATGGTGCTTCAGCCCCCCAATTGTCTGAGGGACAGCAACCCAGCCCCCGGCTCAAAAAGGTTGCCTACCCCTGCTCTAAATCAACGGTTCCCAACCTTTGGTCCTCCATTTGTTTTGGATTTCAGCTCCTACAAGCCCCAACCAACTTGGCCAACAGTCAGGAATTATGGGATCTGAAACCCAAAACAAATGGAGGACCAAAGATTGGCAGCCACTACATCATTGTTTAATATTTTAAATATTTAAATATTTTTATCCAGCTTTTCTTTCTCAAGGTAGCTTATATTAAATTTACTCCTCTAGGGAGTTCCTATCAGTGATGTACATACAGAAAAAAATTCTTATTTTAAAAAAACTGCTTCATAAATTTATTAGTGATTGTGAATGGGTCCCAGTATGATATTAGATAAATAATTCTATAACAGTACATGTAAATTCTACAGACAATGCCAGTTAAACAGGAGCTGTCCCAATGACTTCAATGGGAAAGAGTTAAATGTGGAAGTAGATGACTAGCCAACCACACCATATTATAGATGGTTTACTGAATGTGATTAAATTAATGTGCCAACAGTTTTCAATGTCTTTTCTTTTAACTTTCAGCAAACAATGTAAGGGAAGTATATGTTGTAAATATTTAAAGATAAGCATTGTAATAAAAGTACTTTTTACCTAACAATTTACATTTGTTTTAATATAATATTTACACCATATTAAGTTTATTATTCAGTTATTTATTATTTCTAACCAAATATTAAGAATTTGAAGGGGTGTCATATTGAGAATGGAGCAAGCTTGTTTTCTGCTGCTCCAGAGAACAGGACCTGGAACAATGGATGCAAGTTACAGGAAAAGAGATTCCACCTAAACATTAGGAGGAACTTCCTGATGGTAAGAGCTATTCAACCGTGGAACACACTCCACTGGAGTATAGTGGAGTCTTCTTCTTTGGAGGCTTTCAAACAGAGGCTGGATGACCATCTGTAGGTGTGCTTTGATTGTGAGTTCCTGTAAGGCGGGGGGGTTGGACTGGATGACCCTTGTGGTCTCTTCCAACTCTATGATTCTATGGTTTTAATTCAAATACTTATAAGCTATTGAGACATTTATGTTCAGTAAACAGAAGTAATACTACACAAATATTTTAAATCAGATCATACTTTACTTAGGACATTGGAACTTTTCAAGAAAATTTTGTAATTTAAACATTTCCAGAAAACCCATAGCATTGCTTCCTACAGGACTTCTTGTGGTCATGGGAGATAGACTTTGGTGCCGCATATAGCTTCTCATCCCTCCTTCCATGACCTAGGAGAACTATGCAAATCAGCACATCATCCTATCATTACTATCACTACCCACTATTATTTATTATTACTTTAATCTACTTTCCCACTAAAATATAAAGCATTCAAAAGACAGTAGAAAACATAGTTAAAATAACTTAAAAAGGAAAACAAATTAAACAATAAAACCATTAAAATCATCACAGCAATCTAGAAAAAAAATCACAATATTCAGTAAACATCAAAAAAGTTTAAAAGGTCAGTTTGAAGATGTGTATTCATATCCTTTCTAAAAACAGTAAAAAAAAAAAAAAAAAAGGTGCTGACTGTAATCTGAGGGGACTGCATTTCCCTAATAGCATATGCAAGCTTCAGTTTGTAAAAAGTAATTTCCATTGGGTGGGAATCCAATTTTTGTCTTTAAAAAGTTGAGAATACACATAGTTTGAGGTATTTACATAAACAAGTACGTAGAGTTTGGAAATCTTATAGCAAGGAGTGGTTCTGCTCCCTGTTCTACCTCCCCAGCCAGCCAGCCTTGTTTTCAAATATGCCATTCCATTCTCTCTCTTAGTTTTCCATCATCCCCATTCAAAAACATTTAACAATCCATGGCCATTGAGCACAATCCGTCCTCATTGAATCAGAACTTGGGGTGGGAGGACACACATTACCACACTGTTGTCTTTTCATTTTTCATTTTATTTTTTAGTGTGCTCCTCCAAACCCACAGCAACCTGCCAAGCCTGATGAAACCTCCCTGGAATGCATGGGTGGTGTCATTTTCACTACATAAGCATCACTACTCATGCTTGAACATCAGAAATAAGACAGCATAAGCACATTGTTTCAGAGAAATGTGGGAAGCCCCTGAGCTGAGAGTCCAGTTGCAGCTGTTGTGCCATTTGCTGCAAAACCGTTGCTGAAAGTTTGCAGAAGACACAGCCAGATCTATAGTTTTAAAATACACCCACACATTTCCCCAAGAAACCATCATAGCCAAACTATGACAATTTGCACTTCTTCAATAATCCACATCAGCATAACATTTTGTAGTGGAAGCACCAACCATACTGTCTCCCATGCTGTTTAACATTTACATGAAGCCACTGGGAGAGATCATCCGGAGATATGGGGTGCGGGGTTATCAATATGCTGATGACACCCAACTCTATTTCTCTATGTCTCCGACTGCTGCGGTGACTAAGGATGGCGTCTCTCCTCTGGATGCCTGCCTTGGATCGGTAATGGGCTGGATGAGGGAAAACAAACTCAAGCTGAATCCAGAGAAAACAGAGGTACTAGCGATAGGTACCCCCAGTCCGGGAAGAGAGTTTTGTCATCCAGTCCTGGATGGGGTCACATTTCCCCTAAAGGACAAAGTACTCCTGGACTCATCCTTGCAGTTGTCATCTCAAGTAGATGCCAGGAGTGCTTGGAACCAGCTTCGGCCAATTCGCCAACTGCGCCCCTACCTGGACCGAAGGGACCTTGAAGCAGTAGTACTTGCCCTGGTAATCTCTCGTTTGGACTTCTGTAACACGCTCTACATGGGGCTACCTTTGTACCAAGTTCAGAAGCTTCAACTGGTCCAAAATGCGGCAGCCAGACTAGTTGCCAGAACATCTAGAGCGGACCACATTACACCTGTATTAAAAGCTCTTCACTGGCTGCCGATTAGCTTCCGGGCGCAATACAAAGTGTTGGTCATCACCTATAAAGCCCTACATGGCTTGGGCCCGAGTTACTTGAAGGAACGCCTCTCCCCACACAATCCGTCCTGCACCCTCAGAACATCAGGGAAGAATTTACTAAATTACTGTAAAACTAAACTAATATCTACTTCCCAAAGATCATTCACAGCTGCGGCCCCCAAGTTATGGAATGGCCTGCCGAAGGAGATTCGTCTTATTTCCACGCTAGAGGCCTTTAAGAAGGCACTTAAGACAGAGCTCTTCCGGCGGGCCTATCTACCTGGCCTCCCTAACTGAACATAAGATTAGACATTACCATCTTATAAGGACCTCCCGGGTGAAAAAAGATTATATCACTCGCAGCATAGACCTGTATTGTAATTTTATTATTGTATTTATTATTGCTGTTATTTTATTGTTTTTACTGTTGGGTTTATTGTTTTTATTATTGTTCTTTTTATTACTGTTGTGGTTTTATTGTTATGTTTTTCTTTCTTTCTTTCTTTATTTGATTGTACTACTGTACATTTGGTACATTTTATCTTTGAACTCCCGCCTCGAGCCGTAGGGAGAGGCGGGAAATATAAATAAATTATATTATTATTTATTGTCAGTCTTTTGTTCTGAAAGAGAGGGAGAGGGAGAAGGAAATAGAATTCAGAGCTCTTCAGGTTGAAGAACAGATCCAATCATCTGCTCAATTGCTTCTATTCAGTACAATTAAAATATTTAAAAAGCTACTATCTACAACTGCATGCAACATTCCTCATCTAATTGCCTGGGGTATTTCCAAATGGATTAGTGATCTGCTAGAAGCATATCTGCAATCCTCTGCCAGTATTTTGTAAAGACTGAAAGCTGCATTTTCAAGTTCAGCAAGTTTTGTTTACCAGCAGACAGACAACTAACAGCATTTCTGACTTCATATTTTCATGGTGAGTTAAGGCCATGCCTCTTTTACAAGTTCTTCAAGTCCTGAAACTATTTGCACTGATTTTTTTTCCCAGTTCAAGACATCACATGCTATTTGTTTTAATCATCTTTGGAAGAGGAACAGTTATACTGCAAGATACATCCAGCTGTTGGGAAATGAACACACTTGGCTTTAAGAAAGTATTCAGTTCAGTTTTTGCGGTTGTTAAGCCCTACTTTGGTCAGACATTATTTGCAATACTTAACTATTAAACTTAAAATCCTTTTAAAAACTATTTTATCTCTCCTCAATGGGATAAATCTTAGTCCGCAGAGACTTAACTAGGGGTGGTGGTTAACCATATTTAGAGTTCAGTCCAAAAAAAAGGCTGTAGTATTGTGAGGTACGAAGCATCAATTTTTTGCTTTTAAAGTAAGTGTGGTGCCTCACGATATCAGAACCAAGTTCTGGTTTGTTAACAAGCAGTATCATAAAGTCAGGAGCACACCATGCTCAAAGGATTTGGAACCACTCCAACTACATTTCCCTGAGGATAATGTTGGTGAAGAGATGCAGAGGGAAGACCAGTAACAAGAGACACTGCATGGCCAAGGAATGAGCCAACCTAATCACCAACTGCAGCAAGAAAAGAAAGGTGCTGATAGTAGAGGATTAATTGCTCAGGAATATAGAGTGAACTATCTGCCAGTTGGACAAGATGAATCAGAAAGTGTGCTATCTTCCTGGTGTGTGTATCAAGAATGTCACTGATAAGTTGATCATAAAATTCATCAAAAACACAAGAGCAGTATTCCTATCTTCACGTGGGCACAACGGAATTGCAAATAACACCTTGGAGTAAATCACCTTGGACTATGAAGCCCTGGGCAGTAAAGTGAAGAGTTTAGAGTAGGGGTCCCCAAACTATGGCCTGCGGGCTGGCCCCGGCCCGTCAAGGCCTTCTTACTGGCCCATGGCCAGTCCTGCTGCCGCTGCCACTCACACGTGCCGCTACACACCATTTTGCCTTTCAAAATGGTGTTCGGAGTCGTGTGCATGTGCGCACGACACCAGGGGCATGCGCACGACTCCGTATGCCATTTTGAAAGACAAAATGGCAGCTGGAGTTGTGCACCTGCGCGCCTGCGCCTCCGCCCCCCCCCCCCGGAGATCTGGGGGCCAGCGAACCGGCCCCCAGATCAAAAAGTTTGGGGACCCCTGGTTTAGAGGCAGAGGTTGAGAATACCTATCGCCGGCAGCTTTTTCATTCCAGAGTACATTTGATTTCATAAAGCATATATCTCAAAAGAGTTGTTTAATTAACAACATATTCATATTGTTTTATCAGTTATACACCCACTGTTTCCATATAAGGGAACTAGATATCACAATAGTACTATGTCTAATCTGTAAATGCCACCCTACAAATCCTGAAGATACTGTATAAGCAAACATTAATTATGTAAATGAAAGTGCATATGTATCACTCAAGGATGATTTTCCTTGTGTAACAATTATTTTGTTTCTTTACTCACTTCATGGTAATACAACAATGATGTGAAAGTAAGTGGTTAGTGAACATGAGATAAACCTGGATGTCACTGTGGGTCTATCAGTTTCTTTTAACCTAACAGTTAAATACTTGATACACAATTTGGCTGCAACAGTGTGTGCAGAGGACTAATCTAAAGTAGACTGCCCAGCATACATACAGGGCAACTTGCTTAATTTAATATTTTAATTTTGTCTTCCCAGCTGTATTTAGGTTTATGCCATCAATTGTGTTTACATTTCATGGTGCCTCATATTGATGAGTTGTTGCTTCCCTATAATAAAGAAATATGTGACAATATTATCTCTTATTGTTGTATATTATTTGATGCAGTTTAAAAAGATATATGTGAATTGGAGATTGTACATATACATGAAGTATCAATAAAAGATATAATATTTTTTTAAAAAGAGAAATAAATTAAAAATGATTCTATATTGGCTTGGCTCCAATATGTCAAATCAGTTTGTCTGAATATAATATACAAATCACGCATGTACAGTTGCCACACATGAAAATTTACCCAAAATCTAAAGCTAGAATGATCTGACAATCTGTGAGCTGCATTAGAAACTGCTTGGAAACCCTCTGTAGATTAAATTTGCCTTATCTACTATGAGAAAGGTATTTTATTTTTAATCAATATACCACTTACTCTATATGAACTGCTATCTTGAAACAGTAGATGCAGTGCTAAGTTTGCTATATAGGTATTATTAAACACATTATCCACAAATCAATATATAGTATGGGCCTCTATTTTGATTGTTTAGTTTTAAGCAGCCATTAGTTTTCACATACCCTCTTTTACAGTTAAAAAGGTTATTGTACAAAATTATACATTTTTTAAAAATAGTAGTGACATTAACACTCGTGATGTTAAATCATGGAATAACTTAGTTATGCCTGAGTTGTTCCAAAGGGGATTTACTTACAAGTAACCCATTATTCAGGGGTCACCATAAACCGACAGGCAACTTGAAGGCATATACACAAAATTCATTATTTGTAAACTAACTACTTCCAAGTACTACCCTTTCCACGATTCAAAGCAACTCACTTTTGTATGTTTTTAATTGTATTGTTCTTTTAATTTTTAAGCCATTTTCCCAATTTTGGGGGGAAAGGAGAATATAAATAAATATAATAATAACAACTACAACAACAACTCTTTCTGTGTAGGAAGAAAAGATTGTTGTGGTATCTACCTAGAACTTGGAAGATATTCCTCATTGGACTATAACTCTCAGGATCCCCTAACCAGCATAGCCAACATCATATGTGTAAATTTTAATAGTTCTAGAGCAAGTCTGTTCTAAATTCATGCTTACCTGATCACATCCTACATTCACCAGTTCCTGTAGCATTTGCCTGTTGACTTCAACAGCTGCAGAAGTGGTGCCCAACTCATTAGCAAAAGGCAACAAGGAGTATCTGATTTCTCGCAGTGCTTTCTGGTAAGGCCCAAACTTGGCAGCAGGTCTCATTTGCTGCTGCCTGGCAGCATCTTTCCCAACAAGAATTTTAGTGTCTACTGAATTTTCACCACCTGGTCCAACAGGTAATCCCTGACTGAAAGATTTGGTAGGCTGTTTCAAACCTTCCCGAATCTCCTGCAGTCTTTGTCTGCTGTTGCCAGAATAAGTGGTAGCAGGAAAAGTCTTTGGCCTCATGGTTAATCCAGATTTTTTTCAGCATAAATACCAACTTCTTTTGCATAGAATCACAGGGATATTCAGAGCTGTTCTTGAAGATATCAGTCTGCTGTAAATCATAATCCCTTAATACAATTTCGCTGGAGGATTACAAAACTCTGAGAGGAGGGACTATGTCACGCTTCTATGTCCTGGGTAGTCCCTTGCAAGCCACTGGCACGACACATATTTTAAAGAGCAGCCACACTCAGTCTTCTTCAGTTCACAGTTTTTACAGCTTTTATAGACAGGGAGAAACACGGATATTCCATCTTGCTGTTTTCAGAGCCTAGAAGAGAGAACACAGATACTTTTATGCAGTTCTCTTTGTTTCCTTTAAAAGGTTTTCTTCTTAAGACATTATATCTTATTATGCCTTTGTTTATATAGTGCTTTCCCATATAAAATTAAAAGAAAAGAACAACACGAGAACTGTGCAATATATGGACATACATCATATTTAAAACTGTCCAAGAAATGTTGTACTGAATCAACCCAACCACAGATTAAGATCTAAAGGAGGGGTCGGCAAGATTTACTTACCTGGGACCGGTTGCTGGTCCCCAGGTCTTCCGACGGGCCGGGGGGGGGGGAGAGGAAATGGCGGCGCGCGCACTTGCGCACGCTTGTGTGCACATACGCAGTACTCCACAAAAGTACTGCGCATACATGCGCACCCCTCGCGCATGCGCAGTACTTTCGGAGTATTGCTCATGCATGCGCGAGCCACGGCCGCCATTTTGGCAAACAAAATGGCGGGTGCGACTCGTTCATGCATGCGCAGCAGTACTGCGCAAGCGCAAACAAGTTGTGGCCGCCATTTATGGCAGCCGCTACGTGCATGGCGGCGACAGCAGTTGGTTGGCGGGGATCGGTGGGCCGGGTGTGGCCTGCAGGCCGTAGGTTGCTGACCCCTGGCCTAAAGTCTACAGAACCAACAATTGGATTTAAGTCTAAAATCTTTCCCCAAGCAGAAAACTCTTTAACATTTTCTCAAATAGCTCTGGGTTCCTGGACACTTCATAGAGCAGGAGATTCTACAGAACAGGAGCAATACTTGAATGTTGAACAGAGTACTGGATTTAGACCAAGAAGTCCTAAATTTGATGCATTCTAATACATGATGAAACTTACTAGGTATGCATTGTGAAAGTTATTCTTAAAGTAGCTTAACTTAAAAGAATACAGATGGTAGCCTTGAATATGTTCTTGCATTAGTTGTATTTGATTTATACAATTATGCAAGCCTAACTCTATGCAGTGATTCCACTCTAAGAATTCTACAATAAATCTTTTAATAGAAGAAATAAACTGATTGTGGGATTTGTACATTAGGTCAATTGATCCAGATCCAGATTTTTTGCTATGCTCAGTGTTGTAGGTCACATATCATCTAACTTTGAGCACAGTAGGGCAGAATCTACAATTATATTGATCATCAGTTCTGAGTATCCCAACCACTCCTGTTGTGTTGGAAGCAATATTTGCATCCTCAGAAAAAGTGAAACCAGAATGTGTGATTTGTACATGGTTTTTTTTGGGGTTTTTTTTGGAAAGCACTAAATTTGATGTACAGAGTGGAATAAAGACTTAGCCTGTCCAACGAAAATCAACCACTGGGAAACTATTCATAATTTTAGAATTATTCATACTTGTAGACACATATGGACTTTTTAAATTATATTCCTGCAACTTGTAACTTAATTTTTACTTTTGCTAAAAGATTCCAAGGATGGAAAGGCAAATATTCACCATGCACAATTCCAAAGTCAGAAGGTCTTACTGCTTTAGCTGTATATGAATGGATATTCTACAGACACCAGCTCCATGTAAATATTTTTGGATATATGGCCAACTTATGCAGTCTGGATCTATGTATTCAACCATCCATGGCTTGAAAATACTTTTTAAAAATATAAATTCCAAAAAGCAAATCTTGATTTTGCCATTTTATATAAGGGACACAATTTTACTATGCCACTGTATATAATGGGACTTGAGCATCCACGGATTTTGGTATCCACTGGGGGGGGGGGATCTTGGAACAAAACCCCAGTAAAAACCAAGAGCCAATGTATTAATGGATATTCCCAGTTCATAATCACAACTCTCAAGATACTATTGGACTGCAACTCCTAGTAGCCCTAGTCATCACAGTCAATGCCAAGGAATGCTGGGCACTGTAGTAGCCCAACAACATCTGGAATGCCATACAACTCTTATGATGTCATATTTTCCACCAACTTTCCCCCTCTTTTGCTCTTCCCTTTTGCATCTATATTTTAAAATCCAACAATAATTTACCAATCAGAAGATGTAAAATATGATCATCTCATGTATGTTTCCCTCAGTTTTTGGAAGAATCAGTGGGATACAGATGTGAAAAATAATAATACATTTTATTGTTTTGGAAATTATAGCAGATCCAACTATCTGTTTGTAATTGCTCAGTTAATGTTTTAATTTGTAACTGTTTTTCAGCACTAGATGTGGTCAAACTACAGCAATTTATACTATTTTTCAACACAGTCTAATGAGCAATAAAAAAAGGAAACATTGGATGCAGAAGCCACTGCACAACTTTAATACTGCAATTAAAAATGTCAAAATATTATAGTGAAACAACTGAAGGTTGGGAAGTCGTCATTTGTGTAGTAATTCAAAATGGGACCATTGTGGCAGCATATTTACTACCAGACCTTGCTGCTCCAGTCAAAAGCTGGCAAAAAAGGATGTTGCTGGGGCAATGCCAAGTTTCTACCCACAGCAATAGGACCAAAAAACCCAACACAGCCACTCTCCCATACACATTCACGCAATATTTTAGTACAAATATCTGTTCTTGATGAGTATTTTCAATGTGTTTCTGACTTATGATGACCCTAAGACAAGCCTAGTAGATGACCTTCAGCAAGTAACATGCTGTTAGCCTCAAAGGAAGGCAATGGCAAACTCCTTTGAAAAAAATCTTGCCAAGAAAACCCTATGATAAATCAGAAACAACTTGAAGGCAAACGACAACAAGACAAATCTACCATGATGTCTTCTTGGAAAAATTTGCTGAGGTGGTTGTTTGCTTTTGCCTTCTTTTAAGGATGAATGTAACTTGCCTAAGGTCAGAAGTGGGCTTCCAGGTCCAAGCAGGGGGATTCACTGGGAGCCCTAGTGCAAAGCTCATACCACTACACCATGCTGGCTCTCCTACTACGAATATATTAGTTTGTAAAATAAACATAGGTATAAAGAGCTCAAACCCTACTCAGCTCCCACAGAAAAAGAGATGACACACTAGTGACAATACTGTGTCACACCCAAGCCATGCAACACACAAGCCCCAGACTGAAAAATGAAGCATCCTGAACAAAGAATATAACCAGACTGTCACAGACAAACAAAAAAACCATGGTTTGTGTATGAAAGCAAAGTTAATGCAGCAGCTGGAACCATCAATAATCACCCAGAGGATTCAGGAGTTTTGGACTGAAGACCACTCAAGTGTTCACATGAATGGGTGGCAATACAAGCCTCCCATGTTCAAGGCCATACCATTTTTCTGGTCCTCTCCCCTCTTCTTGTCTATATTAGACAAATATAGCTAAATAAGGAAGATACATCTGGAGCTCCCCACCACCACATGCATAATTCCCATTCATTAGCACACAGAGAAATCTTTTCAGAGATTGTGCCCATTGTTTAGAATTCATAAATGGAAACCTTAGCAAATTTACACAGATTTCTTGCTGATTTCTATGGAACGTACTAGATAAGGCAGTGCTCATTTCGTACTGGAAAGCGGAAATTTCCTTATAAATTGTATCTAGATTTTCCTGGTATGGCTACTGTTGGATAAATATATGTGGTGAAATATTTGCAGCCAGTTTTATTTATTTATTTATTTACAACTGTTTTGTATTTTCAGAGATTGTATTTTCATGTACTAAACTATCATGGCCTATGGTTACAAACAATAGTTAATGCCATACAAACACATTAGGAATACTCAGGTTTGGTTTTATTTGAGTTAGTAGCATCAAAGTAAAGTCTTTAGTTAAAAAAACAGAGTGACCACAATGCAGTGAGAAAGAAAAAAAAACTTAAGAAATGGGAAAAACAGAAATGCATACATGAAACCTCACATTTAAGGTAAGCCTTCTATCAGCACAAAGGCAAACTAGCTACAGCACACACAGCGGGTGCAAACAGTCTACATTCCTCTGGAAAGGAGCCCAAGTTTGCATGATCAGCAGGGTAAATATGATAGAACTATTGGCAGGATCCTTCCTTCTCCAAAGCCACATAGAAACACGCAAATTTCAAGCTGTTTCCAAAAAAGAAGAAGAGAAGTACCATGAAGGGGTTGCAAGATCTATAAACAACAACTTGCATCCAAAAAGAAACCAAGACTGTTAGGGCTTAACTACAGCTGTCAAGTAAAACTACTTACTGAGGGATTCAGTGCATCACAAACCATGTTTATATTCACAAATAGCTTCCCAGATCACCTTTCCTAAACTGTGCCTACATTAACGTGCAGCTTGCATCAAAATATTACTCTGATCTCTGTCCCTCTCAATTATTTGATTCTGTATCTTTCTTTTTCTGGTAGTCACTGCATTTTATTGGGAAACACTGATATAATTTTATTTTCACAGCTTCAACTGAAATTTGTATTTTTCAAAGTGTTGTGCCCCTGTCTTAGTATATCTCTGTTTAAAGGCTCTTCAAACAGGACACTAAGGGCTTGGTTGGCACAACCAAATTGTGGGGCCACAAAACAAGGGCCACATAGTGTTTGCGTACAACATTTGTTGTTGTTGTTAACTGCCTACAAGTCGACTCAGACTCATGGTGACCATGTGGATGAGACATCTAGATTCCCTGTCCTCGACTGCTCTCCTTAGGTCCTGTAAATTCAGGCCCATAATTTCCCTAATCGAGTCTATCCATCTGGCATACAATAGTGCAATAGTACACCTCTGCTGTATCTTCACATAAGAATCAGGAATTGCACGCTGCATAAAGAAAGTGGTGGGGAGGAAGATGCTAAGATATGCCATATTTGCACAGCTGAAGTCTTTTCCCCCCCTTGCCAACAAATTTCTGCTAGGATATCATGACGTTCAGGGAACAAAGGATGTCTCCTGCAAATGAACTTAAGACTAGGATTCAAAAAGAGTGAAATGCATAAGCAAGAGAACTTTGTGCACAGAATGTAAAGAAGAAACAGAAGCTTGAATGTAAGAATTACAGACGTGGCCAAAATTTAGCTTTCATCTATCAGTAGCAAGTCTATATTGTCTAGCATCTGTTTAAAGAGAATAATTTCTGCTTAACAATGAAAAGAGCCTGGAGTTGAAGAGCAAATGGAAAACAGCAGCTGCATGCACAATCCACTCTGACGCATGTGTATCCTTTGGATCCCAGCCTCAACATACATCCGTACAGGCTGCTTCCCACGCTCTTGCTTCAGATTTTAGCACTAGAATTGGACCATCAATTTTAGTCTTCATAAAACCAAGAATAATTTGCTAAAACAAAACCTAACCTTCAACATTACAAGTCCCTGGACTGTTTATATGTCAAATCCTTCTCCACATTCACGCTGGTGTCATGAATTCCTACCTTTTGACAATGGAAACAGAGTACAATGGGCCCCTGGTATCCACTTGGGTTTGTTTCCAGACTCCCCAAGGATGCCAAAATCCATGGATGCTCAAATCCCAATAAATGCAGTGGTATAGTGCAGGGGTAGGCAACCTTTCCCCTTTAAGGGCCGAGGGACTTCAGCTCCCAGAATCCCAGGAGCTATTGGCCAACATGGGACTATTGGCCAACATGGCTGAGGCTTCTGGGAGCTGAAGTCCCTCGGCCCTTAAAGGGGAAAGGTTGCCTACCCCTGGTATAGTGGAATGATGTCCCTAATGTAAAATGGCAAAAACAAGGCTTGCTTTTGGAATTTATATTATTTTTCAATATTTTCAAGCCGTGGATGGTTGAATCTATGAATAAAAAAATCCATGGATACAGAGAGCTGACTGTATTAATATCCACTAATGATGGCTGTAATTTTGTTGAGCACAGTAGTAAAGCAAGCATTACATTCCTAAAGAGGACTATTGCAGACAACAGCTTGGTGCAAAATACAGTTCCCTAACTCTTCATTTCTTAGAAGAGCTTTTTCAGGGATGTTTAATGGCAGTCCTTTGGCAATGGGAAAGTAAGGAATCTGGAACAGTTCTTGGAACTCAGGATACAACTGATATGGACAAACAATACCATGGCTGTTTTTTTCCAGAGCAACAGAATAGCAATTGCCTTATTCAGCAAACTGTCTCCCCCCCCCCCAAAAAAATAAATCACTATTAAGTTCTGTCGGTTTTTACCATGCTATACATAGGAATTTTTAAAAAAATGTCTCTTCATCCTAGTGTGAATCGCATGCTGTTGTTGTTCTTGCATGCCTTCAAGTCGTTTCTGATTTATGGTGACCCTATCATGGGGTTTTCTTGGCAAGAGTTGTTCAGGGAAGGGTTGCCATTGCCTTCCCCTGGGGCTGAGAGCATGTGACCTGCCCAAGGTCACACAGTGAATTTCATGGCTGAGCTAGGAATCGAACCCTGGTCTCCACAGTCGTAGTCCAACACTCAAATCATCAAGCTACGCTGTCTCT
Organism: Phrynosoma blainvillii; assembly: GCA_026167975.1. Classification (NCBI taxonomy): domain Eukaryota; kingdom Metazoa; phylum Chordata; class Lepidosauria; order Squamata; family Phrynosomatidae; genus Phrynosoma; species Phrynosoma blainvillii. The sequence continues at coordinate 322,234,847 of JANUYF010000003.1, read as the reverse complement.
CAATTGTATACCTTCACATTAACCAGTGAATCAGTCTATATCTATGATTTCTCACCTTGGGACTGCAGACCTCATGGTTACAACATCTGTTCTAATATTTGAACTTTCCTTTTTCTTCCACTAGCCCCTAATCTTTCTTATCACCTAACCTAATGAAGAGTTCTGTAGAAATCAAAAGCCTTTATGAGATATTGGTTGCCTCTGATAAAAGGTATTGCTCAACTGTGACAAAAGGATCTGCATTTCAATGAGGTGCCACACAGCTAATTTGTCTGAATTATAGCCATTTTCAAAGTCAGTGGACAGTGAAGACTCTCCTGGAGCCAAAATGTTTAAAACTACATCAGGCACCTCAGAAATGTTATCATAAATGCAGCAAAATTTGTTTTTGGGGGGTGAGTGGGGGTGGGAATGAGGGATGGGATCTGATTTGATGTGACTTGTTTTGATATTTTGCATACTGTACGCCGCCCCGATTGCTTGGCAGAGGGGCGGGATATAAATAAAAATTATTATTATTATTAATTATTATCAAAACATAATTATCTAACTTTTCCTCCATCAAAGACTAAGAGTGGGGGTAATCCATACTCAATTAGCACTGCTTTAGTGTTACATTGTTTTAAAGTGTTTTAAACATTTTTAACTTTTTAACCTTATTTTATTCATTTAGCATGTAATTTGTTTTAATATTGTAATAATTTAATTCTGTTTTAATGTACCTTCTTGTATGCTTTTAATTGTACTTTTAATACTGTAAGCTGCCCTGAGTCCCAGTTTTGGGAAAAGGGCGAGATATAAATACTAATACTAATAGAATTGGGGAAGGGGGGGTATCTTTTTTCTTTAAATCCTGACGACAATTCTACATTCCCCAAAACTCAGTAATGCCTCCCTTCTGTACATTGTGGACTATGTGCACTGGAAGAAAACCAACAGTGTTGTAAGTATTTATTCCATTCTTAAGCAAGCTTTCTGTCAGTCTTACATGTGTAGATGTTTAAGATCTCCAGGGCAGTGGCTCTCTCTCCCTCAGATTACACTTTAAAATAAATTTACTGCTTGTAGTGAATTGGGCCTCTGCCACTAGACAGACGGACTTTGGAGTCCTTGTTGGCATCACAGCACCAAGTTCTTCTGTGCCAGAACTGGGTGTAATTCCAAGCCTTTCCAAGAGTTCGTTCAGTGCTGAACACTGAGACACATTACTGCTGTAAGATAAGCTTTATTTGTAATAATAATGATACAGCAGATGGTATACAGCTGAGAAGTATTCCTGTCCTTTCACTGATGGGATTCAGCATCCCCTCAAAACTAATGACAAAACTGGGTCCCCAAACCAATTCTACCCAAACTCCCCAACCTGTGATCAAATTTTCCATGAAATGGGAATATACAATATAGGGATGATATTGCTATATGTGGAGCCTAGGCTAAGGTGTATGGCCCCCAGGGTGAGGCCGATGGAGGATGGGACTCCCAAGGGTTATATAGTGCAGAAGCAAACAATGGAAATCAAAGTGTTCAAGTGTGGTCCATCTCTCTCCTCCAGTGATAACTGTGCAACCATGTTAGCAATTTAGGAAAATTTAATTCTCCAGTCCATCCCAGCCTCAAACTGCCAAGCTAATGCAAAAAGTATCAAACAAGGTCACCAATACAAATTAACTTTTTCATGCCACTGGACAGCTGTTAACAATTGGCCATGATGCTGATAAGGACTCCAAAACCCATCTGCCTGGTGACAGAGGCCCAACTCACTACACTGCTCTAGATACAAATTAGTGATACTATTGATTGGTTTCTCTAAACTGTAACATATTAATACTCTTTACTTATTTGTAGCTACTTAAACGTGGGGATTAAGAGGAAAATCCTGGCAAATAATCTTCTCAATTAGGCTGTTTTAGAAATAGTTCATCTCAAACCTATGCCATTAAGTTCCTCATCATTTTACTGGTGCAAAGCACTGGTGATTTCTGGCATGTGAATAACATTATCCTATTAACTGTGTAATGTCAATAAACTACGCATTTTATCTTTTAAAAATTGGGAATCAAATTGCAGGTACCATCTCATTATTTACATCTACTGATCAAGATGGATAAGCAGGTAAGAAATAGCTCCGAGAATATCCCAGTCAGCCTGGCTATTTTTCTGCTCTGAACCAATCCTGCACCTTTTCCCCAGACAGAAACTTCACAAATCTAGACTCTTGTTTTGATGAATAACTAAAAGCAGACATGCAAGCCTGGAAAGCACAGCAAGTCCATGCAAGGGACCACCCCTCATACAGAGTGTGTAACCAGTCAACCAACCAACCAAAGCAACATTTTCAGTCTCTTTTCTAGACATGGCAAGTAGACCATTGCAGGCTGTTGATCAAGACAATGTTTTGTAGAACTTTTATGACAACAAGCAGTAGAAGAAATAGTCACTTCCCATCTATAAATCAGCATCTTATGCTTAAGAGGAGTCAGGGTGATAAAAGGGTCAAAAGTATTACTCTTTATATTAATTGCTCTTTATACAATCAACATTTTGAGATGTGAAAAAATCAGCAGAAAGTAGGTGATCCAGCAATCGCAGGAAACCAGGAGATGGCATGCAGTGATCCATGTTTGGGTTAGTGATCAGGTGAGCACATCTACACAAAAGAAAGGGTTATGGCAGGGGTAGGCAACCTGTCCCCTTTAAGGGCCAAGGGACTTCAGCTCCCAGAATCCCAGGAGCTATCGGCCAACATGGGACTATTGGCCAACATGGCTGAGTCTTCTGGGAGCTGAAGTCCCTCGGCCCTTAAAGGGGACAGGTTGCCTACCCCTGGGTTACGGGGACGCAGTGGCTCAAGTGGTTAAGATGCTGACTTGATTGATTGCAAGATCGGCAGGTAGGCAGTTCGAGGCCTGGGTGCTGCATGATGAGGTGAGCTCCCATCACTAGTTCCAGCTTCTGCCAACCTAGCAGTTCGAAAGCATGCAAATGCAATTAGATAAATAGGTACCACTTTAGTGGGAAGGTAAAAAATGTTCTGTGCACTCATGCTGGCCACATGATCACAGAGTAGTCTCTGACAATGCTGGGTCTTTGGCTTAGTAACAGAGATGAGCACCGTCCCCTATGATCAGACATGAATTGATAACCTTGTCAATGGGGAATACCTTTACTGTTTAAGTAAGGACTACATGTACAACTGACTCTCCACATTTGCAGGTTTGACTTCTGCGGATTTGGTCATTTGTGGTTTTGATTAACATGTTCTCTCTAGGACTCTCTAAGTCCTCCAGCACAACTCTGCCAGAAGTTGACCATAGATTTGTGCTGGAGAACCTAGAAGTTCCTAGAGAAAACACTTCTCTAGGCATTTTAAGTCCTCCACCATGATTCTGTGATCAACTTCTGGCAGATGTTGGCCATATAGTTGCACTGGAGGACTTAAGAGATTCCTAGAGAGGTGTTCTCTTAGGTAAAAAGAATAATAATTTTTATTTGCAGTTTTGCCACATTCACAGAGGTCCTTCATCCCTAACCCCAGCGAATGTGGAGGGACCACTGTAGAGTAGAGCAGAACTTGGGATCCAACACAAAATAGAAGTGCATTCTCCATTTTAAAAAATGATTATCAGCAATCAACATGCAAATATCATGTGCCTTGTAAGGGCAGATATTTTACTGTATCCACCCAGCAGAAGCACTGCAATCCCAACCAGTTCATCAAAAGGAACATAAAAATCTGTTAGTTTCATTCTTGCTGCATTTCTCAATATCCAACTACCATTCTCATTCTATCCTGGTTCTGTATTAAGTTGCAGGTTAATTGTTCCTTTCCAGCATGGGAATGTATGTGTGATTTTGTTTTGTTTTTAAAATATACACATTTTTGTACATTTTTCCAAATTGTTAAAGCACATTTAATTCATAGACTAAATGTATGCATTTTTATAATATATGCCTAGTTTTGTGTGTATTCTGCCCCACTCAAATGTACAACTTTGCAGTCCTCCCAGTTCCTGAGAGCTTGGTAGACTGTTGTATGGGATAACACTTTACTTCCACATAATCAGTTATGTAAGATTTGAAAGTCATGACATGATGAAGTTACACAGTATTGCATCATTGAGTTGAACTAATATTCAATCTCACCCCAGTACAAACTAGCATATATGCAGCAGTTTTGTTATCAGAGATTCTTTCATTTTTGATGCTAAAAGCCAACCCCAGAACTTGAAAATTAAATGCCAACCCAAGGCTTTTTAATGGGTTCTGCACCCCTACTTTATACTGCCTTCCTCAAAATGTCAAATACTGAAGGTGGATGGATCATCTCCAGCATACCGAATTTTTTCCACGGCAGAATAGAGAGGCATTCTCTTCCAAATAAAGGAAGTTCTCCAAAAAAACTGAGCTTATGTGCACTGCCACGGAGCCAAAACACACTGCAGAAATAATCCAGTTTGAGACCACTTTAACTCAGTTCTAGGGAATTCTATGAACTGTAGTTTATTATAGCACCAGAATTCCCTGACAGAGAAGGCTAAATGTCTCATAAAACTACAGTTCCTTAAATTCCCTAGCATTGAGCCAGGGCAGTTAAAGGGGTGTCAAACTGGATTGTTTCTGCAGTGTGTTCAGTCTCATGGTTTCCTTAAGCACCAAAGCAGGCTATGAACCTTTTTTCCCCATGTTGAGAAGCTGTTTTTCGGGGAAGTCATGTACAATTGTTGTAAAAATAAACAACAGTCTACCCAGTCAAATTTATCAATCTCCCAAAGACTAGCATACAACAGTTCTCAGTGTCACAACCAAAAAACCTACAGCCTTATTGCAGTGTGGGTGGGAGAAAAGAGACTCCCTTATCTCTAATCTGGGCAACAAGGCAAACTGGAAGCCTGGGTGCGTCCTCTTGCAGGATGTATCCAGCCCTCGGGCCAAAGGTTGCCCATTCTTGCTATAAATAAAGGCCAGATTTCCCCCATTCTCCTCGACACTGGCATATCCTCTATTAATTATACAGCAGCCTATACTGTGAATATGCGTATTTCTGGAGCTGGTCCACAGACAGTACTTGCTTTCATTGATATTCATATTACTGTAGATTTGAAGTACATGTCCCATGAATCTGACTTGCACTGTCTTCACTCAAAGGATTCAAGCGTCCTAATACTTTTCTCTCCTAGAAGCTGAACAAGATGGATGGTCAGATCTGCAATTTGTTACACAGAAGTAGTTGGGTGATTCAGTACTAGGCTATGCAAACTGCATCCTTGGTCCAAAGTGCGCTGCAGAAATAATTCAGTTTGAGACTGCTTTAACTGCCCTGGCTCAGTGCTAGGGAATCCTGGAATTGTAGTTTATTGTGGCACAAGAGCTCTCTGACAGAGAAAGCTAAATGTCTCGCAAAACTACAGTTCCCAGAATTCCCTAGCACTGAGCCAAGGCAGTTAAAGTGGTCTCAAACTGGATTATTTCTGCAGTGTGTTCTGGACCCTCCTGTTACCAATCTAGTCCACATCCCTGTCTTAAAATTTAAGGCAAAGACATACCTCAGTGACTTTGGGCCTTTGCAGACTGTCAGAAATAGTGCAAATTGAGTCCACTTTAAGGGTTAGGGTTAGTGCTAGGGAATCATGGGAATTGTTTTTTTCCTGAGACATTGAGCCTTCTCCGTCAGAGAGCTCTGGTGCCACAATAAAATACAGTTCCCATGATTCCCTAACCCTAACCCTAACCCTAACCCTTAAAGTGGACTCAATTTGCACTATTTCTGGCAGTCTGCAAAAGCCCTTTGTTTCCCTTTAGTTGGTGTTTTTCAATCTGTTCATATGCTGTTCAACTCTGCAACCTAGCAAATTTGGCAAATGACATTAACTGCTCCTCTGCTACAATCACTGACACACTAGACATATGGAGTGAACACAGGATTACACAATTCTCATGACAGCCCAGAAGAAAAGGAGAAAAGCAAGACACTAGATGTCCCAGCCTGACCTCAAAATGTACAAACATTGGTGGATATGCAATGCATTTCCACATATCCCTAAAGATAGGCTATTTGGCCCAGTATAACCTGTGTGTAATTGCAGCATGTATAGAAACCTTAGAAGTATCAGACACAAAAGGCTGCAAACTCTGTAAACCAATTATGGAACAAGATGCAACCTGCAATGCAAACAAATCTATACAAATTATGGCTGTTATAAGCCCATTACTGCAGAAATTAATAAAATCAACAGATGATAATTATATCTCCAATCTGTTTGCAATTCAGTAATAAGTAGACTGAAGCTTACGAAAGATCATGCTGCCAATTTCTTTCTTTCAGTTAGTCTCAAAGGTTCTACAAGATCTCTCTATGTATTAACTATCTGTTAGCTATTATTATTTACTATCTGCATCTGAGGAAGTAGACTTAAGTCTAGGAAAGCTCATGCTGCCAATGTCTTTCTTTAGTTAGTCTCAAAGCGGCTACAAAATCTCTCTACTATCTGTTAGCTAATAACTTTATTAGCCATTTATTAACAATCATTACACATTATACAATAAAGATTGTAGTATTTTCTACAGGATCAAACGCTGTAAACATTCAATTTATACTAAAATCTTTCTCAGCAACTGAATCCACTTTCTCTGTGCATTCTACCAGATGAATTTGATTTTAATCTTAATCTTCTATACCAATATCGAAAGCCAGCAAGGTGTAGTGGTTTGAGCATTGGGCTAGTACTCTGGAGACCAGGGTTCGAATCCTAGTTCAGCCGTGTAAACCCACTGGGCAAGTCACACTCTCTCCACTTCTGAGGATGGCGATGACAAATCCCCTCTGAACAAACTTGCCAAGAAAACCCCATGATAGGTTCATCTTAGAGTAGCCATAAATTGGAAATTACTTGATATTTCTTCTTCTTGTGTGCCTTCAGTATCAAAAGGAAAATGTTGTACATTATCAGAGCACAATATTAGACATGTGCGGTTTACTCAGACGTTCTATTAATTCAACAAGGGAATTTAATTTCTTCCCACTGTTCCCAGGTATGTATAGGACTACACTTTCAGTTTTATGGCGCTCCAATTCCATGTTCATCAGAGTAACTAAGGTCCAAAACACACTGTAGAAATAATCCAGATTGAGACCGCTTTAAGTGCCCTGGCTCAATGTTAGAGAATTCTGGGAAATGTAGTTTTGTGAGACATTTAGCCTTCTCCATCAGAGTTCTAGTGTCACAATAAACTAAATTCCCAGGATTCCCTAACACATAGCAGTTAAAGTGGACCAAAGTGGATTATTTCTGCAATGTGTTTTGAACATAAGACAACTATTAATTCTAAATGTTCTGGAACAATAGCTATGTTTGTTTTATGAAGCAAAGACTATAGTGTTTCAAACACATTTATTGAGGCATCAACTTTATTTATTTATTTATACCCCTGAGATGAGTATATGTCTAATAAAGTAGGCATCTGGCTACAAAAATGCATGCCCAAACAAACTTTGTTGCTGTTGTTGTTGTGTGCCTCCAAACCATTTTTTACTCATGGGAACTTAAGGCAACCCTATCATAGGCTTGTTCAGTAACGACTTGCCATTGCCATCCTCTGAAGCTGAGAGAGTATAACTTCCCAAGGTCACCCAGGGTATTGAACCCTGATCTCCAGATTTGTAGTCCAACATTCAAACCACTACAGTGTACACCATGCTGGCTATCAAACAAACTAGTTAATTTTTAACTTGTGGTTCAATATTTGACCTGTACACTATTAATAGGAGGTCTGGGACCTTTCACTAGAGATGCAAATATAATCAGCAACATTTTTTGGTTGTTTCAGGTGAGATTTAGAACCACCCAGAGTGAATAGCAGACCAACTATCTGAAGCGGCTACAACGCTTATGCTTGAGAGAAAGGAAGAAATACAATTTAAAAACACATTTCCAGCAAAGAAGAGTTTAACCGCATCCCCCAAAAACATCCTACCACACCTTTACCCTCAACTCTGTCATCATTTGGGGCTCATCCAGAGTTCTGGATGTCTCCCACACATTTTTACAGAAAAAACTACAAGTCTCCTGCTCCTATTAAAGTTGAACAGAAAGAAGCATTTCAAGGCCAAATGTCTACCAGCAATCGTACTGTTTTACATTTGAATGCGTGTACAGGAAATCGCAATGGGTGTAAAGTGTCATGTGTGAACATTTCTTTGATCGAAACTGAACATGTGGACGTGTGCCAGCATGGCGGTGGGCAATTTAACTTTGTTGGCAGAGGACAGCACCAGAAAAAGATGTGAAAGTCCCAAATATTTCCTTTTTTACTTCCTCAAACCTCAGTCCTAGATGACAAGGGGTGGAAAAGGTGGGTGGATGATGATTCTCCAGGCAAAAGAGTTTGCGAAGACTGAAAAGATGGAGAGTTGAAGATGGTGGGATTTCTGGATTGAGGAAATTCAGTGCTCTCTGCCTTAACAAAGGACTTTTTTGTAGCTTCACAATGGACAGAAGCAACATGGATATCAAGAGGAGCATCTCTTTGAGTTGTTGCTGTTGTTGTGTGCCTTCAAGTAATTTCCAACTGCGGTGACCCTATCACTGGATTTCCTCAGCAAGTCTCTTTAGAGGAGTTTTGCCTTTGCCATCCTCCGAGGCTAAAGAGAGAGTAATTTCCCCAGGGTCACCCAGTAATAATAATAATAAATTTTATTTATAACCCGCCCCTCTGCTCGGCAATCGGGGCGGCATACAACAGATTAAAAATAAAACAGGTAAAACATTCCTTCCTCCCACCCCTAACCCTCCCACCCCTTAAAACAGGATTAAACTATCGTAAACTTAACATCAAATTCACAGCTAAAATACAATATGACCAGATTTGGCCTACATATCGGAAACGGCGGGAGGGATAAATAGCAGATCACCTCCAATTTAGCCTGGCGGTTATTCTGGGACGGTCTGCTGGAAGAGATCTGTCTTTACTGCTTTTTTTAAAGGCAGCAAGGGTGATGATAAGACGGATCTCGTCCAGCAGGCCATTCCAAAGTCTGGGAGTGGTCCCAGAAAATGCCCTCTGGGAGGTCTGTGAAAGCCTGGTCTTTATCGATTGCAGCAGATTCCTTCCAGAGGACTGAAGTGCACGGGGGGATCGTACGGGGAGAGGCGGTCCCTAAGATAAGATAGACCCAAGCCATATAGGGCTTTAAAGGTTAGCACCCCCCCGCCCACTTCGGTCTTCTGGAAGGAATCTGCTGCAACCAAATCTGCTGCAACTGTGCCTGGAAACTAATCGGCAGCCAGTGGAGGGATTTAAGCACCGGTGTTATGTGCTCCCTCCTAGATGTTCCAGTAATTAACCTGGCTGCCATATTTTGTACCAGTTGTAGTTTCCGGGTTAAGCACGAGGGTAGCCCCATGTAGAGTGCATTGCAGAAATCCAGACGTGAGGTTACCAGAGTGTGTACCGCAGTTTCCAGATCCCTCATATCCAGATATGGGCGCAGTTGGCGTATCAGCCGAAGCTGATAACAGGCACTCCTGACCACCGCATTCACCTGATTAGTCATGTGAAGCGATGAATCTAGGAGTACCCCCAAGCTGTGAACACAGGCCTTAGAGGAGAGTGTGACTCCATCCAGGACTGGAGACTGTATTCCCAAATCTGGTTTCGGGCCTGTGACTGTCAGTACCTCCGTTTTGTCCGGATTTAGTTTAAATCTGTTTTTCCTCATCCAATCCATTACCGCTCTGAGACGGTCATTAAGAGGAGAAACGCCATCTGAAGTCTGAGCCGATGATCTGGACATGGAGAAATATATCTGGGTGTCATCAGCGTACTGAAGACACCGTGCTCCATGCTTCGGAATGATCTCACCCAGTGGCTTCATGTAGATGTTAAATAACATCGGGGACAGGATGGCGCCCTGAGGGATGCCACAATTAAGCTCGCTTTTGGAAGAGCAACCATCCCCGAGCCTCACCCTCTGGGGTCTGCCTGAGAGGAAGGAACGGAACCACTGCAAAGCAGTGCCTCCGATTCCTAGCTCTCTCAGGCGATCCAAGAGGATGGAATGATCTATCGCAGGGGTCGGCAACCTACGGCCTGTGGGCCGGTTCCGGCCCAGGGCCCCATGCTTACCGGCCCCCGCTGACCCCTGCCGCCACCACCTGCCACCGCTGTTGTGAGTTTTGGCCGCCATGCGGCCACGCACATCACACCCTCCATTTTGTTTTCCAAAATGGTGGCCGCGATGCGTTTGCGCATGCACAGTACTCCTGCGCAAACGCGTCACGCCCACCATTTTGGGAAACAAAATGGCGGTCGTGAGTGGCACCCACCATTTTGTCTTCCAAAATGGCGGCTGCAACGCATTCGCGCATGTGCAGGAGTACTGCGCATGCGCAAACACATTGCTCCCGCCATTTTGGAAAACAAAATGGCGGGCGTGGAGCGTGCGGTGGTGGCTGCGGCTGCTGGAAGGGAGCTGTTCTGCGGACCGGCCCCTGTCAGAAAAAGGTTGCCTACCCCTGATCTATCGTATCAAAAGCTGCTGAGAGATCCAAGAGCACCAGCAGGGTCACACTACCCCTGTCGATACCTAGGCGCAGGTCATCAGTCAGAGCAACCATGGCGATCTCAACTCCATATCCTGTCCTGAAGCCAGTTTGAAATGGATCAAGATAAATCGGTTTCATCCAAGACTGCTTGGAGTTGGGAAGCAACTGCCCTCTCGATCACCTTGCTTAAAAAAGGAGGCAAGGAGACTGGTCTATAATTGTTTCTATCCAGGGGCAAATACGTGGTGGTGGCAGCGGTGTTTTGGAGCCGCGGAGGAGGACTGTGTCCAGCCCTGCCGGGAGACATTGGAAGCGGCCTTGGGCCTGCCGCAGCTGCGCCGAGCCGGGAGGAGCATTCCACCTCTCCCCCGGCAAACATGCGGTGGCTGCGGAGGCAGCGATTTGGGGCCGCGGAGGACTGAGCGGGGCTTATACAGTCACTTGTTACTAATAATAAGATATATATTTCTGACTCTCCATAGGTCTCCCCCAGCCCCCTTGTTATTAGCTGGATCACCAGAAAATAATACTAGGAAAGATACAGAGTGGTAGAAGGAGAGGAAGACTGCATGCTAGATGGATAGACATGATCAGAGAGGTCACAAACATGGATTTGCAAGACATAAGCAGAGAAGTGGAGGACAGGGGATTTTGGAGATGTCTCATTCATAGGGTTGCCATGAGTCGAGATCGACTCGAGGACAGTTAACAACATTTAATAGGTATTTTGTATGTAGAGAGATCTTGTAGCACCTTTGAGACTAGTACCTAAGGGATGTTTATCTTAATAATAAATATATTTTATCCCGCCCCTCAGTTCACACCCCTCTGCTCATGTATCTTCATTATCTTGTATATTTAGCAATAGCAGCTTCATTTATATACCACTTCATACCGCCATCTTGTATCTTTTTAAATATATTTTATTCTTTTATATGCTATCGGTTTCAATAATGTGATACTTTTCTATGCTTTTAATTGTACTGTTTTAATCTTGTAAGCCACTCTGAGTCCCAGTTTTGGGGAAAGGGTGGGATATAAATAAATATAATTATCATAATAATAACGACACAGGCGGTTAGAGTTAGAAGTACAAAATAAAACATTTATATTGTAATGTACAGAACACGAAGAGTTGTTAGGACAAAAGCTGACTGAATTAGAGTAAGAGTTTGATGTGTGAACTTTCTGATCTTTGTCTGTTTTTAAAATGGATGTAGTAAATTCATTTTATATACATAGATCTCAAAATAAATTGTGAGAGACAATTTAGGTATGCCGCTTACCCTTGCTTTTCACATACACACACACACACATATACACACACACGTGTGTGTGTGTGTGTGTGTGTGTGTGTGGTTTGAGTGTTGGACTACAACTTTGGAGACCAGGGTTTGATTCCCCCCTTGGCCATGAAACCCACTGGATGACCTTGGGCAAGTCACATACTCTCAGCCTCAGAGGAAGACAGTGGCAAATCTCTGAACAAATCCGCCAAGAAAACACTATGATAGGGTCACCTTAGGGTAGCTAAAAATTGGGAACAACTTGAAGGCACACAACATCATCATATATACATGACGTGAAGGCACAACTCATTGAAAAAAACCTAATGCTAGGAAAGGTGGGAGGAAGTAGAAAGAGAGGAAGGAGTCATGCTACATGGATGGGCTCTATTAAGGAGGTTATGGGTATGACGTTGCAGGACCTAAGCGTAATAGTGGAGGACAGGGAGTCTTGGAGATGTCTCATCCACAGGGTCTCCATGGGTTGAGTTCGACTCAAGGGTGGTCAACAACAAAAATACACACACACACATACACAGCATGCCTAAATGGTCTCTTATATACGTACATACACAAACATATTTGTATGTGTTTGTATGTGTCAATTTAGCCATGCCACTGATCTTTGCTTTTCACATACATACTTCTACACACTTGTGTATTTGTGTGAGAGAGAGAAAAGTAAGGATCAGCCACATGCCTAAATTCTCTTGCCATGGGTCGAGTTCAACTCGAGGGTGGATAACAACAAAAATACACACACACACACACACACACACACACACACAGTGGTGTGTGTCAGTAGCACGCCTAAATCGTCTCTCTCATATACATGTACTAGATGTGTTTGTGTGTGTGACAGAGAAAATAAGTGTGAGAATGGGAGAGAGAATTTAGGCATGCAGCTGACCCTTACTTTTCTCTCTCTTTCACACACACGTATGTAGAGATCTTGTAGCACCTTTGAGACTAACTAATGAAAGAAGTTGGCAGCATGAGGTTTTGTAGACTTAAGTCTACTTCCTCAGTACTTCCTTCCAAATGCATCTGGGGAAGTAGACTTAAGTCTAGAAAAGCTCATGCTGCCAACTTCTTTCAGTTAGTTCCAAAGGTGCTACAATTTCTCTCTACATATTGATTCTACAGACAAACACGGATATATCTTTGAATTCGTACACAAGTATGTAGTAGTATATATGTAGTAGTAGTATGCATGAGAAAAGAAAGGATCAGCAGCATAGCTAAATCTGTATGTTGACAAATTAGCCATGTTACTGACCCTTGCTTTTCACATACATACTACTGTAACATACATACTAGTGTATGTGTGTGAGAGCGGGAAAGAGAGAGAGAGAAAAGTAAGGATCAACCAGATGCCTAAATTCTCTCACACTCATTTTCACACTCATTCTCTCTGCCTGGCGTACACTGCCTAGTTAGTAACACCAAAAGGCAGCCCCAGGAAAATGTCAGGGAGGGGGTTCCAGTCTGGGATATGGAGGGAGAAACTAGCCAGAGTTTTCCTTCAGAGCCAGGCCTGAATTTCGGGAGCAGCAATAAACTACCTTTCCCAGGATTCCTCTCCTCACAGGGTTCCAAAACACACTGCAGAAATAATCCAGTGTGAGACTGCTTTAACTGCCCTGGCTCAGTGCTGGGGAATCCTGGGAATTGTAGCTTATTGTGGCCCCATAACTCTCTGACAGAGAAAGTGCAATGTCTCACAAAACAACTGTTCCCAGAACTCCCTAGCAGTGAGCCAGGGCAGTCTCAAACTGGATTATTTCTGCAGTGTTTTTGGGACCAGGGTTTACTTCAGAAGTCCCACACAAAAGGCCAGGTGGGGTTGCCCTGAGGGCCACTTTTTGGGCTGAGTGACCTCGAGAGTCAGTGCCATAAAACTCAAGTGGGCCGACTTCTGAGGAAAAAACACATAGGATTAGGCCATAGTGTCCCATAGCTCCTGTCACTTTGCGTGCCACATTCTTACATGTCAAACCTATTTTCTTTGTCTGTATTGCTTATTCCCAAATAAGTGGTGACCCTGGGCATTCACACTCTCTCAGCCTCAGGGGGAAGGCAATGGCAAACCTCCTCTGAACAAATATTGCCAAGAAAACATCATGATAGGGCTGTCTGAAGGCACACAGCAACAACACAAAAGTGCCACTGGAGGGATTTTCCACCTCACAGATGGTTTACAGTTGATACAACCTCCATGGGGGCATCCACATTGTAGAAATAATGCAGTTTGACACCACTTTAACTTGCTGTTGTTGTGTGCCTTCGTTTCCGACTTATGGGATCCTATCGCAGAATTTTCTTGTCAAGATTTGTTCAGAGGTTGTTTGCCATTCCCTTCCCCTGAGGCTGAGAGAGTGTGACTCACCCAAAAGTTTTATAACCAAGCGGGGATTTGAACCCTGGTCTCCAAAGTCATAGTCCAACACTCAAACAACTACTACCACTTTAAAAGTCATGGCTCCATCCTACAGAATCCTGGGATTTGTAGTTTTTTGAGGCAGCAGCACTCTTAGGCAGAGAAGGCTACAGACCTTGTAAAACTACAACTCCCAATATTCCATAGGACGAAGCCACAGTACTTAAAGCAGTGTCAAACTGTGTTACTTCTACACTGTAGAATTAGATGCTCTCATATGTTAATACACTGCGAAGTACGGAACAAAAGAGATTTGGTTTTTTAACGCAAATGTTGCCCTGGGAAAAGGAGCTGGGTTCCGGGTGATTTTGGGGCCAGGAAGAGACTGGAGAAATGCCATTGAGTGCAAAAGGTGCATCAAGAAAAAAGTCCCACGTGTGTCGTCACACCACTTGTAAACGGATTTAAAACATGAGTCACCAAACCAACACCAGTGACACGCCTGGTGCGCAACATGTACATAATTATACACATGTAATATGAAATAATAGAGTGGTATAATGGTTTGAGTGTGGGACTATGACTGGAGAGTCATAGACCGGGGTTTGAATCCGGGCTTGGCCACGGGAACCCACTGGATGACCTTGGGGAACTCACACTCTCTCAGCCTCAGGGGAAGGCAATGGCAAACCTCCTCTGAACAAATCTTGCCAAGAAAACTTCATGTTGCCATTAAGTCAGAATAGGCCTGAAGGCACACAACACACACACACACACAATGTTTTTAACTTTTAAAAACTGTTTGTTTCTTGAACTCTGTGTTTACATTTTAATGCTTTGCATCGCTTCTAACTTGTACTGTTTTTAAATTTTGTTAGCCGCCTTGATTCCTTATACCAGGAAGAATGTAGGATATAAATATAATAATAATAATAATAATACAGTATCCCCAAAACACCCTCACTATATTTTGGCCTCATGCCACATAGGGCGCTTCTTAATGGTCCAATTGGTTTGAGTGTTGAGCTACAACTCTGGAGATCAGGTTCAAATCCCTGCTTAATCATGGATCATCACTGGGTGACCTTGGGTGAGGCACACTCTCTCAGCCTCAGAGGATAGCAATGTCAAAAAAAAGAAAACCCTATCTGAAGAAACTTGCCAAGAAACCCCCATGAAAGGTTCACCGTTTTAGGGTCACCATAAGCCAGAAATGACTTAAAGACACATAACAACAATCAAACAAGAACCCAAACAGATGCTTTGTTGCTCCACAATGTTTTGGCCTCTCTATGGGCAAAAGGGGGGCAAGAAAGGGCCAGAGCCAGTTATGGTGTATAGTGCTTTGAGTGTTGGACTATGATCCTGGAGATCAGGATTCAAATCCTGACTTGGCTATGTAAACCCATTGGGTGACCTTCGGCAAGCCACACTGTCTCAGCCTCAGAAGATGGCAATCACAATCTCGCTCTAAAGAAACTTGTCAAGAAAACCATACATCAACAATAGCAATGGGTTGAAGGGACTGTTGCTGATGCTTCCTCTTCCCCCCCAAAAAAACACACAACAGCCCTGCAGTGTCTGACAGGCAGGTCCTCTCCTCTCCATCTGTGTCTCCTTAAAAGCACAAACATACATGCCAAAAGCCTTTATTACAGTCAACAGACTATTAGGCAACACATTAAATATATATCAAAACAATACAAGACATTTATAGTTAAACTACCTACTATCCTTATAATATATAATATACATTTTACTAAATAAGTTAGAGAACACAATGATAAAAAAACAAGACATTTATAGTTAAACTACCTACTATCCTTATAATATAATATACATTTTACTAAATAAGTTAGAGAACACAATGATAAAAAAACAAGTATCTAATTGGCCATTTCGTAAAAGAATATATAAATCCCAATGACCCCCTTTATTAATATCACCAACCACTCACATGCCACAATTCACACATGATATAAATTATTATTCACATATACTAATAAAAAGCATTAATTCAAAGTTATAAAGACAGCATTAAAAATAGGTAAAAAATTTAACTATTAGAGTTAGACAGATCAAAATCTTGTGGGTTTTAGCAGCAGAAAATAAATATAAAAATTCTTTCCTCTTCACTTCCAACCCATTTCCCCAGTTCCTCATTCTCCTTCTTGGAATTACACTGCTTTTTAAGAAAAGAAACCCCAAAAAATTGGAAACACAAGGATTGTGCCAAGGATTCTCCAAGGAAAGCCATCCATCCCCCTTACAGACAATTTTCCAAAGTACAACAACATTCCAAATCCATGAAACAGGGATACTTTGTGGATTTGGGGGGTTGTTGTCCTTTGGCTATAGCTACCTCAGATAGGTTTCCTGGAGGTAAGAAAACTTAAAAGTTCAACATCCCAAACCCACCCAACTCCTTGTGGATTTGGGGTGTTGCTGTATTTTGGCTACAGCTACCACTGATGGCTTTTCTGGAGGTAAGAAGACTACAAGTACAACATCCAAAATCCACCAAACAGAGATATCTTGTGGATTTGGAGTCGTGTTGTATTTTGGCTACAGGGCTACCCTGTGTACGCAAACTCCTAAAGTACATCACCACCCACAATCCACCCAACAGGGATACTTTGTGGATTTATTTTACTTTTCGGGGAGGGGGGGCAAGCAAATTCCTAAAGCACAACAACACCCACAATCCACCCAACAGGGATATCTTGTGGATTTATTGTACTTTTTTGGGGGGCAAGCAAACTCCTAAAGCACAATAACACCCACAATCCACCCAACAAGGATATCTTGTGCATTTATTGTACTTTTCTGGGAGTGGCGGTAGTAAGAAAAGTCCAAACTACAACAACACCCACAATCCACCCAACAGGGGCACATTGTGGATTTATTTTATTTTCTGGGGTGTGTGTGTGTGTAAGCAAACTCCTAAAGTACATCACCACCCACAATCCACCCAACGGGGATACTTTGTGGATTTATTGTACTTTTCTGGGGGGTAAGCAAACTCCTAAAATACAACAACATACACAATCCACCCAACAGGGATACCTTGTGGGTTTTTTGTACTTTTCTGAGGGTGGTGGTACTAGTAAGAAAAGTCCAAACTACAACAACACCCACAAGCCACCCAACAGGGGGCACACCGTGGATTTGGGGTGGTGGTGTACTTTGCCTACAAGGCTAGCCCAGGGAGGTTTTGTGGAGGTAAGCATACCCCAGAGCTGCAAAGGAGGGGAGCCAGGGGAGATGGGATTTGGGGTGGGAGAGGGAGAGGGAGAGGGAGGACTAGTGGGGGTCTCCCCCAGGGAACCCCTTGCCCTTACCTCCTCTTCCCTCTCAATGCCCGCCGGGGGAGAGACCGAGGGCAGGCCCTTGCACTCCCTGGAGACTCAGGCTCCCAATGCTGCCAATGCTGCCAATGCTGCAGCCCCCGAAGCGCGGCTCCTGCTCCATTCTTCCCGTCTCGCGCTCACAAGGCGGCGGCGGCGGCGGCGGCAGCCCAGCGCACTTGGGACGTTCTCCACATTGTTAGCATTCCATTCGCCCCCACGTGACCCCCCCGCCTGGCTCAGGCGTCACTCCAACGCCCCTCCCTTCGCATACCAATCCGGGAGGCGGGGCCAAGCTGTTCGTCAAAGGAAGGGTGGGCGGGGCACAACTCGAAGTTGTTTCTCCTCCTCCTTTCCTTGTGAAGAACGTTCATAATAGCAGACACGAGCGGAGGAGGCGGGGCCAGCTGCCTATCAAGGGCAAGGTGGGAGGGGCTAAAGTCAAAGTTCCGCCCTCTCCCTTCCCCGTAAAGAATGTTCATAATAGCAGACACGAGCGGGGGAGGCGGGGCCAGCTGCCTATCAAGGGCAAGGTGGGAGGAGCCAAAGTCAAAGTTCCGCCTTTTCCCTTCCCCGTAAAGAACGTTCATAATAGCAGACACGAGCGGGGGAGGCGGGGCCAGCTGCCTATCAAGGGCAAGGTGGGAGGGGCTAAAGTCAAAGTCCTGCCCTCTCCCTTCCCCGTAAAGAACGTTCATAATAGCAGGCACCACCGGGGGAGGCTGTCCGTCAAGGGCGAAGTGGGCGGGGCCGAAGTCGAAGTTCCGCCTCCTCCTCCTCCCTTCCTTGTATAGAACGTTCATAATAGTAGTCGAAGAGAGTTAGTGGCGTCATTCCAACGCCCAGCCCTTCGCATTCCAGTCGGGGAGGCAGGTCCAGCTGCCCATCAAGATCGGGATGGGCGGGGCCAAAGTTCCGCCTCCGCCTTTCTTGCCTTCGCTATAAAGAATGTTCATAACAGCTAGCACCAGCGGGGGAGGCGGGGCTAGCTGCCCATCAAGGGTAGAATGGGCGGGGCCGAAGTCCAAGTCCCGCTTCCTCCTGCTCCTCCTCCTCCTTTCCCTGTGAAGAACGATCATAGTAGCAGACCTGGGGTGGAGGCGGGACTAGCTGCCAATCAAGGGTAGAGTGGGCGGGGCCAAAGTCCAAGTTCCGCCTCCTCCTGCTTCTGCTCCTTTCCCTTTGAAGAACATTCATATAGCAGGCACCAGCCGGGGAGGCGGGGCCAGTTGTTTGTCAACGGCGGAGTGGGCGGGGACAAAGGCGGAGTTCTGATCAGGCTCCGCCTCCCCCGTTCCGTATAAAGAGCGTTAATAATAACAGGTAAAGGGTTTTTGTCACGTGACACAGAGGTTCTGAGGGTGACGCTGAGACCCTGGAGACAAGGGTTCGAGTCCCAGCTGGGGCATAAAATCCAACCTTGTGCAAGTCACATTCTCTCAGCCTTATTATTTTTGGGTGCCTTCAAGTCGTTTCTGACCTACAGAGATCCTATCTACCATGGAGTTTTCTTGGTAAGGTTTGTTCATAGGCAGGACTTGTCACTGCCTTCCGCTGAGGCTGAGAGAGTGTGACTGCTTAACCTCCTGTGAACAAATCTTTCCAGGAAAACCCCATGGTAGAGTTATGCCTTCAGCATGGCATAATAGTTTTGAGTGTTGGACTATGACTCTGAATATATTGAACAAAGATAGATATACAATATTAAATTAATTCTAATTACTTTTAGAAAGGTATAATATTTATTTATTTATTTATTTTATTTCTGTCCCGCCTTTCTCCCCTGAAAGGGACCCAAGGCGGCTCACAAATAAAAATTCTGAAAACATATTACAATAAAACAATTAAAATATATATTATTATCTAAAAACAATATAAAATTGCAGACATTAAAACAAACGCCCAAGCCACCGCATGATTATAAACAAAATGATAATGCACTCTTTGTGTAACAATTATGACCATAAGGATCCAATACTTATATCTTAAGAACAACTGAACAATATACATGGGAATAATACTGCAAAAGAGTATATATTGGGAAGTACCCAGGAGAAAGACCAAATTTGTAAAGCTGTCTCTTAAAAAGTCACATCACCATTATTGAAAAACCAAATTTCTGATATCTGGACTTTCCATGCAGAATATAAACAGCATGGATTGGATGAATAATCATGAATTTTAAACATGAATTTTATACTTAATCATTTTTTAATGTATTTTAATATAAATATTGTGTAAAGTCGCATTTTAATATGTGTGTATTATGTAACAATTATGTTTTTAACTATGTTGTAACCTGCCTCGAGACACTAAGAGAGGCGGGTAACAAATAAACATTAATTATTAATTAAATAATAATAATAATAATAATACATCAAAGAGTGGGATTTGTAGAACAAAGGAGAGAAAGAACCCGGGAAGTTCTAGTCTCCCTTTCATCTTCAGGACCATACCAAATACATATATATTTATGCATATAAACCGTATTAGTAGTTTAAAAAATAATAACAGACTCATATACTGACAATATAACATAAAGATTAAAAATTACTTACATCATTGCAGTAATACATAGTGCCTACAGCTCTCCCAGCATGGAATGGCATCTATGTAAACCCAGGAGAGGAGATGAATAAATGACTATTTTAATTGATGATGTTTGCCACCTGCTAAACAGGGGAACTAGGCAGGAAAGGCAAGATGATAAATTAAAGGTAAAGCTTCTACGCTAACATTGGTATTCTTAAAGAAAACCCCTTAGGTCTTGTTTTTCATTCATAGGTATTCATAGATAGATAGATAGATAGATAGATAATTAAGTGTTTTTATTTGTTTTATAACAATAACACAAAAACAAACCATTAATACTTCTTATTATTATTATTATTATTACTGTATTTATATCCCAACCCTCTCCCAGGACTGGGATTCAGTGCAGCGTACATTAAAAATAATACAAAACTCATCCCTCCATATCCACTGGGATTAAGGGCAGAGGACCCCCGTGAATGTGGGAAAACCGCAAATAACAAAAACATTATGTTTTTACCACCCCTCTAGGAATCTCTAGGTCTTCCAGTGCAACTCTGGGGTTAATATCTGCCAGACATTGACCATAGAGTTGCGTTGGAGGAGCTGAAAATGCCTAGTGGAGTGTTCTCTCTAGGAAACTCTAGGTCCTTCAATGCGACTTTCGGTTAAAGTTGACCATAGAGTTGCGCTGGTGGACCTAGATATTCCTAGAGAGGACATAATAAATAAAATCAGTAAATAATCAAATCCGCAAAAGCCAAAGCTGCAAATGTGGAGGGATGAGTGTACAATTAAAAACATACAAAAATAGTACATTAAAATAGTAGATAAGTAACAAATAGCCTTGGAGGACTACAGTTGCCCCTCCGTTTTCGCGGGGGATCCATTTCGGACCTCCCCACGAAAATGGAAACTTGCTAATATTCACGCCCTATTGGCCTGAATGGCCGCGCACTCCTCTGTGCGGCCGTGCACATGCGCCACAGGCGGGCATACCATTTTATCCTATGGAGCTCGCCCCTCCGCGAAGAATTAAGACCGTGGACTTCCAAGTCTGCGAAAAGGGAGGGGTGAGTGTATATGTAAACTTGCATAATAGCTATCTTTTTGTTACAAGCAGTAACAAAATTCTAAAGACATCGCTCAGATTCGTTAGTTGATGAAGTCAAGATCTAAGCATCTTTCCAAAGAACACTTGTTGAGTAGGAGGTCCGATAGCAAATGAGTTGTTGTGGTTGGACATGACTTGACAACCTTGTCAATGGGGAATACATTTACCTTTTAATCAATAAAAATTAACCAGACATTGAAAAAAGTGTCCGGTTTATTTTGTCCATTACAGAGTCAAAAAGTATAAGAAAGCTTTTCCAATAACCAAATATGCCAAACTCTTTTCCACCAGTCGCTTATTATTACATTCCCTGTTTTCCAGCTCCTCGTAATTATATTCCTGGCTGCTGAGATGAGAAATGTGATAAGCTTATGATGTTTCAGACGAGTGTTTTCTTTACAATAAATTGACAATAAGAGAAGGCCCGGTCGTTCATCTTATATCTTTCTTTTAGTTGGGTGTAGAAAAACCAATGCATTTTAGGGTCCAAATATTAATGTTCATCTATGGATTTCAATTCCAATT
Source organism: Phrynosoma blainvillii (assembly GCA_026167975.1). Classification (NCBI taxonomy): domain Eukaryota; kingdom Metazoa; phylum Chordata; class Lepidosauria; order Squamata; family Phrynosomatidae; genus Phrynosoma; species Phrynosoma blainvillii. The sequence goes on along the minus strand of JANUYF010000003.1, from coordinate 322,213,122 downwards.
TGTCTAGCCTTGCTTCATAAAAATGTCATTATATCTCAGCCATTTACTCAGTGAACTCCATCTCGCAATAAAGGTGATATCCATAAAGGTACTTTTCTGTATGTTTTTCTTTTAAATTCATTCCAAACTAATAGTAAAGCTCTTCTTATAATGTGGTGATTGAAATCTTTGTGCACTTTCACATTATCGTAACACACGTACCCATGCCAGCCAAATTGGTTGTTAAAACCTTCCAAATTTAGTAATTTAGAGTTTTCCAAATTTATCCAATCTGATATCCAATTTAACATGTTTGCTATATAATAAAGTTTTAAATCTGGCACACTTCTTCCCCTTTCCTTTTTGGTTTTTGTCAGTGCTTTCCACCTTACTCAAGGTCTTTTACGAGTCCATCTCAATTTCCTTAGCTTTTTATGCCATTCTTGAAAAGGTTTCTCATTGCTTATCATTGGGATACATTGAAAAAGAAAGTTCATTTTGGGTAAGACCATCATTTTGATCGCTTCTTTCCTTCCCGTCAATGTAAGATGCAATTTATTCCAATTTTCCAAATCTCTATTTCTTTCCATTTTTGTTTGTAGTTGTTCTCAAATAATTTGACATTTCTTTTGGTTAGCCTCATACCTAAGTATTTAACTTTATTCTGTATTGAACAAGTTGTAAAATGTATATTTTTTAAAAAGAGAGAGAGAGAAGACCCGGACAGAAGGTTACAGTTTCTTTCATAATAAGAGAGATTTGCATCAGTATTGCATTCCAAAAATCTTTAACTTTGGGACAGTCCAACCACATGTGTTCAAAGGACCCCAAGGTGTCACAGCCTCTCTAACATTTTGAAGATATGCTTTTCTCCAACCTGGACAGTTTCACAGGTGTTAGATACCATTTGTATATTAATTTTAGGGTCCCCTCTTTTGTCAATGCCGATCCTGACTTATACGGGGGGGGGTCCATATGCGTTCTCATGTGGCTTTGGAGATGTCTAATTTCGGTCTGATTCATATGTATTCTTAAAGAAAACAACTTAGGTCTTGTTTTTCATTCAATCCATAAGGGTAAGTATTATGTCATGTGTGTATCCACCAGCATTCCTGTTTGGACAACAAATTCTGGACGTCTTGAAAGAGTGCTGGTTTAATGACTTGAATAACAAAAAAAAAAAAAAAAAAAAAAAAAAAAACTAAACTAAACTAAAAGAGTAAAATTTATGACCTGCTTGATGGAAATTCTCATATAGTGAGATATCTCTTGCTCCTATTCTCAACCGACTACGGTGCTCTATTATTCTAGTTTTCACCTGCCTGGAGCATTTACCTATACAGTCGCCCCTTCGTTTTTGCAGGGAATCCATTCCGAGACACACACACACCATAAAAACAAAAATCCATGCATATTCAAGCCCCATTGGCTTGAGTGGGCACATGCACCATTTTAGCCAATGGAGATCCTCCTCCGTGAGTAATCAAGACTGCGCATTTCAAGTCCACTAAAACGGAGGGGCGAGTGTATATATCAAATAAATGCTTTATTAAGTTATCTTTTTAACAGTGCAATCCTATACACATCTAGTGAGAAGTAGAATCTCATAGAGGTGGAAGAGACTTCAAGGACCATCCAGTCCAACCCCTGCCATGCAGGAACTCTCAATCAAAGCATTCTTAACAGATGGCCATCCAGCCTTTGTTTAAAAACCTCCAAAGAAGGAGACTCCACCAATCTCCAAGGGAGTGTGTTCCATTGTCCAACAGCCCTTACTGTCAGGAAGTTCCTCCTAATGTTGAGCTGGAATCTTGTAGATTGCATCCATTGTTCCAGGTCCTATTCTCTAAGCAGCAGAAAACAAGATTGCTCCATCCTCAATATGACACCCCTTCAAATATTTAAAGAAAACTGTCATATCCCCTCTTAACCGTCTCTTCTCCAGGCTAAACAGACCCAGTTCCCTAAGTCGTTCCTCGTAGGGCATGGTTTCCAGACCCTTCACCATTTTAGTCGCCCTCCTCTGGACACGCTCCAGTTTTTCAACATCCTTTTTGAATTGTGGTGTCCAGAACTGGACACAGAACTGGTCAGGTGAGGCCTGCCCAAAATAGAATAGAGTGGCACTATTACAAAACTGGGTGATAGGTAACAGGTAGGGTGATAAGATGCGGCTTTGTCTGACCCCTTTGCCAATTGGGAACCATTCTGTTTCTCCATGTTCTGTTCTGACATTAGCCTAAATAGTCACACTACTAATCCATAACATCCAAAATCCACAAAACAGTTATACTTTTATTCAGCAAACCAAAATGCACAAAATATATGATGCAAGCTTTCAAAGCTCCACTGGCTTCTTCATGAGGCACAGGTGTTAAAAAAATCGTACAGGGGAAAAAATATATAAAATGATGATGTTGGTCACGGGCCTGCATTTTCTCAAGGTGTTGTTGTGTTGTTCTGTGGAGGGATATCTATGCAAGCAGTACCCTCCTCCTGGCCATGTGGCACTGAGAAGAAAGCATCCCAAAGTCCAGGAGGTAAAATTTGAATCCCATCAGCAATAGAAAAAGGTTAGTTCTTCTGAGATCCAAGATATCTCCATCCTTTGTTAGATCACATCCATCTTTGTTAGGCAGAGAACATTTGGATCTCTCAAGAGATTAAATGCTTTTGCATTAGGAAAATTTCAGGTGCTGCTTTGGTCAAACATGCCAAATGTAGTCCTAATTTTTAAAAAATGTTTTACCACTCAACCATGTGTCTTAAACACAATGGACTGAGCTCTTGCACAGATGTTCTCATGCATATGCTTACTTGGAGAGGGGCTGAACATGGACCGTCGGAGGGTTAAAAGGCATGACCTCTCTGCTATGGCCATCTATGAGTGCTTCCACAAAACCAGATTTGCAAAGACTCTTTCCTACAGCCAGGTCCTAAAGCACTGCTTTTGATTTTGTTTTCTGAAGCAAGCCCCATTGAGTTCAAGAGGATTTTGCTTCACAGCCTGCAGATTAATCAACAAATATGCAACCTGCTCCATATTTCCTCAAGTAATACCTGCTGTATTCAATGGGGCTTACTGCCTAATAAATGTGCTTAGATGGGAGTCTTTAGCACAATATGGTATAAAGTTATTAAATGTGTATTTTGTGCATTATTGTTTTTTTGACTTATAAAAGCTGACTACTACAAGGTCACCCGCTGCGATCAATGAGCTGTACATTTCAGGGGGGAAAAAACTTCTTTATAAGATACATGGTAATTTCTCCTAATGAGTGAGAACCATTGGCTTAGACTCCTTTATTAATTTATCTTTTTAACAGTGCAATCCTGTACACATCTAGTGAGAAGTAGAATCATAGAGTTGGAAGAGACTTCAAGAGCCATCCAGTCCAACTCCCTGCCATGCAGGAACCCACAATCAAAGCACCCCCAATAGATGGCCATCCAGCCTCTGTTTAAAAACCTCCAAAGAAGGAGTCTCTGAGGGAGTGTGTTCGAACATCTCTTACTGTCAGGAAGTTCCTCCTAATGTTGAGGTGGAATCTCTTTTCCTGTAGTTTGCATCCTTTGCTCTGGGTCTTATTCTCTGGAGCAGCAGAAAACAAGCTTACTCCAGCCTCAATATGACACCCCTTCAAATATTCAAAGTAAACCTTCCTTAATTAAATGGGCTTGCTCCCAGAGCCAGCACAGTTGCAGACTGCCAGAAATAGTGCAAATAGAGTCCACTTTAAGGGTTAGGGTTAGTGCTAAGGAGTCATGGGAATTGTTTTTTTCTGAGAGATTGAGCCTTTTCTGTCAGAGAGCTCTGGTGCCACAATAAACTACAGTTCCCATGATTCCCTAACCTTTAAAGTGGATTCAATTTGCACTATTTCTGGCAGTCTGCAAAGGTCTGGGGACCAGGGTTTCAATCCCTGCTTGGCTGTGGAAACCCACTGGATGACCTTGGGCTAGTCACACTCTCTCAGCTCCAGAGGAAGGCAAAGGCAACTCCCTCCCAACAAATCTTGCCAAGAAAGTCCAGTGATAGGTTTGCCTTTGGTCAGAAACCACTTGAAATCCAACAACAACAACTAGGCATAGGATAGAACTGTAGCTAAAGTCACCCAAGCCTGCCTTCCCCAACTTTCTCTACTGCAGCTGTACTCAAGAGTATATCCATGTTAGTCTGGAAAATGAGTATGCAAAGGGATCTTGTTGCACCTTTGAGACTAACAGAAAGAAAGAAGTTAATAGTATGAGTGTCAGCATAGCTGAAGTCTACGAAAGTTCATGCTACCAACTTATTTATTTCAGTGAGTCTCAAAGATGCTACAAGATCCCTTTGCATGGTGCAACTAGACTGAGCTCTCATGCTGTCTAGTTTGCTTATCTTGACATCCCAATTTGGCACCCATCTTGTCTTTCCAGTGACAAGCCAAAGAAATAATCCATAGTTTGTTTCTGGCTGATGACTTTGGCATTCTGTAAGCTACCTTGGGCATGTTGGAAGAAAGGTGGGGTATCAATTGGTTGCTTGGGTTCAGAATTAAATCAATCGTAAAAAGATCTGCTGTCTTATTAAACTCAATATGATGAAACTCATACACTCTCAGATCTGCACCACAGTCTATGCATATGTATATTCAATTTTATTTATTTACGTTACCCGACCAGGTATTTCCGTCTATGCATATGTTTGCACATATTTAATCTGCTGTGATCTATTAGAAAATAAAGTATTATGATTGCACAAACTGAATATGTTTGGTATTTCAACTGTGCTGCCAGTTACTCAGTAATAATTCCTTTGAAACTTCCAGTGGTGTCAGAATAATTTATTAAGGGGAGGAGTTGGAAAGGAAACCCCATCTTGGAAGAAGAGAGAGGGAAATAATTAGGTCCTCAGAAAAATTCAGGGCTGAAGGAATGTCTGGGGCAAAATAGTTCCTTTTGCAATCACCAGATACCTGCAAAATTTAAATACCGAAAGATGTAAATGAATGCAATGGAGCCTCATTTTTTAAATTATTGCAGTGCTGCCTTAACCCATGCAGTGTAGCAATTTAATTGCTTAAATTAGAGCATTGCTCAATGGTGTTTTCCCAATAGGTCTGGCTTACAAAGGATGCCTTAAAATAATGTTACACATATGAATAAAAATATCCTAGGGAGCAAGTATATTGCTATATGTTGAATCAGTAGATTTAGTAGGAGCAGGGGGTGAGGGAAATGTTGTTCATAGTTTATTTGTAACTAATTTGGATTAGTTTTGTTTCTCCATCACTTCAGAGCAAAAATGGCAGCGGTGGCAGCACTCCATCTCCTCCTCCTCCTCCTCCTCCATATCCTGACCCACCTTCGGCTGCCTCAACTGGGGAGCCTGGCCAGAGCACTCCCCAAAGACCAGAGTGCTCCCCAAAGGCAAGAGCTGCTGAGCCCTCCTCCACCTCCTCCTCCTCATCGTCCTCTCTGGCTGAGAGAGTGTGACTTGTCCAGGGTCATCCAGTGGGTTTCCATGGCCGAGCTGGGATAGGCAGAGGAAGTCATGCTCCAAGGACTCTGGCGATGCTCCCGGCTTGCCTTGGCTCTCTCTCCAAGTGTCCTGGAAATCCGGCAACCAAAGCGAGGGAGAGTCCCAAAAGCCTGGTTACCAATCCAAGGAAGCAGCAAGAGAAGAGTCAAACACGGTCCATAAGTCAAGGGTTCCAGAGAGGCAGAGAAATAAAGCAGTCCAAGGTCCAGGGATTCAGAGGTCCAAATGTAGTCAGCAGTCCGAAGGTCAAGGATACTGGGAATCCAAGATAAGCACGAGTCCAGGGTTCAAAGCAAGGAGAGACAGAGACAGAGGCTTTCACCAGGGAGCTCAGATAACCTCTGGCACTGAGGCAGCGCTTCCCTACTTGCTTAAATCCCTGAGCTTCCAGAGCTCAGCTGGGGCTGATCATCTTGATGACCTTGCCGTTTTTCATAAAGCCTCCTCGAGCGCCGGAGGCCCGCCCTTTCGGCTCTACGCTGACTGAAGGTAGGCACGGTCCCGTGATCCTCCTCCATGTCCAATGGCCCTGTTGTCGGGAGGCTTGGTTGTGAAGACTCTGGCAAAGTCACAGCCTCTGCTGGAGGCTCTACCGCTGGAGCTGGGAAAGCAGAGCTGCTACGACCAGGCTGGGGTTCCTCTTCTGCAGACTCAGGACCTGGAGGACATTCTGACTCGTCCTCTGAGTCCTCTGAGTCCTCATCCAGACAGGGCATGACACCAAGGAGGAAAGCCTCTCAACTCCCTCCTTGCCGAGGAAGGGAGGACGGACTGCCCGGCCTGCCAGCCTTGGCTGAGCCCAAAATGGCACCAGAGCATTGGGGCTGGCTGAGAGGAGCCGGCAAGGGCTGGCGCAGCCCCCCGATGCAAGTCCAACCCATTGTTCCCATTTGTTGAACATGGTTTGGATTTGGGTCTTTTCAAAAGAACCGCCCAAAAACTAGTATCAGGAAAGAGCAGTTCTTTTGTGTTTGCCTTGCTTCATCTCGATTGAAACCGAGAACAATAGGATTGGAACCGGTTTCAAGTGGGAACCAAGGTCATATAACCCGATCAGAAATTTGCTTTATATCCTAGTGGGAATGAGCCCTCCGTTTTCTTGGGAGGGACTTTTCTAGATAATGTCAGAGGGCCAATTTCAGTGTTACAGTATTGATGTGTTGTGAAATATTTTGAGTTTTGTGAACCCATTAGATCTAGATTGGTGATGATGGATGTACATTAGTGCTTGGCATCCAAGTCGATTCACAATTAAAGCTCTGAGTTGGACATGCAACAAAACAAACCCATTATTACTTTCAACATAGTACAATTTTACAGTTTCAGATACAAATCTGGCCATGTGAGTTGCCTATCAAAATTCTTGTTTACCATATTTCTCATTAATTATTAGTTATTAATTAGTTTAATTAAAAACCACACTGAAGAGCCAACATTTTTACATTTACTAGCTGGTGGTTTACCCAAAGTCTAATTCTCTTGGATTTTTTTACTCTGTTTCTTCCTTTTTGTTCTTCCTTTAACTATAATGTTTTGTATAATCAAGAATTACAATGTTCAAGTTGTGACATTCAAGCCACTATAAATGCAAATGGCTATAGGGATCTTGGTTTATTTTAATTCATAGTTAGAATATGAAATTAGTTAATTCCAATGTTAAAAGTTTTTTGTTTTGTTTTGTTTTACCAACAAGTAGTAAAAGCAATTTAGAAGGGGGAAAACTTATTTGCGTCTAGATGATCCTCCAGTTTTATATCCCAGACACCTCATAGAGGCACCTTATTTTGAATTTTGACGTTCTTAAGACTGGGAATCTGTAGAAATCAGTAAATTAAAGAAAGGGTTGTGGGAAAGGATTGTAAAGCAAGGAGAAAGGGAAAGCAAAAAAAGGGTGTTTTGGTGGAATGGGTGAAAAATTAAAATTTCCAAAAAAATTCACATAGTTGTTTCTTTCTCTCTCAAGCTCAAGATAGCAAAAGGAGTACCTAAATTCACAGAAAGCATTTTTTTTTTCAGTTTCATTTTGTAATGGTCTTAGTGCAGGCTGAATCATTAGATTCAGATGAGGGATTAGATTAGGGAGCCAGTGTGGTATAGTGGTCTGAGCTTGGACTACAACTCTGGAAACCAGTGTTCAAATCTTGGCTCGGACATGAAACCACTGGGTGACTTTGGGCAAGTCACACTCTCTCAGCCTCAGAGGATGGCAGTGGCAAATCCTTTCTGAAGAAATCTGCTGAGAAAACCCCATGATAGTTCACTTTAGGGTCACCATAAATCAGAAATTACTTGAAGGCACACAACAACAACAAGAATCATCACTAGTTCACTTCCTCCTTTTCTAATTTAAATTTAATGGAACTGTATTTTTTAAGTTTATTAATGACTAAACACACTAACTTCTTTCTGCTAAATTTCCGATATCTGGACAGAAGATATGTGAGATGGTTTTCTTATTTTATCTTCACAACAGTCCTGCAAGATCAGCAAAAAGAGATGATAAGTGGGAGAAAGAGCAGATCGAGATTAGACAGAGCGCTTCATACCTGAGCAAGAATGCCATTCATTGAGTACTCTGTCTACTAAACACTGTACTTGCATTCATAGAGCCCAAGGGCTTCCATGTTTCTGAATGAAGACCAAAGCTATAAGAACTAAAGATCTTATTGCAGACACTTCAGCTAGCCTTAAAGCAATTCCTTATCATCCAAATCATTTCACAAACAAATTGAAGTGTTTGTCTGAGGCTGAAATATCTAACTACAAGATAAAAAAAAGTAAGTGCATAGGCACAATAGGAATCCTGGGAATGCGAACCATAAATAAGCCACAGGTATTTTGTCACTGTCATCTAATCTGGTATTCAGGGGGAAAATGTGAGATTTTTCAGAATGACCTCTAAATAGGTTAGGGCTTGGCATGTTGTTTACTACTGAAAGCCACATTGGAAATGTACAATGAATTAGGCTTTAGTTATTTTATTTTATTTTTAAAAGCATGCTCAGTCCCCAGCTTTTTGACACAGTTTAGGGCAGAGTAATTAGAATTACCAGCCAAAGAACTTTAATGTCTCACCAAACTACAACTCACATGGATTGCATAGGCTACAGACGTTAAAATTGAATTAGAGTTTGTATGTCTCCCTTGTCCAAAATGCTTGGGACCAGAAGTGTTTGGGATTTTGGAGTTTCTCAAACTTTAGATCGAGGCAGGGAACAACAATAATTAACTGACAAACAACATCGGTTAAAAGACATCAGTTAAAACACACATCAGTTTAAAAGGACAAATAAAATGTACAATGTTCGATGTACAAAATTCATCATTTAAAATTCACAGTTTAAAATCTGGATAAGCCTGCTGGAAGAGACTGGTCTTCAATGCTATTCTCTTCCATTAGGTTATTCCACAGTGTAGGGGCAAATGAAGGAAAAGTCCTCTAGCTGATTTATGTTTCATATGCACCTTATACAGATATCCTGAAAGTAATTTTATATACAGTGGTGTCTGCAAGGATTTGGTTCCAGGGCCCCCTGATGGATACCAAAATCCATGGATGTTCAAGTACTATTAAATACAATGGATAATAAAATGGTGTCCCTTACATAAAATGGCAAATTCAAGGTTTGCTATTTAGAATTTACATATATTTTTTGAATATTTTCATGCCATGGATGCTTGAATCTATGAATGAAGAATCTGTGGATATGTAGGGCAAACTGGACAATATTTTAATTTGGTTGTGTACAGCTGTCCCTCCCTTTTTGCGGACTTGGAATCCGCGGTCTTGTTCTTTGCAGGAGTGACAAGCGCCTATTAATATAATGGCAGCGCCCCCCCCCCCATTATTTCCTATGGAACTCAAATATGTGTGAGTCTCCATTTCCGTGAGGAGGGCCGGAACGGGTCCCCTGTGAATTAGTAGGAGCTACTTGTACATTGAAAAATCAGTAAACAATGGTGTAATTATTCCAGCCACCCATGTGGACAATTTTGGATTTTAGAGTATTTCAGAATTCCGAATAAGGGAGACTCAACCTGTCTCATGCTATCATTGTATAAGGGCCCTAAGGGTAGTGCTATGGAGATTACTGACCCAAATACAGTGGTATTTTCCCCCTGTTAACTGAAATATGTTGCTTACTGTCATACCTAGAGTTGCCAGGTGAAATAAGGGACATGACAACCAGCAATGGGATCCTTTCAAACTACACAGTTATTCCACTATGCTTCAGGACTGCTGTCAAAGTTGACTCTGAAAATGAAACAGTCTTTAAAGAAAGAGTTTACTTTTATTAAACAAATGTACATGGAGAACCAATTTAAGAAAAGTAGTACTTTCTATTATACAAAGCATTCTCTCAACAGTGAAGCTTTGGTGTTTATCACACAGAGACCTGTACTTTCATCCCGAAAATGATTAAAGCATCCACATTCTGGAAAAGCATGTAAATACACAAATTATTTTCACATGCAGAGCACAATAACGTGATAAAAGTTAATTACTAATACAAGAAAGTGGATAGAAAGCACATTTGGTTTTCACACAGAGGTGGACAAATCCTGTTGATGGTTTGGAAATAACTTTTTTGCGCATGTGCACAGAAGTATAGTTGCGTCACCAGAAACCAACCAGATAAATAAACAATTTTATTTACACAATTTCCCTAATCTTAACCCTAACCCAACCCTTACTTTCTAAGAAATGGTATCCAACCTAAATAAAAAGAACAAAACGTTACCCAAAAGAAGTAGGAAAACTAGAAAAAAACTCTCTCACTCTTGCTGCGTCCCTGCCTTCCCTCAGCAGCTGTTCCTTTAAGAGCTCTGGCTAATAGGAAAGGCTGCAGGAGGAGAGACATTTGCACAGAGAGAGGTTTGCGAGAGAGAAGAAAGCTTTTCTCTCTGTGTGTCTGTGTGTCCCTGCCTTTGCCTTAGCAGCTGTTCCTTTAAGAGCCCTGGCTGAAGCATAAAAGGCAAAGCAGCGCTAGAAGTAAACTCACCCCAAAGAACCATGAGAAATCTGGCAACAAGTACAAAAATGGGGGGAACCCCACAAATAGCTTTCACACTATAACAATTGCGCAAAAAAAAAAAAAGTACTATCATGAATGAAACAGAAATGAATTCATGATATTTTCCCAAAAAAGCCTATTTGCTGATTCCTGTCACTTTCTTGTTCAGTTCTATGCAGTTTGCGTGCAACGTCATGTGAAAACCATTTGCTCAACTGTGCCTAATATGCTGAATAATCATGGGTTCTTACCTGTTTAAACTTCCAATTTTCCCTGTGTGATAAACTCCTCTGAGAATTTCCCCAAATCCTTTTTGAGTAACTGCATTTATTGAGGAAATAATTATCAGTTTAGCAATGCCCTTTTGACTTTTATTCCATAGCAACAAGCCTTTCTATGTAATCTTTAATTTTAGTCCACTGCATCACAGGCAACTTAACCACAGACTCTTTGCAGGCCTAAATTCAAGGAAAGCATATTGCCTTGCTGAAACTTAGCTGGGGCAAGCCATTGACTGACTGTATAGGTTCCTCTAAAGAGCTGCAAACTTCTTGTCAGCCAAAGCCAGCTACTGTAATCTGCTTATAGTCTGGCCACAACTATTATTTCTAAGCTATTGATTGAAAAAAATATTTTCAACTGCCATAGCAATATCCTGTGGAATCCTGAGATTTATAGTTTGGTGAGATACTAGTGTTCTCTGGCTCAGTATTCTAAATACCCACCCAACTGCAAATTCCAGAATCCAATAGGATGGAATCATGACAGTTATAGTGGAATCACAGAGCTATAATTATGTAGAGTGAAAGGGCCCCTGCTGAAATTCCCTTTCCAACACAACCATTAAGAGCACAGGAGCCCTGTGTTCCTTATTCACCTGGTAACCCAATTCATACCACATGACCCACTCCCAAAAGATGGTCTTCCCATGATTTCTGATGTTTTGCGGGTCTGCTTCATGCATCCTTTCTGTGTTATTGCAGTGATGTAGACTCGAGTCGTCTGACTTGGACTCAAGTTGGACTCAGTTTGCTTCACTGACTTGATTTGGACTTGACAATACATAATGCTCTGACTCAACTGGACATGTGACTTAAATATTTTTAGCAACTGACTTGCTGACATCATTCACTTCAAGAAGCAGGCAAGACCCACCTCCAGAATGTGGGGCACATTTCTCAGAGGGGAACAGCAAATGCATTGGGCAATGGACTTGCAGCGAAAGGATCCTTCTAAAGCCTTTGAAAATGTTTACAGGGCTCCTCTGATGTGCAGTGCAGACAGGCTCCCAAGCAGCCCTCAATCCCACCCTCAGTTGCTTAATGCGCTTGATGTTCCCCTCAAAGAGGCTTATCACATAGCTAAAATAAGTGTTTTAACTGAATTGAATTGAATTTTAAGTCGGGCTGCATCCAGACCCTATCACAAAGATTTTGCTGCCGAAATCGCTGCCCAAATACGGCCCACGTCCATCCCCACTCCCAGGTGTCTTTTTTTTTTTTTTGCAACCAGGGGTTTTCCAGCTTGAAAAATGGCTGCCAGAGTGCTCCTGGAAGCGAGGATGAACCCAGGCTGCATTTAGGCAGTGATTTCAGTGTCAAAATCTTTGTGATAGGGTCTGGATGCAGCCTGATTTAGAATTAAATTTGATTCAGGTTAAAAGCTTTATTAGCCATGCAATAAAGTCCTCAGAAATGCATCCTGCCTCCTTTTATTTTCTGATAAAAGTTGGCTCCCAGGCTTCAGACTCAACTTGAGACTTGACTTGAACGTATCTTAGGTTTATTACTGGTTTATGGCCATGTCCACTTCAGAATGGAGAACAGTTACACTGTCATGAATTGCATCTGTGAGATGAGCTTCTGTGGATTAAACAGGCTGAATGACCATCCTCCATCACCATCATTGTTCACCTTCAGTATTGGCTTGGGTACTGGCTGGCAGTTTGCTTCTGTTATGAATTCAAGGTGATAATGGTAAAATCCAAACCCCTGACTGGCTTGGGATCTCAATACCTGAATGAGTGAATTTCTTTACATAGACCTGTCCAAGTAATAAGATCTGCCAGAGGAGAACTCCTCTGTGTCCCACCATTAGCGACAATACAGTGGGGGAGGACATGGGAGAAGGTCTATTCGGCTCTCATGCACCACCTTCTCCTTGGAAGCCTACGTGACACCAATGTTGATTTATTTTTGGTGCCTCACAAAACTACAAATCCCAGTATTCTGTAGAGTGGAGCCATGGCCATTAAAGTGGTGTCCAACTGCATTATTTCTACAGTGTAGATGTACCCTTGTTCTCTTTTGCTTTTGTTTTGGCATTTTTGAAAGTCCATGCAGCCCCTGGAGGCAGTGGCATCCCTAGGGTTGGTGTCACCTGGTGCTGTCACTCTTGGGGGGGTGGGATTTATGGGGGCAGGACTCCTGGTGCGCAACTTCCAGTGCACTTCTGGAGCGTGCACGTATGGCCGGAGATGCTGCGTGCACCCCCAGAGAGCATCTACCAGGCCCCAGGGAGGGCTGAAGATGCCCTGTGAACTCGTAGGGAGCAGCCGTGGGCCCAGGGAAGGGCTGGAGAAAAGCCACCAGGCCCAGGGAAGGGCTGGAGAAAAGCCACTGGGCTCCTGGGAGGGCTGGAGATGCTTCGCATGCCCCGGGAAAGGGCTGAGGAAAAGCCACCGGGTTCTGTGGAGGGCTGGAGATACCCCGCACACCCCGGGAAAGGGCCAGGGAAAAGCCCCCAGGTCCCCGGGAGGGCTGGATATGCCCCATGTGCCATGGAAGAGCTGGAGAAAAGCCACCAGGCCCCAGGAGGGTCGGGAACTGATGGGGTGTAACCCCCCTTCTGGGGTGTCACCCCCCTTCTGGGGTGTCATCCGGTGCATCCCGCATCCTCACACCCCTGCAATGATGCTACTGCCTGGAGGGTACCCAGGGCAGAAAAGTGCCCCACAGACTTTCTGCAATTGTCTACTTCTACTGTCCTGATTCATCAAAAACCTATACAGGCTGGCCGAGAGGGAACCATCAACTGATAGTGCAGGCAGAGGCAGTAAATTACCAGCAGATAGAAAGTGTCCTAGCCTGTGGGAGCCCATTAGGAGAAAAGCGTTCATCAAAGCAGTCCAAATCAAGGGAGGCAACAAGAATCAAGGTCAACACAGTCCAAAGGTTGAAGAAGCCAGGAAGTCCAAAGTATGAAGTACAGGAGTCTGGAACCAGGTGTCAGGGGACGTTACCACACTGGCCCTAAAGCAGCCTCGTTTCAGCCTCACTTCAGCCTCGTTTCAGACTTTTTTTCCGTGTGTTCTCACGACGTCGCAGCAAACCCCGCCCTTCCCTACCTCGTCTCGGCGTCATTTCAGCCTCGTTTCAGTCTTTTTGACTTCCGAGAATTTTAAGGAATACACCCGAGCGGTCGGCACTATACCGGAATTACGCTGATCTCGGCATAGGTATAAACACGAGATCCTTGTCATTCCGCATTGCCTTGTTTTACGGCCCATGGTTCCTTGCGGTATTCCCCAAGTGGGAGCAGAGGCGGAGGTGCTGGGGCTGCCGGGGGACCAACACCTTCCCCACCAGCACACCTGGAGCTGGAGCGCAGCCGGGAACTTGTGGTAACGTCCATTGCCTTGCCTTGCCTTGCTTTGCCAGCACCAGAGAGGGACCTCCCTCCTGGACCCCTTGCCTTGCCTTGCTTTGCTAGCGCCAGAGAGGGATCTCCCTCCTGGACCCCTTGCCTTGCCTTGCTTTGCCAGCGCCAGAGAGGGATCCCCTCCTGGACCCCTTGCCTTGCCCTTCTTTGCCAGCGCCAGAGAGGGATCTCCCTCCTGGACCCCTTGCCTTGCCTTGCTTTGCCAGCGCCAGAGAGGGATCCCCTCCTGGACCCCTTGCCTTGCCTTGCTTTGCCAGCGCCAGAGAGGGATCCCCTCCTGGACCCCTTGCCTTGCCTTGCTTTGCCAGTGCCAGAGAGGGATCTCCCTCCTGGACCCCTTGCCTTGCCTTGCTTTGCCAGCGCCAGAGAGGGATCCCCTCCTGGACCCCTTGCCTTGCCTTGCTTTGCCAGCGCCAGAGAGGGATCCCCTCCTGGACCCCCAGCACCAGAGAGGGATCTCCCTCCTGGACCCCTTGCCTTGCTTTGCTTTGCCAGCGCCAGAGAGGGATCCCCTCCTGGACCCCTTGCCTTGCCCTTCTTTGCCAGCACCAGAGAGGGACCTCCCTCCTGGACTCCTTGCCTTGCCTTGCTTTGCCAGTGCCAGGGAGGGATCCCCTCCTGGACCCCTTGCCTTGCTTTGCTTTGCCAGCGCCAGAGAGGGATCCCCTCCTGGACCCCTTGCCTTGCCCTGTCTGCGCATGTGCATGAACATCCTTGCCGGATCGAGGTAGGGATCTTTCAACTTGTGTGTGAACAGGAGTTCCGAGCCCCCGGAGCGGAACCATTCCGGAATCTCACATTCCTCACTGATTCCATTCTAGTGTGGCAATGTGTTCCGCTTGCTGGGCACATTCCGGAATGAGCCCAAAATGGTTCCGAAATGATTCCGACCAGCTTTCTCGCCGCTCTCTTACTGCAAGTGTGGTAACGTCCAGGGACAGGAATGCTGGCCAGAAAACAGACAAGTTGCTTCCAGCACTAGCCTGAGGCAGACTCAGCTCTTAAATGGCCTGACACCAGCTGGTCCTAATCGGAGCTTTCCTGTTGCTGCTCGGCCCACAGACTGGCTGAGCGTCTTTGTTGTATCCTTATGTCCCTTCTACTTGACAGTGGACTTAAGATCCCAGCTGTGTCCTCTGCCTCATCAGCAGATGAGTCTTGCCCTTGTCCTGCTGGCTGAGGCTGCTCTGCAACAGGGAGAGATGCAGGCTGTTCCATGTCTGGAAGATTTGCCTGGATTCCTTCTTCAGCCTCCTTATCAGACTCTGCCTCCAGGTCCCAGTCCTGCAGCTCCTGGCCCGTGACACCTACACTGTAATTTGCATGAATAATATATACTGATTCACTGGTTGAATTTGTCCCTTGTGCAAAATCTGCTGATTTATTGGTCCCCAACAGGGCCGGCCCTGCTGTTATACAAAATGAAGGAACCAAAATTGTTGAATTTTTGAGGTGAAGAATCAGCAACTCTACTAGACAATTCCTTCTGTTGGAAGAAAGAGCTGGCCTGTTTTGTACTCTCTTGTGTGTCTTCAAGTCATTTTTGACTTATAGTGACTCTATGATGAACCTATCATGAGGTTTTCTTGGCAAGATTACTTCTTCTTGTACTCTCTTAACTAATCTAAACTCTCCAATCTGCTGCCCTCAAGTGCAGTAGACAACACTGTCCCATGAACACTGCTGAAATAAAATTATACTGTCAGTCCAGTTTGCCAGTCCTTTCTCTCAGTCTCTACAAGCCCAGGAAGAGAAGTGGACTCGGCTTGCATTGAGATCCCTCCCAAACCAACTGAAGTACCACAGAAACAACATCTGATACAAAATGTAGGCCTGCGACTCTAACATCATCACTTTTCTTCTCCTGTATTATTTTTAAAACTTCTTTTGCCTGATGAAGAAGCCAGTGGAGCTTTGAAATCTTGAATTATGTATTTTGTGCATTTTGGTTAGCCAATAAAAGTATCATTCTTTTGTGGATTTTGTTTTTTGTTGTATTCTGCTGCATGACCAATACAGCTACCCTTGAATAAGCTTCCTTTAATTTATCTGGTGTCCTTATCTTACAACTGTTTTGCTTCTTTGTTTCCCAGAGTGTCTTGTCACGGATTTGCTTCTTCATTCTGAACTTTCTTCCCACATCTATAACTGTTTTTAGCTCTCTTAAGGACATTTCCTCCCTTGTTTGAACAGCTCTGCAGCAACCTTGGCTTTGTTTTCCATTTTTATCCCTTTTCTGATTCACTTCTTACAGTGTGTGTTGTGACGCTGAGTGGGATCTCATGACTCATGAAATTCAGGTTTGACCTGCAGCATCCCAGCTGCCGTTCTCCCCATCCACAAACCTAGGCAAAATAATGAGTGGTTAGCAAGAACAAAAGAAAAATAAAACACAGAAAAAGGCTGTTAACTTAATGACAATAGTCGGGAACATTGAAGGCTATCACAGCCGGGCTGCACAGTTTGTCTTTGTACGTGAATATTAACCACTCTGATTGGAAGAAGAGTGCTGGGAACACAAGGGGATTTTCCATCACTTGCTACCTGATCCTTTTACCTGGGATTGTAAGAGAATTAATTGGGCATTTTGCTGCTTGAAGACAAAGACAGGATTGTGCCTACTTTATGCACCACATACACAAGTTAACTGGACCAGCAGCTGAATCTGACTTCCAAACCTACTATGCCTGATGGTGAAGC
The DNA here is from genome assembly GCA_026167975.1 of Phrynosoma blainvillii. Classification (NCBI taxonomy): domain Eukaryota; kingdom Metazoa; phylum Chordata; class Lepidosauria; order Squamata; family Phrynosomatidae; genus Phrynosoma; species Phrynosoma blainvillii. The sequence goes on along the minus strand of JANUYF010000003.1, from coordinate 322,196,244 downwards.
CCTCTAAGCTTAGGGAGCTCAGGAAAGCTGTATTCTGTCCTCCAACAGAAGAGAAAACAGCTGGGAACTGGACTATGCCAAGACAATTTGATACTGAGGCACAGCAACAAATGATGCTCACTCCCCAAATCAAACTACCTAAAGCCAGCGTAACTATTTGGGCACAGGATGCATAGCACAAGAAAGCCAGCCAATTTTGGGGTATATGAGATAAAACATCCCTCTTCTAATCTTTGGCAGTAAAAATGCAATACAGTGGTCCCTCCACATTTGTTGGGGTTAGGGGTGAAGGACCCCTTGAGTGTGGAAAAACCACAAATAAAAAACACTGCTATTTTTACCTGAAAGAATACCTCTCTAGGAATCTCCAGGTCCTCCAGTGCAACTCTATGGTCAACATCTGCCAGAGGTTGATCATAGAATCATGCTGGAGGACCTACAAATGCCTAGAGAAGTGTTTTATATAGAAACTTCTAGGTTCTCCAGCAAAACTCTGTGGTCAACTTCTGACAGAGTTGTGTCAGAGGACCCTAGAGATTCCTAAGAGAGAACATGCTAATCAAACCCGCCAATAATCAAATTTGCAAAAGTCAAAGCCACAAATGTGGAGGGCCAACTGTAGTAACACATCAATTAACTAAAACAATGCTCTCTTGCCTTAATGTTCTCTGTGGATGATGTTGGGACCATATTATATGCGTGATGCCATTTGAAAGACAAAAGTAGTTCCCAGTTAGACATTCTGTTCTGCACACATCTGGAGGCAGGATGGCAGGGAGAAATAGATATGTTTCTATGTGTGTCACACAACAGAAAGCAACAGCCTATAATTTGCTTACTAATTAAAATGTTTCAGTGACTTTATTCTGTGCAGTGTCAAAGAAAGAAAGAGAAAGAAAGGAAGGAAGGAAGGAAGGAAGGAAGGAAGGAAGGGGGTGGGGAGAGAATGGAAAGGACAATAGACACTCTGCCTTGAATAACCAAAAGCTAAAGCACCTCAGTTAAGTTTTTATTAGGCTTCTGCTGCCAAAATGGAAAAGATATTCTAGTTAAAATGATGCCTAAACCACATGGCTCATCTGGAAATATAGGAACAGCATGTTCCAGCTATCCCAATATATATATATATATATATATATATATATACACACACACCCACGTGTCCGGGAAAACAAGCAATATTTAAAAAGAAACAGAGAAGTTAAAATATACTTATGTATTTGTGACCTTTCCATGTCATTGAAATGTTTTCATGTCAGTGTTTGCCAGATCTCCTTCTTTGCTCTCCTTCATCTGCAGATTAAGACCTTTTTATTCCAGCAGGCTTTTGAGAACATATTGTTTTACAAGGATATTTTTAAAGTGCTGTATTACTTTTATTATTTGCTTTTAAATAAGTGTTTTATATGGTTTTAATTCTATGGACCATTTAGTACTTTTTAAGCCATAACTTTTTAGCTACATTTATTTTTACCTGTAATTATTTTGCTTTTGGAAACCAGCTTGAATCCCAGGTTTGGAGTATAAATAGAGCAATAGAACAGAATTCCTTTCAAAAGATCAGAGCAGTGTACAGTGTATGCCACTTGTCTTTATAACAACCCCATGAGGTAGGCTTTAATGAGAAAAAGAAACAATGACCATCTGGTGAATGTCATGTTTTTTTGGAAATTCCCACCTAGTTCTCCCTCATGAGGGTCAACACAAGTCTCATGTTCTTTTATTACACTATACAGTCAGATTTCCACATTCACAGTGGTTAGAGAGACAGCACCTCCACGAAACTTGGAAAACCGTAAATCTCTCTTGACCTCTCAAAACTTAGATCGGTATCTATCCCTGTCTCTATGGACTAAGGAACCCAGGTGAAGTGCCACTTTCATCCTGTCATCACAGGGTATGCTGGGCCTTACAGTCCCAGATATGATCAGAGAGGAGAAAAGTGGCTACAGTTGGGTGGCCAGTGCAAGGTGAGGCTCCAGAGGTGGAAGGGGAAGCAGGGATATTCGGTGTTAGTTTATGCATTTATGACTTACTAAACCTTTTTACTTTTCTTTACACTTGTCTATGTGCATTGTCTGCAACTTTCCGCAATATGCCACAATACTCTCCCCAAAATTCCCATTTAATTATTGATGTCAAACTTGTAAATAACTGAAATCTGCAAAAGTTAAGTTATGAAAGATGAAGTTTTATTGTACTTTCTTTAGCATTAACCAAGGCATGTACCAGGACACGTGTGGAAGTGATTGTAGTCTCCACTGCAAAAAGCTCACAGGAAAGAGGTCTTATCCAGGAGCAAGGTAAAAGATCAATAGTGAGTAGAAAGATGAACCAATTGGTATTTTTCAGAGCTTAGAAATGTTATTTTTTTGGACTGTAATTTTGGGAATCATGACCATGCTGGCTGGAAAATTCTGGTAGTTATAATCCAAAATGCTGAACTTTCTACGTACTGGCATTTTTCAGGGCATAGCAATACATTATTTATAATTTTTAAAACAAGACCACATTAGGATTTAAAGAAAGAAAAATAAAAGGTTTTGTTGTTAACTGCCCTAGGAGCTTATCGCTCACCAAATTAAGCCGGTTTACCTCTTCTGGCTCCAATCCTGGATCCAGGATACCCCCAGATGTTATCAAACATAAATCGCTGCTAATTTAGCCGCGATGCCACCAGCTGAATCCATCCCAGGTTGAAGCTTTGCTGAGCCGGCCAATCTTTGAAGTCGGAAGCTCCCCGACTTTGAAAAAGTACTGGCTGAGTGAGGTTTCGACCCGGGATGGATTCGACTGGTGGCATCGCAGCTAAATTGGTGGCAATTTATGTTTGATAACATCCAGGGGTATCCTGGATCAAGGATTGAAGCCAGAAGAAGTAAGCCTGCTTAATTTGGTGAGCGATAAGCTTCCTGGAGTCAGCCCTGACTCATGGCAACCCTGTGGATGAGACATCTCCAAGACCCTGTCCTCCATTCCTCAGCTTAGGTTCTGAAAATTCAGGCCCATGACCTGCTTGGTTGAATCTAGCCATCTGGCATGTTGTCTTTTCAAATTGGCTTACCTCTCCCAGCTTAAAATTTAATTCGGGCGGCATCCTGACATTATTGTAGTGATTTTGCCACCAAATCTGCCACTCAGGTTGATCCTGAGTCCATCCTTACTCCCAGAGGCGCTCAGTGCACCTCTTTTCGAAGCCAAGAGTTTTCCGGCTTATGAAAATGGCCACTGGAGCACTCCTGGGATCAGAGATGGACCTGGGATAGACCCGGGCAGCAGATGCAAAATCACTGCCATAATATCAGGATGCCTCCCGAATTAAATTTTAAGTCAGGAGAGTTAAGCTGATTTGAAAAGCCATGCAATAATCGTATTTTGCAGTACTAATTGTTTTTAAATCTTGAATTAGTTTAATTTAGTTTTAAGGGGTGGGAGGGGGAGAGAGTGGGTTGATGGTATGTTTTAACTATTGTTTGTTTTAATAATGCTGTACCCCACCATGGTTGCTGAGCAGAGGGGCGGGTTAAAAATAAAACTTATTATTATTATTATTATTATTATTATTATTATTATAGAACAGGGACAGGCAACCTTTTTGAGACCTGGGCTGATCTCCCGTCGCCCAGGTCTCGGCTGGGCCGAGGGGGGGGGAATGGCGGTGCGCTGCTGTAGCGCGCATGCTGCAGGCGCCATTTTGGAAGTCCAAATCACGGCCGCGACGCATTTGCGCATGCGCAAGAGTACTGCGCATGCGCAAACGTGTCGCGACCTCCATTTTGACTTCCAAAATGGCGGATGCAGCAAGCGCGGCTGAAAACGCGCCCCGATAGTGGCGAGTGGTGGTGCGCGGCAGTGTGCGGCGGCGGCGGCAACCTACGGCCTGGGCTGGTAAGTCCGGGGCCCGGGGCCTTAACCAGCCCCTGGGCCGTAGGTTGCCGGTCCCTGCTATAGAATCATAGAATTTGAAGAGACACTATCATATTCCAATCTTCTGTTCTCCAAGTTAAATACAGTCACCCCTCCTTTTTCACAGGCTTGTGATGAAGTCTGTGGTTTTACATATTCACGGAGGGGCGACCTCCGTGAAAATCAATGGGGCATGCTCCTATGGGGCTTGAATATTGCCGACTCTCCATTTTTGTGTGTGTCCGACTGTATACCCAGCTTCCTCAGCCATTCCAGATAAGAAAAACAACCCTCATACTCTGTGTGTTTTATTTATTTCATTGGGATTTTTCTTCCACCAACAAAGAAATTTCCAAACTGTTCAGAGAAGCAAAGTGTCACAGCTCTGTCGCAACAGAAACTCCTGGCAAAGAAGCAGGAGGGTTGTGCCTTTATGAGACAGGATGCAGGCTGAATGACCTCCATTCCTGAAGAGGGTGGTCCACAAAGGTTGCGGCTGTACTTAACAGAATTGGTAATGTGAAAGGAAGCTGGCTCAAAGCTCCCTTTCATAACTCTTGGTCTTGGAATGAACGCCAAGTGTTAGTCACTTACTGATTTCAGTGAAAACATCCAAGTTTGTAAGAAAAATTATCTAACCAAATATTTACAATAGAATTATTGTACTCATGCATTTTTAGACAAAGGAGAGTACGGCTTCTAATTACTACTTTTCCAGAATTAATGGATGCTTAGATTAATGGAATTGATGATGTGATTGTTTTCTTTGTGGAAATGTCACCACAAGGCGAGAAGGTCCCAAAGTTCTTCCTTGGCCGCTTCCGTTCTAAATAAATACACTTCTTGTGATGAAACAGAAATATAACTATGAACAGACACTGTATACTTTTCAGTGGGTGGGATTCACAACTGCATCCCTATTTTGCCAGGCTAGGGTACATATATAAGAAAATCAGTAATAGAAAGTAAGGCATGGGTTTCTAAAGGCCTAAGCAGACTGCCAGAAATAGTGCACATTAAATTGAGGCACTGCCCTGGCTCAGTGCTAGGGAATCATGGGAACTGTATTTTTTTCTGGGACATTGAGCCTTCTCTGTGAGAGAGCTCTGCTGCCACAAGAAATTACAGTTCCCATGATTCCCTAGCACTGAGCCAGGGCAGTGCCTCAATTTAATGTGCACTATTTCTGGCAGTCTGCTTAGGCCCTAAGTCTGTAGCCAGAATAGCTGCTAAATTGATAATTTTTAGGGCCCTACCTGCCAAAATCCAGCACTATAAACTTAGTTCTCTCTCTTATAGGGAACATCTCCTGCACGATTTGTTGCATGATCCTGTTTCCAGATTGGTAACAAGGTTTAGAAAAAATAAATTGAAATTTTATCAGTTCTTGCTAATCTTTTTATCATTTCCAAGAACAATGTAAAATTTGTTAATTTAATTGTAACACCCCCCTCCCATTTTCTTTTAGTAATAATGTAGTAGTAAATGTATTGCTTGTATTTATAAGCCACTGCAAAACATAACATAAATGCCAAGGCACAAACAGTTGGTAAAATGGATATATAGTAAGTACAATAAAATAAATATTTTCAGATGACTGCAGTCCACAGTACCCAAAATACTATAATCTGAAAGACGATTTTGAGTAATCTAGAAGGGTTAACAGGTGTTGGTAATGCATCATGTTGAAATAATTTGAAGTATTTCATGTTATTTAAAGCACTTAGCCCAACACAGATGTGTGTGTCACATCGTGAATGCTTTCCCCTCCCAAATTCTCTTCACTCTTTCTTGTTTCAAGGGCAAAAATGGGCTTCACCATTGTTAATATTCTTCAATAAGAGTAACAAAATTTCCTGATTTAAAATATCTGGAAGAATTATATAATGGGTAGGTTTTACCAGGCTTGGAATTATTGTCATCAGAAGGGGTTGTTGTTGCTGTTGTGTGCCTTCAAGTCGTTTCCAAGTTATGGTGACCCTAAGGTGAATCTATCATGGGGTCTTCTTGGCAAAATTTGTTTGGGGGGGGGTTGCCATTGCCTTCCCCTGAGGCTGAGACAGTGTGACTTGCCCATTGGGTTTAATGGCTGAGTCAGGATTTGAACGCTGATTTCCAGAGTCATAGTCCTTTATCCACTTCCACTCTATCATATGTGTATGGCTTGGCATGTTTTGGGTATAAAACTTGATTCTGTGAACACACACTTTTTAGGACGCAGGGTATTTCTACATAAATCGATACCCTTAAATCTTCATGTATATTTAACAGTTTGTTTATCTTCATGCACTGTGATTAATGCACTTCTGAATCCTAGCAAATAGGGAAGTCCACATTTTTGAGGAAATCCCTCCTATTTGTGCAAGCAAATCAAGCTAGTTGCAGGCACACAAGAAAATAAGAAAGTAAAACTAGCTGGAGGAGGAGATGAAGATGAGGATGAGGATGAGGATGAAGATGAGGATGAGGATGAGGATGAGGATGAGGATGAGGATGATGATGATGATGATGATGATGGGTGAGGCCAAGAAGTAGGATCAATGGGATACCCCCATATCCACATTGCAGAATTATAGCAGTTTGCTCCCACTTTAATTGCCATGGCTGCATCCTATAGAATTCTGGGATTTGCAGTTTTCTTGGGCACTTAAAATTTTCTACTCCATTCCCTGGAACTACAGCATTACAGCTCCCTGAAAGAGAATTCTAACTCCCATAACTATAAATGATGGGATTTCATAGGATGGAACCATGGGCTTTTAAAATAGTGTTCAACTGCTACAATAATGTGGTGAGGGTCAGTGGCGTCACAAGGGTTGGTGTCACTCAATAAATAATAATAATAATAATAATAATAATAATAATAATTTTTATAAATGCGATAACTCATGGTGTCATACACCCCATTGACCTCCTCCCATTCCACACCATCCAGAATCCATAGAAATGTTTTTTATACTAATGTTAACTCATAAAATCATAATTCCTCCATATCACTGAATGTCATGATAACAGTTGTGACATAAACAACTAGCAAAATTAAAATTATATCTTTAAATTACAATATGATATGTACAGCCTCAGTGCATTTACATGTACATAGTTTCATGAGGTTGAAGTGAAAATCTGGTAAAAGGTGATGTTTTTAAAAAATTTAAAAGAATAAAATATTTTCAATTTTTTAAAAATTAATTTAAAAAAAAACACTCTGGGGCCTCAGCTTTTTCCTTCCACTGAGCTTTACCCCACTCACACCATCTCTTCAGCATTTTAACAAGACACAGGCAAATGCCACAACCTGTTTCTGCCCAAAAGCAGCTGTTTGAGGAAAAGTGGTGTCACTCCACTTAGGGTGTCACCCAGTAAGGTCCGCACCTCCCAGTGATGCCAATGGTAAGGGTACACCCTTGACGTAATTTTACCAGTTTGGACATTTCTTCACTAAAGAGGTTATCACACAGGGGGAAACTGGAAGTATAAACGGTGATTAACCCATAATTACACGAATGGTTTTCACACACAAAGTGCTGTTATCCCGTGACGAATCTGTGATTAACCCACACTTGTGTGCAAATGTACAAATGGTTTTTACATGATGTTGAGATGAAACGTGACTAAAGTGCCATTATCCCGTGAAGAACCAGGCAAGAAACAACCGTAACTCATTCAAGGAATTTTTCAGTGAATGATTTTTTTGCTATTTCTTGCCTGGTTATTCCCTAGTTCTTCACAGGATAATGGCACTTGTGTTAATGTTGTTTTAAGCATGTTTTAATATCAATTGAGCATTCTTCACTGGTTAATGTTAAACTCCCAATCACCCGTATGATAAACTCCTAAGTTTACAAAGCCCCATTGCAGCTTTTCTACCTGCTCAGTTCCATGCTAAATTATTATTATTATTAAAGGTGTTTGAAGAGGAGTGGGATAAAAAAAAATAAAAAATTATTATTACATTTTTTTCTGTCTGCAAAGCATTGCTCAGTTTCGTTTAACATAGTGAAAGTTTTAATGACTTTAAATGCCTGCTTCCCTATTATCCTGATAGCATCCCCCCATAGAGCAGAAGTTTCTTCTTATTACTGTGCCCTCGCCTCTGGCTAAAGCCTTTCCTCATAATGTTGTTCCAACTCTTTAATCAATTTATCTACCCCTTTCTGTAGCATTTTCTGCTTTCTGATATTCTCTTTGAAGTGAGGCAACCAGACCTGAACCATGTACTGCAAAAAAAGTCACACGATGAACATACTGAGAAGTACTTCAATGCTGTCATTTTTATTTTCAACACCATTTACCATCCCCTACTAGGAATTTGCCGTTTATTACTGTCATCATATACTTTTGAGTTGACAAGCTGTACGCCACAACCCAAAGATGTGTTTCCTGGTAATCAAGAGATGATTTGTGATCCCATCATTGTCTGTGAAGTTGAGTTGTTTTGTTCTTTGACCCAAGTTTACATAGCATTACATTGACACTCATCTTTATTCTGCCATTTTGTTGCCTGTTCATTCTTCTTTGTCTTCTTGGCTATTTACTTGAACAGGAGCTGTGATGATCCCTGTGCCATGCTTGGCTAATCCAAATAGGATCCATGTCATATTTTCATTTAAAGCCAATACCTGAAAAATGTGAAATATACAATAGACTCTTGGTATCCACTGGGGTTTGATTCTAGGACCCGCTGTGGATACCAAAATCCATGGATTCTCAAATCCCGTTAGATACAAAGGCATAGTAAAATGGTTTCCATTATATAAAATCTCAAAATCAAGGTTTGCTTCTAGGAATTTAGAATATTTTGGAATATTTTCAAGCCGTGAATGATTGAATCCATGGATAAAGAATCTGTGGATATGGAGGGCTGACTGTACTGCCAAAGAAGAGTAGACTTAAAAATCTCATTATCAATTAAAGTAACAGTTAAACAACCTGAAACAAATGTTAGAAATAATATATAATATTTCAAAGAGGACTCAAATATCAGCCTGTAAAGAAAACAAGTGAACAACAACAAATAACCACAGAAATGCAGGCCTGAATAAAATCCCAACAATTCATAATATAGACTATAAATAATAAATAATAAAATATATTTGTATTCCGCCTCTCTGTGTAGCACAACCAGGGCGGCTTACACACCAAAACATACAATCCCATCTCCCAACAGCCCATCCCCCCAAAAAACAATTAAACAGTCATAGTTTAAAACATACTTTAAAATAACAAATAAACAACAAGTAATGAATAAATTAAAATAACTTTAACAGAAGTCAGGGGTGTAACAAGCAGAACATTTTTCGGTGGCTGGCTGTCTACTCAGGAAAGGCCTGCCGGAAGAGATCCATCTTAACAGCTTTTAAAAGCTGTTTAAGGAGGTAATGTGACGGATCTCATCTGGCAGGCCGTTCCATAATCTGGGAACAATAGCCAAAAAGGTCCTCTGGGCAGTTGCCGATAATCTAGTTTTTATAGGTAGCAATAAATTCTTCCCAGAGGACCTTAGTGCATGGGGGGATTATATGGAAGGAGACGGTCCTGAAGATAGGTTGGACCCAAGCCATTTAGAGCTTTAAAGGTGATGACCAACACCTTGTACTGCGCCCAGAAACTGATAGGCAGCCAGGTCTTAAGATTGGTGTTATATGGTCTCTTCTAGTTTTACCTGAGACCAGCCTGGCTGCCATGTTCTGTACCAATTGAAGTTTCCAAACTAGGCACAAGGGTAACCCCATATAGAGGACATTACAGAAATCTAGCCAAGAGGTTACCAGTGCATGTACCACGGTTTCAAGGTCCCTAACTTCCAGGAAAGGGCGCAGCTGGCATATCAGTTGAAGCTGATAACAGGCGCTCCTAACCATCTCATTTACCTGATTAATTATCTGAAGCAATGGATCCAGGAGCACCCCCAGACTGCAAACACACTCCTTCACAGTGTATCCCAATACCTAGTTTCAGGGCCTCTACTGTGAGTATCTCCATTTTATCTGGATTTACTCTCAATCTGTGTTTCCTCATCCAGTCCATTACTGCCTTAAGACAGTCACTGAGGGAGAGATGCCATATGAAGCCGAAGCTGAAGACCGAGACATGGAGAAATATATCTGGGTGTCATCAGCGTACTGATAACACCCCGCCCCATGTCTCCAGATGATCTCTCCCAGAGGCTTCATATCTGTGTTAAATAGCATCGAGGACAGGATGGCGCCCTGAGGGATGCCACAATTAAGCTCCATTTTTGCTGAGCAACTGTCCCTGAGCATCACCCTCTGGAATCTGCCCGAGAGAAAGAACGGAACCATTGCAATGCAATGCCTCCGATTCCTAATTCTCTCAGGCGTCCCAAGAGGATGTCATGGTCTATCGTGTCAAAGGCCGCCGAGAGGTCCAGTAGCACCAACAGGGTCACACTACCCCTGTTGATGCCCAAACAAAGGTCATCAGCCAAGGAAACCATGGCAGTCTACACTCCATATCCTGTTGTGAAGCCAGTTTGAAATAGATCCAGATAATCGGTTTCCTCCAAGACAGCTTGGAATTGAAGAGCAACAGCCCTTTTGATCACCTTGCTCAGAAAAGGTAGTAAAGAACCTGACCTATAGCTGTTCATGTCTGGAGGGTCAAGTAAAGGTCTTTTCAGAAGCGGCCTGACCGTCGCTTCCTTCAAGCAAGATGGAACAGGACCTTTCCTAAGGTATGCATTGATCCTCAAGGCATCTCCCCATGGACAGCCAGCCATGAAGGGCAAGGGTCAAGAGGGCAAGTTGCCTTCCTCCCTCTATCAAGGAGCTTGTCCACATCATTGGTACTCACCGACTGGAACTGATCCAGTATAATCTCATAAGCAGAGTTGCTGGATACCTTACCTATCGATTCTGCTATAACACCGGTGTCCAAATCTGATAACACCATGATTCTTGTGTTTGAAACCCTTCCCTCTTGGTATTTGTTAAAAATGAAAATATTCTCTCTCACACACAAACACACCACTGTCTATAGCAGACAACAAAGTCAGTTTTGCCTCTGCCTGTAGCAGAAATGTTATGCATTCGAGTCAAGATTTGATTTCATTTTTTAGCTGTTGCTTCCTCCCTTACGTCAAATGCTTTGGCTGGACACTTGTTCAACAATACACCTGTAACCTGTTTTGGATGAGTATATATGCTGCTTTGACTGCCTCCTTGTCTCTTTTCTCTTGTTAAATCTTCCAGACAAAGCTCCTCCGTCCAAGTGCCTTTTCCTTTTCTCTCCCCCATTCCTTTGTGCTTCCAACATTTTAAAGGAAGTTGATCAAACTGAGCGTTCTTATAAATCTGAATTTGGCTGCCAAGAATGCAAGTGATTCATTCCCTAAGAGAAATTATTATTTCTGTATTATTCTGTATTATTATTATTATTATTATTATTATTATTATTATTAATTAAATTTCCTTTGTCCTTCCCCTGACTCTCTCCTTTCAACATTTACTATTAGAAACAATCCAACCTCGTCGTCCCCAATTGATTTTACTATGAACAGAGTACATTCTTAATTGCATAACAAATAAGATTCCTGAAATACTTTCTAAGACCTATTCTTAGAAGAAAGAAGTCACTGGAGGACTCCGCACTGATGAGATATATATTACAACCTTGTGAAATAAAATGATATACTTTCAGCTCCGATGTCTCTGACTACCTGCCAAAAAGAAGAGAATTGCCCTATATAATAAATCTTTGAGGGTACCCAAAGCTAGCTAAGGTCTGTTGGGTGTAGTGAAATAGGTTCTCAGCAAGCAGGAGAGGCAGACCACCTTTGGCACAGCACATATGATGCTAAACATTCTCCCCATCACAACAGTTTTATGCTATCTGGCTTTATTTTAATGTTTGTATAGTGTGTAGTGGTTTGAGTGTTGGACTCTGGAGACCAGGGTTCGATTCCCAGCTCAGCCATGAAACCCATGTCTGAAGACACTTGCGGATAGGGTTGCCAGGTTTCCAAAATATCAAAAAGAGACCATCAACATTCTTGATGTGCAGAGTCAGGAATGTGCTATTGACATGTGGGCTGTCTGCTTAAATACCAAATGAAAGTACAGGACTCCCTTATCCAAAATACTTGGGACCAGAAGTGTTTGGGATTTCAATTTTTTTTATTTTTTATTTTTTGGATTTTACCATACCTGTATTTGCATATACGTACGTGATGAGGCAGAATGGCGTAGTGGTTTGAGTGTTGGACTATGACTCTGGAGACTAGAGTTCAAATCCCAGCTTGGCCATGAAACCCAATGGGTGACCTTGGGCAACTAACAGGCTCTCAGCCTCAGGGAAAGGCAATGGCAAACATCTTCTGAACAAGTCTTGCCAAGAAAACCCCATGATATGGCCTTAAGGTCACCGTAAGTCAGAAACAACTTGTAGGCACACAACAACAACATCACAGTGAGGGCAACCCAACCCTCCATCCAGAATTTGGCTGTTGCTGATCATGGAAGTTGTGGTCCAACACAAACTGGCCTCATATTCCTCACCCTGTTATGTACACCCTGTTTTAGGCAATAAATGGCAACAGAAGAGGTTTTTTCCCCCTTGAGTATTGGACCTGCTGATGAAACGACAGTGGGCCCTTAGTATTCAATGGGGTTTGATTCCTTTGGACCCCTGTGGATTCCAAAATCTGTGGATGCTCAGGTGCCATTAAATATAATGTCACAGCAAAATTGTGTCCCTTATATAAAATGGCAAAAACAAGGTTTGCTTAAATATAAATATAAATTTATATACTTTTAAAGCATTTTTAAGACGTGGATGATGGAATTTATGGGTAAAAAAATTCGTGGACATGGAGGGCTGACTGTACTGTAGTTTGTTTGCAGTTTGATTTTAAGCATGAAAATATACTCGAGTGCCATCTAGCTAAACCTCAGGGTATTTCAGATAATCAACAATGGCTAGTATGAAATCAATCTCTCTGTGCTGACCTTTAAAATCGTACAAGGTTTGCATCCAGACTATCACCCGATATGCGCCTGGGCATGCTCTAAGACAGGGGTAGGCAACCTACGGCCCGGGGGCCGCATCCGGCCCCCTGAAGCCTTTGGATCGGCTCCAGGCTGGTCCTGCCGCAGCCCCTCCCACCGCGCAGCCACCATTTTGTTTTCCAAAATGGCAGCCGTGACTCGTTTGTGCATGCGCAGTACTCCAACAACAGTACTGGAGTATTCGGAAAACAAAATGGTGGCCGCGACACGCGCTGCAGCGGTGCGGTGGCAGCGCACGTGGCGGCAGGGGTTGGCAGTGGTGGCGGCAGGGGTCGGCAGGTTGGCGTGCGTGAGTGCGCGCGCTGCCATTTCCTCCCCTTCGGCCTGCGGAAGACCTGGAGGCCAGCGGACCAGCCCCAGGTAAGAAAAACTTGCCGACCCCTGCCCTAAAGGCACTAAATCCCATCTGATCTTGGATGCTAAGCAGGGTCAGACCTGGATAGTACCTGGATGGGAGGCCACCAATGTAGGCCAACGCTCATACCACTACACCACCCTGACTCTTGTTGCATCCGAACTGCAGAAATAATCCAGTTTGAGACCACCTTAACTGCCCTGGCTTAATGCTAGGGAATCCTGGGAACTGTAGTTTATTGTGTCACCCGAGCTCTCTGACAGAGAGCTAAATATCTCACAAAACTACATTTCCCAGAATTCCCTAGCATTGAGCCAGGGCAGTTAAAGCCGTCTCAAACTGGATTATTTCTGTAGTGTAGATGCAGCTCTAGAGGTGGGTTGGGGCCATCTGTTTTGTCTCCAAAGTCAGGGTGACTAGACTTCCTCCTTTTCCAGGACATGTCCTCCATTTCAACATTCTGTCCAGGAGGAATTCCAAAATGTCCTCCATTTTGAACAGGGCTAAGAAGCATGAATTTACATGTATGGCTGCATCCACACTGTAGAAATAAGCCAGTTTAAAGTCATCTCTTTAACTGCCAGGGCTCATTGCTAGGGAATTCTGGGAATATTTTATTTTATTTAACACAGTTTTACAAGCTTAGGTAATCATTTCTGAATTCTGGGAATTATAGTTTGTCGTTGTGGCACCAAAGCTCTTTCTGACAAAGAAGGCTGGATGTCTCACAAAAAACTAGTTCCTAGAATTCCATAGCATTGAACCATGGCAATTAAAATGGTGTCAAAACACATAGGTGTTTTTGGTTTTTTTTTACAATTTTCTTCAAAGGAGGATGGCTTTGACTATTATTTGAAGCTGAGAGAGTGTGACTTGACCCAGGGTCACCCAGTGGGTTTTCCATGGCTCCGCTGGGATTCGAACCTTGGTCTCCAGAGTCACAGCCAAACGCTGAAACTAGTGCGCCACATTGCCTCAGTCCTCTCTTAAAGTGCTGCTATTCAATTTGGACAGCTCTGGCTGCCTCCTGTTGCATTCTGGGATTTGCAGTTCAGGGAGGGGGCATTTAGAATCCTCAGCCAGGGAGCTGTTAAGTCTCACTAAACTGCAAATCCCAGAATGCAACAGGAGGCAGCCGGAGCAGTTAAAAGTTGAAGAGCAGGACTATAAGAGCGTAGTGCTGTAATCTCGGAAAGTAGTCTCGCGAGAGTTCGCGTGTTGGCGGATGGAAGGGGAAGCCGCTCTTCTCAGTTAATGCGAAGGCCGCCATCTTGTCGCGGCGGAGCACCGTCGGGAGGGAGCTCTCTCAGTTCCAGGCTTTCTGTCCGTTTGTGAGGTAGGAGAGCGGTGGATTCAGCGGGATTAAGACGCAGGTTCGGCTCTGGAGGCCCTTTTCCTTTTCTGAGGCGTTGGGGTTCTTTTCTTAGCCTTGGTTCGTGAAGCTTTTCCTCCCAAAGAGTTCGTTGGAGGCGGCAAGATGGCGGTGGAGTCGCGCGTTACTCAGGAGGAGATCAAGAAGGAACCCGAAAAGCCCATCGACCGCGAGAAGGTAGGCAGGGAAGAGCCAGGAGTCACACCTCTCCAGTGTTTGTCTGCCTCCAAGCTATATTTGACTTCTGGCGACCCTATCATGGAGTTTCTCAGCCAGATTTCTTCAGAGTGGGTTTGCCATTGCCTTCCCCTGAGGCTGAGAGAGTGTGACTCGCCCAGGGTCACCCAGTGGGCTTCATGGCCAAGATGGGATTGGAACCCTAGTCTCCAGAGTCGCAGTCCAACCCTCAAACCACTAGGCCACATTGGCTCCTATAGTCCTAAAATGTGGGTACCAACAGCAACAACACCAGTATATTTATTATTCAATAAGCAGTATATTTATTATTATTATTATTATTATTTATTTATATAGTGCTGTAGATTTACACAGTGCTGTACATACAGTCAATAAAATAGATAAAAATAGATAAAAAAGCCTGCTGATGGCATATATTCTACAAAATAATAAAATACATATTAATACAAAGAAAGCACAAATTAAAAACATCAGATAATCATTATTATATGTATACACACACACACATATATACATACATACATACACATACATAAACAGTATATTTACATGCACCTGAGGAAGTAGACTGAAGTCTATGAAAGCTCATGCTCCCAATTTCTTTCTTTCAGTGAGTCTCAAAGGTACTACAAGATCTCTACATACTGATTCTAGAGACAAAGGGCCTTTGCAGACTGCCAGAAATAGTGCAAATTGAGGCCACTTTAAATTGAGGCACTGACCTGGTTCAGTGCTAGGGAATCATGGGAATTGTATTTTTTTCTGAGACATTGAGCTTTCTCTGTCAGAGAGCTCTGGTGCCACAATAAATTACAGTTCCCATAATTCCCTAGCACTGAGCCAGGGCAGTGCCTCAATTTAAAGTGGACTCAATTTGCACTATTTCTGGCAGTCTACAAAGGCCCTCAGTGCTAGGGAATCATGGGAACTGTAGTTTATTGTGGCACCAGACAGAGATGGCTCAATGTTTCAGAAAAAAATACAATTCCCATGATTCCTTAGCACTGAGCCAGGACAGTTAAAGTGGCCTCAATTTGCACTATTTCTGGCAGTCTGCAGAGGCCCTAACACAGCTATATCTTTGAATTCTTTCTTTCAGTTAGTCTCAAAGGTGCTACAAGATCTGTCAACATACTGATTCTACAGACTAACACGGCCATATCTTTGAATTCTAGTATATTTACATGCTACTGAGAGCCCCCCTCACCTACACCCCAATGCTTGGCTTTTGTCCAAAGTGAAGGCTTTCCATTTCCCCAGCTGCCGATGTAAGGATGGCTTTGACCACACAGCGAATAGCTTGATTTACAATCACTGATTAGCCATGGGATTTTTTGACAATTTAATCTAAGGTATGCAGATGGCGCCATAGTACCAGCAGAAAACCTCACAGACCTGGAACACCTACTAAGAAAGATCAAAGAAGAAAGTGCAAAGGCGGATTAATGTTGAACATAAAGAAAACAAAAACAATGACCACTGAGGACTTTCAGAAGTTCTACCTACACAATGAAGAAATAGAAATAGTAAAAGAATTCCCATACCTGGGATCAAAGATTAACAGAAATACAGACTGCAGTCAGGAAATCAGAAGAAGGCTAAGAATGGGGAGGGTGTCTAAGAAAGAACTAGAAAAGGTTCTAAAATGCAAAGATATACAACTCAGAAAGTTAGAATCATACAAGCATCATATTCCCTGTTACCATGTATGGATGTGAGAGTTGGACAGTCAAGAAAGATGATAGGAAGAAAATCAATGCATTTGAGATAATGTGGTGCTGGAGAAGAGTGCTGAGGATCCCATGGACAGCCAAAAGGACAAACAAATGGGTCCTAGAGCAGATCAAGCCAGAGATATCCCTAGAAGCCGAGATGACTAAACTGAGGCTGTTGTACTTAGTACTCTTTGGAAAAGACAATAATGCTGGGGAAAGGTGGAGGGGAGTAGGAAGCATGCCATTACTATTAAAGGGCCTGTTGTTGTTGTTGTTGTAGTATACCTTCAAGTCATTTCCAATTTATGGCTATCCTAAGGGGAACCCTATCATGGGGGTTTCTCTAAGGCTGAGAAAGTGTGACTAGCCCAAGGTCACCCAATGAGTTTTTTATGCTGAAGCAGGAAATTGAACATTGTTAAGTGCATTGTATTCATAGTTACCACCTCCTGAGGCTGAGAGAGTGTGACTTGCCCAAGGCAATCTTATTTGCAATAGTATTTGAGCTGGAGCATTGTCTTACAGATGTATTATTTATTTATTACGCTGATATCCCAGTGGGTTTCATGGTCAAGCGGGGATTCAAACCCGAGTCTTCAGCTGTAGTCCAACTCTCAAACTTCTACACCAGGGGTAGGCAACCTTTCCCCTTTAAGGGCCGAGGGACTTCAGCTCCCAGAAGCCTCAGCCATGTTGGCCAATAGTCCCATGTTGGCCAATAGCTCCTGGGATTCTGGGAGCTGAAGTCCTTCAGCCCTTAAAGGGGAAAGGTTGCCTATCCCTGTTCTACACCATTGGTCCGCAAAAAAGTGTTTTTAAAGAGATTTTGGACTTCAGCTCTCAGAATCCCAGAATATAGGCTAACATGGCTGAGGCTTCTAGGAGATGAAGTCCAAAATCTCTTAAAGGGCACAGTTTGGGGACCACTGTTCTACACCATGCTTTTTTATTTATATATTTATTCTTGGTCAGTTGTCAGCAGCTTTTGTTACAGATTATGATTTATGCATCCCATGCTGGTTCTATATGCCCTTCCAGCCTTCAAATAAGGAGCCTGCCATCCCTATAAGAGACAAGCCCTCCAGCCCTCCAACATGGGGACACCTGGCAATCTTATTTGCAATAGTATTTGAGCTGGAGCATTGTCTTACAGATGTATTATTTATTTATTACGCTGATATCCCACTGAGGAGCCAGCATGGTGTAGAGCAGGGGTAGGCAACCTTTCCCCTTTAAGGGCCAAGGGACTTCAGCTCCCAGAATCCCAGGAGCTATTGGCCAACATGGGACTATTGACCAACATGGCTGAGGCTTCTGGGAGCTGAAGTCCCTCGGCCCTTAAAGGGGAAAGGTTGCCTACCCCTGGTGTAGAGGTTTGAGTGTTGGACTAGGACTTTGAAGACCAGGGTTTGAATCCCAGCTCAGCTAAGGAAACCCACTGAGTGACCTAGGGCAAGTCACACTCTCCCAGCCTCAGAGGATGTGATTAACAAAATCAGAAAATTCATCTTAAGTATTCAGATATTAAAATCTTTAAAATTACCAGAATTGATGTGGATTTATAGAAGTGTGATCTTTCTCTTATCATAATAAAGCATTCTTATGATTAAGCTTGTAATATAAAGTTTATATTGAGAAGTTGATCATACGAATTTGATTAATACGAGAGCAAGCATGGTGTAGCGGTTTCAGCATTGGACTGCAACTCTGGAGTTGTTATTGTATGCCTTCAAGCTGTTTCCGACTTGGGGCAACCCTAAGGCAAGCCTATCATGGGGTTTTCTTGGCAAGATTTGTTAAGAGGAGGTTTGCCATTGCCTTCCCCTGATGGTGAGAGAGTGTGACTTGCCCAAGGTCACCCAGTGGGTTTTATGGATGAGCAGTATGGGAATCAAACCCTGGTCTCCAGAGCTGTAGTTCAACACTCAAACTCATTCAGGGTTCAAATCCCTGTTTGATCATTCAGAGGAATGCAAAAGCACCCCCCCCCCTTTCAACAAATTTTGCCAAGAAAACCCAGTGATAGGTTTGCCATAAGTCAGAAATGACTTGAAGGCACACCAACATGATAACAAAGTATAAAATGTTTAATATGTATAATCCATATTTCAGGGATAAATTGAAATCTCCAAGATGTTTGTGTAGCCACTTTGTTAATTGGAATTAATACGTAACAAAGGAGGAACGTCTTTTTCTCTTTATTTTCTCATGTGTTAGGAGAACTTATTGCCATTGTTAGTGAATAGTTTGTAGTGAAGGCAATAGTGGAGCCATATAGCATACTGTGGAACTCTGTCTCTACCTGTCTGCATTTGAAGAGGGAGAATCATGGTTGAAGGCATCCTGGGACGATGGCAAAAATCTGTTCCATTGCTGTTCTAGCAGTGGTTCTCCTCACACAGAGTCCAAGAACGGAGTAATGTGGATGTCTCCTTATTCTTTGGACACCCCTGACCCTCCAAAGAGCTGAAAAAGTATGCCAGCCCGTTGAGATCAGTCAGAGGGAAAATGCAACAAAGCACAATCCATAAATAGTGACCCCTTACATTTTATGCTGGGTAGTGAAAGATGGGAGGAGAATGTGTGAACAGTGACCATGCCATGGATCTCTTCCACCTAGGAGGATTGTTCTGTTATTTACTATTTCTGTCTTTTGCTTGTCCATAATAAGTCCCTGAATTCATTTTTGCAACATGCAATATCCCAGAAAGGGTGTGTTGGTTGCTTTTGTCCTTCACTGCTTCTCTCAACAAGTTAAACAAACAAAAATATATAATAGCCTAATGTTTTGCCTTGCAGACCTGCCCCCTCTTGCTGAGGGTCTTCACTACCAACAATGGACGCCATCACCGAATGGATGAATTTGCCCGTGGAAATGTACCCTCCAGTGAACTGCAGATCTACACCTGGTAAATGGCAGTGATCTTGTGCCTCAAAGCTTTTTATCTGGTGTGGTAAAAGCTGGGTTGCTGCTACTTTTTTGATGGACAGAGGCTTTGTTGGGTAATAATGAACGCAAGACAAAAAATCACCCAGTGAAACAACTGTTTTCTGCCATCCATATTAAAGGCACAAAGCCTCTGCCAACTTTTCATGGACAACTGATGCAAAAGGTGACAATGTTATCTTGCCAAACTTGGCACATACCTGAGATAGTTTATAGCAGGGGTAGGCAACCTTTCCCCTTTAAGGGCCGAGGGACTTCAGCTCCCAGAAGCCTCAGCCATGTTGGCCAATAGTCCCATGTTGGCCAATAGCTCCCCCTAGTTTATAGTCACTAATTATGTGCACTTCTATATATCCTTCAATAGAAATTCCCAGGACAGTTAATTCCTCTATTTTAGGGGAAGCAGCCCATGGGCTATCTACAGCTCTTGACCAATTTTATTTTTCGCTGATGGAAGTGCTAGCTAGCTGGGGGGAAAATCCTACGTACATTGTTTATTTATTTATTATTTTGTTTTATTTACTTTACGTGCTTCCTTTCTCCAGGACAGGACCCAAGGCAGCTTCCGGAACAACAAATTACAAATATTTACAAAAAGGTTTAAAACCAATTTAAAATCACTACACTGAAACATTATAAACATTATATATATGAATATTATAAAACTGATTAAAATCATGCAAAACAGATAAAACATACATCTATATTAAGAACCTTCTGTCCTTAACCATTAAAAACTTGCTTAAATAAAAACGTTTTTGCTTGCCAACGAAAGGAAGGCAGGGAGGGGAAAGCAGGCGTACTGGCTCTTGGTGTTGGAAAGGAGATGGCAGAGGGACAGTTCTGGAAAAGAAGTGGGGTCGATAAAATATAAGGCAATTTTGCTATTGATTTTCTCCCAGTTGGCTAGTACACCTTTTGGCATTAAATGTGATGAAGAACATTTCATCAGAAGCATCTGCATTGTCTCTGACGTTTTTTGATGTAATTATGTCACCATCAGTTTGTTTGGGGTTAATGAAATTCAGGTTCTTCTTACTTGCTTGTTACTTTTGCAAAAGAAGCACATTTGCTTTTAATAATACTTGAATCTGGAAGGTTATCATTTTGTTTAGTGCGGGGATGGTTCCCTGGCCAATTGGTGGGATAGTGAGGAGCTAATCAGTCCCCTTAAACTGAAGGAATTGGCTAAATCTTTTCTATAGGAAAAGGGTTTTAAGGGTATGTATATAGTTTTATTTCTGTTGTTTCAATATGTACTGTTTAAGCACTTTTTTCTTTTTGATTGCATTTTATTCTTTTAATGAGTGATGTTTTAATGTACTAGTTTGGTTCTATTTTAATGTTCACTTTTGTATGTTTTTAAGTGTACTGTTTGTTTAATTTGTAAGCCACATTGTGTCCCAATTTTGTGGAAAAAGCCAGATATAAATAAATAATAGGAGCCTACAGTTCGGTGTAAATACATAGCTAAAATTGATGTGTGAAGCTTTTCTCATATCATGTGTTTTAGGAAATAATCAGGATGGTTGGTAAATTTGTAAACTTCTGCTTAATTAGTTATCTAAGGGCCTGTACAGACTGCCAGAATTAATCCAGTTTGAGACCACTTTAACTGTCTTGGCTCAATGCTAGGGAATCATGGGAACTGTAGTTTTTTCTGATACATTGAGCCTTCTCTGTCAGAGAGCTCTGCTTCAACAATAAACTACAGTTCCCATGATTCCCTAGCATTGAATCAGGACAGCTAAAGTGGTCTCAAGATGGATTATTTCTGGCAGTCTGTACAGGCCCTAAGTGTGGATTTTGTTCTTTAAGATTTAGTACCATTGTAAGGAGGGATTAAGGCAGAATCTTCAACACATTTGTAATTGCCAGCTAAATACAATTAGATTTACTTCTGAGAAAAGAACGCTTAGGATTCTACTATAAATCAGTTAAATTGCACTGCAAGGGTGAAAAGTTATTATTTTCATAACTTTTCTGCAACACTTGTTTATGAGTGCTGGACAGAGAGCCCAAGGGACTGTACAGTTCAAACTTTTTGAAGCACTAGAAGTTTGCATTTTGTTCCTTATTTGTATATTGATACCTGGAGGAGTATTCCAAAAATGATTGGGAACAGGTTTAAGACAGAATGTTGGGGGGGGGGAGGGAACCAAATCCAGAATGGCTGTTATTATACAAGTGTAATTCAGCAGTTTTGTTTCCCATATGAAACCAAATTTAAAGATGTCAGCAATGGTGAACAACCCCCAGTCACTTGGGAATCTTGAATATGCGATTCTTTTCTTGATAGAGGACTTTTTTTCAGTTCACTATCCTCTGTGACAGGTTTGACTTAATATCATGTTGTAAAAATTCAGTGTTGCTGGCCCCATAATTCTGTTTGTTTTCTTTCTTCCAGGATGGATGCGACTCTAAAAGAACTGACCAGTTTAGTGAAGGAAGTCTACCCAGAAGCAAGGAAGAAAGGCACACATTTCAACTTCGCAATTGTTTTCACAGATCTTAAAAGGCCTGGTTACAGGTAATAATTAACAAATATGTATACATGTTAGTAGCAAAATCTTAAAATTTTAGTAAATCCTAAAGTAGTTTTTAAAATATCTTTAATACATGCTAGTGAACAAATGTACATAGATATTCTCACATGAAACTCACTTACAGGTTGGAAAGTATTTCCGGCTGTGGAGGTTCAGTAGTTATTTAGATCCCTTGGAAATGCCTTCCTAGGTTTGTGTGGGCAATTGCTAAGAGACATATAAATGCCTGTCTGTACTTTTCTATTCAAATCCAGGGATCTAGTTAAAAAGCAGAGAATAGCAGTCTTTCCTATCGGATGCTGGGAAATGACACTTGCAGTGGTCATCTTGTTGCAAAGTATGTTGAGAACAGGCAGCTAGAGAGACCTGTCCTGGTTCTGTTGGAACTGCTCCTCAGTGCGACTTGCAGATGTTAGTTCCTAGTGTCCCGATCTGCAGTGCTTCAGTTGGGGTGTTTCCAGGCTGAGAAGGTGTGAGGGGAGGTCACATTTGGTCATTAATGATGATAAACATGATTCATCAGCAGTTACAAGATTGGAAGCCCAGCTTACAATCAGGAATGGGTCATAGTTCAGCAGTAGAACTGGTGATCTGCCTGCATTACATCAGAGTTTGGGAAGGTTATGTTTTTGGACCAGCAGCCATGCTGCCTGGAAGAGTCTAGGACTCTAGTCCAAAAAGATGACTATTCCAAACTTTGCATTATATCCTGGCTTCTGTTTTTGGCATCTTCATTGAGAAATGTCTTAGGCTGCAAAGCTGAGAAAGACCTCAGCCTTTTTCTTTGGTCAGTTGGAGCCAGGAAGAGTAAAGTAGGTAACAGTAGGCCTAATTTAGCATAAGGAAGTGGTCTGACATCATACATTTTGGTCTTGATTTTTGGAGGCAAATAATAAGCATTGCTCTTTTTTTCCCTACAGAGTGAAGGAAATTGGGAGTACAATGTCAGGCAGAAAGGGCACAGATGACTCCATGACACTTCAGTCTCAGAAGTTCCAGATAGGGGATTATCTCGACATAGCAATCACTCCTCCAAATAGAGCACCACCTCCATCTGGTCGCATGAGACCTTATTAATGTTTTGCTTTCTTTCAGTGTCATACCGAATGCAATGTTGTGTTGATTAGAAGATGCTTCTTTTTTAAAATGTAAAATGGTAATATGTACTAGGTAACTCACTAAGCCTGGGAAATGCTGTTATTTTAAATTGTTACTGTATATTTTTAGTTGTTTTTGGTTTTTTTTGAATTGCTGAAAATGGGACTATGCAGTGTTTCTAAAGAGTATAAATCATTGCTACAAGACCACAAATACTTCTGTGCATTTTTGACATTTGTTATGGAACAAATTTCTAAGACCAATTCTTAATGTGTGTGGAGAAAATAAAAAGGAATTGATGTATTTTATAAATACACTGTTCATATTTCCTGTGAAATAAACTTAAGCCAAGTACTTCCTGTAGTCAGCAGTGTGATGATATAACTATTCAAGTGAAAGAATATAGTCAGTTGCCTTTGATAGCTTTTCAGCAAGTGGTACTAGATGAACAGTATTTAACTGGTGTCTATGAGAGCCAGTGTGGTGTAGTAGTTTGAGTGTTGGACTGCGACTCTGGAGACCAGGGTTTGGTTCCCAGCTTGGCTATAAAACCCCTAGGTGACCTTGGAAATCACATGCTCTAGCCTTGGGAAGGCAATGGCAAACCTCTGAAGAAATCTTGGCATGAAAATCCAATGATGTTTGCCTTAGGGTCTCCATAAGTTGGATGCAACTTGAAGGCACACAACCATTTTTCTTCATAATTCATGGTCTGCAAATCAAATCTGAGAGAAACCACTCTTTTCTCCAGATGTAGATGCTGGGAAAACATGACTGTACCAGAAGCACAACCCCTAAGCTGATTCGTTTGCCTTTGGTTACGTTTGGTGTTTTAGGTCCATTTGGGTGTGTGGTTCTTTTTGGCCAAGTTGCTTGAGGAAAGAAGTCCAGCTGGAGCAACTAGCTGACCAGAATTGCCTGAGGACATCCAGCAAGGTATAAATGCCATCTTTGTCAGTAATTGATTCCACTGAGAAATGTCTACCCTCCTATAAATCTAGCTTGAAATGCTCTTAGTAGAGAACAGCTGTTTGCCCTCTTCTTTGTAGCAGTTTATTTTTCGTAGTTTTTGTCATCTCCATTTCCTTCCTAAGCTCTGCAACAGCAGCTGAGGACAGAAGTCTGTTGCAGCTCCCTTCTGCCACTACCCAGTTGCAGTGCTGTGCCTTTACACGTAAGAGACAAGACCCTTAAGCCTCAACCATAACATTGTTGCTTTTTTTCTACAAATGAGGGCAGCTGGAACACATCCATATACATCCTGAGGATGGTGCTGTTGCACAGCTGGGACAAGAGGTGTTGTGACAAAATGCAAGATACTTCTACCTGCAATATGCCTAAATACATACATCACTGGAAGAGGGGTGGGAGGGAATGGATTATGCTACTGGATGTCACCCTCAGGATCATGGCCAGTAAGTTATATTAAGATACCACTGAAAAAGAGGTAACAGCACATTTGTTGAAATGCTTGAAAAGATAACCTTTCTAGTAGGTCCTATCGTGTGGATGTATGGTCACCTATGCATACTGTTGAATGAGTTCAGGACCATATCCAGTTTGCACAGACTGTGGCTTGACTCCTATTAGTCAATTTGAATTACAGTAGACAAAACTAGTTACTCATTGGTGAGTTAAACTGCATTGATTCAATGATGTACAATAGCATTCAGGTCTCTATTTCCTTACTAAATTTATGTACCTGAGTGATGTGAGTTTTACAGAAGAAAAAATAGTAGGCTGGTATAAGAAGCACCCTTCGGTCATATAGGTCTGTATGCTAGAGCTTTTGAATTAAAGGGAGAATATGCTTGTATCTAGCTTCTTTTAGTCACTGAAGACTAAGCAAGAGGATAGATCTTTGCTATTTTGTATATTTCCTTTAGCTGCAAGAAGCTGTTTAAGAATACCTTTATTATTAAAAATTACAAATGAGCAATCAACAATTAAAATATACTGTCCATCAAGTGGTAGTGTTCCTGGGTATCACCCAGTCAGCCATACAGTTTATTGGATTATCTATCCCAGCAGATTTCACCATAAGTTACTGTGTACCCAGAGTGTGTTATCATTTTCCTTGCATTTTAACAAATAAATGGGGCAGTTCAGTAACTCATAGAAATAACCCTTAAATATCAGTTTGCTTGCTGTTACTTGGCTTGTTAATTATGAATCTGGAAGGCATGCATGTATGTGCATTCAAGTTACCTATCAATTTATGGCGACCCCATAAATTTTATAGGGCTTTCCTAGGCAAAGAATACTCAAAGGTGGTTTTGCCAGTTCCTTCCTTTAAAATATAGCCTAAGCACCTGGTATGGGTTCAGTGTCTCCAAGTGCTTAGCTTCCATGCATCCTTAGTCATCTAATCCAAACCCTTGCCATGAAGGAATCCATTCTTGGGAGGTGGCCATCTAACTTCTTTTTAAAAACTTTTCAGTAAAGAAAGTGCACCATGACAAGGTAGGCTATTCCTTGCTGTGAGGATAGCCTTCCTAATGTTTAATTGGAACCTTCTTTCTAGTAATTTGAATCATTAGGTCCAGGTCTTAGCTTCTGGAACAGCAGCAGATCAACTTTTCCATCGGTGCTAGCAGCCATTATTTCCTAAACTGCTCTTTCTTAACAGGAGAGTTTTGATGCTTTGTTCATCTCCCCACCATTGTATATAGGGATAATAAATGTAATTCTGGTAGCACTGATCTTTGTTGGCTTGACATCCTGAGAAGGCCTCTGATCCATTGTGTGTGGAAACAACCATTAGCTACATGCTTACACATGTAATCGTGTACCCACACAGTCACACCTCAACATTTACTGTTGGTGTATTTGTGTGTGTGTACATACACAAATATATATATTGCCTTGTATCTGCAGCATATTGTTTTTAATGTATTTTGCCTAACTTTCAGCTGAGATTTAACTTTAAAGGCATCATACTCCCTATTTTGTCCCTTGGCTGTATTATAGTATTTCAAGTATTATGGTGGTTCCTTTATATGTTTGAGCCCCTGTCATATTAGTATTCATAAGAATGACATAATTTTCAAACTTAATTTTCAGCTGTCAGGCTTAGTTTCAAATTGGGCTAAAAGTCTTGGCTTTAAATTTTAGGATTAGAAGAAAAACATGACTTGCTGTAATTGAACCTAACTAGGAATAACTTTTGGTAATTGTTCTGTAATCTGCTCTCCTGTTCTGGTTTGCCTCATTATACAGATCTTTTAATCTGTGATTACCCTTGGGCTCACATTTAGCATTGGTGTTTTTACCAGCATGAACAAGTAAGCGGCTTACAATAGGAATTAAGGGGGAAAGTACTTGTGAGTCACCCAAGATTTATTGTTCACTTTAATTTTACTGGTTTAGTTGCAAGTTGCAGCCTTAAATTGAATTTGTGGTTAAAAAAAACCCGGGAATCAGGACACTGTTTCCAGTCTCCTATTCATGCGATAAGTCAGGCATTTTTTTTAAAAAAAAAGAAATAGTTTTGTAAAAGACCTGTAAAAAAAGGAATGGCTTATAATTGTGTTTGACAAGGATAGAAGCACAAATTGTCAAAAGCAAAGTTTTATTGTTGCTTGTCTTCCTTCCTGCCCTTTTGTCTAGACATTACAACAGATGAGGTAGTTCCCATACGTGATTCTTTAGCATGAGAACTTTCCTGTAAAAGATTTATGCATCACGGTAGAATATGGCTGTTCCAGATCTAATGGTAGCACTTCTGCCCATAACAAAAACAGTTCTAATTTTCCACACAGAATATGAAGATCTAAATTTAAAAAAATGCTTTAAAAAAACCCAGAGCCCCTGTTACAATTATTAAAGACTGTAAACAGCATTTCTAATTAACTCCACAAGACTAAGATGGCTAACAGCCTCTGGTTTAAACACTAGGAAATCAACTTTTCCATTAAATAGCTAAATTATCAATTATTATATACTAAATTCTGCTTGCAAGACATTTTCCCTAAACTGTGAAATGCACACTTAGAAATTTCACATGCTTAACTATACTGTAATTCTTACATTTACTAACTTGATACTCTCAGTAAAAATGTGAGTGCTTTAGCTTTGAGTTAGCTGAAGCATTTGCTTGTTTAAATTCTCATATTAAGAGTCAGTTTAGCCATAATGGAGCAGATAGGGACCATCCTTTGCATAAGAAGCTACTTTTAATTTTCATGGACATAATGCAAATAGCTATCACTGGAGGACATAAGTAGATCTCTAGACATGTCAAGCGTGTCTTGTCTGATGTTTATGGAGGAGGAAAAGGATACAGAGTCCTTCAAGACAACCACTGCATTGAATGAAACAGGGTGGGCAAGAGAAGAGAAAGTGTTTGAATCTTATTTCAGGCTGGATGCAATATATGTTTATGGTGTGCTTTCAAAGACCATTCTGACCTTAGGATGGCAATCCTAAGGCAAACCTATCACAGGGTTTACTTGGCAAGATTTATTCACAGAGGGTTTGCCTTATTTTATTTATTCATTTAGAGAGCCTGAATGTGTGTGATTTGCCCAAGGTCACCCATTGGGTTATCGTAGGTGAGTGGAGATTCAAATCCTGGGCTCCAACAACCTTATTGTTGACTTGAAGGCACACACCTGGACCCATGTGAGAGGCAGACTCAAATGCACCACTGCTGTTTAGTGGCTCAATTTAATACCAAAGCAATAAAACCATCCTGAATACCAAATTTCAAATTGAAATTCCTACCCGCAACTAATGGATGAGTTCTGTCCTGTGTCACAGATGAAACATTTTAATTATAGTAAATATATTTTCCGCCCTTCTTCAGGACAGGAAGAATTATGACAGCATTTTACATCTCTACTCTTTACATATTTAATATAAAATCTGTAAAAGGCATATTTCGGAAGGAAAAGCACAAATATTGCCCTACTTCATTGAGTCTACACACAGGTATGTATGAGGGGGTATCGTAAAGTAATAATTATTGCCCATAAGTTATTACAGTATATTGATGAAATTTTGTCTGTGTCATCATCAGCAAGTGACTTTTTCTTTTCCCAAAAATGAAAAATTTGTTGTGGGGTTGCCGATTTGGCAACACAGATGATGTTGTTCATGAAGTGGAAGAGTGGTTTAAGGCGCAATCTGCAGACTTCTACAATAATGGTATTCGGAGGGTCAAGAAACGCTGGAAAAAATGTGTAAACCTGGATGGTGACTACTCTTCCGTCAATTTTTTTAAAGGTGATAATTAAAACTTTACAATACCCCCTCACATAATTGAATTAAGGAAGATGTGTTTCTGGACATTATTTCTTTACGTTCTTGGCCATATAAATCCTAAAGAGATCTAGAAGAGACCCATTGGAAATTACTAACTGGTATGCTATCTGGAGAAAACAGCGAAGAATTCCTCATCACCTCTTTCAATTATTGCTGGGGTGTAGTTCTAATATCCTTCTTTTGATACATAGTTTCTTCCTAGGGTGGGAATGGATTAACAGGAGATTAGGTTGAATGGGCCACATTTTCAAAACTAAATTATGGGAGTGAGAGCATGGTATAATTTCCCATATTTTCATGCAAATATTGGAATTCATGAGTCCGTTCAATGCTTCCTTTCTGACCATTAGAATAATACGCCTTTAACACAATAGCTTCCTCCCACTTGACTGAGACGTCTGTCAAATAAAGCAAGTCATGCAGCAATATTTTCTTTCCAATAAAAGATGTCTGTAAATTAATTATTCTCCAACAATGGAATGTAAGAATTGAGATCTGATTCACTGATCTCATGACATGTTTTTGAGACAGAAGACACTTGGGTTGTATTCGGATAAATAATCAGACACAGGGCCTTTGCAGACTGCCAGAAATAGTGCAAACTGAGTCCACTTTAAGGGTTAGGGAATCATGGGAACTGTATTTTATTGTGGCACCAGAGTTCTCTGACAGAGAAGGCTCAATGTCTCAGAAAAAAAAAAAATTCCCATGACTCCTTAGCACTAACTCTAACCCTTAAAGTGGACTCAATTTGCACTATTTCTGGTAGTCTGCAAAGGCTTACAGTGAGTCTATCACCTGAATCGCAATTTATACAGCATTCCTTAGCTGGGTGAATCACTGGGAGAAATAAGGTACTACTGGAATGACTGACAAGGTGTTGATTTGGTTAGATCTTGATCTTAGAACTTTAGAGGGTCTATAGAAAATCATAATGGCTTCATCTGCACTGCAGAAGTTTGATACCACTTTAATTGCCATGGCTCAATGCTACGGACTCCTGGGAATTGTACTTTGAGGCCCCAGAGCTCTGACAGAGAAGGCTAAATGTCTCACAAAACTACACATCCCAGAATTCCATAGCACTGAGTCATGGCAGTTAAAAGTGATGTCAAAATGGATTATTTCTGCAGTGCAAATACAGCCAATGTTCACTAATATTGAGCTGCTCACTTGTGCACTCCTCTGTATTGGTAAAATTGCTTGGAGAAGCAAATGTCATAACGCCAGACTCATAAAACAGTAACTGTTGTTTTATGGCCTGTGACTATTTGCTTAACTTGGTTTATTTCATTAAAGATCTGTTCAGAGAGTACAGAAGTGAGGAAGCAATGATTCCCTGTCTCATGATGACTTTGACCATTATTTACCCTTCGATGTAGATGACACCACTTTGAAATCGTGCCACTCCATAACCTTCCAAGGCTATCCATCACAGGTGTTATCCATAAGCCTGCCACCACTTTAGCATCTATGTTTAGATTTCTCTTTATGCAGTTCCAGCTGCATGCTATGTCTTTGTCTGGGTCAGCTGTTTAAGCTTCTAAGTGTTTAGATTTCTTCCTGTGCTTTCTCAGCTGTTATCTCTTAGTCTAGGATAGCTTGCTATCTCTTCTAAACGTTTAGACTTCTCTCTGTGCTTTTCTAAAAACGTTATGCTTTATAGACGTTGGCAAATATACACAACACATGAATTAGTAGAATCAAAGCGAGGTTTTGCTCAAGGAAATGAAAAGAAGCTCCATTTTGGTGGCATGGAGAACAGTAACAGGCCACTACACCTCCTTGAGATACAATATGTCTTCCAGGGTTGCCCATACAGAAGGTAATTGCAGTTGCTTCTCCCAACAAAGCAGGGAGGAGGCAAAATAATTTGATTCACTCACTTCTTATCACTTTAAAGGCCACTTGTGTCTACACTCAAAGATCACAATTGCTCAAACCCTAGGTGTACATAAGGCTCCAGAAAGGGCAAAAACTCAGTTCCTTGACATATTAAATTCTTCTTCCAGGAAGATGCAGTTTTATCAGTTTCTTAATCAGGTTCTAACTTCATTTCTTCAGTGCAGGTAATTGGTGCAGATATTGCAAATGTCTCCTTTGGAAGGGGGGGGGCAAATGGGCAAGTAGTTAAGCAACTATGCTTGCTAATCAGAATATAATAATGAGGCAATTGTTCCAAAAATATTGATAATAAGAGTGGCTGTTTCTAAACAAATCCCTCCCAGGCATAATGAAATGGAGGAAATTGGAGCAAGTTGGGATGAGATGGCCATTTACTCTTCTTTGCAATAGCTTTAAATCTGCAAAGTGTTCAGTTATTCACACCACCTCAAAAGAGCAACAACAGTGAGATGAGGAGAAAATCCCACATTAACAATTACAAGATTCCTCTGAAGCTCTACTACATGACTATTTAATCTTATCTACCACTGCTCAAATTTATGTAGGTCCAAGCACAACCAGCCAGGTTTTCCTTTTAATTATTTGAGCATTATTAAAGTAGTTTTATAGTATCATTTGCTTTTACTGATTCAAGTATCATTAAAGCAAATGATACTATAAAACTACTCCACCCCTCTAAAATTTAGTAAAATGGGTAAATGTAACCCAATTAAAAATAGAGATGGGAACTACTTACCTAGACATTAAAACAAATTAAAACCTGGAAACATCAAAGCTATTTAGAAAAAGCTGACTACACAAACACCTTCTTAGGTATGCACCTCCCTTCCCAAAGATATCAAAAACATTATTTACTCTTCGCTTTGTCAGCATTCTAGCCCTACCATGTAGAATCCTAAGCGTAATGATTAATTTAGCCAGTGTTTGCAACCAGAGTCCACTGTCATAAAGACATGTAGAGCAAGAAATGTAGAAGCTATCTTTTTGAGGTGGGCTACTGCCACCAATGTTGCCAGTTTCTATCCTAAGACAGGAGAACACCATGCAAGGACAGCTCTCTAGTCTTCTTAATACCTTAACAGCTAGTGTCCTCTTTGAGCCAAGCCAAAAGTCTCTGAAAACATTAAAATGCACTGAAGCAATGATTTTAAAGAAAACTGACTGTCCCATCAGTTTTGTATCTGTCTTAAGTCTTCTTGAACCAGAAGTTTCTGACTTCACAGGAGTTTCTAGTCGGCACCCATTTAATTATTCATAGCTGCCCCGAACCCTATTCAGTTCTTCCTCCAGTTGACTGTATTATCTCTATTACATCTTTTCCCTATCTGCTTTCTGCCAGAGATGAGCCTTTCATTTGTATCCTCTCTCTCCCATAAGTCCCTCTTTACAGTATTCCCTGAACTTTGATTGCCTGGTACTAACCAGGCTTGCTCAGTTCCTCCCTTCACAACTACATAGAAAAAGAACATACTAAAATGTTAGCAGCATATTACTTGCTATACAAGAAATGCATCCATTTTAATCATACTGATATTCTTTATTCAATTTTAGTTGAACTGCTTAAAAAGTAGCTGTCATAATCAGGCATTTTCCAAGTAGTGCCCTCTGTCTATTAAATGTTTCAGACTCTCAAATACAGTGTTGAACATACCACTCCCAATCAAAGGAACTCACACTTCATATTCAGTTCATCCTGAATGCTTCCTGTAAATATAACAGTGAAAGAAGCGGTTACACTATGTTGGCATTATCTTCAGCAAAGCGAATGTGTCATTAATTGAAATATGCCTGTGTCCAAATATACTGCTTCTGAACTTTATACATGGGTTTGCTGACTGAAATTCTATTCAGTTTTGTTAATTATCTGTTTTAATTGTAACTTTTTTGTATCTGCTTCAGTCTTCTACATATTGTTCCAAAATCTTAAATATGGAATGCTTTATATATTCTAATAACAAACACAGTTATTGGAGTAGTTAAATTTGTTTTTTACCCAGCCTTTAAAAAATCACTTTCATGACCTCCTGCAAGAAATCTTGGTTGGTATCCAGGCAATGGGACTGATTTAGATACTATAGTTTTCAGTTCCCACACTATTTCCACATCTCTTTGTCTTCTTCATGGGGAATTGCATAGTAGCCTTAATCTTGAAAAGATATTGACAATAATAGATCTTTTTCCACATGGGGATTCTGATCAATGTGCCTAGCGGCAAGAGAGTACACAGATGGCCTGTTTTTATTAAACCAACAATAAAGTTGCCAAGAGGTGCGAGTGGAGTTGGGGGTGGGTGGGTGAGATCCCACACAGACTATTAAAGGGAAGGTATCACTCTTGTCTCTAAAGCCACAATTATTTCCACCAGAGCAGGAGATACAAGACCCTTCTGCACCTTGTGTATTTCCAATTTTTACTAGGTTTGTGTAGACACACATTTCTCTTAACTAACCTCACGTGAAGACCACCAGAAATATACTACTTTCAGTGGGTATTTGGAAGATCCATTTATTAAAAGTGATTAAAATACACCTCTACACTCAACACTTACCAATTTTCCTTGTTCTCAATACCAAGAATAGGTGGTCTTTCAACCTCTGTAGCAATTCCTTCCTTAGTCTCCAGAGAGTTGGGTGCTTCTATCTTTGGATTGTATTTTGATAGGATCTATAAAAAAAATTTAAGAATGTGTTCAGAAAGATAGACTTAAAATAAGCTGTAAAATATTTTAATAACAAATTGCTATATTCCAATACTAGTTGCAGGAAAGAAAACATCCAACCTGAAAAATTTGCTTTGGGATCACAGTTATTTCAGGAGGTGGAGGAGGAGTACTGAATAGGTTACTGTAGTCCGATATTGCTGGAGGACAGAGCTCTTCATCATATTCCAGATGCTCATCTGAATTCAGGATAGGGACATCAGCACTTTTTGCAAGATCATTCTTTGACACCACTGTAGTGACACATACATGCTGTATATATAAAAAAGACATTATGCCCAAATATTAATACGCATATATTTAAAAAATAATGTAGTTAAAGATGTCCTTTCGTGATCCTCACTCTTAAGGAATGCTTAAAGCTTCTTGTCGGTATGAAAATCCTTGAAATTCCCACTATAATACCCAACATATTTATCAAAACTATTCAGTTCTTACTTTAGGTTCTGTTTGGAGTGACTGTGAATCTGGTAGAGGCTTTCCTGATGTATGATTAGATTCATCGAAAGGGTTAGTTTTGGGGGATTTTTGTAAAATTGTATTCTTCCTGTGGGGAATTTTCACACCAGGTGTGCAGAACGTGGGTGCAGCAGGTGAAGCCATATAATCATCATCTGAAAACACAACAGGTAATTAGCTACATTCAGATCCTGAGTCTGCTAGAAATATGTCTTCATCTACAAATGTTCTGTATATGTTCCTTACAGGGCTGTAAACTCAGCCAGGTTTCTTGCTTTTATTTCTCATCACAGCAAAGATGAGCTGAGGGGGTTAAGTACATAGACCAGAGGATCTCTTCCTCCACCAGTAAGATCTCAGGTATGGAACCAATCATCATCAGGATCAACAGATAAGTATGCAGAGAGATACCTAGAGCTTTGATGAAAAGGAAGATGAAGGGCCAAGTTTTGCAATGGCTATGCATCTGGTTTGTTGAATAAGCAATTATTTTATTATGCTGCCAGCTATAAATAAGAGATCGGTTTACTATATTGTCTTATCAACCTTTACTGTGTCTGATCATTTGTGTTTTAATTCCAAGTGTTGTGAGCTTTAGATTTTTTTTAATGATCAGTGAGGCAGAGTACAATAAACAAGGATATATCAGGGCAGAACCATCAGATAAGAAAAAAAAGATAACCCCATAGTAACCACATTTTAAAATGAAAATGTAAACGATCCTAATGCGTTTTTTTTATTTATATGCAAACACACACACTTATATTATAGACTTCAACCTGTATATTAGTGAATTAAGTTCCATTTATTCAAAGTGGCACTTGTTTAAGAGTAAAGATGAAGAGGATTTTGTTGCTAGAGAATTACTGGGAAAATTAATGTCTTGCACACCTTTCTTTGCATCTCCACAAGTGAAGGTGCTAGACTTTAAAATGAAAGCTGAAAAGTGAATGAGTGTGCTTGGAATATCCCTGGGGAGATCAGGCCTCCTTAGGCTCCATAGTAGGCTAGATGTTTGGAAGAATAGTGAAGAGTATTAAGTGAGCTCTTGCATATACCCTATGCACTGGTTTTACCTGTTTAGGATATGTAAGATCCAGTAAATGGTTCTTTGCTAGTTTATCAAACAGATTTCAAAAAATTGTATAACAATACAACTTTTCCAGCAGTTGCAATTAAACTGTGAAATGTGTTAGATATCTTGCTTTGAAACATCTAGGGAACTGTTCTTTATAGACAGAAGTTGATCTCTTTTTTTTTTAAGCCTATGAAGTTGTCAGCATTTTCCAGAACAATAGAGAAAACATATTTAAAAAGCAAGAGAAAAGCATGGCAGTGGACTGAGCCTGAGGGGATGCATTTGGCTGTAATCCAGCTCAGGAATCCACTGTGCAGGAAAACATCTTGCTCACTGTGGAGACCTATATGAACACCACCTGTGACAAAGGGCAGCTTTGAACATCTGAAGGGACATGACCTATTTTGGAGTGTAAGGGGGGGTTGCAGACTGCCAGAAATAGCGCAAATTGAGTCCACTTTTATGGTTAGGGTTAGTGCTAGGGAATCATGGGAACTGTATTTTATTGTGGCACCAGAGCTCTCTGACAGAGAAGGCTCAATGTCTCAGAAAAAAAACACAATTCCCATGATTCCCTAGCACTAACCCTAACCCTAAAAGTGGACTCAATTTGCACTATTTCTGGCAGTCTGCAACCCCCCTAAGTTTTAACACTGCATTCTTTTTGACATCCAGTGGTGTCACTAGGGTTGGTGTCACCTGGTGCAGTAACTAATGCTGTCACCCCTTCACATTGACCTCCTGCCATTTCACACCATAAAGAATTCTTAATGTTTTTGTACTGATGTTACTCATCAATCCTAATTCCCATATATCACTGAATGCAATAGTTGTGACATAACCAACTAGTAAAATTAAAATTATTTTTAAGTTACAACATCATACACAGCCTCAGTGTATTTACATGTACATAGTTTCATGCGGTTAAAGTGAAAATTTGGTAAAATGTGATGTAGAACATTTAAAAAAAATTAAATTAATTTTTTTAGAAACCTGGGGCTTCTCCTCTCTCTTCTCATTGAGCCTTGCCCCATTCACACCATCTCTTGAGTGTTTTAAAGGGATGCAGGTGAATGCCACTGCCCATTTCTCTTAAAGGCATATGTTTGGGCCTGAGTGGATCAGAACCCTAGATGGCTTCTGGAAGTACAAGTACTACAGTGCATTTTGAATGTCCAGACTTACCACACATTTTATTTGTCTGCTTAGATATAGCCATGCTCATGTTTGGTGCTGATGTCTCTGCTGATCCACTGAGTTTATTTGCTTGCCTAAGCGAAAGACATTAATATTATCACATCCCTGAAGGGGTAATGTCCCATCAATGATAGGATACTGTGTTGATATTACAAAAAGCTCTAGGTAGGAGGCCATAAGTATAGTTCATAAATGCATTTACATCTTCTTTCCATTGTTCAAAAAATGCAGATGGGAAGGGGTTAAAGAAAGCAGAAACCATTGTTGAGGAGCTAATTTTATGACAAGCCCATTACCTAATTACTGAAGCTGGATTATAAGAAATAAAATGATGCATATACTTCTTGTTCAACCCATCTCCATAACCTGTTGTCTACTCTGCTCTGGCTTATAAGTTGTAAGCAAATACAACAAAACTGCTCAAAAAGATGCAAAACACCAACTAAACTCAGGGGAAACAAATAGTCAAACCCAATAAGAAAGTGATAAACACAATACAAAAAATAACATCCAAAGTCAGTAACTAAACAATGTAACTAATGTACTTGTAATATACAGCTAACAATTACCTAGTGTAATTGAATATATACAAGGCAGCAGATAATTAACATGAAGTAAATATAAAGGAAATTGAAGGATTAAAGTCCCTAATATAAATGAGTATTATCAGAAACTTGTTGTCCATTAGTTTTCAAGCCATATGTCATTTAACAATTGTGTTGGACAAACCATGCTAAAAAGCTGCACTTGTGATGTTTAATAAGCTTTATTGAAGGGCTGTACTAGTAATAAGCTTATAAATTGCAAAATCAACCTTTAACAAGTCTTCAAAACATGTCATTTAACAATAACAGAAGTTGAACCATTTTTATGAAGATCTATAAACATAATATGAGAAGTTAGATAGGTTTCACTGACAAGCTATAATTACGATAATAGACATTGCTGAAGAGCTACAGTAGTAATTAGTATGATAAAGTTGAATATATGACTACCTCTGGAACTATGGAGTCTGTTTGAAAAAATCTTCATCAGTAGCAGAGAATAGATAATATTTTCCAATTGCTATTCATAGTATTTTCCAGACTCCAAGAAGCTAGTTTATACAAATATCACACATAATTTGTGACAGCAACAAGGTATAATAAATAGCAAAATTTTAACAAAAGTATAATGCACTTATTCCTCAGAAAATTGCCAGCATACTCAGCTGTGAAAGTAACCCACATTTATACAACTAAGACCAATTTAATGACTACCATTAACAGATAGCACAATAACACAGCTGCTTAGTTTGTAGAAAATTGATTAAAGGCACAAACCAAACAACCCAACATGAGTAATATAAGAAACACTTCTCTTGGAAAAATTAAAACAGCACAAAGGAAGTGCTGCATATCTGGCAGGTTAGGGACCAGAGGACTGCCAGAGAGAGGAAATCAGTTGAAAATTAGAATCCAATTTTTTTTTAGCATGCAAATGCATTTTGGCCACTGAAAAATGTAAAGGACACACTACCGATATATATCACCTTTGAATGCATGCAAAAGCTAAATTAACATACTATACATATATACAAACGTAAAATAAAATTAACTAAAGTCTATCTTAAATGTACTTTAATATCTTTAATGAGCTGTGTGCTACACTAACATACTTCTAGTATCCAAATAGGTTTATAAAGTAATTCTCTTTCAGGTGAAAAGTTAGTTTTATTGCTTCCCCCCCCCCCCACTTATCTTAACAACGTGGTGCTTCAAATAATTACAATTTTATATGCAACCTCTTTAGGATTTTGCACTAGCAAAATGTTCAGCCCCATAAGCTTATAATAGCACACCCTTCCCACCTGCGGGGGTTCAGTTCTGCCCCTCCGCAGATGAGAAAAACACACAAGCTCAAGCCCCATTATAGTCAATCGCTATGTCAACATAGCCTCATGCATGCACCATCATTGACAATAATAGCATGCATGATCCAAGGATGCTTGAGTTCACGGATGGCTAACCTGCTGATACAGCAGGCCCACTTTAAGGATCAAGCTGTGGAATCAATTGTCTGCTATACATTTAGCCCCACATCTTTTAATATAATTTTGGAATTTAAACCAGAACTATATTTGCTGCTCTTTCATTCTAAATCAGGGGTAGGCAACCTAAGGCCCGGGGGCTGGATGTGGCCCCCCCGAGGCCTTTAGACCGGCCCCAGGCCGGTCCTGCCACCGCCGCCACCCCCCACCGCCCGCCATGATAGTATTGATTATTGTTGTTATTACTTGTTCTTGGGGTTTTCTTGGCAAAATCTCCACAGGGGTTTTGCCATGGCTTTTCTGGGGCTGAGTGTGCATGCATATTTTTAAATTTATTTATTTATTTATTTATTTATGGTGCTTCGGCCCCCCAATTGTCTGAGGGACAGCAACCCAGCCCCCAGCTCAAAAAGGTTGCCTACCCCTGTTCTAAATAATAAACAGAACCCATTAATTCGACACGTGGTCAAAAGAATGGACCACACATTGAATATACAGGTTCTGGGTCAAAAGAATGAGCTTTTGGAAAGTGGGGGATGACTGTATAACAAAACCATTGCACTAAGTGATGGGTTGAACTGCAACTAGTAGCAATTCTAGTCAGCACAGCCAGTGATAAAGAATTCTGGGAGCTGCAGTTCAAATATCTGAAAAGCTACAATGTTCCCTCCCTTGCTTTAGAAGTTTTTTGGGCCAACTTTCATCAGTCCCATAGAGTTTATCAGTGATAATGAGAGCTGTGGAGTTCAGAAACATGTGAAGAGATGCAGTTTCCCTACCTGATATATGTGCGAATTGGAGAGACCTGTAGTAAGTCTCACCAATCCTTCAGCTGCATTTAAAACTAACATATTTGCAAATACCGACAACTTCACTGAAGAGATTAAAGATGCAATGTAACAGATTAATTTACGTACACACACACAATCCTACTACTAGGATGCTACTCACCTAATATTTTTTGCATTGTTCAGTAGAAAGATTGTTTGATCTTCCATTAAACTTGTGGTTTCATCATTCAAAAACAAGTCACGCCCATGGATATGGAAGTTTTCTGTCTTGGGTGATATACACTCAGAATTGTCCCTCCTTGGCTCCTCCTTTGGTACATGTTCTTGGAGTTGAATGTGCATTGTGGCTGAAGTACTTGGTAGAGCATATTTTGAAAGTCCAAAATCTGAAAGTTGCGGAATTTGTAGTGGACTCAAAGGACCAGGTGATTTCCTCAAACTAT
The DNA here is from genome assembly GCA_026167975.1 of Phrynosoma blainvillii. Lineage (NCBI taxonomy): Eukaryota > Metazoa > Chordata > Lepidosauria > Squamata > Phrynosomatidae > Phrynosoma > Phrynosoma blainvillii. Next base: position 322,157,192 of record JANUYF010000003.1, on the reverse strand, counting down.
CAGGGTCTTTTGGCTCGTTGTGTTCAAACGTAGATGTAGGGCTGATTTCAGTTTCATTGTTTATAGCTTTTTAAAGAAAAGAATATGTTCACAATCCACAAATATAAGGTATTTTAAAATCCTGAAATTGTGGTTAACATAGTACAAAACATCCCACTATAAATGAACATCCTCAATATTCTATTTACAATGAAGAGATTCAGATTGTTCCAGGGTTATGTGCTCTTTTCTTCCATACAAATTCCACCCTTCAGTCCCTGCTATGGCTAGCTCGAACCATAATATAGAGTTATGTCTGTGATGAATGTCACAATGGTTAATACTAACAGCCAGTAATATTAACTAAATGTAAACCTATTTCACATCCTGGTTTCAAACTCTAATTGTGAAGGAAATTCTATTTACAATTAACCAAAGGTTAGCATTTATAGATAACATAATTTTAGTTACAGCTGGCCTTTGTTATCCACAGGAAATCTGTTCCTGGCCCACCCACCATGGATGCCAAAATTCTGTTGTCCCCAATGGAAGTGCGTGCACTCAGCTGAACCGCCATTAGGGGCCACGAGACTTCATGAAGCAGGCACTGGGGGACTTGACAGGGGACAAGAAGCCGAAGTCCTCCTCCTCCCAGGAATCGCCCTTTTCTTCCCCTGAGAGCCTAGGTAGCAGTGGGGGCTGAGGGGGCTCCCGTCGGGCTGGGATGCGGCCGACTGAGAGCAGGATGTCCATCTCCTAGAAGGCCAAGTCCTCCACCACCACCTTCCTCCTCGTTGTCCTCTTTCTCCTTGCAATTGCTCCTGCTGCCCAAGAGCAGCTTCTGCTGGATCGGGGTGGCTGTCTATCGGGATGTAAGGAGTTGTGCCACCGCTATTGCCTGATGCTACTGCTGGCTCAGGGGGCAGGCATGATTGACAGTTAATAGCGGTGCAGCCCAGTGCATGCACTGCCATTGGGGACAACGTGAGCTTGCCGTCCGCAGATGCTCAAATGGCAAGTTTGCAGATACCAAGGTTCCACTGTATATTACAGTAAGCTATAGAAGGGGATAGTAATGTGAGAATCTATGTCATATACATAAATAAATATAAAGCTTATGCTATAGCAACAACACATGTCAGTATCCATAATTAAAATAACCCTTGGAAAGGCCTGGAATTATACCTCATTCTGGAAGAAGACACGCACATAAGTAATTATAAATTATGTTAAACACATTTCATATCAAGAATTCCTAACATACACTATCTCCAGCATGACTTTACACTGAGTGCTACAGAAATCAAAACAAAAATAGTGGCCCTTTGCAGTGTGAAAGCTACACCTGTTTCTAAATGTGTGTAGCATTTTTTTTATTTAGGAACTTGTTAATATATTCCATCTCTAAATTAAAAATGGAATATAAAGTGAAGTTTAGAACTGATTACAATTAAGATCTTGTATAATGTGAGGGATAAGTTCTGGGACTGTTTGCGTGTAACACAAATAGTGTATAATCGTAAACACTTTTTTTAACCTGAGAGAACACTTCTCTAGACATTATTAGGTACTCCAGCATGATTCTTTGGTCTGCTTCTAAAGCATACTGGAAGACCTAAAAATGCCTAGAGAAGTGTTCTTTCTAGGAATGTCTAGGTTCTCCAGTGTGATTCTATAGTCTGTTTCCACTGGAAGCTGTCCATAGAATTGTGCTGGAAGATCTTTTTTTGGCCACGTGTAACTTAAACCAGGTTACATGAACTGGTATTATACATAGTCTTACTGTGGATCAAAGTGAAACTTGGAATGTATTAAAAATTATCAGACTATCTAGACACTTACCTGTGTCCTTGGCAACAACTGGTTTGTAACCATATTTCTGGAATAGATCTCTTATTTCTCCAAGATCTGTTGAATTTCTTTTCATCAGAACTTGACTGGCCTTTATGAAGTCATATGTCGTATCTCTTTCTGAAGAACTCTTGCAAAGTGTATCATCAGCATCACCCTTTGAGTCAGGGAAAATAAAAACAAGTTAAAGTTTTTATAATTGAACAGTTAACGTACTGTATCCATACACTTGCCCCTCCACATTTGCTGGGATTAGGGACACAAGACATTTGTGAATGTGGAAAAACAGCAAATAACAAAAATACTATGTTTTATATAGTGAGAGAACACCTCTCTAGGAAACTCTAGGTCCTCCAGTACAACTCTGTGGTCAACATCTGCCAGACATTGACCATAGAATTGCTCTGGAGGACCTACAAATGCCTAGTGGAGTGTTCTCTAGGAAACTCCAGGTCCTTCAGTGCGATTTATGGTTAAAGTTGACCATGGAGTTGCACTAGAGGACCTAGATATTCCTAGAGAGAACATATTAATAAAATCCTCAAAAATCAAAGCTGCAAATGTGGAAGGACAAGTGTAGTAGCAAATGGTATGACAGACTTACAACTCAAGCTGTATTTTCATATCTGCTAACACAGAAGCAACAACAAAATGGACACCTCCTGTAAAATGGATTTAGATTTATTTATATTTATACTGGATTTTTCAAAAATTGTAAATACTATCAAATAGAGTAGAGTATGACTCCCCCCCCTCCACGGGGATACATTCCTAGACTTTCTGCATGTGAAACTATGGATAATAGGGATTGTTTTTTTTTTAAACCTGAAATTAATGATGTCTTAGGCTTCCAGCCCAAGCATACTGCAGAACTGAGGACCTAGAGATGCCTAGAAAGAACTTATTTTTTCAGATAGCAGGTAAGCAGAACCATGTATACCAGTTTCGCAGATACAGGGATTGTATTATATTTACTTTTTGCTTGATAGACATTCCATTTTCAATTTAAGCGAAGGAACTCCTGTAGTTTTCTCAACCTACCCATCAGTCATGGTTCATGGACATTTAGTCTTTGTTTGCTACTTTGTTCTTCTGATGGTGCAAGCTTCAAATATTCTAAATGTTAGAGGAAATGCTATCCTATACAGCAGCAAAAATTAAAAAGGAAAATAAATTTGAAACACTCCCAAATAACATTGTTATAAACAGAAGGTGCAACCAATCTCCTATGAAACAGGGGGTTTCTAGATCCATTTAAATTAATCAAAGCTGCTATATAATGTACAAAACGTAACAAAACACCACAGATCCTGATTTTGAAAAGAAAACACTACATCAGAATCACTGTAAAGGTTTAAATGGGATAAGCAGGCATAATTCATACCCAGTGATGGGCTTTTGTTAGTAGGTGCAGGTCACTCATCATACCTTAAACAGGAACTCGAAGGTTGAGGGACCTTCTGGAAAAGCATTGGACATAGTGCAGAGAATTGCAGGCGGGAGATTAGATGCCTTGAGTATGTGAAAGCATTTTGCCCAAGTGTAAAGCTACCACTGGATACATCACAAAATAAATAAATCAAAATTCACATGCATTGAGTTCCAGAAAATTAGAAATTGGCACAGCAAAGTATAGCCAGTGAAATTATAGAAAGAAAAGACATAAACGAGACTATAAATGAGGAAGGGGCAAGCCAGAAGTACCTTTAATGTCTTGACATCAGAGCACAATTCATGTAAATATCTCATTGGAGAATCATCTTCAAACTCTTAAAAAAAAGTTTTAATAAAAATGATTTAGACAGGAAGCACACCTGTGCATCTTTGTAAGATCTTCTCTAGCACATGGCATTGTTACATTATTAGAACCAATAACGGTTAGATGGGACCTAAGTGGAAGCTACCATCTCAAACTAAGGACACAATAAAGTGCTATATATTAAAATAGTCCTGATACAAATACTGTTTCTTTGTACCTAACCGAATTTTGTTGTCTAGTTAAATCTCCAATATATGTTGCTGAGCTAAACTCTGATACTGAAAGATAGTGAGACCTGATTACTTTCTTACAAGACACATGGCTGAGGAAACAGTTTTAACCACTGTTTCTTCAATGCATATGTAACATAACCCAGGAATCCACTTCAATGAGATTCCACCACTCACTAAGGGAGTGTCTTCCACTGTTAAACAGTTCTTACTGTCAAGGAAGTTCCTCCTAGTGATTAGGTGGAATCTGTTTTCCTGTCGTTTGTATCCATTGCTCCGAGTCTTGTTCTCTGGAGCAGCAGAAAACAAGCTTGCTCCATCCTCAATACGGCACTCCTTCAAATACTTAAACAGGGCAATCATATCACCTCTTAGCCTTCTCTTCTCCAGGCTAAACATACCCAGCTCCCTATGTCTCTCCTCATAAGGCATGGTTTTCAGACCTTTCACCATTTTGGTCTCAGTCCTCTGGACATGCTCCAGTTTGTCAACATCCTTTTTGAACTGTGGTTCCCAGAACTGGACAGAGTATTCCAGGTGAAGCCTGACCAAAGCAGAAGAGTGGCATGATTACTTCCCTTGATCTAGACACTATACTTTTATTGATGCAGCCTAGAATTGTATTTGCCTTTTTAACTGCCACATCACACTGTTGGCTCATGTCCAACTACTAGGACTCCTAGTTCCCTTTCACATGTACTGTTGTTTAGCCAGGTGTCCCCCATCCTATATCTATGAATTTCTTTTTTTCTGCCTAAGTGAAGTACCTTACATTTCTCCCTGTTGAAATGCATTTTGTTAGACCTGGAAGCAGAAAGCCAAGCAGGATGATCTGAACATATTGAGCACCTTTCCTTTTCCTGATTGAGCACTGGAAAGCCCAATTAGTAGGGAACGCAGTGAACAGAAGGAAAAGATACTAAAACAAATGACAGTACTTGCCCATAGGGAAACCATACTTGCTCATAGGAATACAATGTAGAATACTTGCCCATAGGCAATCATTTGGGAATACCTCTCATAGGGATACATTGGGAATTCCTTGCCCACAGAGAATCATTGGAGAATATTTACCCATAGGAAATCATTGGGGAATACTTGCCTATAGGTATACATTGGGGAATACTTGCCCATAGGGAAATATTGGGAATTCCTTGCCCATAGGGAAACATTGGGGAATACTTACCCACAGAGAATCATTGGAGAATATGTGCCCATAGGGAAACATTGGGGAATACTTGCCTATAGGAAACCATTGGGGAATACTTGCCTATAGGAAACCATTGAGGAATACTTGCCCATAGGGAAATATTGGGAATTCCTTGCCCATAGGGAAATATTGGGAATTCCTTGCCCATAGGGAAACATTGGGGAATACTTACCCACAGAGAATCATTGGAGAATATGTGCCCATAGGGAAACATTGGGGAATACTTGCCTATAGGAAACCATTGAGGAATACTTGCCCATAGGGAAATATTGGGAATTCCTTGCCCATAGGGAAACATTGGGGAATACTTACCCACAGAGAATCATTGGAGAATATGTGCCCACAGGGAAACATTGGAGAATATCTGTCCATAGGGAAATATTGGGAATTCCTTGCCCACAGAGAATCATTGGAGAATTTTAGCCCATAGGAAATCATTGGGGAATACTTGCCTATAGGTATACATTGGGGAATACTTGCCCATAGGAAAATATCGGGAATTCCTTGCACATTGGGGAATGCTTACCTACAATCATTGGAGAATACTTGCCTATAGGAAACCATTGAGGAATACTTGCCCATAGGGAAATATTGGGAATTCCTTGCCCATAGAGAATCATTGGAGAATATTTGCCCATAGGAAATCATTGGGGAATACTTGCCCATAGGAAAATATTGGGAATTCTTTGCCCATAGGGAAACATGGCAGAATACTTGCCTATAGGTGTACATTGGGGAATACTTGCCCACAGAGAAACATAGGAAACATCTCCAATGTTTCCCTATGGGCAAGTATTTTGCAATGATTCTCTATGGGCAAGTATGACTTCCCTCTGGGCAAGTTCTGCCATTTTTTTTAAGTATGTCCCAACAGAAGGCTCCTTTTCCCTGAAATTATTCACCCTGGAAAGCCAGCCAAAGGCCTACCCTAGAGACATATCCCTCCACTCTAAGCCGGAGGAGTCAGTAAGCACTGGAACATCCTTCACACGTCCTAACTGAAACAGAATGGAATTTGCGGGGTACCTTGTGGAACCAAGCAATTATTTATGGGTCTCTTACCTGTTTCTTTACCATGAAAAACCTCCTTCAGCTTTCTAGTCTGTTTCTCCAAAGTAAGGGCTAAAGTGCGCAGTTTGTTGAAGAAATTTCCTGTCACATCCATACTGGAGGAAAGCTCAGGCGCTGACTCTAAAAAAACCTTTCCCTCAGAGATACTTCCTCCTCGGCTGCCTCCAGCAACTGACGCTCTGCTTTCTTCCCCAACCGCCTCCAAGTTCGAATGCCCAAAGAGAGTCAGCTCCCATTGGCCACTCCGGAGAAACCACGCCCCTAGCCAGCTCCCATTGGTCACTCCGGAGAAACCACGCCCCCTGCCCCTCAGAGCTCCTTCTTCACGGCTGCCTCCAGCAACTGACGCGCTGCTTTCTTCCCCAACCGCCTCCAACTTCGAATTCCTAGAGAACCTGCTCCCAATGGACACTCCGGAGAAACCACGCCCCCTTCCCCAGACGGCCGCTTCGTCACGTTCCCGCTCCGTGCGCGAGCTCTCGCGAGAGTTCGACTCGAAGGTGAAAGCCGGTGGCAGATGCCATTTTGTTTCCTCGCAGAGCGGAGAGAGAGAGAATTTTGCATTCGGTGAGTTTAGAGGGGACGGAAGAGCCTTCAAGCGACCTTAAAGAGACCCTATCATGGGGTTTTATTGACAAGTTTCTTCGGGTTTTTTTTTTTTGCCATGGTCGTTCTCTGAGGCTGAGAGAGTGTGACTTGCTTCAGTGTGCCATCAGGTTGATATATGGGAGGTGGTCCTGAGGTTTCATGGGTGTTGCTGCTGTTGTTGTTGGGTGGCTGCAAGTCATCTTTGACATATGGAGACTCTAAAGCGATCCCATAATGGTTTTTTTTTGGCAAGATTGGTTCAGAGGGTTGTTGTTCTTTTGCCCTGGCCATCCTCTGAAGCTGAGAGAGTGTGACTTGCCTCAGTGTGTTTGATCAGGTTTATTTATTTATTTAATTTTTATGCCGCCTTTCTCCCCAAAAAAGGGACCCAAGGCGGTTCACAAAAATAAAAAACCCCTCAATTTTAAAAAACTTTACAGTAAAAATGTAAAACGGTTGATATTCGAGAAGGTACTCCTGAAGTTTCATGAGTGTTACTTTTGTTGGTCTTCAGTTGTTGTAAGTCGCCCTAAGGGTTTTGTGTTTTTTTAGCAATTTTTTTCCAGAGGGATTTTGCCATGGCCGACCTTTGAGGCTGAGAGAGTGTGACTTGCCTAAGGTCATCCAATGGGTTTTCCACGGCAGAGCAGAAATCGTACCCTGGTCTCCAGAGCCCTGCAGACAAAAGGTCCCAAACACACTGCAGAAATAATCCATCTTGAGACCACTTTAGCTGCCCTGGCTCAGTGCTAGGGTATTCTGGGAATTGTAGTTTTGTGAGACATTCAGCCTTCTCTGTCAGAGAGCTCTGGTGCCACAACAAACTGCAGTTCCCAGAATTCCATAGCGTTGAGCCATAGCAGTTAGTGGTGTCAAATTGGGTTATTTCTTTTTGGAAAAAAGGTGATAGCCTGAGATTTTACAGACTTGAGTAATACATACTACCAGCTTCTTTCTTTCAGTTAACTCTCAAAGGTACTACAAGATCCCTTTGCAGACTCATTTTCTAAACTCTGTTGAAAAAAAAGCAAAGCAGCTTCATTTATATACCGCTTCATATCACGCTATGGGATGTCTAAGCGGTTTACAACTGTGAGCTGATTGCCCCCCAACAAGCTGGGTACTCATTTTAGCGACCTCGGAAGGATGCAGGCCTGAGTTGAGCTTCAGCCCTGGCTGGTATTGAACTCGCAACCTTGTGGTCTATGAGTGAGTGGCTGCAGTACAGGCATTTAACCACTCCATAGCATTGCCCAGAAAGTGTGTTATTCCAATAAGTGGGTAACTTTTAAATTTATTATAGAGGCAGGACTTGAAATGTGGGTTTAAAAAAAAAAAATAAACAGTCTTCATAAACTGTAAATTCGGCTGTGAACAATCTTATGTGTATTTATCAGAATGTAATAACTGTCACAGGATTTCTTATATAAATTTTAAAAAACCCTCCCTTCAGTAAAGTTCATGTAATGTATTACCTGAATATTCAGATAAAACATGTCCAAACAATGGAGTGTAATTCCCAGAAGTGTGTTTAAAGTTGACAGCTGTAGATATTGGCTGGTTAGTCTCTCTTAGGTCGCACTGCAGAAATAATCCAGTTTGAGACCAACTGAGATCAAATTAAGGTCCAAAATACAATGCAGAAATAATCCAGTTTGAGACCGCTTTAACTGCCCTGGCTCATTGCTAAGGAATCCTGGGAATTGTGGTTTATTGTGGCACTACAGTTCTCAAGATTCACTAGGGCAGTTAAAGCGGTCTCAAACTGGATTATTTCTGCAGTGTATTTTGGACCTTAATTTGACCTCACCTCACAGGGTTGTTGTGAAGATAAAGTAGTGAGAAGGGAAGCTATAAACATAAAATAATAATTTATAAAGAAAGAATTGGAATTTTTTTCTAGCAGTTGAAAGTACTGAATTGTGCTGGTATGGAAATATTTGGATATATACTCTTCAATATGTAAAAGAAGCAGTTTTTGTCATCAGATGAGTCTACAAAAGGTTGTGACATAATAAATTTCAGGTGTCAAAGCTCTTGTTTTTGCTGCAGCAGGTTAATATTGACTTTTTCTCTGGAAGTTAAGAATGCAAGACTTGGAATGGAAGACTTAAAGCAGAGGTAGGCAACCTTTCCCCTTTAAGGGCCGAGGGACTTCAGCTCCCAGAAGCCTCAGCCATGTTGGCCAATAGCTCCTGGGATTCTGGGAGCTGAAGTCCCTCGGCCTTTAAAGGGGAAAGGTTGCCTACCCCTGACTTAAAGGATAAAGTATTTCATCACTCATTGCAATCCACCAGTGCAGAGCTGTATATTGCTTGCAAGGGAACATGAACAGAGGTGTGCGATTCTGCTCTTGTCTTACTGGTTGGGCAGTGTGTGAAGAGAACAATGGACTAGATTGGTCTTTGGACTGATCCAGAATGGTTCTTCTATGGTTGTGGTGGTGATGATGATTTCTGTACCTACTTTCTCTCAAAATTGAGACTCAGGGTGGATTACAATTTTTAAACAGTGCAGCTAAAAGTATACAAAAAAGTGGAAATTGAAATGGGATTAAAGTATGGACCATATTAGAATGATTTAAAGCTACACTTAGAATACCAGTTAAAACAGTTTGGTCTAAAAACAATACAGCACCACAAGCCCATTCTTTAAGAACATTATCTTTATAAAAGCCTCCCGGAATAAAAAGGTCTTTGCCTGGCAATGGAAGAACAGCAGGGAGGAAGATGCGGAGTCTAGGGGCAGCCACCAAGAAGGCCCCCTTCCATGTCCCCACCAACTGTGCTTGTGATACTGGTGGCACTGAGAGAAGGATCTTGGGGATCTAGCAGGTTTATATAGGGAGATATGGTCTGCCAGATAGCTGGGATCTGAGCTATTATGACTGGTGGTGACTGGCAATTCTGTCCCAGCATTTGGTGATTAATCATTCTGGTGATACAAATGCCCACACCTGGAATTAATGCGCCACTATGGTACCAGTCTGAATCATGGGGTCTCCCACCTGCAATTCACGTTTTTGAAATTATGCACATTACTATTAACAACACTGTAATCAGTCCTTACTTTCAAGATTCACAGATATGGCTGTGTTAGTCTGTAGAATCAGTATGTAGAGAGATCTTGTAGCAACCTTTGAGACTAAGGGCAGATGCAGACCGGCCGCTTGGGGCGGCACTGAGATGTCCCGGGAAGCGGCAGATTGGGGCTGCGGCAACTCCACGCCGTGGCCCCAATCCTCCCTTTTGCTGCCCCAAAAAGAGTGGCAAAATGCCGCTCCTTTTAGGGGCGGCAAAAGGCCACCCTAAGAGCCAGCGCCATGGCTCTTCAGCTCCCTTTCGGTGCAGCATGTTTAAACGCTGCGCTGGGAGGGCGTCCTGATGCCGCGTGCCGTGCATACGGCCATGCGGGGTCAGAATGGCATCGGGATGGGGTTGGGGAGGCTGGCATGCGGCTGCTCCGCCCCAATTCCACCCCTAGGCAGGCCCTTTGGGCCAGTCTGCAATGGCTCTTACTGAAAGAAGTTGGCAAGCATGAGCTTACGCCTGCTCCCTCAGTATTCCTTCCAAATGCATGTGAGGATGATAATAATAATAATAATAATAATAATAATAATAATAATAATAATTTTTATTTATAACCCGCCCCTCTGCTCGGCAATCGGGGCGGCATACAACAAATTAAAATATAACAAGTTAAAACAGTTCCATACTCCCCCCACTAACCCACCCACCCCTTAAAACAGAATTAAACTATCATGAAGTTAAAATCAAGTCAAATAAAATTCAATTAAAACACCGAATCATCCTGACCGAATTCCCTACATATCACAATGGCGAAAAAACTGGCAGGTCACATTCGATTTCTTGCCAGGCAGTTATTCCGTGAAGGCCACACCAGGTGACACTGCACTGCACCAGGTGACACCAAGTCAGGGTACGCCACTGATCCTGAGCAATGCTGAATTACAAATGCAGGCCAGATGGCTCTGCCCGATGGAGCAAATATATCAGGAGGTTTCAATATTTGTTGTTGTAGTTCTCAGTTGTTGTTGGATTGTGGTTGTTTTTATCTAAATTATGTTTCTGTTGTCCCAGACTATTTTCTGATAATTCCCGGAAGTAGACATAAGTCTACGACTTAGTCTTAACAGGTGTTTTAAGATCTCTGTACATGCTTTCAAGAATTTGGCATAGAGGTAAAATGGCATAGTAGTATGTAAGTAGATAGAAGTTGTTTTTTTCTAATCCATCACATGGCATTTGGGCTCCATCTATAAAGAATGAATTTGTTTCTAATCAAATAACATTCAAGTCATCAAACTTACTTTCATTTGTTTTAAAGGAATGTTTCTGACAATAGCACTGCTTCGAAATAAAATTCCTGGGAGACAATGGATTGGCAAACACAGAAGGCCAAGATTTGTTACGGTTCATATGAAGAAGAATATGATTCGGAGGCTCGAAATAGAAGCTGAAAATGAATACTGGTTGAGCCGACCATATATGACAAAAGAACAAGAGTTTTGCCACAACCAAGAACGCAGACAAGCATATTTTAAGGAACTTGTGGCTGCAGCAAAATCTAAGTTTCCTGAACACAAGTATGCTACTGAACACCTAGACCATCTTAATGTGACCAAAAAATGGACAAGTTCTTGAAGTGCATACAAAAATATGCAGATGGATTGCTTGAATCCAGCAACTGGACTGTTTGTATTTGCTCAAAGTGGTAATAATCAGCTGTAGTATGACCTGTGAATAAATGTGTTGCTCTCCAGCTTTCATTTTCCTGTTAAATCAGTTTCATTAGTGCATATTTTATACATACGCTCTGTATTCAAAACAGTAATATTGGCTGGCATCCTGTTCAATATTTACAAGATTGCAAGTCCGACTTAACAATCTCATAACTTTTGTGATTCACTTTTACTGCCCATTTCCTTCTGGGTCTGCTCTGTCCACAAAGAGGGTGAAAAGTTTTATTCTTGGGAGCTGAAGGCTGCATCATCTTTCCTTAAGCTTCCATCAGCTGTTCTTGTTGTTTAACTGCTGCAGTGAAGCTACTGCAGGGACTCATCTTGTTCAGTGAGAAGCAGTGTATTAAAAGCAACACTTGTCTTGTAATCTTGCTTCTGGGGAAGGAGTGCTAGTGCAAGGAGCTGGCTGTTGGCCAACTGTGTGAAGAATTTATATTTGTATACATCGTTTACTTATAAATTTTTAGAATTTGAATGATTGGATGAGATTTGGCTCTAGTGCAGAGAGGAAATGGTCTCCAGACCATTTGTTTGGACCATTTCCCATCCAGTTAATTGACTTGGGACTCCATAAGTGGTATAGTGTTGCTGTTACTAAATTAGGAAGTGGGGAAGATACAAATTTCCAGGCTGGTGTAGAAGCTCAGACACTTCCCTCATCTCTGGTGATCAGCCATTACCGATTAGTACTCTCCAGTGTTGCTGGATTACAATTCCCATCATCCCTCAGCCATCATGGCCAAAACAAGATGAGTTTAGTCATCTGGAATACAGTATGTTGGGAAATGCTGCAAGAGGCTTTGTCACCAGGGACTGCAAAATCAATGCTGTCCTAGTTTATTGACCACTGCCAGTTAGCATGCCTCTCCATCCTATTTTCATGTCTGTAAACCTGAGGGCAAGGAACTGAGAATTCACCCTGTAAGCTTTTCTAGGAACCTTTATGGTTGAAGGGCAGGGTATACATGGTCTAAACAAACATTTCTAGACAAAACAGATCTTTGACCCAATGTAATAGCTTAGGAATTCAAAATAGAAATGGAATTGGAGCCACACCTTTCTTCACTTTTGCAACATTTTAAACCTAGAGTTCCAGCTTCTAATGTGTTTTTCCCCAAGTGGTGTCCCCACTCATTCATACCATACAAAAAGTTGATTGAGTGGAAATCCACCATTGATTGGAAATGCAGTTTACATCAGCCAGCTTATTTTCAAGGTATTTATTGATTTCTTTTGCTTTGCATTCATTGTTTCATAATCCATTAATGTATCACCACTTTGGCAAAGGCTTAGATGATGCATTTTAAAACTTGAACAGGAGTTATAATTAAGACATGAATGGAAGTCTGAATTTTGATATACAAAAGAGTCAACATGATCTAAAATTATTACATTGGTGGAAAATACACATGAAGATATAACAATGTGCAGTTAAAAATATGAAAATTTCAGGCAAAATCATTTGTTTTTGTATACATTGTTTACTTATAAAAGCCCATTTAAAAAGTCACTCTGAAATATTAAATTATTAATGGCAATATGTTTTTGTGCATAGGAATATTCCTATCTGCAACATAAACAGATGCATCATTCACATTATATATCCTCTAAATAACCTCATACCAGTTTAAATTTGAATACTTGCAAGCTTACTTAGTACAATGGAGATACCTATATTTTAAGTAATATACTTGCATATATCTTTGTCATAAATACAGTGCAATGCATCTGACATACCCACTGGCAAACACACAGATTGTGGCAACCTTACTCATATGGTCATATAATTTACATTGAGGGAAATTGCTGGAGACTGCCTACAGTCCTAAATCATTTATCTGAAGGTAATCTCTGGTGAAATCAGGACTCCTTCAAGGCATATGCAATTAGGATTGAGGTAAGAGGCTGCAGTCCTTAAACCACTTGAACTTTTCTTGGTGTAATTTTTACACTTCCAGTCTCCTCCCCCCCCCCCAAACCTACAGTATTATGCAATGTATCCATTTGATATAGATTATTAGTACTTTGGTACAAAGAAACAAGATCCAGATTAATGCAACATGTAATTAAATGAGTTGTTTATCTCTCTGCTGGATAATCTTCCAAAACTCACTTTCAGCCATTTATTTGTAAACATGATCAAGTTCTTTCTACCATTGACAAGATTCAAGTAATATCTGAAACACACACATTGGATATAAAGATATCTTTTTATAATACCAATACAAAAGGCTGCCTTAGTAGGTAGTTATGGTATAGCTGGACACTGGACATTATGCTTTACATTATTTTATGAAACTGCCTTCTCACTTGCAGGAAATATAGTTGTGAGGATAGTTCACTAAAAGAAAAAGTTGGAAATCTGGAAAGGCTTTCTAGTAATTATGGTTTCTTGGAGGAAAAAATATTACTAGGCAATCCTTTCAATGATTGGTAAGCAAATTTTACGAAGCCAGAAATGTACTTACACCTGCATAACGCAAACGGTATTTACTAGTCTGAAAAATAAATGCGCATATCAGATGCTTTTAAATATATCAATCCTCACTGGCCAACAAAATGCTTTGATGAGAAGACTCCAATAAAACCCATCAACACATCTTCCAGTATAACAAACTAGTTTACACGTTAGTCTTTGGTATAATTTTGCAATACTAGTATGGTATCCCACATTAAATAATGAACACTTTAAAGTTCCTATAGCAGAGATGGGCCACATGTAGCTCCTTGACTGATTTTGTGCCACCCAGTAGCTTCTCTGCACCACCAGCTTGTTTCATTAAAGAAAGAATTGCCAGCTGAGAATACAATTCTCCCTTAAAGTATGCTCCCATGCCATATTTTAACAAAAAATTGGGTTTTAGGAAAGACTTCTTGATTTCTCATTTGGTATGGTAGTGCAGCCTGTGGGCAGGCCACAGAATGTGGCAACCCCTGTCTTATATAGTTACACTACTCATTGGTGGGGCCTTTAAAAAGTGATCTAAGGACTGCAGAATAATAACCTAAAATATTAAATATTGACAATATAGTTTTTAACTTCCCCATAACAGTGAAAAAGAGAATGCATTCACAGAAATATGTGAACATCTAACATTCACATAAGTGCAGATGGACCTTTATTCCTATGTACACTTAACAAAGAGAACCCTGTTTCCCATTCATTTCATGTCATCTGCATGTTTGACATACTACAAAAAGAATTCTGCTGCTGTAGTTGATTCATTCACAAACTTAATCCCAGCATAAGTGTGTATGATTTGGCTCCCAAAATTTACTTAAATCTCATTCTATTACCTTTTGAAGCTGAGGATCACTTCACAGGAATTCAGAACAGGACAAGCAAGGAAAAGTTCTTTTCCTAGAAATTCCCTTTGAATTTGAAGCTCCTAGGTAGTACAAAATGTTGAGGGGTATAATTCGTCAAACTGTGCACTCATCCTCTATTCATACCCCCTGCCATTTACAAAGTGCTGGTGTGCCGCATAAAGCTTTCTTCTGCCCTTGTCCCTAAGTGGGTGATAGTTCAGTGTTGGGAAAAGGGCCAAATCCTTTTATCTAGGTAAAGGAGCAGAGGTTAGCATTAGCACCAACAGCCCTGAGCCTTTTGCAAAGGAGAGCACAGAATCCAGCACTGAGCTGAGTTGGTCAAAAGGGCAGCACAAGCTTTCCTCTCAATTTATAAACAAACCCATGAGAGAAAAGAATATGAAAATACTATGTTGTTTTGCATATATCCCCTCTTCCATCCCATGTTGTCTAAGATTTACAAAGCAGGTCCATTTCATCTAATGAGAAATCCCATGAGAATGTGTACCAAAAACGCTCTGAAAAATATTTAGTATTTTTATGGTGTTTCAACTAACCTGGAATGGCTGAGATGCAATTTATGAAAGGGGATTAAATGTGCACAACAAGGCAGAATGAACGGCAATCATTTTCATATAGCTAAGGAAGAATGTTATGGCTACCTTGTGTCTCTTCCTTTGAATAGTGGTGGCTAGAAATCTGCTTTGACAGCAGTGGTGGACAGAGAGAGAGAGGGGATGTCCACATACACTAATTCTTATCAGATATGTATCCAGTACCTTGCTGCTCTTCATGAATCAATCAGCTGAAGCTTACATAGCAATTAAAATTATTTGCTTAGATATGTATGACTACAGGACAGGACTTCAATCCAGAATGAGTGAGGCCATTGGTGGGATAGTAGGCTCCTGAATAACAAAGCAAGTAAACTGTAGAACAAGACCTTTCTTCTCTTTTATTTGAGCTTCCCAACACCTTACTCAAGAAATCTTCTTGATAAATGTCTTTGTGAAAGTGAGCACCACAAAAAGCAGTACTTGTTTCCTTTCTCATAAAGAAAGACAAATAAGTGGATGACCTTTAGACTTGAGGCTGAAAGAAGACTAAGGAATCAGCTTCGGAAGGGATTGGTATACTGAGATTACCCGTTAAAAAGGTTAAGTAGTAATATTTAGGTAAACATACCTACAGGGGCAGGGAAGAAACTCACTTTACTGAATTACATTCCTGATATGGCTTATATTAAATACATTTTCAAGAAATTAAAATATTGTTGGTCTTTTTAAAAAAAAAAGTTGAGAAAACTAATTGTCCATACTAATGTACCAAATTGCTAGGAGGCCATAATTTGGAAGTATACAAACAAATGGAAAACCTTCTTTGTCTGATAATGTATTGCAACAAAGCAAGATGGAAGGAAGGGAACATCAATATCAGAGGAATAAAAAGCCAGAGTTTGGGGTTGGCTGCTTAGCAACTTTCAGTCAGTACCACTGGCTGCCATGTACCGGTAGTGGAGAAAGCAAAAACACATCATGCTGCTAGTCCACCAGATGGTGTTTCAGCTACACATAACTGTACTGTGCATTTCAATGGCTGAACTCTATGGTTGCACAGAATACTTCCTTGCCTCACCTCACTCCCATGGCACTGTCATTTCTCATGAAGTTTGCAGAATCAGTCCCCACCACCACAGCGCAGCCGGAATGCATAGGTTTTTGCACTCTTAGAATCTTGCAGACTCTTGCAGGGCATTTCCGGATTTGGCCCTTGTAGTGGCATAAGTCCGTGTAACAAAAATGCACATCAAGACTCTTAAGGCATTAAATGTTTTGCTCTGCAAGTGTTTATAAGCATCCACTGGATACCATCAAGATTTCATTCTTCATATTCTGTTAACATGCTGGCACTGTTCCATTGATATATGTGTCTTCCTTACAAAATTAAGTAATATCCAAGCACAAACATATTGTAGAAACCTATGTGGAAAACAAATTAAATGCAATGTAATAATTGGTAAAGATACACAGAAACAGGAAATAGACAAGAATTAACTAACTAATCTGCATTCAACATTTATTCTCATTCCTTGTATGAATGGCTGACTATATCTAGTGAAGGCTTTCACCCCAATACTAAACCACACCTGGGCTCAAGGCAGCTGGCTGCTTTCCATACAGACAGCCTGAATCGGTGCTGTCTTGGCAATTAGCAATTGTATTACAAACTAATTTCTGTCCAGACAGGACCTGCTTCCATAGTTCAAATTGCTACCTTTAAGTAATAAATACTCCTTGAGTCTAGACTAAATATGTCTGATGAATCATCTATGCTTTCTTCCTTTTAAGGTTTTCAAAATCAAACCAGTTATATTATAAAGGCACTATTAATTACTACTTTTGAGCAGAATTTATCTTACCATTTCCCCCAACAATGAGAAGGATGGACAACAAAACCAAGATCAGCTCTCCAGTGAAACTACAATATGCTTTTTTACACCTTAAAAATAAAGAAGAGAAAGTATGAAGTGCATAATAGAGACTTAATGACAAATAGTTTGGGAATGTTATTAAACTAGTTATCTGTTAATTTGTATAACTTGCATAAAAATTATTCATGTCTTACAGTCAAGTCCACTCCTAAGATTAAAAGAACAAAAAGAGAATATCGAAATTATGTTCTCACACAAATTATTATAATCCATCAATCAGCTCACAATCGGTACCTGATTTAACATTGTCATCTTCTGAACTGGCTTCTGCCCACTGGTTGTCATTTGCCAGCAGTCGATTTTGGGACTCACTGAGTGGCCGAGTAGGAAATGGCTGACTGGGACCAGAACTGAAAAGCAGATTATTGTTACAGATTGTATTCTATCACTCTTATGTCTTCTCCTTGTAATCGTCATTAAATAAACTCTAGTCTAGATAATTACAGAATATGAAATTAATATTGCTTACCACTGCTTCAGACATAGCAAACTATGGTCTGTTCTTGCATGAATGTCAATTTGTGTGCTCAGCATTTCCCTCGTGCATGAGGAAAGGAAATCTATAGCCTACATTCTTGGTTGACAAAAAAGTGCAAACCTCCTCTCTTTCTCTA
Source organism: Phrynosoma blainvillii (assembly GCA_026167975.1). Taxonomy (NCBI): domain Eukaryota; kingdom Metazoa; phylum Chordata; class Lepidosauria; order Squamata; family Phrynosomatidae; genus Phrynosoma; species Phrynosoma blainvillii. The sequence goes on along the minus strand of JANUYF010000003.1, from coordinate 322,139,328 downwards.
TAAAGGGGAGGAGATTGTGCATATGCTCACAGTGGCTTTCATATGTAACAAATTAGGAATAGAGGGAAAGACTGAGAAGACTGCTCGTTGTTTATTGTTGTGTACCTTCAAGTTACTTCTGATTTATGGTGACCCTAAGGCAAATCTGTCACGGGTTTTTTTTTTTTTTGGTGGGGGGCTGAGAGTGTGTGATTCACCCAAGGTGAATCCAGTGGGTTTCCATGGCCAAAAAAGGAATTTAACCCTGATCTCCAGAGTATGATCCAATACTCAAAGCACTACACCGTGCTGACTCTAGTCAACCATAATTGCAGCTTCCATAATTGCAACTTCCTCCAATACATTCTTTTTTTTTTTTTGAATGGACGCCAATATATGTTTCCCCTCACTTTGCAGAAATGGTTCAGTAAAATAACCTTCCCCCGCCCCCAAAATCCAAGGAGAATAAAAATGCCACACCTTTTGACAGATTCATTTTGGCTTGAAACAGTAAGTTGCTCTGGATCCATGATTACCAGGCGTGTTGGAAAGTTGCAGCCATCTCCTAAGCTGTGCAATAAAATAAACATATCAGTATTAATATTTAATTAAAGATTATCAGTAATGTACACATTGGAGTGCATCCAGATATTGGTTTATACAACTGGCCTGGTGGAAGCAGACTTGCCCATCCTCTTCTCTCCACAGCAGCCCCTCCAATCTACTGAAAATGCTACAAGGAGGTTTGGGGAACTGGCTGAATGGAGTGAATTATATGGAGAGGGGGATTGCTCCATATCAGACAAAGGCACCTGCAATGCATGGAGCCCTTCTATCTATGGAAGGCAGATTCTATCTATTTTTTTTAATGAATGTTATAAAGTGTGAGACAGAATTCAAATAGACTCTTTGAATGCAGACAGTACATTGTAGAAAACTGTCTATTTTAGCTGCATCTAAGCTGCACTTACTTGTAATAACACCATGGAAACACATACTTGTGAAAGAACACATCATTAGTTTGTCTTCAGATGTTGATGAGTCAAAGCTACAGAATTATTGAGTTGAAGGTTACAGCTTAGTCTTTATAACTGCAACAATGCAGACTTTCAAATCCTAAGAATGTTTGGATTGCACATCTTTGTAGTTTTATCTGTAAAGTGTAGCCAGTCTATTTAACTTCAGAATCCATGGTAGTATTTTTATATGTCTCAGTGTGAACTGAACTGGGGAAGCTTTCTTTTGTTTCCTCTGTCTCTTAAAACACAGGATTGTAGTAATTGCTAAAGAAGCTATACACAGCTAAGCAGACTTCTGATTTAGCTTCCTTCAGGTTTTGGGTCTCAAGTCATTCAGGGCTTTAATGGTAAATATCAAGAACCTGAACTGGGCTCAGAGCCAATATCATTCTTTTAACATTAGAGAAACACAATAGTGTTAAGTTGAAACAGTTAGAATTCTGGTAGCCAGTTTTTCTCTAGTTGAAGCTTCTGATCAATCTTCAAAGGCAGTTTCATAAATAACATGTAGTAGTAATCCAGCTAGGACATTAGCAGAGCATGGTTGCATGTAACTACATTTTCTCTGCTGAGAAACAGCTGCAGTTGAAGGGGCAGTCAAGACTAGTAAAAGGCACTGTGCCTGGGCCTCAAGTGATAATGCTGCTTCAAGGAGCCCATGTCTACCCTGACACCTACTCTTTCAGAGGTATAACTATGTCCTAACTGGCCTTCTATAAGATCACTGCCAAATCCAAGCAGCACTTCACAGCCTCACCTGACATAGATAGCAGAGGAAAGTAGCGATGAGTATCATAAGCATACTCTGTAGTTAAGACCTCACCCAATGGCTTCATAAAGATGTCAAAGAGACCCCACGATTTAGCTGCAATGGAGTTGAACATAACACAACCATCTGTGCTCCCTTCTGAAAGTGACCCTGTACTGCCATACAGAAGCTGATCATACACAATCAACAGTGCTAGTCAGGTAAGTTACAAAGACCAACGGTATCAAATGTTGCTGAGTAGTGAAGAACCAAAAGAGATTCCACCTCAAGATTAGGAAGAATGTCCTTACAGTAAGAGCTATTTGACAGTGGAACACACTCCCTTGGAGTGTAGTAGAATCTCCTTTGCAGGTTTTTAAGCAGATGCTGGTTGGCCATCTCTCAGGGGTGTTTTGATTATGTATTTCTTCATGGCAGGGGGTTGGACTGTATGACCGTTGAGGTCTCTTCCAACTCTATGATTCTGTATCTCTCATAAGGTCACCCATCATCATCATGGCTGTACATCAGCCAGACACATGCCTGAAATCAGACTGAAAGAGATCCATATAATCCATTTCATTCAAAACAGCAGGCTGAGTCTGGGCGGGGCAGGGCTTCACTCCTCCCCATTTCATTCAGATGTTCCATTCCTTTTAAATAACCCTCCTCAAGTATGGCTTGTTTGTGACTTTGCAACAGTTGTTACAAGCTTCAGGGTCCAAAAAGTTTCTTAAGAATCAGTTGAACAAAGTGTTTCTTAATCTTCCATCAAAGATGCCTCACAAAGCTCATTAGTTCATATTCAGCTGAACCAAAAAATGCAGTCTGATCCTGCTAGAGGTAAATTTCATTGTGTTCAAAGATTCTACTCCAAGGTGAAAGTGCCAGGACTGCAGTTTTCAGGCCATAATGCTTCCCAAACAGAGCTATCTGTAGTGGAGTTTTTTTAAAAAATCTGTCAACAGCAAGATTGTAGATTATACATCACTCATCTTTTCTAAGATGAACAGCACCAAAAATTCTGATCTTTCCACTCAAGAGAGTTGCTTTAGCTCCTTAATCATTTTGGAAGACCTTTTCTGTACTTTTACCAGCCCTACAATAGCCATTTTAAGGTGTAGTGACCAAAACTCTGAATAGTACAAGTACAGAACTGTATAAAAACACTATGATTGGCAATCATATTTTTAATTCTTTTCCTAATGTGCTAAATGGAATAAAACGTATCCAAGAAAAAAAGAAGCAAGGTATCTAGGTAAAAGAAGTCTAAATAAAGCAAGGATAAGGAACTTTTGTACCTCCATATGTTTTGTGCTAAAATTCTTTTAAGATCTTAGCACTGCCCAAGTTGGGTGGGGCTAATAAGAGATGTACATCAAAACATTTGGAGAGGGCAAAGACAGAGATAAGGGATAATTTATATTAATTGCCCATTATGGAATTAGAGCCCTGTAATAATGAGGATGTAATCTGCATTATCTTTGGTTGTACTATGCCTACAAACATAAAAAAGAAAAGAAAATTATCTATACAGGATGCAATTTTGCTCTAATCAGAGAAGTTAATTTAACACTCAGGTGGTCACTGTTCAGGGAATATTCAACATAAAATTCTGAATGATTTCTAAAATTGTAAACTGCTTCTGAAATTCACGTTAACTGCTTGCCATCCTATTTCAATCACCAAACTCTAGAATTTACCCTTTAAGACAGACTGGAACAATTTATGTAAGAATACCTTGTAAAAATGGGTAGCAACCAGTACTTTTTCTCATCTCCAAAAACTTCTCTTAGATTTTTGCTGCATCCAAGTGAGAAACCATTTTTGTCAGGCCCATTTCGAAACATTGGTGCCCGGAATGCTTCTATATCATAAACAATAATGGAAAACAAAATAAAGCAACCAAGAACGGAGGAATCTTCTCAAGACAACAACAGCAACACAATAAATGTGTGTCCTAAACAATATATTTATTCCCCACTAAAAGATAGCAAAGATTATATTACAAGTTAATGAAACAAACCTGATAACTAAAGAACTGTTAACATCCATTTTATTTCTTTTGATCCTAATATTTACAAAGCCCTTAATAGGGCAGAAAAATAATTAGATTTGGAAATAATTTCATTTGTTTGATAAACAACCCACAGAGCAACATTTATTTCAGTAAGCAGCAACAAAGAAAAACAAACCCTTTACTTCTAAGCCCTTTCTAAACCCAGAGATGATGAGAAAATATCTTGTTGTGGAATAAGGGCTGGGGGAGGGGGATCCAAAAGATTGCATACCAAGCTTTGCACAAACAGAGGTCCTTTAGACTTAAGAACAATATTAAACCAATTCCTTCTGAAATTGGAGGGGTTTTTAAAAGTAATTTTGAATGATGGTGCAAAAATTGATTTTAAGGAGAAGACTGAAAATCTCTTCCCTCCAATATCTCTATCACCAAATTCATTTTTGGTGTGAACAAAAACAATTTATGCTTCTCATGATGACCCAGCCCTTTAGTAGATTCTTGTACTGGTAAACCCACTCCGTCATAAAACTTACAGTGTGATCTAGGGCCAGACATAAGCACTCAGATGTAGCTCATGGAGTTGTTTTGAAGATAAATTTGGTAGGGTACAAATAAGAATGACTACTAACAGTGGCAACTGTAGTAATAATCATTATCACCACTACGACACAATTTACTAACCTATTGTTGATCTGTTTTTGCCAACTAGCCAACAGTGGTAGCTAAACAATGACAGTATGCTGATGAAGAACATGGCTGCCACAAAGAAAAGGAAGAGAACATGGAATTTTGCACGAGTGTCTAACAGTTCATTCTGGGGGAGAAACGAAAAAGAAGTTTAGTATTAACCCCTTTTTATCAGCTTTCTGTTCAACGGATACTCTCATACAGAACCCCCTCTATATAATAAAACAGATTATCACTATATTTGAACAGTGCCAGGAGCACATTTATTTACTTATTTAATAAAAGTGTTTATTGATCACTTTCTACCATCAGGTTTTCCAAAGCAATGTACAATATATTATATATAAAAATATTCTTTTCAAACCAATTCATGAAACCAGTTTTAAAAATCAAGGACCAAATGGAACAATACAATTCTGATTGATATGCACTTAAAGGCTTCTTCGTTAGATTATATGAAAACAATATACAACTGTAAGTCACAATGCCTACTATTAGCCTTTATCAAAAATTTATGTGTATGTAGTATCAATATAAGAGGAACAGAGAAACTTTTAAAATGTAAAGAACGGGCAGTACCTGCTAGACTTAATTCTTCCCCCTGCCCGCCATTCCCTTTCCCTTGTGTGTCATGTCTTTTTTAGATTGTAAATCTGAGGGCAAAAACTATCAAATTAACAGTTTGTAAGCCACTCTGGGAGCCTTTTTTGGTTGAAGGGTGGAATATGAATACTCTAAATAAATAAATATGTATGTCTTTTTTGGACATTGTGCACCAAAAAAGGACCACTGGTCATTTCTTCCTCCCTTTAAATGACCAAAGCCACGCATGACTCACAATTTTGCTGCCACAGACCCCCGCTCCCACAGCCATTCAGTGGCTGGTGGAGAGTGTAAAAGGTATCAGGTATGTCCCCACAGCCAGACACAGAATGATTACATCATCTACTAGGGTCATCTAGAAGACCCTGGAAGATCTTAGCATAATTGGTAAATGTCTCATGAGGACACAGCTAGACATTTCTCTGATCCCTGTGGCACACCATTACCTCTCAATGGCTGGGGTGGAGGACCAAATGGTAAATGGTAAGTATTTTAGTGTGATTGGATCCTCCCTAACCAAAGAAGAGGAAAGTCTGGATAAATTCAATTAGTAGTCCCATTTAGATTGGATACACTGAATCAAGGTTGGCTTAAATCTAATTGTTAGTCCCAAGCAAAGAGGAGCCACTGAATCGATTGTAACTCACTATGGGCCTTTGCAGACTGCCAGAAATAGTGCACATTAAATTGAGGCACTGCCCTGGCTCAGTGCTAGGGAGTCATGGGAATTGTATTTTTTTTCTGGGACATTGAGCCTTCTCTGTCAGAGAGCTCTGGTGCCACAATAAAATACAGTTCCCATGATTCCCTAGCACTGAGCCAGGGCAGTGCCTCAATTTAATGTGCACTATTTCTGGCAGTCTGCAAAGGCCCTATATGTCAACCATTATGTAAATTCCACTGATTCAAAAGGTCTGTGCTCTAGTGGGGAGTAACAATAGGATTCAGGTGTTTGTTCCAAATAAATGACTGATAACAGGACTCAAAAATAAATTCACTGTTTATTTTTTTTTTGGGGGGAGGGGTAATAACCGAAAGTAACTGTCTAGGTTTCAGCTTGTTTAATATGTTCATTACTTCAGTCTTATGAAGAATTTATAGAAAAATTAAAATTATTAGTGGCAGACTGAGCCAATGAAGAAAGATTTAAGCAATTCTGGTCCTTTAGCACTTTTTAATATGAGGGAAGAAAGAACAATTAAGGGCCACATCCAACCATGTCACAGTGGCACCACAAGGCGTGTTGAACTGGAAGCTATATATTTTCAGAATTGACACAAGGGTAGTATCCAATAGTCTTTGATGTAAAATAGGTTTTATATATAACTACACAATGGTGTAATCCAGTACAACTAGTAGGGTTTCTCAATCCATCAGAGTTAAGACTGGATTTCAGTCAAATAATTTATTAATTTGTGAGTGGCATGAAAAGAAATTTGAAGGATTGGGTCAACAAGAGAATAATTTAAGCTAAACAAAATTAAAAAACAGAAATGCCCTTTGACTGCCCTTACTTTTTTTACAAAAAGATTTCACACACATTTACAATAAATTATAGTTAATTTATACATCACTATCTGTTATTTACTGTTTTGTTTCATTATTTATTGTTTTTATTGCTTTACTGTTTTATTGTTATGCAGTTTTGACTGTCATCTTGAATCATATGCAAGAGATAAGAGATGAATTCTTTATATAAATGAATGCATAGCTGGTTTTTAGCAGAAACAATGTTGTAAAAAAGATCAGATAAACATCAAGAGATTAAGCCTTGCTACAAGCTATTTAGTATAATTCACACTACCAATGAACTCTTTTCATTTTGCAAGAGTGCTTGACCAGCTAATGTTAAGAGAGAAGTGATGAGCTAGGTGACTGCCTGATCTGAAAATGTATTGCTATAAAAGGGAATCCTGAAGGAATTATGGGGATAACAAGGGAAATAAAGTGTAATTTACATTTTTGCCCTCCTTCTGGAACAAATATCTACAAATTTCTGTGCCAATACCATTACCCCCCACCTCTAGCAGATTGCTGTGGCAGAAATGGAGGTATAGATTATTGCTAAGTGGGGAATAGACCTTACATTATCAGTCACCAAAGTAGCATGCTGTTTCTCTTAGCAATTTCCCCTCACTACAGCAGTCCTTTCTGAGTTTTGTCCTTAAATCAAGTCTTAAAGCTATCATGGGGTTTTCTTGGCAAGATTTGTTCAGAGGGGTTGGCCACTGTCTTTGTCTGAAGCGGAAAGAATGTGATTTGTAACTGGGTTTCCATGGCCAAAAGCTGGTCTTACAGAGTTGTAGCCCAATACTTAAACCACTACATCACACTAGCTTTCATAGAAATAAGATGCAAAATATTATTGAAGCTTAAAATATTTAGACAACATTAGGCTTTGAACAATTTTGATACAATATATATGTAAGAAGGCAAACATTACAAAGTGAATTATTTTATGTTGTTTTTATGATGGGTGCTAGCATCATTTTAGGGAGAGAAATTATTTTACTAAAATATTTAGTTTAATAAAACTGCCATATGTGTTCAAACTACAAAAAATCCCATTAAATACTTAATACTATAGTTACCGTGGTTACATATGTTCAAAAATCAATTCTTTCTAAAAGATGACCTTTAAAATAAAAAAAAAAATAGCACATGATTTGCCTTTTATTCATAGATTTAGATTGGTTTAACATCCATTTCTCACACACAATAGTTTCTTCCTTAGGATCTCTACAAATATGTTTTAATTGAATAAAATATATTTTAATTATAATATAGGAAGTAGTATAAAAATAACACAATAGATGATCTTATGACTCAATATTAAAAATTGATGTATCAAAAGTGCACACTAGAACACTAGACTTCATCTTAAATTGCATTTTACCTTTGGACAATTCTCAGCAGATTTCCTGCGGCAAAGCTTTGTGCAAATAAAGACAATTTATTAAATAGCTATACCTCTCTGAGGCTATTATTGAGAAACAGTAAAAATGTGGTTAGAAAATGGTTTCTGCGTGCACAAGGTGTAATACGTGCAGCATTCAATGGCAAGTCTACATTCACTGAATGAACATGTAAAGGTGAATTTGTGTCTGCACAATGAGGCTGAAGGGATAACTAATTTTAATGGTGTAGATTTCAGGACACACCATTAAAATTAAGAGAGTCATTTACTGCTCTGATTTTCAGTATCTGAAGACTTACTCTAAAGCTAATCTGTTGCACACAAGATCAGGAAAGCTTTTGGAAATTAATGTCTATAGTGATTTGAGGCTTAAATTGAAATTTGTTAACTAGCTATGAACTGAAGCATTTTGATAGCATGATGTTCTTACCAATATTACATTTTTTAAAAAATGAAGTGTTTAATTTATAAAATTGTTTTGGGGCAATGCTATAATGTTATTTTATTTTTTCTTCCTTGTTGTACATCTTAGAAGCAAGCTGTATCAAAAAATTTACCCCCAAATCTACTCAAGAGAGGCAGAAAAGCTACACCTCTGCATGTATTTGAGCAGGGCTGATAAAACTGAAGCTCTTCCAAATGTTGGACTGCAATCCTACCATACTTATCACAGGCCACACATCCTGGTGCTGATGAGAATGGGTATCCAATGGTATCTGGATGGACAAATGCTCCCCACTCTGTCCTCAAAGGCATCTTATGTTGAAGAAATTCTAACCAAACTGTTTTAATATCTTTTGGGTGAGGATACTGGCAAGTTAAAATGTATGTATCTGACAAAAAGACAGAATTAAGTATAGCTAAAGTCATCTTTCCCCTGTAAAAGAGATAGGAATATAACATGAATGATGCACACAAACAAAAATGAACTGCCTAGAGAATATGCAAAAGCATTCAGATGAGAGTTGGCGAACCAACAGCCCTCATCTGTCCTACCAGCAGGAGCAATAATGAAGGCTAATGGGAGTGCCAGTCTGGCAAAAGCTGGTGAGCTACTGGTTCATCCCCTCTGATATGAAGACTTGCTTTCATATTCTCGTTTTAGAATAACCAGTACAAGTACTTTAGAACTATGTGACCAATATATTATTGCATGAAATAAATTTACTGTTCCAAGAGCTTATTACTTGTAGCAGCCCCAAGACAGGTGTCCTTAATTTGTTGTATTGTGTACATTTCTCTATGGTCCAAAACACATGGGCCAAATAAAGTGGCTTCCGGCCACTGTGGGAGCATGCTGTTTAAACCAAGCATGTCTCCAAAGCAGCTGGAAGCTGCTCCTACACCATGATCCAGTACCGGATCAAAAAAGAGTCCGGAATAATCTGCCTCCTGGCAGCGGCTGGCTTGGGACCATGGTGGCAGCCCGCTTTGGAAGGAGGCCATGCAGTCCCAACACAATCACTGCCAGAGGCTGCTCCTTGCTGCCTGTCTGCTTTGCCCCTATTACTACATAGCCAAATTAGTATCTAAACTCCTTCTTTTTGGAATTTTCCCTATAGTGGTTAGGCTTAACTGAAAACAGTAGTTTTCCTACAGCTGAGGAAGTTATCATCAGATTCCTCATAGATTTGTCACTTCTCCTTCCAAGGTTTAGAAACAGAAGGGCCAAAGCCAGCCAAAGTGGGAATTTAAATCCTATTAATTCTGAATGAAAAGATTTTTAAAAATGGTTTTATTGAATGTAAACAATAGAAATGCAAAGACAAAGTAGAGCAGAGGTGAGCCATGGCCTAAATCCTATTGATTAGTCCCACCTTGAGAGATTTAGGCCCATATGTCCAAAAAGATCTTTATCCATGTAGAGTCAGATTATGTTGATGAATGTATGTTTTTAATTATATTATTATTATTTATCAGTTTTGAATGGCAAGTTAATGTATTGTTCTTTTTGACTCAAAGAAACAGAAAAAATACTAACTTCAGCTAAATTATGACTTGACAGCTTTCACTTTAATATCAATGCAACTAAATCAGGAGTATTTTCAAATGTTCTTAAACTACTTCTAGAGCACCTCACTGGTTATTTATAGAGTTCCGTAACAGTACCTTTTTTGCTAACGGTGACAGAAATGATTAAACACAGATGAAAATGGAAGTATCACAAATCTTGAGAATGAAAATTGATCAAAATTCTCTTCCCCCAAAAAGAATTTCATTTTAAACTTAATTTAAACAGTTCTACAACAATTTAGGATATAGACTGAAGCACAATCTTCAATAAATAATGGTAAGCACATTTCTATGGGTACTTTCTTATGGTCCACTATCAAATGCACTAATATTAAAACACAAAAAAGTTGCTTCTGCAAATTCTAGACATTTAGGCTGTTTCAAATGTAATAGCTATTTTTTATTTTTAATATAAAGGAATTCTTCAAATAAAATTAGATCTGGCTACACACCTCTGAAATTCTCCGAAAGCCCATAAATAAAAACAGTACAATCTGTGATTTAAAACCATATCCTGTTCTGATCCTGGTAGCCATAGCTTGCAAGCTCTAACATACTACAAATAGTTCCTTGCTTATTGTGGCACACTGAGAAAAAGCTGGAAATGGGCAGTATCTGTAAACAAAAGACTTGTTCATTAGGTTAAGATATATACAGTTGAGCCAGTTCTACATCTGTCTGTGCCTTACCCAAAATGTGGAAATCCATATGGGTCCTAACATCTGCCTAACTCACTGACAGAAGGGTATTGTGAAGATAAATAAAGCAAGAAATGAAATATGAAGAGGTTAGTTTTTACTCTGACTGGGTCAAAAGATATATTTCCTTTTTTAAATATGAGATGCATGCATATACTACTTGTCTGATGAGGCAGTTAAAATTTGACTTTTGTCAGCCATTCTCTCATTAAACAAGCAACTCTCTTACATTCTACAGATGTTAGTTGTGTTTTCTGAAACACAGCTGTGCAAGTGCATAGCATTTAGACAACATGCAGCACCACAGAGATGATCTAGCCTGTGGCATATAATTTTGTAGGCTACAGCATAACCAATAGGAATTCTTTTAAGGCAGTGATTTAATAAAAAATTAAATCATAATATTCTATTAGAACTGTGATGGTGAACCTATGGCACGTGTGCCAGAGATGGCACGCGAAGCCATTTTCCCCAGCATGCAGAGGGTGGGGAGGAGGAAGAAGAGGCCCACACCTGTTCCTCCTCCTTCCCAACCCTCCTGGGCCTTCAGCTGCCTCTCTGGAGGCAGCTGGAGGCTGGGGACAACACGGGGGAAGGAGAAGGAAGAGCTGTACGCCTGTTCCTCCTCCTTCCTGACCTCTCTGGAGGCAGCTGAAGTCCAAGGATGGCACAGGGGGAGGAGGAAGAGGTGCACGCCTGTTCCTCTTCTTCCCCCTCAACCCAGCCCTTCAGCTGCCTCTGGAGAGGCAGCTGAAAGCCCAGGAGGATGGGGGGAAGACATCTTGCCCTAGAAATCCTGCCCCCAGCACCAGGTAACACCCAGTGTTGGAAGACCTTTTAGTTTGGGCGATTGATCCCTAAAAGGTTCGCCCTCACTGGACTAGAGCAATGAAGATCTAAATGTCAATCAAAATTAAATGAGGGTAATGTTGTATTTAGCAGATTTATATTACTTCAGCCATCTCAAACCGATCATGATTTTGTGGTATATCAAAAATGAAAGCAGGATGCTTTTTTACCTATATTATATGCACAAAGTGGAGTAAGGTCTGCTAAGAAACTTACCGTCCAAAACTTTATGAAATATTGGAGAACTGTAGCAGCAACAAATAGACAATACAGGAGGGAATATAATAAAAACAGGAGGAAAAACTTGTAGTTGGAAAATCCCACACAGTTATTCACCCTAAAAAGAGATAAATTGAAACTGTTGGTATGTTGCTGACATTTGAGGATGCAGTGACATGAGAAATCAGTATTTTTCTTTTGTACACATTTATTCCCCCCCCCAAGATTTATATGCCACCTTTCTCTCACAATGGGATTCAAGGCAGTGTGTAGAGGCCTTGCATCCTACTCTCAGAGTCAGTATATCTTCCAACATTTCACTGATGAAAATTGGGACACATGATATCAAGCAACATGAAAGCGTGGTCAAGATGGCAAAAGTTATTAAGAAGAAAGAACAGAAAAGCTCACAGAGGCAGCAGCTGTTTCCTTTTGCTTAAGACTACAGGGAAGGGCAAGATTCCACTCCTTCCTCACCTCTTCCTCCCTCCTGCTTAGGTGAGTGCAAAGTACTTTTGCACATTGAAATGAGTATGTAGCAAGTGAAGTAAGCTGAGGACAAAGTGGGAAAGTGGGAGGAAGATAGAGAAACTGGGACATTTTAAAAGCAACCAAAAAAGTGGGACAATAGAAGATTAATCTGGACTGTCCCTACCAAATTGTTGTATGAAAATTGCGGAAGCTCTTCGGGCGCCCTATTTGCTGGCTCTGAAAGGGCCGGCAAGAGGGAGGATTGGGGCCAAGGCGTGGAGCAGCCTCGGGCCCAATCTTCTGCTTCCCAGGGCGGCCCAGGGCCGCCCATCTGCATACCCCCTAAGTCAGTTTCTAAAATTCTCCAAGAGATTCATGGCTTATAACAAATTATCACAGGACTCAAAGTAGAATTTGGGCTGGTGGCTGAACTAATTAGTCAAGGTATATTAGCAGTAAATAAAGATTTGGCAGCCACAGAAGCAGCAGATAACGCCACTTCTTTTGAGTTCGAAACAGATGAACCACCTTCATGTTTGAACGAGATTACTCCTCTGTTACCTCACCTGAGGCCTTTGGTTGAGGAGGCTGGTTTGTTAGATATTAAGGAACCTATGAACGAGGCTCCCGTGCAAATCTGTAATCATAAGAAGCCTCAAAAGAACAGATCAGGCACCAGAAAGGGACACGTAAAAGGAAAGGAAAAAACAGAAAGTAGTAGTAAATCTAGCGTAACATCCCTTGCAAAAGCTGAGAAATTGCCTGGGAAGTATGCAAGCACAAGAAAGAAAGTCAAAGGATTGAATTTCAAACCCCTTTTTATTTTACTGGATAAGGAACTGGAGCCTAAGAGTAGGAGGAAAGTGGACAATCAGGCAAAGGACCATAAAAATAATAGAAAACTCACTCATGTTCCTAGTCCATATGTCAAACTCACTCAGGACAATAGTTCCCAGACAGTTCCAATAGATATAGCTTCAGCTAGTAAGCATACATTCAGCTACAAGACATCCCTATCCCAAGTAAGTAATTAGTCCTCTTTAATCTTAATGAGAAAATATTTAGTCCTCTACATTTTCCCCAAGATTTGGGCAAATTTCCCAAAAGTAAACAAAATCAGTCATTTTAAAAATATTTGGAGGCAGATTGGTTTCACCCAGATTAACTACTTCGATGTAGTAGGAATTGAGTTTCTTCCTTCTACAAATTTATTTACAAGAGTGATAGTCCAATTTGTAGATATATCTTCTGTCACCTATCTCCTAAAAGCTAAATCACTGCTAGAGAGAGAGGGGGGGGGGCATATGGATCACTAGATATTGCAAACAGTGTTCTAGGTTCCCCTTGACAGTTGTAGTCCTATTGTCGCCCTGGTACTTTTCCCTGTAATTTTAATTGATTTATTCCTGCATTCTCCTTGTACTTTGTAGATACTTTTCTGGTAAGCCTGCTGGTTGTATTATTATAATTTTCCTGCAGCGCTTTTGTAGTATTTGTAATGGACATTTTGCCACAGACAAATAAACGTGACTTGACTTGACACGTAATTAAACTGTTTTCTGCTTAATTATTCTTAAATTAAATTATTATTAAATTAATAATAATACCTTCAAGAATGCAACCTACACCTGTACAAGTCAATAATATAGCTCCCATTCGTTTTAATAGAAAGGATTGCAATCTTAAGCTTGTAATGTGAGAAATATGACTTGCTATAAAAATAGCCTTCAACAATGGACCAACCTGGATCAATGAAGCATTTATTCTCCCAAAGACAATCATTCCAAGGGCAAGAGCCTGTTGGTTAGTATAAGTACACTGATGCATGTGGGGTGGATAGATTAAGAAGAATACAGATGTGGCGGTGGTGATGGGGAAGGCAGAGAAAGCCACCTCTGTTAACATCTGGAAGGGAAGCTGCCAGGGCATAACCAGCTTATCCCTTCAGTACCTGGCTCACCTTAAAACTACAAGTGCTCTCGGAAATGTCTTGGAAAAGTGTTTATCCTGTACCCTATAGTTACAGTCGGCCCTTTTGCAGGGGTTAAGGGTGCAAGACCCCTGCAAAAGTGGAAAAACCAAGAATAAGTGGGGGAAGGCAGGAGGGGAGTGTGCATGTTCCTCTTTCCCTCCAACATGTCCATGCCCTGCCCGCCTCTCTCCCCCCCGCCCCACTCCGGACTTTAGTCAGCTTGCCTGAGCTAGCTGAAGCAGTGGGGTGGGTGGAGAAAAGGAGCATGTGCACATGTCCCTCCTGCCTTCGCTCCATGCTTTAGCCAGCTTGTCTGAGCCAGCTAAAGTGCACACTCCTCTTCTATCCCCATGTTTTAGCCAGCTAATAAGTGGGGGAAGGCAGGAGGGGTGTGCATGTGCTCTTCTTTCTCTCCAACATGTGCATCCCCCTCCTGCCTTCCCCCCCCCCATGCTTTAGTGAGCTTGCCTCAGCTGGTTGAAGCATGGGGGGGGTTTGAGAAGAGGAGCATGCATGCATGCACGCCCCTCCTGCCTTTGCCCCATGCTTTAGTCAGCTTCTCTGAACCAGCTAAAGCACGCACTCCTCTTCACCCCCCCCCCTGCTTTAGCCACAAGTAAGTAGGGGAAGGCGAGAGGGGTGTGCACGTGCTCCTCTTTCCCCTCCCATGATTTAGCTGGCTTGCCTGAGCCAACTCAGGTGATGGGGAAGGCAGAGAAAGCCTCCTCTGTTAACATTTGGAAGGGAAACTGCCAGGACATAACCAGCTTATCTCTGCAGTACCATGGAGGGAGGCGGGGGGGGGGCCTGCACACACCCTTGCTGGCTCCTCCCTCCTCCTGGGCTTCCACCCCAGGAAAAAAGCCCAGGAGAAAGGGAGGAGGAGGAGCACATGCATGGGGACAAACTCATGAACAATTGAATCTGCAAATGTTAAAGCTGTGAAAGTGGAGGGCTGACTGTATACTATAGTTACACCGTTGTAGATACCAGCTCTCCATAAGATTAGCCTTTGTCAAGCCATCAAAATAGTTTGGTTACTTCCCTTTTGGTAGGAAGAAAATAACAAAGAAAAACATACCATGGGCAATGATGATCCATTTTCAGGACACATCTAAAGAAAGAAAAAGAAGATCAATTTCAGAGTAATGACAATATACAAGTACTAACATGCCTTTTCCAATAAGCAGTTCTATTATTTTAATTTCAACTTTTGCATATTTTAATTATATGTATTTTTATTATAATTCTCTGTCTTTTGTGAGCTGCTATGTGTGCCAGTGTGAGAGAAAGGTGAGATATAAGTAAAGTCACAGATAGCCCTAAACCCAGTATTTCAAAGCTTTTTGCAGCATTTCAGCATCAGAGAAAATGTATGAAACAGTAGCTTAAACTTCCACCCAGTGGAAGATGGCAGCTTAGGAACATCATAGGTTTTGACCTATAAAGCCCTATACGGCTTGGGTCCAGGCTATTTGAAGGACCATATCATCCTGTATGAGCCCCCCAGAGTATTGAGGTTGTCAGGAGAGGCCCTTCTTTCTGCTCCACTACCCTCTCATGCGCATTTGATGGGGACAAGAGAAAGGGCCTTCTCAGTGGCTGCTCCCAAGCTCTGGAACTCCCTCCCTAGGGAGGCCAGGATGGCTCCATCCCTGCTGTCCTTCCAGCGGCAGGTAAAGACATTTTTATGCTGCCAGGCTTTTGCATGACATGGATGATGTTTTGTTTTTGTTTTAAAGAGTTTTAAACTTTAAATTTTAATAATGTAATGCTTTTAATTGTTTGAATTGTTTAATTGTTTTTAAACTTTGTATTTTTAATGTTTTATACTGTTTTAACTTGGGCTGTTTTAGATTTGTTAGCTGCCTTGAGTCCCTGTACTAGGAGGAAGGCAGGCTATAAATAAACATAATAACAATAACAATAACAACAACAACACGAAAGACTCAGGCTGGCTTACAAAAGTTAAAACACTGTTAAAACGCATACAAAAATAAATCAAAACACACAAAAAGTTATTATTAAAATACAAGTAAATTACTCACAGAATTAAAACAAATTAATAGGAATCCCGCTAACATTATGATGCACAAAAAGAAAACAAAAGAAAAAAGTAAATAAAGAAAAAGGACACCATTTAAAACCCTGGTGGTAGAATTTGTATACACAGTTGGATTAGTCTAGAGCAGGGGTCTCCAAACTATGGCCCGCGGGCCGGCTCCGGCCCGTTGAGCCCTTCCTACCGACCCGTGGCTGGTCCTGCCGCCACCACTTGCACCCCCCACTGGACGCCATTTTGTCTTCCAAAATGGCGTCTGGAGTTGTGCACATGCGCCTGGTGTTGCGCGCGCATGAGCATGACTCCGGGCGCCATTTTGGAACACAAAATGGCACCTGGCATCACACGCGCATGTGCACTACTCGGGTGCCATTTTGTGTTCCAAAATGGTGCCTGGCGTCGTGCGCAAGCGTGCGCAACGCCACACACATGCACACGACTCTGGATGCAATTTTGGAACACAAAATGGCGTCCGGAGTTGTGCGCATGCGTGCGCGCCTCCAGCCCCCTGGAAGATCTGGGGGCCAGTAAACCAGCCTCTGGATCAAAAAGTCCAGGGACCCCTGGTCTAGAGTATTAGAATGGAAAGGGTTTTTGTAGCAGCTTTGAGACACAGTTGTAGCATAAACTTTTACAGACTGGTGCATCTGAGGAAGGAGATCCAGTTTACAAAAGCTATACAACTTCTTTCACAAAGTAAAGTTTCAAATATGTTACATGCTCCCTTTCCATTGAAAGCTCTGAAGTTCAATTTCAAAAAAGTGTTTTGGAACAGAAAGGTTTCCACGGGGTGATGGAAGACAGCAAGGAGGAAAAGAGGGAGTTCTAAAGCCCTGGAGCAGCCACTGAGGAGGTCTTTTCCCCTATTGTGACCCAATGGGCCCCGGAAGACCCTCTCCTGAAGATCTTAGAACATGGTTAGCCTCATATTGGAAGATACAGTGCTTCAGACAGCTTAGACAAAGCCATAAGGTTTTATAGGTCATAACCAGCACTGTGCAAACAGACTGACAACCAGTACTGTTGTTGCAACAAGATACCTGTATATTCCCTATAGCCAACAAAAGTTAACAATCTGGTTGGAGCTTTTCAACTGAATGGAACACTGTATTGCATGGTAGGTTATTTTTCTATAATGAAAATTTACACTACAAGATTATAAGAGGTTGCGTAAAGGAATATTAAGGGCCATAGTTGGCCAGTACAGTATATAGATTAAGAGAACAAAGTACAAGGTAGAAAATCCATGGCTCAGATCCCACCTTGTTCATAAACTCAAAACAGGTCATGTAGGAAATAACTAAGAAATCTCCAGTTTTCTTCTTTTTAAATGAAATGCAGCCATGAGTAAATGTGATGTGTGGAAGGATGACTAGGGAGCTCTGCAGATGGCACAAAGTGCCGTCTTGGAGCCAGGGAAGGGGTGAGGCAGCCGGCCGCTGGCCGCCCCAACCCCTTCCCAAGGACATCATCAGAGCGCCCGCCGTTGCACATGGCGAGCCCTCTGATGACATCCTTCCGGCACAGCACTTTTACATGCTGTGCCAGAGGAAGTGCAAAAGAGCCGCGTGGCAGCTCTTGTGGTGCTCCTTTCCCAGTCGGTGAAAGGGTAGATTGGGGCCGAGAAATGGGGCAGCCTCGGCCCCAATCCTCTGCTTCTTAGGGTGGCCCATGGCTGCCCGTCTGCATCCCCCCTAGGAGGGGTTATTAGCCTTCTGTCTTTAGTATCCCAATTCACTGCACACAAGAGACTTGCCAATGCCCCCAGAGATATTTCTGCAAAATGAAAATGGCAGGTATCTGCAGCCTGAGATGGCACATTGCTTAGCGGTATTCTCATAAGTTTTGGAAAAATGTGAAGAAGAAAAAGAAGGCTCTCTCAACAGCCAGGTAAGCTTTGGAGGCAGGGAATGACTATCAGGGTTATGCCAAGTAAAAGAGCACTGTATCTAAAGTTGAGCCAAAATGGAAATCAGGCCGAGAGACAACATGGGAAGAGGGAGTCCAGAGAGAGGGAAACTGACAGAACACACATCAGAGGTCTATGAAATGTCCCAACTTCACTAAGAGCACCTGTGGAAATAAAGAAGGAACACACACAGCTTGCCAAAGTGCTTCCAAGACTTCATCAGAAGATTTTTTTCCCTTTCTTCTTATTTTATGTACTCATATAAAGAAAGGAGAAAATCAGCTGCGTGCTCCAGGAAGCTGGTTCTTCACATCCTCACTCAAAATGATGAGCATAAACAGGAAATGTAAACCTGATATAAAAAGCATACAGTAGGCACGTGTTCAACTGAATAAATCTTATTAAAATGATGTAGCCATAATCTATACAGGGGTCGGCAACCTATGGCCTGGGGGCCGGATCCGCCCCCCCAAGGCCTTTGGACTGGCCCCAGGCCAGTCCTGCTGCCACCGCGTGTGGCGCAGCCACCATTTTGTTTTCCAAAATGGAGGCCATGACTCTGCGCATTCACCAAGTACTGCGCATGCGCGAGCGAGTCTTGGCTGCCATTTTGGAAAACAAAATGGTGGCTGCGACTCATTTTCACATGCGCAGTACTCAGCGTAGGTGCAAATGAGTTGCGGCCGCCATTTTGTTTTCCAAGATGGCAGCCACGACTCGCTCACGCATGCGGCACCATTTCCCCCCCCCCTTGGCCCGCGGAAGACTGGAGGAAGACCTTACTGGCCCCAGGTAAGAAAATGTTGCCGACTCCAATCTATACTGTCATAATGTAAAAGAGGATCTCAATTGATTGTCCTCTTCTATTTCTCATTTCACTTTCCGTTTGTAGAAGAGACTGAATCATGCTTACAGAGAAATCTGTATTAATCTTGTTTCTGATAATGGAATTTCAACAAATTAAGGTAAAATGAAATTTGGTATGGATGCCCCGTTTGTTTTTTAAAGGTTGTGGAGAAACAGCTTGGACCTGGAAAAATAATACTGCAGCTTCAGATGCACTTGCTGGTGAATCTACAAAAATTCATAAATGCACACAAGTCAATTCTCCCAGAGCTAATAGGTACTTACAGATCACAGGCAGAACAGTGGTGACACCGATCTGGCTTGATTAATTGGCATCTATCGCAGTATCTTATGGCTGTTGTAAACATTTTAAAAATCAAAATGTCAAATAGGAATTTATAAATTAAATGATTCAGAGTTCAAAGAGTCTTTTACTTGTTATAAAAAGACACATTACTTCTCCAAAAGCTAAAAAGGGCAATTGCATCTTAAAGAGTAATGTCTAAACAATGATGTGAGAGTTTTATCAACAGCTTGCTTCCCCAAAATACATAAAGCATGCTGTAAAATCAATGGATGGCTTATGTATAAGAGAGGCTAAAGGATATCATTAGGATGAAAACTACAAATAGCATTAATGAAAAACATTTATGTGGTCAGATGAAGTCCTAAACATGAATGCAACCTAAACAATAGGCAGAACATCAAGAGTATGAACACTGTCTTTTTTGCACTCTTACACATATACACACAGCTCTTCCTCTGGAACATAAGAAACAATAATTGCTCAAACCAAAATTATTTCTAGAACTGGTTTCATTTTTGAAAACCAGTCTTCTGGATGTCTAGCCATTAGTTGCCTTACGCAACTGAGGAACTTCATCACAGTGAGGTGATTAAGATGCAGTGTCAAACTATTAACTCAAGCCTGCATGTTATCTCCTACAATGCTTCCCTTTGTGCATGCCAATTTATTGTAAAGAACTTGATTTATACCCCACGTCTAACCCATAAATGGATTTCAAGGCAATTTACAATTGAAGAATGAAAACATAAAACAATTTAAAACAATTAAATAGAGAAATAAAAATAATTTAAGCATAATCTCCATGAAAGCCAGTATGGTGTAGAGGTTTGAGAACTAGATTACGACGCTGGAGACCAGAGTTCGAATTCCTGCTTGGCCATGGAAACCCACTGGGTGACCTTGAGCAAGTCACACACTCTCAGCTTCAGACAAAAGCAAAGGCAAACTCCTTCTGAACACATCTTGCCCAGAAAACCCCGTGGTAGGATCACCATAAGTCAGAAATGACTTTAAGGCACACAACAACAACAAGGCATAATCTATGAACACTCAGCCATATTTATTCATCACTTTAGATTTTTCCAAAATGTTGGCAAATAACATTTCATCTACAACTAGTAAAGTGTGGCTTTCCCACAAATCAAGAATGCAAACAACATTCAAACAAATGGCAAATTACTGTTTGTATAAATCCAGGGATTGGTACTTTGTTGTGATACCAGAGCCTTCTGACAGAGAAGGCTAAAGATCTCACAAAGATACCAATCCCAGAATACCATAGCTTTGAGCCATGGCAGTTAAAGTAGTGTCAAACTGCACTATTTTTGCAGTGCAGAGTTAGCCTTTGAGACAATAAAAAGCATATACATTTCTGCATTTTGTATAGTCTTACCTTTTGATGTTGTTGTAGTATACACAGGCAGGTCTTTAGCAGCTCTTCGTAGAATTTCCTGTTGGGATTCTGGTCTCTCTTCTTTTTCATATTGCTCCTTATCAGTTTTTGACAAACAGAACTGAAGAAGAGGATAGAATCATGATTTTGGTTTTGGTATATGCTAGTAATATTCATGTGATATACATGAAGCCTGCATGTTAACAATTCAAAGGAGAAATGTGCAGAAGAAATTAAAAACATTCTTTGGAAGTCAGTTTCAAAATACTTTTAAAGCAATTATTATTATTATTATTATTATTATTATTATGTATTTATACCCTGCTCTTCAGCCAAAAGGCTATCAGAACGGCTTACAAATGGTTAATTAGACATTATTAAAATCCTTTTAAAAAAGTCTCAACTCCAAAACACTTTGGGTGCCAAGCATTTTGGAGAAGGGATTCTCAACTTCTACTAGAATCTGCCCTTTAGTACTGGTAGAATAATAATATAACAAAAAATAAACCCTGGCTATTTATGTATAAATAGGGAGTAAGACAAAATGCACTGGAAACAATGATGAGGGCAGTGTGGAAGATGGGTGCAGGTAAGATTAGTATACATAGAATCATAGAATCATAGAGTTGGCAGAGACCACAAGGGCCATCCAGTCCAACCCCCTGCTATGCAGGGACTCCCAATCAAAGCATCCCTGACAGATGGCCATCCAGCCTCTGCTTAAAGACCTCCAAGGAAGGAGACTCCACCACTCTCCGAGGGAGTGTGTTCCACTCTCGAACCGCCCTCACTGTCAGGAAGTTCCTCCTAATGTTGAGGTGGAATCTCTTTTCTTGCAGCTTGCATCCATTGTTTCGGGTCTTAGCCTCTGGAGCAGCAGAAAACAAGCTTGTTCCCTCCTCGATATGACATCCCTTCAAATATTTAAACACGGCTATCATATCACCTCTCAGCCTTCTCTTCTCCAGGCTAAACATCCCCAGCTCCCTAAGTCGTTCCTCATAGGGCTTGCTTTCCAGACCCTTCACCATTTTAGTTGCCCTCCTTTGGACACGCTCCAGTTTCTCCACATCCTTTTTGAATTGTGGTGCCCAGAACTGGACACAGTATTACAGGTGAGGCCTGACCAAAGCAGAATAGAGTGGCACTATTACTTCTCTTGATCTAGACGCTATACTTCTACTGATGCAGCCTAAAATTGCATTGGCCTTTTTAGCTGCTGCATTGCACTGTTGACTCATGTTCAACTTGTGGTCCACCTGGATTCCTAGATCCCTTTCACACGTAGTCTCATTCAGCCAGGTGTCCCCCATCGTATATCTGTACTTTTCGTTTTTCCACCCTAAGTGCAGTACCTTACATTTCTCCGTGTATGCTGATGTTTCCTCATATACTCCCCTTTTCAGTCTGACATGTAATATGAATTGCAAGTTACATCTGGGATCATAATCCTTACATTTGAGGATGTAGACTGAATATACGAAAGCTCATGCTACAACTCATGCTACAAGTTCTTTTGTGCAGTTGGTCTCAAAGGTGATGCATGATCCCTTTGCATACAAACACACAAGTAACTGTTCTTGTTGATTGGCAAAAGAGAAATGGATTACATAAGGACATTCAGGAATGCTGAAGCTCGTGATGACTGAATAGAAAGCGAGGAACTAGCCTTTTAAAAATAGGGCAAGTAGGAAGCTACTAATTAAAGGCACAATAAACCTCAAAACCTTTGGAGCAGTTTGCCAGTCCACACTGAACTGGTAGTTACCAAAAATAGAAAAAAAAAAAAAAAAGGGGGGGGGGGGGAAAGCTTTTTAGAACAATTTCTTTCCTCCTCCCTCAACTCTTCTGCACATACAGTTAGAATGATACTTCAAAGTTATGAGATTAATGTTGACTCATAACCAAATTTTGCCACCAGCAGAGTTAAGCAACTGATTAAATGGGCTGATTTTCTTATGCTCTCCAACTCTACATTCTCTTTTTGGCACCCATTATATAAAACATCTTTTGGATTAGAGCATTATTTCACTAATCTCACTCTGCCCCCTATTAGAAAAGCATTTACAGCCTTACGGTTCCAATGTATGTCTTCGGCCTACTTGCTGGGCAGATATAATAATACCCCTGTTCAATTAAGATTGTGTATGTGTAAAACAGGGGCAGTGGAGGATATTGAACATTATCTTTTACAATGCCCCCTTTATACAGCCCTCAGGCAAAGGTCCCTTGATCATATTTTACATTCCCTTTCATCTGTATTCTTTTGGCAGGTAATGAAGTATACGTTACCTCCATGGTAGCAAAATTTGGTTTAGCTGCCAGCAAGATTAGGCTTAGTTATCAAGATGGGGGCAAGAATTAGAAGTCTCATTTGTCATATGTTGTTTATCATTATTATCGTATCTTATTCATGTTTCCGCTCTACATGGGGCTATGCGCTCTACATGGGCTTAGCCTCGTGCTTGGTCCGGAAACTCCAATTAGTACAGAATATAGCAGCCAGGTTGGTCTTGGGTTCATCTGAAAGAGACCATATAACACCAGTACTAAAGTCTCTTCACTGGCTGCCTATTAGTTTCCGAGCACAGTACAAGGTGTTGGTTATCACCTATAAAGCCCTAAATGGCTTGGGACAACCTACGGCCCATGGGCTGGTTCCGGCCCAGGGCCCCACACTTACCAGCCCAGGCAGACCCCTGCTGCTGCCGCCGTGCATTTTGGTCTCCGTGCGGCCGCGCATGCCGCGACCGCCATTTTGCTTTCCAAAATGGTGGCCGCAATGCGTTTGCACATGCGCAGTACTCCTGCGCATGGGCAAACGCGTCGCAGCCACCATTTTGGAAATCAAAATGGCGGCCGCGACATGTGTGGAGGCGGCCGTGGCAGCGCGCGCAGGAGGTTTCGTGCAGTGGCGGGGGTGTGTGTGAGCGCGCGCGTGTGAGCGCACGCGCCGCCATTCTCCCCCCCCCCTCAGCCCGCTGGAAAGGGCGACTTTGGGTGACCGGCCACCTGCTCAAAAAGGTTGCCTACCCCTGGTCCAACCTATCTTCGAGACCGCCTCCTCGCGTACTTCGGTCCTCTGGGAGAAACGTGCTGCAGCTGATAAAAACAAGGCTGTCTGCAACCTCCCAGAGAGTCTTCTCGACGACCGGTCCCAGATTATGGAATGGCCTGCTGGACGAGATCCATCATATTACAACCTTAGACAGCTTTAAAAGGGCTGTCAAGACAGATCTCTTCTGGCAGGCCTTTCCCAACTAGATTTCCCGGTCCTAGGAGTTATCTCATCTTCTCGTCTATTATTCCCCGCTGCAGCTGTTGTTGTTGGTTTTTTTGTTGTAAATTGCTTGCACCTGTGTGATTCATTTTAATGATGTTTAATTTATGATTGTTTAATATTTTTAAGGGATGGCTGGGTTTGGGATTTGGGATTGTGATTTTATTGTATTGTATTGTAAGCTCATGCTTAATTTTAATGCTGTAAGCCGCTCTGATTGCTCTGCAGATAGGCAGGATATAAAATAATAATAATAATAATAATAATAATTAGTATTAGTATTTCTTATACATTTTGTGCCCTGTTTTCATATATTGTTTTTGTATATGTACCAAATTGTGATGGCTTTTAGCTTTTAACAATAAAGTTATTACTACTTACTGAACTGGTAGTTACTGCAGTTGTGTTTGAAGACAAATTGTTATAAACTAGGTAGAAAATTAAGATGAGACAACAGTATGGGGAAAAAAATGAAATATGAAAGTCCAACAATATTCTTCATGAAAATTAAGTGAACTGTATACTGTGGGCTTTCAGTATCTGCTGGGGTTTGGTTCCAGGACCCCACAGTGTAATAAAATGGCCCTTATATATGACAGCAAAACCAAGGTTTGCTTTTTGGATTTTAAAAAATTATTATTTTCAAACTGTAGTTTGTTGAATTTGTGGATGCTGAATTTGTGGATACGGGGGTCTGACTGTATGTCAATTCCAGAACAACTAAGTGCTTAAGTGTGGAAGCAATTTATGTACAGCCTCTGCATCATTCCATAATTTTACTCTAAAATTCAATTTATAAGGTGGCATTCAGGACTAAGGTTACCAGCATATATCTCATCTCTGCTGTTAGGTTTTTAACAGAAGCATGATGCACAAAAATGTAACAGGTGGCATCAGGTCTAAGACAGATGTTTGTTCATTTTTAATTTGTCAGCCACTAATAAAGGGACAGAAGGGGCCTCCATTTACCACCGTTAGGAGAGAATATAAGAAAATGAACCCAGGAAGGCACAAACAACTTTTGTAATCTGCAGTAGTAAACAGTAGTTTAGGATAAGGAGCAAACATATAATGCACTGCAGCTAATTAAGGAAAAGTCGTTAGAAAACACACAAGTTATTTAAGTACTTTAGACAACCTGATACTTTAAAATATAGTTTAAAAACAAAACAAAAACTACAACTACCAGCTCTGAAGAAATATACTGTACACCATTTTTTAAAATTACTTTGGGTATCACAGACAAAACATAAAAAGCTTTTCATAGCAAGGACCAAAATATTTTTAAGTTAAACTGACAAACACTATCCCTTTGTTTTCTTGTTTCTTTTCTAATTCCAGAATGTTAAACAATACTGAATTGTTATTTATTTATTTATTTATTTATTTCGCTTGTATACCACCTTTCTTCCAAAGTTGGACACAAGGTGGCTTCCAGAAAATGACATAATCATTTTTAAAAACCCCAATTAAATCATCACATAAAACAATATAACATTATTTAAAAGACCACACAAAGTTTAAAAAGAAAGATAAAAATTCCAGTTTAAAAAAGCTTCCTGTTTATACAATATGTGATGTCACAGTACAACATCATTTGGTGATTTAAAAAATAATAATAATCCTATTTTCAGATAACAGGATGACACATTATACAAGATTCCAAAGATGTTCTACAATGGGAAAATATACTTGGTATATGAGAGAACTACTTGGAGACAACCATCTTGGATACAAATCCTTTCAGATATATATATATATATATATATATATATAGGAAGGGGATTTTTAAGCAAGGTATTGCTTTTTAAATCTACAATGAAAATTCTTTTTTCTATCAATCAGATTTCTCTGTAAGAAATACAAGTCTTTCAAAGAGTGAACTATCAGATGGAGCAGAAACAATTCCCCATTAGTAGCCATTTCAACCTATCTGGGAGGTTCATGTGTCCCTCTCATTCACTGTCCCAATTTTTCAGGTCTTAAAATCATACCCAAACAAACAAACAAATGCTAAATGGAACTTTCTGTAGCCTCCCTCCCCGGTTAAAGCCCAAATTAGTCACAACAAACTTAGAAATAACAACCAGATGTGATGTAGGGTCATGCATCCCGCACCGAGGCAAAATTTGTTCCTATCACTATTGTTTCCTGTGCCCTAGAGCTCTATGGCACTGGAAAAAAGGTACTCTTTCCCTCTCCTCTCCAGAAAATCTGCTCAGCTCTATATGGTTCATGTTGTAGTAATTGTGACAGAGGCATGGGATATACTGTAATGCTATGCAAAAGGTCCTGCATGTTGCCCTTTACTTGCAAAGCCAGGTCACATAACTGCAACAAGAAGATTACAGCTAACAATAATTTAGGAGAGATGCCTGTTATTTTGTAGATAAATATATCATGGAAGACTGATCCAGGTAATCCTCTGGTTTATTAAAAGCTCCCCCCGCATCATCCAGAACAGACTCCAGTTACCTAACTAGCCAAGAGGCTGCAGATGTCAACCATGCACAATCTATGTTTTGTACTAAAATACTGAGAGTCAACCACCAGAGCATGATGCAAAAGTCATATAATTAGAATTAAAGCATTCTAAACCCAAGATTTGTTTTAAAGGAATACTGTACCACAACAGAACAGAAATCACAGTCATTTCCCATACAAATCTATTTCTGGTTTGCTCATGCTTTCTTCATTCCAGCTGTGAAATGTATCATTTGAGGTGGGAGTTATTTTGTTGGTGCTATTGTTGAAAATCTGGGACTCAGACATCCTTGCTGACCTACTACAAATCACCCAGTGATATATAATCAAACCCCAATATATGTTTTTCCTACCTCTGGCTTAACCCATTTTAAAACTTTTTTTCCCTTGACATAAGAAAGTTCATCTTAACTGTGAACATTCGGTGCAACCAGAGCTTTTGCTACAGGACACAGAACTCCACATTGTAAATGACAGCTTTCACCAGTAATATTTTAATATTCCATTTTCTGAAGAGCAGGCTTGAATCTTCAGATAAGTAAAACTTTAGGTGCTGTGATGTGTGAATCACAGATCATGACTTCTGTAGATAAGCAGCTGCCACAAACAGCATGTGCCAATGATTAACACACAGCACAGATGAAACCTTCCTGATCTTCCAACCCAGGGGTAGGCAACCTTTCCCCTTTAAGGGCCGAGGGACTTCAGCTCCCAGAAGCCTCAGCCATGTTGGCCAATAGTCCCATGTTGGCCAATAGCTCCTGGGATTCTGGGAGCTGAAGTCCCTCGGCCCTTAAAGGGGAAAGGTTGCCTACCCCTGTAATCCAACCAGTGTTGGGAAATTAGGAGTACATCTGAGTTTTGCACATTCTATCATCTGCCTCCAAATTACCTGTCTCTTTCCATAGCTTGCTCTAGAAATGGCTTGGTGTTATGTTAACAACCCCCCCTTTGCAGACGGTGCAAAGCGCTGTCTTCAATCCCAGGAAGGGGAGGGGCAGCTGGAAACCGGGCACCCCAACCCCTTCCTGAGGACGTCATTGAAGTGCCCGTCGTTGCACATGACGGATGCTCCGATGACGTCCTTCCGGCTCAGCGTCCGGACACGCTGAGCCGGAAGAGGTGCAAAAGAGTTGCATGGCGGCTCTTCGGGCACCCCTTTCGTGGCTTGTGGAAGGAGCGCTATTTTAGCGCTCCTTTTCCAGGCGGCGAAAGGGAGGATCAGGGCCGAGGCATGAGGCAGCCTCGGCCCCAATCCGCCACTTCCCAGGGCAGCCCACAGCCACCAGTCTGCATCCCTCCAAGACTGGCATTAGCCAGATAACCTCATAAACAGGACCTGCAACCTTTACTTTGAATATGGGTTTAAAAATATTTTTAGACACATAACTGTGGCTAGCACCAATGCAGATAACATTACACCATATTTAAACAAAATTTAAAAAGTGAAGTGGAGAATCTATGCAAGTATATACAAGAAGAGACAGGTCACAAAACCAGGAGTGTTATAAATCTACATGTAACAGATACAAAGTGAGGTAAAGTAGCCAAACAAATACATGCTTTTGCATAATTTACAATGATAACAGTATTTGTGTTAGCTCCATACAGAAAAGTCTCATGAATGCAAAAACACATAGATCTGGCCAGGAGATAGCCTTCCATTCATAATGCATCTTATACTGAAATGTTTCATCTGAAAAAAATACATCAGGTTAAATTCTGATAGAGAAAGAGAATCAGCCTAGACAATGGAGAAGACTGAAATGATGCATGTAATTGTTTTGAATTTCTAAAGAGACTTTTAATGTTTCACTGCCAACTTTTAACAAGAATACCAATTCTACAGAAAAAACAGTGATGTTTCTCCCAATAAGTAGTCATCCAGCAGGATATAAATATGATTTTAGGAAGGTAATTTCTATTTAATTTAGACACGTGGATTGCAGTACTGTTTCCAGAGAATCTGATCATTTATCTGCACTGTGATGCACATTGACATTTTCCTCATGTGGTGAGAAAAAGGGAATGGAATGGTGATTATGGAGATTAGCACACCAGCTTTTATTCCTGCACTAGGTGCAGGATGTAAACGCACAGTGACAGATTCTATCGCATAATCCTTTCTTGTTCTTTAAAAGGTCTGGGAGAAGCCCGGGTTGGGTATGGGATGAGTACTGTCTGGGGACGGGGACACTATGTGATAGAATCCCTCCCTGTGTGTTTACATCCCGTCTCCAGCGCGGAAATAAAAGCTGGTGCACTAATTTCCTATGAAACAACTCACCACAACAATGGGTAATTTTATGCTGACAGTGTCTCTTATGTATTGTTTCAATTTCTTGGCAGCAGTCTATTCACAATGAATAGCATTCCGAAACAAATGTAAAACTGCTCACTGAGCATAATGGGAAATTATTATAATAAGGGCCCTTGTGGAAATAGATCCACAATGTATTTTAAATTGTCAAATTCGGAAACTAAATAATAATGGTGCTAAGCAGACGGGCGGCACGGGGCCGCCCCGGGAAGCTGCGGATCGGGGCTGAGGTATCCGCACACCTCGGCCCCGCAGCGCAGCTTCGCTGACCCAGGAAGGAGAGCTAAAATAGCGCTCCTTCCACAAATTGCCGAAGGTGCGCCACAAAAGGCTGCCGCCGCAGCGTGTACGGATGCTGCAGCGGAAAGGCATCCTTGGAGCGCCGGCCGTGCGGAGGGTCCAGCGCTCCGACGATGTCTTCAGAAAGGGGTTGGGGCGCCCAGCGTGTGGCTGCCCCTCCCGTTCCTTGCCCTGAAGACAGCGCTTTGCACCGTCTGCTTCCCCCCAATCTGATCTCTGCATTATGGATCACTTCATATGGAAGAGCTAAAAAATTAACAATGAGATTGATTAAATCTGAAGCTAAAGTGATATTTTAGTTTTAGTAAATTAACTTGTGGTTTTAATTCATAGCAGCAAAATACTATAATAACAAAAAAGCAAGCAACACTAAGCAAGAATTAGTAGCAAAAACAATTCAGCAAGAGTGGTATCATTTTGCAAATTTTAACATTTACCTCACTGGAAGGAGAGGCAGGAGATGTAAAAATAGTCTTCCAATAGGACCACACAAACATGACAAACGACAGATGAAAAACCACAAGGTAGACAACTGCAATAAAAATAAAATACAAGCAAGGTTTCAGTGAGTACAGCTGAAAAAGAATAAACATAATAAAAGCATGCAATGGCTAGGATGTCAAACACAACTATTTTTTCTTCACTTTTCAGCAAAATAAATTTGAAGAGACCACTGCAGAAAGGCAAATGCATGCTACTCCAGCCAGTTCCAAAAAATAAAATGATACAGGATCATAAATAGGTATGTGTAGATAAATAATTGATTTTGGGGTGGGGAGGGGTTAATTTCCATTACCGTAAATACTTGATTATGTGTCAACCTCATGCATAAGTCGAGGGCAGGTTGGGACCAAAATTATGGATTTTGATATGACCCATAGGGGCAACTAACAAATGATGTAAAGGATGAAGCAAAGGAAAACAATGCCAAAGAACTTTGGGGGGTTGCAGACTGCCAGAAATAGTGTGAATTCAGTCCACTTTTAGGGTTAGGGTTAGAGTTAGGGAACCATGGGAACTGTATTTTACTGTGGCATCAGAGTTGTCTGACAGAGAAGGCTCAATGTCTCAGAAAAATAACAGTTCCCATGATTCCCTAGCACTAACCCTAACCCTAAAAGTGGACTGAATTCACACTATTTCTGGCAGTCTGCAACCCCCCCTTGTGATCATACTAAAGGCTGAATGGATGAGAAAATAGAGCAGGTTCATAAGCCAGATGACACTCTTGCCTTTCACCAGGGTATGGCTCCTGTTTTAAATGAGAGTTAACGTACAGTACCTACATTGATCCAAGTATAAGTAGACTCAGGTTTTTTGGGTCAATTTTTGACCTAAATTTCTAGACTTATACATGAGTATATACAGTAATACTTGAAACCTATTTTTAGTTTAATTATATTAAGATTTTTTTTAAAAAAAATAGTCTTGTTTAACATG
This sequence comes from Phrynosoma blainvillii, assembly GCA_026167975.1. NCBI lineage: Eukaryota > Metazoa > Chordata > Lepidosauria > Squamata > Phrynosomatidae > Phrynosoma > Phrynosoma blainvillii. Next base: position 322,108,792 of record JANUYF010000003.1, on the reverse strand, counting down.
CTATGTGAACATAATAAAATATTAAATCTAACATTTGAATTGATGTCTTAAAACACAGAATCTATTGTCTTGTATAATCTATTGCACTTCATCTTAATTTGGAAGGTGAAAATACGGTATGGGCAACATTAAGGACTTCTCCTGTTTGATCTGATGTCTAAATTGAGCTACTGAGGTAAGGACTGCTTTCCTAGGTAAAGATTCAGTCATGGGTGAAACATCTGGCATTTGAGGCTGAGTGTTATAAATATAGTGTAATGCTATATTTATTATTCTAGGCTTTAGAACTGGCAAGTCATCACAGGCATAGAAATCCAGCATATGCTCCAAGAGACACCACTGTATATCTCACCAGGATCATATACAGGATCTGTCTCCAGATTCCATGGATTAAATGACAAAGACTTCCCCCCCCCCAACCAAGCTTGCCCCCTGCTGCTCTTTTCTTCCATCTAACTTGATTAGGAGTTCTGAAGGACTTGAAAGCTTGCCTGATATTTTGTGACCTGATAAAGGTTTTACACTGACAACAGATTTTAGCATTGTTCTTTTACTTTTCCCCACAGCCAACACAGATACATGTGTGTATCCTGAAGAATACCACTTTTAGCTATTCAACAGGAGCATCAACTATTGGAAAAGATGATCTGATACTACTGGAACTTGGGGTTTTATCCTCTGAAGGTCTCTCTCTTTCAACCGCTACATAAAAGCTACCCTATTAACTCTTAATGACTTTTTTAAACCTAGTATATCATCTGAAATAATCTATGACTTTGCTAATAAAAAAGTCTAATTTCTCACTGTGTCAGTTTCCTACTAACCAAGGAATCTGCAGGTTCAATTAAGGATGAAGCACTTAGAATTATAGACTCATATAGTTGGAAGAGACCACATCCAATCCAACCCCCTGCCATGCAGGAACTCAAAATCAAAGCATGCCCAAGAGATGGCCATTATTCTTGTTTTCTTTATGTTCAACATTAAACCTGCTTTGTACTTTTTTCCTTTACCTTACTCAGTAACTGCTCCAAGTCTGTGATGTTTTCTGCTAGTAATATTGTGTTATCCACATATCTAAGATTGCTGATATTCCTTCCTCCTTTCTTCACTGCCTCTTCTTTTGAATCTAATAAGCCTGCTTTTTTATGGTACTTTCTGGATGCAAGATGAACAAGTGGGGAGATAAAATCCCTCTTTGCAGATGGCACAAGCGCCGTCTTCAATCCCAGGAAGGGGAGGGGCAGTCGGATGCTGGGCGCCCCAAACCCTTCCTGAGGACGTCATCGGAGCGCCCGTCGTTGCACACGACAGGCGCTCCGATGATGTCCTTCCAGCTCAGCGTCCAGACACGCTGAGCCGGAAGAGATGCCGAAGAGGTGTCCGCCGCCTCTTGTGGCGTCCTTTCCGCGCCATGCGGAAGGAGCGCTATTTTAGCGCTTCTTCCAGGGCCGGAAAAAGAGTGGATCGGGCTGAGGCATGCGGCAGCCTCGGCCCCAATCCGCAGCTTCTCAGGGCGGCCCATGGCCCCCCATCTGCAGAGCCCAAAATGAAGCCTTATCTTACCCCCTTGCCAATTGGAAACTATTCTGTTTCTCCAAATTTTATTCTAACAGTAGCCTCATGTTCTAAGTAAAGATTTCTCATAAGGATTATCAGCTGTAGTGGCACTCCCAGGATCTTAAGAGTCATCCAAAGCTTTTCATGATCTATACCAGCAGTCGGTAAACTACAGCCTGCAGGCTGAATCCGGCCCGTCGAGGCCTTGTAACTGGCCCGTGGCCGTTTCTGCTGCCACCGCTGCACGCGCCGCGGGAACACTATTTTGCTTTCCAAAATGGCATCCGCGCTTGCGTACGCATGTGCACGACGTTGGGCGCCATTTTGGAACGCAAAATGGCGCTGTACATCACGAGCGCATGTGCATGACAGCGCCGTCGTTTTGCGTTCCAAAATGGCGCCCACACCCACACGACAGCGGGAGTAGTGCGCATGAGCGCGCGCACACTCCCCCTTCGGCCCGCCAATGATCGGGGGACAGCGGAACCAGCCCCACCAGCCAAAGGTATGCCGATCCCTGATCTATACAGTCAATTTTTTTGTTGCAGTCTATAAAGTATATGGCAATTTTTTTTTAATACCTTTGTACACAAGATATTGTATTGATATGGATACCAGTATTTTTCTTCTGCAATGAATCTACCAGGGCCATATGGTACTTCCAGTTTTCATCCTCCAACTAACAGAGCTTTCAAGTTCGTTCTTAAATTATGAATTATGAAAACATGCATATTTATGACTACCAAGTAAATTTAAATTCCATGGAAAAACACTAATCTCTCTAGTAACTAATAGTTCTTAGTTTGGGAAATTCCGAGTACTTGGTCTTAATGGACTTGCGTTACTTACAGTTCACATTTATGGTTACAGACAAGCAAGAGAGAGGGACAAACATAAATCTACATTTTGTACATGCACCTACATTTTGTACATATGTACAGCTATTTCCTATCCTTATTAGTTGACATAGGATACAAGCAAACAATAACTCTTTTTGGAGCAGCAAAAAGGAGGATTGGGGCCACAGCATATAGTTGCCACGGCCCTGATCCGGCGCTCCCAGGGCGGCACAGAGCCGCCCCTTAGGGGCCGTCTGCGTTGGCCCTTAGCATCCAAAATGGGTTGACCAATTCAAAACACTTTAGGTGTCATTGATTGAAATAAGGTAATGGCCGTAGCAGGCAGAGTGTTTGTGCAATAGTGCACATGCATGGGGAGAGGCAAATAATAATAATTAAACACGTGGCATGGCACTGCATGGTGCGGATTGCTCATGGGTGTTTGGCCCGTCTGTTAATAAGAAATGCTGAGCAGGAGAGGAAAAACCAGTTTGCTCCTGGGTTTCCCCTAATCAGATTCAACCCCCACTGCCTGCATGACCCGATCCTAAGACGGGCCAAACACCCATGAGCAATCCGCACCATGCAGTGCCATGCCACGTGTTTAATTATTATTATTTGCCTCTCCCCATGCATGTGCACTATTGCACAAACACTCTGCCTGCTACGGCCATTACCTTATTTCAATCAATGACACCTAAAGTGTTTTGAATTGGTCAACCCATTTTGGATGCTAAGGGCCAACGCAGACGGCCCCTAAGGGGCGGCTCTGTGCCGCCCTGGGAGCGCCGGATCAGGGCCGTGGCAACTATATGCTGTGGCCCCAATCCTCCTTTTTGCTGCTCCAAAAAGAGTGGGCAAATGCCGCTCCTTTTTGGGGTGGCAAAAAGTTGTCTGTAAGAGCCATCGCTGCAGCTCTTTTTCACCCCTTTTGCACAGCGTGTGTGCATGCTGTGCCAATCGGGAGCCCTGACGCCATACGCTGTGCATTTGGGCACGTGGTGTCAGGGCGGAGTCGGGCCATCCGGCATGCGGTTGCCCTGCCCCAACTCCACCCCCAGGACAGCCCTTTAGGCTGGTCTGTGTCAGCCCTAAATTATCTAATATGTATAACAAACAAAAGCCAAATGGGATTCATGATTCCTAATAAAAATGTGAACATCTGTTGGGAATCATATAAATCCCATTTGGCTTTTGTTTGTTATACATGTTAGATCATTTAGAATCCAAGGTGGGTTGACTTCAAAATAATTTGCTCACACTTTGTGTACACGTGTATAAGATGTATATAACTGTTGGGGGGGGGCTTTAGTTGGTTTTGTTGCTGTGGTGTTGCTGTTGTTTTGCCTTATTATGCTTTAATAAAGGCTTCACTGAAGGGTCAGACAGACAGGTGGTTTGGAGCAGCCTCTGGTACCGTGGTGACTGGATGCTGCTGTCCCAAAGCTGGCTTCTGCCATGGTCCACAACAGGCTGCCAGTAATGAGAGATGTTTCGCTGCTCATTTTCTGGCTGGCCTAAGGCCACCTTAGGCAGACGCGGAACAACTTCTGATCCATCTGGGAGTATCTGTCATCATCTGCATGCCATGCACTGAAGCTGGCACTTTTTGCCCGTCTGTTTCAGGCCTGACTGACTAAATACAGAGTGCTTCTTAACTGAAAAAAATAATAATAAAGTGAAAGACACCTATTTAACAAAATAACCTATTTAACAAAATGCTCTTACAGTCAGATGACATCGAGTGTGGACACCCTAAATGACAGTATCTATCTTATTTCAACTGTAGAATTAAAGCGCTGCTTTTCTACTTTTATGGGCTATTCTGCAACAAATGGAAAGAGCAGTGTTAAAGCCAATGGCCTCTTAGGGCCTGTACAGACTGCCAGAAATAATCCATCTTGAGACCACTTTAACTGTCCTGGCTCAATGCCAGGGTATCATGGGAACTGTAGTTTATTGTGGCACCACAGCTCTCTGACAGAGAAGGCTCAATGTCTCAGAAAAAAACTACAATTCCCAGGATTCCCTAGCATTGAGCCAGGACAGTTAAAGTGGTCTCAAACTGGATTATTTCTGGTAGTCTGTACAGGTCCTTACAAACAGTGCAGATTAGACCATGATTTGGGGGAGACTTATGTACTTATGCAGTCTGGCCCTAAAAGAACATACTGGAAATATATTCTGAGTATGTTAGGGGCTATGCAGATGGGCAAAAAGGACTGCTTTGAGGGTGACTTGTAGGCGTGGTCTTTAGATGACTCACGCCTAAAAGTCTCCAGGAGAGCGTCCTCTAGGTGTCGTATGCCGAGAAGAACTGCTCCAAAAAGGAGACGCTTTTTTCCGCTCCTTTGGTGAAGATGCACATCTTCGCATGTGTGTATGTATGCAGCAACACTGATGCACCAGAAAATGGCTGTATAAATGTACTGTTGCACATGTGGCGGAAATTGAATTGGCGATCCAGAGCATGCGCCTTACGATGCAAGCTTTAATTTAAAACGGCCTATGCTTCCAGGTGTGGATGCACTGGCGCAGGTGCGCTTGAATATTAGAACCCTAACCCTAATTGTAACCCTATGCATGCACCCTAGCAACCGTCCTCTGTTATGACAACAAATGCATTCTGTTGGATGTACGCTTGCTGTCAGCATGCACAGCAGTTTGCATGAAAGAGGCTTTTGTGGCTTCTTCTGTGCAGGTGTGCATGAGACCTGCACACCACTTCCTGGCATGATTGGGGGGGGGGCTCCTGGAGTAACGTTTGTCTGTGTGTCCTGTTGACCATGTCCCTTGCATGACCACCAGCTGCATGTCTGTCCACACAAACCTCCCTTGCATGTACCTCTCCCCTCCCCCCTGATCTGTGTGGGACATGTTTTCTGGAAGATGATGGAGTGTCTTTTCAGTTGACAAACCCGTTCCTTCACCCCAAGGGTGGCACCTGTCTACTGCACCCACTCTTTGGGGGGAAGTGGAGGTTAGCGAATCCTTGCATGATATGTGGGTGTATGACAGATCCTATGCTGGTGCACAGGGATGCCGAACTTCAGTCACCTTTGTGCACTAGGGGGGAAGCAGACGGCGCTAAGCGCCGTCTTCAGGGCAAGGAAGGGGAGGGGCAGCCACACGCTGGGCGCCCCAACCCTTTCCTGAAGGCATCGTCAGAGCGCCGGACCCTCCGCATGGCCGGCGCTCTGAGGACGCCTGTCCACCGCAGTGTCCGCACACGCTGCGGCGGAAAAGGCACCAAAGGTGCGCCGGCAGCCTTTTGCGGCGCACCTTCGGCATCTTGTGGAAGGAGCGCTATTTTAACGCTCCTTCCTGGGGCTGGGACGCTGCGCTGTGGGGCCGAGGTGTGCGGATACCTCGACCCCGATCCGCAGCTTCCCGGGGCGGCCCATGGCCGCCCGTCTGCTTAGCCCCAAAGAGTGACAGACTATATACCACCATATAACAGGTGCTGTGCAAGTGCACAGGGATATTTTCCTGCACAGATGCGCAGGTGTGAAGAGATGATCCTGTGCACGTGCGCAAGCATTAGAGAACACAAAAAATTAAAGCAGCCGCTGCCAGCCCATGTGGTTGCTCTGTCTCCCTTTGCAGCGTCCTGGGGCTGTTGGTGTGGTTGCTGGGGCTTCAATACAGCCTTGGATAAGCTGCACTGACTCCCCCCAGTGTGGTTGCTCCATCCCCATTTAGGGCAACCTCAGGGCAGGCAGTGCAGTTGCTGCAGCTTAGGGAAAAGGCAACTTCAGGTCACCTTTTCCTGCCCATCTTCATAGCCCCTTAATCTTCTTTTATTAAATAACAATGATAGAGAGACAGCATGTAAAACAGGAAGGCAAATTCTATTACAATCAGAACTAAACTGTTCCCCAAACAATGGCTAAAATGCTTAGGAAAAAGTTCCCACTGAAGTCAACTGTGAAGTGGTGGCAGCAGCTTTAGTTTGCTGGGTCTGGGGAGGCAAAAAGCCTTTCTCCTTGTCTACTGTATTCCCAGTAAGGTCTGTCCTTTGCACCTGTAAGTAATAAGTAAAAAGGGAAATACAGCTGTATATTATGTATTCAGTATATAGCAAAGTAGTCTAGAGTAAAGCACCAATTCATTGAATGGCTCATTTCACTTCTATGCAAGAGTTCCATCACTCGGCAGGCACTTACACAATCTGATTAATTTATAGTACTTAGGAAAAGCAAAAGATTCCTCTTTAACAAAGAAAAAATGGGTTGTGTTTTTTTTTTTACATTACATTAAATTAACAATCATTCTTGGAGATATGGAAAATATCATTAATTTTTAAAAACTTCTTCATACCCCATTTTTCCTTCTACTTAATATCTTTTATAACTTTTTATGTATTCAATTATCTGTACTGCCTATTTTGTTTTATTTTGTATTATTTCTGTGTGAGTTTCCCCCTATTGTATTTTAATATTATATTTTAGAATTGCATATTACTGAATAGTTATAAATGTTTTATTCTGTAACTGTATGTGAAGCACCATGTACATAGATGTACACAGATGCTTAAATCCACGGATGGCAAGTCTGCAGATACTGAGGTCCAACTGTATATTTTTTTATATATTTAAACAAATAAGACTTGCTCTAACTAGATTTTTTCCCATCCTAAAGCAATCACTGCATGGGCGGCTTTTAAAATTTGTTTCACTACACATATTTGTTTATTCTCCAAACCCAATTGCCCCAAACTAAGAGTTGAAACAAAATTCTTTGCTTAGTTGTATCTCTATCCCTATTATTATATTTATCTGTTCCTTAACCTCTAACGAAAATTCTTGAATCAATGGGCATTCCCACCACATATGTAGTCAACCCTCCACATTTGTGGGGGTTGGGGAGCAAGATCCCCGTGAAAGTGGAAAAACTGTGAATAAGTGGGGGATCATGCACACCCCTTCTGCCTTCCCTCCCATGCTTTGGTTTGCCTGAGCTGGCTGAAGCATAGGAGGGGGAAGAGAAGTGTACGCTCATGCATGGGTGGAGCAAGAGAAGCGCACACATGTCTCTCCAGCCTTCCCTCCCTTGCTTTAGCTAGCTTGCTTGAGCCCGTTGAAGTACAGATGGGTGGGGCATGCATGCGACCTTCCCAGCTGCTCCCTTCCTCCTGGGCTTTCCTCCCCCCGAGGAGAAAAGCCTGGGAGAGAGGAAGAAGTGGAGTGCATGAACGCACATGGGAATAAACGCAAATAATTGAATTCACGACTGTTGAAGCTGCAACAGTGGAGGGCCAACCGTATATAAATCCACATCCATGCTAACATTTTGATTGGAATTTATTATTTATAAATGCTAACTGATGTAGTGTCCTATACCATCTTCCATTCATTTTCATTTTTTGTTCTTTTACATGCTTATTTTTAATTCTAACAATTTCTTGTAGCCAATTTTTTTTCTGTATCTGTCAATAAATCTTTCCCCCACAATTCATTGCCACTCCATCTACCATTCTAAATTGGGTTGATAGTCTTATAAATTTTCCCTATTATTCCCTTTCCACCTTCTAATTTTAAAGAATTATTGCTTCTAACAATTCATTCTGACCTAAAATATTCAATTTTATTTCATCTAATAATTTAATTATCCTTTTTACGTGCACCCAATACTGATTTCCAATCAATATAATTAATTCTTCTTCCTCTGTTCATTTCCCTGTTGTATTATATAAACTCCAGTTATTTTAAATCCTTTAGCCTTTAATTTTTCAATATTTTCCCAAATTCTTTATTGTTGTTGTTGCTATTAAAATAATCCATTGGTAACCATTTTCATTTTTTTAACATCCATTGTCTTATGCCACTTCTCTGATGTTTTATAATTTACATCATAGGACCAATTATTTTCTCTTTTTCTGTGTTAAAGATTCTTTTCACATAGAAAATCAGTGCCCTGAAGCACCATGCTGGCACTATGTCAACAATTCAGAATGATCAAAAGGTAAATAGTGTATAAATATGACTGTAAGAGAGATAAGAAATTAAAATTAAATCAATTGAGTTTTATACTGGCCATTTAGCATGCTATTTCATAGGTGTAATATAGCTACTTATCGACTGAATCAAACTATCATCCCAGTTAAATTGTCATGTTTATGGTGTATTGTGAATTATTTAATGTTAAACAGCAATTGCGTTTCTAGGTCATCAGAGATTAGTTACAATACAATTAGATCAGCAAAGAATCATGAAGAGTATTTCTGAAGCAGCTATGTGGCTTTATATATCCCTAAGGATACATAAAGTCATGGAGGAAATCTTTTAGGCATTTTAAGAATAAAAAAGCAATCAATCTCAGATTACTGAATGCATTTAGGATCTGGTTCCAATAAACCCAAAAATAATTCTTATTTAAGTACCAGTGTTAGGTGCTTAAAGTACAGTACCAGATTATGAATTCATTTATTATATGAATTTTTCACTGATAGGTAATAAAATTGGTACTGTCAAGTTACTATGTCAAAAAGAATTATATTAATTTCTTTTTAGCATGAAAAACTCTCCCTAAAAAGTACCCTTCACCTAATTACTGTTGAAAATGCAGTCCAAGTACTATCATGAGGCCACTGCCCTGCACTCAGTACAAACATTACTGGGAGTTATCAGGATATATAGTTTCCTATGCTAGCATGTGGGGCTCATATTCATGCAGTATATTTGTGGATTCCATTTTATGAAAATAAGAAGCAAGACTAAAACCTGTTTGATCTTGTCAAGAGTTCCTAAATAGGTTATAAATCTGCTAAGTGCAACCATTTCTTCTTCACCTTACTGTTCCTAATCCAGACTAGTTTCCTAAACAGGCATATTTAAACTACATTAAGAAGATAATTGCTATTACTTTCTAATTCCAGAAGTTGCTGTTGTTTTTCAATAAGTAAAGATATTTTATCTCTAAGCAACTACTGAAGAATTTTAAAATAGTGAACAAACCACCTTCTGTACTTAACAGATTTCAGGGAGGTTTGGGAATTGTTGCATTTTAAAGCAGTGCTTCATGTTACTTTTTCTGTCATGTCAAAGAAGAAATTGTTGACCTACTTTTCCAAGCTGATAAATAATGAAAGTTTAAGAAGATATACAATTAAGCTCCGGCACAATCACACTGAGTGATTCGCCTGTTTGCCTAGGCAATATGCAGACACTAGATAAGGGGTAGGCAACCTTTTTGAGCCGGGGGCTGGGTTGCTGTCCCTCAGACAATTGGGGGGCCGAAGCACCATAAACAAACAAACAAACAAACAAATAATTTTTTAAAAACAAAATTACAAAAATTAAAAAAATATGCATGCACACTCTCTCATACCCAGAAAAGCCATGGCAAAACCTCTGTGGAGATTTTGCCAGGAAAACCCCAAGAACAAGTAATAACAACAATAATCAATATCATCATGGCGGGCGTTGGCAGCGTCAGGACTGGCCTGGGCCCGGTCCAAAGGCCTCGGGGGGCTGCATCCGGCACCCCAGGCCTTAGGTTGCCTACCCCTGCACTAGATTGTCCTATGATTGACTATGGGGGGAAGCTGACGGGCGGCCATGGACCGCCCCAGGAAGCTGCGGATTGGGGCCAAGGTATCCCCACACCTCGGCCCCCCGGTGCAGCTTCGCCGCCCCAGGAAGGAGCACTAAAATAGCGCTCCTTCCACAAGTCACCGAAGGTGCACCGCAAAAGGCTGGCGGCGCACCTTCGGCGACTCTTCCACCACAGCGTGTGCGGACGCTGCGGCGGAAAGGCATCATCGGAGCGCCGGCCGTGCAGAGGGGCCGCCGCTCCGACGATGCCTTCGGGAAGGGGTTGGAGCGCCCACCGTGCGGCTGCCCCTCCCCTTCCTTGCCCCCAAAACGTCGCTTTGCGCCGTCTGATTCCCCCGATATTTATTTTACACACAGTTATGTAAAATCTTATATAAAAACATATTACCATAATCAGAGGCAAAATCTGCTGCAAATGACACATTTTAAAACTTTTTTTTCTATTTTAAAAATAATATAAAATTGAAAGTTCATGTTTTAATTTTTAGAGAGTAAGGGGGATGCAGACTGGCACTTTAGGTCGGTTTGGGGGTGGACTGGGGCGGGGCAACCGCACGCTGGCTGCCCCGACTCCACTCTGATTCCGCTCTGACACCGTGTGCCCGTCCACACAGCATGTAGCGGCAGGGCGCCCTCTTGGCGCAGCATGCATACACACTGCGTCAAGGGGGCTCAAAAGAGCTTCCGCGGAGGCTCAAAGGGCAGCTTTTTGCCACCCCCAAAAGGAGCGGCAAAAAGGAGGATCGGGGCCACGGTGCACAGTTGCTGCGGCCCAGAGATGCCCCTTACGGGCTGTGTGCATCAGCCCTAAGTAAGTACAGTGGAATCCCTCAGTACAGATTTCACTGTTGAATATAATTTCTAAAATCCAGAATCAGTAAATAGGATCTTGATTATTAGTGTATTTGTGGTGTTCAAGAGACAGTGTGCTGTAGTGGTTAAAGTGTTGGACTAGGACTCTGGAAGATCAGAGTTCAAATCCCTGTTTAGCCACGGAGATCCACTGGTTAATTTGGGCAAGTTACACTCTCTGTAAAGAGAAGCAAATGGGAAACTTCTGAATAAATCTGGCCAAGAAAACCCTATAATAAGGTGATCAGGTGTAGGATGATCATTCTGTGCATTCTGTTACATAATTTTAAAACCATGAACCGTAATTTTACAGCTGTTGTGATGAATAAGAAATTGTTTTATAGTAAGACATTATGCTACTGATTCAGATAGAAGAGGTACAGAACATCAAGGAAGAAAATAAACAGGTAAAATTATAGTGGTTAACAGTGACAAGGCTTCACCAGAAGGAGGAATGCAAATACAAAGTGGTAAGAAATCAGGCCTAGAATATATATTTTATAAGCAGAGATAGGATTCATACAAACATACATGCACAACATAAATGGTCCCAACTACCATACTACTGGTACTACTGAAACATGAGAAGAGTAGAATGCTTAGAAAATATGAAAATGCCAGTATAAACCAGGTTTATACTAGTAAAATCCATTCTTTCTCCTAAGCAACCTTCCTAAAGAAATTTGCCAACTAGCCAGGGTGAGGAAGTCACTGATCTTGTAATTCTCAGGGAAGGAGGTTCCACTGCAGCACTGAATCCGGCTGCCAGAAAAACCTGAATTAAGGGAGAGTGGTTCTGAAAGATGTCAAAGGTTGCCTTCTGTTTCTTCTTTCTTCCTGGGAATACTACAAGTCCAGCTCCCCTGCAGGGAGTCAGGGGAGAGTTCTACCTGCACAATATTCAATATGTATTTAGTGCTGTTAAGGACTGTGTTTAATTTCTCTCCCTCTCCATGTATGAAGCCATTCCACATCTTCCCCTGGAACTCGGTAGTAACTGCTGCTAAAGAACTTTTGAAATCCTAGCCTGCACCTCAAGATTGCCCTAAATATATGCCAGTCAATAAGCAGCTTCAACTTCATTCCATCTGCAAGGTGAACTTCTTTCAAAAGAGCAGAAAGGTTTGCTAGTGCAAATTGAGTCCACTTTTAGGGTTAGGGTTAGTGCTAGGGAATCATGGGAATTGTTTTTTTTTTTTTGAGACATTGAGCCTTCTCTGTCAGAGAGCTCTGGTGCCACAATAAAATACAGTTCCCATGATTTCCTAACCCTAACCCTAAAAGTGGACTCAATTTGCACTATTTCTGGCAGTCTGCAACCCTGACTGCATCAGAGAAGGTGGAAGACAATCCCCACTCTCCCTTTTACAGGCTATGTCTGCTTCTTAACCTCTACATCAGGGACCGGCAACCTTTTTGAGACCTGGGCCGGTCTCCACTAGCCCAGGTCTCAGCTGGGTGAAGGCGGGGGGGGGGGGGGGGATGGCGGAGTGCGCGCGCTTGTGCGCACGCCCCCCCCCCTACGAATCCCCTTACCGAGCCAGGCGGACCCCTGCCGCCGCCGCCTCTGGCTCCTCCTCCTCCGCCGCCTGCTCCTCCTCCTCCTCCGCCGCCGCCGGCTCCTCATCCTCCTCCTCCTCCGCCTCTGCCTCCTCCTCCGCGACCGCTGCTTCCGCTTCCGCTGCCGCCGCTGAGGCCGCTTTCGGCAGAGCGGGACGCGGCCTGCATTTTGGTCTCCAAAATGCTGGCCGCGTCGCGTTTGCGCATGCGCAAATCCTGCGCATGCGCAAACGTGACGCGGCCGGCATTTTGGAGACCAAAATGCAGGCCGCGTTCTGCTCTGCCAAAAGCGGGCTCAGCGGCGGCAGCGGAAGCGGCGGAGGAGGAGGAGGCAGAGGTGGCGGCGGAGGAGGAGCCAGCGGCGGCGGAGCCAGAGGCGGCAGCAGAGGCAGAGGCGGCAGCGGTGGCGCCTCCACCTCCGCCGCCGCCTCCACTGCTTCCACCGCCGCTGCCTCCACCAATGGCCAGTCTTGGTCGGCGCGCAACTGGGCGTGCCGTGGCCGGCATTTTTTTCTCCAAAATGCCGGCCACGACGTGTTTGCACATGCGCAAATCCTGCGCATGCGCAAATGTGTCGCGGCCGCCATTTTGGAGAAAAAAATGTCGGCCACGGCGCGCGCAGTCACGCGCCGACTAAAACAGGTGGCGGAGGTGCCGCCACAGCGGCGGCGGCAGGGGTCCGCCTGGGCCTGCAAATCCGGCGTCCTGGGCCGGAACCGGCCCGGGGGCCGTAGGTTGCCAACCCCTGCTCTACATCATCACTTCTACTTCCAGCATCTTTAATTCCTAAGTCCTACCTACAACTGGATTCCCTAACTCGCCTTTGCAGACTGCCAGAAATAGTGCAAATTGAGTCCACTTTAAATTGAGGCACTGCCCTGGCTCAGTGCTAGGGAATTATGGGAACTGTAATTTATTGTGGCACCAGAGCTCTCTGACAGAGAAGGCTCAATGTCTTAGAAAAAAATACAATTCCCATGATTCCCTAGCACTGAGCCAGGGCAGTGCCTCAATTTAAAGTGGACTCAATTTGCACTATTTCTGGCAATCTGCAAAGGCCTCTCACTTTCTACTTTCTATTCCAGAAAAGAAAAAAAAATTCCCCCAAAATTAACTCTCTGTTCTTGGAGGAATGATTAAGAAAAACACACATACACCACCACCTCAACCATCAACAAACTGGGCTGTAGAGGATTGCTGCTACAGTAAAGAATGAAACACATGAAGAGAATTTCTTTGTGAGAACTAATCTCCTAGATAGTTCATGTATTTGGATTTATCACAGAAGTGGGGAAATATTAAACAATCAGAAAGAGACATACAGGGGACACAAGTGTATGGGAAATAATGCAGTATTAGTTCTTAATTTTATGGAAAGGACAGGTTGTCACTGCCTAGGCAGAAAAGGGGAAGGTCTCTGCAAATATACAGAGGGAACTGTTGGCAAGAAATATTTTTGTACTCCTAAAGCTGGGTGTCATTTGTAGGTCCTGCTCCTAGGAAATGTACTTGTATGAGGAATCATTCTGCTGAGAATTTTCCTCATACACACTCTATTCAAACTGTAATTTTTTTGAAGAATATAGTTCTTTTAGGGAAACCATTCCAGTTAAACTAGTAGGGGATTATATAATAAATAGCTATGCAGACTCAGGAACTGTGTTTAAAGAAGCAATTTTAAAAACAGATATTTGAAAGGTCCCCACCCACAATTATGGAACTGCTTCACAGCACAAACCAAGACAAACTGCTTCTTTTCAATAAACATTTTCTGAATACTGGCTGCTTCTTCCTACAGTCCGTACTCGATAGACATGGCTCTTTTTTTCTGTAACATAGAACTCGAGCAGAAATTGGGCTATAGCTCAATGCAAGGATGGCCAGACTTATCAGGTTCTCAGGGTTTTCCAAATGTCATGTCTACTGAGCCAAACTGATACACACCCAGATATTCTTTAAATAAAACAAAAACAAAAACATGAATACGTCTATTAAACTGTGTCATAGCTATGGCACTTATGCTCTCTGTCAATTACAGTACAACCCCTGTATCTGCAGGACTGGCATCCACAATTTCATACAGTCATGTCCCTCCCCCCAAAGTTTTCTCTAAACATTTTCTAGGTCCTCCAGTGCAATTCTATGGTATGCTTCAAGCATAAGTTGCCCACAAAGTTGCACTGGAGGACCTAGAAATGCCTAGAGAGATGTTCTTTCTAGGTATCTCTAGGTCCTCAAATGCAACTTTATGGTTAACTCCCGCTGAAAGAATGCCGTAGAATTGTGCTTCCACCAGACATCATTCATTTCAATAGGGTTTGCTATTATCTGTGGGTTCATATTTCCACTGTAAGTCTGGGAACATCTCCCTCATGGATACTGTATAATAATTACTGGACTGTAGTTCTAGATGGTAACAATATTATCAATAACCATTCTTTTCTAGTCCTTGCAATTTTTGCTTCCATTTCCTTTTCTTTTTCCATTGAAAAGAATATAAATGGACTAGAACTAAACTCAAATAAAACATCATCCAAATAAGTGAGGGAGATTAAATGTAAATCTCAGCTATGCATATCATACACAGAGAAATAAAGAAAATAAAACAAACTTTGTTTTATATACAGAGAAATATTCCTACCTTTTTCTCCAGTTGAGGTAATAGTAACTAGGAAAAACAAAAAGAAAAACTAAAGTGAATACACCTGTAATCTTTTATAAATCCAGCAGCATTAATAAAATATGAACAAAGCTGATCTAAACTTATAAAAGTAACCCAAGAGAAAATGCATTTTTTGCATTCTCCAAAAACTAAGCATGTAGGAGAATATCAATATGTATGTTCAATGCATAAGCATAATCCCCTTCACACAAATTGGTTTATTTATTTAGATAAATAATTACATAAACTGTGCTCATTTTAGTTCTTGGGAAAAGGAGCACCATTGCCTGTGTGTAATACTGACAAGCTATGGGAAATATAGAACATGTTCTTTCTTCAAGAAGCTTCCTTCAAGAAGCTTGGGAAACTGGAAAGACCAAAGTTTAATGACTGTACATTCTCCCTTGTGTCCAAATTTAGTAAGAAGATGTAGTAGTATATCAAGTTTTAAAATTTGCATTTTTCTGTGATTCCCCTGGAAGATTTTAAACCAATAATAAATTACTTGACATCTGCCAGTAAGCTGAGCAGGAGCAAATGGCAACAGTGAAATAGAGCATGTGGTTTGTTTATACTTCCCAAGAGTACAGAAGTGAAATGTACCAGCAATAATCAGTGTTCATGAAAGATGCAGTGAACTGAATTCAGTGACCAAGCTCTGTCTTGATGAGAAAGACACTCATAACTATGCCACTAGGTATGAAAAAAGAAATAATACAATAATCCTATCATCTGGTGTTCCATCATTAGTGTAAAAAGGACTAGATTCTAGCTGCAAGAACATAAGCTCTCCTAATGTTTTTTCAAATTCTAGTAGCTAGAACTTTGCGGAAATGAACTTCAGAAGTACATAAAGGTCCAAAACACACTGCAGACATAATCCAGGTTGAGACTCCTTTAGCTGCCCTGGCTCAGTGCTAGGGAATCCTGGTAGTTGTGGTTTATTGTAGTACCAAAGCTCTATGACAGAGAAGACTCTCAATGGCTCACAAAACTATAGTTCCCAGAATTCCTTAGCACTGAACCAGGGAAATTAAAGTGGTCTGAGACTGGATTATTTCTGCAATGTGTTTTGGACCAAGAATAACAGATAAAAATGATGTCCTTAATATTTTAGCAGGGAAACCACCATTAGTAGGTCTGAAAAACCCAGGGCCTGTACAGACTGGCCACAAGGGCCGGCTGGGGTGGAGGTGGGGCAGGGCGACCACACGCCGGCCATCCCACTGCATGGCGCATGGCATCAGAGCGCTTCCTTGGCGCAGCGTGTAGACACGCTGTGCCAAAGGGTGCAGAAGAGCCACGGTGGCGGCAGTAAGGGCAGCTTTTTGCCGCTCCAAAAAGGAGTGGCATTTGCCAGCTCTTTTTGGAGCGACAAAATATAGATCGGGGCCACGGTATGTAGTTGCCGCAGCCCCAATGCGGAAGTCCCAGGGGTGGCACAGAGCCGCCCCTTGGGGCTGTCTGTACGCCCCAATCTACAACTGCACTGTTTGCATTGGAGCACAAGCTTCTATGCAACTATACACAAGTAACTCCCACTGGAAAAAGAATATAAGGAACACAACCCCTTAAACAACAGTTGCATAAACTGCTAAATTTGATAAAGATACTAATTCCAACTTTATCACTGGACCTACAAGTTGTAAATCTAAAAGTTTAATGGAAGGGATGAACCAAACCTTAAAGTTAGTATGCTTTGAGACTAACAGTAAGACTAATTACAGATTCCAGAAAAACAAATTAAATAAAACACAATCTGACACAGTGTTACATGTTGGCATATTTAAGAAAGTATCCATCTTGCCTCTTAGCAAAAGCAAAGACAGCTTGTTTTATTCTATCTCTACCATGTTCACTACACAGGCTTCTTTTTAGGCACTGTTTCTTCAACACAAAAAATGCACACCTCTTTATATATAAAAGTGTGTGTGTGTGTGTGTGTGTGAGACAGAGAGAGAGAGAGAGAGAGAGAAAGAGAGAGAGAGAGACTGAACTCTTTTAGCTAGTATCAGAGGTACGTTTAAAGTATCTTGGGCTGCATCTGCACTGCAAAAATAATGCAGTCTGACACCGCTTTAACTGCCATGGCTCCATCCTACACAATTTGTGAGGTACCAGAGCTCTCTGAGAGAGAAGGCTAAATATCTCACAAAACTACATATCCCAGAATTCCATAGCATTGAGCCATGCCAGTTGATGGCTGCAGCCTTAGGGGGGAAGCAGACGGGCGGCCATGGGCCGCCCCGGGAAGCTGCACCGCGGGGCCGCGGTATCCCCACACCTCGGCCCCGCGGCGCAGCTTCGCCGCCCCTGGAAGGAGCGCTAAATTGGCGCTCCTTCCACAAGTCACCGAAGGTGCACCGCAAAAGGCTGCCGGCGCACCTTCGGCGACTCTTCCGCTGCAGCGTGTGCGAATGCTGCAGCGGGAGGTCCTCCTCAGAGCGCCGGCCGTGCGGAGGGCCGTCTGCTCCGAGGATGACCTGGGGAAGGGGTTGGGGCTCCCACCATACGGCTGCCCCTCCCCTTCCCTGCCCCCAAGACGGCTCTTTAAGCCGTCTGCTTCCCCCCACAGTCTTTGATGACAGAATGACAATCAACCAAATATTGGCTCAGTCAATAATGGCAAGTAAAAGCAGCATGGAAGAGCATTCTTTCTCTGAATTGCAAGAACTGGTACAATGAAAATATGAACTAATGTTTTGCTTCACATCCAACTAGGTCACTGTGTTCAGGACCAGAAAGGAGTTTCTCAAGATGTTTTCTGTCTGTCTGTCTGTCTGTATATATGTATGTGTTGTGTGTTTAACATCACCCATATCAGTATTACAGATTTATTTATATCCCAGTCTAGGACTCATGGCGACTATTGTTCAACATAGTTAAAACAAACAAACCCTGCCTTTTCAAAAGTTAAAAATGTAATTAAATTATCAATAAAATGAAAACCAATTAAACAGAATCATAGAATTGAACGGGACCACCCAGTCTAACTCCCTGCCATGCAGAAATACACAGCTAAAGCATTCCTCAAAGAAGCCCGGCGAACCTCTGTTTAAAGATCTCCAAAGATGAGTCCACCACCCTCCAAGGCATTCTGTTCCACTATCCAACAGCTCATAGAGTAAAAAAGTTCTTCCCAGTATTTAGGAGAAATCTCTTCTCTTGTAATTTGAGTCCACTGGTCCATGCTCTAGTCTTTGGAACAGCAGAAAACAACCTTGCTTCATTGTCTACATGACATTCTTTCTGATATTTATAGCTATCATGTCACTTCTCAAGTTTTCACTTCTCCAAGCTAAACACATTCAGCTCCCTCAGTTGTTCCTCAAAAGGCTTCATTTCCAAACCTTTGATTACCTTCCCTGGACATGTTCCAGCTTGTCAATATCCTTCTTGAACTGTTGTGCCCAGAATTTGACACAATATTCCAGATGTGGGCTGACCAAAGCAGAATAGAGGAGGGCTACTTCTTCCCTTGATCTGGACACTATACTCCTGTTGATGCAGCCCAGAATTACACTGGCTTTTTGGACCACTGCATCACATTGTTGACTCCTGTTTCGCTTGTGCCTGCAGCTCTTTGGATCAAAGACAGTCCCATATAGACTGTGTGACAGTAATCCAAATGGGATGTAACTATGGCATGTGTCACTGTAGTCATGTCTAAAACCTCTAGAAAAAGGCACAGCTGTCATATATGCCTTAACTGTGCAAAAGCACTCCTGGCCCCTGCTGCAACCTGAGCTTCCAGGCTCTGGGCTGAATTCAGGACTATACTCAAGTTGTGATTCTGTGTCTTTGGGGGAAATGAAACCTCATCCAGCACAGGCTGAATCCCCATTCTCTGATCTGTCTTTTGACTGACCAGGAGTACCTCTGTCTTCTCTGGATTAAGGGCCTGTATAAACTGCCAGAAATAATCCAGCTTGAGACCACTTTAACTGTCCTGGCTCAATGCTAGGGAATTGTAGTTTTTTCTGAGAGATTGAGCCTTCTCTGTCAGAGAGCTCTGGTGCCATAATAAACTACAGCTCCCATGATTCCCTTGTACTGAGCCAGGGCAGTTAAAGTGGTCTCAAACTAGATTATTTCTGGCAGTCTATACAGGCTCTAAATTTCAGTTTGTTTACCCTCATCCAGTCCATTACACATGACAGGCATTGGTTTGGAGCCAAGACAGGGGGGAAGCAGATGGCTAAAAGCGCCGTTTTGGGGGAAGGGAAGGGGAGGGGCAGCCGCACGGTGGGTGCCCCAACCCCTTTCCCAAGTCGTCCTTGGAGCAGCCGGCCCTCCGCAC
Source organism: Phrynosoma blainvillii (assembly GCA_026167975.1). Classification (NCBI taxonomy): domain Eukaryota; kingdom Metazoa; phylum Chordata; class Lepidosauria; order Squamata; family Phrynosomatidae; genus Phrynosoma; species Phrynosoma blainvillii. Next base: position 322,089,463 of record JANUYF010000003.1, on the reverse strand, counting down.
GCCCGGCGCTTGAGGATGACCTCCCGCTGCAGCGTCCATACACGCTGCAATGGAAGAGTCGCCGAAGGTGCGCCGGCAGCCTTTTGCGGTGCACCTTCAGCGACTTGTGGAAGGAGTGCTAATTTAGCACTCCTTCCAGGGGCGGCGAACCTGCGCTGCGGGGCCGAGGTGTGGGGATTCCTTGGGCCCGCGGTGCAGCTTCCCGGGGCGGCCCACGGCCGCCCATCTGCTTCCCCCCCCCCCAGTTTCCTTGGATTGAGGCAGAAAGGAGTTATAGAGCTAGGCACCAACTGCATATTAATGGCACTGAACCCCCAAACATTAGACTATCTCTCCCAGAAGTTTATGGATGTGTTAAATAGCATAAAGGACAAAACAGAGCTCTAGGAGACTGCATATGCCAACAGGATTTAGTCTGAAATTCAAAGGAGTGTCAAATGCAATCATCAAGACAGACTTAGCACTTGGATAATTCCCTTAAATTTCAGACTAAAACATGGAGTAGATTCACCACCTGAGGGACAAAAATCACTGTTTTGGTATTCTAATGGGTTACACATTTGTCTCTGTTGAATTTCAGTTCTGTTCTGTCAGCCCTGACTATAGCATGTGTTGCAGTTAAAAGGTTCTGCAACCAGCAATGAAGTGAACAAAGTAGCTACAAAATGGATTTCAATTACTATTGTTGGCATTGTCTTGGATTAATCTAGCATGACAGGATTACACCCCTGCAGTAGCAGATTCAGCAAGCTAATAATAACTTCAACCTGATATAGAAGCATTTACAAAAATAATGACCACTGGCATCACTGCGGAGGTAATTTAGTGCAATTAAGTAAACGCTAAAGACTTAACAGTGATATTTTACCATTTTGTGTGCCCTCCCTGAAAGTTTTTTACACAAGGAGGTCACTTAAATGCCCAATTTGTTAAGCCTACATAAATTCATAATCTAGTAACACCTGAGGACAGACTACAAGGAATAGCTAAAACAGCTTCACATCAAAGTGAATGTGAATAAGGTTAACACAAGCCAGCACAGTGTAATGGTTTGATGTGTTGGAATAGGACTCTGTAGATCAAGATTCGATTTCTTGCTCAGCATTAGGAACCCACTGGGTGATCTTGGGCGAGTCACACTCTCTCAGCTCCTGAAAATCCCGTGATAAAATCCTGCCTTAGGGTCGCCATAAATTGGAAACGACTTGAAGGCATACAACAACAAATGTTTAACATGGTGAACATACCCAACTGGCTAACATGACTCAAAGCATGCATGTATATTTAAAAGCTTTTCTCTTTTTTAAAAAAGAATAAACTCAGCTCTACTATTAAGAGCTTATTTCAATAAAATGTAATCTTATATTTACCAAGACTATCCCAACATTATCTTCTAGACTGTGCTAAATTAGTCCACTGACTCTTAGAAATAATTTATACCCTCCAATCTGAAATGATGCAAAAAATAACAACATAAGGTAGCTAAAATGTTTTAAAAAATAATGAGCTTCTTAAAATAAAACAATCACAACTGAACTGGAATGCCTGAAATGCCACTTCCAAAGCTATAGTTACTTAGATGAGTTAGGCATCTTGTATAAAAAGATTATGTAATGTTTCAATTGATGTTACTGTAGAAAAAAGGATTTCAAATTTTGATCAAAGGCTCTCAAAGAAAAATTAGAACAATTCAGATTCACAGATGTACGGTGGGTAAGATAAAAGGAGTATTTTATATACTATGTTTATAAATAAAGGGATGGGAGAATGTATCAAATTGTTAATATTTAGTTCCAAGTTGCACAGAGTGCAATTTTAATTCATCATAGAATTAAGTAAATAATGTCCAATAGCTCAACCCTCATGACTTCTCAAGCTACATTTAGAGAACACTATTTCTACACAATCTGCACTTCATGGTTGAGTAAATATTTTTAGATGAAGGGGAAATAGAAAGCAGTGGGTAGTCAGCCCTTCCTCACTTCCTTCTCCAATCTCTTTGTCTTTCTCTTACACAAATATGTAAATGTACACACACCCTGAAAGAGGGCAGACACACCCATGAGCAAACAAACACACATATATGCATCTCCCTCTCTGTCCCCAGTGAACACTTGCAAACATGCCCTGATTTCAGTGCGCAGAGATGGGGATGTTCTGCCACCTCTTCCTGCATACAAAGATCCAAAGTGTACCTCCCTATCCCATGCCAATTATTGCTGGCAAGAGCTGAGGCACTCCCAGCACCAATTACCTGTGGGGTTCAGGGAAGGCACTCCAAGGACGGTGGTGATTTGAACTTCCTTTGGATCATTAAAGCCCCACTTGTCATCCTGATTTAGCCAAAATCATTAAAAAAACATTTTCACTATACATATCTTAACATAAAAAAATATAACATTCACAACAGATATTTTACAAATGATAGGGTTATATCTTTCTTCAGTCCTCCTGATCGAATGATACTCAGTCTATATAATTTGTTTTTCTTTACTTAATGAATGGATAAACCTTTCTTCAACCATACATACACTTGTACATTCATTCTACTATTCACATTCTCACATACCACTGACTCCCTAATTCTACTTCAATGAGTTAGTTATGTTTCTATTTTCTTTTTGTATTGTCTTTATAATAATATTCTGTTTCTAGTCTTTAACCTTAGACTTAAAGAAAAGAGATCTCTGGTCCTTCCATTTATCCTATTCTTCCCCGTTTCATAGTTAACTTTAAAATCGGTTTCCTTCTGTTTCTTTTCAATTATATACACACACACACACAGAGTCACCCCTCCATTTTCATGGACTTGGAGTCTGTGTCGCCTGTTTGTGCGTGGCAAATGGAGGGGGGGCAAAAGGGGGGGGCGCCACCATTCAAGCCAATTGTGCTTGAATATTGGCGATTTTCTGTTTTTGCGGGGTGGGGTCCAGAATGGATCCCCCATGAAAACAGAGGCAACTCTCTCTCTCTCTCTCTCTGTGTGTGTATACACATACACACACACACACACACACACACACACACACACACACATATACATACTGTATATAAAATGTATACACACACACATACACACACACTTTATATACTTTTTATATACAGTATGTATATGTGTGTGTGTATATATATAAAATGGTATATTATATTTATTAGCCCAAATCATATTCAGCGCAGCACCTTCCGCTCGCCTAATTGGTGCTATGAACTCCTCAACAGTTCTCACTACCAACCAGCTGGAATGGCGTATGTGAGAGACACTTGGGAAGTTATTTCAGCTGCGTCAAGATTGCACTATGAGGACAATGATCTTAGGTGCCTTGGGACTGCAGTGGTGTCAGGCTGAGGTTGAAACCCCTTGCCTCAGTCCTGATGTTTCTATGCTGCTCACAGCAGTTCAGGAACAGCAGTCTTTTCCCCACTGTCCAACTACATAACAAGACTTGACCCCACAATCTTTTGAGATGTCATGATCTTGAACTGTTTTAGCCGCATTTATATTTTCTTATTGTAGAGGTCTAAAAGATTCTGTTCATCATCTGGCCAGCAGAGCAGAGTATATATATTCAAGGATGAAATCTTCTGATACTAGAAATTTTAATCAGATAAGTCTTAACTCTAGATTTTTAACATGACACTTGAAAAAAAATCTTCCTTAGAAATACACCAACATTCACAAATGTCTAATTATAACACGCTTCATCCTAACACACTTGCAATATACTTTAGCTGTCATTATATAAAGTCAAAAGACAGGGTGATCACATTCAGGCAAGAATAGCTATGTTCTGAGAAACAGCCAAAAACCAAGCATCTCTGTATCAATGCAGCTCCAACAGAAGTCATTAAACTAATAATTAACACATAATCCAAATTAGGATGTTTGAGACAATGTGAAGTGCCACCATAAACCTTCTACTTACCAGCTCTCTCCAATACTGATATACATTTGTAAATTTATTTATCAATATTTTTGTATGCACAGAAAAGGAGTGTTTATGATGATGATCATAATATTCCTTAATTTGGAACAACTATGCTATCATGCACCTTCCATTAAGGTGGGTCATCCAGTGGAGAAATTCTCCTCTGCACAGTGCCCAAAATTTTTGATCATTTCCAATCCAATCTGGACTTCAGTCAACAGCATTGTTTTGAAAACCTTGGCATCTTTTTACCAACCCTAAATAAGATGGACTCCACACACTATTATTTGATACTGAATAATTTCAAAAAGGCTAAAGATTTGTTTTGGGAATCAAGAAAATACTGGCTGATTGTTTCTAGGAATGATCCATGAGCATCCCAAACTGCCTAGCAGTAAGTATTTCAGGTTTCTCCTCTTTAGATACATCAAGTTACTTCATGTTTTATCAATTTAGCACATAACTGTTACATCTCCACAGTACAGCAGCGAGCTATGCTTTTTTTTTGCTTGTTCCCACTTTTATCTTGGTTTTCAACTCTTGCTTGAAGGCAGCTTGTTCATACAATGAATGAGCCAATAGATTGCCAACTTCTGCTCATTTGCAAAGTATTTTGGAGTAGTCCTGTTTCAAAATTACTCCACACTTTATTTGAGCAGCTGTAGTATCAAATGCTTCTGCAATACTGGTGAAATATGCTCTAGTTCAACACAAATCTTCCAGTTTCCACACATTTTCATCTGAGTTTACTGGGCTAGTTTTCATAGATATTATGAAAACTCCACATATTAAATGGTGCTTAATAAAGAAGACAGTGTAGGGAAGCACCTGTCTAGGCAGTGGGAAATGAATCAGACACAAAAGGGGGTAGTATTCTTAGTATCCTGTCTATATGATCCAGATGTTTCCTATTTTCCAAGGTGTTTCACTTAATATAATCAAGAAATTCCTGGGGAATAGGCTGCTGTTTTTATCCCACTTCACTTTTCAAAAGTCTTCCCTGAAATTAATTTCTAGTGTTTTAAAAGCATTCACCACCACAGAGCCTTTAGCATCTGCATGTTTCATATATAAGCTATGTTTCATATAAAATAATTTGAACAAGCATATGCACCGTAAGAATGTTCAACCTGCTTTTCTGAAAAGGAAACTGTATATACATTGAATGAGTCATTCATTCTCATGCTGCTCTTAGGAATAATCAAGGAAGTTGTCCAGAAGGAGGTACTACAGGTAAGTTGTATCTTATGAACCAACAATACTTTATGTGGTGGCACTCCTTAAGACTTTCCACTCAGAAGCTTACCTTATCCAGTCAAGTTCTAGCTCCTTGCATACCCACTTGGCTGCTGACCTAGGCATGCACCCAGATGCTATCTTTCCTTCTGCTACATTCCTTGCATATCAGGTTCTCACCTCCCTGTAGATGCGTCACTTGGTTTTCACACGATGGTTTGATTTTGCCTTGCCCACCCCTAAAAAACATCAGCTTTGATAATATAGAGACATATCTCAGTTAATAAATAAGCTCCCTTTTTACAAAGGGGCTGAGCAGATGGGCCAGGATAGCAAGGGATGAGCATGTACTATCCTGGCCACAGTGCTAACGCAGGCTGGTTTACACACCTGTACCAGTACTAACTTGGGACAAGTGCATGTTCTTTACCTTGTTGTGTGCTGCTCCAACTGAGAAGCCCACCCATCACCACATATGATGCAGAAATGGTGTATCTGGGTGCACTCCTGTGGCCAGGTGCCCCATTTCTGCATCACAAGTGCCAATGGGGGGGCCTTTTCAATCAGAGTGACACACAGCAAATTAAGGAGTGGGGGGGCATGTGAAAAGCCAGGGCTTGCCATGGAGTTTCCAGAAAACTCCACAGCAAACCAGGGGTAAATTACCCCAGGGTATTGGCTGTTTACTCCAGGGTCAGACCAGATCCTCCAGATCCAAAACTAGTCTGGTAGGATTGAACCTGATCATGCCTCCAGGGGTTTGGCCTTGAAGAACCCAAGCCTTCTGGCCTGTGCGGGCAACCCATAAATTTCTTTTCTACATTCACCTAGCTCCTCTCGCTTTTTCCTCTTTCTATTTAGTAGCATCTACATTGAGAGAGACTATATACTACAATAATCAATGCAGAGAAATAGAAAATGGCAACAACAGCAAAAAAGGAACAAGAAACCTTCTGCTCTATGATCAAAAGAGGAACAACCAAGATGAAATAAAAAGATGATAGAAGCAATAACAGAAGAGCTACATAAAAGAGATGAAAGGATGAATGACTCATGGAAAGAAGAATCATATGAAGAAGATGAACTTCAAATTTTGGAAAGCAAAGTGAAAGCTGCACTGAAAGAAACTGGGAAGTGAAAGCTGCACTCATTAGGAACAGACGATATTCCTATAGAACTGCTACAATCCACGCAGACAGAATCCACTCTGGAGAAAACTAAAATCTACCATCAAATATAGAAAACAAAACAGTGGCCCACGGATTGGAAACAATCAATATACATTCCCATCCACACACACACAAAAAGGAGACATAAAAGATTGCAGTAATTACAAGGCAATTGCATTTATTTTTCACACAAGTACAGTTACGCTCAAAATTCTACAGCGGAGATCCCTACCATACAATGGCGTCACCTGGTGCGGTAACTCATGGCGTCACTCCCACTTTGACTTCATCTCATACCACACCATACTGAATCCTTAGTAATTGTTTTTTACTAACGTTACTCATAACTCACAATTCCCATATATCACTGAATGTAATGGCAATAGTTGTGATATAAACATCTAACAAAATTAAAATTATACCTTTACATTACAATATCATATGCACAGTCTAAATGTATCTACATGTACCTTGTTTCATGTGGTTAAAGTAAAAATTTGGTAAGATGTGTTTTTTCCTAATTAAATTTTTATTGAGTTTTTACCATAAAACACATAGCGTCTGTAGAACAATGACAATAACAACAATTAACTACATGGGCCAAGGTATGTATCTGATAGGTAGTTATTCTGCAGCAGAATAAACAAATTAGTTCTCAGCAAGAGGCAGAGAGTCTGGCTTGTGAAGGTGTGTAGAGTGTCCAAAGATCTATCTGTGAAGTTGGAGGTTGGATCCTGTGGGAGTGATGATTAACATAATCCAGGGGTAGGCAACCTTTCCCCTTTAAGGGCCGAGGGACTTCAGCTCCCAGAATCCCAGGAGCTATTGGCCAACATGGGACTATTGGCCAACATGGCTGAGGCTTCTGGGAGCTGAAGTCCCTCGGCCCTTAAAGGGGAAAGGTTGCCTACCCCTGACATAATCAATCTTCTTGAAATGTGTCAGTCCTTTTGTGGCCAATGCAAAACCTCGTCATAGCAGACAGTTTCTCTATTTACCACATATCCCAAATTCTAGATCACCCGTTCTCAATGGAGAGATCATCTGACTTCCAACATTTGGCTACTTCTAATCTAGCCGCAGTAATAAGAAAAATTATCAGTTTCCTATTTTTCAAGCTAGAATTACTTTTAACAAATATAGAAAGCAAAAGCAAAACTAGACAGAAATTTACAGTTTGATCAGTGATACATGAAATTTGATAGAGAACTGCATCCTAGAATTTTCTCACTTTAGGACATTCAATTCACATCTGCATACAAGAGCCTCTAGGTTTACAACCCCTCCAGCAATCTGGAGAGAGCGTTTTAACCATTTTAGACAGTATTACAGGTGTGAGATACCACTTGTGGATGGTTTTCAAAGTATTCTCCCTCACAGATGCTGAACAGGATTTGTATGGGGGTGAAGACCAAACATGAGCCCATGCAGTGTCTGAAATCATGGTTTTCAATTCTTCTTGCCAAAATGAGTGCATATGTTGGCCTTTCCCATACATCTGTTCCAGATGTTTGTAGATGGCTGCCGCCGTCCCTTTAGTATGAGAAGCAAAATTCAAACAAACGTTTTCAAAAAAGGAGAGTGGACGTGGAAATTCTCCTGCTGAGGCTAGGTGTGATGCAAAGGAAGCAATTTGGTGTATTTGAAGCCAGGTAATATTAATTTGTTGTAGGGAAGTTTTTATGGTGAGCTTTGGTAATCCACCAGAGAACAGGTCTAAGGTGCGGTAGAGTCCACATCTTTTCAGTAACCTTATTAGTGGGAACTGATCATCTAAGTCAGAAAGAGGATGCAAAAAAAGGGGTTTAATGGGAGAGGGGTCCAGGGCTAGTATGTGTTTCCATTTATGCCAGATGAGTAGGATAGATAAAAATGGATTCGATAACCTAATTTTCTGTATTGAAGTTTTAGTGTAGAGGCAAGTAAATACAGTGGACTCCTTATTATAAACTTCTAGATTTACCAATCTGGTGGCACTGTTGTCCTTAATTAATTGAATAGGTTGGCTGAGTTGAAAAACCTGGAAATATAGTGCAATATCTGGAACTGCCAGACTACCATTCTTGGAAGTGAGGTGTCCAGTGGATTTGGGAAATCTAGATCTCTTGATCAGTTAATTTTTGCCATTTCTTGAATCTAGATGGAGGAGGAGTCAGAGAGATTATGTGAAACAGGAAAAAGAGCTGAGGGATCACGAACATCTTGACTAATGCAATCCTGCCATGGATGGAAAGATGTAAAGCCTTCCATTCTTTAGATTTATGTAGCATCCATGTGTCAACTGGGTTATAATTTCGATGTATGAGCTACTGTCTTTTGTGATGATTATTCCCAAATAGGAAAAAACCTGAGGGACAAAGTTGCATGCCCATTAGGTCCTACCAGGATTTTTGCTGTTGGTATGACGTGTTTAGAGCCATTAATGTGGATTTGTTAAAGTTAATTTTTAGACCTGAATAACTACCAAAGGACTCAACTGTCTTTTTTAGAGGCAGAAATGATAATTCTGGGGGTAATAAAAAAATGAGCACACCATCAGCATAAAGTGCAACTTTATGGTGTTGGTTGCTGACGCAAAGACCAGTGATATCAGCATTATGCCGAATCATGTTAGCCAAGGGCTCTATTGTCAGTGCAAATAGGAGGGGTGATAATGGGCATCCTTGTCTGGTGCCCCTGGAAAGTGCAAAAGGTGTTGAGTCAAGGCCATTGACCAACACCATGATCTCTGATTTATCATAGATAAGGCGGAGTGCTCCTATGAAGCCATCTCCAAAATCGATTCCTTGAACGACCCCAAAAACAAATGGCTATTCCAGGGGTAGGCAACCTTTCTCCTTTAAGGGCCGAGGGACTTCAGCTCCCAGAAGCATCAGCCATATTGGCCAATAGTCCCATGTTGGCCAATAGCTCCTGGGATTCTGGGAGCTGAAGTCCCTCGGCCCTTAAAGGGGAAAGGTTGCCTACCCCTGGGCTATTCCAACCTGTCAAAGGCTTTCAAAGCAAAGCAAAAGTAAGGCTAGAGGAGTCTTTGACTGGTTGGAATGTTGGATGATATTAGGTACCCTGTGGACTGGGTCTGCTAGGAATCTGTCTGGTATGAAGCCCACATGGTCAGGATCAATGTATTCTAAAATAAACTCATTTATTCTGGAGGCCATAATAGAAGTAAATATTTTTGCATCTTGAGTAAGGAGTGCAATAGGACAGAAAGATTTAGTTTCTGGGCATTCCTCTTTGGTTATTGGGATTGGAATTATTTGGGTTCTATACCAACTTGTATAGGAGCATTATTAAGAATAGAGTTAAAAAGGGCAATAAGTAAAGTCACATAGAAACGTCAATAATAGGGAATTATATAATATGTTTTGGTATCGACTCTTAGAACCACATAACTCAGTTATAGAAGTTTATGAATTCATTACTTTTTTTTATGGATTAAGAATACAATTTTAAAAAACATAAAGAATGTAATGAAGAAGAAATAAATGATGTGAAATGTCTTGAACTTTGTATTATAAAATAATAATAATAATAATAATAATAATAATAATAATAATAATATTAGGGCAATAAGATGGGGTGAAATTTGGTCAAATAATAATTTGTAAAATTCTCCCAAGAAGCCATATAGGCCTGGACTCTTACTCTGTTTCAGCTTAGATATTGTCTTTTTGAGTTCATCTGGGTGAATAGGTTTGTTTAACAGTAATTTATGAGACTCTTTGAGCTTCGTTAGATTTAGAGATTGGTCCATGTTCAAATTTTGTGGCAGTTCAGAAGTATATTGTTTAGAATAAAAGTTTTGAAATTCTTTTATAATTTCCTTAGGAGCTTTCACTATATTCCCTTCAGAGGAAGTGAGAGTGGATATTGTTTTCCTCTCTACCTTACACTTGACAGGTCTAGTGAGGAGTCGAGAATTTTTGTTGTTAAATTCATAATAGTAAGATTTAATGAAATTTAAGATAGTTTGAGTCTTTTTATTGTCAAGAGCTGCCAGCTCTGCTTTCTTCTTCTAGAGTTGAACAAATACCTGTGAATCGAGGGATTTTTTATGAGCTAATGATAGCTTTTCTATCTTGGAGGAGGCTTTGCCTCATGGCTCCTTTAAGTCTCATTTGTGTAGCCCTTTCCTTAATTAATAAGCCTCTGAGGACCACCTTCAGGGTCTCCCATAACAAGGCCTCAGATGTCTCAGGTGATCTATTTTCAAGGTAATTTTTTAAAATTTCATCTTGCACCTGTTTTTTAAAACATTCATTCATGAGGAGATACGGATTGAATCTCGAGATACACATTTTTAGATCAGGTCTAAGCTGCCAGGTTAATGTTGTGGCTGAATGGTATGAATAAATGATAGACTCTACATGTACATCAGCAATGTTAGGAAGGGATAATTTTGGAATGATGAAGTAGTCTATTCTAGAATAGGTATGGCATGTGTTTGAATGGATGTAGAGCTTGCCAGGGGTCTATAAATCCATGGCTAGTTAAGAGGTCAGATACTGGTGATGTTTTCTTTGTCATCTTTCTGGGGTGATGTGATTTGTCTAGTGTGTAATCTAGGACTTTGTCTGCATCACCCCCTATAATATTGCCCTCTGTAATCTCCCCTAAGGTTTGTAGGAAAGAAGCCAGAAAGGTGTTCTGGTCATTGTTTGGGAAGTAAAATGTGGCCAGTGTGAAGATTTCGTTGGCCAGGATACCTTTCAATATTAAATAATGACCTGAAGAGTCCCGGCTTACTTTGGGGGGTTGCAGACTGGCAGAAATAGTGCAAATTGAGTCCACTTTTAGGGTTAGGGTTAGTGCTAGGGAATCAGGGGAAATGTTTTTTTTCTTTTTCTGAGACATTGAGCCTTCTCTGTCAGAGAGCTCTGGTGCCACAATAAAATACAGTTCCCATGATTCCCTAACCCTAACCCTAACCCTTAAAGTGGACTCAATTTGCACTATTTCTTCCAGTCTGCAACCCCCCTTTGTCAACCCGAAAAGGACGTTTTATTAAACATCAGCCCTCTGCACATGGGCGGCTCTGGGCCACCCCAGGAAGCGGTGGATTGGGGACGCGGCAACTGCACGCCGTAGCCCCGATCCTCCCTTTTGCTGCCCCGAAAAAAGCAGCAAAATGCTGCTCCTTTTAGGGGCAGCAAAAGGCTGCCCTAAGAGCCGGAATGCGGCTCTTCAGCGACCATTTTGGCACAGCGTGTTTGAATGTTGCGCCGGAAGGGCGTCCTGATGCCGCACACTGTGCGTAATGACGCACGGTGTCAGGACAGTGTTGGCATGGGGTGGCCAGCGTGTGGCTGCCCCACCCCAACTCTACCTCCAGGCTAGCCCTTTAGGCTGATCTGCAGAGGCCCAACATAGTAACACCTCTGGATTTGTTACAATTTCCAGTTGTATATTGTGAGTCAAAGGGAGATTGTGCAAGAACATTTCCTGTGCCCTTTTTATGTGTTTCTTGTAAAAATAAAAACAAAAAACAATGCCTGGTTTAAGTTTCCCCCCAAATAATTATTAACCTGGGTACGTTTGGGGGGGGTCCACGTCCTTTTACACTGAAAGAGACAGTCTTAATTTTGTCCATGTTTGCAGTAATTAAACTCTAAGTAAGAAATACTTAGAAGAGACTTCAAAGTTTGTCTCATGTACAGTATGCAGTGCCCTTCAAACCTAGGCTTTTTTAAGCATGAGGATGTAAGATGTGAGGTTTTTTTAAAGACAAATGTAAAATAATAAAATTTTAATTTAAAAAATTAATTTAAAAAACCTGGGGCTTCTTCTTTATCTTCTTTACCACTGATCCTTGCCCCACTCACACCATTTCTTTAGCATTTTAAAGGGACACAACACCATAGCCCATTTCTGCCAAAAGACAGATGTCTAGGGTGCAATCTGGTGTGGTTTGCACCTCCTGAGCCCCTTTGTGTCATCACTGCTACCAAATAAGGAGTAGGAAGTTCTTGAGGTACAAGCAAGTTTCTGGAAAGAAAGAAGCATTAGGGACCACACTGCAAACATACAATGGATGCAGAAGAAAATCAGCATGTGCTTTATAGATTACAACAAAACCTTTAACTGCATAGATCACAAAAAACTATGGAATGCTCTTAAAGAAATAGGAATGCCAATACATTTGATTGTCCTGACGAGAAATCTATTCTCAGGACAAGGGGCTACCTTAGAATAGAATATGGAGAAACAGAATGGTTACCAACTGGCAAAGGGTTCAGGCAAGGCTGCATAATTCCATCACCCTATTTATTCAACTTGTATGCAGAAAATATCATATACAGAGCCTGTTTAGACTCAGAAGAAGGAGTGAAGCTAGGAGAAAAGACCATCAACAATATGCAGATTAACCCATCCTACAGTATTAGTAGAACACAGCAAAGGCTTAGTACAATTATTAAAGGGTCTTTGCAGGCTGCCAAAAATAGTGCAAATTGAGTCCACTTTTAGGGTTAGGGTTAGTGCTAGGGAATCATGGGAACTGGTTTTTTTTTCTGAGACATTGAGCCTTCTCTGTCAGCTCTGGTGCTACAATAAAATACAGTTCCCATGATTCTCTAACCCTAACCCTAACCCTTAAAGTGGACTCAATTTGCACTATTTCTAGCAGTCTGCAAAGGCCCTTAGTCAAAGAAGAAAGTGCTAAAGCAGGCTTAATGTTGAAGATCATGAAAACAAAAACAATGACAAAAAATAGTCTAAATGACGAAGAAATTGAAATAAAGATTTCCCATATCTTGGCTCAATCATTGTGTACAATCAATGGTGACTGCAATCAGGAAACAGCCATGAAAGAACCAGAGAAAATCCTAAAGTGCAAAGATAAAAAAGCTAAACACTACAGTAAGGAGATCCAACACCACGTATGGATGTGAGATCTGGACAGTGAAGAAAGCAGAAAGAAAGAAAATCAGATCATTTTAGATGTGGTGCTTGAGAGCTTGGTGCTGATGACAGCCAAAATGTCTAACAATTGGGTCGTAGCACAGATCAGTCTGAATTCTCCCTGGAAGCCAAGATGATTAAGTTGAGTGTGTCATACTTCAGCCATGTATTGAGAAGACACAACTTACTTGACTAGACAATAATGCTAAGAAAGGTGGAAGGTAGCAGAAAGGGAGGAAGGCTGCATATTAGATACATAGACTCAATCAATGAGGCCATGTGCCTGAGCCTACAGAACCTGAACAGAGCAGTTGAGGACAGAGTCACTGAGTTGAGTCACTGGATCAGTATGTTGTAGGCGCCTGCCTACAACGGGGAAGACAAACAGCAGCTAATGCCAGAATTCCTCACTGAGTATGTGTAAATAGCAAAACACAAGAAAATCAGATAAGCCCAAGTATTTCTAACATGTTAAAAAACATAGATCTGCAAGTTTGGCCACCAAAGTGGAAATCATAAGGAAAATGGAGACTAGCAAAGGAAAAAGTCATCTCTGAGATACATTTTAGAAGAATCTTTTAAGCGGTCTGTAGATTAAAAAAAAAAAGTTATTTTTGTAATTTTATGCAACACTTACCTGACCTAGTTGTTTAAAGAAGCAATGCCCAGGAATACATCTATTTCATTAACTGTTGTATATCTGTATTAACATTTGAGTTTTGCAATACTGCAGCCATACTTTCCATCCCAAACACTTACATAGTACTTCTGGGAAAAGAACTGAGCTATTAAAATGGGATCCTAACATATAGTGGGCCCTTGGTATCTGCTGAGGTTTGGTTTCAGGATCCCCCGTGGATACCAAAATCCATGGATGCTCAAGTCCTATTAAAAACAATGGCATAATAAAATGGTGCCCCTTCTATAAAATGGCAAAATCAAGGTTTGCTTCTTAGAATTTATATTTTTACAAAAATTTTCAAGATGTGGTTCCCTGAATCTGTGGATAAAAAGTCCGTGAACAAGGGGAGCTGACTGTACTTAATACTTAATCAGAAGTTAAGTCTTACTAATTTTAGTGAGACTTGCAGGCCAACTTACCTCTAAAAATGTGATTATGGTTTAATCAAGGCTGGAGAACCCATGGCCCTCCAGATGTTAACAGACTCTGCTTCTGATCAGGTTCTGACAGTATAGTCAATTAGAGATGACAAGAGATGATGAAAGTAGTAGTTCAACAGCATCTAGACTGTCACAGGCTTTCTGTGCCTGCTTTTGATGCAGAAGACCAAAACCTTTCCTTGCTGTCTTGTGAGTCTATGGTACTACTGTTTGTTTCATTAAACACACAGTGAGTTGCCAATCAAAAATAAATACTAAGCACAAAAGGAGCAATTTACTTGTCAAGAAAATGCAGCATTTAACATTCTGAACCATTATGAAGTTTCAATGAAGGGGAAAAAATCTTGTCTCCATCCTTGTTTTGTCCTGTACTGCAAAGTACTCACATTAATTGATCTCTGCCTAGGACTTTCAGGGATTATAATAAAATTAAAATGTCAAGCACTTTATTATTATAATTAAGAGAAAAACTCATTATGGTGCATGTCACATGCCATGATTTTTGACTGATAGAAGATCAGGAAGCTGCTCAGAAGAAAAGCAGAAAAATAGAAAACTTTCACTTGCTATTAAAGGTCTAGTCTTTTGCAGATATTAGAATACATGAAAAGAATGAGGCACTATTACTATGCTAAATACCCCAAACAGGAAAGTAGCTGGAAGAAACAAACACTCTGTGTGTTGTGTCCCTTCAAGTTATTTCCAACTTATGGCAACCCAATCCTGGGGCTTTCTTGGCAAGTTTCTTCAGAGGGGGTTTGCCATGGCCTTCCTCTGAGGATGAGAGCATATGACTTGCCCAAGATCACCCAGTAGTTTTCTTGGCCAAGCAAGGTCTTGAAACCTGGCTTCCAGAGCCCAACACTCAAATCGCTGACAGAGTATGAAATATTAAAGACACAGTATTGCTTGGGGGGAAAAAAGATCTCCATCGTACTATCTCCATTTGCAGAGAAAGAGAGACCCGAATCCCTGATGGCAGTTTGATGTAGCCATATTCTTTTCGGATCAGTATACGTAGCCACAGTGTCATTAATGTATGTTAAAGCAGAGTGAAAATCCTAAGCATATCACTGACTTACGTAGTATGCAACACTCCTGTGCCTTTAAAGAGTGAATGGAAAGGAGGAAAGTTATCCCAATTTCCCAAGAACCAGTCAGGTCAGAATTCTTAAGTTCTTTGCTGCCATTATTTACCCCACTTACCAACCACCTGGCTCAGGTCTTGCAAACTCAGAATTCCTTGAGTCAATCTACCTATAAGGTGGCTTTCTTCTTTTAATACTGCCTACCACTGTCCCCAGAATTACTGCATTGATTCTCTTCTTGTCAGCTTCTTTCACTATCCAGCTTTTACAACCATACATAGAAGCTGGAAACAGTATTATTATTATTTTGACATTGGTATTTAATGATATATCTTTACACTTGATGATCTTGTTTAGTTTCTTTACGGCAAATCAGAGTGACCTTTGGAACACCAGGAAAATTTCCCATGGAAAGGGCATGTAGACCAGAAGACATGTGAAGGACCCAGGTAATACCAAAATAAAAGCTGAATGGGTTTGCTGATTGCTCCATCCTTGCCACAGACTTTCCTCATATTAGAAACAAAGGCAAAAGCGAGCAAGCCAACATTTCCCTCTGTCCTGGGGTTGTCCTAAATCTAAATGTTGTTTTTGTTACTCTGAAGTTAAAGTCATCCAGAATCCCATTGTTAATTTCCCATGAAGACCATCAAGTCTTTATTACCTTGCAAGATAGCACCTAGTACCCCTTGAGGCTAGGCTCTCACATGACCACATCAGTCCCAAACCTAGCCTCCTCACACACAGCTGGCACACAGTTTGCACACAGTTTGTCCTCCACTCGCTGTTATCACCCTCAGACCCCATCCGAGCCACATCTCGCTTTACATAGTCACCTCTTCAGGAGAGGTAAATATTGCCCCCTCTACACCCTTAAAACTCTATTATTCAATTTCTAAACCTCTATTCCATTTAGCTCTGAATGGTATGTCTGTCTGAATTACTATTGTGTGTTTAGCTACACACTCTTGTATATTTCTAAATAAAAACCTTATTCACTCAAACATGGTCCCTCTCAGTTAGTACTGGTATAAATAGGTGGAAATGATCCTCAATGCTACCAAGCCTCTTGCAAGCTTCTTTGAGCTAAGTAATTCCCTGGCTTTTAAAAGAGAAATCTGACACAGTAGGTAGGAACCCCCCAGTCCCCCCCCCTTTTTTGGTAACAGTTTATAGTTTCCATTTTGATTAATGTCTAAGCTGAAGTACAGAAAATCTTTTAATTATTTTGATATCTTCATCACTTACTTGAAAGTTATGTAAATCATTTGTGGTCATCATTTTTGTTTTCTTAATATTCAGCTCTAACCCTGCTTTAGCACTTTTTTCCTTAACTTTCATCATCAGTTGTTCCAAGCCTCTGCTATTTTCTGCTAGTAATATGGTGTCATTCTTTCATGCATTCCATTATCCAAACATATGGTTGCATGTTCCCTAGTGCCTCTGCCTTTTCTGAACCAGGCTTAGACTAAGCATCACCAACCTGAATTCTATCTGCATATTTCTTAGTAATATAGCCTGTCCACTACCACTATCAGTTTGATGTTACTTTATCTGCTAGGAATACAGGTTGGGTATCCATTATCAGGAATTCTGAAAAAAATCCAAATCTAAAACACTTCTGGACCCAACCATTTCAGATAAGGGAGACTCAACCTGTATTTTTATGTTGCAGACCTAAAATAGTCCTAAAATAAATATCTGAAACAGACATTGCCCCTTCCAGCCCTACAGTTATAATCGTTATATTCCAGGATGACTAAAAAACGCTTTTCGGGAAATAAAAGCTGCTTATACAAAAATGAGATTTAAAAAGCAGACAGATCTTTGTAAACAATAATAAATCAGAGCAAAACTATTTTTGCAAATATTCTTCCAAAGTCCCAGTGTATACAGATTGGAAATTATGACTTTAATTGCCTCCCTTCAAATGTATATTTTTACTAGACTGCACCATCATTTTGTTTTCCGTCAAATCTCTTCTCCTAACTCATTTTTAATGTGGCCTTAGGCTTAGCCTCATCCAAATCCTCACCCAAAAAATGAAGCCTAAATATATGCAACAGCAGTTACCCTTTCTACTCTTCCTGTTGTCCTCTTCACTACAAATTGGGGAATTTAAATTATTTAGGGAATGTGACTTCTCTTCTACCATTTTTTTCTTCATCTCATGGAGGCCACTAAAGAATTATGAGTATGATGGCACTGCTGAAATACCAACAACAAAAACACCAATGTCTATACAAGTGATCCGGTACACGCGGCGGCGCTGGTGGCGCTCCGAGCCCGCGGAGGTCCTGCGGAGGACTCAGCTCCCTGTAGACTCTGCCTGCCCGATTGTTACCACCTGGGGCGGCTTGGAACAGCTGAGGCCGGCGCGGAATCAGGGAGAACGCCGGCATGTTTAAAAACCCCGCCTAGGATCATCCTCCAACAGCACACGTGGTGGCGGCAGCGTTTAGGGCCTTGCAGAGGGCTCTGGCAGTTTGGCAGATTCGGCCAGCCTGCTGTACATCTCTTAGGCAGCCTTAATGACAATTTTTTTCTTCCTCCTGTCCTTCTATTTATGCAGTCGCTGCCCTATACTGGGGATAGGAACCGTTTAGCCTATTCATCTCCCTCTTTGCGGAGCAGATGTGATCATAGTCTGGGGGCGGGCATTCAGGTTGTTTGGCGGCAGGCTTTCAGGTTGTTTGGGGGCAGGGAAGGTATGGCGGCAGCAGAGTCAACAAATGTTACAAAAGAAGGAGGGATCGATGTTTAATATCTATCCCCCCTTCAGTTTGCTCTGCTTCCCAAGATAACTTGGAGAGTGTGCCAACCATTCCACTGTCCCTCAACCTGCTCCTTTGCAATGCCAAGTCAGTAAAAAATAAGACCCATATCACCCATGATCTTATAGTGGATGAAGCAGCCGACCTGGCATGCTTTACTGAGACCTGGCTGGGGGAGGCCAGCTCTGCGATATGGGCACAGGCCCTCCTGGCTGGGTACTCAGTTAGTGAGCAGGTGAGGGAGAGTGGGCGGGGGGGCATAGCCTTGGTCCATCGAAACACCTTAACCCTGATCAGAAAGCCTATCCGGAAAACAACCCACATCGAGTGTATCTTAGCCTGAAGACCAGGGATAGTCTAGGGATTCTGTTGGTATACCGGCCACCCCGTTGCTTAACAGACTCCCTAACCGAGCTGACCACTCTGGTTTCTGAGTTGCTGTTGGAATCGCCCAGACTTTTGGTTCTGGGTGATTTCAACATCCCACTCGAAACCAGATTGCAAGATCTAACAGGCGCGGCTCAGGAGTTCATGGATGCCATGACAAACATGGGCCTATCCCAGTTGGTCGATGGGCCCACACATTGTGCTGGTCATACCCTGGATGCGGTCTTTAGTACGGAGCAGGAATATCCAAGGGCGGAGGTCAAAAAAACCTCTGCATTGTCATGGATGGATCATTTTCTGATCAAGGCGGAACTAAAGGCTAGTGTCCGCCCTCCCAGGGGTGGCGGACCCATTAGAATGGTCTGCCCTCAAAGACTAATGGAACCCATTGGTTTCCAGAAGGCCTTAGAGGGTTTAATGGTTGGTAATGCTGGTGATTCTGTTGAAGCCCTGGTGAACACTTGGAACATCGATCTCACCAGGGCTATCGACACAATCGCTCCCAAGCGTCCTTTCCGGCCCGCTTTGAACCGTAAGCCGTGGTATTCAGAGGAGCTTAGAAGGATGAAGCGGGTTGGACAACGACTAGAGTGCGAATGGCGAAGGACTCGTCTCTTATCTTTCTGTTCTGCACGTATTGTGTCTGCAGAGTCTCGCCCGGCAGAGCTGTTTAGGGTGGTGGGGGAGCTGACGAAGGTTCTTCCTGCGCCAAGCCCCCTACGTAACCCAACAACAGCCTGCTGTGAAGCATTTACTATCTACTTTGCAGATAAAATCTCTCAGATAAGAGCCGACTTGGACGCCAGTGTTCTGACAGAATCCGTAGACAAGGCATCCAGGAACTCCGTTGATGGCATTTTACTGGATCAATTTCAATCTGTGAGTACCGATGACATGGATAAGCTGCTTGGTAGGGTGAGGAAGACGACGTGCCCCCTATCCTTGTCCATCTTGGCTGGTCACCCAGGGAGGGGAATGCGTTGAAAGTGTTCCTTCGGGACAAAATCAACACGTCCTTTAGGGAGGGTAGTATTCCATCTTGTTTAAAGGAGGCGGCGGTTAAGCCACTCCTAAAAACACCCTCCCTAGACCCCCTGGATAGAAACAACTATAGACCAGTCTCCTTGCTACCTTTTTTAAGCAAGGTGATCGAGAGGGCAGTCGCTCCTCAACTCCAGGCAGTCTTGGATGAAACTGGAAATTATCTTGATCCATTTCAAACCGGCTTCAGGACAGGATTTGGAGTTGAGATTGCCATGGTTGCTCTGACCGATGACCTCCGCCTGGGCATCAACAGGGGTAGATATTATTATCTACCACTTGCAGTGGAATTAGTATTATTATCTACCACTTGCAGTGCTCTTGGTTCTCTCAGCGGCTTTTGATACCATAGATCATGCCATCCTCTTGGATCGCCTGAGAGAGTTAGGAATTGGAGGCATTGCTTTGCAGTGGTTCCGCTCCTTCCTCTCGGGTAGATCCCAGAGGGTGAGGTTCGGGGACAGTTGCTCGTCTAAAATAGAGCTTAATTCCCTCAGGGCGCCATCCTGTCCCCGATGTTGTTTAACATTTATATGAAGCCGCTGGGTGAGATCATTCGGAGGCATGGAGCTCAGTGTCTTCAGTACGCTGACGACACCCAGATATACCTCTCCATGACCAGATCATCCGCTCAGACTTCAGATGGCGTCTCTCCTCTTAATGACAGTCTCAGAGCGGTAATGGATTGGATGAGGAAAAACAGATTGAAGTTGAATCCAGACAAAACGGAGGTACTCACAGTCACAGGCTCGAAACCAGATCTGGGAATGCAGTCTCCAGTTCTGGATGGAGTCACACTTTCCCCCAAGGACTGTGTTCGCAGCTTGGGGGTACTTCTTGATTCGTCGCTTCACATGACTAATCAGGTGAGTGCGACGGTCAAGAGCGCCTGTTACCAGCTTCGGCTGATACGCCAACTGCGCCCTTATCTGGATATGAGGGACTTGGAAACGGTGGTACATGCCCTGGTAACCTCACGTCTGGACTACTGCAACGCACTCTACATGGGACTACCCTTGTGCCTAACCCGGAAACTTCAATTAGTGCAAAATATGGCAGCCAGGTTAAATAATAATAATAATAATAATAATAATAATAATAATTTTTATTTATAGCCCGCCCCTCTGCCCAACAATCGAGGCGGGTTACTGGAACACCTAGGAGGGAGCACATAACACCTGTGCTTAAATCCCTCCACTGGCTGCCAATTAGTTTCCGGGCGCGGTACAAGGTGTTGGTTTTGACCTTTAAAGCCCTACATGGCTTGGGTCCATCTTATCTTAGGGACCACCTCTCCCCATATGACCCCCCCCAGCGCCCTTCGGTCCTCTGGGAGGAATCTGTTACAGCCTATAAAAACTAGGCTGTCTCAGACCTCCCAGAAGACCTTTTCTGCGGCCGCTCCCAGGCTGTGGAATGGCCTGCCAGACGAGATCCGTCTCATTACTACACTTACTGCCTTTAAAAAGGCAGTGAAGATGGATCTCTTCTGGCAGGCCTTCCCGGAATAGCATCTGCCCTAGGGAGATGAGATTTCAGTTCTCATCTTTATTATGTCCCCATTGTAGTTTGACTTTTTATTGCTATTGTTTTAATGCATTAGTGTATTTTAATCTTTTCTAGTTTAATTCTGTTTTAAGGGGTTGGGAGGGTTGGATTGGGGGAGTGGGCATGTTTTGTTTGTCTACTTTAAATGCTGTAACCCACCCCGATTGCTGAGCAAAGGGGCGGGCTATAAATAAAAATGATTATTAATTATTATTATTATCTACCACTTGCAGTGGAATTTTTAAAGGACATTACCACGCTACACTGTTATAAGACTATATTATTCCACTTGAACTGCTTCTGCACCCTTTCGTCATAGCGTATCTGCATGCTGCGCCAGAAGGGCATCCTGACACCGTGCGGTGCGCAAGGGTGTGAGGCATCAGGACAGCATCAGGCTGGGGTTGGGGTGGCCGGCGTGTGGCTGCTCCACCCCAACCCCACCCCCAGGCCAGTCCTTTAGGCCGGTCTGCAACACCCCTAAACTACAAACCCTAGAATTCCACAGTAGGCAACCATAGCAGTTAAAGTGGAATAATAGCACTATAACAGTGTAGTGTGATAATGTCCAAAAACTATATCTGGAATCCAGTAGGTGGCTGTACTTTCTCAGTGCCTGAAGAGAAAATTAGCAGTGGCAGCTGAGCAGATTTTTGCAGCTCTGTGATGCCTGTGTCTGGAAGTGGGTACTGGAAGGCAAGGTACTTTAGGAAGTATGGCTCTGGGCTACATGCAAGCCCCCAAAGCTGTTCTTGCTGCTCTCAACACAGACTCCTTTTTTTTTTCCTCCCCCTCCATGGTAAACTGTTTTATCTGTCTCAGCTGATGAAGGCTTCAAGAGTGGCCATTTGGCCTTTAAATAGCTTGCAGGGGCATTTAAAAAGCATTTCCCCTCCCCCCCCCCCCCGCCCAAACTGTGAAGTAGACCTCCAGCCACTGTTCGTTTTTGTTTTTTGTTTGTTTTTGCATTGTTATTTTCTAGCATTTTTAGCACTTCATTCAGTCCCTGGAAAGCCCCAAGGGCAGAAAACTGACCCCCAGCCACCCTACTGCAGTTATCTACCACAGTATAAACAACTATGCAGCAGAACATGGGGCTATCTAACCTGTGTTTCTTAAACTATCTGATGTATGGGAGTAGCAATTCTGCCCTTGCTCCCCCATGTTCCTGAGACCAGTATCAAACTTGTGCCCATGGGCTGTAATTATTTCTTTTGTTCCTGGAAACACTCCAGGGACTGTCAGCAGATGGAATGGGTCCATGGGACACCACTTTAAGCAGCACCTTCTAAATCATGCCTCTAAAATGACATTGCTCCATGTATCCCTTCACCCCACATAAAAACCTAGGCACCTGAGAAACAGGAAGCAGCAATTTGTCCTGGTGCTATGAAATTACTTTTCCTCCCTTTCCTTTTTCTTCTAGTTGGCATCTGCATAGTTATGCTACTGTCAGAACCAATGGTCTAAAATAAATGTTTTATCCTTCCTGTATCAGGATGTATCCTCCCTTATTAGCACCTGGAGCCACCACAGATAGAAAACCACAGCTTTCTCAATCAGCAATTGATCCAACATGTACTAGCTTCACCAGTCGTAATCTTCTTCAGGTTTTCAGACACATTATCTACTCCTAAGAATAAGTTAACTTTAAAAAAATGAAAGAAACAAATATTTTATATTCAACAAATATATGCTTTTTGTACTTTTTATAGACATATAAGAACATAGGATGCTGTCACATACTGAGACAGATTACTAGTCTAACAATGATGATAATGATGGCAATGATGTTACTGATATTCTACCCTTTCATCCAAAACTGAGAATTAAAAGTAGTTTTAAAAAATTAGATCAAGCACATTTTTGATCTTTATATAAAATATTATAATTCACATGCAATTAAAATGTCTACAACAATAACAGCAATGCAAAACATTCATTAAAATTAAAACGATTAAAAGTAGCTTAAAAAGCCCAACATATGAAACTTTGACTGGTAGCAGTTTTCCAGGGTTTCAGGGAAGAATTTTCCCCTAGCTCTAGTTTTAAAGCCTTGATATTTCCTGGTGATTTCCCATCCAAGCACTGACTCTGCTCAGTTTCTGAAATCAAACAAAATTGGGTGTGTTCAGGCTTGCACGGTGACTCCATCAAGAAAAACAAATCAATGGAGAAATAAATTAATAGAATGAATGAATATATGACTTGGTTTCAGTCCAGCTGACTATGCTTTTAGAAATCAACCAGGATCAGAATCTAGTTGACGGTAAATATTATGGCTTGAAGGGCTGTCTTAATTCATACATTTCCCCAATTCAGAGGTTATGTGATTTAAGAAACTTAGAAATCTTTCTAGGAATAAGACAAACAAAGGGGGAGCGAGCAAAGACAATTCATGTAAGCTTTTGGCTCACTCCTGTTGAAGACTCTTATATCTGAACTGGCACTATATGTTTACAGAGCTTTGAGTAATGAGATACACTGCATATACACTAGAACAGGGGTAGGCAACCTTTTTGAGCCGGGGGCCGGGTTGCTGTCCCTCAGACAATTGGGAGGCCAAAGCACCAAAAATAAATAAATAAATAAATAAATAAATAAAATATATAGTTTTAAATTTTTTTAAAAAATATGCTTGCACAATCTCTCAGCCCCAGAAAAGCCATGGCAAAACCCCTGTGGAGATTTTGCCAAGAAAACCCCAAGAACAAGTAATAACAACAATAATCAATATCATAATGGGGGGCGGTGGCAGCAGCAGGGGGCAGCAGCGGCGGCAGGACCGGCCTAGGGCAGTCCAAAGGCCTTGAGGGGCCGCATCCGGCCCCCGGGTCTTAGGTTGCCTACCCCTGCACTAGAACAATAAGAATCTTATTATTCCAGGACATTGGTTTTGTGCATTTTGGTTACTTTACTCAGAATTAAAGAATGTTTTTTTTAAAAATGCCTTAAGTCAATGAGACATTCTGCCAAGATAACTTCATAGGGTAAGGAATCTAGACACATATTGACACATATTTTACCCTTAGTAACATTCTGGTTAAAACTACTTTGATTCCTGCGTGAAGCTATGCAAATGCTATATGCACCATATTACCATCATCTACTGATTTAATCCCATTTGTACACATTTGTGTATAATTTTAACTGCTTTAACTTGTAATACGTTAAGATAGTTTATTATCTTTGCAAACAGTCAAATCCCTTTTACTGCTCTATATTTTAAATTGCTTTCACTATTTAAACTGATTTGATGGTATGCCGCTCCTCAAGATCAAAAATCTTGAGAAGGCAGGATATAGACAAGATATAAATATTTTAATAAATGCATTGCACAAGTAAAGCTATCCAGCATCAGAAAGTATTCAGTGAACAAACCAATCTGTCTCTACCTTATATGCAGCATTTGTGCTTGCCCTATTCAGCTGACCAAAGTAGGTGACTTTCAATGTAAGGAGGGGAGAAGGGACACATACCCATACAAACCCAATATACTGATTCAGCTCTTGCAAAAAACTACATGTGTACAAGCCGTATACATTTTTCAGTGCCATCTGTGTCCTGCATTAACAAGATACAGATTGCTCATACAAAATGTACACCTGTACTGCTTGTACACATCATGTCCTGTGTGGAAAAATCAATTAAACATACAAATGGACATTAGGAAAAAAGAAAATAGGCATTGCCTGAATCTCCATGCATTGTCCTGTTTTGATCAACCAAATGGGGTTCTTGCATTTTAAGTTCCAACTAGTCTGCATCGTTACTCTTAAGTATACAGATCAAGAACTGCAGCTGTGAGACACTGCACACCACTAACAGAATATACATTTGACACAAGGTTTGAACACCTTTCTTGCAAGTCAGTATCTCACAGTGGAACCTGTGGGAAACAAATTATGCCAAGAAGAGTTAAACTGAAAGAGAAGCATTAACTGTACAAACTCTCAGCCTAGGGATGGGTCCCTGACTTGTAAATTATTGTCATTATGTTTTTAATATTGTATTTTAATTGGTCATTTGTTTAATTCTGTTTTAAGGGGATGGGAGGGTGGGACTATGGGATGATGGAATGTTTTTAACTTTGTTCTATTTTAATATTGCTGTACCCCGCCCCGATTGCTGCGCAGAGGGGCGGGTTATAAATAACAATTTATTATTATTATTATATAAGATCCAGGTAATAGTGAGGTTTGCTACCTACTACCAAAATATTGGACTTAGCAGTCCAATCTTTAGCCTTTCTTTACCCAACAAATTCAATATGCTTCTCTTCCATGTTTATGTGCACAGGATCAAATTGCAAGCCTCAATATATTTACTTGGAATAATAGCCTCACTGTCATTATAATTCAAACAAGCATGGCTAGGGATTGTACTGCAAGTCTATTTGCATTTCAAATGTCCAAAGTCTTCGTACTGACCATAAAGAAAGAGGAACATTACTCTCATTTCATTTTATGTTGCGGGAAAACAAAGAGCAGACAATGATAATATCTTTCCATTTCAACAGAGAATAGATTTACAGGGCAGTCTCAAGGATGGTGAGCCAATTAACTGAAAAGTTGCTTAACAGAAGCAAGACAGGAAGCTCATTTTTAGGAAATATACTCAGAATAACTCCTTCACTGTGGATTGGTTTTAAATAGTTACCATATCATGATTATCCACTGACAGTGACTGATGCAAATTCACTATTCAGCATATAAGTATGTTTAAAGACTATTTTTAAAACATCTACTTACTGTAATGGTGAAGACAAATATTAAATTGTGATTGAGATTGCAGTGATATGCACACTTATATGGGTATAAACCTCAGTGGATTTCTATTATGCATAAGGCTGGAATGGAAAGTGCATTAAATTATCCCAAATAGATGCACTAAAGCATTTCATGAACCACAGAGTTTAGGATCATGCCATTCATGTTTCATTGTCTTAATCTTTTATTCATTTATCACGGCTTTGCAATTATAAAGATCTTTAGCGTGAAACACTTGATGTTAAAACTTTCTTATCACCTAGTACAATCACTTATCAGACCTTTCAGGCTCATGCATTCAAGGAGAAAAATGTCAAGGGAAGTGCTGCAGGAAGCTAATGCACTACTATTGCTGCCTGCAGCTCTAGACTAGAATTTGAGCATTTCAAGGACTCACTAAAGTACCATATTCTCCTTTTTTAATGGCAAAGATGCTCACAGCACAGTATTACAAGGCACAGGGAGAACAGCGAGTAAAATAAAATTGCTGCCACTAAAAATATATATATGTCAGTTTCCACACAACAGCACAAAGCATAAGGGGAAAACAAGATACACTAAAAAGGATTGAAATATCCAAAGTTTAGGAAAATACTCCACCCATCCTTAGGCTTCAGTGCTATAAACACGTTCCTGGATATAAGCTTCAGCAGACATAGAAGGGTTTTCTTCCAAGTAAACATGTAATAGGATCCTGCTCTTATTGCCCTCCCAATACCCTGTTGCATGCTCATGAGTAAGGCTGCAAAAAAGTGGATTTTCTCAGCTCTCTTTAATTCATTCATTCAAATCAAAGACTGTACATTTTAAAGATTTTAAAAGTACAAGAATTTGGACTTGTGTGTAGGGGTGGGATGCCCATTCTCATCCAAGAACACATGCCAAAATGCAAAAGGTGTGAGGTAGTAGAAAGTATTTCATGAACCACAGACATAAGGATCATGCTAATGTTTCATCATAAACATTATCTTCATCTTTTTATTCATGTATCACTGCTTTGTGATTATAAGGGGAAGTAGGCAGGATGACCAGATGTCCTAACCCCAAAATGTAGAATATTCGAGAAAAATCAAAGCTAAAAACATTCATATAAATTCCTGCTTCTTAGTCATGCTCAAAATGGATGGATGGTTGAAACGTAGACACGTCCTGGAAAAGGAGGACACCTTGCCACCCTGTAGGTAGGCAACAAACTCCCTAAATTCTTTGGGGACAAATAACCCACTAATTTATTTATTTCATTTCACTTCTATGCTGCCTTTCCCTCCAAGAGAGAGCCAAGGCAACTCACAAGATAAAAACATTATTAAAATGCCACAATAATTTTTTTAAAAACCACATAATTAAAATCATCTAGTTAAAATAGTATAAAATGAATACAAAACATACAAAAGTTTTAAAAAAATAATAACTAAAACCCACACCTCATATATAAAAAAACCCTCCACCCAGTCCTGATTATATATTTAAAAGCCTGCTTAAATAAAAATATTTTTACTTGATTACGAAGCTGGGGTACAATAACATCTACAAAACAGGGATACCTTTATGGGTGTGTGTGGGGGGGCTAACCCAATACGTATGTTGCAAGCTTTCAAAGCTACACTGGCTTCTTCATCAGGCAAAGGCGCTAAAAATCATACTGGACTCATATATAAATATATGAGACAATGTTAAGACCTGCATTTTGTCAGGATGCTGTTGGTGCGTTGTTTTGTGTTGATATGGTGTGGAGGGATAACAATAACCCCATTGAGTGAGGTTGCTCCTCCTCAATGCTACTCAGCGAGGAGGAAGCAGGCAGGGGCAATGTGGGCAAAGGAAAGCTCTCTTCACACAACAACAACAACAACATCACACTGGGCTCTTGGTATTGGCTGTGGTTTGGTTTCAGGATTCCCATGGATACCAAAATCCATGGATGCTCAAGTCCCATTAAATACAGTGGTGTAGTGAAATGGTGTCCCTTACAGAAAATAGCAAAATCAAGGTTTGCTTTTTGGAATTTATTTCTTTTTGGCATATCCTCAAGCCGTGGATAGTTGAATCCGTGGATAAAGATATGGAGGGCCAACTGTAATGATGATGATGATGATGATGATGATGATGTTTATTTATAATGCCCTTTCCAGCAAAGGGTGGAACATCAAACATATATAGTCAAAACCTGAGGACAAAAGCACACAGTACAAGGCTTGTGCAGTTTTTTAAATACTGTAATCCGCCCCGAGTCTCAGTCTTGGGAGAAGGGCAAGATATTAATATTAATAATATTAATAACAACAACAACTATTAAGTGCTAGAATACTAAAACCATATGCTGATATACTAAAAGAAGCTCCTTATCTGTCATTACCCATCTCAGCAACCTCGGCATTCATTCAAAGAGTAACAGGGAGCAGGTTCCCCAAAACTTGGATTCCCCCCCCCCCATATTACAGCATTAAGGGATTTCCCTCAGAACAGGGTGACCAGATGTCCTTACTGGAAAGGAGGACCAGACACCACGAAATGTAGGACACGACCAAATAAAAAGCTAAGAACACACTCCTCTAAATATACACCCATGCTTCTTAGTCATGCTCTAAATGGAGGACATTGTCGAATTCCTCCTGGGCAGGGGGCTGATATTGAGGACAGTCTTGCAAAGAAGGACAAGGCACTGCAAAATATAGGATAGTCAAGGGAACAAATGTAGGACATTCCCAAATAAAAAGCTAAAAACACACGCCTATAAATTCATCTTTCTTTGACGAGCTCAAAATGGAGGACATTTGGGAATTTCTCCTGGGTAGAAGGTTGAAATGGAGGACATGTCCTGGAAAAGGAGGATGCCTGGTCACCCTGGTTTTGCTATACAAGATCAAGGTGACCAGATATCCCAACTGCAAAGCAGGATAAGACACTACAAAATGTAGGATATTCAAGGGAACAAATGTAGGACATTACCAAATAAAAAGCTAAAAACACACTCCTATAAATATAAATCCATGCTTTCTTAAGTCATGCTCAAAATGGAGAACATTTTGGAATCCCTCCTGGGCAGAAAAACCTGAAATGGACAGGTCCTGCAAAAGGAGAACGCCTGGTCATCCTTGTTATATTCCCTGCTTTTCTTATACAAGAACATGAACAGATGTCCCAACTGCAGTGGAGGATAGGGCAACGCGAAATGTAGGACACGACCAAATAAAAACTCTAAGAACACACTCCTATAAATATAAATCCATGCTTTCTTAGTTATACTCAAAATGGAGGACATTTGGGAATTCCTCCTCAAGGCTGAAATGTAGGGCGCGTCCTGGAAAAGGAGGACGCAGGGTGCCCCTGGTTTTGTTAAAGAAGAACAGGGGTGACCAAATGTCCCAACTGCAAAGGAGGACAAGGCACTAAAATATAGGACAGTCAAAGGGACAAATGTAAGACATTCCCAAATAAAAATCTAAAAACACACTCCTATGAATATAAACCCATGCTTTCTCAGTCAGGCTTAGAACGGAGGACATGACGGAGGCTGAAAATGGAGGAGGACGCGTCCGGGAAAAGGAGGACGCCTGGTCCCAACACACACACACTCCACTATTATGAAGGGGTTTCCCTCAGAAGCAGATTCTTTCCTCCTTTCCCCGGACGCGTCCTACATTTTCCAGCCTTCAGGAGGAACTTCATAACGTCCTCCGTTCTGGGCATGACTAAAAGAAAACAGCAGCAGCAGCAGCAGGCGCCCTAAGTAATAAAACTCACAGACGCAGAGCTCCACCACGTAGGCGTAGTAGGACCAGGCCACGACCAGGGCGATGAAGGCTACGGGGACCCAGGCCAGCACCCTCTGGCAGCACTTCAGGACGTGCGACGGCGCCATTTTGGAGCCGCCTCCACTACCTCCACCTCCACCCGCAGGAGCCATCTCTGCTTCTCCCGCTGCTGCTATGGCCACCGCCACCGCCACCAGCGCCCCTGATGCAGTGAAGCCTCCTCTGCTACCCGCCCCCGGTGTCTGGAGGAGGAGGAGGCAGGCCAAGAGAGTAGGCCCTGCCTCCTCCTTCTCCTCACAGCCATTGCGAAGAAGGGCGGGAAGAGCGCGTTGAGGAGGGGCCCTGGCCAGCTAGGCCTCAGAGACTGAGGGGAACTGAGGGGTGCCATGTTAGTTTTGCCAGGTTGTGAATCCCTATTTAAAGGTAAACTAAAAACCTCACAGGCCTGGAACACCTACTAAGGAAGATCAAAGGAGAAAGTGGGTTGGACTGGATGGCCCTTGTGGTCTCTTCCAACTCTATGATTCTAAGTGCCAAGGCAGGCTGACTGTTGAAGAGAAAGAAAACAGAAATAATGACCACAGAGAACTTACACACATTCAGACTAGACAGTGAGGAAATAGAAATAGTACAAGAGTTCTCAAGTCTGGGATCAAACATGGAAAGAAATGAGGACTGCAGTCAGGAAATCAGGAAAAAAAAAATAAGAATTGGGAGGGTGGCTATGAAAGAACTAGAAAAGATCCTAACATGCAAAGATATTCAACTCAGCACAAAAGTCAGAATCATATCAATAATCTGAGATATGC
This sequence comes from Phrynosoma blainvillii, assembly GCA_026167975.1. Lineage (NCBI taxonomy): Eukaryota > Metazoa > Chordata > Lepidosauria > Squamata > Phrynosomatidae > Phrynosoma > Phrynosoma blainvillii. Next base: position 322,058,936 of record JANUYF010000003.1, on the reverse strand, counting down.
AGATGACACCATAATATTAGCAGAAAGCCTCACAGATCTGGAACAACTATTAAGGAAGATCAAATTATTATTATTATTATTATTATTATTATTATTAACCTGCCCCTCTGCAAAACAACCGGGGCAGCATACAGCAAAATTAAAACAAACAGTTAAAATACATCTTCATCCTAACCCCTAACCCTCCCACCCCTTAAAATTAAATTAAACTAATACAGAGTTAAAATAACGATTAAAACAGCATAAAATACAAAGAAGAAAGTGCAAAGGCAGGCTTAATGCTGAACATTAAGAAAACAAAAATAATGACTACAGCAGCAGCAGCAGGTGCCATAGTAATAAAATTCACAGACGCATTCAAACTAGACAATGAGGAAATAGAAATAGTACAAGAGTTCTCATACCTGGGATCAAACATTGATGGGAATGGGGGCCTTCACAAGTTCAACCTACAATGAAGAAAGAGAAATAGTAAAGTTCTCATATCTGGGATCAAACATTGATAGAAATGGGGACTGCAGTCAAGAAATCAGAAGAAGACAAGGAATGAGGAGGGCAGTTATGAAAGAACTAGATAAGATTCTAAAATGCAAAGATATACAACTCAGCACAACAGTCAGAATCATACAAGCCATTGTATTCCCTATTACTATGTGAGGCCTGGACAGTCAAGAAAGAAGATAAGAAATTCAAGATAATGTGCTGGAGAAGAGTGCTGAGGATCCCATGGACAGCCAAAAGGACAAACAATTGGGTCCAAGAGCAGATCAAGCCAGAGATATTCCTGGAAGCCAAGATGACAAGACTTTGACTGTCGTACTTTGGACACATTATGAGAAGGCATGAATCGTTGGAAAAGACAATAATGTTAGGAAAGGTAGAAGGAAGTAGAAAGAGAGGAAGGCCACATGCAGGGGTAGGCAACCTTTCCCCTTTAAGGGCCGAGGGACTTCAGCTCCCAGAAGCCTCAGCCATGTTGGCCAATAGTCCCATGTTGGCCAATAGCTCCTGGGATTCTGGGAGCTGAAGTCCCTTGGCCCTTAAAGGGGAAAGGTTGCCTACCCTTGTGCTAGACGAATGGACTTTATTAAAGAGACCATGAATAAGAGTTTGCAGGAGCTGGGCAGAGCAGTAGAGGACAGGGGGGGCCTGGTGATGTCTCATCTATAGGGTTGCCATGGGTTGAGATCGACGTGAAGGCAGTTAACAATAAGAAATGGCAGTTAAACTTGTTAAGAGTTCAGCTTTCATCAGCAGAACAGCAAAAGTGTGGGTCCAGACCTATTACTTTAAATCTGTCTTCCTTCATGTGAATTACAGTTTTCTAAGTACCAAATCAAATTAATCAGGTCAAAACAAGTGAAGCAGTAATTTCCAATGTATTAGTTAACAGTATTTTTCCACCCCTGTAACATTATTGGCAGATGTCATTAAACTATATAACAAATCACAAACGCCTACAATAAATACATTATCTCCGCCCCTGTTTACATCTCACCTCTGCTCAAATTCAGAAGCCCCTCACCCTTATTTACAGATCTCCTTTTAGGGTATATCTTTGGTGTGATTTTTGACAAAAGCAAAACTTATACAATTAACCCAACCGTGAACTGTGATTTCACCCCAAGCCTCATTATTAAGTATTCATCCTTCCTTTCATGTTTGCACTATCTTTCTTTTCCCTCATTAACTACAAAAAGCTTCTCTGCCAAAAGATGACTATTTTTGTCTACCTAATGAATGTTCTACCTGCTCTACGATGTTTGTGTGGAATTCAAAAGATAACCTCCTTTTTCATCCAGAAAAAGGGGCCCTGGAGCTTAAAACTCCTTACAGGGGATGTGAGGGTGGTGTGTATTCTGAAAACCATTCCTGTCTTTTATTTTATGGGGCCTTATCCAAACTCTTCACTTTATTTTCACTAGCTTCACACATATACGTATATATTTTTGTTTGTTGTTAACTGCCTTCCTGTCGATCTTGACCCATGGCGACCCTATAGATGAGACACCTCCAGGCCCCGCCGTCCTCTACTGCTCTGCCCAGCTCCTGCAAACTCATATTCGTGTTCTCCTTAATAAAGTCCATCCATCTAGCATGTGAATGTGTGTAAGTTATACATATATACGGGCCTGAACAGACTGCCAGAAATAATCCAGCTTGAGACCACTTTAACTGCCCTGGCTCAGTGCTAGGGAATCATGGGAACAGTAGTTTATTGTGGCACCAGAGCTCTCTGACAGAGAAGGCTCCATGTCTCAGAAAAAAAGTCTATGAAAGATAATGCTACAAACTTCTTTTTTCATCATTTAGGGCCTTTGCAGACTGCCAGAAATAGTGCAAATTGAGTCCACTTTAACTGTCCTGGCTCAGTGCTAGGGAATCATGGGAATTGTATTTTTTTCTGAGACATTGAGCCTTCTCTGTCAGAGAGTTCTGATGCCACAATAAACTACAGTTCCCATGATTCCCTAGCACTGAGTCAGGGCAGTTAAAGTGGCCTCTTTGCACTATTTCTGGCAGTCTGCAAAGGCTATTAGTCTCAAAGGTGCTACAAAATCTCTCTCTATATTAATTCTACAACACAGCTATATCTGTAAATTTTACCTCTATGGAAAGCACCAAATTTAGCCAAATGAAGTGGAAAATCCATCAACCTCTTCAAGAAACTTGCCCAGATACAGACATATCTTTTTCAACAAGTGCGAGCAATGGGATGTCATTCTTGGGGACCTACGTGTGGGGAGCCCTTTGCAAAACTACGTATCACGTAGAACTCATGGGTTCTACTCATGCTGACTGGTTCTGCAGTAGCCAACATTCCTTTTCAGTTTTCTCCAGTTAAACTCCTGCACTCTTATCTGTCCCTGGCTTCCACTCCACCATAAGCATCTGAAGTAGACTAAAGTCTACGAAAGCTAATACTACAAACTTCTTCTTATCATCAGTAAGGGCCTTTACAGACTGCCAGAAATAGTGCAGCTTGAGGCCACTTTAACTGTCCTGGCTCAGTGCTAGGGAATAATGGGAATTGTATTTTTTTCTGGGACACTGAGCCTTCTCTGTCAGAGAGCTCTAGTGCCATAATAAACTACAGTTCCCATGATTCCTTAGCACTGAGCCAGGACAGTTAAAGTGGCCTCAAGCTGCACTATTTCTGGCAGTCTGTAAAGGCCCTAAGGACCTTATCACACGGGGTCCAAGCAGTCGCATCCCTGTCCCGTTGCGCTTCCTTCCGGTCGCTGGAAATGTAATTCCCATTTCGACCAGGAATCCAAAAGAACGGGGATGATACGGGGATGCGAGGGGGATGCGACAGGGATGGGCGGGGTCTCTCTGTGACGTCGTTTGATCACCCGGGGAAAGGAGGCGCGATGGGATGGGGATGCCACGGGGATGGGACTGCTTCAGACCCCCGTGTGATAAGGTCCTAAGTCTCAAAGGTGCTACAAAATCTCTATATGCAGTTTCTGACTGAGACTGGCAGTTTGGAATGTTCAGAGAGACAGTTAAACTGCCACTTAAGATTGACAGTTAGAATGAGAGGGGGGAGGGGTGAAGTCCTGCCTAACTAAAGAGGAACAAGAGAATGCAAAACATAATTTTTTCCAACAGGAATTCCCTGAGGGAAAGGGAAGCCCCATAATAGGTGCTGAGCACATTTATGTTCTTTATAGTGGTCCAAAACACACAGCAGAAATAACCCAGATTGAGGCCGATTTAACCGCCCTGCCTCAGTGCTAGGGAGTCCTGAGAACTTTGGCCTATTTTTGTGGCACCAGAGCTCTCTCTGACAGAGAAGGCTCAGTGTTTCACAGAACTACCCTCATCCCTCCACATGATTTTTGTTGATTTGATTATTCAGGGATTTTATGTATTATGTTCTCTAGGAATATCTAGGCCCTCCAGCACAACTCTATGGTCAAACATTAACCAAAAGTCGCACTGGAGGACCTAGAGATTCCTAGAGAGAACATTCCACTAGGCATTTGTAGCTCCTCCAGTGCAATTCTATGGTCAATGCACTGGAGGACCTAGAGATTCCTAGAGAGGTATTCTCTAAGGTAAAAACTTAGATCCTCAGAGTTTATCACATAGGGACAATTGGAAGTATAAACGGTGATTAAACTGTAATAATCCTGCAATTGTGCTAATGGTTTTCACACGACGTCATGTTCAAAGTGCTATTATCTCATTAATAACCCATGATAATCCCGTAATTGCGCTAATGGTTCTCATACAGCGTCAAGATGAAAAGTAATTAAAGTGCCATTATCCTATGAATAACCAGGCAAGAAACAGCAGCAGAATCCCGTGAATGACATTTTGCTGTTTATTGCCTGTTTATTTTCTGGTTATTCACGGGATAATGGCTTTTGTGTTAATCTCATTTTAATGGTATTTTAATGTCAGTTGCGTGATTTTCATGGGTTAATTGCTGTTTAAACTCCTAATATCTTCCCATGTGATAAACTCCCTAGTGTTTTTGTTATTTGCGGTTTTTCCACATTCATAGGAATCCTGTGCCCCTCACCCCAGCGAATGTGGAGGGCAAGTGTTTTATATATATATATCTATATATATCTATATATCTATATCTATATCTATATCTATATCTATATCTATATCTATATATATATATCTAATTTGGGAGGCAGCTGGGTCCTATCACAAGGATTTTGCTGCTGAAGCCGCTGGGCGAGTCCAGCCCGGCTGCAGTCCGGGTCCCCAGTGCACTTTGGCGGCCATTTTTTCAAGTCGGAAAGCTCCCATTTTGAAATAAGGCTGCCGAAGCATACTTGGGATCAGTGCTCAGTGCTAAGGAATCCCAAGCATACTTGGCTGTGGCTGGGCTGGACTTTTTGTACTTATGAAAATTTTGGAAAAAAATTATTTAAAAATTTTCTTTAAAAACTATACATTTTAACCAAATCTTCACTATGTATATGTAAATACATTTAGGTCGTGCATATGATATTGTAATTTGAAGGTATAATTTTAATGTTGCTTGTTGTTTATGTTACAACTATTAGCATTACATTCAGTGGTATATGGAAATTATGATTTATGAGTAACATTAGGGCAAAAAAGCATTAGTAAGGATTCTGTGTGGTGTGAAATGGAAGGAGGTCAAAGGGGGTGTGTGGCACCATGAGTTACCCCACTGGGTGACACCATCCCTAGGGATGCCACTGCATTTTGATACCATTTTAATTGTCAGTTTTTTAGGTTTTTAATTGTACTGTGTTTTTTAGACTGTAAGCTGCTTTGTGTTCCAGTCTTGAGAGGAAAGCGGCATAGAAATAAATATCATCATCATCATCATCATCATCATCATCATCATCATCATCATCTTAATTTATTCGGGAAGTGATGCTGGAGAAGAGTACTAAGAATACTGTGAACAGCCAAAAAGACAAACAAATGGGTCCTTGAACAAATCAAGCCTGAAATCTCCCTGGAAGTATAAATCCTCAACACTCTTCTCCAGCATCACATCTCAAATGTATTGATTTTCTTTTTATCAACTTTCTTTACTGTCCAGCTCTTGCATCCATACATTCTGACGGGGAATACAATGACTTGGACAATCTTTACATTTTAGGAGCTTTCCTAGTTCTTTCATAGCTGGCCACCCCAATCTTAGCCTTCAGATTTTGAATACAGGATGACCAGATGTCCTAATTGCAAAGAAAGGCAAGGCACCACAAAATGTGGGACAAAAAAATGGAGGACATGACCAAATAACAACCTCACAACATTAATAGAAATATACATTCATGCTTCCTGTTCTTGTTGTGGTGTGTCTTCAAGTTGTTTCTGACTTATAATGACCCTATCAGGGGTTTTCTTGGTAGGTTTCTTCAGAAGAGGTTTGCCATTGCCTCCCCCGAAGCTGAGAGAGTGTGATTCACCCAAGGTCACCCAGTGGGTTTTCATGCTTCTTAGTCATGCTCAAAATGGAGGACATTTTAAATTTTCTCCTGGAAAGAAGGAGGCATGTAGGGCATGTCTTGGGAAAGGAGAACGTCTGGTCACCCTGTACAAATGAGACATGAGTGAGAGAGTTCGGACTTGATCTGTTCTAGCAGTATTTAGACTGCTCTGCCGAAGAGTGCTGGTGCCTCTTGTTTGTTGTTGTTAATTGCTTTCAAGTGGACTTAGTCGCGGCAACCCCATGGATGAGACATCTCTAAGACCCTCTGCCCTCCACTGTTTTGCTGAGATCTTGCTGGCTTAGGCCCATGGCCTCTTTGATGTTGTCCAACCATCTGGCATGTGGTCTCCCTCTCTTTCTATTGCCCTCAACCTTTCCTAACATTATTGTCTTTCCCAATGATTCACGGAAACCATACCTTATGAGGAGAGACTTGGGAAGCTGGGTATATTTAGCCTGGAGAAGAGAAGGTTAAGAGGTGATATGATAGCCCAGTTTAAATATTTGAAGGGGTGTCATGTTGAGGATGGAGCAAGCTTGTTTTCTGTTGCTCCAGAGACTAGATCACGGAGCAATGGACACAAGCTACAGGAAAAGAGATTCCACCTCAACATTAGGAAGACTTTCCTGACAGTAAGAACTGTTCAACGGTGGAACATGATGCCTTGGAAAGTGGTGGAGTTCCCTTCTTTGGAGCTCTTTAAACAGAGGCTGGATGGCCATCTGTTGGGGATGCTTTGATTGTGTCTTCCTGCATGGCAAGATGGGGTTGGACTGGATGGCCCTTGTGATCTCTTCCAACTCTATGATTCTATGCCTTCTCTTGGTGTGGCCAAAGGACAGTCTCAATTTAGTCATCCTGGCTTCCAGGGAGAATTCCACTTGATCTATTCTAAGAGCCATTTGTTTGTCTTCTTAGCCACCCTTGGTATCCTATGTACTCTTCTTCAGCACCACAGAATCATAGACTTGGAAGAGGCCACAAGGGCCATACAGTCCAACCCTTGCCATGCAGGAACTCACAATCACAGCACCTCCAACAGATGGCCATCCAGTATCTTAGGTTGTTAATGTTCTTTCCTCCAATTTTCACTCCTCGTGCCTCTGCCTCTAAGCTTGCTGTGCAAACAATATTTTATGCATACAGGTTGAATAAATAGGGTATTACTATGCAACCTTGCCTTTATCCCTTTTCCGATGGGAACTATTTTATTAATTGATAATTGTATTAACACATTTGTTATTGTTGTTCTGACCTTCCTACAGTCCTTGCCACATCTTGAACTTAAAGATGCCTGTTAAATCACTTAATGGCCTTTTTGCATGTTTTAAACCAAGATGCATTGCCATGATATATGCCTTTCCACTTCCCAGGTCAATATCCAAGGATACTTATGTCTCCTAACTGAGTCACCAATGTAAGTTCTCTGTGACTAATTGAAGACCAATTCATTTCAATATCTACTCTAAATATGACTAAGCCTGGATTCAACGCAATGTAATCCAATACCAGGATAATTGCAAAATGTTTTGCATCTGCAAAAAGTAAACACTGGTGATTCACTTGGGAGGCATTGTGCTACCAGTCAGGCATATTTGAAAAAGATTATGTGTGAAGTGGGAAGAATCTGTTCTCATAGCTCCTCTGTTCAAAATTAAGTGGGCATATGGTCTTCTTTACGGAGAACTGACATTTAGTTGAAGGCATTCTCTATTAAATAGAGTCTATTTTAAGAGTTGAGTAGTCCACATCTAGTTAAAAGATCAGCATAAAGTGCATTTTGCACAATCCATTGAGAAAACTTCTAAGTTCAGTTGCCCTCTGAGGGCATTTTGTTGCAGTGGTTTCAATTCTTCTTGTCCTGTCAGGCTGTATCCAGAAGATGTGTCTTCCATCAGTCTTGCTTGGTGGTGACACAGTGGATCCCAACCTATGAGTACCCATGGGCAGCCATGGGTAACTGGCAGGTCCAAAACACACTGCAGAAATAATCCAGTTCAAGACCGCTTTAACTGCCCTGGTTCAGTGCTAGGAAATCCTGGGAATTGTAGTTTATTGTGGCACCAAAGCTCTCTGACAGCAAAGGCTAAGTGTCTCACAAAACTACAGTTCCCAGAATTCTTTAGCATTGAGCTGGGTCAGTTAAAGCAGTCTCAAACTGGATTATTTCTGCAGTGTGTTTTGGACCTGGGTTTGGATTGCGATTCAGGGATAGTCTGTGTAAAATTGGTTGTTTAGGGGTCCAGTTCTACTTTTCTCTGTGCGGGGATTCTGCTCCCATCATCAAAACAGCTGTAATGGTTATGATATAGCAACAAATAAAATCTTTGAGAGGTCTGGAACTACAGTCTTTTCCACATCAAACAAGGTTGCAGTAGGGATTGGATGTTAATAGTGAACTGAAGCTGAGAGGTAGTGAAATGCTCAGGTGAGTTCGTGGGTGATGTGAGTTTCAAACCAACCAAGTGATACATTCACTTCACTTTGTTGGCATTCTGTGACCAGACTTCAGACTTTAAATCAGGGGAATCAATATAAACTTATCTAATGAAATGTACTTGACTTTGGTGAAAATCCAGAGATCTTCCTTAATATGCAGAATAGTTATTAATCTTGTGCAGGCAGATGCCTATGCAGGAGCCAGGCTGTCCAAGTTTCTTCTGTTGCAGAATTATATTCACAATGGCTGAATAAGCACACTGCTTTGTGCAACTCCTTCAGAATCCAAACCTAGAACTACATGAATACTATTAAGTTTATTATTTAATATAATAATAATAATAATAATAATAATAAAATTTATTTATATCCCGCCCCTCTGCAGAGCAATCAGGGCGGCTTTCAGCATTAAAAATGTCCATGAAATACAATCATAATCAGACCCCAAAGAACCCCAAAACCCGCCACCCTTAAAAAGGTATTAAACAACCTGCCAAAGGGCTCAGGCACAGTTAATAATCTTAAAGAATATTAGTATACTAGAATAGTACAAAAATGTTCTGGATTTATGTGATTCACCTTAGGCTCTTCTCCTAATCTGTAAATTGCATCTAATTTATATGAACAAGTATACTACAGGTAATTTAATTGATCACTCCCAGTATGGCTTAAATACACCAGTCTTTGTTCTTGAAATTAATATACCTATGCAAAAACATTGGTCAGTTTAGCAATTTCTTCCAAATCATGAGAGATGCAAGCCCCTGCCTCAGAGATGTAATCCTCTCTTCATCTGTCTTAAATTTGTTCTCTGGCTTCCCAAAGAGAACATAATTAAATTAATTGCTGCTAAATTCAGGTCAAAGAAAAGTGATTTATTACAAACACATCCTCAATACAGTATGCCAGTGGGACACAGAATTTGTTTCTGCACAATGTGATGGAAACTAAATCCCACAACTTTAACAGAGGGCTAAACAGTTGAGGAATAGGCTTCTCCACATCCAGAAATCCTTTCAATCTAAATCTGAAGTATAATTATTAGCTGAGATATGGAAGAAACTGGCTAGCTTTCTTACATTTCCTACATTCATTGAACACTCAGTGTGACAAAGCAAACAATGTTCTGGTCTTATTTCTATACATATTATATATAGAATCAAAGAATCGTAGAGTTGGAAGAGACCTCAAGGGCCATCCAGTCCAACCCCCTGCCATGCAGGAACTCAAAATCAAAGCATCCCCGACAGATGGCCATCCAGCCTCTGTTTAAAGACCTCCAAAGAAGGAGACTCCACCACACTCCGAATATGATTCCAAATAATACTTCCAAATATGATTTAAAAATTAACACCTTCAAAAACATGTTTATTCAGCAAAAAAGATTCATTGTATTCAACAAGGCATAATTCCTAGTAAGAATTACAGTGTTTACTCATTTGTTGGATAAAATCCAGATAAAATCCAGATACCGTAATTTCCCATTTCAACAACACACTTGAAAAATTTAATTCTTCCACCTTTCATGTAGTTGTTTTTATTCTGGCTAAAGCATTTCGCAGGTTTACTTTAAGGATTAACAAATTCTGGATCCAACATCATAATATAAAACAGTAGTGGTTTTTAACTTACAACACCCATTAGATGTAGGCACCAGAAGAGAGAGAGGAGAGAAAATATGCAACCACTATTCTCTCCATTGCTTGGATACCAGGCTACCTAGTCTATCAAGAAATTATAGATAATTTCATAATAAATTCAATTATTATTATTATTATTATTAAAGACAGAAATTAAAAGGACTCCTTTTCTGACAATTCATATGGAATTGTCAGTGGGTATAATAAGGGCACTGATAGCACAAAACAAACAATATAGTCTTAAAATTACTTACTGTGTTTCTTCATTTGTTTCCTCTGACCTTCCTCATGTTTTATTTTTAAGTGTCCCTCATTCCAAATAAAGTTTTTAGAGGGCAGGTGAGTTATGGTGCTATTGGGGTTCTACATTAAGAGTGTCATGTTCCATGTTTTGAGGATTTTCTTCTGCGTGCAGGCTTCTGAAAGTCATATAATATGAGCCTAAGAAATAAAATGCCACACAAAAATGGAAGGATATGCAGTTTTGCTCCTCCTGCCTTGGAACAATTCATGTAGACACCCATGGACAGCATCCTTTTCCACTTTTTTAAAAGGTCTGTCTGCCTCAGTGAGAGCTTTTGAGCAAGCAGCGTCAGCTCCTGCTATATCCATTATCCCCCAAATCTAATGAGACCACCCCCATTGAGTAGTATGTTAGACCCCGAAACATTTTGGGAAAATGAAGATGGCTGATTTTCTCTGGCACTGTTACCTGTCCTTGGTGTTGTCTCATCCATCCCACCCTCCCACTTCCCAGAAAACTTATTTTGTTGTGGTAGGGCATCAGATGGTCTTGGGACAGGCCTGAAAGGCTATTTCCCAAAATTGTCCTGTGTCTTTTTTTTTTTGCACAGTTAATTATCCCTTGAGGTTCTACGTTCTGAGAGCACTTATCAAGGGCTAGTTAAAACCATCAAAATCCCTTCCTAAAAAAAGTAGGAGGAATATTCTCTCTCCTCTAGGCTTCTGCCAGAAATAGTGCAAATTGACTCCACTTTTAGGGTTAGGGTTAGGGTTAGGGAATCATGGGAACTGTATTTTATTGTGGCACCAGAGTACTCTGACAGAGAAGGCTCAATAGGGGGTTACAGACTGCCAGAAATAGTGCAAATTGAGTCCACTTTTAGGGTTAGGGTTAGTGCTAGGGAATCATGGGAATTGTTTTTTTTCTGAGACATATAGCCTTCTCTGTCAGAGAGCTCTGGTGCCACAATAAAATACAGTTCCCATGATTCCCTAACCCTAACCCTAACCCTAACCCTAACCCTAAAAGTGGATTCAATTTGCACAATGTCTGGCAGTCTGCAACCCCCCAAAGTCTCAGAAAAAAAACACAATTCCCATGATTCCCTAGCACTAACCCTAACCCTAAAAGTGGACTCAATTTGCACTATTTCTGGCAGTCTGCAACCCCCCAAAGTCAGGGACCTTTACTTTAACATTTTATTTTGTTTTTATTTCCATACTGTTGTTAGTGGAGGTATTATTTTCATAAACCAGTGGATTCAAATTATAAAAAAGCTTGTGACAAAAAATTAGGAACAGCTGATGGTGGTTAAGAAATATTTGACAGTGGAATAAGACTGCATCCGAAGATGATGGGCTCAAAAGAGTTGTTGGCATTTTTAAAACAAAGAATAGATGGCCAACTTCCAAGGCTTCTTTAGCCATTGATTATTTAACTAGCAGCAGTGGAATTTGATGGCCTTTGAGGTCCCTTCCAAGTCTGTGATTCTATGATGGATTTTCCTACTATTTGCTGGAGCATTAGTCCAACTTCTTGAATATGTTAGAAGTTCAGCAGCATAGCTCCCTCACAAATTAGAAATAGTGAAAGTCTAGAATCAAGGAGCCAATTGTAAAATAATTTTAGAGGGTTCCCCCATTTATGTTGTCTTGATTTTATTACTGTAGACAACTTTCATCTGGTGAAGAACGTCTCTTTGAGGTCCCTTCCAACTCTGTGGATTCTACTATTTGCTGGAGCATTAGTCCAACTCTTATTGAATATATTAGTAGTTCAGCAGCATAGTATTGTTGTGTTGTCATTCCAAGTCAGATAATTTCTGACCTGTGGCAACCCATGGGGTTTTCTTGTCTAAGGTCACCCACAGGTTTCCATGGCCAAGTGGGGACTCGAACTCTGATCTCCAAAGTTGTACTCCTATGATGAAATCACTATACCATGCTGGCTCAATACTGGCATACTGTCGTACATTTGGATGAAGGCTACATTACATAAAATGTGATACAAAAGAAAACCTATCCAGAGGATGTTGTACCTAATAGCAGGATCCTAGACAGGTCTACTTAGAGGCAAAATACATTGAGTTAATGAGACTTTCTCAGATACACAGGTATAAGATTGTGTCCCATTGAAACCAATGATATCGGTGTATCATTGCTTGCTTAGAACAACAGCCAGTGAGCTTAAATTTATCTGGATTGCATGTTTCAAAATAATTCTGCATATTAAAAATGTATATTCTCCATCCCATTTTGGAAACCATTATGCAGGTCCCTGAATAGATGAATTAACAGGGAAATGAATCAAAGACCTAGAGCTCCACCTTGTGGGTAACTAGGAATATTTTACCTCTTCAAAGTAAACTGCAGGCACAGGTAAAGGAGGACCAGATTTCAAACAGTATACAGTCGGCTCTCCTATCTACCAATTCTGCATCCATGGATTTAACAATTCACAGTTTGAAAATACCCCCCCTCCCAATCCAAAAACTCAAGCGTGATTTTATATAAGGGACACCATTTTACTATGCCACTGTATATAATGGGACTTGAACATTGTGGATTTTGGTATCATAGAATCATTGAGTTGGATGAGATCTCAAGAGCCATCCACTCCAACATCATGCAGGAATACACAATCAAAATATCTCTGACAGATGGCCATCCAGCCTGTTTAAAAACCTCCAAAGAAGGAGATTCCACCACACTGAAGCAGCTTATACATGGTCTGGGATGGTGTCCTGGAACCAAACCCCTGTGGATACCAAGGGGCCACTGTATTTGTTTAAGGAACACTTGGTGATAGCATTTGTTAAAAATGTGGTTGCCGTCTGCAGATCCCATGCTCCCAAATTGTTGAACTGCTGTGGTGGAATACATAGTATGTTCCTTGTATGTTTGTACATGTCCTTGGTTGAATGCCTAGGAAGGGAGAATTCAAGATATAGCCATGTTAGTCTGTAGTATCAGTGTGTAGAGAGATCTTGTAGCACCTTTGAGACTATCTAAAGAAAGAAGGTGGCAGCATGAGCTTTCGTAGACTTACTTCTACTTCCTCAGATGCATTTGGACCCATCTGAAGGTCTTAGGAAGGAGGAAGAAGAACAGGTTGAATGCCTAGGGAGGGAGAAGAGCCAAGGGAGATACGTTCTGGAGGTTGGATGTACCATGTAAAGGAAAGGTGGAATAAGTATTTTCTGTGTCCCTCCACTTGATTGCATTTTGAGGGTTTGTATCCTGTGCCAAAGAGACACGGAACAGCGAAGTTTTGGATGTACTGCTGTCGGTCAGTCACTCAGTCTGAGCTGCTTGACTGTTCTCAGAAGTGGTAGTGGAGAACCCCAGGACTGTGGTTTTAGTGGACTCCAAGATCTGATGGGCCAGCTATTGTGCCCACGATGGCTATTGTGCCAATGGCTAGCCCAATACATGTGGCAGGGCATACCCTTTACTTGGATTTTGCTGCTGGATGTATGGAAGATGATCTGGTCTGAGGTGTGTGTGTTAAATAGCCCTGTTGTCACAGCCAGACCATGTCTTTGTGAATTTTGGGTTCCTTTCAGTGGTGAATGACAGATTAAGATCATTGCAGCTCATGAACTGTGCTCTGGAAAAGCCAGAAAAAGCCTCAGCTGGCAGTGAATTGCTGGTAATGAGTCTGGTGATGAATTGGTAGTTTAATTGGCAGTGAATTGGTCATTAAAGAGGGTGGTTGGATCAACTGGCAGAGTCACTAGAATGGCTGACATTGTTCCAAGGATTGGGGCAGTTAGCTGCATGTACCGTAAGTACAACTTTCAGAGAGGCCTCTCATCTCCAAGAGGATGCTCAGTCTCTCCAGCAAGAGACCAGTGCAATGTCCTCCCTCTTTCATTCCTGCTTCATCTGTCATTATGCAAGCAACTAGCCAACTTGAGTTTGCAGACCTCTACCAGCTGGGTCTGTCAGAAGCAATAACACCACTGCAATGAAACAGCAGTCCCAGGACATACAACCCATTCAGCCCTATTTGTTTCCATCCTTCTGCCTACATTATTACCTGCTGGGATGAATCCTGTTGTTTCTTTAGCAGTTCCCACTGGTGCTGGCTTTCCAGCACTTATGACTATTGCATCATCAACTCCTTAAGCCTTATGCATAGCACTGCAATGGCACTGACACCTATTCCCCTGCTCTGGCTACCCAGTCATCACTGCATGATCTGCTAGCTGGCTCTAGTGACTACATTTGGGCAGCAGTGTTATAAGCAGGGTGGCACAAATGATATTAAGTGGCTCCAGAAGATATATATGGAGAGATTACTTCATGGCAGGGGGTTCTGTCCATGCATCATAGCTGGCTAGAATCTGGACAGTGGGTAGGCACTACTTAGGTGCTGAATCTCTCTGTGTGGTGGTTCAGTCTCAGGCAGACTTGATCTCTCCTTCTCCTTCTCCAACTGCCTCTTACCCTTGGCCAACACTGTTACCTCCACAGCTGAGCCACCCTTGGAGTGCTCTTCTGTGCAATCATTATGGGAGCCTCTCTCTCCCACTGGGAGGACATCTCCCTGCAACTAGGAAGTGTATTTGGAGAGGTGAGTGAGTATATGGATGTTTTCTCATTGCTTTTTTAAATCTCAGAGGTTTTAAACCTCTAGGGGAGTTTAGACTTACACATAATTTATCATTTCCAAGTGATGCCACTGATCCAGCTCTACATTCAGAGCGTAACTGAATTTGTTGGTCAAGGATGTGGTGTTGAAACTTCCAAGGAGCTGGAACAGTTTAAGCGCCCCAAGGATTGTAGAAGTTTCATAAACTGGCTGGGAAGCTGGATGGTTTACATAGGTGTGGTTTTCAAGGCGCAGGCCATATCAGTGTTCAATCCTTACGAACTACCAAGGCGACTTAGGTCCAAAACACACTGCAGAAATAATCCAGTTTGAAGCCGCTTTAATTGTCCTGGCTCAATGCTAGGGAATTCTGGGAACTGTCATTTTGTGACATTTAGCCTTCTGTCAGAGAGCTGTGGTGTCACAACAAACTACAATTCCCAGGATTCCCTAGCACTGAGCCAGGGCAGTTAAAGGGGTCTCAGATTGGATTATTTCTGCAGTGTGCTTTGGGCATAGAACCTAATGGCTTGAAGCAAAGCAAAGCAAAGCAGCTTCATTTATATACCACTTCCTATGCAGTGTCTAAGCGGTTTACAACTATAAGCTCATTGAAGGGGTCAACACTGCTTCAGTATGTTTCAGTATGAATAGCAGTTTCATATAAGAGCTGCTCTGGATGTTTCCATTCTGTGGGATTGCAAAGATGAGCTAAGCTCCAATATCATGGTTGATAGCTGGGCTTCACCTTAAAATCATTGTAACGGCAGTTTTGTTTAGGTACCCATCTGAGGCCTGCATTGGCCAAGAAAAAGGAGTCACAGATAAGCTGGGACTTTAATGCAGTGTATAATTCCTGCAAATGTTTCCGATATGAGTGGGCAGAGGGCACAATAAGAAGTAACACAGCCTTTCCTGAATGATGTGCCAGAAAATATAAAGGGAAACCAGGCAATAGCTCATTCAGTATGTATGGATATTTTGAGTGACTTTGAGGAACTAGCTCAGAAGCTGCGGATATCTTTCTGTGTGTATATGCCTTCAAGTAGCCTGTCAACTTATGGTGACTCCATGAATTTCATTGGGTTTTCTTAGGCAAGGAATACCCAGAAGTGGTTTTGTCAGTTCCTTCCTCTGAAATATAGCCCACATAACCTGGTGTTCATTGGCAGTCTCCCATGCATGTACTAACCAGAGCTGACCCTACTTACTTTCTAGCATTAGATTGGATCTAGCACCTTTAGTTCAGGAAAAAAACAAAACAGGTCCTTCTACCACACAACCTTTTTAAGGTGTAGAGATGGATATGATTTGTGTTCCCTCTCTCCTTCAAGTGGATAAGCTTGCTACAGTGCAGTATAGATGATATGCATGATGGCCAAGAAAAAAAAAAACTGAATAAATTCCAAATTTTGGCAGGCCATTTCAACTCTGGATGCTAGATAGTGGCCCTATGGTTGGCATTCAGTCCATGGTTCTATGAAGGCAGTAGGGGAGAGTCTGACCCACATCATCACATGAAGGTATTAAAGAAAATAATGGGAGGATTTGGGTATGTGAGAAGTTCCCTTGGAAGTACAATGGTGTGTCCTTTCAGAGGAAGACTCCATTGCTCCAAGTTCACTCCTTTGCAGCAGAAGCCTCAGGTATGAGTCTTTTATGGTAAGTGGTGCACACAGCCTTTGCTTGAGGACTGGATAATTTTTTTGGAACCATTCCCTATAGTGATTGCAGTCAGCATTTGGCCCAATGACTTTGCAAACATGTTCCCAGGAATGAGAATGCACAAAAATCAATTGCAGAACATTTCAGTTTTCCTGGACATTCCATCTCGGACCTCAGAACAACAGTCTACACCAGGGGAAGGCAACCTTTCCCCTTTAAGGGCCAAGGGACCTCAGCTCCCAGAAGCCTCAGCCATGTTGGCCAATAGTCCCATGTTGGCCAATAGCTCCTGGGATTCTGGGAGCTGAAGTCCCTCGGCCCTTAAAGGGGAAAGGTTGCCTACCCCTGCTTTAGGCAATATTTCCTCCTGCCTTTATCCCCCAAACTGGACTTGTTACCTCATCATCATACCCTCAAGTTTTGAATTTCTATTGTTCTACTGTCCCTAAGCACTTCATGCATTTGATGGAGCAGGCTTAAATTTACAAAAGTTTATGCTCCCAACTTCTTTCTCTCAGGGGGGTTGCAGACTGCCAGAAATAGTGCAAATTGAGTCCACTTTTAGGGCTAGGGTTAGGGATAGGGAATCATGGGAACTGTATTTTATTGTGGCACCAGAGCTCTCTGACAGAGAAGGCTCAATGTCTCAGAAAAAAAAACAAATTTCCCATGATTCCCTAGCACTAACCGTAACCCTAAAAGTGGACTAAATTTGCACTACTTCTGGCAGTCTGCAACCCCCCTTAGTTAGTCTCAAAGGTTCCCTTTGCTACAAGTTCCCTTTACATACTGATCCAGACTAACACAGCTATGTCTTTGAATGCCACCCTTTAGATATTGTAGGTCTGCAACTCCCAGCGTTCTTAGATAGGCTGGCTAGGGCTGCCGGAAGTTGCAGTCGAACATCTGGAAGGCCACATGATTCCTACCCCTGCTCTAAGAAAAAGGTATGGAGAAAAAGCTTTCCACCCTTGCCAACTATCTACTTGCATTTTCTCTGGATCTTTTAAAACTCCACAACAACTGGATTTGAATTTTAGGTCTCTAGTTGTTACACTGTAAAGTTTTAATTTATAGTTCACAGTCTTTTACTTGCAGTTGAGTAACACCTCTCCCCCACATTCCAGTTTATGGTATTTTAAAGTCATTCTTTTTCTTGACACCCACTCCTGAGATAACCAGGCTGTACTGAGGTAAAACACATACTGAAGTATTAGTAAGCAAAGGTAGAAATGTATACATTGGATCTTGATGGAAGCTTAGGGATAAGCAAGACCAGAAGCAATTGCATTTATTTCTACGGGAAGACATGTATTCTTTAATTTCTGAATTGTACTGAATTTCTAGTTTATACATATTCACACAATTTACACATTTTAAATCCATGTAAACATTTTTGCATTTTCAGATAGGAGTGAGATAAACCCTTTTGCAAACAAAACTTGGAAAAAATATTTGTACAAATTATAGGAATATATGCTAGATATGATGATGAAAACAAGCTTTCTTAGACAACAGAGATTTCAAACATTCACACAGTAATGTGTTCTAAAAGTCAAAAGCTACCTTTTTATTCATAATGTGCATATTTAAAAATGGACAACTTGGAATCACTTCAGTGTTAGTGAGATCTATTGACAGTAATCCATGGTCTGAGAATTACAGTTTCAAAATTATTTGGCCAATAATATTCATTCTGGCATAGAGGCTTCGTGATTTTCTTCTTTTTAAATATTTAAGGGAGAAAAGCATTTTGAGTCTTCCAGTGCTGTTAACAAGACTTGCCAACTTTACAGAACTCATGCTTCCAATAATTTCTACTAAATTCCAGATCAAAATAAGAATTTTAATAAAACCTATTTCTTAGACTTTCATTAATACTTGAAATACAATTTTTTTAAAAAGCTATAAATCATAAGTCTAAAGGCAACAGTTCCAGCCCCCCTCCCCAATTATACTGACAGATATTACAAAATTACATTGAGAAAACAAATGTGTTCAATACTTAACTTATAAAGTGATTTTTTTGTATGTAATATAGACAGTATATCAACAAAATACAGTACACACAAAGAGAAGCATAATTTATGGTAGTAAAATGACATTCTTATGGATATGTTTAAAAAGGACTTTTCCCTGTTTGCTTCCATACTTCTTTTGCTCCTTTAATGGTCTCTCTTTTCACACATTTCCAGTAACCTTGGACTCCTTGCTGCTGAGGCACCTGTTTTTTAAAAAGTAGTAGTTATCACTCTGGATTTAAGCTGCATTTTTCTAGCTGGATACATGAGATGAAGCAAGATACTACATCCTCCTCTACTGGCTTTGCTGAGACTGCATTCCTAGTTATGTCTGACTCAAACATGTCTTTGTTCTCTGGAGGTGGCTTCTATGCAGCCTTCAACTTCAATATCTATAGTGATTGTTAACATCAATATCTACAGACCCGTATACATAGAATTTCCTGTGATCCTTTCACAAGTGTTCCAGAGTCCCCCTAGACTGCTAGCTATTGCTTGTCTGTGATTGCTGTTCATCAAGCCAGCTTTTCTTGAGGTTATAACCACAGTGAGAAGAGACAATGAACAGTATACTGATGTGTTCTGGATATTATTATATTGATGTTTCAATTTTGTTATTTTAATTACCGTAATTTTAATCTGTACTAGTTTAATACTGTTTTAAGGGGGGGAGGGTTTGGGGTCTGATTATATTGACTGTATTGGAATTTTAATATGCTGTTAGCCGCCCCGAT
Organism: Phrynosoma blainvillii; assembly: GCA_026167975.1. Taxonomy (NCBI): domain Eukaryota; kingdom Metazoa; phylum Chordata; class Lepidosauria; order Squamata; family Phrynosomatidae; genus Phrynosoma; species Phrynosoma blainvillii. Next base: position 322,039,658 of record JANUYF010000003.1, on the reverse strand, counting down.
TGTTCCCAGAGGGGCGGGGTATTAATATTAATAATAATAATAATAATAATAGAATAAGAGTGTGCAGTGAACTTTGTTACTGAACAATAACAAAAATAATATGGTTCTCAGAAATGAACTTTTGAAAAAACCCTAAAATGGTTTATAATTTTCACCTGTCACAAGAAACATTCTTACTGACCTGCTAACTCAAAACTTCAACTTCACTTGAATGAATCCTGCACTCCTTGCTCTGCTCTTTTGTGCAGGCTTCACTGCCTTCTCCAGAAAAACCTAGTAGTATTTTCAGCTCAGATTTTGGATCCAGGAAAGATAAACCAATCTCTTTTCAATGTTTTCTTAAGTGAGCTGTGAAGACTAGTGTACATCTTTGGCTTACTAGTTAGTTGTGCTGCTGCTGACTTAATTTTGTAGCTATTCTAAGAGGGATGACTACAGCTGTGCCATTTCAGAAAAGTGTTCCTCTGCTTTGTCATTGTAAAGCACCTAGTTGGTCAAACTCATCAATATTACCCATCTTTGACGTACACTGCAAAGTAAAGTGGTACCTTACTCTCTTCTGTTCTGATCTGTTTTCCCACCTGCCAACAGGTCTACCTGCTATTCATATCACCCATAAGAGTGTAGCACACACACCAAAAAGGGCATGGAGCTTACCTGTTATTCCTCAAGTGATCACTTGTGAATTTACACAACTAACCCTCCTCCCTTTTAAAACACATCTGTGTTATACTCTTAACTCCAATGTGGTTTTTGTTTTCTTTTATTCAGAGGTAAGATTGTATAGTGGGAAGAAGACTCTTCAAGACTCTAAAGCTCTAGGTGGTTCTGAAGAGCTCTGCACTAGCAAAGACCCAATATGTCTGAATGCACAGATGGAACACTTGAAATAAATATAGTTGCAGGTAAGCAACCAACCCCTTTCCCCTTACAGTCTAGGACACTACACTGTGAACAAGACAGTTATTAACATAACAAGTCCAAAGGACTGAAAATTCTTATTGAATTATTTGGCAAACAATATTATGTCTAGTAAATTTCATTCTGGTCTTCAAATGACCTTTCAATGCAAACAAGCTCCCATTCTAGTCTTTTTTTTTGGATGACAGAGAGACATTTTAAGAACTAATATTCGAATATGAAATAGTGTGGTCTTATGTTACTAAGCCAGACAATTGAAAGGTTTTGCTTTAAGAGTCATCTCTTCAGTTTTAGGAAGGAGCTCTTTCCATTAAATAGAAACAGCTTTGTGTTCCCCTGTGGTGTTTTACCACATCTTATCATGTTACTAATCTTAGTTTTTGGCCTATTGGCAGCTCCACCATAGCATTCACACTCTTGGTTTCTGCTTGTGGCACAGCAAACTGATGCAACATTAGTCCTCCTTCAGATAGGTCAAACCAAAATGAATGAGAATATTAGACATTTCTAATTTAAATCCCTTTTGATCTACTCTAGGTAGAACACTGGATTTAGCTCTGAATGATGCAGACTAATCTGATTGTGGAGCTTCATATTTTTAAACATCCTTACACAAACATAACAATATGAATGGATGTACAATTAAGATTAACTAAGGGGTGAAACAGACTGCCCTGAAGGAGTGGCTTCCCGCCACCCCTTTGAGCACTGGATTGGGGCTGCATCAACTGCACGCTGCGACCCCAATCTGCCGTTTTTCTGCCCCCAAAAGAAGCGGCAAAATGCTGTTCCTTTTTGGGGCAGAAAAAAGGCACTCCACACCGCAGAAACGCTTCAAGGCTGCCCGCCATCTGGTTGGCTGTGAGGCATGTGGCATGCAGACACCACACCCAAGCCACTGGGAAGCCAACATATTTTGCCGGTGTGTTTAGCCCCTAACTTACATCTACAGAAAACAAAATAGTATAAAAATACCTATTTTCACAAATAATTAGGATTATATGGTGTGTAAAGGAGCCCTGGTGGCACAGAGGTTAAGTTCGACCCTAGAGGAGGACTCCAAGGTCCATTCAACCTTCCAACCTTTTGTAGGTCAGTAAAATGAGCACCCAGCTTGTTGGGGGCAATAGACTTACACATTGTAAACCACTTATGGAGTGCTAGTTCACTGACAAGTGGTGTAGAAAGGTACTTGCTATTGCTAATAGACATACAGTTAAACATTTCTCTTGAATATTTTAGGAGACAAACTTCTGTTACCCTTAAGCCTCGATGCATCCTGTTTTTCAGAACTCCAAGGAACTCTGCATGGCTGAGGCAATGGTCTCCATCTAAATCAAAGATCTTGAAGATGGTGTCCAAAATATTTTCAGAGAGTTCCAGTCCTGTAACTACTTTCACAGCTCTCTTGAATTCAGCTAGCAAAAGAACAATGTATTAAATACTAAGAATAAAAAATAAAATAAAACAACAACTGAGACTATGGCTCAATTTATGGTACTAAATTGTGGAAAAGTGCTCTATGAATAAGAAATAAATTACTCCTCCTGACCATACACACAATATGAGTTGTGATAGCTAATAAATTATCAAAATATAAATCCATGAGGGCTACTGAAGTTGCTTTATTGCAGACCATGAGCATTATATGAGGCCTTTGAAAAAGTATGACTGCATTTTATAGAAGAAAAAAATGATTATTTGGTCAGAACAGTCATCTTTTCAAGTGAAATTGCATTTAGATTATAACGACTTGTCCAACAAGTCTTAAAAATTATCTCTGTATTTTCAATATGTACAATATGTCTTCTTTATGACTTATTTTGAAGGATCTGGCTGCTCTTTCTTGAGTGTGTGTAATATGTAAAAGGATTTAAGAAATCTGCTTTTTTCTCACTTCCACCCTCATTTAATATTTGTTCTGCAGCCCCGAGTTAATTTTCCAGCATAAATTTTGCAATACTAAGTTATCACTCTTATACAATCCACTCACATTTTGTGAAAATACTGTAGTACCATAGAATAGAGGAAAAGGAAGGAAAGGAGGACACATTCAGTATATAATATTAACGTAGTAAGACAAATCAAATTCAGATGGGGTTTATGGTCGGGAACCAGCTGGGTAATTCAGTAGTCAACACCAATGTGACTAATCCCTTCTTTTTCTCCCCTCCTGCTGCAAATAGCCCACATAAGCCTATTCCAGAGCAAGTTTCAGAGTGCATGGGGCATTGCTGGAGAGAGGGGAAATGCCAGTTCTGTTTGAAGCAGGGGGATCCTATGGAAGTATACCATTGGATTTTGGTCTACATGTACATAATCAGAAGGACAGGTATGGCAGAAGCAATGAGAATAGTGGACCAACATGGTGTTGACAGAAGAAAACAGACAGCATTATTCTTTAGTAGTCTTTCCGTTCTAATGCCTTTATTCTGTTGGTGCTCTTGGACATCTCAGCGGCATTCGATACCATAGACCATGGTATCCTTTTGAAATGCCTGAGGGAGTTAGGTATTGGGGGCATTGCTCTTCAATGGTTCCGGTCCTACCTCTCGGGCAGATTCCACATGGTGATGCTGGGGGATAAGCGGCTCTTCGAAAAGAGAGCTGACATCTGGCGTCCCTCAGGGCACCATTTTATCCCGCATGCTGTTTAACATTTACATGAAGCCACTGGGAGAGATCATCCGGAGACATGGGGCGTGATGTTATCAGTATGCTGATGACACCCAACTTTACTTTTCTATGTCTCCGTCTGCTGCAGTGACTAAGGATGGTATTACTCCTCTTGATGCCTGTCTTGAATCGGTAATGGGCTGGATAAGGGAAAACAAACTCAAGCTGTATCCAGAGAAAACAGAGGTACTCGCGATAGGTACCCCAAGTCCGGGAAAGGAGCTTTGCCATCCAGTCCTGGACGGAGTTACACTTCACCTAAAGGACAAAGTACGCAGTTTGGGAGTACTCCTGTATTCATCTTTACAGTTGTCATCTCATGTGGATGCGATGGCCAGGAGTGCTTGGAATCAACTTCGGTTGATCCGTCAACTGCGTCCCTACCTGGACCGAAAGGACCTTGAAGCAGTAGTACTTGGCCTGGTAATCTCTCGTTTGGATTTCTGTAATGCGCTCTACATGGGGCTACCTCTGTACCACGTTCGGAAGCTCCAATTGGTTCAAAATACGGCAGCCAGATTAGTCACCAGAACATCTAGGTCGGATAATGTAACACCTGTATTAAAATCTCTTCACTGGCTGCCGATTAGCTTCCGGGCGCAGTACAAAGTGTTGGTTATTACCTTTAAAGCCCGACATGGCTTGGGCCCGAGTTTCTTGAAGGAATGCATCTCCCCACATAATTCGCCCTGCACTCTCAGAACATCTGGGAAGAAGTTATTAGAACACCATAAAACTAGACTTACCACGACTTCCCAAAAATCATTTATGGTCACAGCTCTCAAGTTGTGGAACAGCCTGCCAGAGGAGATCCATCTTATTACTACTCTAGAAGCCTTCAAGAAGGCACTTAAGACGGAGCTCTTCCAGCGGGCCTATCCATCTGATCTACCAGATTTTTAGACTCTGACAATGATCGGCTATTTTATTTTATTTTATTTTATCCTATTTTATTTTATTTTCATTTATTTTATTATATTGTATTCTATTTTCTTAATCTATTATTATTGTTCTGATTTTTATTACTTTATTGTTTATATTTTGTACAATGTATTCATTTTATTGTGTAATCCCGCCTTGATCAGTAGGGAGAGGAGGGAAATATAAATAAAACTTATTATTATTATTATTCTAATGGTTAACTGCAAGCAAACTCATTCCACATACATCTGAATAAGCAGAGGATATCTAAGGGCAATTTCATACACTGCAGGCATTGGCTGAAAACTGATGCATGTAAGCACTAACTTTTCACCACTAACATGTAAAAAAGAAACTTGTAATCTGCAGACAAAGAAACCCCATAGTTCTCCAATGCTGGGTATGTACACAGTTCAAAAAGCTGTCAACACACAGACACCTGCAAAGATTTTCAAATCGTCTTTTTGTCATTTTTGGTGTAAAACTCAGTCTCAAGAAATGTATTTTTAAAAGGAGTTTAGGTGCAATTTGTACAATGATTTCTTAAGAGTAATTTTGTCATTCCTTAGTGCAGGGGTAGGCAACCTAAGGCCCAGGGGCCGCATGCGCCCCCCCCGAGGCCTTTGGACCGGCCCCAGGCTGGTCCTGCCCCCCCCCCGCCATGATGATATTGATTATTGTTGTTATTACTTGTTATTGGGGTTTTCTTGGCAAAATCTCCACAGGGGTTTTGCCATGGCTTTTCTGAGGCTGACAGAGTGTGCATGCATATTTGTTTAAAATTTATTAATTAATTTATTTATTTTTGGTGCTTCGGCCCCCCAATTGTCTGAGGGACAGCAACTCGGCCCCCGGTTCAAAAAGGTTGACTACCTCTACCTTAGTGCATGGTGGAATCAATTTATTACTTCTCATTTTAAGACCTGAAGCAGGTAGCAGGTTGCTGTATGTCAGTTGCCAAAATTGGCAGCCAGGGTAGCTGGAAATCAGTTGTAGTACTTGCTTGCACAGATAAGCTGGAACAAATACTGGAAACAAACAATTCTCTGCCACCTCTACTGCTTGCCAGGAGATGCCGATCTGCTAAGTTATGATTAACCAAAAAGGAACTAAGAGGCAGTGGTACAAAATCATTTTATACAATGGGTTTACAATGTACAGATTCCAATGTCATGTATACCATATTTTCTTCCTATGTAAATTTAGAATTATGAAGTTTATGCGCTTACCTTGTTTAACAGGACGGCTGGCTACAGTAAACATTTTCAAGGCAATTGAAAAGTCTTCTAAGCGGTTTGTAAACTGGCAGAAAGTTTTAAATTCCTCCATACTGATACTCTAGAAGAAAAAAGATTTAGGGCCTAAGCAGACTGGCAGAAATAGTACACATTAAATTGAGGCACTGCCCCGGCTCAGTGCTAGGGAATCATGGGAACTGTAATTTATTGTGGCACCAGAGCTCTCTGACAGAGAAGGCTCAATGTCCCAGAAAAAAATACAGTTCCCATGATTCCCTAGCACTGAGCCAGGGCAGTGCCTCAATTAAATGTGCACTATTTCTGGCAGTCTGCTTAGGCCTTTAGTTTTGGTTTTAAAGCCATAAAATTTTTGTTAAGGGATTTGATGGATTATTATGAAGGTGATAAACAAGTAACCAAAATGTTAAAGATTGCAAAATCTGAATTCACACTGGAAATAATGGTTTCATTATACTTTAGCACTGAGTAAGAATGTTCTTCAACTGCACTTCAGAAAAGTAATTTAATTTTATGTACTTTGTACAAACCTCTCCTCCTTGGATCTTGTCCTTCACATTTTGCCAGTAAACTTCATTGTTCTCCTCCTCAGTGAAATACAGCAGCCACTCTACGAAATCCTCCTTTCTCATACAGGGTAGACCTTTAGAAAACTGGATGAATTCCATTTCTTGCACCTCTGTTTGTAAATTCTGCATAAATCTAACAAATAAGAATGACAATAACTCAACATATCACCAAGAATACAAACTCTTTTAGTGGGAGGATTTATAGCCAGCTCACACTTAGCACAGATACACTGATATCACTATATATGTAGGCAGCATCATTCACTATTTTCACTTACAGAGTAAAACAAAAAATGCAGTATATAAATTGTTGGCTCCCAGGTATGCAGAAAAGCCAAAAGCAAGTTCTGTAATCTAAGATACATGGCAGAGCAATGGAAATCATATAAGGGAAAGTAACAGATTTATTAATTACTGGCTCATGTAAGATTAGTCATACAGGTCAGCAGGAGAAAGAGGTTATTAATTTTTGGACTGCAATTCTATACATATTTACCTGGAAGCAAGTCCCATTGTGCATTTAGGGTTCTCCTGTTAATAATGCATTAATATTTGATATATGATAAAAGGTTTATCAAGTTGTTTTTATCAGTTCTGCCACTAGAGTGCTCTAAATCCATGTACATTTATAGATGTAGAAGCTATGGGCTGAAAATATATTGCTGCTGTAAATGACAAACTATTTCTGAGTATTCCTTGCCAAACAAAAGCCTACGAAATTCATGAGGTCGTGCCATAAGTTGACAGTGTGAACACACACACACATGCATGTATGTGGAAGTGTTACTTAAATGAAAATAAGAAACATGAAAGTTGTTATAAAACCTATGTGACCATCCGACTAGACCACTATGCAGAGCCATAGAAAAAACCAAGTGGTCTTAAAATAAAGATTATTTGGGGAAAGCTGTAAACAAATAGATAAAGGCTGCATCTGCACAACAGAAATAATCCAGTTTGACACCACTTTAATTGTCATGGCTCAATGCTATGAAATTCTGGGAACTGTAGTTGTGGCACCAGAGTTCCCTGACAGAGAAGGCTAAATGTCTCACAAAACTATTTCCCAGAAAATTCCGTAGCATTGCAGTTAAAGTAGTGTCAAACTGAATTATTTCTGCAGTGCGGATGCAGCCTAGGAGATCATGGTTGATGGATTTTTTTTAAAAACAAGATATATTTATATTTGGTCTTTCCTCCAAATGAAGTAGGCATAATACATGGCTCCCCTTCTTTCCATCTTATCCTAACAACAATCCACTGAAGTAGGCTGAGAAAGAATCTGATCCAAGCTCACCAAGTTGAATTTTAAGGTTCAATGGAGACTAGAACTGGATCTCCCAAGCCCCAGTACCACTTTTGCACCACTTTAGCTTTCAAACACAGCTAATTGTTATCTAAGAACCTCATTCTATTTTTTTTAAAAAAATTTATATCCAATAATACAAAATCTTAGGAATGCCATGGAATGAATACCTTGTGAAATCAAAATACTATATACATTGAGAATATTCATTTTATTTGTTCTTTAAGGCGTGGGGAGTGATAGGAGTTGAAGATGGATAAATCTGTCATGTATTTCATTCAGCCTTATCATTTTTCCAATTCCAGAAAATTATTTTTAAAAGCTTGCTTAACCCATGGTTAGGCAAAGTGTGGTCCGTGGGCTAGATGTAGTCCTTGCAGCCCCAAAGTGTGGCCTGAAAACCCACACCCCTATTTAAAAAAATTGGGCAGTTTTGCTTCCCCAGACCAACATAACTTGAACTCTCTCAAAATCAGCTGAAAATTAGCTGGAAATGATGTTGCTCACTTCCTGTTAAAACATATAGTTTTTTTTGTTTATAATTCTGCCCAATATAATTTATTGGTATGGTTAGGATTTACTGTGTATTTGTGATACCTTTCTCCTAAAAAAAGAGAGGTTTTATGGTGCGCTTACTGTTTATTCTAATGTATTTTAATACCGCAATTTCTGTGAGCTGCCCAGAGAACATAACATTTTAAGGTTGTCTCTGCACATTCAATACAGAAAATTATAAATATTTTTTTAATCATTGTATTCTGGTAATGTGCCTTGTTAGACGGAAAGATGGTTATCAAAATAAATTGGAAAACTTCAATTACTTTTCTAGCAGACTGCTGTTCTGAAAGCTACTTAAGAAATGAAATGCAAGAACAAGCTATTATATAAAGACAATTTTCAAATCTGTTTGAATAGTGTTAACAAGGAAGAATGTAAAATCTGCACATAAATGCAGCATTTAAAAGTAAACTCAAATAATTCAGAAGAGAATATTAGTAACAATAGCTATGCCTTCCAGAATCTGATGAAAGGTTAAACAGTTCTAAAAGTTGCAAATAGTAGTTCAACTGGCTACTTGATCTTGATCCAGCTTTTTCCATAATGAGAGGCAACCTTCCTCTATCCTGCTGTCTCCTATGCACTCTAAAAGTCTACTACTGAGAGCTGGAAAATCCTTGGAAGCAATGTTTTAGGATGCATGGTAGGGCTGTTGGGGTTGCTAATTCTGGCAGAAGCAGTGAGATCCAACTTAAGATCTTGGTTAATATATTTTATCTCCATAAATTCCTGTCAATCAGGCATTATCCTGAATTCAAATATTTCTTAGACAATGGAAAGACAGCTGTTGGACCCTATAGAAAGAAGCAAGAATTGCCCCACAAGGTCTCAATTCATTATGACTTCATCTCCTGTGTTGGAGCAAAGTGAGGAAGAGTTGCATAACCAGACAATTCTTCCCAGTTTACAATGGTTTAATTGAAAAAGCCTGAAGAACCGAGCCTCTAGACTAGGGGTGGACAATCTGTGATCCTCCAGATATTGAATGGCATCTCCCACCAGCCCTACCTTGTATGCCAAATGGAGCTGCAGTTCAACATCTGGAGGACTACAAGTTGTCCAGTTCTTCTCTAGACCAGGGCTAGTCAACAGTGGTCTTCCAGTTGTTTTCATCTATAACATCCACACTTGCTGGAGCTACAATCCAAAAACAGCTGAGGGGCAAAGCTGCCCACTTCTGGATGAAAACCTAAGATAGGAATGGGAGTTACCACCAAAAAATTTGGGAAGAGACAGCCAAGAAACAAATGCTCACTTGGTTTCCATAGTACTGTCCTTTCAAAAAACTAAAACTAGCAACTGGATTAAGTACTGGCAAGATTAAGGCTACATAAATACACAAAGTACTGGCAAGATCAAGGCTACACAAAGGCCTTAAAAGGGTGCTGAGAGGACTGATCCCACAATAGCTACATTCTGAATTCATTCTGAGTATAGCTCCTGGTGCAATGTGTGCTACCCCTTTGATAAATTTAAGTAAGATTTGCACATTTATTAAAATGTCTCAGGAGCGAATGATCTTCAGTCGAACTACTTATTTCAGTTGGGAATTACCTTTTGCTGTTCAACAGCTGGCTCTTGCATCTTGATCTACTGGGGCAATTTTATATTAAATGCAGGGGAATCCTGGCAGAATTTTCCCAGACTCCCTCCCCATATCATTTCCTGTCATTTTATACTTCTTTCTGTTCCTGCTCCTCTCTGATGCAGTACATATGCTGCCATAGTTCCTTCTATCCTCAGGTGTCCTCCATTCTACTACTTGGGTTATTGCATCCCCACACTTAGTGTGTTAGCTTTAAAGGAACTGTCCAAAGAGCTGGGCCTATTTAGATCAGGATGTAGTACCTTGGAAAGTTCCTGGATTAAAATCTGGAGTAGTTTTATTCTTCCACTGGCAAAGGAGTTACCAGCTGCCACTGCACAGCAGTATGAAGTGATGGGATGAACCCTCAAGCCTCTTTTACTTGTGAGCAGCAGCCACAAACAGCAGAAAGAGTGACAAACATTCTGTGTATTATTTCCAAGCCAGCTGGGACACCACACCTCTTATTTTTATTGTTATGTCTGTTGTTGCTGGAGCAGAATGTGGAATTAAAAGAGTGCTTTAGTGTTACTGTGTGGACCTCTCCCTTCCCCTCCAGAACTTAAATTCTTAGTTACTTGCCTAAATGTCTACATCTGTGCAATGGGGGGGGGGGGGGGGGGTTTGCTGCTACAGCAGACCAAACAGAACAAAACAAAGTTTTAAAACAAGCAGTTTTCTGCTGAAGTTCTTTCTGAACCCCAGTCTGCACTCATGATCCTGAAGTTGTTATTGTCATTAACTGCTGCCAAGTCAGCTCTGACTTATGGTGACCCTATGAATAAGAGACCTCTAAATCACCCTGTTATCAACAGCCCTGCTCAGGTCCCTGATGTCCCCTCTCTTGAGGACTGGAATGTATAGTGAGCATTTCCAATCTGTGGGCCATTGTTTTGGTTTCCATTTGGTCAGAGTCTGAATTATATCCCTTGACTGCTTTTGCTAAACCTCTCCTCACTATTAATGCCATCCTATCTCTTTTCAGTTACTTGAAGTTACTTGGCTCAATTGGCCTTTTCTCTCCAATGGGGTTTGCAGATGTAGCAAATAAATGTGAATTCAAAGACTATTTGCCTTCTTTTTCCACTCTGCAAACTTCAGTTTGCCTTTTCTATGCAATGGGTTACTGTGATGTCAAACAAATGTAACTTCAAAGGAGTGCTCAAGTGTATTATGATGATAAGACCGAAGCTCTCCCTTAAAATAATGAGCTCTATCAAGTGATTTGCCTGTTTGCTTTCTTTTGTGTGAAATTAGTTTCACCTTGAGCTTCTTGTCTTTAATTGCAATTCATAGTGTAAATGTACATAGGAATTTTGCAAGCAAAAAAAGATGATGGCAAAAGCAAGATTTAATTGGCTTGTACTGTGAGGGTATGGCTTCACCTACTATTAACTGCCCTGCTCTCTATCCCACAGCTCCAATGGGCACCAGCCACTACTCTGGTATGATTTACTGTGGCTTCTACAAGGATGACAGACATTGGACACTAGTCTTGAGCTGTGTTGCAAATAACAAATCAACCCACAAACTGGAAAACTCAGTATTAGGCAAAGTTTTATTTTAGTATTTTGGGGGGAAAAAAGGAAGAAATAAAAATCTATTAACAACACATAAACACCATTAAAGCCTTATGAATGAATCCCCCCCACCGCTTCATTTTAAGGAATGTAAATTACACAGGTAACTATATCTAAAGCTTGTGTGACAGGTTTTAAAGCAGCCTAATCAAATGTAATCACTCCTGCTTTCTCTCGCTACTCCACTGATCAATGGAAAGCCTTTCTAACAAGAACTTGGAAAATGATAAAAGCATTCACCGTCATTTCCCCCCCTGCCTTGACAATGATCTATGTCTGTACAGCTCATCAGTCATCTCTTGTAAAAACATCATGGCACTTTGATCAAAAAGCCAACAATGGCTTCCCATGTGAGGTAAAAATGTTGTGAAAAGCCATCAGATAGAAATCACATTTTCCCTGAACAATAGAAAGCCAGAAATGATGTGCTTGAGTTACTTGCAAATAAAATAATGTGAAAAGTGATATCTCCACCAAGCTTTTAAAAAAGAAGGAGACACTGATCCTTTCATTCACCTTTCTGTGCATTAAAACAAACTTTACTGCCATGTCACAATATAGATGGAATGGGTATAAATGGGTAGTGATAAGGAGACACATTCCAAGTGCATGAAAAGTAAATGCCACTGTTGAAAAATTACCTGTATTAAACCCTACACTTATCCCAACAGCTTTAAGAGCAAGATGTGGGAGTCCAATTTTGATTACATGCTTCTATCTGTGAGGTAGGCAAAGGTCTTTAACCTACATTTGCTGAATGCAGTAGGTACACACTATTATCAATGTTATGCCTCACTGGGTCAAAGCAGGATTTTATCTAATTACCTGAGACATTCCAGTTCACACTATAAATGCAAACAACTTTTTATGGGTGCACTCTGCCCCTTCCTTTGTTAGGAGACTCTACTGTATTTGAAGAAAGGCAAGCAAAAGGAGTGTTAAACTTAGAGTTCTCCTAAGAACTTCAAAGGCTTATTTCCTGAGAGGCTGGCGTGCACCTAAACACTGGAAGGAAATCGTTTCCACAGTGTTAGAAAAGAACTTTTTTTTGGTTTTGGCTGAGTGCAAACTGCAGGTTTGTGCAGTTGATCCATAATGGGGGGAAATCTCTAAGTAAGTATGAGGTAATACTTAGGATAAACCAAAACCACAAAACAATGAACAGGAGTTTGTTTGAATTTTCCAGAACTTCAATGTGAGGGTAAAGGAGTGTTGATGGAAGAGAGAAAGATATTCATGGGAATGGTGGCCAAGTCAACTGGGAGGAGCCAACAAGGCAATTGCTTCCTGATAGAGGAAGGAGCCACATGATAGACACTTCTAAAGTGAACTGGAAACACTGACATTGCCTTCTTGCTATAAAAAAAGCAGCAGTGTACTGGTACCCATAATACAGAGGGCTCTGTGTTCTATTTGCACATGAGCATGTCTTCTCACTGTGTTGGATTTAGAGTCCCAGTGGACAGAAGTTGCCTCCACCCACCAAGGGTTAAATTCTACCCAGAGTGCACCCAGTTTAACAGGATCCTATAATCTTCAGTGTGGCATTCACAGGAAGCTAGAAGAACTGCCATGTGGAGAAAGGAGAGGGCAAATAATACACTTACATAGGGATAATAAGCAGCAAATATTAGGTTACTATGCATAGAGATATTCAAGACAGGTTAGTTCCACCTTGAGTCTCTTTATTTAGAGGTTATAATCTGCTTTGCTATCAAAATAACATTTAAATGGGATGCCGTGTGTTTTTACCAGTGCCTTCAACAGATTTATTTTGTACTGTACTCAGCACAGACAAACCAATCTTAAATCAGTATAGCACCTCTAACATGCGTTGCAGGCTATCTGTCATTGCCAAAAGGGGCTCATGTTCTTGAGCCATCAAAATGCAATATTGCTATTCTATGCCATAGAAAACTGCTTAATCTGCAAAATAAAATTTCACACAGAATGTTTGGAAGTAACAGAGATCGTGTGCTAAACACACTATGATGAGGCTCCAACATAACACTGCACTGACCAAATCTTGGTGGCTTCTATGGCTTCGTGTCCTGTTGGCTCTTCTCTTTCCTAACCCTAATTAATGTTTACCATCATACCACCTTCAACATACTGATCTTGTCTGATTTTGGAAGCTAAGCAGGCCTTGTTAGCTTTTGGATGGGGTATCACTGGGAAATATTAGGGATCTCCAGGTAGAACCAGGAAAGATTCCTGCCTTAAAATGCTGGGGAGCCACTTCCAGTCAACATTCACAATACAGTCACCCTTCCATTCTTGTAGACTTGAAATCCACAGTTTTGCATATTCACGGAGGGGTGACTTCTGCTGAAATCAATGAGGCATGCACCTGCAGGTGCGCACTCCGTTTTTGCGGGTGGGGGAAGGGTCCGGAACGATCTCCCATGAAAATGGGAGGGCCAACTGTACTGGCTTAGATGGACTAATGATCTGACTCTAAATAAGGCACTTTTTGCTCATATATCAGCTACAGTTTAGTATTATGTCTCAAATGATGTAAGGATAAGTTACTTACCTGTAAATGCAGTTCTTTCCAATGGTTATCTGTGAACTCATACAAATGGCTTATCTGTGCTGCGCAGAGGCAGACAGCCCATTTGTGTGAGCCACAGAGACCATGAAGAAGAAAAATGATTTTCACTAACTTTAATTAACCTTCTAATTAGATATGAATACAGGAGAAACATGAAAAGAAAATATTTTGTTCTTTGTTAAATTTAAAAGATCAATTCATTTAAAGCAAAAAAAAGCAAAGCAGCTTATTTATATACCGCTTCATATCACGCTATGGGATGTCTAAGCGGTTTACAACTGTGAGCTGATTGCCCCCCAACAATCTGGGTACTCATTTTAGCGACCTCGGAAGGATGCAGGCCTGAGTCGAGCCTCAGTCGAGCCTTTTCCATTCATTTTAACTGCATTTGTTTAAACTTATGAGTGAACTTTCCCACCCATTTTCTACTGATTTTAGCAAAGTCTTCTGTTGTGTGTAACTTTGGTGTTTCCTATTTAAGTACATATGGCATTTGCAAGCATTCTACTATTCAATTAGTTCACCAAAACTGCCACATTTCAGATACTTTGGTCAAAGTGTTCCCAGGTGATAGAAAATTAAAACATCTAATCAATATCTGTACTAAGTTCCCTGTTGTTGTTTTCATTGCTATGTCTCTTTTTTGACTTGCCCTTTGACCTTTCTGTGGATTGTACACAGAGTCCTAGGCAATGCATGTAATGCAAAGGAGGCCCAAATATAAAGCAGTTGAAATTCTTCTTTTTTTCCATATGTTTTTTCTCCATATGTTTGCATTACAAAAATGAAGGCCATTAGCATCCTTTTCTACTTATTTTCAGAATGAATGCATACCACTAATGGAAACTAACTTCTGTGTTTAGCTTTTGCACCAATCTAGGTACAAAACTAAACAACTGTTAATATAAACAGGGAAGGGAAGGAGAAAGAAGAGAGAAGTTCACACAGGTAGAGACAGAAAGAAGGAAATGTGTTTGATTCTGCAGACCTCAGTGATTGGTCCAGCTGAACCAAGCCTTGGTAGATTGCTATCTGAAATCTTCATTCTACAGACATCACCAGCATAAGGAGATTGCTTCTTGCTGTGTGTTATTTTCTTTCTGATTTGCTTTTTCAAGTTATACACCATCACAATATGAAGGGAACATATAGCTCTGACTATTTTTGAGTCAGGAACTTGTGCTGTGAACTATTCTTACATTCTCCTGCGTTCTGCCAGCAGTCAATAAATATTTAACATCTGAGCATACAGATAAATATTACCCTGTTTGTGCTTTTAAGTAAAACATTGATTTACAGGATTTATATAAAAATCTGTATGTAAGGAAACAAAAATGTAAAATAGCTCCGAAGGAGTTTCTTAACCAAAGACTTGATATGAATGTGATGCAGCAAAGACGCAAGCTTAATTTTGCTTTGGTCAGGCCCCACCTGGAATACTGTGTCCAGTTCTGGGCATCAAAATTCAAAAAGGATGTTGAGAAGCTGGAGAGTGTCCAGAGGAGGGGTGACCAAAATGGTGAAGGGTGTGGAAACCATGCCCTATGAGGAGCAACTTAGGGAGCTGGGTATGATTAGCCTGGAAAAAGACGAGGTTAAAAGGTGATTGAAGAGATGTCATACTGAGGATGCAGCAAGCTTGTTTTCTGCTGCTTCAGAGACTAGGACACGGAGTGATGGATTCAAACTACAGTCGTCGCTCCTAATTCATGGTCTTCCTGTTCGCGGTCTTGAATTTCAGTGGACGGGAAGCCAGGAGAGACAAAATGGTGTGTGTGTCCATGGTGCATGTGCGGCAGAAGTACACGGCCATTATATCCAATGGTACTTGGATATTTGCAATTTTTCCAATTCGCAATCAGGATGGATGACTGTATAGTAAAAGAGATTCCAGCTCAACATTAGGAAGAACTGTAGTAAGAGCTGTTCAACAGTGGAAAATGCTCCATTGGAGTGTGATGGATTCTCCTGCTTTGGAGGTTTTTAAACAGAGGCTAGAAGCCATCTGTCAGGAGTGCTTTGATTGTGAGTTCCTGCATGGAAAGGGGTTGGACTGGATGGCCCTTGAGGTCTCTTCCAACTTATGATTCTATAATCTGTTTTTTGGAATATTCTTTGTTGTTGTTGCTTAAGTACTTTCCTAGAAAGATAAGTAGCTGTGAATGTGTCCTCTCCCATTTAGTGACTATTGGCCGAAACAGACAGTCAAAATATGCCAGATTGGGGCCGCTGCAGTAACCCCACACCATGCCCCAACCCGGAGTTTCCCTGGTGCGAAAAGCAATAGAAGCTGCTCCTTTTTGCGCTGAGGAAAAGGCGCCTTTGCCTCCATTGCAGCAGTTTTTTGGCGCTCCTTTGGAGTGTGGCATCTAAATGCTGCACCACTGGAACGCTGAAAAACTGCCGCCATGTGGGCAGTGGCTTCACAGTATGTTCCCAGCATCTTGTGGGTGTGCATTGTGTGTATCCCCCCAAGCCACCGGGAACACACCACATTTTACCAGTCTGTTTTCCTCTTATATGATTTTTAAATGTGTTTTTTAGCAATGTTTAACAAGGGGCTTGTGAGTATCTAATTATGCTAATTAAATGAAGGATTGACTAAAATTTATACAGCCTTAGTAGAATCCAATTGAACCCTTATGTTGATGGAATGGCTTCTTCTCATGAGAATGAGGGTAGAATGCACTATCTATGCAATCAAAATTTGTCTAAAAGGCTAAGATACTCTTTGAAGCAAATATTTACGGGGGAGCACAGGCAGCTACAGTAAGGAAGAGAAATTTTATTTGTAAAATACTGTATTACACCTTGTCCTGCTTAATATTTTAGTTAAAGTGCTTAGTAAAAAAAAAGGTAAAGGTATTCTCCATTGACAAGGCTGTCAAGTTGTATCCAACCGTAGGGGACGCTGCTCATCTCCATTACTAAGCCAGAGAGCCAGCGTTGTCAGAGACTATTCTGTGATAATGGGGCCAGCAGGATTGCACAAAATGTTGTTTATCTTCCCACCGAAGTGGTACCTATTTATCTACTTGCATTTGCATGCTTTCAAACTACTAGGTTGGCAAAAGCTGGGGCTAGTGATGGGAGCTCACCCCATCATGTGGCATCTGGGCCTCGGACTGCCAACCTGCTGATCTTGCAATCAACAGAGTCAGTGTCTTAACCACTTGAGCCACCGCGTCCTGAAAGTGCATAGTACTGTACGACAATTCTGCATTTCTCAAAGCATTGCAGAACATGAAATAAAACAGTGATTACCTATGGGGATAAAAGGTCAGATAAAAGCAAAAAGAGTAAGAATATTTAGCAATAGCTAAGTATAAAAGGTCTTGCTAAACATTAAGAATGAGAAATTTGCCAAGTTCTTCTGGGAAGTGCATTCCATGGTGGCGCTTGCAGAGGGGCGGGAAAAAAATTATTATTATTAGTGAACACGCACAAACCAAATTTCACATTAATATATGATATTCAGTGGTACCATGCCTGGATATTAAGAGAATAGTAAAACTGTACTTTAAAAAATATCTAAGGCTTTATTCACTCAGGTTTTATACATCCCATACACTTGAATACCACACAACACAAATAAAATCAGGATGACAGGTAGGTATTAAATAATAGCTTATAACTCTACCTGTGAAATTCAGAATAATGAAGTTTTTCTTTTCCTCCTCTTCCAAAGAAGTGGACCAGTAACATGGTATTAATATCACAATCTTCCAATTCTGGCTCCTGAAAAACATAAAAGTACCAGTCTTTTTGTCAGAATGACTCCAGAATTCTACTTGCAGCTAACAATGAAGATTCCACAAGAAGAAAAATAGTTTGATTGAACAATGGTATGAAGAACTGAACTTGACTGAGGGTCAAACTAGCATTCAAGAACTGAAAATTGTGATCTAAAAAGGTGTTGATATGTATCTGGAAACATGATATTTAGTACTTATTGTATGATATTCAAATCCTTCTCCAATATATCACATATATAGTTCTTTTCATCAGATACAGTCAAATGGAGGGAAAATCTATCATGAAGAAATTGCTCAGGTAAGACAAATAAAACCCTTCTAACTGAATGCAAATAGCAGGTTATTCTTTCTAAGGAACATCAGGGATGCATTTTATAAAGTTCAGTGCTACTCAAAGCAGCCGGTGAGCCAGTGGTTGTAATCTGTGGCAAGTTTCCAAGAAAGAAAGAAAGAAAGAAAGAAAGAAAGAAAGAAAGAAAGAAGCTGTAGCCAACTGGCAGAAAGGTGGTGTCCATCCCCTGGCACATGGGGGGAGGGAGAACCATTTGCTGTCTGCCACATCAGATAGCTTAAGAAGCACTGCCATAATTCGTGCTATAAAAATATTTTAGACTTTATATTATTTAAAAATATTTATTTTCAAAATAGAAACATACACACATACATAGACTTTAATAAAGACATAAACAAAAAACAGCAACAAAGCAAAACAACAACAAAAATATATAACCTAATAACATCTCCTACCTCTTTCCCCATTAAAAAACACTTCCTTCTTTTCTCTAACCATCAGTTAACCATCTGCTCTAATTATTTATTCTACATAAAATATCTATTGTATACCATCTTTTCTTTCCTCAATCTAAAAAACAAAACAAAAAACCTAACTTTACTGTCTAAATATTTACTCTCTAAATATCAAAACCCTGTAATGGTAATATGTACTTGCTTTGACACAGTTTAAAATTTTCAGTATTTAAAGTGTCAGAGGACTCTGTTTTTGTGGCAATGGTCAGCAATTATTTATACATAATTATATAATTAAAACAATTAATTGATAATTGCTTAAGACCCTACAGACAAATCTAAGTTCGGAACCAACCAGGCACAAAAGCTGGCTTCCGGGTGTCTTGGAGGTGCAGCATTTTGATGCTGCACTCCCCCAAGCTGCCTGGAAGCCGCTCAGCCAACCACATGGGAGCGGCTTCAGTACATATCGGGGGAACGGTGTTTTGACATTGCACATCGCCAGAGCGCCAGGAAGTTCCACCGGGGCCACTTAAGGCAGCCCAAATAGGAGTGGACCTTTTCCGCTCCTATTTTGGTTGACGGCGGAGGGCGACGCGGTGTGTTTGCCGCACTCCCAAAGTGTCTTTGGCATGGACGGCTTCAAGCTGCCCTTTCCTGCCAGTCTGTTCTGGCCCTTGGTTATGATCCAATGGACCAAAGTGAAATGTCCGTCTGTAATAAGATTGTAAATAAAGTTGGAGCAAGAACACAACCTTGCTTCACTCCATTAGTTATTAGAAAGGGCTCTGAAAGAGCATCGCCGTATCTGACTTGACCATGCTGGCCCTCATGTAGCAAGACAATCATTACTCCCATCACCTCTTCTGCTGTCTGCACTGGAGTTTTTCATTTTGGTGGACAGCAGCAGCTAGTGGTGTGAAGCATAATGGACAGCAAAGAATAAGAAAGAGAATAGTAGTAGCAGGAAGGCCTCAGCATGCTGCCTTGTGTAATATAGCATACATATGTAAGAAAAACAGCTTGCTGAAGATGAGAAAGAGTAAGCAGATTCACAGATGATGGGAAATGAGGGAAGCAATGGGGAGGAGAACAGAAGAGAGAGATGAGTGAAGGAAGAAGGAGACGGAGACATGTGGAGAAAAAGGAAATAAAAAAAAGAATTACAGAGCTGGAACAGAGATGAAGGAAGAGGCATCAACAATAAAAGGGAAGCAACTCAAACAAATATAGAGTAGGAGGAAGGAGGAGGAAATAGGACACCTGAAATTGATAGTAATAACATGGATATTGCTGACAACATGGGATAAGGAAAGGAGTTTAAAAGAGTGAGACCAGAGAATGAGAGATTGCGAGTAAGAGAGTTACTGGGAAGACATAGGGTGTGTGTGTCAAAGATAGTCTGACCAAAACGTAACAGGATTCATGTAATCAAGGAGCATTTTGTAATTAATTTTCAAAACTTTAGCAAGAGTAAATTGGCTGGAAATAAAAATAGCTTTTACAGTTGCAGATATGCCCAACTTGCAAGTTCTAAAAGAAAATGGTTGAGTATGAAAAGCTGTAACCCCTAGTTTCCTATGTCTTTGTGCACTAATGTCCATCGTCAAGACTGGACCTGCCACTTCAATTCCATATACAAAGGATTTGTAATTTGAATTGACATCCTCACATATGTATGTCTGTGCCTGGCCTCCACTCCACCAAATGCATCTGAGGAAGTAGACTGAAGTCTACAAAAGCTCATGCTGCCAATTTCTTTCTTTCAGTTAGTCTCAAAGGTGCTACAAGATCCTCTACATCCTTATAATCAAGAAGAGGAAGAAAACCTGCTGGTGAAGTGCACCTCTTGTTGCCATGTCTTGGAATAGACATATGTGCCAAGAAAAACCACTCAGATAATGTGGAACAACATTTAAGGTAAACATTGCTCAGAGTGGTAGTCTTCCTAGGATGCATTTGGTTTTCCCTTAACAATGAATGTGTTTATTATTTTGAATGGACTGTGCCTTTCTTTCCAATTTTGTCTTAGGAATTCTTTCTTTCCCTTTAGCTTTTCAGATAGCACATCCTGAAAAACAGAAACAAATCAAGGAAGTTACTGTAGGGAAAGAGGGAATGATAAGAGGACCTGAACACCAGTGGAGCATTGCTTGGTCCCCTCAACCCCTGAAGTAGCAAATAATGAGCAGTATATTTGCTTAATTTATTGTTTTTCTAACATATTTTTAAGAAAGAATAAGAGAATTGTTCTTGTTGGTCGCATATTTGGAGGGCTGTCTTTTTTCCCCTTAAAAATATTATCAGTCAAGTATCTAAGGACTAGTCTACACATAGATGTATTATGTGCATTGTTGAGGATTTTTGCACATTCACATTGACAGATGTTTTCACTTTCCTGCACAAGTTTGCAAGTATTCACCCTCCCTCTGCTGAAAATGCACACCTATCTGAATCCGTATGAAGCAGCCACCCAGCCACATATGTGATAATGCACATTTCTGCAGATACTTTGGTAAAAACCACAATGTTTTTTTTTTCCTGCAGAGTTAAAGGAATTTTTCACCCACCTCCTTTGCAAAAACCACATGTGGCTGGATTACATTCCATTCACTTGGAATGAGGAATATTTTAATTGTGTAGACTATCCCTAAGATTATTATTTTTATTCTGAGATATTGTTTATGGAGGTAAGTGGGTCTAGCTTTATTTTATATTTATAGGTAAGTTTTTGCTTCCTGCAACAGTATTATTCCTCCATCCATGTGTGCATATTTCCTTTTACCCTTCCTCTTTCACTTGAGTCAGTGGGTCGCAGAGAGATGTTTTCACAAATTCATGCATGTTTTCTTTTTTCCTAAACTCAAAACATGAAAGGGGTAGAGGAGAACTAAAATAATTGATGGGATTTTTCAATAGCATTATAGCAAAGTCTATACTACAGTAACATGACAATTTAAATACCAACTTTGATTCATCTTAAGTATAATAATCTCCATTCAATGTAAATGTAATCAACATATATTTTCAAAGAATAGATACAATATAGAGGCATTTTTACTATTTTTCTAATCTCTGGTTGTATCATAAACTAATTATGAAATCACCATCATCAGCTTCAAGCTAAATGTCTTCCTATTTAAGGAAAGGCTTCAGGAGGTATAAGCCCAAATGTCTACAGGTACAAAAACAGGTCTGATTCTTTGAATGAATGTGCACAGTCCTCTGTTTTTAGATGCTTAAAATGACACGCTAGGCATTACATTGGCTTCCTTATATATTGTAAAAGTGAACTCATTCTAAACAAGTAAAATCTACATTTTATAGTAAACTATGGAAGGCTGTAATTATCTTTAAATAATTAATTCCCACATTTACAGATGTAAACTTTAAAGTGTGAAATATTTGGGAGAAATCAACTATTTGGTCTTGATGAGACATCTAGGAAAATGTTCTAGACTTTTATTTTAAAAAACAAGAAGAAATGAAACTTGAATATGTATATTTACTTTGAAACATGTTCTACAACTTGAATGCAGCATAGTTTTAAATAGCACTCACAGAAGCTCAGGATTCCAGCAATTAAGAAATTATGATATGCTAGAAAAAGTAAATGAAAGAAACACTGATATTCAAGAATATAAACAATATTTATCCAAACATTAACTATGCAATGTTAGTCTATTAAGACTGATTATTTTAGGTCCAAAACACACTGCAGAAATAATCCAGTTTGAGACTGCTTTAACTGCCCTGGCTCAGTGCTAGGGAATCCTGGGAATTGTAATTTATTGTGGCACTAGAGCTCTCTGGCAGAGAAGACTAAATGTGTCACAAACTACAGTTCCCAGCATTCCCTAGCATTGAGCCAGGACAGTTAAAAAGGTCTCAAACTGGATTATTTTTGCAGTGTTTTGACCTTAGGTGCAAGTCTATGTAATGTAAAACATGACTACTTTGAGCATGAACCTAACTCTGTGTGAGATTAGGCTTTGTTTCTTTTTTACTATAAGTCACCAAACAATTCTGCACTGTATCTCACTGTTGATTTTTTTCTAACAGAAAAGACAGTCCTATAGAAAACAAAGCATGTATTTCATCTAGCCCAATTATTTTACCCTTTCAGAAAGCTAAAACCACAAAGAGTGGAAGATTTCTATGTACTTCTTTCAACACTTAAAGACTATGTGGTATTTCTGTGAACATTAACAACCTACTAAGCAACATGGAATCCAGAGGAATCTCAACAGTACTATTCTGATGACATCTAAATATCTTCTACATCTTTTATTCTGCTGTAGAGGCAAGATGAAAGACAACAATCTACTGATAAGATTAAATACTAATGGTTGTTTTTACAAACTAGATGAATTATGATTACTGCACAGGAAACCCTTTTTCTAGTCCAGGTTGCACTCCTGGTTTGTTCCACATCATTGTTGAGGTTGTCTTTATTATTATAATTATAATGTATTTATTGCATTTTTACAGTGGTTTGGAGGAAGGGGACTTCCCTACCTCTCTTCCCCAAGACCACAATGAAAATGTTAAACAGAGTTAACTACAGAATCAGTGGACCCTGCTGGACAGGATGAGTTGTGGGGCAGTCTGGAGGTGGAATCTTGGAAAATCAGGCAGAAGCACCTTCCTTTTTCATGAAGCTCTTCTAGCCATCGCAGATCTAAGCCATTTGGAAACAAAGGAACATCCACCAACTTGCACGAAACATAGTTCTTAACAGTTCTAGATAACTAACAGAATAAGTTACCCACTCTAAAGAGACGGGGGTTTATTTTGTAGGAGGGAGAAAACTTCACAAAAATAATATGGTAGATTGGGATATAGTGATTAAGTGTAGTTATTCCATTTTGGTGTAATTACTACCACCCATTTTCTACCATGTCATTATTATATTTTAGTCTTCCTTTCCTCTTACTATCTCATATAACAAAACAATCCTACATATATCTGTTCAGTAACAAATCCCACTTGGGCCCAAAACAGATGAGCCAAATGACACAGTTTCTTGCCGTGGTCGGGGCATAGCGTTTAGATGATGCACACCCCAGATGCAGTGGGAAACCACCCAATGCTGTGTCTTCAGAAAAGAACTGGGCCAGAAAGGAGTTCAGGACTGTGGCAGTGACCTGGACAAAGGCTGGATGTGTGTGGCTGCCATGGCCCTGGTACGAATGGCACTGGCATGGCCCTGCCACGTTTTTTTTGGCCCGTCTATTTGCTCAACATTAAGTGTGTCTAGGATTGCAGATTTAGACATTACAAGATAATCCAGCTCCATAATCCAGCTTTCATTTCTACGCTCAGCTCAATAGGCCAGTGGTTACTGAAAGAATGCCTCTCCCTGTATCACCTAAGCTCAAAGATATTCAGGGGAGGCTCTCTTTAGACTAGTGGTAATGAATTTTGCAAGTAGAACGTTCAATGTAACAATGACCCAACAGTGTAGTTAACTCCCCATAGATATTCAACTGATATGACAATCTTTTCAGCAAAATTAAAAATCTGGTCCTCTTTTTACAAAACAAGCAAACACTGTATGGTGATTTTGATCAGACATTTGTATACTCTGCCGTTTGTAAGGACAATGTGTGGTTTAAGCATATTTTAATAAAAATCTACACATACAAAAGACCTGGGTGAATATTAGTTCAATTCCATTTAATTTTTAATTCAACAGCTAGTTATTTATTATCATGATATCTAGGTATGTGTGTCTATATGCCATTAAGCTGCCTCCTGTTACCCACAAAGATGTAAGGCTTGGAGAGCCTCCACCACTAGCACCAGTCTGTTTTTGGTAAGCAGCGGAAATTTGGCTTGGTTTGTGAAAGGGGGATAAAGTTAGGATCGAAAGCACGAACTATATCATTACTCACTAATGAAGACTCCAGGCATGAGTGGGCTAATTAACTTTTATTTGCGAAGAATATGAAAGAACATGTGAAAGATATGGACTTACTCTAACATCCAACATAGAGAACTAACCAAAACAGAAAAAGTGGAAGGGAGCAGTTTAGGGTTGGACTGAGGGGTAATATCTACTGTCTTGAAGACTGGTCTTTAGAAAGCAGGACTGACTCAGACCAAGAGTCTGAGGGCAACAGGTTCGGCTCTGACCAGAGTCTGAGGGCAACAGCCACCAGGCAAAGTGGTGTGTGTCTGTCTGTGTGTATGTCAACTGCAGCAAAGAAGCTAGGTTTTTCTAGTCATATTTATACTCTAAAACTAGCCCCAGGTCAAGGTGATTTCATGGAAAACAAAGCCATTCGGAGGGACCAAAAGAGTTCCCAAAGTGGTAGCTTGCTTTGATATCCAAAAGATGCAAAAGACTAATTTGATTGATAGTAGCTTAATTGACTTCACAACACACCAACAAGATCCGGAATACCCCAAAATAAGCAGACTGGAAGCGTATTTAGGAACACAACAAGAGATGAAAGGGAATCCCGTCTAGTTTGATCTAGTTGCCAGAACTTATCTTTTGATTTTTGATTTTTGTAAGAAATGCAGAGCATGGGCATGTGGGTTCATCCTCTATCAAGCCCTTCACCCACTGTTTTTAGCTTTCAATATGTCTGGGATCTATGTATCATATTTATAATACTACCTATTCTGGTGTTTTGTAGGTCATTGCAGCCTCTGCAGCCGATGCTGGCCTCCAGCAATGTGATAGGAAAATATAGCAGGATCATGGAGATATTGGGGCACTTACACTGTTGCCTTATGAATTTCATAGGGTTTTCTTAGGGGAGCAATACTCAGAGGCGGTTTTACCAGTTCCTTCTTCTGAAGTATAGCCTACATCCCCTGGTATTCTTTGGCAGTCTCCCACCCAAGTACTAATCAGGGCTAATTCTGCTTTGCTTCCAAGATCAGACAGGATCTGATGCCTTTAGGGTATTTGGGCTCATTATATCTATAGGCCTCAATATTTCTTTCATACATCAAACTGTCCTACCTTAGGATTTAAATTTCATTAATGCATGTAAAGATGTAGCAGAACACATTATAAACCATCGAGGGCATAAAATGCTGTTTGAAAACACTGAAATTCTGGACCATGCCAACAACTATCAGGTCAGAATGCACAGGGAAGCCATCGAAATCCACAAACACTTGGATAACTTCAACAGGAAAGAAGAAACCCTTAAAGTAAACAAGATATGACTACCAGTCCTACAAAATAAGAAAATCAGCACTCAGCAAATGCAAATGGGAAACCAACCAGGGTCAGGGGCCTTCCCAGCAGACAATAGCAGACAATCTCCTTGATTGCATATTCTCACCTGGAAGCCATGCCATTAACAACAGAACAATACCTATTCAACACGAACAACACACAGTTCACCTGGGAACCACTCCTCCCTATCCAGGGTCTCACAGTATATATAGACCCATTCTCTTCCATTCCAGTTTTCTCTGAAGATGCCAGCCATAGATGCTGGCCAAATGTCAGAAAGAAACTCTTCTAGAACATGGCCACACAGCCCGAAAAACCCACAAAAAACATGTAAAGATGGTTTCTAATAAAATCTTCTAATTTTATTTACTAATAAAATATACTCTTTTCTTAATCCAGTCTGAAAAACAATTTTTACAATTTGCTTAATAGTTCACTTTCATAATATGAACAGATAAACCTCTTTGACTCATTTGTACAGAAGGCCCAAGAACCTCTATTTTAGCTGTCTATAATTTATAATCTATAAATCTTCTGAATGTAGTTATGACTTAATTGATTTCCTCCAATGAGGTCTTAGGCTTAATGAGAGATAGTACATGAAATATCTGAAGGCCTGTGATTCAGACTACTGTATTTTAATCTATAATACAGTTACGGAACCTGTGGTCCTCCAGTTGTTGTTGGACTCCAGTTCCCATCAGCCCCAGATTTCCTTAACAATAGTGAGGGATGACATGGAAAGCAGTTCATCAACAGTTGGTACCATAGGTTCCCCATCCATGAACTACTGTTGTGTTGCTGTTTGCTTAGTTATTACAGATATGTAATAATAATAATAATAATAATAATAATAATTATTATTATTTATACCCCACCCAATGGAGACCCAATCAGGGCGGCTTACAGTTGAAAAGCATAATCCAGATAAAACATATAATACAGACCCCCCCCCTTAAAACAATATTAAATCAAACAAATTTAAAAACCATGTGATTAAAAATTAAAATCCTACACAGAATAACTAATGCCTAACTAAATGATCCCCTCCATCTACCGATGGGGCCATGTAGGAGCATCATTAGCGGCTATTTATGTCCGGGGTGGGGGGTAACTAGTCCAGAAAGGCCTGCCGGATGAGATCCGTCTTAATAGCCTTTTTAAAGCTATCCAAAGATGTTAATAGACGGATCTCGTCCGGCAGGCCATTCCAGAGGCTAGGGGCGACAACTGAAAAAGCCCTCCGGGAGGTAGCCGCAAGCCTCGATTTCTGAGGCTGCAGCAAACTCCTCCCGGAGGACCGAAGAGCGCGGGGAGGATTATATGGGAGTAGGCGGTCCCTGAGATAGCTTGGACCCAAGCCATTTAGGACTTTAAAGGTAATAACCAACACCTTGTACTGGGTCCGGAAACTAATAGGCAGCCAGTGGAGGGACCTCAGAACCGGAGTAATGTGGTCCCTCCGAGATGTTCCCGCAACAAGCCTGGCTGCCATGTTCTGTACCAGTTGTAGTTTCCGAACCAGGCACAAGGGTAGCCCCATGTAGAGTGCATTACAGAAGTCGAGGCGTGAGGTTACCAACGCGTGCACCACGGTCTCAAGGTCCCTTACTTCTAGAAAAGGGCGCAGCTGGCGTATCAACCGAAGCTGATAACAGGCGCTCCTGACCGTCGCATTAACCTGATTCGTCATCAGGAGCGACGAGTCAAGGAGCACCCCCAAGCTGCGAACACAGTCACTGGAGGAGAGCGTGACCCTATCCAGAACTGGAGGTTGCAACCCAATTCCTGGTTTCGGGGCCGCTACCGTGAGCACCTCCGTCTTGTCTGGATTCAGCTTCAATCTGTTTTTCCTCATCCAGCCCATTACCGCCCCAAGACATTCATTGAGAGAAGAGATGCCATTGGAATTCGAGACCGACGAACGAGATATGGAGAAATAGATTTGGGTGTCGTCAGCGTACTGATAACACCCAGCACCATAACTTCGTATAATCTCACCCAGCCGCTTCATATAGATGTTAAACAACATCGGGGACAAAATAGCTCCCTGAGGGACCCCACAAGTGAGGTCCCTCTTGCTGGAGCTACAGTCCCCGAGCAGCACCCTCTGGGACCGGCCCGAGAGGAAGGACCGGAACCACTGCAAAGCAGTGCCTCCGATACCTAACCCCCGCAGGCGGTCCAAGAGGATGCCATGTAGTCTCATCTTATGTTTGTTTGCAAATAGGTCCCACAGAGTTAAATGTTCTGTTATGTTCTGAAGGCTTCAACTGAAATCCTGTTGGTGAACTACATTACTAGTTGCACATTTTTTCCTGACAGCATTATGTAATTTACAGGGATGGCAAGGGCAAACAGACAATTTCTCCAATGGCTTAGATCCTTCACAGCCATGACACTCACAGTCGTTCCCCTCCTGTCACAATTGCCTATGCTGGTGTTCTTACAGTAGCACAGTGTACCAACAGCATTCCAGCCCTAGGTTATGATTGCGTTTATGTTACAGTAAGAACTGAACTTAATTTAATGTAAAGTTAAATGTAATGTAAAATATTGATGTATCACATGAATATGACTAAGATATGTACAAATGATACCAAATAAAATCATAATAAAATATTGCATTCAACATAAAATAAAAATAGCAAGGAAGGAAGAATAGCCAAGAAAAATACTATTCTGAGAAAACTTGTTGGAACAAGTGAATACAATGGGACCTATTTTTGAATAAATAGGCATAGGATTATACTGTTAGTGCTTTGAGATTATATGTTGAAAGTACATTTCAAAAATATAAACATTTTGTAAAATAATTTAAAAGAATATTTAAAATGAAAGACATTCCTAGGAGTACAGTTTTATATACGTGGTATACAGTACATGTGAATTTCAGGAATGCAGATAAGGGGTGGAATAAACATTTTGACACTACAGTTTGAGTCAGCAGCTTAAATATTTGTTAGAATGTTTTTGATAGATCAATTTTAATTTGGAAAATGGAGGAACCTTAGTGTATTGCAATGTACCCATCAAAAAGACAACCCCTAAGCTAGCCTAGTAGTGCTTTATTGTTCTTTGGTCAAGTTCAGTTAAGCATAATCTTTAGTTAAACATAATCTTATTCATCAAATGCTTATGAATACTAAAGTGACATGACAACATATTAAGCAAATGAATTTAGTGTGGCTCTCTTGAAAACCAGGACAAGAACAAAAAACATTTAGTAATGAAAATGCAAAAACAAGGTCTAAAGATCAGCTCTCGTTTGATTAAGCAGCAAAGATTATATAGATACAATCAGCTATAAACTATGCTGTTGTTGTTATGTGTCTTCAAATCTTTCCTGACTTGTGGTGACCCTGAAGTGAACCTATCATAGGCTTTTCTTGGCAAGATTTGTTCAGAAGGGTTTGCCATTGCCTTTGTCTGAGACTGAGTGCAACTTGCCCAAAGCCACACAGTGACTTCCATGCCTGAGTGGGGATTAGAACTCTGGTCTCCAGAGTCATAGTCCGATGCGCAAACCACTACACCACGTTTGCTCATGCAAGTTATGCAAGAAGCAATGTGTGAATGAAAATAAAACATTATTGCCATTGCTTCTTAGAAGAAAACCACTGGGTTCTCCAAAGACTTACCAAAGTTAGTGCTTCCTCTCCTGAAATCTCTTTAAATTCATCTTGTTTTCCAATAATTTTTTGAAGCTGCAACAAAAATTAGTTAATTTTTTTCAACCAGTAAACTGTCATTTTGCTTTTCATTTCAGAGTTCACTTTGACCAAAAGATTATTTGAAACAATTAGAACATTCTCTTAAAGCCATTTCATAATTATTACAGTCTCTACCACACCAAACATTTCCATCTAAGAGCAAACCTGAAACCCACATATAGATGGGGCAACTGTACAAGGACATAAATGCTATTGTTAGCCCCAGCTAGAGTATCCTCAGTCAATCAATAGTAACTTGATCAGTAAACACTTGCGTTCCAATGTATAACAGGTTTAACTCTATATGGCACTATGAATAGAATTCACATGCCATGGTTTGTGCCTAGAAACAGTAAAATTCCTGACATAGGAACTGCAAGTGAAGAGCCCACATATAGGGTCGCATAATGAATGATGATGGGAGTTCACATTAATCTAGCATCTTTCCTAAAGTGGAAAGTGGAATGTGAGGTGGGAGACAGCTTTAACGTCATATTCATTACATTCATTACTTCTGATGCACGCTTCCAACTGAATAACTAGCTGTTGGATCTAATGGTTACATGATTAGGTTGGATGACATGGTTGCTAGTGCAACCAATCTATTTTCCTTATATTTCTTCACTAAATTTTTGGCAAATCTCCTTGTAACATTGCAGCAACCCAATAAACAGCCTATGCTGATCAGGAGGGCTACCATCCTTTTGAAGAGGCTTTATGAATAAGATCTGGGGGGGGGAGTGGGGGGGGGAAAGAATCCATTGTACAAGGAGCCTTCTGGGTTTTTTTAAATCAAAAGTTCTGCAGGGTTTCAGAAATAACCAAATATGTGGATCAAGGAATTCCAAGAACAGGCAGCCAATACGAAGTCTCAATGTTTGGTGTGAACTAGTGAAATACACTATGGCTAAGGGGCTAAAACAGGAATATCAGGGTCAAAACATGCTTCTGTTATGAGGTCATGGCTCATGGCTGAAGTATTAGGCTAGGCACACTTCTTTCTTTACATCTCATCCTTCCATCTCCATCTCATTCCTCCCATATGTGATGACTTATCTACAAGACTCAGTGCAGACAGGTTTCATGCTTTGCCCATGCAGAAAGACTCAGTTCCTGGTATCTCTAGTCAAAGCAGAGAGGAGGCAGCTATGGTCCTCCAGATGATTTTGACCTGAAATTTTTCCATAACATGTCTCCATTGGGTAGTGTTGATGGAAGATGTAAACTAAAAAATAAATAAAAATAAAAATCTGGAAGATCACAGTTGCACATTCCTGAGTAAGAGGTTCTCAGTCTTCTGTACTGGGGAGGGCTTTCACCTGAGAAACTGGAGAGCAGCTGCAAGTTGCAGTAGGCAGTACTGAAATAAGGCAATTTAAAATGTTTTTAAAAATCAGAACATGACCTGGCAATTTTGTACTGTACTGTCATTCAACAAGTTAAGAACCAGAACAAGGTCTCTGGCAAATTTACCCATTTTCAGCTTACTCTAAATCTCTAGCAAATTATTCAGCAGACTCCTGGCAGCAAACTCTCTTTCTGAAACATTTGTAATTATTCACAGATCTCTGTGTGTGTCTAACAAGAGATTTCGCATAGCACGCTGCAAAGCTCACCTACCTCTCAGAGATGTTAGCACCAGTCCTCAAATGGACAGCAAAAATAAAAGAACAAGGGGATTTATTATTTACGACAACAGTACAGATAGAGACAGAAAGCAGAGCATTTAAAGCAGCTTAGGAGAAGTGCTTTTAAAAATATGTTTATCAATGTGAGACAAGCAGTACAAGACTTTCCTTTCTGAATAATGAAGCTGTGCAAGGCTCACAAAGCCTCCTAGTTTCTCCTCCTTAACCCTCATCTCCAATTCCTCATGCTGTGGTAAGATGATAATTTGGGCAGGTTAGGACAGAGGTGGCAGTATTCCCCCTAAACAGTCTGCACCTGGTCCTCCCTGATGCATTTTAATGGAGTGGTGCACAATGAAACTCAGGGCACTCATCAAGATCAAAATTATCCATCCCTGATTTGTTTGTTTAGGAAAGGCAAGCTGGGTTAGGATACTGTTTCCTGTGTTCCTCCCATGTGCTAGAATTATGCCTACAGAGACATGTACCACTTTTGACAGCTTTAAAAAAGCTGTTAAGACGGATCTCTTCTGGAAGGCCTTTCCTGAATAGACATCCTGGCCATCAAAACACAGCCATCCTGCTCATCCCTGATTTGGCTGCAGCTATCATTATTTGTTTCTTGTTTTTTGTTATTATTTTAAATGTGTTTTAAATCATTATTATTTTAAGGGGGGGTGAGATTGTGGGATATGGATGTATATTTTAAAGTTGCAAGCTGCCCCTGTTGCATTACACAGAGGGGCAGGATAAAAATAATTTTTTATTATTATTATTATTATTATTATTATTATTATTATTATTATTACAATTGCTAGAGACATGTGCTAGAATTGTGCCTACAGAAAAGCTGCTACTACATAAGATTAGAGCAAAACAGCATCTTATCTGGTGTAGTTGAACAAGATCTGTGGTCCAAGGAATACCTTTCTAATACTGCATTTGCACTAAAGATTATTCCAATTTGACATTGCTTTAACTGCCATGGCTCAATGCTATGGGATTCTGGATTTGTAGTTTTGTGTGATATTTAGCCTTCTCTGTTAGAGAGTTCTGGTGCCACAACAAACTACAAACCCCAGGTTCCATAGCATTGAGCCATGGCAGTTAAAGTGTGTCAAAATGGATCATTTCTGGAGTGTGGATGGAACCTAAGTCAGGTGCAACTGTATCCAACTTGTATCCTAACCTGGAGAACAAATTTTCCTTCAGCTGTAAGCTTGTTAAATATGGATAGGTTTAATTAAGCACATTTGTTCTGCTTCTTTTCTTTCACATTAAAATTGAAGCAGTTTGATATCTCCCAATGGTCTTAAGAGCAGAATACAAATCACATGCAAACTAACTGAACATATTTTGTTTTGAACTCAAGTGTGTATGTTGTGGTATCATTAACAAAAATATTAAAATATGCATTTTTAAAATGGAAACTTCTCTCTCACATTAGGTTTTTTGTAGTTTTGTGTGTGCAAAATTATGCATCAGTTACACACACACACATATTCTATAAAAATCTGGTAACCTTTAAATTAAATGAACTTTTTGCTTTAGCATGAATACTGAAGCACCACTCTTGACTACATTAAGGAAAAGGAAGAGCAGGTTTTGTCATATGTTCTTTGCCACCTGTGTCCAAATGCAAAAATATGTTATCTGGTAAGTTAAATTAAGTGAATACTCTCAGCTTAATACAGAACTTTAAACAATGCAAAAGGTTTTAATTTCCTTAATTGTTCTAGCAAGGACATGATCTCTGTGAATAAAGCAGATGAGGAAAGTTTATTCTTGAAACTGATGCACCTTTCATTTGGTAGGGAGATGGAATTCCAAAAATAAGAAGTAAAATGATTTTTTAAGAACTGTTGGCCATACCTTAAAGAATTCCTTTTTCTCCACTTGTTCATTCCCATCTGCATCCAACATTTTAAAAGCAATATGAAATCCAGACTGTGGTTCTGCAATGAATCATAATATACAGATTTGTTCAGAAATATTTTACAGGTCTGCTACTCCACTTCCACGTAAGTAAGCAGATGTTTCAGTTTCATATAAAGGCAGAGGGTTCACAAGCAGCTATAGATGTATACAGGGAAATGTTCTGAAACCATTCCAGTCCAACCAGTGAGAAATACTGAGTACTTTAAACTGTGGCTTGTACCAAATAAAAGCAGATCTTTCAATCATTATTTGGAGAATCAGAAACAGGGTATTCAGACTGAAACAGTGCCACACCAACTACGTGTCCATTAGTTCAACATAGGGCCTATCTACACTGTAGAATTAAAGCTGCTTGACACCATTTTAACTGCCATGACTCACTCGATGCCAGGGACCGGCAACCTACGGCCCGGGGGCCGGTTAAGGCCCTGGGCCCCGGACTTACCGGCCCCGACCGAAGGCTGCCGCCGTCGCTGCCGCCGCGCGCCACCCCCACCACCGTGCGCCGCTGCCGGGGAGCGTTTTCGGATGCACTTGTCGCGGCCGCCATTTTGGAAGCCAAAATGGCGGTCGCGACGTATTTGTGCATGCGCAAAAGTATTACGCATGCGCAAACGCGTCGCGACCGCCATTTTGGCTTCCAAAATGGCGGCCGTGCATGCGCCATGGCAGCTGTGGCGGTGCGCGCTACGGCGGCGGCTGCGGTAGTGGCCGCGCCGGCAGCATGCGCAGGGGGTCACGCGCGCAGGAGGAGGGTGTGCGCGCGCATGTGTGTGCGCGCTCCGCCATCCCCCCCCCCTTTGGCCCAGCTGAGCGGCAACCTTTTTGAGACCGGCCCAGGTCTCAAAAAGGTTGCCTGTCCCTGCTCTATGCTATAGAATTCTGGGATCTGCAGTTTGCTGAGATACCAAGCTTTCTTACAAATAAGGCAGAATACCTCACCAAACTACAAATCCCAGGATAGGACAGAGTTATGACAGTTAAAGTGATGTCAAACTGCTTTAATTTTGAAGTGTGGATACACCCAAAGACACAAGAAGATCAGAAAAATTGCTTATAAAAGCAATACAAAGGTATGGGGTGGGGGGGGGAGGGAAGAGAGAAAATATATTTATGTAAACATATTAGAGATACACTTTAATCAAGTCATATTTCATATTCTTTTTACAGCTTTCCAATATTACATGTCATTGCTATAATCAAACATCCTATAAACTGTAGGGCACGTTTGTGAACAATCTTGCCCCTTTAAGAGGATTGACTAGATGATTTTCAAATCCCCATAGTTGTGAGTAGATAACAATGTTCATGACTGGTCAAAAATATTTCATAAACAGCACTGTCACAGTCTGCTAATATTCCTGAAGAATAAACTCCGAAGGACTGAGGGTGATAGCTAATTTATTTCCAGCTGAATGTTTCAATCTAAGCATTTTGAGTCAGTAAAACTATGTATGCAGCCTATAATATTACTAGAGAATAAAAGCAGAATGATTTGTTCTAAAGTGATGCATACCATCTGTTGCAACATACTGATAAGAAGGTAGCCCCACGTAATATATAGGAGCTAAAGCTGTTCATACAGCTCACAAGATGGCACTCTTATCTGATATGATGCAACTCCAATGGTATGTATTTATAAAATAAGTGCGGTTCAAAGAAAAGCTTGACACACTTGCAGTTAATTACACAGACAATAACGTTTGAGTTTCAGACCTTTGTGCTGGCTGTTAATAAAAGTTAGATTTGGTTGCTATCTATGAAAAGAATGCTTCCCTTAAAAAAAAATCCTCAAAGTGAGATTATATGCAATACAACTTGAATTGACAATGCAGGGCCAAATTAACATCTAAACAAAACTATCCAAGCACAGGGACCAGTAGCTAAGCATTTCTTTCAGACCAGGGAACTCCTTTCATCATTTTCTGATTCAGACATTAAATGAGTATCTTAGAAGAGGGATCCTTCTGGTTTTGCTTAATGGGTGCAGGACAGCCTATCCTTTGGGAACAGATCTTGTTCTGTTAGCAGACAGGATCCTCAAACTGATGGCAACAGCTTCTAGCGGGGGT
The DNA here is from genome assembly GCA_026167975.1 of Phrynosoma blainvillii. Taxonomy (NCBI): domain Eukaryota; kingdom Metazoa; phylum Chordata; class Lepidosauria; order Squamata; family Phrynosomatidae; genus Phrynosoma; species Phrynosoma blainvillii. Next base: position 322,004,678 of record JANUYF010000003.1, on the reverse strand, counting down.
AGGCAACCTTTCCCCTTTAAGGACCCAGGGACTTCAGCTCCCAGAAGCCTCAGCCATGTTGGCCAATAGTCCCATGTTGGCCAATAGCTCCTGGGATTCTGGGAGCTGAAGTCCCTCGGCCCTTAAAGGGGAAAGGTTGCCTACCCCTGGCCTTCTAGGATGCTTTGTTCAGATGATTCTAAAGAAATGCAAATAAGCCTTCCATATTTAAATCGCTGCACAAAAGCTAAAAATGGTATTTTAAATGCAAGCTGGAACTTTAACAGGGAAAGAAATGAGTTCATGAAAAGGCAGTTATCAAATAGAAAAGAGGACTTCCCCACATCACAGCTGTAGCACACTAGTACAGTGTGCAAAACTGTCCACCATCCACTGTGAAAATAGAAATGTACTGGTGGCCAGTGGGCAGTCTATTATTGTTGGAGGTGCATGAGCACTCATGGGGCCCAGGACAGAACAGGCAGTCAGTGAAAATTCTTTTAAACACTAGTGATAACTGAGAAACAGATCAAAGATGTGAAGCCAATCAAAACTCCATTATTTTTCACCCATTTTCATTGGTCTTAAAGGAAGCCTTGCATATAAAATACTGCAGTAATCCAAAAAGGACGATACCAAAATTGTGGAAAACTGTGGCCACATTATGAGAGATTGCATTTCACTCATGAACCAAGTATGAGAGATTGCATTTCGCTCATGAACCAAATATAATGAAATGCACTCATTGTGACGCAGGTGTCACCTGGAACTCTAAAAGCAATGGGTGGCTCAAGGAACACCAATAATTTGACAAGTGGTACTTTCAAAAGGAATATAACTCCACTTAACATTGGCTGAATACTATCACCCAAGAATCATCTACTCCTGGTAGGTGGATAAAGCAAGTAAATACAGTTTATTTAGTACTCCAAAAAATGAATATTGTTGTGCTTTCAGCTTTTATTCCAAAAAATGTTTTACATTGGAAAATTTTAGGCCAACTGTCCCATGACCTGGTTGAATCACCAGTTTATACTGTAAATTGCCCAGAGCATGAGTGCCCATATGTATTTATATAAAGTTACTCTATAACAACAATCAATTATTTTTATTTTCCATTTTTATTACTGTAAGCTGGTTTGGATGTTCAAGTAAAAGATGGTTAGATCAATACTGTTTTTGAAGGAATGGATAAAAGCCACAGCAGACTAAAAATATAAATCTTCACAAACCTGTCACTTGTGTACAAGAAAAAGAAACCACAACTTTCATGTCACTTGAAGGATGGGCAAGATATGTTCTGTTTGTCATGGCAGGGTTTTTCACTTGTGAGAATTATTTCTGTACAAATTGCATAGCTCAACTATGACAGTTCCTGTCGTATTGCATGAACTTTTAAAAATAAGAAGCACTGGATGGATTGTACCTTTTTGATCACAGTCTCTTCTGTGCTTGCTGCATGTATGTGCTTTGCTTTGTAAGCAAGAGAGAGAATTGTTTCACCCAGACACATATTTTGCCCAATTCATGATATTTTCAACAAAAAATAAGGAACTTCTTGTCTCATTCTCAAACTGGAGACGAGAACACTCATCCATGGTACTGATTAACTGAGAACAAAGTTGAGAATGAAAAATTTTGTAAAATATTCTTCATATTGTTACAACACACCCACGAGAATCGAAAACAGTAGTAAGGCCACTGGCAGGAAGCTAGTGAACTGCCAGGGAGTTGATCAAAGCATCCTCTTGTCAGCCTTGACTCTTGTGGAAATTTCTTCAAAGACAAATTGGTCAACATCACTGGTTGGGTCAGGATGAAGAGTAGCTCAAGACTAAGGGTTCCAACTGCTACAAGATCATTTCCCTCTTATTGCCACCTCCAAAGTGGAACTGTAATTCACATCCTCTACTTTCATTCATCCTCTTCCCCCACAGCTCTTGCAAATACACCACTTCATCCATCTATGTGAGCAGGCAGAAGCCAACAGGATATTCTCCCAATGCAGCAGTAGTGTGTGTAATCCCTCCCCTCCTTTGCCATAATCCATCCACTGTCTAGTTCACTGGTCCTTTTACTGTAACAAGCAAAATAAAATAAATGAATTTTTAAAATAAGGTGCAACAGCTGCTGGTATGGGAAGCGGGATTGCACAGGCACACTCAAACTTGGTGACTGCCCTCTTCCACCCAGATCTTATTGCTCAAGATTTTAAGGTCCTTGACTAGCAGGCAAAGGGAGCACGGTAGACTCTTCTGGGGTTATTTATTTATTTCATTAAAATGCCACCTTTCTCTTGGGAATGAACTCAAGGCAGCTCACAAAAAAAAATCAGCTAAAAATTAATTTTAAAAACTCACACAATTAAAATAATCACATTAATATGATAGATTAAAAACCATATAAAACCATTAAAACACAAAAAGTTAAAAATGAAGCACTTCCTCTCAGTAAGAAGCCACTCTGCAAGTAATTACACATTAAAAGCCTGCTTGAACAAAAAGGGCTTTGCCTCCCTCTGAAAGAGAGTGGGGGGGGGCAGCATAGCCTCCCACAGTAAGGAATTCCAGAAGGTGGGAACAGACACCGAATTTTAACATCTTGTGCATGTCCAAAAATGAAACAAGGCAACTTCCTGGGCACTCTGTATTCCACACTATGCACCAACAGTTCTTGGCTTCAGGAGGACTGCAACTTATGAGTCCAATACTTTGTGCATGGTTCCTGGAGATGCATGGCAATGTATTATATGGTACTAAAGCGCGTGCAGGCTTGGAAGTTCCCCCGTTCCTTGGTGGCACCACAAAACAGTTCAGCCATGGACTGAACACAGCTTGGCACACCAATTGCAGAAGTTATACCTATAATCTCTCCAGGGTAGTTGCCAGAAAAGAAATGACAGAGGCGTTGGTAGATGAAGTGTTTCCAGAATTGAGGAGGTATGACAAAGGGAAAGTCATCTACAGCTGTCATTGCTGGCAACAAGGCCACTCTGTTGACCACATCCTACAAGCTAAGATGGAAGATCCATGCTTGTGGATGCTCATAGGATTGCACTACTTTCCCAATGGATTTTCTTCATTAAGTGATATGCTGAAAGGACAGCTGTGAAAGCAGACTCAACATTAGCATTGTTGTCTAGATTTCCAGTTGCACAATTAAATAGCAGAAAAGCAGAAGCTTTTTCCCATGACCAGCTTAGACTGTCATCTGCCCTGTTCCATTATGACCATGCTTCACCTTATGTTGATAGAGGTAGAAACATATTAGGGGCAGTTCATGGGAATGGAAATTGCTAAACCTTATGTATAAGATGCATTTCATTTCAAGTTAGACATTGGTTACCTTTCTGGAGAGATGTACTAGGACTCAAATCTGGCTAGAAAATCGACTTTATATTGAGGCAATTCCATGGTGTTGGGGGTAGGGAAGAAGGCTACTGTGGCAGCTGCTTTGAATAATCTAGTAGCTTCTAATAAACTACTAGGGTTTCATAAATATATACTTCAGAAGTATAGCATATCAAGCAGGAAACATGAAACCTGTTAGATGCAGATGGAGATACTAGCACCTGTTGACATTTTCTTTCAAAATGATGGATATGATAACTTAAAACAATAGGGGCACTGGATTTTTCTCCACAGACAGAGACTCCTTTGTTTTGGACATTCAATCAATTTCAAATACCAAAGAAATAATCTCATTCAGTCCTTTTTGGGGGGAAAAAGTGGGAAAGAGCCTGCTTGGATGCCACTTATAGTTTCTCCCCTTTCAGTGTATCAACATTTGTAACCTTATTGCACTAACCCTAAAAATGCTGAACCCTCACTGCTATTTACCTAACAATTTCAGATTCAAATTATGGTATAGTTAAACAAACGCTGCAATGAGTGTTTACACTTTGCATACAAAAATGGCATTACCAAAGTGCAATCCTTCCAGTTTGCTATGATGGTGGAAACTGAGTGAAAGTAAGTTAGGCCAAGCATCTTTGTGCTGTCCCTAATTCTACTCTGTCTCAAAACCCTGGTAGCTTAATTACAGGTGCCTTCTGTCCTTATCAGTGCTGCTGTGGAATATCAAGGTAGTAAACAGGTGATGATCTAAGACTTAATCCACTAAAATGACCTAGTGTAACTGAAACCTGGCTGCACAAAGAAAAGGGTATACATCTCAAATGCTTGTCTTGGTTACCAGGCAAGGCATCAAATAGGTGATAATATAAGACTTAATCCACTGAGATGACCTAGTATGTATACCTGAAACTTGGCTGCACAAAAATAGGGTACAGATCTCAGATGTGTACACTCGGTTACCAGGGGAGGCAACAAGTTTGGTGGAGGGTATTAGAGTGGCCTATAAAAATTCCAACCTTCTGCTGAGATCCTATCCAGAAGCCAGCTAGTTTTGAATGTCTGGACATGGCATTGAGGATTTAAGACAGGACAGGAATTGTTAATGCAGTGCTACTCAAACTTTTTACCCTTGGGACCCCCTCACCTTTACATCTACATGTAGATGTCATGCCCTGCCCTCAACACAGTATATGAATAAGGATATTTTGTTTATTTTAGTGTGCGTATTTTCATTTGCACATTCATGCACATTCATGTTTTAACATTTTAAAAGGAAATAATATTGTTTAAATTCGAATAGTTTTATTTAAATAAATTCAATATTTAACTCAACACATGTGTAAATTTTCACATTAAAAAGTTTGGGAAGAAAAGGAAGAGGAGGAGGAGGAGAAATCAGGGCTCCCACCCCTCTGCCCCACTGTTTGAGAACCACTGTGTTAATATATTGCACAATATATTGCTCCTTGCCTGACCTGACTGCAATGCTGTTGAGAACACTAAGGCTTTGGCATCATCACTATACATGCTTTAGCTATCTTGTCTGGGACAGATCACGATTTAACAGCTGCTAAGACAACCATAGGGAACCAGTATAGTGAGTATAGTGTAGTGGTTTGAGTGCAGAACTAAGACTCTGGGAATCAAGGGAGTGAATCCCCACTGAGATAGTCACTGGGTGACCTTAGACAAGACCTCCCCCCCAGCCTTAGAGAAAGGAAGCGGCAGACTTCCTCTTGTCAAGAAACCCTTAAAGCACGTAACAACGTGACAACCCTGGGTTTGTTTCAATTAGTATCTAGTCCATCACAAGTGGCAGGAGATACACTGGACCTGATTTTCTGTACTAGCTTTGGTTAGAAACAACTACTTATGAGTGGAAGGAATTAGAAATATCTCTGTTATCATCAGGGCTGGGAAGTAGGAGTAAGAGGTTTTTGCAGGAGGAGGAGTAACATTAAGAAAAAATATTTTACTCCAGAGTAGGATAAGGAGTAACCCCAAAATCACCACTACTCCTCTGCCCTGGTTATCATGCATGAATCCGGATTTGATGTTTGATTTATTGAACACTTTAAGGATTAGCAAAGATTGTGGAATACTTTCAACAAACCACCTTTGGATGCTGATGGATCCAGATGGCTTCCTGAAGTCTCTTGTGAAGTTTCCTGTACCTTTACCTAGCAGTCCAGCAGAAGCCCTGACTGTTGCTTAGAAATGATTTGGGATGTTGATAAAATTGGTCTCAACTGTCCTTGATCCAATCACAGAGCTGTATCAGTATTTTAATATTTGGAAGAACTGAGGGCTATAAAATGGCAAAAGGCAAGTAGGAAAAAACCCTTATGATGAGTATGTTTGAATATAGGTAAGAAACCACCTTAGTGTGTTACTCTGCAGTAGTGATGATGGCAAAGAAATCTCTGCCATTATTGTATCTTCAGTGGTGAAAGACCCATAGGATCACATGGAACCTCCGACATCTTACTGTGACCAATCTGCATCACATTTTGCAGACAAAAATCACTTGTATTTGTTCTGACTTAGATATCATTGTTTTGACATATCAGATATGGATACAGCCAGGATTCATTTTGTCATGTTGTTTTGGATATATTTCAGCTTGTGCAGTCTGATGTTGTGCACAAATCACTCAGCAGCTTGAGACCCACCACCTGTTCTTTGGATCCATGCCCTTCTTGCACACTGCACTCTGCCAGGACTGGGCTTACCATCTGGAACACAGAGGTGATGGATATTTCTCTGAAGGAAGATGTAGTTCCCACTGTACTTAACAAGACCCTTGTTGGTGGTAAAATCCTTATTTCAAAAATATAAATAAAAGTGAATCCCTTGATTCTGGGCAAATTTCTCCCCTCATTTAGTGTACCACCCTGAAGAATTTTCAAAGGGGTAGCCATGTTAGTGTGTTGCAGCAAAATAAGAACATTATCACATGTACCACACTCTCAAAGCAATCATTTCATTTTTAAAAAAATGCAAATGTACTGCTTTCCGAGCAGCCATCACCACACACACATCTTAGTAATTGCTTGACTGGGACTGAGGCTCCCATCACACTCTCTCCCTGACTCTCCCTTAATCCAGCCTCCCCGCTCTATGCCCTATCCAGTATGCCTTTTGGTTATTTTTATTTTATTTTATGCCACTTTTTTCACCCAGTTTCAGAGCTCTGCTACTGCAAGTTACATTTTTTTAAAAGGAAACGAAATAGGGAAAATAATAAAGGAAATTGGGCTGCCTGGGAATAGTGAGGGGGAGGGGGGACAGGGAGAGGAAGGGACACCAACATCATGTGATTGCAAATATCACAACTGCCCCAGCAGTGATGTTTTACACCTGGGAACCTGTGTGACTGTAAGGTCATTGACGGGTTTACTTCATGAATGAAAAGGGACTACAGGTTGGTGACAGACCAGCTATGAGTCAGAGGTGTCATGCAATAAGTATCACCAAGCTGCTTTTTCCTGATCTAATTGTGGTTTAAAAACCATGCGTAGCAATATCCTGCGAGACTTTGGTGGCACCTGTCACATATAAAGGTTCCACACCACCAGAAGGTGGTGGTTTAATGCAAGGTGGATGATGTTGATTAGTGAATCTACTCCTATCTGAATTCTGGCCTACTTTGTTTGCCCAACTTTCTTGTCCTTATGCCAGGGAAAAGACAAGGAATGCAATCCTGTTTTTTCTCCTAGGCTTATCAGTGTTTTTCAGTACTATGAATCATGATGCAGAACCAACATGGTGTAGTGATTTTGAGTGTTGGGCTATGATTCTGAGAGACCAGGGTTCAAATTCCCACTCAGCCATGAAAACCCACTAGGAGACCTTGGGCAAATCACAATCTCTTAGCCTCTGAGGATGGCAATAGCAAACCCCCTCTGAAGAAACCTGCCAAGAAAACCTTGTGACAGCTTCACCTTAGGGTCACCATAAGTCAGAAATAACTTGAAGACAATCACTACCACATCTTGAATCCTACAATGACATATCCAGATGTTGGTGCTTCTGTTCCATCCTACCTCCACCCCCAACCACTGCTTTTAACATCTACATGAAAACCAACAGGGAAGTAATTTCTATTTTTACATAATTTGGTACAACTAGTTGGTATGGTATGCTACTAGTTGGTACTCATTTTTGCCAACTAGTTCCATGGAAATTCTGGAACACAATTATCTGATGGTAATTTGGTGCATATGAGGTCAAACAACTTTGTGATCCTGTGGAGATTCCCAAGATTTGAACGTGGCCTCAGCCTTGCACATTCATCCCCAACCACACCTTGAACAGGAAGCAAGAGTATAAGACATCCAGAGTAGAAAAGGAGTTTCATTTTTCTGAAAAAGACTCCCACATAAACGTTTAGTACAATATGGCATAGAAGAGATAGAGTAGTCCTGGAGAGTTACATTGTTTAGGCAAAGGGAAAACATATTTCTTATATATGTTGGCTTTATAGTGACACTTTGCAGAGACCCTTGTAAAACATGTTTATGTGGTTGCATAATTTCCCCACATTTTGATTCGATGATCCTCCAGAATCTCAGCTTTCATTTTACAAAAGCCAACAAAAACACAATCCTTGGATTTTATAGCTACTCAGCTAACCTTCAAAACATGACTCAAGAGTAATGAAAACTTAAAAGTCTGAGTCTAGGACAGCTTAGACATAATAGCCCTTAGGAGCCTCTACAACTATTTCATTTCAGATGTTTTCACAGACAAAACCCATCAGACCACACTTCTAGATCACAGTCCCAGGTTTCTGAGCAAAATTATATTCACCAACAGGTATGTATATGTTGCAAACCATGTCAATGTCACAGTGGAGGACCCTCAAACATCTGCATAAAGGAGTCAGTGGAACAGAATGTTGACTGAATGGGGGAAAATAATGGAATGGGTAACACAATGTAATGGCATGGCTGGAAAAGGAGGAAGCGACAGAAATATAGAAAAGAGCAGACTGAATACTGTCATTGTCTCAATAGGTCTCTTCCTTCTTTAAAAATAATGTTGGTATAGAGGTATAAAGGTGGAGAATTGAGAAATGCCCACTAAACCTTTATGTGGGAGTTTCAATAGAGAAAATCCTGTATTTTATAGTACCTTGAATCTGGCAGTGTACCTATGAGACTGTAGCCAAGTTCAATCTATTTAAAACTGTCCTCCTCAGGTCAAATCTACCATTCAGTTCTGTGCAGAAGCCTTGTGATCTATTGCAGTGATTCTTCACCTTTTGGGGAGTGGAGGTGTCATAGGCATCTTTTGAGAATCTGATGTACACTATGGACATCCTCCCCAGAAAAAATGCAATGTTCAACTTAATTTTCAAATTAAAAATAAGGGGAGGTGAGAGCTCCCAGTTCATTGAACCCTTCCATTATTTTTGCTCCCAGTTCACTTAACCCTTAAAGGCCAACAGCTCTTTGGACTAGGTGTACTTTTAAATGGAAACAAACAAACAAACAAAACAAACACCATATGAAGGAAGATTCAAGTAAGAGCAGAAGTCTTTAATGGTAACTGTTCCCCTTCAGTCCCTCCAAGTAACATGCTCAGCAGAGAAACACTGCAGTATTTTGTTATGGTACCCTGCTTGTTCCATCTAACAGAGAACATGGATACTTATGAAGTAGCAACCAAATTGGTATTGGTTTCTACATACCTGAATACTTCTTCAGTATGAAGATAGTTGTAAATTTAAAGAAACAGACCATTTTACCCCCCTTTCCACCCTACATTGTTGAATACAATGCCATAAGAAAACTTATTGACTAACTAGATAGCAGCATTTGCTGTATCAGGCAATAGAGGACCTGCTGTTATTCATGAAGTCCATATATTATAAATCTCTTCAGTGCTCTTTTACTATCTCATGCCTCTACTTCCTCCCAAAGAGGAAGCATCCAGATGCACAGAAATATACTTAATGAATGTAATTTAATTTAAATAACTGATTGAGAGTACTCTTACGGAAAACAACTTGAATCTTTAGCTTTAAAATCTGTTGCAAAAGCAAAAGAACACATCCAGATCGGAGGAATGTATTTGCCACAAATATTCTACCAACTTCAGTTGAACAGGAATATCTATCCAATTCTGACTGCCTTTGTTCCACAGCTTGTCTGTTCAGCCACCTCATTACCTACTGACATGCTAAAACCAAACTTTTGTCAAGTGACACAAGATCCATTTACTTTAATTTTTCTTGTAACTAGAGATGCAGCTGGATGCTGCCCCAGGCTTGGATTATGAATACTGGTAGCTCATAATGTGCAGTTCATATAGAAAGTAAGCATTATGATCCCCAAGTTCTTTTAAACTGAGAACTTCTCCATCTCACTTGCTTCCATACCTTCCCCTTGATTTCTACCTATGTGTCAGCCTCAAATCCCCCCCTCCTTCAATTTGCTAGAGCTCTTGGTTTGCTACTGTAGCAGCACAAAACACTGGGAAAGGAGGCCAGAGGGACAGGAAATTCCCTCTTCTTCATGCTTCCAAGTTAAATCTGTCTTTACTAAATAACTGACATTGTCTTGAAAGAACATGAGTTATTTTCCAGCTTTAGGGGGAATAGTTCAGCTTGGTTCAAGCTGATTTCAGGAGAACTAGTTTATGTATATGTTGCCACTCACTATTCTAACAAGTTCGTTTCTTTATTAACTGTACTCTGAAACTGGAAAATGTTATAAACATTTTTTCAAATGAAGTGAAACATACACGTACTCGTATGAATACTACAATATACTTACTTGTGAGTATTGTCAGCAAAAACAGGTACTCTGTGTAGGATATCAATCCTGAAGCAAAACAACAAAAAGTAAATGCTGTAAAATATAGACATTATACACAACAATAGGATCTATTTACTGAATGTTATGTATCAACTCAAGGAAGCAATTGTTATTATTTATCAGTCAAGAAAGTCTACTCTTCCCATTTCTAGTGCTCTGGTAATGAACTTCTACAATCCCCTTCATGTTGATGTCTCATTAAGAGTCTCAGGTTTATTTGGTATTAATAAAAGGTCTGCACTAAATCTTTCAATTTTCACAGAAAATATTCAGTGTTTATACAAGGGATGAATAAATTAAGTGTGCTTTGTCATATTTAGTACCTGGGAGGAGAGCTACTCTAAAGTTACTCTAAAGGATCAAAGTATTTCATCCTTTGGCGGTCTTAGAAAAGCGAAGACCAGATTTTCTCTAAGTCTCAAGGGGAATATGGCAACACAAAGCTGCCAAGCTGCTAGATTGTACTGATAGGACTGCTGGGCCTGGAGCCAAGAAGAGGCTTCACTGGGGGGAGGGAATCTGAACACGTCCTTTCTGCAAGGTGAAAGTGTTTTTTCCCCCTTCCTTTTTGAAGGAAAATTCCAGTGTTTCCCTTTGAAATACCGACTTAAACAAAGGACCTGAACAAACACAAAGATGTGACAGTGTCAAAATAGCAACATGTCAGCTAAAGATAGAGAAGTATATAAGGAGTATGGTTTAAATAAAAGAATCTTAAGCATCCCTCCTAGAAGAGAAATTTGAGAATTTTTCTTTGGGGGGGGGGGAGGTCTTTTATAAGTAAGAAAAGAAATGCAAGCTACCTTTAACATGTGAACTAAAAGCCACCCTGCATAATGGAAGAAACTGCTGAAAGCAGATGTCTGAACTCCACTATCTACAGGGAAACCATCTCAGTGATTTATGTTTAGCTAATTGATAGGCAAAGAGTCTCCTCCTGACAGTGGTCTGCCACAGGTGATTCATAATTGATTTAAACCAAATATCTATTGTTTTAAAAATTATTTCTTACATGGGTATGAGGATGCATAAATATTATGCCGCTAAAATCAGTTTACATTTGTAAGACAAATATTAAGAGTTTTATTCCCAGCCTTAACTGGGTGGTATGCAACTAGACATTTTTCAGTCTGTTTCAGTCACCTCATATATTAGAACAAATAAAAGTGGTCACATCTGTGTATGACTACAGTTCATATTAAACTGTAAAGCAATGTTCCAGGTACTTTACTGTGTGATCCTCCCACACAGCTTTTGAAATATTTCAAACCTCACAATGTCATGAGCACTTGAGAAAACGGTAGTCTTGCTGAAAAAGGAAGGACAAGAAGAAATGCAAACAGACAATAAGGTATGTTTGAAAGGATTTTGAAGAATGTTTTGGTATTAAGACTTGCAATGCATTTTTAATACATCAGAAGCATAAAGAAAGTTGGCCCACTGGATGTCAACAGAAAGGAGGTTATACCACTGGAAGTTAACAGTGTTAAAGAAATACTAAATGAGGATAAGGAGAGAGAAGACAAACAATGAATTATCAGTCTGCTTTTACTGAAGGAGGTATAAGATACTACTAGCCATGCCTGAACTGACATTCCTAGGAAGAGCTGTTCAAGAACTGAAGCAAAGACTAGTCAGACTTTAAAAAAGCAGACAAATCCATGGGTCTAGATCAGTGGTTCCCAAACTTTGGTCCCCCAGGTGTTTTGGGCTTCAACTCCCAGAAGTCCCAGACATTTTGGCCAACAGTCAGGGATTCGGGGAGATAAAGGCCAAAACACCTGGAGGACCAAAGTTTGAGAACTACTGGCCTAGATTATAAATTCCTGCAAGAACTGCACTGGCTTCTGATTTGCTTCCAAGCTCAATTCAAGGTGCTGGTGTTGACCTACAAAGCCCTAAGTGACTTAGGACCAAGATATTTGAAAGACTGCTTCCTTCCATATGAGCCTGCCAGAAATTTGGGATCTTCAGAGCCCTGCTGTGTGCTCCAACAGCTTGTGAGTTGAGTTGGTGGGTACACGTAATAGGGCTTTCTTTGTAGCAGTTCAACTGTGAAACTCCCTACCCAAGGAAGTTAGGCTGGCCCAACCTCTTTTAAGTTCCAGTGGGCAGCTAAAACAGTGCTGTTCCACATGGCATTCAATATTTAAAATCGCTGCTTTAACTGTTTCCAAACTGGATTCTAAGGTTGTTTTTAGATTGCTTTCAGGAGTTTTAGACCACTGTAATGTGTTCTAAAATGTTTTTAATCTTTGCATTGTTTTAACTGGTTTTTATTGGTACTCATTGATTTGGGAGCCCTTAATATTCTTGACTGGGAGGAGATACAGAAGTACTTAAAATAAATAAATATCAAATCACAAGTTCTTTAAAAACTCAAATGTGAAATTGCTGATGTTTTAACAAATGTATGTAGCATGTTGTTAAGACTGGCCTCTTTACAAAAGCACTGGCATTCAGCTAATGCAACACTAATTTTTTAAAAAGGGATTCTGGTTGGATTCAGTTTTCAAAGAAGTAGAGATGTTAGTCTTTGGAAGCATAAAAAAGAAGATCCTATTATATTCTGTCCCACTCCCACAACTGTGTAAATATGCTTTATATCTGAGAATTTATTATCATTCTTTACTGCATCTGCGGAAGTGGGTTCATAGCCATGAAAGCTCATGTGAAAATAAAAACCAGCTAGTCTTAAAGGTACTGCCAGGTTTCTTTTCTTTTTCTTTTTTTCCTTCCCATTCCTTCCTTCCTCCTTTTTAGGGTGGATTTAAGAAGTTAAGAAATTAAGCCAGTTAGCTTAACAGTTGTTTCACATAAATTGGCTAGAAGTCAACATTATTGTGAATACAGAAGGACAAATATTGCTGATGAAGAATCAACATTGCTTCTGCAAAAGTAAAAATATCAATAAACATGGCATCAGGGGGTTGGACTGGATGGCCCTTGTGGTCTCTTCCAGCTCTATGATTCTATCTGGGGAAGTACAATGAACCTCATTTTTTTTCATTTATTAATTTTTTTATAGGACCTTTCCCCCAGAAAGTGGGATTTGAGATTTTGTACAGTCTGGTAACTAACTGGAAGCAGAGAATGGGAAATAAAAGACAGTTCCCAGAATGGAGGGATGAAAATTACAAGATCAATATGAGACTGTATTGGAATTATTGCTTTTTAAAGGTAAAGGTAAAGTTAAAGTTAAAGGTAGTCCTTGACATGAATATCTAGTCGTAACCAACTGTGTGTGTGTGGTGCTCATCTCCATTTCTAAGCTGAAGAGCCAGCATTGTCCAAGGACTACTACAGTGGTCATGTGGCCAGTATGATTGCACCGAATGCTGTACCTTCCCACTGAAGTGACACCTATTTATCTACTTGCATTTGCATGCTTTCAAACTGCTAGGTTGGCAGAAGCTGGGACTAGTGACAGGAGCTCACCCCATCATGCAGCACTCGGGCCCTGAATTGCCAAACTTTTTGCTTTTTAACCTGTTCATAAATGATCTGGACTATAGGGTGAGCAGTTCAGCAGCCAAATTTGCTAAAAATACTATTTGTTTAGAATAGTTAAAACAAAAACAGAGAAGAGCTCCAAAATCCATTGGGGGTTGACCATCAAAAGCGGCTAATAATGTTCAGTGTGAGCAATAATGAAAAGATGTATTTGGGGATCAAAAAAATTCCAAGATCATGTATATTTATTTATGATCTGAACTGGTAAGAGATCTTGGAGTTATAGGGAAAAGCTCAATGATATACTGGCCCAGGGTGCAGCAATTATGGAAAAGGACAGGTTGCATACCTGTAAGTGTAGTTCTTTGAGTAATCATCTGTGCATTCACATAAATGGTTTATTTTGAGCCTGCGCATAGCACTATTTGGAACCTTCTAGAATGTTATGTTAAGTGGATGGGGCTATTGACAAAATGCTCACATAACACTTTAGAAGGTTCCAAATGGTGCTTGGGGCTGCCGCAGGGTAATCCATTTGTGTATGGCACAGGCACTACAAGAATAAGGGAAAATTCTTAGAAAATGAATTGAAAACAAAGCTTCAAACAACATACTCTCTTTTGCAAATCTATGGCACAACCACATTTGGAATACTGAGTAGACTCTGGCACATCAAAACTGCACATCAAAACAGGATACTGAAGAACTAGAAGAGGTATAAAAAATGATTATGGCGCTAAAGCAACTTCCTAATCAGGAATGATTAAAATATCTGATAGCCATTTGACTACTGTTAAGATAGAAAGTGAATTTGTACCTCAGTTCAACACACCTCCAGACCATACTGCAGGTAGGTTCAGTGAAAGTCAATTTTTTATAAGCCACATATAGCAAAGCAGTGTGGAAAGCTGTACTGCTGGGTAGTATTGCTCCTGACTTTTTGAATTCATATACTCCCCATGAAATAATACAATTTTATATTTCAAAAGATGGGTTCTTTGGCTATTTGCAGCTTCACATTGCAATGCTGCAAGAAGCCACTGTAAGAAAAAGATGTGCAAATACTTTTTCAGAACCTACTTGAGAGACTTAAAAAAACCCTATAGCATATTTTACATTTTTTCTGTCTCTGGCTGATCATATTAGTGTCAACATACATCTGGCTGACTCAAAGCACATTTTTACTGTGGAATCAGCACCATAACAATTCATCTTGGTTTTACTTAGCTCTACCACAGACCTAGCAGAGAACTTTAATCAATATTAAACTGACTTTCTTCTTTGAATGTGTTTTAATTCCAAAATGGCTAAGAATATTAATTTTAAAATATATTATTGTGGCCCAATGAGAAAACTGATTACAAAAAGAGAAGAAAAGGAATCACATATACATGCAATTTCTATTTTAAATAATGCACTTGCATACAATGATATGTTAATATAACACAAATCAATTAGGCAAACATTTAGTAGAAGTGTAATTTTTCAATTTTTAAAGCAAACACATCTAGAAATTGCAAAATATAATCATTCTAGTACATACCAATAATTGTACATACTAATATGAAGTCTATAGTAGAATAATAAAATGGGGAGTTAAAGACATTCCACTAGGAGGCACAATTGTCTTCAACCCAAAGTTAGTGAATGTTCTCTCTTTAGAAGAGTAGATGGAAAGGAAGCTATGTGAACAGTGCATTTAAAAGCTGTTGATTCTGAACCCAGAATCTGAGCTTAGAATCTAGAATTCTAGATCTAGAAGTTGTAAGCAACTTTTGCTTCTACATAAGGTATCAGTAACACACAAATAGTGAAACTAAATTATGAGATAAACGTGAAGTGTTGTGATGGAATCTCAAATCCAGTCAAAAAGTGCTGAGAAAATGAACTATATTTGTGAGAAGCTGGGTAATTCCATGCAGTTTCTACCTGTCAAACAGCAGCTCTATAAAGTGGAGATTCATCAAGGTAACTGAACATGATCATGCCTATACAAAGATCACAAAATCACAGAATGTTTTAAGATTAAAGAAGTTGGAATTAAAATGACCAATGACTGAATGATCTGACCACTGGTCACAGGACTGGTTCTTTAGTAATAAGATATGTTCTCTTTGCCTCTGTACTCCTCATATCTGTCCTTTTCCAGAGCATGGAAGAAGACAACAGGTGAAGGTGCTTGCATATGTGTGTCAAGTTTATGTGCAGGTGTTTATGCATCTTTACCTCATTACTGGACAAGTCCAGTGATTCTTAAACTCCTTCCAAGTGTTTTGTTCTTCAGCTCCCAGAATTCCTGATTGTTGGCCAAGCTGGTTGAGGCTTCTGGGAGCTGAAGTCCAAACAGCTTGAAGATCAAAGTTTGGGAATCACTGACATAATCCTTTTGTGATTCTATGGTTGCTTGGGCCTGACATGTTAAGCTAAATGTCCTGCTGAAGACTAGCATCATAATGAATCATATCCTTTAGAAATGGTGATCACCCAATCTCTCTTGCACCTCTCCCTAATGGATTTTTATTACTATTCAAAGTCTTCTTCCCATAGGACTTCACTACATTCTCTAAACTGCAAAGCAAACTGTGCTTTGCATATACAAGTTATATATGCAAGTGACAGTACAGACAAGGGTCATGGGATCTAAAATGTTAAAATAGCGATCTTGCCATCTTTTGGGAGACTCATAACATTCAGGTCTTCCTTAGTACCAGCCAGTCAAGCTATGGAGCATAAATTAATTAAAGGTGAACCCTACCAATAAGTATCTTAAGGAGCTTATTTCATCTCATGGTTTCATAAGACATTTCCAATACAATACTTTAAATTCTTACCCTCCACTATCCTAGTTCCCTCACCACCATCTCTTCAAATCAAGCAACAGTATGTAACAACAGGCAAATCTTTCATCCTGTTAACCAATATTCTTTGGGAAATTTTAAAGGTCCCCCCCCCCCCCAGAACTACCTCTGTCTTATGAAGAGTTAAAATAATTTAAAGGAAGTACTTAATTCTTTACAGCCTGAAAATCATGCAAGGTAAGAGTAGACTGAAGCTTCATCTTTAAGAGTGAACAGAATTTTCCAAGAAAATAAATTCTACAAATGGCATAAACCATTACCTTTATCTCCGAGGTCTCTAAAAAAGGTTGGCCCAGGTTTAGCTTTTGCAACATTTGCCAGTGCAGAATCTATCTCCTTTGAAAAACCAAAATAAATACCAAGTCAGTCGTGAAAGAGGAATCCATTAAAACAAGCAGCAGAAAGAGCAAGCATTCTCTTGAAAGAGCAGAATCACTTTGCTTACCTTTTTTGTCAGTTTCTTGGCCAAAGTTTTACCTGTTGAAGAGAAAAAAAACACTACTCAATCATCTACAAGTCAAACCCCTGATCAAATTCTGTGACTTTCCTTTTTAAAGAAAGATATTTTAGTGAGCAAAAGGCACGTAATGCAAAACAGAACAAAACTGCTAGCTTCAAAGTATTCTAATTCCCACAAATTTCAGGAAAGCAGCAGCTGTTCAAGTGTTTCTGTAACTAAAAGAACAAAAAGAATTAACACTTTTAGATATTTCTTAACCTTTTGTTGCTGTAACTTTCCCAATAATACACTACCTATCATGCCTAAAAACACAATGATAAAAATACAGTGAGACCTTGATTTTTGGTTCCATGATCCCCCATGGATACCAAAATCTGTGGATGCTCAAGTTCCATTAAATACAGTAGCACAGTAAAATTTTGCCTTATACACAGTGGCAAAATCAAGGTTTGTATTTTGGAACTTACGTTATGTTTTTAAAAAATATTTTCAAGCCATGAATGGTTTAATCCAGGGGTAGGCAACCTTTCCCCTTTAAGGGCCGAGGGACTTCAGCTCCCAGAAGCCTCAGCCATGTTGGCCAATAGTCCCATGTTGGCCAATAGCTCCTGGGATTCTGGGAGCTGAAGTCCCTCGGCCCTTAAAGGGGAAAAATTGCCTACCCCTGGTTTAATCCATGGATAAAGAATCAGTGGTTACAGAAGTGATAATAAGGTAATAATAAGGCTTTGAAAATACATGGTAGTGAAAGGCACGAAATGCATCTGAGGAAGTAGACTTTACGAAAGTTCATGCTGCCAACGTCTTTCTTTCAGTTAGTCTCAAAGGTGCTAGAAGATCTCTCTATATAATGGTAGTGAAAGATTACCCGTCTCCTGGGAGAGGAGGACTGTATAACAATGTAGTGAGCCCTGTGCCTTCTTTTTCCCCACCTTCTTCTTTTCAACCCAGTCCTTTCACATTCTCCTTCTCTTAAAGGCACATACAGTGGATGCAGGGAGAGTTCTTGTCTCCATCTTCCTCCTTCTGCAATGCCATGCAAGAAGTGAGACCACACACAATTCACGAGGTCTCATAAAATACGAATCAGACATAAAATACGAATCAGACACAATTTGGTCTCACCTTCTTGCCATGGTACTGCAGAAGGAGGAAGATGGAGAGAAGAACTCCCCCTGCATCCACTGTATGTGCTTTTTGCCTTGAAAAGCTTCCCTTGGATTCACCACTCCAACCTAACCTTATATTAATATTCTGTCATCTAATTCTACATTACTTCAAATAACAGACTAACTTCTAGTGGGAAGCAGGGCAGGCCCTGGATTGAGGAAGGGTATCTCCATACAGGCTTCACATGACTTTCAAATAATACTGTATTTGTAGGAGCATAGTACCTTTGGCTCATGGAGACAAGTGAAGGGAAGACAGAAAGGACATTTCTACAAGAAAAAAGAGCATGGGGTCCTGTCTTTTTTCAAAAGGTTATAAACACCTTTAAGAAATTTAATTGAGCAGTGCCACTGACTTGGTGAGATATGTAACATGAAGATTTCAATCTGTGTAGCAGTTGCAATGGGCACAACAAAGAGAAGATTTATTGTGCAATGTCCCAGTTTCCTGAATGTCGTGGATGTGTGAAAGTTATCTGGCTTGCCACTTTACATTCTAGCATATCCTTATTGGGAGGCAATTTATAGTTTTGGAATAATTCTGAGTATTCTGAGCATCTGCTGATACTCAGTTTTTTTCTACCCTTATATTCTTTTTACGATGTACTTTAACTCATGGAAAGTGAAGGCAAAGATGAGAAACTTACTGACTGCAATAAAATGTAACCTTCAATGCTTTAAAATGTAATTTTGATTTTTTTTAAAAAAATTGTTATAAGCATGAAAGAATGGAAACTGCTTCTGCTCTCAGATCTTCAAGCCTGCAATGGAATTTTGGCTCAATGTACAAACTGAATGTTTTTCAGAGTATCTCCACCTTTCTTGGACATCCCCATTATACAGGCTTCAAAATAATATACAGCAGATCCATGAACTACCAACCAAATGGAGGCATATCTTATTACAGGCGAATGAATATTTTAAACTGCATAAGTACAGGTATCTATAAAAGCAAAAAATTTTCCATACTTGCCAAAAGAATCAGAGAAAACAGCAATTATTTCAGCCTTAACTTTGCTGTAGGCAGGTGTGGTCTTTAGCTACATTTTTTAAAAACTAGGCAATTCTGCCCTCTGTCATCTCTCTGCATTAATATTCAAAATGAACCTGATCCCAGTTTCAATACTTTGTTGGTTATTACATAAGTGTCAGTTGGTATAGTGAGGAGGTTGAATGGCCCATAAGTATTTGATGGGTTAGGTGATTTTTTTATGGATAGAAATGTCACTTACACTGAAATATCAAATGCTGACTGGAACAACAAGTCCCAATGAGAGAGATGGTTTAGTTATGGACTGGACTGAATGTTGATTAAGTTTGGAGAAAGTACAATTGTTTGGAGAAGTAGAAAACAGAGATACGTAGCCCCGAATCTTTACATTTCACCTTTGACTATATATCCCATTCATATCCTAACACTGAAAGTCTCAGAGAGACATGTGGATTTATAGACTGGACTGAAAGATATCAAAGAGAAAGGTAGTTTAAGGTACAATGGAAGCTTAGCCCCACTGTGGTACACATTGGCCTTCTTGCAAATACAAGAGAATCATAAATGAGGAAAAACCAACTGTATAATATTAAAAAGATTAGTGATGGCATTAACTATTTACAAACATTTTTAGCAATTTTTAAGTATTATTTTCAGAATGACACTTCGTTCAAGAACACTAGCACTTTTGCCCTGATTGTCAAACATTACTGGAAAACAGTACTTACGCCCTGATTTGTCAAACATTACTGAAAAAAGGAAGTCTCTTGGACTCATGTAATATTCTCCTTCATACTCCAAGGAAGCAAATTCCATAAAACGTTTTTTTCTTATGGAGAGTTTTTCTGCCATCTCTTCATCTATATTCTCTTCCTTCTAAAAGAAAAAAAAAATGGCAGAGATGCAGTTAACCTTTAATTTTCATTTAGGATTCAATAATGTAGGTAGTTTCAAAGAAGACTTTCACAAATTGTTTTTGAGACTATTCATCAAGGTGTTTTTTTTTTTAAAAAAGCACAAACAAAAATCCCACCAGGCATATCTGAAATTGTAGAACAAGACATGATCAACTCTCTGGATATCAGCATTTATAAAGATGCTACGAGTATGAAGCCTACTAACTTCAATATATGAAGGCCAATGTCATGATCACTAGTTTAGTTTTTTTAAATTTTGCACTCATGCTTCATTAATGTGCAACATATATTGTGCAGAGCATGCAAAGAAATTTAAGATTTTGTGGCCTGAATCCCAACAGCCCAGTACTTATGCAAAACAAACAAGACAAAACAAAAACTTCTGCACACATGCAAAGGGTATTACCAATTCACACTCTCCCAAGCAACATTGCTACTATGCTGTTCTGGAAAGGTGGGAAGTCTGGAAATACACTAGTGGTCATAGACCTTTTTGAACTCCAGTTGATGTTCTGGCTGTCATGCAGCTGAATTACAAGTAGAATTCCACAAGTTGTACTTCCATCCGCATACCTATTCAATTTATTCTTGTCATGCATCTGGCAGGAGTCCTAGTCCCTGTGGTCCTTACAATGAATTCAGTGGCACCTTTAGTTTATGAAGTAAAAGGTTGGAGGATAGTAGAAGCCAAAAACTGTTACTGAGATTTACCAGTTTTCAAGTTATGAAAGTAAAATCAAGGAGAAAACCACTTTCAGAAGTCACACTATACTGTTAAGCAAAAAGACCCATTCAGGCACAGGAATAATCTACTTCAAAAATTAAGTTCCTAACCAGCCATATTTGGTAAATCTCCCTAAACTTTACTTACCGTTTACTTATTTTCTTTTAACAAGAGGAGACAAGCTAAAAATGTGCATAAAATAAACAATACTATAGGAGAATAAACTCTTTATATATTATTAACACTAAATAAATTATATATTATTTATACTGAAATGATCCTGACACTAATCCAGATTTCTCACTGAACAATTTCTTTCCTTTCACAGCATCTCCCCATGCTTCCTGACAATTCTTTTCCATAGGAACATCTGTAAATATTTTGTCCAAAAATGCTTTTTATTGAGCTCTTGCACAAAAGCACTATGTGTGCGCTTGAAAGAAGATAGGCATTTGCACTGTCGCAGCATGCTCACTTGGTTGCTACAGTACCTGTTTTGGGAGTCATGGCCAAATTGGAAATTTTAGCTTTGATTTCAGCTGAGCATGAGTAGATTTTGGGGAGTAGGAAGGAAAAAGTAGTGTGAATTATAATTACTTGACAGAACTGAATTTCTTTTTAAAAGAAAAGAAAGGGTTGTGCACCTAAATGGGAGAGAGTGGATAAAAGCACATAGACACAGAAAACTTGTTCCCATGTGAATTTTTGTATGTGTCCCCTCATTTCAACTTAAATATCAAGGACAGATGTGAACAAAACAAAAACATATATCCTATATACCACTTTATTCTTCATATAAGTTCTCTTACCCTGTATCACTGAAACAATGAGTCAAATGGCCAACAGCTGGCATCCCAAAGGGGTGCCCTTCATCCAGCAGCTTGAAAATGAGCCAGTGGTGTCAATGATTTTGGTTGGACAGGCATAACATTTAATATGGAAGGCAGTTTAGACCAGCTGGACAAGTCTTGTATACTATGATTTTCTAATTTTAGTGTATTTCCTAAAGAAAAGTTTATTTTTCCCCTTACTGTAAGAGCAAAGGAACTATGTTGCCATTACTTGGAAACAGGGGTGTAGCTATTGGGGGGGTGGGATGTGGGCACTGCCCCCCCCATGAAATTTCCCTTCAATCCCTAAATTTCTAGCACTGAAGAGAGTAAGACACTGAAAATTGCTAACTTAGAACTCTTGGATTTACTATGTTTACACTCCTTCAGTAATACCTTTTCTTTGGATGCCTAAACTGTATTTCTAAATGCTCATCAGGAATATTAAATTATACCAATACAAGAACTTTTGTGACCAAATAAAATCTCACATGGGGAACAAAATTCTTATGGTAGGGTAATCCTCCCATTTTGCACCTCTCCCTACCTTTATACTCCTGTTTGGAAGTAAGTCTTGCTAAGTTCAATGGGACTCTTTCTTTTAAAAATCATTTTTAGTCAACAGACAAACCATCAAATAAATACCAAACACATACATAGCGATATTCCATTACTTCATTAAAAAAAAAGAACAAGGATAAGAAATAATAATAAAAATATTGCATTATATTTTTTGTTTACTTATATCTTGTTAATCTTATTTAATTTGTATCAAACCTTTTAAGTATTTTAAATAAAGTTCTATATAATTGATCTATTTCCTTCTTGTTTTTGTTGATAGTTTCATATCAGGTCATAGATTCTTCATTATTTCCCACCACAGTTCCTGAAGATGTTTCTTGTATATTCTACCTATATAATCTCATTATCAATTATAAATAAATCTCTCTGATCCCTTCTGTTTTTAAATAATCAATTAAAGCTATCACGGTTATGCCATTAATCTCAAGCCAATGGGTTAGTGTAACCCTTGAGTCCTTAACAAAATGTTTATAATTATTACAGTTTAACTGTATATTACAAAATATTACTTGAGACCCTTTCTAAGATAAGTACGGACAGAATGCAGATCAAGGCACTGTCTGATATCTATGATCAGAAACTGATGTATCAGTCTTTTCAAACCAATCCAACACCATGGTCCTCTGTTCTCACTGAAACATTATGATCATTAGTATGGACATGAAGACATAGTGCACTTATTTTTGAGTGTTGCTTCATTATGCCATAAGGCCATGGAAACATTTTGAACTGCTGCTTGTCTTCAACGAGCAATGGGGTAAGAAAAAGCTATGTAAAATATGGAAATAACTTAGGGCCTAAGCAGACGGCTTAAAAGGCCGTCTTGGGGACAGGGAAGGGGGCCGCACGCTTGGCGCCCCAACCCCCTCCTGAGGTCGTCCTCGGAGCAGCCAGCCCTCCGCATGGCCAGCGCTCCAAGGAGGACCTCCCGCCGCAGCGTTCGCAAACACTGCGGCGGAAAAGTCACCCAAAGTGCGCCGCAGCCTTTTGCGGCGCACTTTCGCTGACTTGTGAAAGGAGCGCTGATTTAGCGTTCCTTTCAGGGGCGGCGAAGCTGCGCCGCAGGATCGAGGCATGGGGATGCCTCGGTCCCGCAGCGCAGCTTCTGTCTGCTTAGCCCCTTAGTCCCCTATACCCTTTCATACTTTTTCTAAAAGTGAAAAAATTCTGCTGATCTTTCACATGTTTTAATAAGATGCTCAAGTGCTTATTCAAGTTAGCAGTAGGATGAAACTTTATGACTAAAACTGCTCCCATTAATTGTTTCATGGCATTGGTTTAGTTAATTAAATTTATATTCAGCCTTTTTGCCATAACACAGCACTTGAGGCAGCTAGACATCTTACACCTTTTTAATACGTCCATTTGTTGAACAGCTATCAATTTTGGGCCTGTGCACCTGTTCAGAGATGGAGAAAATTATCTGTAATTATAACATTCTAAGCTTAAATAACCTAAAGGCACCAGATCTTGTATGGTTTTGGAAGCTGAACAGGATCATCCTGAGTTAGTACCTGGATGGGGACCACCAAAGAATACTGTAGGCTGTATTTCAGACATAGCCTACAGTAATCTGACAGCGCTGGCTCTTCAGCTTAGTATAATTGAGATGAGCACCACCCCCTACGGTTGGACACGACTTGACAACCTTGTTAATGGGGAATACCTTTACTTTTCTACAACCTATACTGTAGTCTGTAGTCTGTACGCTGTATTTCAGAGGAAATAATTGGTAAAACCACCTGTGAGTACTGCTGGCCTAAGAAAACCCTATGAAATCCAAGGGATCACCATAAGGTGACAGGTGACTTTAAGGCACATATAATGCTATTTATATAAAACAAATGGGTACATTTGTGCATCCAGCAATGCTGACAATGTGATTAAATGTGGTCTTATGTGATTAAAACAGTACAGTTGTCCCTCTCCATTTGTGGACTTTGAGTCCGCAGTCTTGCTCTTCATGGGGAGGGACAAGGGCTATAATTTAAATGGCTGTGTGTCTGTGTGTGGCCTGGTGCACGCACCACTAGTTTAAATGGGGCTTGAATATTTTCGAACCACCATTTTCATGGGGGAGGGGGGGAGTCCAGAACGGATCCCCTGTGAACTGTATTTCTATTTACATGGCACGCTCCTACCAGATTTCTACAGCCAGTCTATCAGCTTATTTTTATTACAAAGTAACCCTACTAAAATTACTGTCCGGGAATTTTATTGCTAGGGAGGAGTTGGTTACCGGAATCAAAGCAGTTTGTATTTTAGGAGGATGTGACTGTGTAATGGTAGAAATCATGATTGTAGGGCAGGCCAAATAAGAGGATAGTCATACACGAATCCTGGATTTCAGGAAAATTGATTTTATGAAGCTCAGGCAAATATTGGGCAGAATCCCATGGCTAGAGATGCCAAAGGAAAAAGACACCAAGCACGGGTGGGATTTCATGAAGAAGGAACTACTAAAAGTACAATCATAAACAATTCCATGGAAGAAGAAAAATGGGAAAGATCTGAAAAAGCCAATGTGGCTGTACAGTAAACTTGAGGAGGAACTGAATAGAAAAAAGAGCATGTATAAAGAATGGAAGGAAGGACAAATCACCAAGGAAGAATACAGATGTGCAGCCCAAGCTTGCAGGAATACTGCAAGGAAAGCAAAAGCTCAAAATGAGCTGAGACTGGCTAGGCAGGCAAGAGACAACAAAAAGTTTTTTCAAAGCAAGAGAATGATGAAAGAAACAAAGGACTGCTACTCTGCCAGGATGGTAAAATGCTAACAGATCATAATGAAAAGGCAGAAGTGCTCAATACCAATTTTATTTCAGCTTTTACCCGAAAAGAAGACTGTGTGTTTCCATGCAGCAACAAAGACATTGGTAAGGAATCTGGGTTGCAAATCAAGATTGATAAAGAATTAGTCAGGAATAATCTAATTAACCTAAATTAATTCAAATCTTCAGGGTTAGATGAACTGCATCCCAGCATATTGAAGGAACTTGATAATATACTTGTAGAATCACTTGCCATCATTTTTAAAGAAATCTTGGAGAACGGGTGAAGTACCAGAGGACTGAACATGAGCAAACATTGTTCCTCTTTTCAAAAAACAATAACACAAAAAGAAGATCCAGGAAACTACAAACCAGTCAACCTGATCTCAATACCAGATAAAATATTAGAATGGTTTGTGCAGGGACCCATCCACAAGTATCTTGATGACAATGCAGTGATCAGTAGGAGCCAACACGGGTTATGCCACAAAAGCCAAGTACATAGATATAGCATGGCAGATACCTGGCTCACCAGTGCATATGAAAATAACTTTGGATTTGATCAGAAGTTGAACATAACCCAGCAGTGTGATGCTACAGCAAAGGCAAATGCTATCTTAGCCTGCATTAATAGAGATGCAATTTCCAAGTTGAGGGAAATAATAGTCCAACTGTATTCTAAACTGGTCAGGTCTTATTTGGGGTACTGGTGTTCAGTACTGTACTGAGCACCTTATTTTAAGAAGGATATAGACAAGTAGGAGTGAATTTAAAAAAGGGCAATAAGAATGATAAGATATATGGAGAACAAAACATATGAAGAAAGGTTGGAGAAGCAGGAAAAGTTCACCTCGGTTAACAGAAAAGCAGAGGAGTAACATGATTGCACTCTTTAAATACTTTATGGGCTCATTCTCTGTTGCTTCAAAGGGTAAACTAGGTTCAATGGTTTGAAGTTACAGAAGGGTAGATTTTGATTTAAATATTAGAAAATATTAGAAGGAACTTCTTGACAGTGAGAGAGGTTTGGCAATGGAAAGGACTGCCTGGAGAGGTGGTGGGATCACCTCCCAATGTCTTCGAGAAGAGGCTGGACAGCTACCTACTGGGGATGCTCTAGCACAGGGGTAGGCAACCTTTTTGAGCCGGGGGCCGGGTTGCTGTCCCTCAGACAATTGGGGGGCCGAAGCACCATAAATAAATAAATAAATAAATAAATAAATAAAAATTAAAAAATTAAAAATTAAAAAAATATATGCATGCACACTCTCTCAGCCCCAGAAAAGCCATGGCAAAACCCCTGTGGAGATTTTGCCAAGAAAACCCCAAGAACAAGTAATAACAACAATAATATACATCATCCTGGCGGGGGGTGGCAGCGGCGGCGGCAGGACCGGCCTGGGGCCGGTCCAAAGGTCTCAGGGGGCCGCATCCGGCCCCCGGCCCTTAGGTTGCCTACCCCTGCTCTAGCATCTAGCTGGAGATCCTGCACTGGAGGTTGGACCTGAATGCCTATAGGGCCCCTTCAAACTGTATGATTTCTATGATTCCAAGATCCTGAATTATCTGCAAGACTGATAGAATTCACATTTTTAGTTCCAACACAAACTTGCTGTTTTATCTGCTGCATTATTCACATTATAATTCACATTATTTATATGGGAATGTGAAGCGTTAAAGTTAATTTCTATTTTTGTATTAATTTAATTTATTCTAGCAATCATGTAAAACCTTCCTTCAAACAGGACAGAACCATATTCAAACTGAGTTGTCATTCATCTGCAAGAATATCTCAATTAGTTATTAAAAATAAAATGGCACAGACCCTTTTTGTTGTTTATTAAATACAAGGCAGCTATTATTTTTTAATTTATGAAGATTTAGTTATTAGAATATTTAGAGACTTTACTGGTTGATCTATTACATTTTTTGAAGACCAAGGCTTCATCCCCACTGCTGTAATTATCCAGTTTGACACTATTTTAACTGCCATGGCTCAATGCTATGGAATTCTGGGATCTGTAGTTCTGTGAGACACCAGAGCTCTCTGAGAAGGCTAAATATCTTGTTGTTATTGTTGTTGTCGTGTGCCTTCAAGTTGTTTCCGACTTATGGCTACCCTAAGATCAAGCTATCATGAGTATTTCTTGGCCAGTTTCTTCAGAGAATTTACCAATGCCATCCTCTGAGGCTGAGAGAGTGTGACTTGCCCAAGGTCACCAAATGGGTTTACATGGCCAAGCTGGTATTCTAACACTAGTCTCGAGAGCCACAGTCCACCACTCAAACCACTACACCATGCTGGCTTAAATATCTTTGAAAATATCTTACAAAACTACAAACCCCAGAATTCCATAGCACTGAGCCATGCCAATTAAAGTGGTGTCAAACTGGATTATTTCAGCAGTGTGAATGCTGTGTGGACAAATGAATTTGTAAAATAAACAAACAAATAAATAAATTCTGGACCAGACTACCAAGACATTCAGTAGATTCCTACCTCTAGTATTTTGGATAAAAAAGATGCCAAACTTTGTAAAAAGATGCCAAATATAAATGATGTTTGTTGTTGTTAACTGCCCTTGAGTGAATCTTGACCCATGGAGACCCTGTGGATGAGACATTACCAAGACTCCCTGTCCTCCACTGCTCTGCTTAGCTCCTGAAAACTCATACCTGTGACCTCCTTAATAGAGTCCATCCATCTAGCAAGCAGCTTTCCTCTCTTTCTACTTCCCTCCACCTTTCCTTGCATTATTGTTTTATTGTATTATAAATGATGTACCAGCCATAATCCAGCTGCTTGTCTCCAGTATGTGTAAAAGTTTATCTTAATAATTTGTTCTGACTTTAATAATAGAGTATCACCTAACTTAGCATTTATTCTGTTTATCCACATAATATGAACTATGGACATACTACAGTACTAACACCTCAGCCTTTAAAGTTCTTGTTTCAGCATTGATGCCAATGTTCCATACAGCAATGCTAATAACAAACTGCGGCAAATATGATGAACGATATATTTGTTGCATAGGGTTTTATGAAGTAAGCTAAATGCTACAAAGAATTCAGAGTTATTATCATACGTTAATTCATGGAAGTTCATACTTTTCCTACAAAGATAAATTTACTTAGAAGGCTGCTTCCAAAAAGGGTATTTCAAAAACCACTTTTGTTAGGTACAACTAGGGCTCAATGTAGACAAATTTTAATGAAATACTGTAAGGATGTCCACACTGCAGAAATAATCCAGTTTGACACCACTTTAACTGCCATGGCTCAATGGAATTCTGGGAATTGTAGTTTTGTGAGACATTTAGTCTTCTCTGTCAGAGCACTCTGGTGCCACAATAAACTACAGTTCCCAGAATTCGATAGAATTGAACCATGGCAATTAAAGTGGTGTCGAACTGGATTATTTCGCCAATTTAATTATTTTATCTTAATTATGTTTAATATGATATTGGTTTGTTTTTATGCTTGCAGGCAAAAGCCTGATTGGCTAATGCAGAATAAACTTGAGACTTGGTAATACTAAGGAGGGGGATAAAAAGCCACAATGAAATGTGTTCAGTTAACATTAACAGTAAATTTTCATATAAATAATTCAGTACTTTTATTATGTCTAGATATCACATGGGTGATTCTAGATATGAGTCCACAATAGCAAGGTAGAAAGGATGAGGTTTCTGACCATAACTCTGAACTCTAGTTGCTTTTGTGGTTTTAAGTTAGACCTCCAGTGTTAACCGGTAATGTTAATAGGAGATTCTCTAATCGCTGATGGTGAATTAGACCTGAATGACTTCAAAGAAATCTCTAGTGACGCAAGTGTCTTCCCTTTCCATTGACGTGGCGACTGATCAGCTGCTAGGGAGCAATTTATATCTGAGGACTATTTGAACCCACATACAGCGAGGCATGCTTCGAGGCAGCAGTTTTCTTTTCTCTGCAAGCTAATTTTTAATTTGAGCTATAAATCTTCTTAGGTTAATTGATTTTTATGTGAAAGAACACACAATGGTTTTCCTCCATGTTTGGGTCTACGTAGGAAATCTAGCCTGAGGCAGCTGTAATGGTAACACACATAATGCTTCCCGCCACAACCCCCTGTTAAGCCTATTTAATTTATCTCTGGGGAGAACAATGGATCTTAATCATAGGCCATTTAGTGGGAGCAAGGCGACAAAATAAAAAAGCAGCCCACTTTTGTTTCTTCAAATCTTAATGTGTACCTTAAAAAATTTACCCCATTGTTAGCTAGTAACAATGTGATATTTATGAATATTTTCCAGTTTTGCAATAATAGGTCCTACACAAACGTTTATAAATCCGTGTTCAAGTAACATTTTCAAATTCCTAGTGTTCATTCTTTTCACTTTCAATTCACCCCTGTCCTATTCTGGGAGTGACCATAATTTTCTTTTGCAATGCACTGTTACTTCTATTTTGTTTCTCCAGTAAAGTGTAATGGGGACAGGGAGGGGAATATCTGGCTGGTCATATGTTGGATCACACAGCACATCCAGCCAGCATTGCCAATGGTGTGGGGTCAACACCATTTAGAGCAGTGGTATTCAACTTTTCACTCTTGGGATCTTCTTTTAAATCTAGATGCGGACATCGCCTCCCTCCCCAACTTAAATGAATAAAAATATTTTCTGTATTTAGGGTGTATATCAGGGGTAGGCAACCTTTCCCCTTTAAGGGCCGAGGGACTTCAGCTCCCAGAATCCCAGGAGCTATTGGCCAACATGGGACTATTGGCCAACATGGCTGAGGCTTCTGGGAGCTGAAGTCCCTCGGCCCTTAAAGGGGAAAGGTTGCCTACCCCTGGTGTATATTTTCATTTGCGCACATTCATGTATATAGTAGTCCTTTGCTATCCACGTGGGATCTGTTCCGGACCCCCACCCCTGCCGACAGCAAAAAATAGATGCTCAAATTAATTGCTTTCAATGGCATGTGCACATGCACCCATTAAAAAAGTTGGGGCTTGCAATCTGCGGAAGCTCAAATCCGCAGATGGCAAGTCTGCGGTTGGTGTGGGCGCACTGTATTCATAGTCTAATGCAGGGGTAGGCAACCTTTCCCCTTTAAGGGCTGAGGGACTTCAGCTCCCAGAATGCCAGGAGCTATTGCCCAACATGGGACTGAACTCCCTCGGTCCTTAAAGGGGAAAGGTTGCCCACTCCTGGTCTAACACTTTATAAGGAAATAACATCACTCAAATTAGAACAGTTTAATTTAAGTAAATTCAGTATTTAACTCAATGCAAGAGTAAATTTTACACATAAAAAAAAATTGGGAAGAGGATGAGGGATCACAGCCTCTAAGTCTTGCATAATCATTGAGCACTTCTCAGCCCCCCCCCCCCCCCGGTTCCATCTCACTGTTTAAGAACCACTTATCTAGAGGTCCACACACTTCCCAACCAATATACTAGGACGATGTAAGAGTTTATCCACATACACCCCCATTGCTTCTACATCTCCATTGCTTCCACCTTTCTCCTTCCCTTCTTAAAATCATACAATCATAGAGTTGGAAGAGACCACAAGGGCCATCTGGTTCAACCTCCCGCCATGCAGGAATATATCATCAAGGCACTCCCAACATCTTATACAATTTAATTCCTTTTCTAATTATATTTAGTACCCATTTCTGATCACTTCTGGTTGGTTCAAAGCACTTTCTCATCCTGGTTGCTGTCAAAAAGCTGTTGCTGATGACACATTACACATGTTTATTTGAGAATATGCTTTTCTTCTGCAAATTTTTGAAAAAGAATTACACCTGGTGATTTCATAGATTCATAGAATTATAGAGTTGGAAGAGACCACAAGGACCATCCAGTCCAACTCCCTGCCGTGCAGGAACTCCCAATTAAAGCATCCCTGACAGATGGCCATCCAGCCTCTGCTTAAAGACCTCCAAGGAAGGAGACTCCTCTACTCTCCGAGGGAGTGTGTTCCACTGTCGAACTGTCATGCCCTGCCTGGAGGACGATTCAGAGGACTCAGGGGATGAGCTGGAGCCCCTGGGACCTGAACCTGTAAGGGAGGAGCCAGGGCCCCTGGGACTTGAACCTGTAGTGGAAGAGCCAGAGGCTGGCCCTAGTTCTGCTGTAGCAGAGGCTGTGGGCCCTCCAGAGGTTCAGCAGTCAGGGCTGCCTAATGCTGTAGTCAGGGAGGAGGATCTGGGCAGTGTGCCTACCTTTAAGGAGCGTCGAGCAGAAAGAGAGGGCTTGCGAAGATCACGGAGGCTTCAGCAGAAGCGTGTTAATAATCAGACACAGCTGAAGGCCAGCTCCTTGCCTTCTTAAGAACTTGGAGCATGGGTGGTGCTTTGCCAGTGGATATCTGACTCTTCTACGGGAAAGACTTTGTCTCTGGCTCCGTGTCTCCTAGATCACCTTGACTATCCGGAAACCTTGACCTTGGCCTGTTTATCGATCTGCCTATCTGATACCTCAAACCTCGGACCGTCTGACAATTCTTTTGGTAAACCCTATGGTAGAGTTACTGTGTAGTAACACTGACTTGCTGTGCTGGGGATTTTGTTTGTTTGAAGCCAGCTGTCTTATCAGCCCTTTGGCTGCTTTCCCGGACACGAACCGCCCTTACTGTCAGGAAGTTCCTCCTAATGTTGAGGTGGAATCTCTTTTCCTGGAACTTGCCCCCATAGTTCCTGATCCTAGTCTTTGGAGCAGCAGAAAACAAGCTTGTTCCCTCCTCAATATGACATCCCTTCAAATATTTAATAGGGCTTGGTTTCCGGACCCTTCACCATTTTGGTCACCCTCCTCTGGACACATTCCAGTTTCTCCACATCCTTTTTGAATTGTGGTGCCCAGAACTGGACACAGTATTCCAGGTGAGGCCTGACCAAAGCAGAATAGAGTGGCACTATTACTTCTTTTGATCTAGACACTATACTTCTATTGATGCAGCCTAAAATTGCATTGGCCTTTTTAGCTGCTGAATCACACTGTTGACTCATGTTCAACTTGTGGTCTACCTGGACTCCTAGATCCCTTTTTTGCAAACAATTGACTATATAAGGACCCTGCCTTTAAAAACTCCCTACTTCTACACAACTCTTCACTTGGGGGAAAGCAGACGGCTAAAAGGGCCGTTTTGGGGGCAAGGAAGGGGAGGGGCAGCCGCACGGTGGGTGCCCCAACCCCTTCCCGAAGGCATAGTCAGAGCGCCGGCCCCTCTGCAAGGCTGGGGCTCTGACGATACCTTCCTGCCGCAGCGTTCGCACACGCTGTGGCGGAAGAGTCGCCGAAGGTGCACCGCCAGCCTTTTGCGGCGTACCTTCGGCGACTTGTGGAAGGAGCGCTATTTTAGCGCTCCTTCCAGGGGCGGCGAAGCTGCGCTGCGGGGCCGAGGTGTGCAGATACCTCGGCCCCGCGGTGCAGCTTCCCGGGGCGGCCCATGGCCGCCATCTGCTTCCCCCCCTAGTAACTGCATCTGTTGGCAAAGCTGTTTCCCAAAAGTTGCCACTACTAGGGTTTTATAGGTCCTATGAACAGCATAAAAACAAAATAGGGGGAAGTTGTGGGGAAGAAATGTTGCTTTATAACCTAGGCAGTCGAGTAACTAGGGCTGGTGTCACCCCACCCCACTGACCTCCTTTCATACCACACCATACAGAATCCTTAGTAATTTTTTTTGTACTAATATTACTCATAAATCATAATTCTCATATATGTCACTTAATGTAATGGTAACAGTTGTGACAAAAACAAGCAAACACCTAGGAACATTAAAATTATACTTTTAAATTACAATATCATACACACAGCCTAAATGTATTTACATGTACATTGTTTCATGTGGTTAAAGTGAAAATATGATAAGTTTGATATTTAAAAGAAATCTTTAAAAGAATTAAAAATTATTTTTTAAAAAAACAACAACTGGGGCCTCTCCTTTCTCCTCCCACTGAGCCTCACCCCACTCACCCCTTCTCTTCAGCATTTTAAAGGGACACAGGCAAACTCCATAGTCTGTTTCTGCAGAAAGGCAGAGTTCAGGGAGCAAAGGTTTCATCCCCCCCCCCAAAGGAACACAGGCGAACTCTGTAGCCCATTTCTGCCCAAAGGCTGCCTTTGGAGACCAGTAGTGTCATCCTCTTTTAGCACGTCACCTGGTGCAGCCCACATCCCATGCATCCTCCTAGTGATGCCCTCCCAGTCAGTTCTGTAGTTCTTTTCCCAAATGTGACCAAATGACTTCTTCTAAGAAAGCATGTTACCATGGTGTAAAAATGCCTCTAAAGGTCCAGGGGAACCCTTGGAACTACCACAGATCCACCCCAAGCTTCAGCGCCCACCAATATTTTCACCCTCCGATTATTTTTTTCTGGAAAAAACACCCAAGAGGAGAGTTGGCTAAATAATGCTGTTGAGGGGAGCACCCCAAAACAACAAAAAGGCCACCAGAAATGACCAGGAATGGCATAAATACACTCCTGGTCACCCAAAATGG
Organism: Phrynosoma blainvillii; assembly: GCA_026167975.1. NCBI lineage: Eukaryota > Metazoa > Chordata > Lepidosauria > Squamata > Phrynosomatidae > Phrynosoma > Phrynosoma blainvillii. The sequence goes on along the minus strand of JANUYF010000003.1, from coordinate 321,971,263 downwards.
CAGATGCCGAAATGCAGTTTGGTGTTCAGAGGCTGAATTGTGGTCAGGAGAATGACCCCCTTCTAAATGAGCTATATCACCGAGAAAGCAGAACCACCAACATTGGTTTTTCAAATGAAATACCCATCCCAAGTCCTAGCTTCTCTTCACTTTTGTTTTGAAAATTATGGCAAATTTCCCACATTCTGGGAAAAGGACAGATTTCTAATGAAACTGAAGAGACTGCTCAAGGGAATATCTGTTCCCCCTTCTACAGCCTTCCAATGATACCAAACCTTGAAACTAGGGTTTCTTCTCTAGTGAAGGCTGGGAGCACAGGCTGACTCAGAAGTCCTCTATTGTAAGTCCAATAGTTTATTCTCTTCTATGGAACTCAAGTCTCTTCTGCAGAGGAACTTTTACACGGTCTTTCACAGAGAACCTGAGATTGGTGGCATACTTCCCCTTCCCTCTCTTGGATAGTGAGGAAAGTAGTGCCTTGAACTAGATCCTAACATAGCTTCTATCTTGAGATCCCATTGTGTATGCTGTTTAGCCATCCAGAAATTTCCAGGTTTTGGCCTGATGGGGCAGAGGATCAGGGTGTAAGGAGGATTTTAACTTTATCTCTGCCCAGGTTACTTGGTTGGGTATGTGTGACAAACAGGATTAAATGAATGAACTCTAAAACACACAAGCACCGCCTTGAGTACTCTTAAAACAAAGCATAAGATTGAAGTTCCTATGTTAAGCAGATCTCTGTCAATTCTCATCCCTTCAAGCAATTATACATTTCTCAAATATAGATGGAAGCCCAAGTTCCTCTCTTCTGCTCTTCTTTTCAATGTAGGGCATGTGTGGGCAACTGCAACTGGTCTGGAGGCAAATTTTCTGCCTTGGAATGTCTGAAGGGGAGGGTTTGCCAACATGGATTGCCAACAAAACAAAATAGGAAATTGGCTAGAACTCTGTTTTTGGTTTTGGAAAAAAAAAAAAAAGCTGTTATGTTAAACCATGCTTTCTAAAAGGTAAAGTGCTGTTCGTAGTGGCTTATAGAAGAAACAATCTGGAGGGGCTGAGAATTGCAAAAGCAGCCTTGAGGGATTGCATGTAGTCCCAGGCCTGTACTTTGTCCATTCTGATACGAAGGGAAGAAATCACTTATGAAAATAGGTGTTTATAGGTCTATGACAGGGACAGGCAACCTTTTTGAGACCTGGGCTGGTCTCCCGTAGCCCAGGTCTCGGCTGGGCTGAGGGGGGAGGGGAATGGCGGCGCACACGCTCATGCACACGCACCCTGCGCACACGCCGCCGCCGTAGCGCACGTAGCCACAGCCGCCGCGGCGCATGTCGCAGCCGCCATTTTGGAAGTCCAAATCGCGCCCGCAACACGTTTTCGCATGCGCAAGACTACTGCGCATGCGCAAATGCGTCGTGACCGCCATTTTGATTTCCAAAATGGCGATCGCAGCAAGAGCGGCCACAGAGCAGCAAAAACGTGCTCCAACGGTGGCGCGCGGCGGTGGCGGCAACCCTTGGCCTGGGCCGGTAAGTCCAGGGGCCGGGGCCTTAACTGGCCCCCGGGCCGTAGGTTGCCGGTCCCTGGTCTATGATATAGGGCATAGCATAGCCAGAACTGCAATTTGCAGACTATGAAAAAGCTGGAACTGTAATTGAATTAAATATAGGAAAGACTCTGTTCCTTTGCTGATTATGGAGGCTAAAGCAATGAACAAAAGATACTTATTCCTTCCAAAAGAAATACTTTGTTCACTAGATAAAATCCAAGATGTTCAATACCCCATTTCAGAAATATTGCTTTATGGATGGGAGATTGCCAATGAATACCAGGTGCTGTATATTTCAGAGGAAGGAATTAGCAAAACCACCTCTGATATTTCTTGCCTGAGAAAACCATATGAAATTCAAAGAGTGTCCATAAGTTGACAGGTAATTTTAAGAAGTGCACACACACACCACACATTATTTTTTGAAATAATTATCTTTACTATTGTTTTCTATCCCTTTCAATGAGGAAATCAAAATAAAGAATATCCATACCTAGGATCAAACACTGATCAGAATAGTGACTACAGTCAAGAAATATGAAGGCTAGGAATGGGAAGGGCAGCTATGAAGGAACTAGAAAATATCCCAAAAAGTAAATATATACAACTGAGCACTACAGTTAGGAGCCCTGGTGGTGCAGTGGTTAAATGCCAGTACTGCAGCCACTCACTCACAAACCACAAGGTTGTGAGTTCAATCCCAGCCAAGGGCTCCGGGTCAACTCAGCCTGGCATCCTTCTGAGGTCGCTAAAATGAATCCCCAGCTTGTTGGGTGCAATTAGCTTACAGTTGTAAACTGCTTAGAGACTGCTCAGTGCAGTATGAAGTGCAGTATAAATGAAGCTGTTGTATTCCCCATCATCAATGTATGGATGTGAGAGCTGGACAATGAAGAAGGTGGATAGGAGGAAAAAACTCATTTGAGATGTGTTGGAGAAGAGTGCTGATGAAATCATGAACAGCCAAAAAACAAACAAACAAAAAACAACAACAAATTGTTCCTTGAAGAGATAAAGTCTGAACTCTCCTGGAAGCCAAGATAATCAAATTGAGGCTGTTGTCCTTTGGCCACATACTGAGAAGGCACAGATCACTAGAAAAGACAATAAAGCTAGGAAGGGTAGAGGGTAGAAGAGAGGAAGACTGTATGCCAGATGGATTAACTCAATCAGAGAGGTCACGCGTATGAATTTGCACGACCAGATCAGAGCAGAGCAAAGCAGAGCAGTGGATAGGGATTCTTAGTGATGTCTCATCCACAGGGTTGCCATGAGTACAGATCGACTTGAGAATACCTAATGACAACAATCCCTTCACTGCATATATACTTTTTAGAGTCATTATTGAGCCACCTGAGGCTAATCAAGGTATCAGGAATATTGTCCAAAGCAGCCTTTGCAAAACTTGCACCCTCCAGACATGTTGGACTAAAATTCTCATCATTTCCTGCCAGCACTATTGGAGATGATGGGTTGTAATCCACAGATCTCAAGGGTACTCAAGAAAACTCCCAAAGAATGGGGCAGTGACAAAACGAAGACAATTTCCTTTCTTCCCACTGTGAACTACAGTCGCCCCTCCCGATTTTCAGGGGATCTGTTCTAACCCCCCCCCCCATGAATCGGAAAATTGCAGATATCCAATCCCCGTTGATCTCAATGGTGGCGCGTGCCTGCATGTGATGCCGTGTGTGCGCACCATTTTGTCCCTTCCTGCTTGCCATCCGCGAAGGACTGAGACTGTGGCTCCAAGTCCATGAACTGGGAGGGACGAGTGTATTTGCATCAGAAAGTCCTACACATAGTAAGTAGCGTGCAAATCACATGTGCCTGCAGCAAAAGACACACTTTTGCAGATCTAAGGCAAAGGTATATGCAAGCAGGTTGTAGTCAGATTCCTATGCAATTTACCGTATTTTTCGCCCTATAGGGCGCTCCGGCATATTGGGCGCACCCAATTTTTAAGGGGGAAAATCCAAGAAAAAAGGATTCCTCCCTTTAGCCGGAGTTGTTCAATGGGCTGGTGCTGGGATTGGAGACCGATCCCAGCACCAGCCCATTGAACTGAGGTCGCGGGGGGGGGGGGGAAGGAGGGCTTCTTCCCCCCCCCCCCCGCGACCTCAGTCTTTGAATGGGCTGGGGCCGGGATCGAAGCGATCCCGGCCCCAGCCGATTGAAGACCCGCCGGCGAGGGAAGGAGCCTTCCTTCCCCCCCCCCGCCTCGGTCTTGGAATGGGCTGGTGCCGGGATCGTTTCGATCCCGGCACCAGCCCATTCCAAGACTGAGGCCGGGGGGGAGAAGGAGGGCTCCTTCTCCCCCCCGGCCTCAGTCTTTCCATGGGCTTGTGCCGGGATCGAAACGATCCCGGCACAAGCCCATTCCAAGACTGAGGCCGGGGTGGAAGGAGGGCTCCTTCTCCCCCCCGGCCTCAGTCTTTCCATGGGCTTGTGCCGGGATCGAAACGATCCCGGCACAAGCCCATTCCAAGACTGAGGCCGGGGTGGAAGGAGGGCTCCTTCTCCCCCCCGGCCTCAGTCTTTCCATGGGCTTGTGCCGGGATCGAAACGATCCCGGCACAAGCCCATTCCAAGACTGAGGCCGGGGTGGAAGGAGGGCTCCTTCTCCCCCCCGGCCTCAGTCTTTCCATGGGCTTGTGCCGGGATCGAAACGATCCCGGCACAAGCCCATTCCAAGACTGAGGCCGGGGTGGAAGGAGGGCTCCTTCTCCCCCCCCGGCCTCAGTCTTTCCATGGGCTTGTGCCGGGATCGAAACGATCCCGGCACAAGCCCATTCCAAGACTGAGGCCGGGGTGGAAGGAGGGCTCCTTCTCCCCCCCGGCCTCAGTCTTTCCATGGGCTTGTGCCGGGATCGAAACGATCCCGGCACAAGCCCATTCCAAGACTGAGGCCGGGGTGGAAGGAGGGCTCCTTCTCCCCCCCGGCCTCAGTCTTTCCATGGGCTTGTGCCGGGATCGAAACGATCCCGGCACAAGCCCATTCCAAGACTGAGGCCGGGGTGGAAGGAGGGCTCCTTCTCCCCCCCGGCCTCAGTCTTTCCATGGGCTTGTGCCGGGATCGAAACGATCCCGGCACAAGCCCATTGAAAGACTGAGGCCGGGGGGAGAAGGAGCCCTCCTTCTCCCCCCGGCCTCAGTCTTGGAATGGGCTTGTGCCGGGATCGAAACGATCCCGGCCCCAGCCGATTCCAAACCGAGGCCGGGGGGGGGGGAAGGAAGGCTCCTTCCCCCGCCGGCCTCGGTCTTCAATCGGCTGGGGCCGGGATCGCTTCGATCCCGGCACCAGCCGATTCCAAGACTGAGGCCGCGGGGAGAAGGAGCCCTCCTTCTCCCCGTGGCCTCAGTCTTTCAATGGGCTTTTGCCGGGATCGCTTCGATCCCAGCACCAGTCCATTCAAAGACTGAGGTCGCGGGGGGAAGGAGGGCTCCTTCTCCCCACGGCCTCGGCCCCTTCGCCCTATAGGGCGCACTCACTTCCCCACGCACGTTTTGGGGAAGAAAAAGTGCGCCCTATAGGGCGAAAAATACGGTAATGTTTAAAGAATCACCAAATGCAATAAAAAGGAGGAGCAGAGGGAGAGAAAAAAAAGGAGTGTGGTAGCACCTTTAAGACTAGTTTATATTTTAGCATGGGCTTTTGTGGATGTAAACCTTCAAATGCATTTGATAATAAAGCCTCAGGTATAAAACATATTTATAAAGTTGTGGGAGTGGGACAGAATCCAGAAAGATGCAAACCATGTCCCTTGACCTAAATTTTCAAAGGGCTAGGTGAGGTGATACATGTCTTTCAGATCTTTACAGTGGTCTGTCAGTGCTTACCAAAAGTCAGTTTCCTTGGGTTCAAAACTCTCTCTGAGATGATTTTTTTTTATTATATGCTATTTGTTATATGAACAAAGAAAATGGCTTCATGCCATACTACCGTATTTTCCAGCGTATAAGACGACCCACGTATAAGACGACCCCCCCATTTTTCCAGTCAAAATATAGAGTTTTAGCACCTCTATCCTCATTATCCTTATATCCGGCATATAAGACGACCCCCCACTTTAGCCACAGATTTTGCAGGTAAAAAAGTAGTCTTATACGCAGGAAAATAAGGCACGTATCTTACTACAAGAGTCTCACTACTGCACATATAACAAAAGGAATTTTCTCAGGGATAGTTTTGAACCCAGGGAGGTTTACTTTCAGTAAGCATGATTTATTGCTTTCATACATCAGCAATAACTGACTACTGTAAAGATCTGAAAGACACCTATCATCTTGCAGAACAATCTGAAAATTTAGACCAAGGGACATCATTTGAATCTTTCTAGAGCCTATTACATCCCATCCTACTCCCACAACTGTATAAATATGCTTTGTACCTGAGGTCTTAAGAGTGGTGCATTGGTTTGAGTGTTGGGCTACGACTGGAGACCAAAGTTTAATAACCCACTCAGCCATGGAAATCCACTGGGTGATCTTGGGCAAGTTACACTCTCATAACCCCATTGATATTTTCGGCCATTAAGTCAGCAATGACTTTAAGGTGCACAAGAACAACCACTGCATTTGAAAGTTTATATCTACAAAAGCTGATGCAAAAATAAAAAACTAGTTTTAAAGGTGCTACCACTTTCCTTTTTTCTTCCTTTTTATGTTGTAAGGGACTAACACAGCTACCTATAGAATCAAAGAATCATAGAGTTGGAAGAGGCCACAAGGGCCATCCAGTCCAACTCCCCTGCCATACAGGAACTCTCAATCAAAGCATCCCTGACATATGGCCATCCAGCCTCTGTTTACAGACTTCCAAGAGACTCCACCACTCTCCAAGGGAGAGCGTTCCACTGTTGAACAGCCCTTACTGTCAGGAAGTGCCTCCTAATGTTGAGGTGGAATCTCTTTTCCTGTACCTTGCATCCATTGCTTCGGGTTCTGTTCTTTGGAGCTGCAGCAAACAAGCCTGCTCCTACCACAGATACAACAAGGAACTCTCTACTGTTAATGCAAGATATTAGAAATGTCAGTAATCGCTCTGAGAAAGGAGACCATATGTTCTGTAACATCGAAGTTTTTAATTACAATTATATGCCAGTGCTCAGTCTGTATTCTGGAAGCTATTGCACTGTGAATGTGTGTGTCACTGGTATTATATTTTGGCTGCTAAGAAGCTTTACATAGTTATGTTTGTTTTGTTTTTTAATCCAGCAAGCTCCAGCTTGGCTCAGATTTTTCCTGAAATGTAAACCAGAGGGGGTGGGAAGCAAGAGACATCTCAAAAAAACAAAACAGAAAAGCAGGGAAGCTCCACAAGTTCCAACAAGCCAGGTTAACAAGCCATAAATTTACACTCCAGCCTGCTAGTTATCACACTGAACTACTTCAGAATGACACTACAATAATCATTACTTGCACATCATTATTTAAGAAGACCTACACATACATCCAGGGAGAAGATACAACTATTTTGTTTGCACTTTAGTAGTTAGCCAGATTTTCTTAGAGCCACTTTGCAGAGAGAGATGTGCATATTACCATGAAAAGAGGAACTGAGCTTTCCCTTGGGCAGTATTTTCTCGCATGCACCCACACCTTCTAGGAAGAGCCTAATGGGGATGTAACCATAGTATGCTCCTAGGTCTTAAGCCTATGTGAAAATTATAGCAGCTGAAAAAGAAATGCTTTCTGCACTGGGAAAAAAGGGTGTCTGTGGCACATTGAAGACAAGTATTGTGAACTATAGCACACTCCACTCACCTGATGAAGTGTTGTTATTGGTTGACATATATAAACTTATAGGAATAGATGAAAAATTCCAACAGCTTTAATTGCTTAATGGCCTGAAAATATACAAATTCATCTCTGTTCCAATGTGTATAAACACATATACATGTAGTAAGTGCTAACTTAGTCTAACATGTATCTGAGAAAATGCGCTCTTGTCCATGCAGGGTTTTGACTCAATAAATTCTGCTTGTTTTTAAGATATCTTAATATTTTTGTTGCTACCTCTTGTCAGCAACCTCAATGTCAGCCTTGGTGCCAACATGGCTGCCCTTCTAGAGAGAGATGGGCAAGTCAGCAGTATAAGGTTAACCTAGTGTTGTTCATCAACATGTTACATATTTGATTCCATCAGCCCCATCTCTGTTTTGAGCTTTGGAGAGAATAAAATAGCTGCAATGATTCTGTAAAACTGGATTTGGGGAAAAATCTCACCAAAACTCCTTCTCTTACTTTCGTTTTATCACTCTTTTATAATCTCAGCAGTGTACCCACCCCCGTTTCTTTAACTTACTGATGTCCATGTGGATGCCAAGAAAAGGCCCAGAGATAAGCATTCAGTTTTGTGTGATGGATAAGGAGTGTTTTCAAACAGCATTTTGTGCTCAGTTTGATTTATAACACGTTCTGCTACTGCTGATTTTTCAGGCTGGCACAGTCTGCAGTGTCTCCCATGCTCCTTGATTCTCGTTTGAACACTGCATTTTCTGGTCCCTATTTATGCTTGTCCACAGCTACATGGTATGTGGTAAACTCCTGCAGCCATGACAGGGACTCTCCTATCCTTCGCTGAGTGCATTTTTTGGATTTTCTTGGTTGGTCTGTAAATCATTTGGAGGTTGTGTTTCCTCATCAGTTCCCCTATTCCAGGGGTCGGCAACGTTCACATACCTGGGGCCGGTTGCTGGTCCTCAGATCTTCTGCCGGGCTGGGGGGGGGGGGATGGCGGCGCGCATGCGCCACCGCCGCTCCGCCACTGCGCATATTGCAGCCGCCATTTTGTTTGCCAAAATGGTGGCTGCGACTCATTTGTGCATGCGCAGGAATACTGCGCATGCGCAAATGAGTTGCGGCCACCATTTTGGCAAACAAAATGGTGGCTGCGACGCGCACGGCGGCGGTTGGTCGGTGGGCCAGGTGTGGCCCTAGGTTGCCAACCCCTGCCCTATTCTGTCTGTGACTCCTTTGATGTATGGTAAAAATCCCTTCCTTTGAGTGGTGTTTTTCTTCACTCCTGTGGTTTTTTCTGGGTCTGGTCACTTTTCTGATGTCTGAGTTGGAGTAACCATTAGCCTGTACAGCCCAGTTTAGATGCTTCAGTTAATCTTCCAGGTAGTGGGGTTCACAGATCCTTTTTGCACGGTCTACCAGTGTTTTTATTGTGCTTCTTTTTTGTCCTGGGTGATGACTGGAGTTCTTGTGTAGGTTTCTGTCCGTGTGTGTAGGTTTCAAGTTTCTGAGCACTTTTCAAAGGAACCCCCACATAGAGCACATTACAGTAATCCAGATGGGATGTAACCATAGTATGTACCATTGTGGCAAGATCTGACTACTCCAAGAACGGGCATAGCTGGCGCACAAGTTTTAGCTGTGTGAAAGCACTCCTGGTCACCGCTGATAACTGGGCTTCCAGGCTCAGCGCTGAATACATAAGTACCCCTATGAACCTGAGTTTTCAGGGGGAGTGTAACCCCATCTAACACAGGCTGAATCCCTATTCCCGGATCTGTCTTTTGACAGATGTCTTGTCTGGATTAAGCTTCAATTTGTTTGCCCTCATCCAGTCCATTACAGCAACCAGACACCAGTTTAGGACAGAAACAGATTCCTTGGAACTGGGTGGAAAGGAGTGATAGAGCTGGGTATCATCAGCGTACAGGTGACACCTTACTACAAAACTCCAGACAACCTCTCCTAGCAGTTTCATGTAGATGTTAAAAAGCATAGGGGACAGGACTGAGCCCTGAGGGACCCTACAGACCAATGGCCAAGGAGTCGATCAGGAATCCCCCAGCACTACCTTCTGAGAATGCCCTCCAAGAAAGAATGGAGCCATTGAAGAACAGTGCCTCCCAGCTCCATCCTAGAGAGGCAACTCAGAACTTTACCATGGTCGATGGTATCGAAAGCCGCTGAAAGGTCCAGTACAGGGGTAGGCAACCTTTTTGAGCTGGGGGCCGGGTTGCTGTTCCTCAGACAGTTGGAGGGCCGAAGCACCAAAAATAAATAAATAATAAATATTAAAATTAAAAAATAAATAAATAAAAAATATGCATGCACACTCTCTCAGCCCCAGAAAAGCCATGGCAAACCCCCTGTGGAGATTTTGCCAAGAAAAACCCAAGAACAAGTAATAACAATCAATATCATCATGGTGGCGGCGGCGGCAGCAGGACTGGCCTGAGGCTGGTCCAAAGGCCTCGGGGGGCCGCATCCAGCCCCTGGGCCTTAGGTTGCCTACCCCTGGTCCAGTAGAACCAACAGGGACACACTCGCCCTGTCCAGTTCCCTGCGTAGGTCATCCACCTAGGCAACCAAAGCAGTTTCTGTCCCATAGCCAGGTCTGAAACCAGACTGACATGGATCTAGATAATGCGTCTAATCCAGGAACCCCTGGAGTTGAGAGGCCACCACACATTTCAGCACCCTGGCCAAAAATGGAAGGTTGGAGACTGGCTTGTAATGATCTAGTACAGTAGGATCCAGGGAAGTTTTTTTTCCCCCAAAAGGTCTTACCACAGCCTCCTTCAGGTGTGTTGGGACCCTGACTTGCTCTAAAGAGGTATTAATCACTTCCCTTACCCACTCCACCAGTCCTCCCCTGGCTTGTTTAATTAGCCAGGAAGGGCAAGGATCTAGTATACATGTGGTGGCTCTCATCTCTACAAGGATCTTGTGCACATCATCAGGCTGCACAAACTGAAAAGTATCCATCAATACTGGACAAGCAGGAGCAAAGATTACATCCACCGAACCTATAACAACTCTGGTGTCTAAGTCAGAGCGAATCTGAGGGATTTTATTAGCAAAATGGTGGGCAAATTCCTCACAACAAGCTGTTGAGTGGCCTAAATTCTTCTCAGGACCAGATCATAACAGATCCCTGACCACTCGAAACAGCTCAGCTGAACGATTCTGTCCAGCCCCAATAGTTTTAGTCAAAAAAGCCTTTTTTGCTGCATCTATTGCATCTCTATTGAGATATGAAAAGAAAAGTTGTAGGGACAAGTGTTTAACTGGGAGGAAACACTTGATCAGGACATAATTATTCGATAAAGAAAAGAGAGGCAGCACACACAGGAAGAGTAGAAACCTTGTGATCTGTTTTCAGTAACTCAGGTTAGTTCCTAGGCCTACTTTTTAATCAGTTCCTGGCCCCTGGATTCTTACATAACATCAAAAGATTGCAAACACCTGAAAGTGAAAAATGCATATGAAATAGGTGATTAAGAATTCTCTCAGTGGTAAAAAAATATAAACCCTGTATAAAATAGTCAGCTGATGTAAAATAAAAATATATATTTGCAATAAAAAAGACAATACTTCTATGATGTTTCTCTTGAGTTTTGTTTTGTAGAAGACTGAAATACAGTCGGCCCTCTGTGTTCGCAGGGGATCTGTTCCAGACCCCTTCCCCGTGAAAACGGAGATTTGCAAATATCCAAGCCCCATAGGCCTGAATGGGGCACACCCCTGTGGGGGCGTGCCCCCTTGATTTTTAACGGAGGTCACCTCTCCATGAATATGAAAAACCACAGACTTCAAGTCCGCAAAAACAGAGGAGCGACTGCATAAACTTTTCAAGCATACACAGTCACCTCTCCTAATCGTGGGGAGATCCGTCCGGGACCCCCCCGCGAGTTAGGAGACTCATGTATATTTAAGACCGATTGAGATGAATGGGGCGTGCCCCTGCACACACGCGCAGGGGCATGCCCCATTCACGACAACAGCGGTTACCCCTCTGCAGATTTCAAGTCCATGGACTTGGAGGGGCGACTGTAAATACTGATTTATTTCACCATTATAGCCTGCCTTTTCCTAACTCACAGCATGACTTACAAAATACTTTTTCTTCTTCTGTGAAGGAGCTCAGTATGTAATCTTCTGTGATTAAAGACATTTATAACATTTAAAATGAATTCTGTAGATGCTTTCTGCTTGTTTCCAGAAGCCTTATCAGAAAGCCTGGTTTTCACAGGCAGTATAGCTAAATCTTCACACACATAAAATGTTTTAAACAGTGTCTGAATATGCAGAATTCCTCACTAAATGTGTTAACTAGAAAAAAGTCTTGGTGATTTCATTAAGATTTTATTTTAACATGATTCCAAAGCATGCATGAAATAAACACCATGTCTTCTTTAGGGGGAAGAAAAGTCTAAATATGGGACTGTTGGTTTCCCTAATACATTCAGCTTATCTATTTCTCCAACTACAGTTTTTATATCAAAGTTTTGCTTATATTTACAAGAACAAACATGTGTTTTTGAATAAGTGTAAGTACACATGCACACCCATTATGAAAAAAACCTCAACCAGTATTTTTTATTTTCAAGAACTCACTCCTCACTGAAATATGGGTAACAAGTGGAATACTTGTTATAATAAATAAAATAATTTATTATTATTATTATTACTTAAATGAAAAAAAATCAGTGCAGATATATTATTTGACTTTGTTTTAGAAGTCTATATACGTTTTGTAAACTGTAGTTCTGGGAAGTGGCTTAACCCGAACCCTAACCCGAACCCTAACCCTAACGCAAAGCAAACTCAATCAATAAAACCTATCATCTTCTCAGTTATTTGTAAAATATATTTGGGTTTAAATAGAAAGCCTCAATTACAGCAGTTATTTATTTTTGACTCTAAAGAATCATTCTATTTTGTAACTATACTAGGCAAGGACAAAAACAAATTTGATTCTTATTTTAAGCCACATTATAAGTTATTTTCTGTGCATTAATATTTTACTTGGAAAGTTACACTTAAAAATTAAAGTTTTAGTCTTATGAATTGAACAATATCATATGCATGATTTTCACGTAACTATTTAGCTCCCTAATCCACAAAACAGGATCAACCAAAACACATAATATACATGTTGAAAGCTTTCAAAATTCCATTGACTTCTTCATTTCCCCCCTTTTTCCTATATGATTTTAAACACTTTTTGCCTGATGAAGAGGCCAGTGGAGTTTCAAAAGCTTGCATCATCTATATTGTGCATTCTAGTTCCCCCAACAAAGATATTTTGGATGTTATTGTACTTTGCTACTTGGCCAACATGGGTAACCCTGGATACTGTTAACTTTCTCCCTGTTTATAAAAGCAAACTAAAATAAAAGCAAACTTTTTAATTCCATTTATTTATTTATTTATAAAAATATGCATGCTACAAGACACTGGTCTGTGATATAAAACACACCCCGCCATCTACCTTATTGCTTTCTCAACATAATCTAAAACCAAGGGTAGGCAACCTTTTTGAGCCAGGGACCGGGTTGCTGTCCCTCAGACAATTGGGAGGCCGAAGCACCAAAAATAAATAAATAAATAAATATTAAAAAAAAAATTAAAATAAAAAAAATGCATGCACACTCTCTGAGCCCCAGAAAAGCCATGGCAAACCCCCTGTGGAGATTTTGCCAAGAAAACCCCATGAACAAGTAATAACAACAATAATCAATATCATCTTGGCGGGGGGCGGCGGCGGCGGCAGCGGGAGGCAGCAGGATTGGTCTGGGGCTGGTCCAAAGGCCTCGGGGGGGGGGCGCATCCGGCCCCCAGGCCTTAGGTTGCCTACCCCTGTCTAAAACAATGCATGAGGTGATAGCACTAGACAGACCATGAGCCAGCTCTCAGAACAAAGTGATATTGCATCTGAAGCATTAGTAAGGACATAGCTTTGTAACTATAAAAGTAGGTAAACATTACATTTACAATGCAAAAAGAACCCTTATCCCCCATCAAACTGCAGTTGCACTGTAATGAAATATGCAGTTGTTAAAGCCAAAAGTGTGTGTGTGTGTGTGAGAGAGAGAGAGAGAGAGAGAATTAAATATATGTAATTAATTATTTTAACTAGTTTGCTTTCAAGCTCAATTAGGTTGTGCATAATTTTTCTGCTGTTGTGGTATGTCTATCTGGCTGATAAATTGTGGAAAAACCTACATTGATTGCAAAGCAGTGCTCATGCATACTTTTATGATAACATGAGTGTGTCATGGTTCAGCAGTGCTGAAACATGGTTGGCAACTCATCATGTTAGCACTTAGCAAATCTAAAACAGTTTTGAGTCACAGAATCCAGAAACTGAATCTGAAATCTGGGCAAATGAATATAACAAGATGTAGGATGGATTCCAAAGATCTCTACCCTAAAGAAGACACTGCAATGTATATTAAAGGAAGGCTAGCTAACTCCACTACTATATAACTAGCCAGCTTTTAGTCTGAAGACCCATTGATGGCACTAGCTTTCCGCAGTGGTGGGACTTTGTGCTCCTGTGAGGCAAGAGGTTATGCTGATGGCAGCACTCCTGCTAGCAGGATCTCCCATGTGAGACAGGCTTTTGCTGAAGGACCAGACTAACTGTGCCAAACAGTTACTGGGAAGCAGCAGTACTGTGTGTAGGGTGTGTGTGTGTGTGTGTGAGAGAGAGAGACATTGGCGGAGGATCGCTCAGAGACAATGGTAGTGGCACTATAGCTAACACTTGTTAATGCTGCACAGAAGGAGGCATGGTAAACCCCTTTTGAATGAACCACAAAAACCCTATGATGAGACAATCCAAAATGACACAAGAGATAGTTGAAGGCTTTCATGGCCGGCATCCATAGTTTTTTGTGGGTTTTTCGGGCTGTGTGGCCATGTTCTAGAAGAGTTTCTTTCTGATGTTTCGCCTGTGGCTGGCATCTTCTGGCGAAATGTCAGAAAGAAACTCTTCTAGAACATGGCCACACAGCCTGAAAAACCCACAAAAAACTATAAACAAGAGATAGTGTGAGAAGATGTATCTCCCAGGTTGGATGGCACTCAGTGAACTACTGGGGTAGAGCAAAGGACAACTATGAATAGTGCTGTGAACAGACCACTTTAATTGCCCTGGCTCAATGCTTGGGAATCCTGGGAACTGTAGTTTTGTGAGATATTTAGCCTTCTCTGTCTGAGAGCTCTGGTGCCACAATAAACTATAGTTCCTAGGATTCCCGAGCAATGAGCCAGGGCAGTTAAAGTGGTCTCAAACTGGATTATTTCTGCAGTGTGTTTTGGACCAAAGATATTTTTCATACCTTGGCTTAATGATTAATCAGAATGGAGACTGTAGTCAAGAAATCAGAAACCCACTAGAATTTGGAAAGGCGGCTATGGAGGAACTAAACAAGATCCTGAAGTATAAAGATATAGCACTGAATGCTAACGTTAGGATGGTCCATGCCATTGCATTTTCCATTTCTATGTATGGTTATGACATACCATAGTCTGGAGAAGTAGAAAACAAACTAATGTAGCGTTAAGTACGACTGAAGCAGAATTCGCAGCTTTAAATGAGATAGTGAATGAGGTACAGTGGGTTGAGCAATTGTTAAATGATTTAAACGAAAGTTACAAGATACCAGTAGAAATTCTGGAAGATTCACAGTCATGCATAGCAATGGCTGAAGCTGAAAATTTGAAGAACAGAACAAAATATGTTGGAGTAAGATATCAAAATGTGCGAGACATGGTTCAGAGGGGTGAAATAGAACTGAGATATATAGAAACACAACACAACATAGCAGATTTGTTCACAAAAGCATTGACGGCGGAAAAACATGAAAGACTGACACAGATGGTTGGAATGACATTATAAGACACATACAATATTTTATTTCGGAGGGGATTGTTAAGGAAAATGCAACATGGGACTTACAGTAATAGAAATAAAATGTGTATGTGAAAGTCACAGTGATTAAGCAGGAGCAATCATGAAGCTACACAGGTGAAAAGGATAATGTAATTTGGAAGCCTTGAGAGTCAAGGACAAAGTTATAGAGTGTATATTGAAAACACCTGTTATAGATTGCAAACACCTGAGATTCATTAAGTAGTCAAGGGAAAATGATGAAATACTTGGGTTGGTCTTAAGTATGGGATGATCTATGTAAACCAATCAAAATGAATGTACACGCCCACTGGGTGGAAACTGACTAGTGGGTGGTGACTAACAATGGCTATAAGTGCAATGTTTGCCAGGAAGAAGAGTGAGAAGGCTTGGAGAGTTTGTCAGGGTCTTCAGCCTATTCTCTGAAATTCTGCTGCTTGGGAAAGAAGCATCAACCACTGATCAAAGCTGGTCAGCTCTGCTGCATAACAAGGTGGTGAGTTAGAGCCAGAGGTGTAGAGCTACAACTCCCATCATCCCTGACATGGGTTATGGGCCCAGATACTAGAGCAACCAGCATCCACAGAAGCTAAAATTCCAAAGAGTGGAAGAAGGTTTTGTGGAGCCTTGTGAGTAAATCATTTTGTGGTTTGTCTGCTGTGCATACTCAGAGGGACTGTATCAAATTGAGTCGCTGCACAAATTAAGATGGAGATACTAAAGATTAGTAAATTAAATAGAAACAACTACTCTACCTAGACGATATATGCCCAATCTCTACTAATAAAGGAGTCTCTGTGGTCGACAGTTGAAACAGGGCTGGCAGCTGATGCTAATGCAGCCACTCGAGAAAGAGACGTTAAAGCAAAAGCATGTCTTTATCTCATGCTAGAAGAAGACTTGATTAACGACGTAAGAGACAAAGTGTCCGCCAAGGATGTGTGGGATACCTTGCAGAGATTACACACTCCTTCAACTGCGTTTGCAAAAATGCTTTGGTCTAAAAGAATTTACAGACAAAAGATGACTAAAGGACAGTGTGTGATAGAACATTTAAAAACAATGCAAGATTTATTTGTGCAAGCTGAACTGAGAGGAGTGGAAATTAGCAAAGAGCAGCAGTGTTACATTTTACTGGAATCGCTAGACTCTTCTTGGGACAACATTACAAATAGCTTGCAAAATTTTCCAGAAGCTGAGCTGAACAGAGAATTGTTGCCAGAATATTGGAAGAGAACTTGAGAAGAAAGTCTGAGCAGGGTGACTCAGCAAGTTTAAGGACTGTGCCAAAACAACAAACAACGCCTGATCTACGAAAGCAGGAAGAAGTAGCTTCTACAAGGGAGCAACGGAGGTGTTTTTATTGTAAAAAGATTGGTCATCTACAGAGACAATGTAAACAATTCGCTGCTGAGAGAAGCAAGCAAAAGGAGAGCAGATGGCAGCCGCGGCAGTATCAAAAACAGTCCAAACCTCCATTTTTGAAGGACAGTGGTAATAAAAAGGGGTTTGTAACCATGATTAAAGAAAAACAAAATACTAATTGTAAATGGTTGATTGACTCAGGAGCATCATCTTCAATGTGTAACAATATTAATTTGATAAGTAATAGAAAATCAGCTAATGTAAATGCTGTAGTTTTAGCTGATGGGAAAGAGCTCAGCACTGTAAATCAAATGGGTACAGTTTTCATTCCAGGGCTAAAGGAAAACTTTAATGATGTGTTACATGTAAAGGAGTTAGAAAATAATTTGTTATCAGGAAGCAGATTAACAGACAGAGACTACACAGTCATTTTTGAAAAGAACATGTGTAAGATAAAACTGAATGGGGAATTGCGAGGCATAGGCTTGAAAAAGGATAAACTTTATTTTTTGGAGGACAATATTGATAGCTACAGGGTTGAAAATGCTAATAACATAGACAATAGTCCAATTCACAAAGACTGCATACATGAACTCCACAGAAAATTTGGCCATGCTAGTTTCAAATGTTTAAAGAAGTTAATCAGTATGTGTCCAGATTTAAAAGTTGCTGAATGCAAAAATCACTTAGATTGTACTGTATGTAATCAGGTAAAGGTCCGAGCTTTTCCAGTAGCCAAGAAAACCAAAAGAATTGCTCAAAGACCATTTCAGTTTGTACATGCAGATGTTGCCCAAGCTAATTGTTTATCTTTAGGGGGAAGCAAATATTACCTAGTAATTGTTGATAGGTTTACAAGGTTTGCATTTGTAAGAATATTGAAAAACAAATCTGACGCTGGGCAAAGTTTAAAAGCATGGGTGAGAATGGTGGAAAGACAATTTGATATTAGAGTAGGCACCATTGTTACTGACCGAGGAGGAGAATTTCTAAGTAATCAATTGTTTCATTGGTTTCAAAAGGTGGGAATAAGGCATGAAACTACTAATCCCGCTTGTCCTAACGAAGATGGTTTAGCGGAGAAAAAAATACACGATATAAAAAGGATAACTGCTTGTTTGATAGCAGATGCTGAGGTAAAAGATAGTTTCTGGGCAGAAGCAACTTTGACAGCAGTACATATTAGTAACAGACTGTATCATTCAGAAATTGAAGACATTCCCTACAGGGTATTGTATGGGAGAGTGCCAAATTACAAGTATTTGAGAGTCTTTGGACAATTTGCTTATGTTTACATACCAGCTTGTTTCAGGAAGAAAGGAGAACCCAAAAGTAAAAGGCTTAGGTTTTTGGGTTATTCAGGAAATAGCTACAAGTTTCATTTGGGTGGAAAAGAAGTGCAGTATTCTAGGTCTACAAATTTTGAGAGACATGCTGGTTGGGACAAACTGCATGCCAATAAAGAAGTTTTCTTGAGGTTAGGAAGTTCAAATGAGCCAGAAACACAAACTGAACCAACTTCAGGAAACGGAGGGGTTTCAGTTAAGCCAGAAGCATCCACTAGCAGCAGTGATAGTTCTTCTGATAATGAGACACAATCTAGACCCATTACTACTAGAATGACTGAAGACAAGAGATTTAGTCACAGAACAATAACTCCCAGTACAGAAAGTGAGGATGAAAGAGGCAGATCAGCAGAGTTTATTCCCAGACGTAGTCACAGAGTTAGAAAGCCTCCAGATAGGTTTGTTGTGACAAATGCAAGAGCTTGTTTAACAGTGGAAGAGCCTGAAAGTTTTGAAGAGTTGGAAAGTTTGTCTAGAGAAGAACAGGAAAGATGGATTGATGCAATGGATGATGAGTTTGGTTGTCTGGTAAATAAAGATGTTGTTGAAGTCGTTGATAGACCCAAGGACAAGAAAGTAATTGGTTGTAAGTGGGTATGCAAAAAGAAAGAAATGCCAGATGAAAGTATTAAGTATAAAGCTAGGTTAGTAGCTAAGGGTTTTGCACAACAGCAGTATGAGAACTATGATAAGACATATTCTCCAACTGCAAAGCCAGAAAGTCTGAGAATGGTTCTGGCTGTAGCAGCAAAAAGAAGTTTAGTTGTAGAGCATTTTGACTTTGAAACAGCCTACTTGAATGCTAGTTTAGATGAAGAGATATTTATGGAGCAGCCACAAGGTTTTGAAGAAAATAGTAGTCAGAAAGTTTATAAATTGAAAAAAGCATTGTATGGATTAAAACAGAGTGCCAGAACATGGAATTTGTGCATTAATGATGAGTTAGTTAAGCTAGGATACAAAAAGAGCATTGCAGATGCTTGTGTCTATACAAAAGGAGACATAGTGTTAGTAATTTATGTAGACGATTTATGCGTGGCAGCAAAGTCAAAACAGGAAATTGAATCAGTAAAAAGAGAATTGTCTGAAAAGTTTGTTTTAAAAGATCTAGGTTTATTGAAGTCTTATTTAGGTATTGGTGTTGAATGGACAGAAGAAGGACATTGTTTGATAAGCCAGAGAAAGAAAATTGAAAATTTGATTGAAAAGTGTGGATTACAAAATGCTAAAATAGTAAGAACTCCAATGACAATTGGTTTCGTATCTGAAAAAACATCTAGAGATTTTGAAGACAAGACCTTATTCAGGAGTATAATAGGATCTTTACAATTCATATCTTGCCACACCAGACCAGACATTTCATATGCTGTAAATGTATTGTCCAGAAGGGTTAATGATCCAAAAATTGAAGACTGGACAGCAGTAAAACACTTATTAAGATATTTGAAAGGAACTTTAGATAAGAAATTGATAATTAGAAACAGTAGTTCAGATTTAGATTGTTATGTGGACAGTTCTTTTGCATCAGAATTAGGAGACAGGAAGACAGTTACAGGAATGATAATTAAGTACAGTGAAAGTCCAATAGTCTGGAGAAGTAGAAAACAAACTAATGTAGCGTTAAGTACGACTGAAGCAGAATTCGCAGCTTTAAATGAGATAGTGAATGAGGTACAGTGGGTTGAGCAATTGTTAAATGATTTAAACGAAAGTTACAAGATACCAGTAGAAATTCTGGAAGATTCACAGTCATGCATAGCAATGGCTGAAGCTGAAAATTTGAAGAACAGAACAAAATATGTTGGAGTAAGATATCAAAATGTGCGAGACATGGTTCAGAGGAGTGAAATAGAACTGAGATATATAGAAACACAACACAACATAGCAGATTTGTTCACAAAAGCATTGACGGCGGAAAAACATGAAAGACTGACACAGATGGTTGGAATGACATTATAAGACACATACAATATTTTATTTCGGAGGGGATTGTTAAGGAAAATGCAACATGGGACTTACAGTAATAGAAATAAAATGTGTATGTGAAAGTCACAGTGATTAAGCAGGAGCAATCATGAAGCTACACAGGTGAAAAGGATAATGTAATTTGGAAGCCTTGAGAGCCAAGGACAAAGTTATAGTGTATATTGAAAACACCTGTTATAGATTGCAAACACCTGAGATTCATTAAGTAGTCAAGGTAAAATGATGAAATACTTGGGTTGGTCTTAAGTATGGGATGATCTATGTAAACCAATCAAAATGAATGTACACGCCCACTGGGTGGAAACTGACTAGTGGGTGGTGACTAACAATGGCTATAAGTGCAATGTTTGCCAATGCATGGTGTAGTGTGGTGTAGTTTTGGAGATATTGTGAAGTGTAGAGATTGTGATTTGTAGGGCATATAGTATTTATATATAGTAGAATAAAGTAGATCTTTTATATAAGACTACTGAGTTGTCTGGTGTCTTGAGGGAAGATACAAGAACCAGAAGAATCCTGGAGAGGTTTGGAGACATCTCAGGAAGAAGAGTGAGAAGGCTTGGAGAGTTTGTCAGGGTCTTCAGCCTATTCTCTGAAACTCTGCTGCTTGGGAAAGAAGCATCAACCACTGATCAAAGCTGGTCAGCTCTGCTGCATAACAAGGTGGTGAGTTAGAGCCAGAGGTGTAGAGCTACAACTCCCATCATCCCTGACATCTGAGTATGTTAATGGCAGCAATCATATTACAATGGTTAGAAAGCAGTTTTATGAATGAGCACTTTTTTCAGGTTATGCTAAAAGCATTGCCCACTTGACTAATTTCCACATTTTTTCTTTTGAAAAAATTACCCTGAACTTTGATTTTTTTTGGTTAATTTTTCAATATGTAACTTTTTAGCTGTAGTAAAGTTTTTATCTCAGCTTAAGAAAAAATACTGTCTCTGTGGCTGTAAGATTATAATTTCAGACCAATAAAATGGGGAGAAATACCCTTCTCAGATGAGATCAGCAAAGCTGCCTCTTCTTTCACATTTTGACAGAAAGTCGATTTCCTGTCCTCTGTCCTTGATCCAAGTTAAAATGTTTTGGGTAAGTACAGTATATTTAAGCTATAGATCAATTGGACTGCATAGCTTTAAAAGTGCAACTTTTATATTATTGAAAAAGTACCTGAACATTAAAAAAATATTTTAAAAGCAATTTCTCATGCTGTCTTTTTATGAGATTCAGTGGTGCAGTACAGAGCAGTACACTGGATCTGGATGTGAGAAATGATCAGTGGGCCTTTACAGATTGCCAGAAATAATGCAGCTTGAGTCCACTTTAACTGCCTTGACTCAGTGATAGGGAACCATGGGAACTGTAGTTTATTGTGGCACCAGAGCTCTCTGACAGAGAAGGCTCAATGTCCAAGAAAAAAATACAATTCCTATGATTCCCTAGCACTGAGCCAGGACAGTTAAAGTGGCCTCAAGCTGCATTATTTCTGGCAATGTGCAAAGGCTCAGTGTTGGTTTTATTGAGTTTTTTGTGTTGCAATATTTTTTGTTTCTCACAAATATATTAGTGTGGATTTTGGATTGCATTTTTCTTGGTGTACACTTTTAAATGCATTTTCCCACATTAATTAAGGTAGCAGATTTGTGTGTATTTTCCAAATATTTTTACTTGTGAATACTTTTCAGATACACACGTGGTTTATAATAATAGTAATAAAATTTATTTTTAACCCGCCCCTCTGCTCGGCAACCGGGGCGGTGTAAAACAAAATTAAAACAGATAACAGTTAAAACACTCATTCAACCCAATCCAATAACCCAATAAGTTTATGCTTATTCTTTCTCTGTAGAAATGGACTGCAAGCATTCAAAACCAATGTGTGTCTTTTAAAACAAAGGCAGCTTTGTTGGATCTGGCGAATCTACTCTGGTCTTCCATTTTCAAAAGCTTCACTTTCTAGGAAACTCCCAAGCAGGGCATGAAGCAACATCTTGTCCCATTTGTCCCACAGTATAAGCATATGTTATTGAGAGCAGATATTGGAAATGGTTTTTTTGCTGGGGAGTGGGTTGGATTACCACAGACAGATTAATCCAGTCAGCACAGGTACTAACCATGCTATCTGGAGGATTCTGGAAACTGCATTTCAAAAATGTTACTATTCCAAATTCTGAATGAGATATACAAACTACAGATATGTAACTTCCATTCAGTTATCATACTAACAGGATGTAGGAAATCCATATTTCATCTATTTTTCTAAGTCTTACAAAAACCTAAGCAACTAGCCATTGCTATAACTTATAGCAATTAACTCCATAAGCTAGATGCTGTGTGAAATCCATCATCCTGTTTTATACTGATCAATTTCGCTGCAGGGCAATGAAATATTTATGAGAGGTTTTTTGTTTTTTTTAAAACTCAACATCATTCATATTTTTTTTACTCTCTCCCACATCCCAGGTGGTCATCACTTTTCCAAAATCAAAGCTCCAGGCACATGAACCATTCCCCACAGGAGGCTCTTGCTTCTCTAAAACCAAGAAGAGCAGTTTAGATACAAGCACAAAGGTCGCATTTTTAAGAAATCAAAAATTAATCTGAAAACATTTTTAAGTGTTTAACCATCTTACAATGAAACTTACATTGTCACCATTTTGAGAGGGACTGCAGAGGAAAATGAGGTATTTCTGATGGTACAAGATTCTAGGCTGCTTGTGGGGATAGTTACATATGATTTATTTATTTATTTCCTGTCTTTCTCCCAATATGGTTCAAGGTGGCTAACTAATAATTAATTTATGATTTGGGGGGAAATCAGGATAACTTAAAAATAATTGGGGGATTGAGGGGCTTCAGAGGCCACAGAAATAGGTTTTAAGGGCCACATTATGCTTACTCCTGCTGTACTGGATATATTCACTTATTTTAAAAAGAAAGTTATTTTGATATGTTTCAATCAGAAAGTAGACTAGAAATAATACTAATACTTTAGACACATTGTTAGTATACCCTGCAAACCCTGTGTTTTATTTGGGGACTCCATAGTTTTATATCTGGAACCAACATGTTCTTAAGAGGCCACAATGACCTTTGGAAGAGCAAATGGGTTTCCCATAAGAGAAGAATGCAGACTGAAGGACATGTGTAAGACTCAAGCTAAATGGGTGTACTGATTACTCCTCTCTCCCTCCAGGCCCTCAGCAATTCCTCTTGCACAGGGGCCAGCAACCTACGCCCCCCGCCAGTTCCGGCCCAGGTTGCCGGACTTATCGGCCCAGGCCGACCCCTGCTGCCGCTGTGCGCCGCCGTGCATTTTCGCCTCTGTGTGGCCACATGTGCCGCAGCCACCATTTTGATTTCCAAAATGGCATCCGCGACGCGTTTGCGCATGCGCAGCAGTACTGCGCATGCGCAAACGAGTCACGGCCACTAGTACTCCTGCGCATGTGCAAACACGCCGTAGCCGCCATTTTGGAAATCAAAAATGGCGGCCGCAACATGCGCGGTGGCGGCCACGCACGGGGGCGGCAGTGGGGGGTGCACGCACATGCATCAGTGCGCGCTGCCGCCATTCCCCCCCCCTCGGCCCGGCGGAGAGGAGGACTTCGGGGGACTGGCCCAGGACTCAAAAAGGTTGCCTACCCCTGCTCTTGCACCATGAGACAAAGGAGGTTTCATTGCACTGAAGCAGTAAGCCAGTGTTTTCTACCTACCCCTGCTGTATTCCTACACTCTGGGGTTGTCCTAATCCAATTGCTGTTTTTGTAGCCCTAGTGTTAAAGCCATCAATGTCCAGATTCCCACTGTAAATTCCTGGGAAAACTAGTAGGGCTTTGTTACCTTGCAAGATAGATCACCCCTTGAGGCTATGATCTCAAGTATAAATATTGGTCCCAAAGCCTAGACTCCTTGGATAGAGTTGGCCCCCAGTTTGTGCTCGGTGTGCAGAGATTCTTCCATTCACTGTGTCACTTCCAGATCTGATCCACTCCTGCTTTCTGTGGTCCTCTCTTTGGACAGGTAATTATCAGGGGTGTATCTCTCTACACCCCTGAAACGCCACTATCTAATTTCCTTATTTCAATTTTGGTTAGCTCTGAATATTGTGTCTGTTTGAATTATTATTGTACAATATGCACATCCAATTTCCATATTTCCATTTCCGTTAGCTATGAATGCTGTGTCTGTTTGAATTACTATTGTACAATATACACTCTTGCATATTTCTAAGTAAAATCTTTTAAATTCACCCAAACTTAGAGTTGTCCTCAGTGAGCACTGGTATACAGATATGCCAATAATCCTAAAGTTACTCAGCCTTTTGTAAAGCTTAAGCTAATCCCCCCAACATTTAAAGTGAAGTGGACAGTTGAGGGGACTCTAGTTCCTCCATCTTTCTTTGGGTAAAAACATGCACACACACTGTGCTGTTTCTTCCTCTTTTAATAAAAGTGTAAAGTTGAAAACAAGAACTTAAGGGTGGAAACATTATAGAACAAATATACCCTTGAAAATGCACAGCTATGAAAACATGTATGAAAAATACATGTTAGAACACATACTTTTGCTACGGTTTGGGGGCTTACAGAAAGGTTAAATTTTAATTCACCCTAATAGACTATTTTTGAGGAAGAGTTTTCCCTTTTTAGGCCTCCAGCTTTACCACTGAAATTGCTCTTATCAGGAGCTCCTGTATTCTTGGAAGCAAACTGATAATACTCCATTAAACTTCCTTGGGAGGTCCAGAATTCAAAGCAAAGTAATCTTTTTCACCTCCTGCAAAAGGTTTTCAACACTATTCACATTTCAGCAATTTCTCCCCCAAAATAGTTGCTGTATAATGTTTATTTGAAGAAGGATAATGTTATGCATGAAACAGGTTTAGTCAAGTTACACATAAATTGGTGCCATCTCCTCCTGCTCAATAAATGTATCTAAACATCCCAAGACTTCAGGTATTCCTACATTTCTCAAAGCTGTCAAAGTATTTATTTATAAACGGAGGTAGTATTTTCAGCTTTTACCATAAAGAATGTTTGGCTTTACTCTTTCCTGAGCAATTTTTACCAAGAAAAAAGTTTTGATAAAGTTGCAATCTTTTCTGTGTCATGTTTTCCAATTTACAATAATTATAGACATAACAAAACATAACATGGCAGAATTGCAGCACGATTTCATTTTGATAGTTAAACCTTTAAAAAATACCAAACTATTTTTAAGTGTCAGCATCTCTATTTCTTTCTGGCTTATTTGGAAACAGACTGTTATTCCAGTCCTTGAAGCAAAAATTGATGCCATTACCCATTTACCATGCCTTCCATTTCCTAGCTCTGCTTGTAACTAAAGTTAACAGCTGCTATTACCAATATGCAGTTTGAAGCTGAAGTATGGAAATAAGTTAGATATCTAGGCATGATCCATTAACAAAGCCTCTAACAAAAAAGCTCCTTTTTACAAAGTCTTTTTACACCTGTCCACCCTCCATTTTATATCCTGGTTCTCTGTCTAGCTGGAAGTTTGTTTTTTATCAACACCCCTCTGGAAGGATGGTGAAGGAGACAACTCTGTGTTAGATTGCAGCAGCGTGTCTGTAGTAATCAATGCAATAAAGTTTGAGCTAAGAAAGAATGGGATTCTGCTCTAGCCAATCCTACTTTGGATTTGTGTGCCCTGCCTGAAACATCCAAGGTAAATAGCAGCTGACTCCAGAATCTCTTACTGAACATGTGTGAACAGCAAAAGAAAAAGAAAATGGGACATCACCATGCTCCACTAGGTATCCCCTGTATGTTAAAAAGAATAATAATAGACTTATATGTTTGGCTACCAAAACAAAAATAACCAGAAACTTGAAAACCGGTGAAAGAAAAATTCATCCTTAGAGGAAGTTTGGAAGAAGCCTTCAGATGGTCTTGAAAAGATCTAAAATGTTTTGATTCATTTATGCATCTGACGTGTTTGATTCAAAAAAGAACTACTTCTGTTTTTGTGATGTAGGAACCTGTCCCTGTTAATTCCATGTTATTTCTGTCCCTAGAACCAAATTGACTGTTAAAGTAATGCTCAGAAATAGATCTACTTTGTTAACTGAGGTATACCTGCAATACAGCGTGGAAAAGCACTGTTTCCCTCATCAATTTAAAACAGCCTTAGTTTATGAGATCATTCAACGACCACTCCCTCATCCACATATTTGTTATAAGATGTAATATTTCCCTAGTTTAAAAGGGCCTATTTCTCTTACTAGTTGAGAAAAAAAGAATTCAGGAATTAACTTAAGGTAAAAAATAATAATTTACAATCCTGTACTAGAGATAATGGCAACCCTATGGCATCATGGGATTGTCGTGACAAGAGTTGTACAGAGGGCATTTATCTTTGCCTTCCTCTGAGGCTCAGAGAGTGTGACTTGCCCAAAATCACCCAGTGAGTTTCCATGACTAAGTGGGGAGTCAAATTCTGGTCTCCAGAATCATAAGCTGCATCTGCACTGAAGAAATAATGCAGTTTGACACCACTTTGACTTCCATGGCTCAATGAATTCTGAGATTTGTAGTTTGTTGTGGCACCACAGTTCTCTGACAGAGAAGGCAGAATATGTCACAAAATTAAAAATCCCAGAATTCCATAGCATCAAGCCATGGCAGTTAAAGTGGTGATAAATTACAGCCACAGTCGAGCACTGAAGCCACTATACCACGCTGACCCTTAGGGGGAAAAAATAGCAACCTAGGACAAATAATAATTGTGATTATTATTTTATTTTAAATGATTTTAACTTTTGAAATATTTCTCAAGGCAGTTTATACAATACAGTAAGATGAATAATTCAATATAATAGGATGAATAATACAATCATATTTAGGTGCTTTACATACCCACAAATTCAGGCTGTATTTATACTGGTGCTATTTTCAAGACTATGATCCAAAACATACTGCAGACATAATCCAGTTTGAGACTGCTTTCACTGCCCTGGCTCAGTGCTAGGGAATCTGGGAATTATAGTTTATTGTGGCACCAGAGCTCTCTGACAGAGAAGGGAAAATGTCTCACAAAACTACAGTTCCCAGGATTCCCTAGCACTGAGCCAGGGCAATGAAAGTGGCCTCAAACTGGATGATTTCTGCAGTGTTTTCAACCTATATCTTTCAAAGGGATATGGTCACTTGGAATCCTTGAGTTTTCAGGAAAACAAAACATCTCAAGCCAACATACAAAACAGATGGGAAAGAACTAATTTACAATTCTATGCTGAATTCACTTTACAAATTCATGTTTAGTACCAACTCTTTCCCCCCTCAATTTCCCCCTCAATTTTTACCCTTTCCACAATTGCTTCGTTACGAAGTGCATTACCAGTATTGCAATATAAGTTTTCTTCTGTGACCTATGAAGCATTTCAGGTGGTGTTTATAAGCTCCCAATAATGGTATCACCCTTTGCTTTGCATTCTTGCCATCTGCTAGCTTTCCACAGTCAGTTTCTTGGGGCTGTGCATTGGCTGTTCAGTCCCAATATTTTTGTTCCTGTTGAGTCTTCACATCATGTTTGGGTGCTGAATGACTGTTCCATTTGGGCATGTATTGAATTTACTTTGGTTTCTTGTCTTAAGACAAACTGTTCAACATTTTCCAGATGCATTTGCCAGCTGTTGGGTCAGTTACTTACTGAAGTTATTTCCTTCCCTTTTCCAACTTTGTGCTAGGAATATTAAGTCATATTCTTGGGGACTCCATAGGTTATTGTTACTTACATAATAAATACGCAGTAGAGAGCAGCGTGGTGCGGTGGATTGACTGTTGGACTACGACTGGAGATCAGGGTTCGATTCCCCACTCTGTCATGAAAACCCACTGAGTGACTATGAGTGAATCACACACTGTCAGCCCCAGAAAATCCTGTGATAGGCTTGAAGTAAGTTGGAAATGAATTGAAAGCACACAACGTTGTTCATTTTCAGGTGATCCAAACCCTTCCTCCAGCAAGTCTGTTATAATATTTTGTCATTCAAAAAATGAAAAGATAGCAAACAGCATCTATTTCAACAGAATGCAATTCTATTTATATGTGTCTGGGACATTACTGTGGACAACATCCTGCTTACTGGATGTTGTGTTACCTCTACACATAGGATTGAGCTACCTGTGGCATATTTAAAAGTGTTTTTTTTTAAAACAAATAATTTTTCTGGACACACTTTGTTGTTGGTATTATTATTAATTATTATTATTAATTATTATTATTATTGTTATTATTATTATTACATCCTACCCTTATTATTATTACATCCTACAAGAATTAAAAAGCACTGTTAAAAATCCAGAAAATACAAGAAACAAAACAAAACACCAATTAAATAATCAGGGAAAAAATTAAAATCAGGTCTAAAGATACTAAAATGAACATATACACCAGCACAGCGATTAGCAATATCTAGTCATGTCATCCAGGTCTGTCATGTGCTATCTTTAAATACACATAAATGATAAGGGTTTCCCCTTTTACAAGTCTGTCTAGTCATTACCTAAAAATTTCCAGAAGATGAACACTAACCTGGTTACTAGCTCATGCTGCAAGAATTCTATCCCCTGCCCTACATTTTGGTGAAAAACATTATGTTGAATTTTCATTTTAAAAAATGAGTCAAGATAAGAGCTACATTTGGTTATCAGATCTTTTCTATAAATAGCTAATGACATTATAGGTTTTTATAGGGTTTCCCCCCTCTGCAACCATATTATGTTGCCCCATTTTCTTAATGGAAGAGGAGTCTCCTTTGGGTAGAGGTTCAAAAGAACTTATTAAGGTTTACCACACATTTATTTTTAATTTTTAATCACAATTTTTATTCCATACATTTAAGTAGAAGCTGGAGGTGGAGAACAGCTGAGGCTGTTCTTTCCTGACATCCTGGTGCAAGCTCCAAATATACCAAAAACATCTTATTAACACTACCTTTCAGGCAAAAAAAGAAAAAAAAACCTGTGTTTTTCAAAGCTGTTCCAAGAGCTGTGTGTATTTAAGCCTGGGAGATACAATAGCTGAAAAACCTGTAAAACCTTCAGATTTCTACTTGCTCTAAATGACTGGGATCAGGCTGACACAGAACAGAGAGAGGGGTGACAGGCAAAATGTTTTGTGAAATTTTTATATTATATACAAGACTGATATTTGTTTCAAATATGTTTAACATTTTAAGGCTACAATTTGCATAATCGCCACAAAATTTGATTTAGGGCTAAATCAAATTTAGGATTAAATTCACATAATCATGGTTTTTGTACAACCTCTTAAACGTCGAAATAAGCACAGCTAATGTATGGACTTCCATCGAAAAAGTTTTTCCAATAAACAACCAAACAATCAAACCTAATTTCAACAGTGTTTTGTCCAATTTTTAGACAAGATAAATCAGAGGCCTTTACAGATAAAGTTTTAAAAACTGACTATAAAACGAGAGTTGCATATACAGTATAGTGCAGACTCTAAATCAAACTCCCAAGGATTCGGCAAATTACATAATCAAAAAATGACCCATAAATGGATGTTTAGGTGTGCCAATAAATTGTAACAAGATATGATGAACTGCATTTTCCATTACAGTTTGATCATATATACAGTACTGCTGGCTCCACAAACACACCAAGCCAACAATGTAACTATTTCCTATATGTGTAGGAGAACAAAAGCTGAAGCACCTGCTATTCTGCTAGTTTATGGCTTTTAAAAAAGTATTTTAACAGATGTTGGCAACACCGAGGTTTTTAAAATCAAGTCCATTTCATTGTTTTTGCCACCAATTTTCTTTCAAAGTACCGTATTTTCCAACATATAAGACGACTGGGCATATAAGATGACCCCCAACCTTTCCAGTTAAATTATAGAGTTTGGGATATACTCGCCATATAAGACTACCCTTCTTCCAACGCACATCAAATAAAAATAACAAAACTCATCAGATTTGATTTCAATATGATAATTTTAATTCAAATGCTTATGACATGCAGGTACTTAGCAGGAAAACTGTCACTTATAAACACAACAAACTACAGCTCCCATGTTCCCTAGCATTTATTTCTGCAGTGTGTTTTGGACCTTTTTTAAAAATAGTCCAGATTTAAATGCTGCTTTAAAAATTATTTCCATCTCCCAGCTATGAGATGGTTGGGGGGAAATGCCAATACACTAGGTGATGCTTCTGGGGTATGTACAATTTGCTGCCAGGAAAGTGACCCTGGGCATGTCACACACTCTCAGCCTCAGAGGATGGTAATGGCAACCCCCATTTGAAGAAACATGCCAAGAAAACCACATGATAAGGTTGCCTTAGGGTCGTCATAAGTCGGAAAGTCTGCAATTGTTTCATAGGTAGTATGTGGGAATAGGAGCCAGCATGGTGTAGTGGTTTGAGTATTGGACTACCACTCTGGAGACCTGGGTTTGATTCCCCACTCTGCCATGAAACCCACTGGGTGAACTTGGGCAAGTCACACACTCTCAGCCTCAGGAGAAGGCAATGGCAAGCCTCCTCTGAACCAGTCTTGCCAAGAAAATCCCAGGAGAGGATCGCCTTAGGGTTCCTCTCATCCTCCTCCTCTCGCCATGCTTCTTCCTCTCCCCACCTCTGTCCTCCTTGTCCTCCTCTTCTCCCAAGGCTTCTTCCCGCCCCCACCTCTGTCCTCCTCGTCCTCCTCTTCTCCCAAGGCTTTCCCCCCCTCACACCTCTGTCCTCCTCGCCCTCCTCTTCTCCCAAGGTTTCTCCCTGCCCCCACCTCTGTCCTCCTCATCCTCCTTATACCCGGCGTAAAAGACGACCCCCGACTCTAACCCCAGATTTTCTTGGGTTAAAAAGTTGTCTGATACGCCAGAAAATATGGTACAAGAAATGTTTCCTTTACTGCACGGTTCAATACATTGCGTTTTCCCAATGTATCCCCAAACATGCTACATTGTCACTACTCTATACTAAATGGTGATTTCCCAGACACTTTTGTGTCTCATTCTGTAAACTACCCATAGGATTTTACCATGGCTAATTGTTAAAAGTTTGACTGCTAAAAGCTAGTGTAATTTTATTGCCACCTTCAAGATCTCAGGTGCTTTTTCTTAAAGCCCCAGCTGCTAAAAAGCCAAGCTTTTATAACATGCCTTCCCCTAAAAACTCATAGGAGTTTAAGACAAACTTAGTCATGCTGTATGCCATTAATTCAACACCTTTCCTTCCCAGTTATTTTTCAAAATTGATGCAAGTGAATCACATGACTTTAAAGTCAGACAAGTTATTTTTTCTCATTTGTGGTTGGCACCTATACTGTTATTTATACTGTGGTATGGTATCTTCTGTCTTAAAGGATTTCAGTGAACCATCTTAAGGTCACATACATAACATATTTTTTTTTCTGGCAGAAATAGAAACATGACAAAAATAGGGACAGATCTGAACCATCTTTTTTTAAACCTTTACAGTTTAGTTCAGTTTAATACAGCATCACCATTTGTACGTTTTCAGTCTAAAATCACTAACACTAGTATGTACAACAGAACTGGGCTTGCTGCTATTTTTAAATATATGAAGTTACCAAAAGGAAAACTGGACCACTGGTTTATTTAGTCCAGCTATTGCAAGTTGTAGTAACTCTCTAAGACTCCAAATCTGTTTAACTAGGAACACTTGGGATTAAACTCCTAGAGAAGTGTTTTCTCAGGTTAAAAAAAAAGTTTTTCCCTACATTCATCACTGAACCTAAGCCTCTGCTACAGGAAAAGAGCCAAAATACAGAGTTTGCCACTTTACTGAAAACATTTAAATGCCAGTTGTTAAAATCAAGAAGTGGCTGTTACTCTTTTAACATAAATATTAAACTACAACATCAGCTTGTGATATATTTAAGTGGCTGTTCCCTATGGCATGCCAAAAAAAAAAAGTTAAAGTGACAAATTATTTAAAGACAACCCTCTATCACTTTGCTGCAAATGATTGTATCTTTCTGTATTATCCACTTATCCACTCCACAAAAATTAATAACAAATAGAGGGGCAGAGAAATAGCTCAATCCGGAGCCAGAACTGCACTGTGAAAGTTACTTTTCCTACTTAATTGTCAGAGAAACTGGGGAAACCAAGTACTTTAAAGCTGAACAAGCTTCTGATTAATGAAGCTCAGATTTATAATTTCAGTTTTTGCAACCATGTTGGCTTAGCGTATCACCTCTATTGACATAATACTTCCTGAAACAGTATAACTGCTATTCCACTAAAATTATCACCATCCATGAAAAAATAATACCAGAAAGGCAACAAATATTCTACTTGAAACTTCAAGAAAGTACCAAAGATACTGTATCTAAGAGCAAAGTGGGCCCACCACATTTGCTGGGGTCTCCATGAGAGTGGAAAAAACACAAATTAAAAAAAATTTTTTTTAACCTGAGAAAACACTTCTCTAGGAATCTCTAGGTTATCCAGTGCAACTCTCTGGTCAACATCCACTGGAAGCTAACCAGAGGATTGCACTGGACCATCTATAAATGCCCAGAGAAATGTTTTCTCGAGAAATCTCTAGGTTTGCCAGCACAACTCTATGGTCAACTTCTAGCAGAGCAATGCTGGAGGGCCCAGAGATTCCTAGAAAGAACATAATAATCAAATCCGTGAATAGTCAAACTGGAAAAGTCAAAGCCGCAAATGTGGAGGGGCAACTGTATTGCCAAATGCTATCCTACCATTGTACTTCCAAAATGGCCATTACTGAACAAAAAAGAAACTTGTTCAACTTTAGGGGGGTTGCAGACTGCCAGAAATAGTGCAAATTGAACCCACTTTTAGGGTTAGGGTTAGTGCTAGGGAATCATGGGAATTGTTTTTTTTTCTTAGACATTGAGCCTTCTCTGTCAGAGAGCTCTGGTGCCACAATAAAATACAGTTCCCATGATTCCCTAACCCTAACCCTAAAAGTGGGCTCAATTTGCACTATTTCTGGCAGTCTGCAACCCCCCTTTAGCTAAGTACAGGCATACCTCTGTTAACAAAGCCTCTGAGATAAAAGCTCCTTTTACAGTCTGCCCTCTTACCCTTACAAGAACATCCTTGTAATCTGTCCCAGTTGGATGTTCTTTTAGTTGCGTCAGCACCGAGAGGATATCTGGAGAACACAGACTTTTAGCATCAGATTACAGCGGTGTGTCTGCAGTAAGCAATGCAATAAACAAAACTTTAGCTGGGAAAGATCAGGATTCTGCTTTAGTTGATCCTACTGTGGCAGTGTGTGCCAGCCTACAACAGACAAGATAAACAGAAGTTGCCTTAAAGAATATGTGTAGACAGCAAAAAAGAAAGAAGAGGGGATCGCAGGTTACTCTGTCTTACCAGCTACCCACAGAATGTTAAAAAACACATGTCTGCAAATTCAACAAAATTGAAATCATAAGAAAAGTGGAGGCTAATGAAAGAAAAGTTCATCCCTAGATGTATTTTGGAAGAAGCCTTCAAGTGGCACCTAGAAAATTCAAAATGTTTTTACTCATTTGTGCAAGACTCACCTAACCTTCGTTGTTTCATTTCACATGTGCACGTCTGTTAGTTTTGAGTTTTTTGTTTTTGTTTTTTGCTGAAACATATTGAACTACTCTTCCTCTTTTGTGGGATAGGAACCTATTCTTATTTTTTCCATGTTATTTCTGCCTCTGGGACCAAATTATCTGTTAAAAAGTAATGCACAGGAATAAATCCATGGCTAGCTGAGGTATACCTGTAATTCAATAAGTTTGTAAAAGGAAAAAATAGTAGTATAAGAACTACTGCCATAAATTTGAAGAGTTGTCAAGTACTATGTTACAGTGCTTATTTCTACTGAAGTAAAATTTTAAATATTGCCCAAAGGGCATATGTACCAAAATAAAGTAAGTACTTGGCATACATGTTTAATCAGTGACAGACATCTTGAGTTTTTTCATGTATAAACCATTTATGTACTGTAAAACTGTGATGAAAAAATGATGTGAGTTATCCCATCACTTTCCCCCACTAAACATTGAGAACTGGTCTGTGGAACTCCTTGCTATAAGACTGTCACAAATATAGAAATTTTATCTGCTGGCACTGAAAGGAAAATCTGTGTACCTTTTCAATGCCCAATAATATTGTTTCTGTAATTTAGGCATGGTATTTACATTGCCAATATAGAAGAAAGTGAAGATATTTATTATGGGAATTCTTCATAAAAAAATCAAAAAAATCTATTACTCTTTAAACAAGTTGAGACTGCTTAAAAGTGCTTAGATATTAAATGCTGGAAACCTCAGGGAATCCAAGCAAAAGCGGCATCTCTCCTAGGCATTTTCAAATTCAGCATGAAGCTTTACTTCATAGCAACTACTGTATAATGAAGGTAGATACAAAGGTAGATACAAAGGCACAATATAGAGTAGCAAAGCTAAGCTTCTGCCCTGCTATAACAGGAGAGGAGTAGCCTGTGGCCCTGGGGCCACATTATTATTCCTCAGCTGGATCTCACATGGCTCTTGGTTCAGTTTCGCAAATTCTCTGAAACTATTTTAAGCCATTTTACCAGAAAATTGGAGGAAGAGGAAGGAGGTTTCTAAAAGTATAAATTAATCAAATTCTAAAATCCATGATTTGGCAATGCGTCTATTAAGAGTTAAGAAACATGGACAGCTTTGAGGGTCAGCTTTTGAAATCTCCGCATCTCTTCATTTGCCAAAACGTTACAAAAAATGTGTGAAGAATAAAAGGGGAGTGGGAAAAATAAAGGCTAATTTGTCATTATAGCCACAACGTCTGAATGGTCAACAGTTTGATGTCTTCAGCATCAAGCTAGACTCTCCTCACATGGAGTAAACCTATTGATTGTAACATTTTGCTTGAAGAGATTTGGATCTCAAATCTTTACAAATAATTTCATAAATATTTAGTTGGCCCTACCAAAGGTTTGACTGATAATGGATTATGCATTTCCTCCCCATAAGCCAGCACTATTTATTTCACCATTAAACAAAACCAGTTTTGGTTCATTTTGAGAATGAACATAGAGGCACCCATTACATACATACATACGTACATACATATGTACGTACATAATCACGCGATCTTCTCAAGCTATCTAACTGACAACAGTTGTTCTTTCCTTACCCCAAACAACAGCAACAACAAAAACAATGCAACAGTGTGATAGATGGAAAGGGGGGGGGCAGGGTTGTTTTCTCATTGTGTGCCTTAAAGATGTTTTCAACTTGCTCTGTTCGGAGAGGTTTTTGCCTTTGCCTCCCTCTGAGGCTTAGAGAGTGCGATTTGCCCAAGATCACCCAGTGGGTTTCCATAGCTGAGCAGGGATATGAACTCTGGTCTCCAGAGTCCAACACTCAAACCATTACACTGTACTGGCTCAGTGGGGCAGAATTACACAGGGTTAAACACCAGGCAGACAGAGTTGGGTAGAAAAATCTCTTTCTGGTACAGTGGGACCTTGCCATCCGCAGGCTTGCCATGTGTGGATGTGAGCATCGATGGAATGCAAGCCTTGTTGTCCCAAAAGGCAGTGTGCACATCGCACTGCCATTAATTACAAATTACAATGGGACTTAGAGGTCCTGCATTTTTCGTAGTTGCGGGGGGGGGGGGGGTCTGGAACAGATCCCTTGCGTATATGAAGCTCTGATTGTATTTCACCCACAGATTAAAGTACCTCAACCTGGTTTCATGCTCACCTTGCATCAGAGCCAGTACAGTCCTCTGATCTTTGTGCAGCATTTATAGGGGGGTTGAGGGACCGCCCTGTGGAAAAGGGATAGGGAAGTTTCCTTCCATAATCTCATTGTGTCTTGGTTAGTCAAAAATGTAGTTTTAAACAAACCAGTTACTAGGATTCTGCTCATGAAGACAACCAATTGGTTGTCTGGACAGAGATATAAGATATCATTTCCCACCAGTATGCACACTGCATATGTCAAAGAAAGCCCTTAATATATGCCTAAGTATTTCACTCAGCCTCTTGACCCCAATGCAGTTCTCTTTAGTTCCATTTATTTTAGCAAGTCATTCATAATAACAGAAGCAAACTATGTGAGCCCACACAGCTGGTTCACCAAGGACAAAATTTCAATGAAGAATAAAGCAACAGAGCTCTCCTTACAATTCACCCAGATTTCTGAGGAGTATTTGTTTCAATACCCTACAGCAACATAGCTGCTTTCAAGAGACCCTCATTTCATTGTTCTGACGCATATGGCAAGAGGTTTGTTTTTCAAACAAGAGCCTTTATAGTGATTTTGCAGACATCAAAGCCAGTGTTAAGTATATGTAGTACACTCCACTTACACATAGGCCATTAGCTGCAGAAGGTAACAACTAAAGATTGCTGCTTCTGTCATCCATTATAACACACAAATGAGTTTTCTAAGCCAAACACCTGGTATAAAGACTTGCCTCTGCCCAAGGTAAGATACTTTAAATTTAACATCAGATATAATTTTTCTGCAATAAAGATCTATGAACCAGTGTACAGCAAACTGCTTATTGTACAGTGAACTCTCCGTATCCATGGATTCTTCATCTATAGATTCAACCATACATGGCTTGAAAATGTTAAAAAAATAAAAATTTCAGAAAGCAAAGCTTGATTTTGCCATTTTCTCTAAGGGACACCATTTTACTATGCCACTGTATTTAAGGGGACTTGAGCAGCCACAAACTTTGGTATCCATGGGGGATCCTGGAACCAAGCTCCAGCAGATATCAAGGGCCCACTGTAGGTCCCCCCCATTAATTTTTTTAATACCAATGTTTGATGAATAAAAAACAAAAAACAGCAGTTTAATAATTTCCTTTTATTCTTTCTAAAACTTACAAGTGTTCATCCATCAAAATCAAAACAGAAAAAGAGAGCAAACATAAGACGACATAATCCCATCTTCTTCCACAGATATAAAACTTCCCATTCACTGGTCTGCTACAAAAATTTTGAGTTGTTCCTCCCTTTTTGTCTCTCAGCCATCTGCACCACAGTCAAGTCCCCCTACTTCAGTCAGAGACATCTGGGAACTTGTTACTCTCCATTAAGTATGGACTGGACACCAATTTTATACAACAATAATCATGAATTTTGTCCTAAAAGTAACACATTTACACCATTTATGACTCACTATTTCCAGATACTGAAATGTGCTATTTTGCACATGTGTACATAGCAACTGGCTAAGCATGGGATAACCTAGTACCAGAGATTATTACTTGCATATCAAGCAAGAGAAGATGACTACAGTTCATAAAATCATTAAAATCTCTTGTGGTCACATGAAAGTACAAAGCAGCTTAATTTCCATGAACAGTGGCCCACTGGTATCTGCTGGGTTTGGTTCCAGGACCTTGTGTGGATACCAGAATCTGTGGATCCTCAAATCCCATTAAATACAGAGGCATAGTAAAATGATATCCCTTATATAAAATAGTAAAACCAAGGAATTTTGGAATTTAATGATTTATTTAGAATATTTTCAAGCTGCTGATGGTTGAATCCATGGCTAAAGAATCTGTGGCAATGGAGGGCTGACTGTACTGCTTGGTCTGCTTAAGGGAGAATGATGTTGAATATTGTTGAATACAACAATAAAGTTTAATAATCTTAAACTAGCTTGTTCAGAACATATGTTTGTTAAACTGAAACAAAAATACAGTCGGCCCTCCATTTTTGCAGGGATTCGTTCTGGACCCCCCCCCCCATGAAAATGGAGACTC
Source organism: Phrynosoma blainvillii (assembly GCA_026167975.1). Lineage (NCBI taxonomy): Eukaryota > Metazoa > Chordata > Lepidosauria > Squamata > Phrynosomatidae > Phrynosoma > Phrynosoma blainvillii. The sequence goes on along the minus strand of JANUYF010000003.1, from coordinate 321,933,600 downwards.
GCCAATATTCAAGCCCCATAGGCATGAATGGGGCGCATGCCCGCAGGGGCGCACCCCACTGATTTTAACAGAGGTTGCCTCTCCGTGAATCTGCAAAACCGCGGACCTTGAGTCTGCGAGAACAGAGGGGTGACTGTACAACTTTATATCCAAATGTCTATCTCAGGAGTAGGCAACCTAAGGCCTGGGGGCTGGATGCGGCCCCCTGAGGCCTTTGGACTGGCCCCGGGCCGGTCCTGCCGCTGCCGCCCCCTGCCGCTGCCGCCCCCCCACCATGATGATATTGATTATTGTTGTTATTACTTGTTCTTGGGGTTTTCTGGGCAAAATTTCCACAGGAGTTTTGCCATGGCTTTTCTGGGACTGAGAGAGTGTGCATGCATATATTTTTATTTTTTTTTAATTTAAAAAAATATATTTTTATTTTTTTTTTATTTTTTATTTTTTTGGTGCTTCGGCCCCCCAATTGTCTGAGGGACAGCAACCTGGCCCCCGGCTCAAAAAAGTTGCCTACCCCTGGTCTATCTGCTTTCCATGAATCTGTGCTGCATTTTCTATGACTAACACAGGCCTAACATTTGTCCAAATATCTATGCATGAGCACAAATATCTATGTCCAAATATCTATGTGTGAGCACAAACGTGATGGAATGCTAATCAATTTAGTGTTATATGTATGCCCACACATCGTATGATATGTGTAATACCATGTCCAATCAGGCTATGTGTAGGCACACATATAACACTGAATTTACAATTTCACATGGCAGCATTTCTGTGAAACATCACCACGTATTACTTCACAAACGGCGTTAATTTGGTGCATTTATCAACAACTGCACTACTGGTTGGAGGTGTTCCTGCATCTTTATTAAATTGTTGTGCATTTACAATAGTGGCAGCATGCTAGTGGGAATTTCTTCTGGACACAGAAAGCTGCAAACCGATTTGGCTCCACCTATTTGAGAGGAAAGGGAATGGGCCATTTGTTTAGCTGTGGAAAAATACTGCAATTTTTTTTAACAGTCCTTTAAAAATTATTTGAGAAGATTCAATAAAATCTTTTAAACGCATGTAGCAAAATGCAATGAGCCAAGTACACATTATAAATCATCAAGCATATGGTTTGGAAATATTTAAGAGAAACAGAAATTATGCACTACTTGAATCTTTAAAAGGACTGTACTTATCTAACACAGGATTGTTGGCAGCACTATAAAAAGAACTTTTCTGATGGAATCCAGCTTGAAAATTCAGTTTTTCCTCTGACTTATCAAATCAAATCTTCTTTCTAACTAATTGTTCAACTATCTAAACTTAATGGCTTGGATCCAATTTTTTTACCTCACTCATGGAAGGATTTGATCCAGTATCTCCCCACATCCTTTCTAATATTGGTAGCAAGATACATCAATGAGGAGTTATTTCTCTTAATACAGGCCCAGTCTGTGGGGGGTTTGGCAGTGAGTTCAATGGAGTTACTAAACGAACATACTAGGTTTCACACTTCAATATTATTCTGAACACCATCATTCCTTGACACTGATAGAATTATCTTCATTAGTTGACAGTTAAAAATTTGATCTAATTGTAGATATACTTTACTCAAATATTCCTAAGGTATCATCAGTATGAACTTGTGAACTATACTTCACCTTATGGTACCGCCTGAATTTCAGAACTTTAATGAATAGTGTGCCATTTTTTCCTGCTGTGTCTTGCACTTAAAAATAGCCAACAAAATTAATGATGGATTTTGATTTATTATTTGTAGTAAACAGAAAAATATACAGGCAAATAAACTAACCTAATGCAGCAGTATCCCTAAAATAATATACATAAATTTAACTTAAGCAATCTTCATGTGCAATTTCATGAATGCTGCTGCTTCTATAATAGACTACCAGACTTAAAGAGTTTTCTTGTAACTGATTTCAGTGCACTAGACACACTGCATTAACATCTTTTAAGAAAAGATAGGATCATGTAAAAAGAATCCTTTGCCCAGCTAGAGATTAAGTAGTCATGTCATACTATTTCTACTCTGCCACAATAAGAACAATTTCAAAGCTATTCTAAATCCACTTTTAGATTTTAAATGCAGCATACTTTCTAAAGCCATCTGTAAAACAAAGGTTGCTAGGAATAAGCTAGCTAGATGTTTTTATAAAAGAATACGTTATTTTTAAATCTCTAGATATCCACAAATGTGTGTCCCAAATTCCCAACACCAACTGTTGTTTGCCAATCAAATCTGATCTGAGAAAACAGTGTAAATGAAGTTATGAAATTCAGTTTCATTTCTGAAGCACTTATTTAATGCACAGTTTGCTTTTAGTTTCATATCAACTAGGGTTTGAGGATTCTTTGATTATGTGATTGAAAATCATGCTTGTATAATTAATATGATGACGAGTGATATAAAAATGCTTCTAAAATGATTAGGGCCAATATAAAATGTTCAGAGTAAATGTGATATGGATAAAGCAAACATACATGCATGATAATGCATGCAGTACAAAAGGGGACATTGGTAGTGTCATTCAATAGCGAAACCTAAAAAACATTACAAACATACTTCAGCTAATGACATAGATGTGTTCCTGGGAATTACTTCTTTAACAGAAAATTTGGCACCAGAGCCAGGAATAACATGGGAAGAACAGGGATAGGTTCCTGCACCATGATAAAGAAAAGAAGTTCAACACATAACATATTTCAATACATATGTTTGAGGAAAGAGAATGATCAGTGCAGTTGCTGTTCAATAAGTGGGGTTTTTTTTTGTGACACAGTGGGGCCACTGTTCAATAATGATGGCAAAATACTAATACAACAAAATGAAAAAGCAGAATTATTCAATACCTATTTTGCTTCATTTCCCCCAAAAAAGAGAACTGTGTACTTCTGTGATGTCCAGCCTGGACTGTTTAAAATCTCTCCTGCATTTTCCTTCATTTTTAGTTCAGTTTTAGTATGTTTGAGCATAGGAATGTTCCACTGTATTAGTTTGTGGGAGGAGCTGTAAGAATCCCCTGCATTTTTCTAGTTTTTGGTTTGCCCCTTCCCAGCAAGCTCTGCTTCAGCTTGGGATTTTTAGTTCCCCCCCCCCCCTTAGGCAGGCTTGGCTTTATCTGTTTAGTGGCAAACAGGCTCAAACAGAGGGAAAGGGCATTTCTTACACCAGTTAGCCAAATTATTTACCATTTAGCCAATTTAGTTACCATTTAGCCAATTTAGTTATCAGAAGCAGTTAATTCTATTAAACATCAACAACAAAGAAGTCAAGAGCACCAGAAACTGAAAGACCCTGCACCAGCTTCATTGAGAAGGAGATCAAACCAAGATCAAACCCAGAGAGATGACAACACTGAAGATTGCTGATACCTAAACTGTAAAGTACTTTTTATTTTTAAGCCTGTTAGAGCTGGGGAGGAGAAACCCTTTTCTTTTGTTCTTCAAAATAAATTTCCCCCTTTTTGGACTTTACATTCAGCATTGGAGCCTTTTTGGGTATAAGAGTTTGATCTCACCAGGGTACTGGCTTTGCACACCCATATTTGCCACCACCTTTAGTTGGGTGTGTCTTCACAACTTCCTTGCAGCAGCAGAGACTTTGGCAACAGATATGGATTGCAAATTGAGACTGATGGGGAAGTAAGGAATCACCTAGCTAACCTAAATGAGTTGAAATCTGCAGGGCCAGATGAATTGCATTCAAGTACTGAAGGAACTTGCTGATATACTCTCTGAACCCCTTGCCATCATTTTTGAGAAATCCTGGAGAACAGGTGAGGTACAGAAGGATTGGAAAAGGGCAAACATAGTCCCTCTCTTCCAAAAAGGCAAAAAAGAAAATTCAGGAAACTACACACCCTTCAGGCTGACCTCAACAAGAGGAAAAATACTAGAATGGATTATACTGGAGTCTGTCTGCAAGTAGCTTGTTACAATGTAGTGATGCATCAGAGCCAGCATGAGTTTGTCAAGAACAAATCCTGCTAAACTAACCTTATATCTTTTTTTAACCAGGCCACTAGTTTACCATTAGTTTAGTAGACAGTGGTAATGTTGTGGATATCATTTATTTGGATTTCAGCAAAGTATTAAATAAGGTCCCCTGTGATATTCTGATTAGCAAATGGATTAAATGTGGAGTAGATGAGAACACTGTGAAATACATCCATAACTTGTTGGAAAACCATGTTCAATGGTTGTGCTTCAGAATAGAAAGCAATATTGAGTGGAGTGCTGTAGGGTTCTAGCCTAGGGCCATTATTCTTCAACATTTTATCAGTGACTTAGATGACGGGGTAGAAAGAATCTTTATCAAGTTTGCAGATAAAAGAAAACTGGAACGGTTGGCTAACCCACTGGAAGATAGGAACAGTGTTATTTTATAGCAAAAGGATATCACTACATGAAGAACCAACTTGTCCTCAGTGTAAGTTACAAAGCCAAGTTAATTCAGCCAAATCAGGAAAATAAATAAAAAACCTGACACCACTGACTGGTACAGTTTTCTAATCTTACTCATACATCAGATGGGTTTTGGAGCCCTGGACTCCATTATCCATCTCTACCAAACTTCCAGTACCAGAGCTGCTGGTTAGAAGCCCTCATAGTCGGTCAGGCCAAAGCCAGACAGGCTGAAGAGTCATGTTGCTTTTAGGCTTTTAAAAATTTGCTAGCATAAGTAAGTAATGAGGTCAATCAAGGCATCTGTCCCCAAACCAGGTTTGAACCCTGACCTACTATTCCCAAAACTCCAGAACCAACTTCAGAAATGGAAGATGAGATACAAGGTGACCAGTAGTACGACTGCAGAAAATATGTTTATCCCCCCCCCCCCCGGAGCTATCTAAACACTGCTTCCTTAATTAGAATAAGCACCATTTCTTTATATAAAGAAACATTAACTGCTTTTGAAACAATAGGACCAGAGAGTGTCCTGTTTACATTTGTCTGCTACTCTGTTAAAACTTGCCACTTCATGTTTCCCAAGTTCAGGCAAGTCCAGCTTTTGAGCTCCTTGCAGATGCACAAGAAGGGAGAGGGGTGAGCATATGATCCCATTGGGCATAGCATATTATGACATTCCTATGCTGCCAGCTTTTCAGGTATTCATCTAAGTTTCGCAGTGATCCCCAAACTGTCCTCTTTAAGGGATTTTGGACTTCAGCTCCCAGAATCCCAGACTATTGGCCAACATGAGGCTTCTGGGAGCTGAAGTCCAAAATCCCTTAAAGGGCCCAGTTTGGGGACCACTGAGTTAAAGCATAAAATTTAATTTTAATTGACAAACACATCTCCACTTGTTCTTAGCCAATTGTTTTTAAAAACTGCAAAAACATAAGTCAGTATCTTTTCCAGAGATAGGCCCACATGGTACAGATTAGGTGACTGGCTTTGCAGAAAAGTTTGGCAAACATTTACCTTAGCAGCACATATCTTACAGTGTGGAGAACACAGCAAGAAACACACTGTAGAGGCCACCCCCTTGCTGTGAGCATATACTCTATGCCCCAAATCTAACAGAGCCAATGCAATTTTCTGTAGGTTATTTCTGAATTGATTTACTGTAAATGAAGTATTGGTTCTTCATAAATGTCCACAGAGATGCCGAGAACCCTTCCTTTGGGTAGCAGGAATAAAGTATTCATACCTTATAGTATAGGATACATCTGATTCTATTTTTAACAGGAATAAACACAGAAGTGACAGTTCTGGATAATCTATTTTCCTTTCTATTAGAGTTACTTGCTATGATTATTTAGCTCATATGTTGCATAGAAGAAATAAGCCAATTTCTCCCACAAGAAATAGTGCCCTCATGTTGCATAATTAACCATGGATATGCAGACAAACAAAAGTTCTATGCACAAATCCTTCTTAAAATGCCAACACTATGAACTAAAAAAGTAGGAAAGGCTACTACCTGTATCACAAGACTCATAAATGGGGTTTTTCTTTAAAAGTGTCCTTTTATTAATAAATGAAGTTTAGAAAAAAAAATTAAAGCTTCAAAGCATAAGAGAAAAAAAATAGAAGTTTGCAGTCCCAGTATTTCTAAATAATTTTATTATTTAAGTAAAATTCCAAGTACAGTATTTAAGTCCAGCTTATAACTGTTTACAGTTTTCAATGCCTACTTTGATCCAAGTATTAGAAACAGGTATCAAGGTATTTTCTGCTAAACTTTTAGCAGGCACTAACAACCCACAGAAGTAATATAAAGGGAAACGAAATAACTTACAGTAAATGTTTACTAAGGTTGAAACATTATATCACATTATCTGGAATTAAGTCCTATTGAAGTTAATGGATTTTGTTTCCAAGTATACAAGTACTGTACAACAATCTGCAGCACAATTCTAAACATACTCAGGATTTGTGTTGCATTTCTTATCAGTGCCAAATGTTTGTTCACATTTATTATGCTAAAGCACTTTTGTATGGCAAGAGGTATATAATTTGTTCATATCTAATAAAAAATAACGGAGCAGTAAAATAAAATCATGATTGTAATGTTAAATGTGCTACAGAAATAACCACAGTCATATTTAGTTAGGCGATATAAGGATGTTTGTATAAATATCTGGTTGGCATACAGACAATCATCTATAAAAATAATTTAGTAAAATGGAAATAATTATTTTTGATAAATCTATTAATTTAAAATTTAATTTAAGATGTCTCAAAACTGCTTTGATATGAAATCCTGGCCCCTCTAATGTTAAAGATGTCTCTAAAGGCAGTTTAGTAACTGTGAATATTGCAATTACGCTGAAGCATAGACCAATATATAGCCAGCACAAATTACACTGCATATAGCTACTTTGAAATCCTGATCAGACAGCATTTGTGGGGCTCTTAAACATGAAATATCACGAAATTATTTAATTGGATTGTTCAATTGTTCTCTTGTCTGCATGGACAACTCATAGTACCTCTGCGGTTATGACTTATGCCAGAAAGCAAAAATGCGGTTTTCCTGTATTTCATTAGCCCCCAAACTATTGCTGCTACCTTTTATACTTAAATATTTGCATCAAGTGAAGCTGTTGCTTGGGTTTTTTTCCACCTTTAAAACTAAGTATCTACAAGTCAGGCGTCAGAAGGAGGGGGATGCTGTTGTCAAATACTTTTTAAAAAAGATCCTGAACATGTTTAAGTAGATGTGTCAGTACAGTAATTCTATTATACAAGCAAAGAAAATGTAAGACAGCCTCTCATTCATACAGGACAAATAGCTGTGCCAAAAGCACAAATTACATCTAATTACAGGGTATAACTCTGTCATCTCTCTTTTTATAACCTAGCCGTTTACACACTTTGATTTTTTACTTCCATTTGGGGTTATTAACATCAAAGCTTTGTCATCACTTATCTGTTTCCACAGAGTTTTTACTTGGGGCAATAAAGAATAAAAACTTCTTTGCATTCCAGCTTTTCGGATGCAATAATGGTTTAGTCTGCATTGTTCTTATGATGTTTCATACAAAGATTTTAATAACCATGTTGTTAACTTTATTGCCCTTGGCGGAAAAGTCTTAAAATACACTATAATTTAACCTACTGTTGTATTTAAATGCATTAACACAGTACTCTGAAATTATATTCTTATTGTTAATATTATTTTCATAAACATGACTATGTATGTAATTAATACAGATTTGAATGGGAGTATAATAAGAAAGTTTAATTTTAGATGTTTTGTAGGCTATTGCCAATATTACCTGCCAAGAGGTTGCTCATGTTCTTATGACAGATTGGTCAACCATAATATGGAGCATCTCACAGTTAGGAAGATATGGTGGCTATAATGGGCTTTACTGTTTACCCTGAAGGCATTTCCCCAGTCTTGTGTTAGAGGCAGACAAATTTCAGCTGCATTGGGTCAGCCGTGTTTACCTTTAGAAATCTTTGTCTTAAGAGATGTTCCTAGAAATTTGTTTTCAGACACCCCACTACTGCTTCCCCTTAGCTTCCCAACTCATTGATCCGTGAAGAGAGATGGGTAAAAAATAAATATATTATATTATTCTTATATAATGGGTGAGCAGAGAAGAGCAGAGGTGTAACCCAGACCCAATTAAAATGTGCATTAAATCCATGTTGTCATTTGACTGGCAAAAGAATGTGAAGAAAAGCATGCAGTTTACCATAGACAATTTGGCTCTCCATTTATGTCTAATGATATTGGAGTTAGCAACACAATATTTTTCATGGGTTTCAGAAGTTACATTGTCAATTATTTTGTTTAGCCACTCTGTTTACTGTGGTTTAGTATCAGCAAATCCAAATTTGAACCCTTGGTTAATTGCTGGCTTACAAATCTTGGCTTGTTTAATCATGATTTGTTGGCCAATTCAATCCTGGAATTCTATATCATTCTTTATTTTGCTGCCCTTCCCAATTGTTTCTCAAGAAGAAGCATTCATGATTATGGCAGAAGAAGGAGGAGATAAAAAGTTGCAGTCCATGTGCTTAAAAACTACCATACATGATTTGTTTGGCAAATCATGATTACAATAAATTGTGCCTCTACAGTTAGCTACCAAACATTTTGCATAGAAGTGATAATGCAGTATTTGTTTCTTTAAAAAACAAGTTAATTTTCTTAGTGTGAAAATCACTAAATAATAAAAATGGAGTACCGTACCTATTTTTAGTAGGGAAGTATTTGCCATTTAGAAACCACTATCACTCAGTTTATATAGGATGTCCATTCACCAAAAAACAGTTATGTATTTCATGACTCTTTTGGGTTTTTTTTATGGCAATAATCGGTACTCTTCTTGCTGCCACTGAACATTGTGACATTACTCATATCTAAAAATAAAGTTCACCACACAATGAATCACAAAAATTATGCCTAAGATTAAAATGATGTATTTTATCAATATTTTGTTTCTTTTAATGCCAAAGGTAGCAATTCTCCCCTGCCACCGAATATTATGAAATTACACTTAGATATCTAAGTGTTGGACAAACTCACCATACAATGCATGACAAAAAAAAAGAAAAAAAAAGAAGCATTCCTAATGTACGCTTGCTAACAGGCTGGACCACAAATTCTGAGGAAGTAGTGAGTGATCAGCAGGGTTAAAGAGTCTTCTTCAGTACAAAAATTTTCTTTACCACTGGGAGATCTGCCTTTCTTTGCTTTCGAGACCACTTCAACAATGTGTTGGACATACTGTACAACCTGAAAGTCTCAACCTTACAACAGTCCTTTGTTAGGAATGATAAAGCTATCTATAAGCAACTGAAACCAATTTGTGGGTGTTTGTAAAAAAATAAAATAAAATGCTTGAATTTTTATAAATCTTTTTCTTGGTTAGTCCAAAATTTAAATACAGTATTTAAGTACTCAGAGAATTAGAATATGCTAGAATATATAGAGCCATTTATATCTCTGCTCATAGTTTTGGGGAAATAACTTCTTCAACCTTTGCCCCTACTGATGCTTTCCATGTGAAAAGATATTCAAAACTATGGACAAATGACACTTTCTGAGGATGCAAGGCCAGGATACAGAGATGCCTGTCAGTGTAAGTAAAACAAATCTTGAAGCAACTTGGATCTCAAGAAAAACATCTTTTGTTGTCTTGTTAGTGGAACTAATCTCCCCCCACCTACTAATTAATGTGACACATGCAGTAAAGTGATTATTTGCAGCTTAAAACAAATGTCATATATGAAGCCACAATCCAGATCAAGAAAAACTGTAAAAATGAAGCCACAACTAAAATGTCCTAGTCCAAAATGTCCCAGTCCAATATTGAAAGCACTATAGAACACTGGTTCACACCTAGAAACTTCTACTGGCTTTTCAAAAAACGCAAATTTGAAACACCATCTTTGCAGACTTCTTAAGAATCAGGATGAAAATGAATATATCTATCTATCTATCTATTTTATACTAATTGTGCTCATTTTTGCCTCTGACCAGGCTGAAAATCCCAATACATTTTAACTAAGGCCATACAGAAGGAAAAGCTTCCCAATCCCCTGCCATATTTTATCAACACCATTTTCTTCTAGTCTTCTGAGATGGAAAGGAATAGATCAAGATTCAATGTATTGGTGCCCCATGCAAATTAAAACACACTATTGGTTATGTTTTAAGCTTCTTGAATGCCAAAGAAGAACCGTGCAAAAATGACATTATCTTAACCGTGTGAGTGTTTGAGATTTTTTATTTATTTAGAGGCCTAATCACTTAATAAAGCAGCCATGTCCTACAGAAAAATTTACTAACCATCTTTTATATACAATATTTATTTTGTAATCTTTTGGGGGAAAGTACTTGGGAAAAATTAGTCCAGAGAGGGAATCTTTGTACTTTTATTCTATTTTGATAAATGCCTGAAAAGACTGTCCTGAGTTTCCATATAACATAGCATAAACCCAAATTATGTTCAGATTTCTACTACTTTGAATTTTTACTACATGTATTACTAATACACAATGCCATCATAAACTTAAAGCTTCAGCTAAAAATAGCCCTTTCCTCTGGTATGCCAATACCTTGATTGTTGCACTGCAGGATACTTGGTCTACCTTCCCAACTTTACAGGAGATTTCTAGTAAATAGCTGTCAACAAGCCTGTGCATGACTGAAGTCAAATTACTACTAGTATGGGAATAGGCGTTTGAACTTCGTGCCAACAAAATATCATGTATCTAATCTATGGAAGGAATTACAGGCCTCAAGACTGCTATTATTTTATTAGCCATACCACCTTCATTTTGATCTGTTCCAGTAATTTTGTTTGAATCTGCTTGTCAGTGGGACCTTTCTTTGCCATTTAAAGCACACTACATTTTATGCTCCAGAGAAGCTGTGATTCTATTCTGACATTTATGGATTTTAAAAAAGGTTGGAATAATTCCTTACATTTAGATATGTACTGTACTATCATCAGAGACAAAAAAAAAAGGAGGTTTTCAAGTGATTTAAAATATTCTTTGTCCTATCTAGTTAACTACCGGTAAACACTTTCTTAATGATAAGCTCAAAAGTAATTTAATGGTTACTAGTTTAAGGAATACCTTTGCTTATAATTCAAGCATTAAGAAAAAATGGCATAACATATTTTTTCAAATCCTTTTAAAATACCTCAAATGCATACTGCTGCATTTTTCAGAAAGTTTTTATTATTGAACAAAAAATGCTCACCATACTTTGGCTATATAATGTGGGGACTCTCAAAGTCCAAAATACCAATGTTGAATGCACTTTCTTTGAAACCAGTGAGACAATCTTCAGAGGAGTTGCCTATGAGATAAATACAGTGTGCACAACTGACACTCTAAGATGTTGGACGTCAACTTTCATCATCCCACAGAACTGATTATGTTGCTAGGACAGGTGGTAGTTTGTTGTTGTTAACTGACATCAAGTCGATCCCAACTCATGGAGACCCTGTCGTTGAGACATCTCCAAGACTTTTTTCCACTGCCCTGCTTAGGCCCTGTAAATTCATGCTCATGAGTTCCTTAATAGAGTCCATCCATCTAGCATGTGGTCTCCCTCTCCTTCTACATCCCTCTGTCTTTCCTAGCATTATTGTTTTTTTCCAATCAGTCATTTTTTTTTCTCATGACATGACCAAAGTAAAACAGTCTCAACTTTATCATCTTGGTTTCCAGGGAGATTTCAGACTTGATCTGCTTTAAGACACGTTTGTATTTTTGGCTGTTCATGGTATCTTCAGCAGTCTTCTCCAGCACCACATCTCGAATGAACTGATTTTCTTCCTATCTTCTTTCTTAACTGTCCAGCTCTCACAGCCATACATGGTAATAGGGAATATAATGACTAATATGATTCTAACTCTTGTGTTCAGTTGTGTATCTTTATATTTTAGGATCTTTTCTAGTTCTAACATAGCTGCCCTCCCCATTTCTAGACTACGTATTTCTTGACTGCAGTCTCCATTCTGATCAACCTTTGATCCAAGGTATGGGAACTCTTTTACTATTTCAATTTCCTCATTGTCTAGATTGAATCTGTATAGATTTTCCATGGTCATTATTTTTGTTTTCTTTATGTTGAGCAATAAGCCTGTTACCCAAATTGCTGGGGTCTGGAGAGGACATCCACAAATCCATGTCTTAGGGGAATTTAATATTAGCTCAAATGAGAGTTATAGTGTGTGTTTAACATAATATGGTTAACAGTGGCCCAGGATGTATACCAGGTCCAAATGATACCAAACTCCAGAGGCAAATTCAAATAGGATTTTAGTATTTTGTGTCTTCCTTTTTGTGAACGGGCTGGTAGTTACAGTCTAACAATCTCTGGAAGGCCACAGGATGCCCATTCCTATGCTAAACCAAACACGAGTTCAACCTAGAGTGGTTCCAATGAAATCAATGAGACCCAAATTGAGTTGCACATTTTCTCATCCCCTCCAAGACTGAGCACTTACAGTACACATACCCATTTTGTTGATATAACGTAACGGGTATAGTACTCCTCTCTAAATTACTTGGGGAAACTGTCAAACTTCCCATTAAGGAACATTTTTAGTGAATGTATTAAATAAATATTTTTCACCAAGATTAAACAGCACACGTAAGAACAGAGAAAAGCAATGCAAAAAATCAAAACAAACTTGGTTAGAAAGTCAGACTATATGCACAACAACCAGAAACACAGACAAGGCAAAAGGTGGCAAAAAAGAATTTTACTTCTTGATGAATAGAATGTTTTCAAATTTTGCAGTCTGAATCCTTATCATCTGGCCCAAGCTCCTATTTCTTCAGATGTATCACGTAAATATAGTTGTATGCAAATACATTTTTATACTCAATGTTATAACCATAACAAAGCAGATCACTTGTGTGTAAACTGAAGAAAGAGTGACTCAGTCAACATAGGGGACCAGAAAGCTTATGCCAACAAAGCAGTAATTGTGTTGCTGTGACTTTGGGCCTTGGGGGGCCACTACATACAACATCATTGGCTTATGGTGTTAATTCTGCTTTAAAACAACCCGAGTAGACCCTAAGCACTTTCTCTAAGGGAAGAGTAATACATTGCCAGGAGAGGAAGTTGATCTGTAAATCAAAATACTTTCTAGGTTGCTAAAAAGGAAAGGTACCGAGCTATTTTACAGTCATTTCGGTGATTTAGGATAACTCTCCTTTCACAGCTGGAAAGATTTAGGCCATACCAAGAGCATCCAGAGAGTTCGAAGTTTCAGAAGGGTAAGTCCAGCCACCATGCAACAGATGGGTTAACAACACTAGCACACAGAGAACAATAATCATATACAACTTACAGACATATCTTATGCAAGAACTTAATACCTGCTTATACAATAAATTAAATAATGTTTCTATCAGCATATGCCCCACAGAATATCTATCCGTTTGTTATTGTCCACAAGGGCCAAGATACTGGCAAGGATACTGGCTTCATTTGATAGTACAGAGCCAGCAATGCCATAATTACTATGGATACAGAATACCAAGTCTCAATGTAGATATCTATGAAAATACAAATAATTAACTTAGTTTGGTAGCCTAATAATAATCTGTTATATTGAAGTAGCAATAATTTGATAATGATAATCAATGTTTTATATGCCTAAGTTAGAAACGTGTACTATTGTGTGTAGAAATTAGAGGCTAAGTAAGTGTCTGGCCTGCAAAGAGGATTCTTGGATTGGTACCTTTAGCACAGAAATACATGGTAAGAATGTTTAAGTCCAGGAATGTTAAAATGTTTATTTACACAGTGGCCTTAGAGAGACCCTGAAGCTGTAACAAAGAGGTGCCAGGATGCATCATAAAGCCATATCAATAAATCAGTGCAGAAAGACCCTGAAAGGTCCTGGCAATAACAGTCTCTGCTGATAAGATGTTTTTCTGGAATGCAGTGGGTCAGGCACAAATGGTATCCTAAACAGATTATAATGTATGTATAGATCTTTACTCTCATTGCTTAGAATTCTATATGTTTAAAGTTTAGAGCATCCAATAAGATGTAAGAGATGAGTTCTTTGTCTGTTTGGGTATAAAAACAACAGCCATTTTCCTTGTCCTTTGTCCAGGCTTGGAAACACGAGTTTTCTCCTGGGACTGTGCACATGATAATAAATCCTGTTTGTATCTCACCAGTGGTCTTCCTTCTCTATTTGGCTCTGCTAAAGGACCCAGGGGCCCCGCAGCCGCCATTTGGCAAACAAAATGGCGGCCGCGACACACGCAGCGGAGGGGGCACGCGGCAGCGGCGGGGGTTGGCGGGGGCCAGCGGGCCGGGTGCGGCCCGTAGATTGCCGACCCCTGAGCAAAACAGTTAGAGACCAAAGTTATCAAACCTTTGTCATATACAGTTAGTAGGCTATTTCTTTACACCCAATAAATACCCATAGAGAAAAGCAACAGCCTTTAATATATTGACAATATAAAAATACTGCACAGTAGAAAAACCTTTGTAGACTTTGGGGGGCTGCAGATAGGCAGCTCTGGGCCGCCCTGGGAAGCGGAGGATCGGAACCATGGCTACTCCACACCGCGGCCCTGATCCTCACTTTTGCCGCTCCTTTCAGGGGCAGCGAAAGGGTGCCCTAAGAGCCGGCGCATGGTTTTTCCTCGCCCCTTCTGGCACAGCGCGTCAGGATGCTGCACTGGGAGGGCTCCCTGATGGCGTAGGGTTGGGGTGGCTGGCGTGTGGCTGCCCTGCCCCATCTCTGCATCCCGCCCGGCCCTTTGGGTCTGTAGAGGCCCTTTATTGGATTGAGAGGAACATTAACACAAAGCATGGATAAATGAGTTTGGTATTTCACAGTTAAAGATTCAGATTATTTTTATCTTGCATTCAAAAAGTCGTAAGTGATACTATATTGCGAAACAAGTGCAAAGTAAAATAACTTCCTAAAGTTAAACATAACAGTATGGTCTTACAGATTCCATACTTGCTATATTATTGACTCTTTTGATTGCTTAGCACAACAATGTCACTATAACAGCAATGCGAGTTATGGTCCAGCTATCTGAACTTCATTGATATCTGAAATTTCCTCAACAAATTTTGATAAAATGTTATTATAAGACTGGAATGCACAATAAAAATACCATTTGAGAAAGTGCTCAGTTGCTTTTCAATTTAAAAGGAAGCAAATGAAGACAACCCATGTTAATAGAACTGCACACAAAAGTGTTATGATAAATCAAGCATTTTCCATGCTCTGTGAGTGTGTGTTTTCTGTTATGACCCTAAAACGGAAACTGCCATGCACCCAGATGCAAGTTGGTCACGCAGGCACCCTGGTTACATAGACCCAAGCACTCATTTACAGATCAAATAACTAGTTTCAGGAGTTGCAAACAGAGAGATTCACACCTCCGGAGACAAGGAAGCTAGAGGATTTATGGCCTGGATGACTTTTGGCCACAAGATAGGTAAGACTCATTACCCCCCTCTGGAATCTATCTACTTCAAGGAAGCCTTTATGTTAATTTGGCTCTTTTGATGTACAGCAATCAAACTCCACACTTGGCTATTTTCAGCTTATAAAAGACTACCAAGATTTTGGTTAAGTGTGATTGGTTAGAATTCATAGTGACACTACATCACTCTGAATTCTGGTCCAGCTCTGATTCGTTCCATAGTCCTGTCCCTTCGTCCGGTAAAGTCCAACTATACATCAGTCCACCTGGAGCAGTCTGGACAGTAATATCACCATTAGAAAAGCCTCTTGTCTATTCCATGCTAACCTGTTTTATTCCTGAGTTCTTGTGAGTGTGTGAGTGAACATTTGTCTTTGCATGCTTGACCCCATAATAAATTTACAAATCAATTTGAAGAAACCTTATCTCTGTGGATCTATGCCCTTAGCTCCCTCCGTATAAATTGGGTTTGCCTCCTGCTAACTATTTGAGTTAATTACAATTTCCCAAGTTCAAGCCCATTTTTACAATAGCTAGAGAACACTGCTCTAGTTGGAGAACACTGCTCATATTATTCATGAGTATCATTATTTCCTATAAATAATTCATAGAAAGAAATATTAACAAGACTATAGTACTATAATTAAATACAATTTATGCACACAGATCCCTATCATACAGTTTGCATATACAGTACTTGAGATTTTAGGGCCAAAACAGACTGCAGAAATAATCCAGTTTGAGACCACTTTAACTGTCCTGGCTCAGTGCTAGGGAATTTTGGGAACTGTAGTTTGGTATGGTACCAGAGTTTTCCAACAGAATAGGTTCAATGTCTCACAAAACTACAGCTCCCAGAATTCCTTAGCACTGCGCCAAGGCAGTTAAAGCAGTCTCAAACTGGATTATTTCTGCAGTCTGTTTTGGCCCATAGTTTATTTTGAACGATAGGTTCTGCAGATTTGCTTGGGGGAAAAAAAAATCACAATTTTTATTTCCCATGATGTAGATTAAATGGGAAATCTGAAATTTTCCCTCATGAGCTCACATTTTGAAGGGTTCAAATGGAAAATTTAAGCTTTCTTGTACCATGCCAATTCATGAATCAATCAGCTGGAAGAAGATGCTGGCAATATATCAAGCACTTGTTCAGACTTCACAAATGTACTCTCCAGTTCTGTGAAGCTTGATAATACTTTCTCTCATAGAATATACATGGGAAAAATCCATTTAGATAATGCAATGTTTATTACACTGCTCTGAAGACTCATTGATGAAATTAAATGCTTTAATAGCAGATTTTTTGGCAGATGTCTTTATAGTTATAACAGTCTGGCTCCACTCAATAACTTTATGAAGCTATGTTGTTTGCTAATCAGTTTTTTCTCTATGAATAATACAGGCATCAATGTTATAAAGAAGCCAGAGAGTGTAGGCAGTCAATGTTACCTCATAAACACTTTGCCCAATTTACTGCAACAAAGATACAGAAAGCATCAATAACTCCAATTCCCATCAGCCCTAGCCACTATGACTAATGACCAGGGATCATGGAAACATCTAGAGAGGAACAGTATCTCCATTCTATGCCTTAAAGACAAAGAAATTTATAACTACATAAGCTATCTTGTTTCTGTGTGCCTTCAAGTCATTTCTGACTTATGACAATCCTATTATGGGGTTTTCTTGGTAAGATTTATTTGGGGGAGGGGGGTTACCTGTGCTTTCCTCTGAGGCTAAGAGAGTGTGACTTGCTCAAGTTTTCAAAGTAGTCATGCTAGTCTCTTGCAGCATAAAAGCCTGCTTTTCATGTTTTCTGCATATACGTTGAACAGATAGGGTGAAAGGGTACAGCCTTGCCTGACCTCTTTGCTTGCTTTACTGATTTGTTTCTTCACCATGCCCAAGTAGGATTTGAACCCTAGCCTCCAGAGTCATAGTCCAATGCTCAAACCACCACACTACACTGACTCTCACCTTTACTATGGGTTTCTTTATTTCTGACTCCTAAGCATCATTTAATTTAGATCATGAGCAGTTTGGAGTAGTGAAATAAATGGATGGAATCATGGTACACAAAAGATAAAGCCCAATAGCAAAAAGGCACCCAGGAAGTAAGTAGATTAGCAACCTGAAGAATAAGGTCGAAATAAGGATGAAAATTTAGGCCTAAATACCCTAAAGGCACCATACCTTGTCTGATCTTGAAAGCTAAGCAGGGGAAACCCTGCTTAGTACTTGGATGGGAGACCAGTAAGACCAGGTCTTATAGGTTATATTTCAGAAGGAGGAACTGGCAAAAACACTTGAGTATTCTGTGCCCAAGAAAACCCTATGGGGTCACTATAAGTTGACGTGACGGCTCACACACACACACGGATAAAAATTAAAAGCAAAGCTTCTCAGTGCCAAAAGAAACTTGGCTGTCAATTCCTACTGACTCCTCTATTACAGTGATCCTCTTCCTTGTCTGCAGGAGTTGTTTGTCAACTTGTAAGTTAAGATAGAGGGGTCAAGGTGTCTCAAGTGTTAAGATGCTGACTCTATTGACTGCAAGATCAGCAGGATGGCAGTTCGAGGCTTAGGTAACGTGTGATGGGGTAAGCTCCATCACTAGTCCCAGCTTCTGCCAACCTAGCAGTTCGAAAGCATGCAAATGAAATGCAAATAAATAAATAGGTACTACTTCAGTGGGAAGATAAACAGCGTTCTGTGCAATCCTGCTGGCCACATGATCACAGAGTTGTCTCTGACAATGCTGCCTCTTCGGCTTAGTAATAGAGATGAGTACAGCCCCCTATGGTCAGAAAGACTTGACAACCTTGTCAACGGGGAATACCTTTACCTTTAAGTTAAGATACCTCCACTCACAGACAGTATCTGTTAACTTGATCTTACTTAGGTACAACTAAAAAAAGTAATACTCTGCATGTTAGTTGAAGTTCATTAGCAATACAGTTCATTGCTCATTCTGTACTACTTTCCATTCATAAAGTGCTCTATGGTTTCTGAATCTTGTGTCATATTGTTAAACCAATTGAGGTAATATTTACGGCAGGGGCCCCCAAACCAGAGATTGGGTTGCGACCGCCAGTCTTGGATGGGGTCACGCTCTCCACCAAGGACTGTGTCCGCAGTCTGGGGGTGCTCCTGGACTCGTTGCTTCACATGACAAATCAGGTGAACGTGGCAGTCAGGAGTGCATGCTATCAGCTTTGGCTGATACGCCAGCTGCGCCCTTTCCTGGAAGTAAGGGACCTAGTAACTGTAGTACATGCTCTGGTAACCTCACGACTCGACTTCTGTAATGCACTCTACATGGGGCTACCCTTATACCTAACTCAGAAACTGCAATTAGTGCAAACCATGGCAGCCAGATTGATCACCGGAACAACAAAAGGTGACCATATCACTCCTATTTTGAAATCATTACACTGGCTGCCAGTTAGTTTCCGGGCACAGTATAAGGTGTTGGTATTGACCTTTAAAGCCCTACATGGCCTGGGCCCCTCTTACCTAGGGAATCGCCTATCTCCATATAGTCCACACCGTGCCCTCAGGTCCTCTGGGAGGAAATTGCTTCAACCAATAAGAACTAGGCTGATGACGACCTCTCAGAGGACCTTTTCTGCTACAGCTCCCAGATTGTGGAATGCCCTGCCGGAGGAAATCCGTCAGATAACCAACTTCGATGGCTTTAAAAAAGCCATCAAGACAGATCTCTTCCGGCAGGCATTCTCGGAATAACACAATCTCCCTCCCGCCATCAGATAGCTCTTTCCTAGACATCTGCAATGCCGCTGTCTATTTATGTTATATGTTTTATTAATTTGGTTTTAAATGAGATTTTAATCTGTTTAACAATTTAATATATTTTTAAGGGGGGGTATTTGTTGCTGATTTGTATGGGTGTACTCTTTTTAACTTGTAAGCCACCTTGACAGCCCAGGCTAAAGGCGGGGTATAAATAAATTATTATTATTATTATTATTATTATTATTATTAATCTTTTCTTTAAAAAAAAAACAACCAAAAACTTTAAAGCAAGCTTAGTTCCTCTGAGCTTTTGTCATCCAGAAACTAGAATGTATACAGAACACTTAGAAAGGGCATTAAATGCAAAAATAAATAATACTGCCAAAGAACTGCTGGGATCAAGGCATAGGATCACAAAAGTAAACCCATAAAAGCAAGACATTCCAAACCTAACTTTGGTTTATTTATTAAAATATTTATATCCCATTATTTCTGAGAATCACAGGGCAGAAAGGATCTCAGGGTTAATGACAGATGCATGCTATGTAGCGGCATGTTAATGCAGAGGATTGCAAGTTGTCTGAAAATAAACATTAAGTCAAAGCAGCAACAGATGTTTGATAGAAGTGTGCCATCAAATAGCCTTCTGCCATACACTGGAAATGCAGTGCTAAAGATAAACAAGTATGCAGTATTACTATGTCCAGTATTCAACAATAGTAAAAAAATGACTGTGCTAATTGCTACGCAGTTTCCAAAAAGAATGTTTATTTTAAGCACCACTGAAGTCTGGTATATTATTTTGACGATAAATTCTAAAAGAGGAAAGACCCAATATAGAAAAGGGGAGAGTCAATCAAATTATTCATGATTTGAATAATTCAAAATGAACGATATTTTAAAATTCCACAGAGAAAATTATGAAAGTCATTGCAATGTGACACAATTTTAGTTTTGGAAGTAGACAGCACCAAGTATCAATGGCATAGTGTTCATATCGAACAGCATATTTTAAGCATTCACAACATCTCAGTGATCCTCAGAAGAACCCCAGGAAAGTAAATACTTCTAGATTCTGTGGAGGCAGGTACTAGGTCTGAGAAGCAGTAGATTTTCTGAGGCCTTCTAGCCAACTCATGGTTAAGATTCAAACCAGGAACCTCCTATCACCCTATCCTTAACTGTTATGCTGCTACAGGGGTAGGCAATCTTTTTGAGCCGGGGGCCGGGTTGCTGTCCCTCAGACAATTGGGGGGCCGAAGCACCAAATATAAATAAATAAATAAATAAATAAATAAATAAATAAATAAAATTAAAAACAAATCTAATTTTTTTTAAAAAAAATAAAAAATATGCATGCACACTCTCTCAGCCCCAGAAAAGCCATGGCAAACCCAGTGTGGAGATTTTGCCAAGAAAACCCCAAGAACAAGTAATAACAACAATAATCAATATCATCATGGCGGCCGGCGGCGGCGGCAGGACCAGCCTAGGGCCGGTCCAAAGATCACGGGGGGCCGCAGCCGGTCCCCGGGCCTTAGGTTGCCTACCCCTGTGCTACTAGCTCTTTTATTGTTGTATTGCTAGAAACAGACACAGTGCTCCTGATGAGGTCAGATCTCTTATATCACTTCTCCCATGAAACAGGAAGTAGATCCAGACAGCAGCCACAAATTCATGGCTTTTTAAGTATATAAACATAAAGAAAGATAGATCATCAAATAAAGGTTGAGTCTCCCTTACCTGAAATGCTTGGGACCAGACGTGTTTTTCGATTTTGAAATATTGGCATATACATAATCAGATATCTTAGAGATGGGACCCAAGTCTAAACATGAAATTCATTTATGTTTCATGTACACCTATAGATAATTTTATACATATTTTGAATAATTTTGTGCATGAAACAAACTTTGTGTACACTGAACCATCAGAAAGCAAAGGTGCCACTAGTGCCAGAGCACTAATAGATTAGCTGTTGTTGTGTGCCTTCAAGTTATTTCTGACTTATGATGGCCCTATCACAGGGTTTTCTTGCCAAGATTTGTTCAGAAGGCGGGCTGCTTTTGCCCCCCTTTGAAACTGACAGTGTTAGGCTTGCCCAAGGTCACCCAATGAGTTTCCATGGCCAATCTGAACCTTGGTTTGCAGAGTCCTGTTGTTAATTATTCTTATTATATTTATTTACATTCTGTTTCCCTGCAAAAAAGTGGGAATAAAAGCAGCTGACAATTTAAAAGAATAATAATATTAAAAACATACCAAAAGTGAGCATTAAAACAGAATTAAACTATTACAGTATTAAAACACACTACACATTAAAAGAACAAAAGCAATTTTAAAAAAGCTAAAAGTCCTAGTTCAATGCTGGCCACATGTATGCTAGTAGACTCTATAGAAATTTTTAAACCCACCCACATATGTTCTGCAGGAAAGTAAATGAAGAGAAGGGACACCTGGGAGGATCCATAGACAAGATATCTTCATGCTGCCTGAGGGCACTAACTACGGGGGGGGGGGGGATGCAGCCGGGCAGCCGTGGGCCACCCTGAGAAGCAGAGGATAGGGGCCGAGGCTGCCCCACGCCTTGGCCCCAATCCTCCCTTTTGGCGACTGGGAAAGGAGCACCAAAATAGTGCTCCTTTCCCAAGCCATGGAAAGGACGCCAGAAGAGCAGCTCTTTTGCGCCTCTTCTGGCGCAACGTGTAAAAATGCTGCACTGGGAGGACATCATCAGAGCACCTGCCGTGTGCAACAGCGCGCACTCTGATGACGTCCTCGGGAAGGGGTTGGGGTGTCCAGCATCTGGCTGCTGCTCCCCTCCCCTGGCTCCAAGACAGCGCTTTGTACCATCTGCAGAGCCCCTACAATAGCTAAAATAGACCAAACTACTGCCAAACTCCTAAAGTCAAGACATGAAAAAAGGATGGGGGGGGGGGGTTAACAGCATGATTTGGGCCCCAGAGCCCCTGCTGTTATTCTTTTCACAATAAGAGAATTTTAGAAAAGAGAGCCAACATGGTATAGTGGTTTGAGTGCTGGAGTACATCTCTGGAGACAAGGAATTCAAAGATATAGCCGTGTTAGTCTGCAGAATCAGTATGTAGAGAGATCTTGTAGCACCTATGAGACTAAGGGCCTTTGCAGACTGCCAGAAATAGTGCACATTAAATTGAGGCACTGCCCTGGCTCAGTGCTAGGGAGTCATGGGAATTGTATTTTTTTCTGGGACATTGAGGCTTCTCTGTCAGAGAGCTCTGGTGCCACAATAAATTACAGTTCCCATGATTCCCTAGCACTGAGCCAGGGCAGTGCCTCAATTTAATGTGCATTATTTCTGGCAGTCTGCAAAGGCCCTAACTGAATAAAGAAGTAGGCAGCATGAGCTTTCGTAGACTACAGTCTACTTCCTCAGATGCATATCTGGATACAAGGGTTTGATTCCCTATCTGGCCATGGAAAGTGATTGGGGGTTGAATCTATGTTGTAGAAATAACAGTTTGACATCACTTTAAGTGCTGTAGTTCCATCCTATGGAATCCTACAATTTGTAGTTTCACAAGGCCTTTAGCCTTCTCTGCCATTGTGCTGGTGCCTTACCAAACAACAAAACCCAGTATTCTATAGGATGGAGCCATGGCAGAGAAAGTGGTGTCAAATTGCATTGTTTCTACAGTGTAGATGCTCCCTCGGTGATCCTGGGAGAAAGTCACACATTCTGAGCTCCAGAAAACACCATGACCAGGTCACTTTGCTTGTCTTTCCTGACTTCACCAACTTGAGACAATGGTGGTAGAATTCAGAGACACAGGTGTGTTAGCCTGGAAATCAGTATGCAAAGGGATCTTGCAGCACCTTTGAGACTGACTGAAAGAAAGAAGTTGGGAGCATGAGCTTTTGTAGACTTCAGCCTACTTCCTCAGATGAATGTTTGGAGTGGAGAATCCAGAGACAGACCTATATAAGCATCTGGATTCTCCACTCCAAACATTCATCTGAGGTCATCTGAGGAAGTAGGCTCAAGTCCATGAAAGCTACTGCTACCAACTTCTACCTTCCAGTTAGTCTCCAAGGTGCTGAAAGATTCCTTTGCATATTGAGATGATGATGGAGGACCTTGGGCAAGTCACACTCTCTCAGACTCACAAGATAGCAATGGCAAACCTCCTCTGAACTAATTGTGCCAAGAAAACCACATGATTTGCTTGCCTTAGGGTCATCATAAGTCAGAAACAACTTGAAGTCACATAAACAACAAAAAATGTAAAACTTGGAGCCAGTGTGGTGTAGTGGTTTGAGCATTGGACTAGGAGAACTGGGTTGAAATCCCAGCCACTGGGTGGCCTTGGGCAAGTCACACTCTCTCAGCCTCAACGGATGGCAATGGCAAACCCTCTCTAAAGAAAACCCCATGATAGATTCATTGCCTTAGGATAGCCATAAGTTGGAAAACAATTTAAAGGCACACAACAATACAGTAACAGAGAGGTCAAGCCTCTTTGCTCCTATCTTTTCTTGTTGGGGCAGGTATTAAGATGTATTTGTCTTTATTTGTAGGGATTTACGCAGAGTGACGCAGATATCAAAACTCCAAAGGAGGACAGACCCAGCATGGTGTAGTGGTTTGAACTTTGGGACTATGACTCTGGAGACCAGGGTTCGAATCCAGGCTCAGCCATGGAAGCCCACTGGGTAACCTTGGGCAAGTCATACCCTCTCAGTCTCAGAGGAAGGCAAATTTCCTTTGAACAAATCTTGCCAAGAAAACCCCACAATAAGTTCACCTAAGGGTCGCCATAAGATGGAAACAACAAAAACAAAACCAAAACCACAAAAGCTTGGGCAAATAAATGATGGAACAATATAGGTAAAGAACGGCTTCAAACAGAAAGGGAAATAATGGGGGAGGGGGGAATACTTCCCTGCAAGATCTCAAACGTATAGGAGAATCTACTTAGAAGACTCTCCCATTTTTATCCCTTGCATTATGGTATCTATTTGAGATCATTTAAACTTTGGGCAAGTCACACTCTCTCAGCCTCAGAGGATGGCCACGGCAAACCCCTTCTGAAGAAACTTGCCAAGAAAATCCCATGGCAGGGTAGTCATAATTTGGAAAAGACTTGAAGGCACACAACAACAACAACAACAACAAAACCCATGGATTGTAGTGGAAACTCCAGAGCAGCTCACACAAAAAAATCATAAAGTATTGATTGGTGGGACTTGGTTTCTAGACACACATGAAGAAGAAAATCCCACTGCCAGCCTTGAATCCCATTGTGGGAGAAAGGTGGGATATATATCTATGAAATGAAATAAAATAAAATAAAAGATGAATGGGATGGTCCTTCCTGGCAAAAGTGATTTTTATGATCATGTACATACCACCTCAGCCATGTAAACCCACTGTGTAACCCTGGGCAAGTCACACTCTCTCACCCTCAGAGATAGCCATGGCCTTGCCAAGAAAACCCCATAATATGTGTGTGTGTGTGTGTGTGTGTGTGTGTTCCCACCATAAATCAGAAAAGACTTGAAGGTGCACAACAACCAAATCCCATAGACCGCAGTGGAAACCCCAGAGAACACACAGAGTTCCTCCCCTAAAAGTGATTCTTATGATCATGTATGTCCTAGCTCGGCTATGTAAATCCACTGGGTGACCCTAGGCAAGTCACACTCTCTCACCCTTAGGGAATGGCCATGGCAAACCCCCGCTGGAGAAACTTGCCAAGAAAACCCCATAATGGGGTGGTGGTGGTGGTGGTTTTGCCATAATTCATTAAAGACTTGAAGGTGCACAACAACCAAATCCCATGGATTGCAGTGGAAATCCCAATTGGTGGGACTTAATTTCTAGACACATAAGAAGAAAATCCCATTACCAACCTTGAATCCCATTGTGGGAGAAAGGCGGGATATAAATTCTTGAAATTAAATGAAATGTTTTTCTCCAGTTTGGTTTGTAACATCTTGCCTGATGAAGAAGAAGCCGATGGAGCTTCGAAAGCTTGCAACAAGTATATTGTGCATTCTCTCTCAGTGAGCCTCAAAGGTGCTGCAAGATCCCTTTGCATAATGATTTCCCAAACTAATACAGCTTGTGGGAGGTCTTACAATTAATGGGCTTAGAACAGGGGTAGGCAACCTTTCCCCTTTAAGGGCCAAGAGACTTCAGCTCCCAGAAGCCTCAGCCATGTTGGCCAATAGTCCCAGGTTGGCCAATAGCTCCTGGGATTCTGGGAGCTAAAGTCCCTCGGCCCTTAAAGGGGAAAGGTTGCCTACCCCTGGCTTAGAATTTAGATCGGGGTAGGCAACCTTTCCCCTTTAAGGGCTGAGAGACTTCAGCTCCCAGAATCCCAGGAGCTATTGGCCAACATGGGGCTATTGGCCAACATGGCTGAGGCTTCTGGGAGCTGAAGTCCCTCGGCCCTTGCAGGGGAAAGGTTGCCTATCCCTGCTCTAGATAATCTGTTTCATCATTTAGTGCAGGAGTAGGCAACCTTTCCCCTTTAAGGGCCGAGGGACTTCAGCTCCCAGAATCCCAGGAGCTATTGGCCAACATGGGGCTATTGGCCAACATGGCTGAGGCTTCTGGGAGCTGAAGTCCCTCGGCCCTTAAAGGGGAAAGGTTGCCTACACCTGAAGATAGATAGACAGACAGACAGAGAGCTTGGGCATGAAACCCACTGAGTGCTGTTTGGGCAAGTCACACTTTCTCAGCCTCAGAGAGGGTGGCTATGGCAAAAAACCCGCTGTTAGGAAACTCGCCAAGAAAACTCAATGATAGGTTCAGCGCCTTAAGGGTTGCCATAAGTCGGAAAGGGCTTGAAGGCGCACAGCAACAACAGCAATAAGGCTTAGGGCGACGCTGTCATAGAAAAACCATGGCGTTGTCCACTCTACCTGAGCCTGGACTGTCAAGAAGCCTCTCCTCCTCCTGCTCCTGTGGGGAGAGTCCCACAGCGCAGCCCCTCCGACCACCAGAGAAGCGGCTGCAGCTGCCGGCCAGCCCCTCTTGCCACGGCCGCGGCTCCATTGAGGCTTCGCCACGGAGAGCCCTCGCTTACCAAACGCTCGGGCAGCCGCCCTCAAGGCCGCCGCCATCTTCCCGGAAGCAGCAGGAAGAGCCCAGCCACGCCCACCGGGGACCATAGAGCTTGGAACTCTAGAGTCGTCCACGGCCCGCGAGGATGAGAGCTGGGCGAGGGAGAGACCGGACGCCCTCCTTTTCCAGGACACATCCTACATTTCAACCTTTTCTACCCAGGAGGAGTTCCAAAGTGTCCTCCACTCTGAGCATGAGTAAGAATAGGGCGACCAGGCGTCCTCCTTTTTTAGGGCCGGTTCTACATTTCAAAAATTGTGTCCATGAGGAATTCCAAAATGACCTCCATTTTGTGCAGGAGGAACAACAGACCGACCAGACGTCCTCCTTTTCCAGGACATGGCCTCCATTTGAGCCTTCTGTCCAAGAGGAATTCCCAAATGTCCTCCATTTTGAGTATGAGTTAGAACAGGGCGACCAGACGTCTTCGTTTTCCGGGACCGGTCCTACATTTCAGGCTTCTATTCGGGAGGAATTCCAAAATGTCCTCCATTTTGAGCATGAGTAAGAACAGGGCGACCAAATGTCCTCCTTTTCCAGGACCAGTCCTAAAGTTCAACCTTTCCAGAAGGAATTCCAAAGTGTCCTCAATTTTGAGGATGACTAAGAACAGAGTGACCAGACATCCTCCTTTTCCAGGACCTGTTCTACATTTCAGGCTTTCTTTTCGGGAGGAATTCCAAAATGTCCTCCATTTTAAGCATGACAGCATGAATTAATATTTATATGAGTGTTTTTAGCTTTTACTTGGACATGTCCTACTACATTTTTTCTTGAATGTCCTCCATATGGTGGTACCTTGTCCTCCTTTGCGGTTAGGACATTTGGTCACTCTGCATGAGTAAGTGGGGGAAAGAGAACTGAACCTGTTGAATTTCTGCCTGTCACACTTGTCAGGAAGCACAAGGTGAATGCCATGCTGAGCAACACCATTATGACATCTGGTCACCATGCTTCTCCACTCAAGCATAAAAACCCACTGGATGACCTTGGGCAAGCCACACTCTCTCAGCCTCAGAGGATGGCAATGGCTAACCCCCTCTGAAGAAACTTGCCAAGAAAACCTCATGATAGGATCGCCATAAGCCTTGTTGTTGTGTGCCTTCAAGTTGTTTCCGATTTATGGCGACCCTAAGGTAAACCTATCATGGGGTTTTCTTGGCAAGTTTCTTCAGAGGAGGTTTGCCTTTGCCATCCTCTGGGGCTGAGAGAATGTGACTTGCCCAAGATCACCCAGTGGGTTTCATGATTGATAAGGGAGTCGAATACTGGTCTCCATAACATCAGGGTGACCAAACATCCTCCTTTTCCAGGACACACCCTCAATTTTAGCCTTCTGTCCAGGAAGAATTCCAAAATGTCCTCCATTCTGAGCATGGCAAAGAAACATGAATCGCTATGAGTATTTTTAGCTTTTATTTGGCCATTTGTCCCTACATATTTTTTTTTGACTATCCTCTATTTTGCTGTCTCTTGTCCTCCTTTGCAAGGTTTTCTTTGCAAGTTTCTTCAGGGGGGTTCACCATTGCCATCCTCTG
This sequence comes from Phrynosoma blainvillii, assembly GCA_026167975.1. Lineage (NCBI taxonomy): Eukaryota > Metazoa > Chordata > Lepidosauria > Squamata > Phrynosomatidae > Phrynosoma > Phrynosoma blainvillii. The sequence continues at coordinate 321,905,784 of JANUYF010000003.1, read as the reverse complement.
AGGCTGAGAGAGAGTGTCGTTGTTATGAGCCTTCAAGATGTTTCTGAGTTATGGCGACCCTTCGAAGAAGATAAAATACCTGATCCATACAGCTGGTCACCCTGCCATACATATGCATCAGGCATTTTATCTTCTTCCAAGCCAGTCGAGCTTCGAAAGTTCATATGGTGCATTTTGTGAATTTTGGTTGGCTGAATAAATTTGTGGGTTTTGAGTGTTATTGTACTTTGCTACATGGCCAACACGGCTAACTCTGAATATGTTTCGTTTCTGGGTGGAGAGATGCTCCAGCGTAACGATACCAATATCTTAAATATTGGCTAATAATATGTAGAGAGATCTTGTAGCACCTTTGAGACATCAGGTGCAAATCTACTTCCTCAGATGCATTTAAGGAAGTGGGTTTCAGTCTATGAAAACTCATGTTGCCAACTTCTTTCTTTCAGTGACTTTCAAAGGAGTTTATCATATGGGATGAAACCCATGCAGAAACTGGATTTAAAGTGAAAACAACCCGCAAAAGCAGGTTGTTTTTCACACAACGTTTTTCACACGATGAACAGAAAGTAGAAATAATCTGCAAAAGCGGGTTGTTTTTCACATGACGTTGGCATCAAGGAGAAATAACGCAGCATTAACCTGAATAGAAAGTCGTCAAATCCTGCTCCTTTTTAGCTTTGGAAACTTGCGAAAGTAAAAAGGAGCAGGTTTTGGCAACTTTCCGTTCTGGTTAATGTTGCATTATTTCTCCTTTACACAAACACGTCTGACAAACAACCCACTTTTGTGGTTTTTTTTCAGATTTTTAAATCCCGTTTCTGCACGGGATTTAAACAATTTGTCTCCATGAGATAAGGTCCAAATAGCATAGCAATAGCAGCTTCATTTATATACCATTTCATACCGCACTATGCCGTCTCTAAGGGCCTTTGCAGACTGCCAGAAATAGTGCAAATTGAGTCCACTTTAAGGGTTAGGGTTAGTGCTAGGGAATCATGGGAATTGTTTTTTTTCCTGAGACATTGAGCCTTTTCTGTCAGAGAGCTCTGGTGCCACAATAAAATACAGTTCCCATGATTCCCTAACCCTAACCCTAAAAGTGGACTCAATTTGCACTATTTCTGGCAGTCTGCAACCCCCCTTAGTGCTAGGGAATCATGGGAATTGTTTTTTTTTCTGAGACATTGAGCTTTTTCTGTCAGAGAGCTCTGGTGCCACAATAAAATACAGTTCCCATGATTCCCTAACCCTAACCCTTAAAGTCGACTCAATTTGCACTATTTCTGGCAGTCTACAAAGGCTCTTAAGTGTTTTACAACTGTAAGCTAATTGCCCCCCAAAAGCTGGGTACTCATTTTAGCAACCTCAGTGCCACAAGATCTCTCTCCACATACTGACTCAAGGGCCTGAATAGACTGCCAGAAATAATCGAGCTTGAGACCACTTTAACTGCCTTGGCTCAATGCTAGGGAATCATAGGAATTACATTTTTTTCTGAGACATTGAGCCTTCTCTATCAGGGAGCTCTGGTGCCACAATAAACTACAGTTCCCATGATTCCCTAGCACTGAGGCAGGGCAGTTAAAGTGGTCTCAAGATGGATTATTTCTGGCAGTCTGTTCAGGCCCTAACACAGCTATATCTTTGAATTTGTTGGCTAATTAGTTAGTCATTAAGTTCATATTAGTAGCAGCTTCTTCTTTCTAGGCCTCAAAATGGAGGTGGGGGTGGTGAAAGTTCAGAAGGAATTTGAAAGTTCCATTAAGAAGACCGTTAAACTGTCTCTCTTGTCTCTTTAGGTTTGGGCCTGTGAAGCCAAACAGGTGTGAAATCATTGGTTGACTTGTTCTTTCGATGTCCTTTGCTGTAGTGTGTGAGGAAAGTGGAGGGCAGTGACTCCAATTTGGGTTATCTTCAGGCTCCCCCCCCCCCAACCTGGCTTAGCTTGCATTTTTTAAAACATTAATTTTTCAATATTTTTTGCCTCAGGTTTAGAGTTGGATGAGGAAACTTGCCAAGAAAACCCCGCGATAAGTTTGCCTTAGGGCTGCCAGAAGTCGGAAATGACTTGAAGGTTCACAACAGCAGCAGCAGCAGCACACTCTCTCAGCCTCAGAGGATGGCCATGGCAAACCTTCTCGGAAGAAACTTGCCAAGAAAACCCCATGATAGGTTCGTCTTCAGGTCACCATAAGTCAGGAATGACTTGAAGGCACACACCAACAACAAGATGCACCCCTAGTCACACTCTCTCAGCCTCACAGGATGGGAGTGGCAAACCCCCTCTGAATAAACATGACAAGGAAGCCCATGGTAGGTTTGCCTTTGGTTTGCCATAAGTTGGAAATGACTTGAAATCTCACAACAACAACAACAACAACACGCTCTCAGCATCAGCCATGGCAAACCCCTTCTGAAGAAGCTTGCCAAGAAAACCTCATCATAGGGTCACCTTAGGATCGCCATAAATCAGAAATGACTTGATGACACATCACAACAACACACACTCTCTCAGCTTCAGAGGATGGCAATGGCAAATCCACTCTGAAGAAACTTACCAGGTTTGCCTTAGGTTTGCCATAAGTTGGAAATGACTTGAAGGTTCACAGCAACAACAGCAACACACTCTCTCAGCCTCAGAGGATGGCAGTGGCAAACCCCCTCTGAAGAAACCTGCCACGAAAACCTTGTGATAGGTTTGCCTTAGGGTCGCCGTAAGTCAGAAACAACTTGAAGGCAAACAATGCACATTTATTGAATAATAGAGCCAGCATGGCATAGTGGTTTGAGTGTTAGACTATGGAGTTTATCACAGGTAGCAAAGTGCAGAAATCCTGTGCAGAAACGGGATTTTAAAAACCCACAAAAACCCGTTGATTTTCAGACGTATTGGCGTTAACAAGCATTAATGTGACATTAACCTGAACAGAAAGTCGCCAAAGCCTGCTCATTTTTACTTTTGAGATTTTCCCAAAATAAAAAGGAACGGGTTTTGTCTAGTTTCTGTTCGGGTTAATGTCACATTAATGCACATTAACCCTGACGTTGTGTGAAAATCAACCTGCTTTTGCGGGTTTTGTCAACTTTCTTTTCGGGATAACCCCTGATGTTGTTTGAAAATCTACCTGCTTTTCTGGTTTTTTTCCAGTTTAAATTCAGTTTCTGCATGGGATCCGTCCCGTGTGATAAACTCCTATGATTTTGGATAGCAGTGGGAGGACAAAGAAGAGGCCTCAGAATTCTTCAAAATTAATATTTCAAATTTCAAAATTTTAATTGTTTTAATTGCAAAAAAGCATTATTCTGTATGGTTTGAAATGGGAGGAAGTCGATGGGGTGTGTGTGTGTGTGTGACACCATGAGTTACCGCCAGGGGTAGGCAACCTTTCCCCTTTAAGGGCCGAGGGACTTCAACTCCCAGAAGCCTCAGCCATGTTGGCCAATAGTCCCATGTTGGCCAATAGCTCCTGGGATTCTGGGAGCTGAAGTCCCTCGGCCCTTAAAGGGGAAAGGTTGCCTACCCCTGCCCCAGACAATCACTCCACCACCAGTGCAAATAATAACAGCCATCACCACCTTCCTGCAGTGGCGTCACTATGGTTGGTGTCATCCAGTGCGGTAACTCAGGGGTAGGCAACCTTTCCCCTTTAAGGGCCGAGGGACTTCAGCTCCCAGAAGCCTCAGCCATGTTAGCCAATAGTCCCATGTTAGCCAATATCTCCTGGAATTCTGGGAGCTGAAGTCCCTCGGCCCTTAAAGGGGAAAGGTTGCCTACCCCTGAATTCTAACCCTAATGGTAAGATTGGCTTTACCTCTTGTCCTGCCTAAAGTTAACACATCCCTGCTCATTGCCTGACAGAAGCCCACCCTTCTCTGCACATTAATTCTTCCTTAGCTGAACACCTCATTAATTATCTTTAAAGACAAATTTCTTCAATTTTATTTTTTATTCCCAGGGCACATCTGCAGAGCAAAGAGAGTAATGATACAGGAGCTAAAAGGATATTTGTGAGTCTTGAATGCTGGGTAAGCAAAGCACCTATTCTGTATGAATCTCCATCTATTGTGCAACACTTTGCTCTGTGAAGTATGGACAACTCCCACTCTGGCTTATCTTTTACTAGCTGGGAAAACATTTTTATTCTATGAAGCTGTTGCCTGGTAAGTACTAGATACTGTTTTATGTGAAGGTTATTTTTTATCTGCAATCATGTTCTTGTAGCAGCAATCCTAAACCCTCAAATCTAATTACAAAACTCCCAGTTACATTTTATTTTACTTGTAAAACAACAACATACATCCTAGTTCTTGATTTTTTTGAAAAGCATATTTGGGAATGAATAATAATAATAATAATAATAATAATTTATTATTATTTGTATCCCGCCTCTCCCTGTTGAATATAGAAAATAGAAAATAACCAAACAATTAGGTAAGCGTTTATACCAAATATCCTTTTCAAATAACAGTCAACAATCAGTCTAAATGGTTGTAGTGTTCTGTGTTTCATCAGTCTGGCTGTATATTCATTGCTCCCTCTCAAGTGTTTCTCTTCACTGCAAGTGGCTATGAGCTAAACAAGATATCATGCAACAAGTATAAGGTCCCACAATCATATTCAGAGCTTTGAAAATTAATTTTCAAAATAAGTACTTATAGTTATGGTGCTGAAGCCCAAAATGAGTTAATTAGTATTACAGTTATATTTTAGTCTCTTCAAAATTAGCTAAAATGGTTACTGTTATTTTTATTTTTTAAAAAATCTGAATTCTACAAGCTGCTAGCAAGTGAAACAAATAACAATCTTTTCACATTCATGTAATTGTCAAACTCACAAGGCATATCATGAACCAGCCTTTGAACCATGTGATGCACCCCCTTCATATAGTGAGGCCACACCTTGGTAACTATAAAAGTACCATATAGTATCTATAAAATGTGTTGTGCTATAAAAGAAGTAGAATTATCTCAGTAATTATAATGTACTTATAATAATTTGTAATAATTTATTACCAGTTATTTCCAAGGTCAGGCCATATCTAACAAGATTATCTCAGTGTGAGGAGAATGGGCACTGCCTGGGGGAGGGGTATATTTCTTTTTAGAGAATCAATTAATACACTTTGCATCTGCAAGTTACAATTAGTGTAGAAGGTTACTAATTTGTGATTCCATCATTATGCCTTTAAATAATGTCATGATGCCATAACAGAATATTACTACAGTCATGTCCACATTTGTGGCATTGATTTTTGTGGCTTTGATTATGCATGGATTTTATTACCGGTAATTTGTTATCACTAGGAATCTTTAGGTCCTCCAGTGCAACTCTGTGGTCAATTTTGACTAAAACTTGCAGTGAAGGACCTAGAAATGCCTAGAGAGAACACTCCACTAGGCATTTGTAGCTCCCCCAGCACAATTCTATGGTCAATGTATGGCAGATTTTGACCACAGAGTTGCACTGGAGGACCTAGAGATTCCTAGAGAGGTGTTCTCTCAGGTAAAAACATAGGGCCTTTGCAGACTGCCAGAAATAATGCAAATTGAGTCCACTTTAAGGGTTAGGGTTAGTGCTAGGGAATCATGGGAATTGGTTTTTTTCTGAGACATTGAGCCTTCTCTGTCAGAGAGCTCTGGTGCCACAATAAAATACAGTTCCCATTATTCCCTAACCCTTAAAGTGGACTCAATTTGCACTATTTCTAGCAGTCTGCAAAGGCCCATAGTGTTTTTGTTAATTGCATTCCCCCCCCCCACATTCACGGGGGACCCCAGCAAATGTGGAGGGACTAGTGTAGTTGTGAATAGTGTGACTAACAAAACAAAAAAACAAATATAAGGTTTAGGTCTGTGTGTGAAGAGAAGAACTAAGATTTTCAAATTACTAATTTGTAAGTAAACTAATAAAATCCTGAATTTTTATATTTAAAAGAGCAAACTGCTCAATTACACTAACAGAATAGAGGCTGGGACTGTTAGTTAGGGCTGATGAGAGTTCCAATCCAAAAGCATCCAAGGACCACAAGCTCTATACTCCTTGTCTAGACATTTGGTTAGAAAGAGGGAAATTGCTAAAGGGACAGAATTTTTCTGCACAGATGGGGCTGGCAAATACTTCCTCCTTCCTTCACACTGTTAATCCCATTGAGTATTATAGCCTGAACATGACTATTGTGACATTTCACTATAAGAAATTTTCCACTAACACTACCACGGTGCATAAGAGTTGATGCAATACCTATAATATATTTTCTCCTTCTGCTCAAGGTTATTCTGGTGTCATCTTTTGTTTCTTTATACACTTATTCCTTCCTATCCTGATGAATCAGATTACCATATTTGAGAAGTATTATACAAAAACACACATTAAGTGTTTAAATCAGTAATTATTTAGCCTTTGAGTAAGCTATGGATATCTAACTTTATATTTATTTTACTAATTCTGTGGATAATTATGCTGGTTATGTATGACTTCTGTCAAAATCAATCTTTGCACACAACCTGTTGCACACACTGGTAGTGTAGTGTGCAAAATTCTTCTGAAAGTAACAGAAAATATGGTTTGTTTTTAAACAGCTTTCTGTGGTATGTCACACATAAATGAGTGAGATAAATTGTGCTCAGGGGTACAAATAAAACAAGTTGAGATTAGTAAAGCTAATTTTATTTCTTTAAAGGCAGAAGTGTTTACTAGGGACTCTGAAGCCTTAAATACAATGTGAGTAATATAATTTGATGTAATTATAATGTTATGAAACGGGGAAATGTAATTTAGGCTAAGGAAAGGTTTAATTCAGAGAAGTATAATTCCTTTGTATTAGCAAAATTTATAGTTAGTGTGTGGACATAAAGTAAAGGTAAAGATATTCCCCGTTGACAAGATTGTCAAGTTGTGTCTGACCATAGGGGGCAGTGCTCATCTCCATTACTAAGCCAAAGAGCCAGTATTGTCAAGACTACTCTGTGGTCATGTGGCCAGCATGATTGCACAGAACGCTGTTTACCTTCCCACCAAAGTGGTACCTATTTATCTACTTGCATTTGCATGCTTTTGAACTGCTAGGTTGGCAGAAGCTGGGACTAATGACAGGAGCTCACCCCATCATGCAACACCCGAGCCTCGAAATGGCAATACTGGGCAGTAAAACAGATTAAGGGAACAGCTGTGGGTTCCTGACAGTTGCAGAAAATAAACTTAATGGTGTATAATGGAAAACACAATTTATAGGAACCCTAGACCATTCTAATGTTTCCTAGACTATTCAAATTATTATTATTTTTTAAAAAAAGGTTGACATTCAAACAGAGAAAGATGACTGCTTTTTGTGCTACAAACTGCACTTAAAGCATTCATCAATTCAGTTGTTGGCTCCAACTGGAGTAAGCACATTGAATCAGTGGGATTTACATGAATGTAGACCTAGCAGTCAGCAGTTGATTGATTGAGTCTAGTTGGAACTAGCCATTGGATTTAGGCCATAAATTCCACACAAAAAAATAGCATTAGGGACACTGATAAAAATGGATCTTAGTAAAGTAGTGTCTTTGTTAGTTTGCAAAATGTAGCTTTCAAAACAAACACTAGTTATACAGAAAGGTTTTTAATTAATGGCTTAGTAGTGTATAAAGTAATACTTACATAATTGCTATTCCTCCTCCTGGATCATATCGCTGAGCAAACTTACAAGCCCCCAAATCATTATGGGAGATGACAATTCTAAAATTTTAAACTATTTAAAATGAATAAATCCAGATTCTGTCCCTTCTCTTGCAGCTGTAAAAACTTCCCTGGCCAAAATTAACACTGTATTTGATAGAGATGTCTATGTGCATTAAAAAGCTACAAGATACTAGCCTTGTATCTGGGCCATATAAAACTTATGTCTTATCTGTAATCTAATCTTTTCTCTCTAGAAACCTTTAAATTTTATCCATTGCTGAGATGACAACAGCAATGAAGGACTATGGGTATAATATCAGCACTGTCCCGAAGAGCTGAAAATTAAATAAAACAATCTGACCCGATGTGTTGTACTGAACCTTTGAAATACAGGATGTGATATTCAGATCACAGCAGAGTTCTGCATCCCTTGTTGGCTCATTTAAAGATGTAAAGGATGCTTGCAAATTTTCTCACGGCGGGGTGGTGGTGGTGGTGGTGGTGGGAAGAATTGTCAACATTATGGATTCCCCCCCCCCATTTTGTGTCAGATTTGTTTACACAAAAACCTGTGTTTTCTGTGCAAAACCCGATTTCCCCCCTCAAAGTCACAAAATACAAATTGCACACATTTTGTGCAAAATACACAAAAATGCTCATAAACTTATCAAACAAAGAGAAAACAATTGAAACTCTTTGTTCTTGAAGATATATGGCTGTGTATGTGCCTTCAAGTAAACTTATGGCAACCCCATGAATTTTATAGGGTTTACTTAGGCGAGGGATATTCAGAGGTAGTTTTGCCAGTCTCTTCCTCTGAAATATAGTCTCAGCAGTTGGTATTAATTGGTAGTCTTCCATCAAATTAGTAACCAAAGTTGATCCTGCTTCACTTTCAATATCAGACAGGGTCTGGTGCATTTATGGTATTTTGATCTTAATTTTCATCCTTATTTCTACCCTGTTCTTCAGGTTGCTATTGTGCTACTACTGGATGCCTCCTTGCTGTTGGCCTTTATCCAACTTCAAATCCCAGTTCAGCCATGGAAACCCACTGGGTGACCTTAGGCAAGTCATACTCTCTCAGCCTCAGAGGAAGGCAAAGGGAAATCCCCTCTGAACAAATCTTGCCAGGAAAACCTTGTGACATGGTCATCTTAATGTTGCCATAAGGTCAAGTTTAATTGGGGAGTTCTGACATGGAGATGCTTCTCTTCGTATTTTCATCCTTGTGTGTTTGTGTACCTTCAAGTGGTTTGTCAACTTATGGCAACCCCATGAGAGAGTTTTCTTAGGCAAGGAATACTTGGAGGTGGTTCAGCTAGTTTCTTCCTCTGAAATAAAGCCTATAGCACCTGGGAGTCAATCTCAGCCAATACTTCAAGGTCTAGCTTCCTCACTTGCCTCGAAAACAATTTCTTTGTCCAAAAGATGGAAGAGGCAAGAAGGGAATCCACTATTTTAGATCTGATCCTAACCAACAGGGATGACCTGATAAATGGGGTGCAAGTGGTGGATCCTTAGGTGGGAGTGATCATGTTCTTCTTGAGTTTCTTATACAGTGGAAAGGAGAAGCTAGGCATAGTCAGACACTCATTCTAGACTTTAGGAGAGCTGATTTCAATAAACTTAAGGAAACACTGGGAATGATCCTGTGGTCAGGAATACTAAAGGAGAAAGGAGTTCAGGATGGATGGGAGTTTCTCAAAAGGGAGATACTGAAAGCACAATCTCAAACTGTTCCAATGAGAAGGAAAAATGGGAGGTGTCCGGTTGGATGACAAGAGAACTTTCAACTGAATTAAGTTTTAAACGGGAGATGTATAAGAAATGGAAAAGGGGTAAAATCACTAAAGAGGAATTCAAACAAATAGCTAGCACATGTAGGGGTAAAGTCAGGAAAGCCAAAGCGTAGAATCAGCTCAGGCTTGCTAGAGAGGTTAAGGGCTTTTTAAAGTATGTCCGTAGCAAAAAGAAGAAGAAGAAGGAAATGGTAGGACCACTGTACAGAGAAGATGGAAAAATTCTAACAGGGGACAGAGAAAAGGCAGAACTACTCAACACCTTCTTTGCCTCAGTCTTTTCACAAAAGGAAAAGGTTGCTCAACCTGAGGAAAATGGAGCGGAGAACACAATAGGGGAAATGCAGCACAGAATAAGTAAAGAGGTAGTACAGGAATACCTGGTTAATCTAAATGAATTTAAGTCTCCAGGACCAGATGAACTACATACAAGGATATTAAAAGAACTAGCAAATGTAATCTCAGAGCCACCGGCAATAATCTTTGAGAACTCTTGGAGAACAGGAGAAGTCCCAGCAGACTTGAGGAGGGCAAACATTGTCCCCATCTTCAAAAAGGGGGAAAAAGAGGATCCCAACAACTATCGCCCAGCTAGTGTGACATCAATACCAGGAAAGATTCTAGAATAGTTCATTAAACAGAGAGTCTGTGAACATTTAGAAAGGAATGCCATAATCACAAAAAATCAACATGGGTTTCTCAAAAACAAGTCATGCCAGACTAACCTGATCTCTTTTTTTGATAAAATTACCAGCTTGCTAGATGAAGGGAATGCGGTAGACATAGCATATCTTGATTTCGGTAAGGCTTTTGACAAGGTCCCCCATGATATTCTTGCAAACAAGATAATAAAATGTGGGCTAGACAATACAACTATTAAGTGGATTAGTAATTGGTTGACTGACTGAACCCAAAGGGTGCTCAGAAATAGCTCCTCTTCATCCTGGAGAGAAGTGACCAGTGGATTGCCACAGGGTTCTGTCCTGGGCCCAGTGCTATTCAACATCTTTATCAATGATTTGGATGAAAGAATAGGGGGCATACTTATCAAATTTGCAAAGGACACTAAATTAAGAGGAATAGCTAATACCCCAGAGAACAGGATGAAAATTCAAAATGACCTTAATAGATTAGAAAGCTGGGCCAAAGCTAACAAAATGAATTTCAACACAGAGAAATGTAAGGTACTGCACTTAGGGCAAAAAAATGAAATGCATAGATATAAGATGGGGGACACCTGGCTTAATGAGACTATGTGTGAAATGGATCTAGGAGTCCTAGTAGGCCACAAGTTAAACATGAGTCAACAGTGTGATGCCGCAGCTAAAAAGACCAATGCAAATTTAGGCTGCATCAATAGAAGTATAGTATCTAGATCAAGGGAAGTAATAGTGCCACTGTATTCTGCTTTTGTCAGGCCCCACCTGGAATTCTGTGTCCAGTTCTGGGCACCATAATTCAAAAAAGATGTTGAAAAACTGGAGTGTGTCCAAAGGAGAGTGACTAAAATGGTGAAGGCTCTGGAAACCATACCCTATGAGGAACAACTCAGGGAACTGGCTATGTTTAGCCTGGAGAAGAGATGGTTAAGAGGTGACATGATAGCCCTGTTTAAATATTTGAAGGGATGTCATATTGAGGAGGGAGCTAGCTTGTTTTCTGCTGCTCCAGAGAATAGGACCCGGAACAACAGATGCAAGCTACAGGAAAAGAGATTCCACCTCAACATTAGGAGGAACTTCCTGACAGTGAGAGCTGTTTGACAGTGGAACAACTCCCTTGGAGTGTGGTGGAGTCTCCTTCTTTGGAAGTCTTTAAACAGAGGCTGGATGGCCATCTGTCAGGGATGCTTCGATTTTGAGTTCTTGCATGGCATGGGATTGGACTGGATGGCCCTTGTGGTCTCTTCAATCTCTATGATTCTATGATTCCATGGTACTAGTTGGTAGCCTCTCATCCAAGTATCAACCAGGGCTGACTCAGGTTTGTTTTGAAGATCAGATGGGATCTGGTCCCTTTAGAGTAAAGATTTGCATCTCTAGTTATGTAGAGTGGGTTTATGAACAACCTTTCCTGCAACACTTGCATTTTGTGGTTGCTTCCATGTATTCAATTCCATCCATTAAAAATGTGTATTTTACAGCAGAATATTTTAGGTTCAGTCTCACACAGCGTGGATACAACTTTCCACGTACTCTTAGGGTATAAAAGAGTTCTGTTTCTCTCTTTCTCATGTGTGCATGCACACAGATACAATATAATGGTAAATTTTGAAGTAAAGGAGCTTGTGATATAGTATATACATACATATGCATAATCAGAGCAGCAGCACAACAGTACATAGCAATGTTGAATTCATTGGGATTATCATAATTGCCATTATCTATTCTCTAAAGTGCTTGCTGTTTATATTTTATGGAATATACATTAGATATAAAGATGCATTCAATGTCATGTCTAGTTTGGCCATTAGTGTTGTGTATGAGTACTTCCGTTCACTAAATAGAGACTGGCAAGAGATTACAAACAGCAGAATGATATGGTCATGTGCTATGTATTTCAATTCATCATTAATATTGCAAATTTGATATTATATCTTTAATATCTGCAATAACTGAGTTATTAACCATCTTTCCTTGTTACTAACCTTATTGTGAAATTAAGATTTCATTTAAAATGTGTTTTCATATAATATGCTCAGAATCATGGAATAAGAGTCGAGTTTTTCGCCGGGTACACTCTAGTCGTTGTCCAACCCGCTTTATTTTCCCGAGTTCTTCTGTGAACCAGGGATGGCGGTTTGAAGTGGATTGTAAAGGACGCTTGAGAGCAATCGTGTCGATAGCTCTGGTGAGATCGGTGTTCCAGGTGTCGACCAGAGCTTCGACAGGGTCGTTGGCTTTGCCAACCAAGGAACCCTCCAAGGCTTTCTGGAATCTAATTGGCTCCATCAGCCTTCAAGGGCAGACCTTTTTAATAGGTCCTCCACCCCCGGTGGGTTGGATAGTGGCTCTTAGTTCAAATGATAGTCCTTGTTTTGTGTCAAAAGTGTACATTATCTTTTTTCCACATACCCTCCACTACTCCCAGCTCTTGCCCCTTCTTTTCCCTTTTTCACACATGCACTTTGGGAAAAAAATACTTGAAATTTCACAAGAGTAGGATTAGACCCACAATATTAAGATCCTTTTGTCTCCTCATTTCTGGTGATTCGTGATTTTGGAGTTGTGTTTGCTTTACGTTTTAGGTGATTCTGTAGATAGCAAAATACTTTCGTCTCTTGTATCAGTGGATCTAGTGAAATTGAAGTCTGTTTTGGGAAATCTTACATTGGCTTCCATGTGTGTCACTTTAAATGTATGCACCTGAGAATCACTTACATGTAAATGGGAAATATCACGACAATTTATCGCGACCTCAAAATTACAAACTGATAAGTTTAAATAAAATATATTTATCAATACAAATAGTACAATCTCACTGATTTTGGGGAAAGTGTACTTCTTTATGCCAACAACAGAAGTTGTGTGAGGTAACAGAAGCAGAAAGAACAGTTAATGACATGCATACTTTTGCAACGTGGACTTAGCCATCTCACTACTAAAGTAAAGTAGCACTACTAGTGTTAAAGTAAGGAGCTTATTGCATGGCTTATTAAACCATCTCTATCATCTCTAGTAATTTCACTTTCAATTCCTCTATATCTGGTATGTCTTTCATTTTCCATTTCTGTGCATATAATATTCTTGCTACTCCAAACATATAAAATATTTTTTCCATATTTCTTCTCTAATTCTTCTTCTGTCATTCCTAATTTAAAAAATCCAGTTTCATTTTCAGTTTTATCTGTAATATATCACATATTTGTAATTTTATCTCCCTCCAATATTTTTTGGCTAAGCTACAGTCCCACCAACAATGCATATATGTGCCTGCCTTTTCTCCACATTTCCAACATATACTACTTTGATTTTTATATATTTTTGCAATTTTTATTGGAGTAAGATGCTATCTGTAAAACATCTTATACCAGCTTTCTTTTAAGTTCTGAGAGGCTGTATGTCTCATTCTTTCATTCCATGTTCGTTCCCAGTCCTCTAATTGAATTGACTGGCCCACATATTGTGCCCACTTTATCGTTGTATCTTTGATGACTTCATCCTCATTCTCTATTTCTAATAATTTTTTATATATCTTTACAATTAACTTAGAATTCTCTCCACATAAAATTTCCTCTAATTCTGTTTCTGATGCTTCTGATCCAAATGTCTTTTGATCTAACAACCATCGTTCGTAAAGCTGCCTATAAGCAAACCATCCTGTATCAAAACCTATTTGCCGCTGTTCTTCTTGTGATTTTAATTTATACTTTCCCATACGTTTTTAGTTACTTCTTTATAAGTAAACCATTTCTTTTCTCTGAACATTTCATTTCTATATAGTGCTTCTTGAGGGGATAACCATATTGGAAAATTATTCACTATTTTCTTATATTTTTTCCATACATTCATTAATGGTTTTCTAATACAATAATTATTTATCATATTATTAGCCTTTTCTTTATCATACATTAAGAAAGCTTGCATCCCAAATTTCAACCCTTCTCCTTCCATCTCTAATAATCTCCTGTCTTTTAACAAAATCTATTCTCTTAACCATTGTAGACAGCTAGATTCATAGTATAATTGTAAATTTGGTACTGTTAATCTTCCTCTCTCTTTAGTGTCTTGTAGAATTTTTAATCTAATTCTAGGTTTCTTTCCCTGCCATATAAACCCTACTATATTCCTATTCCAGATAAAGGGTATAGTTTGAAATAATGGAATCTTTGTAAAAACAGACATTTCAATCACAGAGATTTTCCCCAAGAAAGATAGATCTAATTTGTTCCATTTTATCAGATCTCCTTTAATTTCATTCCATACTTTTTAAAGTTATTTTCAAATAATGTATTTGTGTTTTTTGTTATTTCTATACCTAGATATTTGATTTTTTTCTTATTTCCATTCCTGCTTTCCTTTGCAACTCTCTTTCTTCTTCATTTCTTAAATTTTTAGTAATAATAACCAATTTCTTTTTATTAATTTTACACCCTGAAACCCTGCCAAATGCATTCATTATTTCCATCAATAAATGTATATCATTTATTCGGTCTTCCAGATTTATTATTATGTCATCTGCAAAAGCTTTTATTTTATACTCATATTTCTATATTCTTAGTCCATGCAATTGTTTTTCCATTTTTATTTTCTTTATTAGTACATCTATAACTAGGAAAAATAACATGGGTGATAGTGGGCAGCCCTGTCTTGTACCCTTATTTATTGTTATTAATTCTGTTTTCTCACCATTAATTCTAATATGTGCTCTTTGATTCGTATATATCTTTTAAATCCATTCTTTAAATGTAGATCCTACATTCATTTTTCTTAATATTTTGAATAAAAATTCCCAATTAACAGAGTCAAATGCTTTTTCTATATCTATAAGGAATAAATCCAATTTTTTCTCATTATGCCTCTTGTAAATTCTGTAATATTTAAAACATGTCTTAAATTATCTTTTATTTGTCTACCTTTTAAAAAACCACTTTGATCTTCATCAACTATCTTATTTATATTTTTGTCTTTCTAACAGCTTTTCTTTTTGTAATAGAGTCATGGTGGGGAGGGAAGCAGTGGGATTTGGTGGCTTCAATATCAGAGGGACAGTGAATTAACTCTAGGTGTTAGATTGGCCTTTAAAGGAGTTGTCCAAGGTGCTGAACCCTACTTCTAACTAGATTTATCACCTTGGATAGCTCTTTTAAATTGGATTAAAAATCAGAGTGGTGTCACTCACTGACAGTGGAATCACCAGCCTTCACTAGAGGTAAGGAGTAGTAACATGAAAATTAACCCCTGAACAGTGTTACTAGATTATCATAGTAGTAGAATTCAAAGATATAGCCGTGTTAGTCTGTAGAATCAATATGTAGAGAGATCTTGTAGCACCTTTGAGATTAACTAAAGAAAGAAGCTGGCAGCATGAGCTTTCGAAGAATTGAAAGCTCATGCTGCCAGCTTCTTTCTTTAGGGCCTTTACAGACTGCCAGAAATAATGCAATTGAGGCCACTTCATCTGCCCTGGCTCAGTGCTAAGGAATCATGGGAACTGTAGTTTATTGTGGCACCAGAGCTCTCTGACAGAGAAGGCTCAATGTCTCAGGAAAAAATACAATTCCCATGATTCCCTAGCATTGAGCCATGACAGTTAAAGTGACCTCAATCTGCATTATTTTTGGCAGCCTGTAAAGGCCCTTAGTTAATCTCAAAGGTGCTACAAGATCTCTCCACATACTTATTTAGCTTATTGATTCTTTCTTATACCAGAGCTTTAAAATCCTTGGTTTTTAGTAGAACTCTTTTGCAATGGGATTTGATGAGGAAGAGGAAAACAATTCCATCTTTAAATTGAGTCTGCAAATCAGCCTCCTTCATTCACTGCATGGATAAAAGTACACTTCAGTAAGACAATAATCACAAACTAAATTCCCTTTTTAACATTTTAAATTATTGTTACAAATGGAGCTTTCAGGGTCCTGACCTTTCGAGAAGAAACAACATCAGTAAAACAAGCCAAATTATTTTGTCATTTTAAGTCTTTGATAGTGTTAAGCAGATATAAAGAATTAAGTCCTATAAAAATTCCTGAGAAAGGATACCAAGATCAAGAACTACAATATTGTCCTACATAAAAATCTTCCCATTACATAGTTTTTAGAAATAATTTTGGAGGAATAAATGTACAAGGAATAAGTATATTAATACCTTGTCTTAAACATTTTCTTCATAATTCTAAAATAAAATATTCCAAAATCTATTTTTCTATCCCCCCACCCCCCTTGGGCCTTTATAGCTCTATACTGACCCTCAACTATACTGACCACCAAACAGTTGGTATTAAAATTAGTGGTGCAGTAAGTTGAATTTTCCCATTTCACATTTTGGTATATGATGCATGGAAAACCTCTTTACCTAAATTTTGAAGTCCATAAACTAAAGCCTGGTAGCCATCGTGTATGGCAGGGGGAGGGGGGCAGCGACAGATGCAAACTTTGAATTAAGGGAATAGATACCTCTGATCACACACTCAGCCCCAGAATTTCTTATCCTGCTTTGAGGGAGCACAAGCACAAGGGCCTACCCTGCTGTTTGAGGGAACGGAAGGGCTTTATACTTGTTATTTTGATTTGTAGTATGTTTGGATCTAACAATGTGTTTTCAAAAGAGGTGGAGAGATGCTGGATCTTAGAGGGAAGCCATTACAACTGTACAAGGCAGAAGAAGATACAGAAAAGGAGTTACATGTTAGAATCATAGAGTTGGAAAAGACCCCAAGGGTCATCTAGTCCAATCCCCTGCCATGCAGGAACTCCCAATCAAAGCATCCGCGACAGATGGCCATCAGCCTCTGTTTAAAGACCTCCAAGGAAGGAGATTCCACTACACTCCGAGGGAGTGTGTTCCACTGTCGAGGAGTATTAACAGTTACATGTTAATTGGAGAAGAGAGAGAAGTAGAGCCTTAGTCACCCCCCCCAACTCCCCCCCACTGCCCCCCCCCACTGTCCCCCATTTCAAACAACCTGGATAACTGTAGAAACAGTCCTCCTGGCTTGAAAATGCTGCTGGTGAGTGCCAGGTCCATGAATGGTAAAACTGCTGCCATTCAAGACCTGATCCTGGATGAGCATGTTGACCTAGTGTGCATTAGAAAGACCTTGTTGGGTAAATTTAGGGGTTAATCTCTCTCAGTTTTGCCTAGCTTGGCTCTCTGTGCAGCCTCAGGGAAGACCTCAGGGGAAGGAAGGTAGAGCTGTCATGGTCGACTGGGATTCCATCCCTCTGACTAGATACCCATTCTCACTGGGTCTTAGTGTATGCACCTGAAGCCAGATGGCTAAAACAGGTGAGGGATTCTGCTTTTGTATTCTCCATCCCCTGCTCAACAGTCTTCCTTCCTGTGCTAGCCGGGGTGGTCTTGGGGCTGGTGCTAGAGTCCCCATGGCTTGAAGAGCTGGGGGGCTTAAACATCCCTGCTGAGACTGCCCTGTTGGAAGTGGTGTGGGGCTTCATATCTTCCATAACACCCTGTCCCAAGTAGTAACTGACCCTACTCATGCTGCTGGACACACTCTGGACCTTGTTCTTTGTGCTGGCTGGGCAGATGGTGATCTGGGAGCTGAAGAATTGTCTATAGTTCTGTTGCCATGGAAAGATCACTACATGGTGGAGTTTAGACATGCTGGGACTCAAATACTCTGCAGGAGTGGATGACCCATTAACATAGGGCCTTTACGGACTGCCAGAAATAATGCAACATGAGGCCACTTTAACTGTCCTGGCTCAGTGCTAAGGAATCATGGGAACTGTAGTTTTTTCTGAGACATTGAGCCTTCTCTGTCAGAGAGCTCTGGTGCCACAATAAACCACAGTTCCCATGATTCTCTAGCACTGAGTCAGGGCACTTAAAGTAGACTCAAGTTGCATTATTTCTGGCAGTCTGTAAAGGCCCATAGTCCACCCCAGGAGCCTTATGGACGTGGATGGATTCCTAATGACTCTTAGATGTTTCCTGCTGCCTTTGCAGATGATTCTGTTCATTTCTTGGTTGACCTCTGGAAAGAGGGAAATGACCAATCGAACACAAGCTAAAGCTTATCTCAGTACTTACTCTGGAGCAATTCAGGTAGCAAAAGACAAATTTATTTTCTGCTTTCATTGCATCTGTAAACCTCAAGCCAACAGAGCTGTATTGAGTGGTAAGGGGCCTTTTACATACAGGTCCACAAGAGGAAAATGCAGACCACTTGACAGCCTGTTGTGAAAATATTTGCCAGGCACTTTGCAGATAAAATTGTCCAGCTCAGCTCTGACATAGATGCTGTAATTGAGGCCAATCTGGTGGATGCAACTTTGGCACCTGCCTGTCCAGTGATAATGGGTATGTTTTGGTCTGTACAACCAAGGATATGGCCATCATTACTTTAAACAATAGCAAATCAGAAACCATTTTTAAAAATCTAATCTAGCTATCACTGAGAATATAAAATGTATTCTAAATACAAATCTGTGGAATGTTCTGCATCTGATAAAAATAGTCTGTCCAGCCCACCTGCAGCCCATTTTGCTCCAGCATGTTTTGTCTCTAATTAACTGGCAGTCTGATCCTCTCATTGGTTATTTTGCTATTCTCTGGCTGGCTGATGGTAATGTCAGTCACAAGCATCATGAGCTATAACAACAGTATGATGGTAGATGTTGGGGGGGCTACTCAGCATTTCTCCTCCCCCCCCACACACACGAAGGAGTTAGAAACTAGTGTCTGTAGTTTCCTTCCTTAATCTAAGGTTAAGAAAGATTTATTTCCCCCCCCCCCCCATCTCCTGTGAGACCCTCACAGTAGTATCACTTCAAGGAAGCCCTTGATACCAATTATCTTCTATAAGGAAGCTATAATTAATATGATTCCCCTAGTAGTCAGTATATTTATTGTTCTTACAAATACCTTTAAAGCTTAAGGAATTAATTGCTATTTTCTTTTTTTTAGTCCAAGAGGAACATAGAATGGTGGGGATCTTTGAGAGAGGTTACAGTGACAGAATTAAATGCTCTTCTGTAATGGAATATGTTAACATATTTTGAGGAGCAGGTATTATAAATCTGCACTTACTGTACAGATCAGTTAAAGCACTGAAGATCTGATCAGCTCTTCCTATGTGTTAAAAATGAAACTGCTATGGTTGGTTTATTGACTCCCTGCTTCAGAGACTGTTACAGAATAAATGAATAGTGGATACAGTAAGTGGAGAAGTGGGTTCTGGACTGCTTCATCCAGAAGAATATTTTGCAGTTCTCAGTGTAAGCATAAGGAGGTTGCAAGTGCCTAATAATGTCTCTGGTTTTGGTGATACAGAGTACAAGACCTCCATTATAACATGTATTTTCAGTGCCTTCACAATGTCAGGAATATGATTAATTATCCTCAGCAAGATATGAGCTACCAGTTAACGCATGGTTCTGATCACAGGCAAGCAATGTGTGGGAGCAACCTGAGGCATTTTTGGCATGTTTAACATATGCTTCTTCTTATCTGATATCTTAGAATATACCCTATGGATATAAATTACATGAAACCACATCAGTACTTACAAGGAGGCAGTGTGCTTTGGCTGATTGATAATGGGATTATTACTCCTGTACTTAAGCCATGACACTTTAAATCATGTAATCACTTTATTCCCAAAGACTAAAACAGTTCTCATTCTCACCATGAGGATGAGCCAGCTTTCTCTATAGGCTTATGCCAGTTCCTTGAAGTGATAAAACATAATTATGTCATAGGATAATCATGCTGAGCATAGAAATGCAGCTGTAAATCAAGGTTAACAATAGAAACAGCAAGTTTGTCCTTGAGTCCTTCATGCTATGAATTAACTCATTTCTCCAAATGAGGATCTTAGAAGCCTAAACATGATCCATACACAACAGAGAAGCTTATCAGCAAGCTTGGGGGAAACCCTTAGGTTTATAGAAATATTTAAAATCTTTAAGAAAAAAAACCCAAACCCCAAAGGCAGAGAAAGCTCAAAACAGCTAAATGAAGACTGAATGTGTTCCACTTTTTCAAGGAAAAATCGAGGGAAGGGTGGGCTGCTATCACCACATCTCCTACTTCTAGTTCAACTGGTTATTACTGGGGCTTTGTAAGAAAGAACTAGTGCTCTGTTCCTTTCTTTTTCTGTTTGTCTTATAGAATGTAAACCTGATAGACCACAGGGCAAAACACACTGCAGAAATAATCCGGTTTGAGACTGCTTTAACTGCCCTGGCTGAATGCTAGGGGATTCTGGGAACTGTAGTTTTGTGAGACGTTAGTGTTCTCTATCAGAGAGTTCTGGTGCAACCACAAACTACAGTTCCTAGGATTCCTTAGCGCTGAGCCAGTTAAAGCGATCTCAAACTGGATTATTTCCGCAGTGTGTTTTGATCCTGGGTTAGTCTTGTCTGTTATTTGTGAGCCACCCGGTAATCTGATTTGGCTAACAAGCAGGGTAAAATGCTTCAAATAAATAAAATGATTGGAAGGAACATTTTATGATTATGGGCAAACCTTTTAAATTAATCATATTAACCTCCCTCAAGTGAAAACATTATGTAGGGACCAAAAAGTTTTTAAGTGGATCAATGAAGAGAACAAGCTTTTAATTGGGCCTTATTTGTGGATATAGCTAGGGAGAAGTCACAGGGAGAAATTATACCTACATAATATTTCACATGAAGGTATTAATGCAATCACTATTTAGAGTGTATCAGTGAGGACAGCACCTAACATTGATAGTTGCTGCAGGTTTGATCTCCTAGTGACTGCAATGGATGCTCTTGTGCTGTGGGCCCCACAATATAGGTTTTCAACATATGCCATTGCTGTCATTAGAACTCAGTGTTTTAATTGGTGATGCACTCAGCAGTGTCAAAGGACACCAGCTGAGTTACTACAGTTGCTAGGACTGATCCAGTTCCTAGGATATCTTTCTACCACATGTCTAAAATAATGCATGATATATAGAGAGACTTAATTTGTTGCAATGTTCTTCCGCCCATCCTCTAAAAAGAAAATAAAGTGGTTAATTTTGTGCAAATGAAATTAATGTATTTACAGACTTATGTTTTCATCGCACATGACATTAGGTTCAGGGCCAGGGTGACTATGTAAAAGTCAAATTCCTTAATGGTTATTGAGCAACAAAGCTCAATTCTTTAGTTTTTCAAATTCTCTGAATCAGAATAAATTATGCAAAATACATACACAATATAGCTGTTGTCTGACAAGTGGATTGACTATTTTTCATCATTGCAAAATAACACAGTAAAGAAAAAAGAACAGGGACTAAAGGAATGAATGGCAAGAAAGAGGCAGGAAAGCTGAGGTAAAGATTTACATGGAGTGACAGAGAAGCTGTGAAGGCTGAAGACATTGCTCATCATAGCTGCTTAATGCTTTATCAAGATATGGAGTGTTTAACAATGCGTTTCTCCTTCATAGTCTCTGTGCCTTGCACAGATGGGTTTCTAGCCTGCATAGAGACCTGATTCAAAAACTTCTAGAAATGAGTAAGGTAAAGGTATTCCCCATTGACAAGGTTGTCAAGTCGTGTCTGACCATAAGGGGCAGTGCTCATCTCCATTACTAAGCTGAAGAGCCAGCGTTGTCAGACTACTCTGTGATCATGTGGCCAATATGATTGCACAGAATGCTATTTACCATCCCACTGAGAAGTGGTACTTATTTATCTACTTCAGGGGTAGGCAACCTGTCCCCTTTAAGGGCCGAGGGACTTCAGCTCCCAGAATCCCAGGAGCTATTGGCCAACATGGGACTATTGGCCAACATGGCTGAGGCTTCTGGGAGCTGAAGTCCCTCGGCCCTTAAAGGGGAAAGGTTGCCTACCCCTGATCTACTTGCATTTGCATGCTTTTGAATTGCTAGGTTGGCAGAAGCTGGGACTAATGACAGGAGCTCACTCCATCATGCAGCACCTGGGCCTCGAACTGCCAACCTGCCGATCTTGTAATCAACAGAGTCAGCATCTTAACCACTTGAACCACTGCATCCCTTAACTGAGTTGCTTGGCCATTATTCCCTGCCTCCATCCTGTACAGTGCATGCCCTATTTGTTCATTTATTTGTTTATTTCAAGGATTTATAGCCCATCTTTTTCCTACAATGGAATGTCCTAGCCCACCAAGCTACTATTACCTCAGTTTCTCTCCATCTGCTGGCAGAATTCATTTAGCTATCTGGGCTGAGTAGTTTTCCTCATGATCTTTCTCTTTGCTTTTAATTTTTCAAGTTCATTTTGCTATACAGTGAACCCTTGGTATCCACTGGGGTTAGGTTCCTGGACTCCCTGTGGATACCAACATCCATGGATGCTCAAGTCCCATTAAATACAGTGGTATAGTAAAATGGTGTTCTTTATCTAAAATGGCAAAATCAAGGTTTGCTTTTGGGAATTTATATTTTTAAAAATATTTTCAAGCCATGGATAAGGATTCAGTGGATGTGGAGGGCTGACTGTATTTTCTTCTTTGTAACTCTCTTTCTCCATAAAAACTTTTTCTATACTTCGTTTCTTCTTTTTCCCTTCCTCCCCCCCCCCCCTTTGTTGTTGTTGTTAACTGTCCTCAGGTCGATCTCGACTCATGGCAACTCTATGGATGAGACATCTCCAAGACCCTCTGTCCTCCACTGCTCTGCTTAAATCCTGCAACCCATTAATACCTATGACCTCCTTAATAGAGTCCATCTATCTAGTATGTGGCCTTCCTATCTTCCTACTTCCATCTACCTTCCCCAGCATTATTGTCTTTTCCAAAGAGTCCTCCATTCCCATGATGTGTCCGAAGTACGACAGTCTCACTTTGGTCATCTTGGCTTCCAGGGAGGTTTCCGGTTTGTTCTGCTCTAGGACCCACTTGCTTGTCCTTTTGGCTGTCCATGGGATCCTCAGCACTCTTCTCCAGCACCACATCTCAAATGAATTGATTTTCTTCCTATCATCTTTCTTAACTGTCCAGCTCTCACATCCATACATGGTAATAGAGAATATAATGGCTTGTATGATTCTAACTTTTGTGCTGAGTTGTATATCTTTGCATTTTAGAATCTTTTCTAGTTCTTTCATAGCCATCCTCCCCATTCTTAGCCTTCTTCTGATTTCCTGGCTGCAGTCCCCATTTCTATGAATGTTTGATCCCAGGTATGGGAATTCTTTTATTATTTCTATTTCTTCATTGTCTAGCTTGAACTTGTGAAGGTCCTCGGTGGTCATTATTATTGTTTTCTTTATGTTCAGCATTAAGCCTGCCTTTGCACTTTCTTCTTTGATCTTCCTTAGTAGGTGTTCCAGGACTGTGAGGTTTTTTGCAAGTATTATGGTGTCATTTGCATATCTTAGATTGTTGATATTCCTTCCTCCTTTACTAATTCTATGGCCTTCCTTTTCAAACCTTGTTCTGTCTGTAAACAAAAGGTTTCATTCTTGGATGGCAATTTGCTTTGTTTATTTTGCCTTGGAGAGGGGCATATTGTAGAAAACTTCAGTATCTGTAAGGGGTTTATGTCACAAGTCCTGAAAGATAGAGCTTCATGTCTTAAAACTTATTGATGGGAAAGGTCCCGATGTATCTCTGAAGAGGCAGCTTCCAACATTATGTCTGTTAGATATGGCTACAGCCTCATTGTCAAAAAGGCGTAACATGAAGACAACATCGACAATGATGACTTTGGCATCCATGGCATCATTACTGGCTGTTTCTTCAATTCTGATAACCTCATGTATCATCGTTGCCTCTGCTACCTTATAAGCTGCCACTATTTTGGCACATGGGGATACACCAGTGATGTCAGTTGGTAAGGAAGGCAAAACCTCTTATAGGAAGCCATATAAAAATAGCCATTTTCTACAAGATCTCTTGAAATTAACTTCAGGATCACAATCAAAGACTTTATATATAAAAAAAGGCTAAACACTGCAGTCATATTTTGGTGCAGACTGCTGTTATGGTTCATCCACCAACACAAATCCAACCTTTTGTGACATCCTCAGAGCTAACACAGTGGTTGAATCTAACCCTATGGTAACAATTCAGTCAAATCCACCTTCAGTATCAACATCTAATCTGATTACTTTACTAAAGAAGAACTAACAATCACCATTTCCTCTTGGGAGCAAGACACTCTGGTTTGGCACTCTCCTGGTTGATGCTGTCCATCTGTGTCTCCCAGATGAGGCTGGTCTCCCTCTCATAGAGAAATATCCAATGCTTCTACAAGACTATCCCATTGGGACAGGGAAAATTGATACCGGGAAGAGTCTCTCTCCATATCAACAAGACCATGCATGGAGGATGCTTTGGATCCTTATTCATATTCCTGCTATCACGATCGATGTTCTTACAAAGATTATTACAGATATTCTTACAAAGATTATTTATTGATACCATAGCCACTCCAGATCTCCACTTTGTGCAGTATCATCACATCATGGATCACCTTGGGGTATATCCCTATTATCACCACATCATCATTTTCATCAATACTGTTCCCCGCTGAGATACCATCCACACTTCTTCCACAGTTTCTCAATGACCACTATCTCTGATTCAGACAATATGAACACATCAAGTTCCAGTTGTACCAAAGTCACATTTGGTTGCCCCTGCATCAAAAACAGAATGCACACCGCAACTATAACAAGTGTGATACCTTCTCTGTTGGTATCTTTCACATCTTCTGTTCAACATAGGGCCCACTGTGTCTATTTCTTCATTAGTACCTCTCTTGGCTACTCTTAATAAACCTTAAACACCTGCTGTATCTACGACTCAGCCATTGCAAGTTACTTCAGCAGCTTCATCTGATGATAATTATGAATCTGACACATCAACAATAACTTCTTCCTCACCACACTACTCCTGCTCTTCCATCTGAAGACATTAACATATTCTCTGATATAACTAGGATGGCAAAATCCATTGGTATGTATTACGCCAGCACTGATTGAAGATCCAATGTTTCACATGGTATTTTAATATTTTAATACATAGGTTTTTATAAAACAAGCCCATTTTCAAGTGTCTGATGGTCTGTTAGGCAAACATTTAGATTTGGACCTAGATTTTAATTTTTTTTGTGTGGTCAATCTGAAGCTATTCCTATGAAGATCAGTTCTTAGAACCCAACTATCCATTCCTAGATGTTTTAGTTTTCTCTGTCCTAGAATCAGAGCTTGAAAATTTTACTTTTTTGGAAATACAAATCCCAAAATATTTGAGGGAGTGTTGCTCCTACTGGGTGGGGGATTCTTGCATTCCAGAAAGGTAACTTTTCCCATGTTTGGCTAGAACGCTGGCCAAAGATATGAAGATGAGTTCATGTGCTCTGTCTTTAGGGAAATAACATTTAAAATGTCTGTTTCTAGATTTTTCAAGTAAATAGAGTGCCAACTTGAATTTTATTAAGGAGGAACTTTAACAACTTTGATACCCCTTTTAGTCAGTTAATAAGGTCCAAGTAATTTTATATAGAATGATGATATGTTAGCTGTTGTTGTCAGAGCAATCCTAGCTATTTTGGCAATCCTTGTAAAATTAATTTTGCTGTCTTTTTCACCTCGAAATACAACAATACAACTTGTGTCTTAGGCTTTATTACTGAAAAATCAATTGTTTGGATATTATTATAATTAATATTAGTATCACTGTCATTTTTGTTATTTATACTGTTATTTTGCACTTTGTAAAAACAAAACATTGAGAACAAAACAATATAAAACAATCCCGACAAAGTGGCTTATGCTGATTTCAGATTTGTGGGTGAGGGGAGTGAAACATTCTGTTCTGGTGAAATTATGATTTAAAATGCTTTACTTTGTTTGAATTGTTTTGGGGGAGTGTAACCAGAGGAATATGCTCAACGACTGCAGTGCCTTGCCTTACTGTATTAACAGGTCTATGGTACCTAACATGCAAATCAAATACACATTTCTTCCAAGCACATAATTAGGGACAAATGGGAACTGCAATAAAATGTTTCGGTATATTCTCTAACAAGCATGCTCCTGTTCAGAGAGGTGGCCTGCAAGTCAATTCATTTTTGCATATACTCTTCCCTTTGCTTTACTGCTCTCAGCCCAAACATTCAGCATTTCATGGTTCCTGGTGTCTTCTGAACATGTTTGGTTCACAGTGGGCTTTTTTAAGGGAGGGTAGAATCATAGAATCATAGAGTTGGAAGAGACTAGAAGGGCCATCCAGTCCAACCCCCTGCCATCCAGGAATTCCAATCAAAGCATCCCCGACAGATGGCCATCCAGCCTCTGCTTAAAGACCTCCAAGGAAGGAGACTCCACTACACTCTGAGGGAGTGTGTTCCACTGTCGAATAGCCCTTACTGTCAGGTATCTCACTTTGGAGTAGATTTTTAATTATACATTTGTAAATTAGGTTTCCTGAGCTTTCCAGTGCCTTACTCTTATCTCTAGCGGTCCTGTTTTGCCTCCATATCTGTTATTCAGGGCCACTGAGTTGGCTATTAGTGGGAACAATAACCTGGATATGTGCTGGAACCCACACTGTTGCTCATGCTTAGTAGCAGGGCTACTGAAATCAGTGGGGTTTTAGTTAGTTTAGTTTCATTCTTTTCAATGGGTCTACTTTATGCATAACTTAAGTCTAGATCCAGCCCATTCTTGTAAACCTAGAAAAAATGGCAAAGGAACTTTGTCAAAATACTGACCTTCATGAAGAAAATAATAACTACATTATCTATAACACATGGTTGTTTCTTTTTGCTCTTATGTGGGACCCCTCTTTATTTCTTTTGACAGATACTCTTTCCCCCATACACATTTGTAATGCATGTGACATATACATATGTTCCTTTACATAGCACTATTTGCAGTGTGACGGTTTATTAAATTGCATTACAATTATGCAAAATTCATTTACATAATGGTGCAATACAGAAGTCATCCTTTACTCAAGTGGTACATGTGGGAAGTTTATGGGATGGTGTAGTACAGCCATAAGGAACTGTGGGGCTCAAGTTGGAGACAAATCTGATGACTCATTGTTGGTCTGAGATAGACTAAGAGGAATAATTACATTTTGATGACCTAAAATGAGAGAAACAGCTTTTAAACATGACTATTATATAGAAACGGGAGGGGGGGGGATGTATCAACTGCCTGATAAAAGGGAACTCTGGAAAAAAGATAAAACTCTATGGGATTGTGGTTCTATGGTAAAATTCAGGCTTTAATAATTTCACAGTAATTATGACTATCTCAACTCAGGATGAAGGGTGCAGGGAGATTTGATATTATATAGTAAATGTAGATTTTGCATAAGATTTGAATGAAACACCACCTACTCACTGATGAATAATGATCCCTTCCAATCCCTTTCTCTGTGTTAAACTCATCAGTATAAAAACATCAGTCCTAGGCTTGTGGTTTTGTAGTACTTCCTTTGAGAAAAGCAGAATTTTCTTATTTGAGTTGCCCTGATTTATTTTTCTACACCACTGACAATGACAAAAGAACTGATTGCCTTCTTTTGTCATTGTGAATAAATCCAGGCACAGAGTTGGCGCATAGCTTGCCTAGCATGTGTAACTTTCTGAAATGTGCAAATCACACTTGTATAATTCACTGAAGGACAATGTGCTGTACTGAGAAACAGGAGACTCTTTCTTAACCTGATATATACTGAATGATCTTGAGGGAAGTATTTAATCAATGATCGACCCTCAGTATGGAGGGACTGATCAGCTATGACTCTTCTCTATGGAACAAGGACCAACTAGTTATGTCTCTTCTGTATGGAGCTAGGTGATGGTACTAATAATAGGCCCTCGGTAAGGAGGGACCAATAACCTCTTCTGTTTCCTCTATATGGAGCAACCATAGGCTCTCATTATGGAAAGGCCAACAACTTCTACCGTTTCCTCCATATGGAAAGAGAAGATGGCATTGATGATCATTCAGTCGGTTTCCATGGCTGAGCTAGGAGTTGAACCCTGGTCTTCAGAGTCACAGTCCAACACTCAAACCACTACGCCATGCTGGCTCTCTGCTAGGCTACGTACCTGTTAAATGTGTTTTGTTTTTTTATTTAAAAAGTCCTTACTGGTCTTGGTCTTGGTCTATTCATTTTGATTCTATCCTAGCATCCCCTCCCCCAAGTTTTGCAGGGACCTTTCTACAGACCTAGACAATAGACATTATTTTTCCAACCCCAGACCTTGAGAATCCCAGGGCTCTACAGTTGAAGAACTCCAGAAGAACAAACATAGTAGGACTCCAGGTAGACAGGCAACAGCAGACATGAGCAGAGAGACAGAGCACCATTCTTCAGATACTTCTCACTTCTTGAGTCAGAATGACAAGCGCAGAACATCAGTCAGTTATATCTGTTAAAGTTTAACTAATGGTAATGAAATGACAGTTTAGAAATGAAATAATAATGATAATGAAATGACAGCTTTCTTGAGGAGACGGAACTTTTATTTTATGTTAAGCAGTCCAACTTACATAAGTAAAGATGGAACTGAAGTAATGAGAAGATGTATAACCAGCAGTCCAACTGGTGATCTGGCCTGTCATTCCCTGGCTTGATCATGGCTTCATACTTCCTGTTTTATCTTTTCCATAATGTCCACCTGCCTAAGCCTCTTCTTCAGAAGGAGTGTCTTGATGACTGCTCCCATCAGGGGATTCAGCACTCTGTATCCTGTTCTATGGGTCTCTCTCCTAGTGTTTGACTTCTGGACATTTTGGCCTTTTTTCTGAGTAAGGGCCGAAACAGATGGGCCAAATGGTCTGCCTCCGGGCTGTGCTGGGATGTGGCGTTTAGACAATGCATGCGCTGAATGCAGCCCAAAGCTGCCCCGATGCCTCTCCAACCAGGAAGAGCTGGCTTGAAAAGGAGCATAGAAAAACGACTTCTTTTCAGAATCTGGTTTAAAACAGCGGTGAAGGGTCAGATTGGGGCCACGGGCATGTGGTTGTAATGGCTCTGGGGCAGCCCCAATCCTCCCTTTTTGGGCAGTCTGTTTCACCCCTAAGGATACTTTATTCATTGCGGTTTCTGTGTCTCATACAAATGGGTCTTGCATCTCTGCAGATCCATCCACGAAACTTTCCAGAGCTGAGTAGCTTTTGGCCCTTTAGGCGCAAACATAAATAGTGCCAAGAACTACTCCCCCTCAGGTCCCTTTTGTCTATTGTGGGGTTGACATATTGTATAGCTTCCAGTGTTGAGTAGTTTTTCCCTTTGGGAGATGATGTATCTACATCTTCATGACTACATCTCCTGGTGCAGGATCTTAATCCGTGTTTTAGGTTCTTTTCCTTCAACATATGAATTAAACATGCCATAATAATATGTGTACTTTGTGGATTATATAAATAATTTAATAATATATTATATATTATATAAATAAATAATATAAATAAATAAATTGTGAATTAAAAATAATATATGTACTTTATAAAATAAATAAGTCAAATTTTGGATTTATTAGCAGTCCAAAATTGCACACACACATAGAAGATCTAGAGAGACAATTATAAGAAAGCATCAAATGCTTAATACCAACTACAGGAATTAAGGCAGTGGTTGGGAATAAGTACCGTAGTTAAAACATGCACATGAACAAGTTACTAAAACTAACAATAAACAGAAGATTAAGTGAGGCTATTCAAAACAAAAGGTTGAGAACTAACTCAAAAAGACAAACATGTAGTTTGTGGTTTAAAAAACAAGCAATAATGACTTTAATAAATATTTACACAACAAACTAAAACCTAATCTAACTGGGATTAATATAGCAAGAAGAAAGATGTTAACCTCCCTCAGAGGTGGATTGTTACTGACTGCTTACTGGCAGTTTGGAATGTTCAGAGAGTCAGTTAAACTGCCTCTTATGATTGACAGTTAGAATGAGAGAGGGGGAGGGGTGAAGTCCTGCCTAACTAAAGAGGAATAGGAGAAAGCAAAACATATTTTTTTCCAACAATCCCCTTCTCATTCTCCTGGACTTATGCCAAGGATCTTCATTCCTTCACATAGCCTCTGGAAACAATCTTTTGGTAGAGGTGTAGTGAGGATATCTGCAATCATTACTTTGGTGTTGCAGTATTCCAGTTGGACAAGTCCACTCTTGCACATCTCTTGTACTTTGTAAAATGTGATGTTGATGTTCTTCTTAAGTGGCTTTTCACTTTGAGAAATGTTGATGCAGCTTTGATTATCTTGCATCAGAATGGTTGATTTGGGTAATGTTATCCCAAAGTCCAGAAGTAAGTTGTGCAGCCATTTGATTTTGTCACATGCTGCTTTTGCTGAAACACACTCAGCACCTGTAGAAGAATCTGTGATTGTAGATTGCATCTTACTTGTCCAACTTACAGCTCCTTCACCATAGAAGATCAGGTGGTTGATTTTCTGTCTGCCAGATCTGCAGCCCAGTCTGCTTCCACATAAGTGACCAGCTGTGGTTGTTGACAGGCTGACAGCATCAGTTTGTCATTTGCTGTTCCTTTTAAGTATTTAGCAACTCTCTTAACTACAATGAAATCTCTTTTGTAGGAGAGCTGACCATTCTGCATGAGATGCCAACAGCATTTACTATGTCAGGTCTGGTGAAGTTGGAAATGTATAGGAGTTTTCCAACTGCAATCCTATACTTGTCTCTATTTTGTAAAGGTTTGGATTTCTTAATGTCCTTTAAGAATCCTACTTCCATTGGAGTTGGCATAGCATTTGCATCTTTCAGGCCAAGACAGTCCAGAAGATCCAATAGCTTCTCTTTTTGATTCAGGAAGAAACGTCCATCACTGCCTTTTTGTATTTGCACTCCAAGATAGTGTGAGATATCTCCCAAATTCTTTATATCAATTTCTTTCTTGAGATTTTGGATTATCTCTTCACTATTTGCTTTGTCCTCAGTGCACAGGATCAAATCATCAACATAACTTGTGATGTAAGTCCATCTATTATTTCTGAATCTCTTGTATACACATTTGCCAACAGTGCCTGGAGTGAACTCCTCTTTGATGAGAAGCTGGTTCAATTTCTCACTTCATGCTCTGGTGGCTTGCTTTAAACCATAAATGCTCTTTTGTAATTCGTGTACAAGATGTTCCTTACCAGATATTTGGAATCCTGGAGGTTGTTCCATATAAAGTTGTTCAGTGAGATTGCCATACAGAAAAGCTGTGTGAACGTCCAGATGTTGAACATTCATTTTCTTGTAAGCTGTGACTGCTAGAAGAGTTCTGATGGTTGTATGAGTGACTACTCAAGCAAAAGTTTTGTTGTAGTCCTCACCATACTTTTGAGTATAACGTTTAGCAACAAGCCTTGCTTTGTATCTTTGAATCTCTCCTTCTACATCTACCTTTGTGGTAAAACCCCATCTACAGCCAATTGCCCCTTTTCATTCTGGCAATTCTGACTAAGTCCATATCTTGTTTTTATATAAAGATTGCATTTCTTACTAGCAGCTTGCACCCACTTCTCAGAATCTGTCTTTGGAAGTCCCTTGATCATCTTCCAATCAGAGGGTTTTGGAATTAATTTCCCTGTGGAATAATAAGAGAATCTGTCAGGTGGCATACCTTTGTTGGAGTGTTCTGGATTTGGATATCTGGCTCTGCTTCTTGCACGCCATCTGGTTCCTCATCGTTAGGCTGATCCACTGCAGGTGTAGCCCCTTCTGGATGCAAAACCTCTGGAGGATGAAAGAACTCCACAAGCTCTGGTTGCTGGTGGGAGTCTTCTTCTGCAAATAACTCTTGATAGATGGTTTTGATAAGATTTGGACTGTGGTATTTCATCAACATAAACAGCACCTGTTAATTTTATTGTGCATCCATCTGGATTTAGAATCCTGTAATCATTTCTTGGCTTGGGTCCATCTTATCTTTGGGACTGCCTCTCCCCGTATGATCCCCCCCCCCGTGCACTGCGGTCCTCTGGGAGGAACCTGCTGCAGCCTATAAAGACCAGGCTCTCGCAGACCTCCCAGAGGATCTTTTCCGCAACTGCTCCCAGACTCTGGAACGGCCTGCCAGACGAGATCCATCATATTGCTACCTTGGCTGCCTTTAAAAAGGCAGTAAAGACGAATCTTTTCCGGCAGGCCTTCCCGGAACATCTCCCTGATTAATAAATGGCGACCCTTGGTTTTATCCTTTGATCGCCATGACGTGTCCACCTATTTAATTTTGTTTTTAACGGTTATATTCATGTTTTAATTCCAATTTAGTTTAATTCTGTTTTATTGGGGGGGGGGGTTGGGGCTGGGGTTGAGATTTTAACTTGTTCTTTTTAATTGATGTACGCCGCCTCGATTGCTGTGCAGAGAGGTGGGATATAAATACAATTTATTATTTATTATTTATTATTCTAGCATAACAATGAAAATGCCCTCTTCACTTCTGCAGTCAGGTTTACCTCTTTTCTGCTTGGGAATATAGATAAATGCTTTACTTCCAAAAACCTTCAGATGGTTTAATTTAGGCTTAACTCCATGCCATAACTGGAACGGTGTTACATCTTTGGCTTTAGTTGGCAATCTGTTACGCAGGCATGTTGCAGTCATGATGGCTTCAGAGCAATAGTGTTTAGGCATATTATCTTCCAAAAGCATAGTGACTGCCATCTCCTTGGGAGTTCTGTTCATTCTCTCTGCCAGACCATTTTGTTCTGAAGAATAAGCCTGTGTAGCCTGATGCTCAATGCCATGTTCTTGCAAAAATTCAGCATTGACAAATTCAGTACCGTTGTCTGTGTGCAGGCTTTTTGGCTTGTACCCAAATTTGTTAGAGATTCAATTAAAGTGCTCTTTGAATTTTGAAATGCTTGACTCTTCTCTCTGAAAAGAAAAGTGTATGTGTATCTGCTGAAATCATCAATAATAGTAATAAAATAAGAGTTACTTCATGCTGACTTTTGGTTCATTGGTCCAGAAAGATCAGCATATAAAAGATTCAATGCTTTATTGGATTGTCTTTCAGTAACTGGAGGATTTGAAGCTCTTCTGGTGTTTGCTTTCAAGCATTCTACACATTTTTCATTGTTAGAGCATGTTTTGAATCTAAAGTCTCTTGCAAGCTCTTGATTTGCCAGTCTCTTAATATTTTCAACACTTGACCAAATGAGCAAATCTGTGATGCCATAAAATTGAACAGTCTTTGTGATTACATCTGGTCACACTATTCACAGTTGAATGTAAAATAGCACCAATGGGCCTAGAATAATAATGAGCCCTCCCTCCATTCCATCCAATGTCATATGGGGGAGGGACACCAGGCCCAGCACCATCGGGCCTAGAATAATAAGAAGAGTCCTCCCTCCATTCCATCTGGTGTCATCTGGGAGAGAGACACCAGGCCCAGCACCATCGGGCCTAGACTAAGAAGAAGAGCCCTCCTTTCCATCTGATGTCATCTGGGAGAGAGACACCAGGCCCAGCACCATCGGGCCTAGACTAAGAAGAAGAGCCCTCCCTCCATTCCATCCGATGTCATCTGGGGGAGAGGCAACAGGCCCAGCACCATCGGGCCTAGACTATCTTTTAAAACTTACCTTTTAAGGGGCGGGTGGGTTTCTGGATTTTTAGGTTCTGTTTACATTGTATTAACATATCTTTATGTAAATTTAATGTTGTAAGCCGCCCCGATATTATTATTATTATTATTATATTATAATAAAATCTGCATCTGATAACATCCATGAGATCCTAAGTCTGCTCTAAAAATCAAATTTTAATCATGAAAACCAAAACAGGTTTGCTTTCTGAAACTGACATGATTGCCTCTTGATGTTGTGGTTTGCACTCTGTAAAAGGAGGCTTTCAAATCTGGTACATAATAAGCATCTGGGATTTTTAAAGTTCCTATTCTGTCAGGACCAAGTTTTGTTTTCAAAACAATAGTCCCTTTCCCTGTGCAAAAACTTCTTCACCATTAGCAAGATAGACAGGAAAAGTTACATTTGCATCAAAATCAACAAACCATTCTTTGTTGTTGAAATAATGTGCACTTGCTCCACTACCAATTGGGTCCAATTTATCTTCAGAACCACCTCCTCCCATATAATCCTCCCCGCGCACTCTGGTCCTCTGGGAGGAATTTGCTTCAGCCATAAAAATCTAGGCTGTCTGCAACCTCCCAGAGGGCATTTTCAGTAATTGCCCCCAGATTATGGAACGGCCTGCCGGACGAGATCTGTCAGATTATGTGCCTGAGTAGTTTTAAAAAGGTGGTAAAGATGGATCTCTTTCAGCAGGCCTTTCCTGATTGATCCCGGCCTTAGGAGTTATACCCTTGTCCTTTATGTCACCTTCAGCAGAGGTGGAGGAGGAGAGACGCTGCAGCCCCTTCAAAACCCCCCGCCCTCTAGCCCACAACACCGGCTGTGAGTTGAAGAAGCAGAGGTGGAGGAGGAGAGACGCTGCAGCCCCTTCAAAAACCCCTACCCTCCAGCCCACAACACCGGCTGTGAGTGGAAGAAGCAGAGGTGGAGGAGGAGAGACGCTGCAGCCCCTTCAAAAACCCCCACCCTCCAGCCCACAACACCGGCTGTGAGTTGAAGCAGAGGTGGAGGAGGAGAGACGCTGCAGCCCCTTCAAAAACCCCTGCCCTCCAGCCCACAACACCGGCTGTGAGTCCTCCAACCCACAACACCGGCACCCTTGGAGCACTATCTGAGTGGCTTGAGCCGCTGCACCTATGAGGCAGCCGGGAGGGGCACCGGCGGACTTAAAACCCGTCCATTTCCATCTCCCGCCGGCACCACATGGCATGCGGCAGCGCTCTATGGCCGCGAAGGACTGTTTTGTTTTTTGTTTTTGTTTTTTCCATCTTGCAGCCCTTGGAAGACCACAATGACAAGAAAATTATGTATTTTAAATTGTACATTTTTATTATTGTTATTTAATTTGTTCTGTATGTTTTGGGGGGAAGGGTGGGTGGGCGAAGGAGGGATGGGATTCAATCTGATTTATTGTTTTGAAGTTTTGTATTGTTGTACGCCGCCCCGATTGCTTGGCAGAGGGGTGGGATATAAATTATTATTATTATTATTATTATGTCTCTGATTGCTGCTGTCTGGTTTTTTTCTTTGTCTATTTATTTTTACTTTTTATTGTATGTTAGTTTGATTTACTTGGTTTTAATAGATATTAGTTTAATATGCTTTTATGGAAGAGGGTGGGGAGTTGGGTTTTTTAGATTGTACTGATGTATTTTTAATTGTTGTAAGCCACCCTGATTGTTTTAACAGAGGGGCAAGGTGTAAATAAATTTTATTTTTTTATTATTATTACTAATTAGAACTTGGTTTTTATATTTATCTCCAGCAATTTGAAATAATTGTTGTTGAATCAAACTGATATCAACATGACTGGAAGATTTCTGTTTAGGATTAAAAGCTTTTTTCTTCAAATTGTTTTTGCTCTTACTAGTCAGTCCTTGACTTTGCAGCTTTTGCAGCTCAGCTCTAAGTTTTGACTTGTTAACATCGTTTCTATTTGATTTAGAAGAAAAGGAAGTCTTTTTCAAATCCTCTGCAGCAAATTGCACTAATTCTCTGTCTGTTGTTTTTACAATATAGTTGTCTTCCATCAAGTTTTCCTTATCTTGAAATTCAACAATTTGAGTAATGGCATCTTGTAAAGAAACATCTACTTTAACTTGTAAACCATTAATTATTGGAGAGTAATATTTTGGAAGACGTGCCAAAAACAGTCCAAGTTTTGCATGTTCTGGAAAAGATTCTCCAGCTGATGTAATTCCAGACAAAGTTGTCATAAAGCCATTAATATGCTGATTTAAAAATTGAGGATGATGCAACTTTGTGTTAACAAGATTGATCATGAGAGCTGTTTGATTAGAAGTACTTGGAGAATGAAACACTTTCTATAGTTTGTCCCATTTTTGTTTTGCATCAGTTAAACCTTGGATATGTAGGCAATACTGGGATCTACAAACAAGCATATATATGCTGCTGCTTTTTCTGCACTTTCATCAAACTGTTGTTGCTGTATTCCTGTTTCTGTGGATCTCTGCCCATTTATTTCTCTAAATGAACTCATTGTTGTCAGGTACACTTGCATTTTTCATGACCACGTTTTATAATTTGTTCCAGTTAGTATTTCATTAATCATTGTGAAATTAGGATTAGTTGAAGCTATTTTCTATTGTTTAAGTAGAATTTCTCCCCTCAAAGTCAATATCTTCAGGAGAAGCAGTTTAAAATAATCTGGAGACCTCACTGAGGGCCCAAACAGACTGCTAGAAATAATCCAGTTTGACAGCACTTTAACTGCCCTGGCTCAGTACTAGGGAATCATGGGAACTGTAGTTTATTGTGGCACTAGAGCTCTCTGACAGAGAAGGCTCAATGTCTCAGAAAAAACTACAGTTCCCATGATTCCCTAGCATAGAGCCAGGACAGTTAAAGTGGTCTCAAGCTGGATTATTTCTGGCAGTTTGTTCAGGCCCTGTGTCTAAACTGGGACCCCTTCTAGGACTAGACTGAGACCCCTTCTGGGAGCTCACTGGGTCTCCACTGGGCCCATAACCCTAAAATGTATGGTTGCAATTTTAGTTTCCAGGGTGTTAACCCTTTTAAAGGCAAACTAAAATATGCAGGTATGAAAGTTAAACTTGTTAGAGTTCCCTTTCATCAGCAGAGGAACAAAAAGGTGGGTCAGATTATTACTTTAAATCTGTCTTCCTAAAGAATAAAAACTAACTCAAAAAGATAAACATATAGTTTGTGGTTTAAAAACAAACCATAATGACTTTAATAAATATTTACACAACAAACTAAAACCTAATCTAACTGGAGTTTATAAAACAGAAAGAGAGATGTTCACCTCCCTAAGAGAGGACTGTGACATATAGCTGACTGGCTGCAGTTACTCACTGCTTACTAGCAGTTTTTAGTCTTCAGAGAGTCAGTTAAATTGCCTCTTTTGATTGAAAGTTGGAATGAGAATGAGAATGAGAAAGTTGGAAAGAGGAACAGGAGAATGCAAAATATAAATTTTTCCAACAGTATGCCTCTCTGAGCACACCTGATCTAGTCTGATTTCAGAAACTAAGTAGACTTGAATTTCCTGGGTCACTTGAATGGGAAATCAACAGGTAGTAAATACCAAGGATATCCAGGTAGGGCTGGGAAGAATTGGAAATCCTGGGGGTCTGTCTACTGCTCCTAGTCAGAATTAACAATATTGGGATAAACAGATTAATGGTCTCTAACTCAGGATAAGGTATCGTCCTGTGTTTTTATGAATAGAACCCCTTTGACTGGTTGAAAAGTAGATTGCATACTTTACAAAAATGAAGTATGTTGATTCAGGACTTTGGTGGACATGATCCTCAATGTGAGTAAAAATTAGGGAATGGCATTTCTGTACATAAAGTGTGTGGGAGCAGCGCAGACAAGAGACACGTCTGCTTGAGTAACTCCTACAGAATTACCTAGTGCTCTTTGCTTTTGTTAAGATGAATGCAACCATAGGAAATAACCACAGGAAGTATTAGTCCAACCCACTACTGCCTTAAGGTAGGAAAGTAGAGCTAAGCATCTTGACAGATGGCTATCTAGACATTTCTGTAAGCTTCCAGTTATGGAGGTTTCATTTGAAAGCGACTGTTAAGTTAATAAGTACAGTGAACAGAGGGACACTGAGGCAAAGGATTTCTTTCTTTTTTTAAAAAAAAAAAAGAGAGAGAAAGGATATCCTTTGACTTTCTGGATATCTGTGAAAATGAAATGGGCCATATCAGGGCTTGGAGCCTTGCTTCCCTCACCCCTTCTGAAACATTTTGAAAGCAGCTGAGTGGAGGAACTAGAATTCCCTAGTGAGAAGATTCTGGACTGCTGCAGAACATTCATGCTCTAAGCCTTGACAGAGAGTTGGGGCCTTTGCAGACTGCCAGAAATAGTGCAAATTGAGTCCACTTTAACTGCCCTGACTCAGTGCTAGGGAATCATGGGAACTGTAGTTTATTGTGGCACCAGAGCTCTCTGACAGAGAAATCTCAATGTCTCAGAAAAAAATACAATTTCCATGATTCCCTAGCACAGGGCAGTTAAAGTGGACTCAATTTGCACTGTTTCTAGCAGTCTGCAAAGGCCCTTAGTTCCATTTAACTGTGGGCTGATTTCACTAAAGACTGTATATGAATGTTCATTTATGCAAGAAACCTCTTTGAAGGCTTCTGTTTCTCAATTGTTTTCCCCTCGTTTGCACACCTGTAATTTGAATAGGTATAATTTGTGTAGAACATATTTTTTAAAATATTAACATGGGGCCTTTACAGAGTGCCAGAAATAATGCAGCTTGAGGCCACTTTAACTGTCCTGGCTCAGTGCTAAGGAATCATGGGAACTGTAGTTTATTGTGGCACTCTGACAGAGAAGGCTCAATGTCCCAGAAAAAAAGTTCCTTCCTGTTTTCTATCTCCCATTAAAATAACACTTGTTCTCATCTTATATCACACTTCTGATCTTCCTTTTGGTAAGCAATAGTTCCAAAGTTGTATAAAAACTGATGCACTGAATCCTTATTCATGTATTCAACAGTGATTAGAATGAAAAAGACTGACTTTTGTAAGGACAAACTTGAGTCCCATTGATGCCAGTAGGTCTCCCCAAAGTATGACTAAGTCTAAATCCAATAAAATTAATTTAATAATGACATAAGTGGCACATGTCAGATGAGAAAAGCATTTTTGTGTTTTTATCCTTTGCATATTTTTTCAAATGTCATTTCCACTCTGTTCAATGGGCTTTCTTTCAAGTAAGCATCCTTTCATGTGCTTTACATATCTGGTACATAATATTGTGCCTGTCACTTGTGAAAGCATCTTAATATATCAGCTGTGAATGTTGTTCAATGCAAATTTGAAAGCAAAAGAGAAAAGACCTGTGCTATCAAATTTGCATTCTCTAATTTGTGCAGCCTTTCAATTTGATTTACATGCTTTGCGGGAAATGAAATCAATGAGTACATTATCTTAAGTTTCTCTTTGACAACTACCACAGTTATCCGCAGGGCTGGCCCAAGATGCTTGCTGCCTCGGACAAAGAAAAAAATGGTGCCCCCAGCACTTCAAGTATAACGCTTTACTGGAGTGGCATCAGCCTTAATTACATGGAGGCTGGTTGGCGCCCAGATCTCTCCCAACAGCTTGCATCCACTTCCTACCATCTGCTGCCTGAGACAAGTATCTCACTCTGGCTAATGGCAGGGCCACCCCTGGATCTAATTCACAACTCAGTTGTTGTGGAGTACTTTTAATTGAACCAGGACAGCCCGGTTGAATCATGCAAGATCCATAAGAGTCTTGGAACTAAATTCTCCATTTATACAATGAGGTCATAGGGATATGCTCTGAAAGGAGTGAATTTGAAACAGTTTTCAGTATCAAGTCCTCTGGAATTTGTAGGTCAGAGAGTGTGTGTGAATTGCAGAGGCCTTGATATTGAAAACTGTTCTAAATTCACTCCTTTCAGAGCATAGCCCTGCGACCTCATTGTATAAATGGGGAATTTAGCTACAAGACTCTTATGGATCCTGCATTTGAAAGCAACTGTCTCATCATAGAGGCTGTCCTGGTTCAATTAAAAGTACTCCACAACAACTGAGTTGTGAATCGGATCCAGGCGTGACCTTACCATTAGCCAAAGTGACACACTTGTCTTGGGCAGCAGATGATAGGAAATGGATGCAAGCTGTTGGGAGAGAGCTGGGTGCCAGCCAGCCTCCACATAATTAAGGCTGACACCACTCCAGTCAGACGTTATACCTGAAGCAGTGGGGCACCATTTTTTTTTTTTTTGGTCTGGAATTCACAGACAAAAAATGACCTGCACATCAATGGCATTACCTTTCTGTTGTAGTGGGATTGCATGATCCTATGAGGCAAAAGACTGTGCTGATGGCAGCAGTGCTGTTGGTAGGGCTTCCCATGCCAGACAGGCTTTTGCTGAGGAGCCATACTAAATGTGCCAGGCAGCTACTGGGTGGCAGCAGTATTGGAGGTTGACAGTGGTGCAGTATCTCTCAAGAGACAACAACTGTAGCAATATAGCTAACACTTGTGACTAATGCACAGAAAAAGGCATGGTAAGCTCCCTTTAAATGTCTTTTACCATGAACTCTATGATGAGACAATCCAAGATGAAACTCACAGGTTGGATGTCACTCAACAAACTACTGGGGTACAGCAGAGGACAACTGCAAGTAGTATGATGGTTAACGACACAACTGGACATAAGGCAAAAGGACATTTAACTATTGATGTGTTCAGAGGTGAAAGGAAAATCTGAAGCAGCTCAATACATATTATAGGAACATGGAATATGAGAAGCATGAATCAGGGGAAGCTACACATAGTAAAACAAGAAATGGAATGTATAAAAATTACAGTACTTGGGGTGAGTGAGCTAAAGTGGACAGGAATGGGACATTTCAAGTCAGATTAATCATATGGTCTTTTTTACTCAAGAAATGAAATTTTAAGAAGAAATGGGGTGGCATTAATAGTGAGGAGAGACGTAGCAAAAGCAATCAAATTATATAATACAAAGTCTGACTGAATATGAGTAATATGAAGAAATAGATCACACACCAAAACAGGACTTGTTGTTAATTCTAGATAATTGGATGCCAAAGCAGGAAACAGAGCAGAATCAAAAGTAGTAGAAAAAATTGTCCTAGGATTAAGAAATAAAGCAGGAGAGTGACTGATTGAATTTTGAGAAGCCAATTGTTTACTGCAAACACATTCTTCAAGTAACGAAAGAGGCTATTATATATATGTGGACATCACAAAATGGCCAATATAGAAATCAAATTAGATAACTGGAAGCAGAAAATGGAGAAGCTCAATTCTCTCTGCAAAAACAAGACTAGAGACAGATTGTGGCACAAATCATGAACTGCTAATATAAAAAATGAGAGTAAAGCTAAAGAAGAACACTAAGCCAACCATTTGTGTCAAAATACAACCCAAAGAACATCCCTAAAGGGTAAAAATAGATGTGCACTATTGAGCTGGCTGGGAGCCAGAAGAACTTTGGACTGAAGCCAGGGACAATGTTGGGGAAGAATTCAAAAAGAATTAAAAAAAAAAACACCTAAAAGAGAAGCCTCAGAATGCTCTGGTGCCACAATAAACTACAACTCCCAGGATTGCCTAGCACTGAACCAGGGAAGGTAAAGCGGTCTCAAATTGGATTATTTCTGCAGTGTGTTTTGGACCAGAATCTACTCTAGTTATAACTAAAATCTCTCAATAATATGGAAAACAAAAGAATGACCCACAGATTGGAAATGCTGAACATACATTCCATTCCCCAAGAAAGAGGACACCAGGGATTGCAATAACCAGCAGACCATTGCATTAATTTCCCAGGCAAGGAAAGTGATGCTCAAAACTCTACAACAAAGATTTTTACCTTATATGAAGCGAGAAATGCCAGATATCCAAGGGAAGCAAGGGGCACTAGGCATCATATTGTAAACATACATTAGATAATGGAGTGCACCAAAGGATTTCAGAAGAAAATCAGACTGTGCTTTGTAGATTATAATAGCAAAGCCTTTGGTTGTGTAGATCATGAAAAACTTTGGATTGCTCTTACAGAAACAGGTATGTCACATTTTATTGTCCTGATGTACATAACCTGTACTCAGGACAAGAGGCTACCTTTAGGACAGAATGCGGAGAAATAGAATGGTTTCCAACCGGCAAGGGGGTCAGGCAAGGCTGCATTTTATCACCCTGTTTGTTAACTTGTAAACTGAATGTATCCTATGTAAAACTAGATTAGACTCAGAGAAAGGAAGCGTGAAAACTAGAGGAAGGAATATTAACAATTAAAGATATGCAGATACTACTAGCAGAAAATAGCAAAGACTTGGAACAATTACTGAAGAAAGTGCAAATGCAAGTTTACAGTTGAACAGTAAGAAAACAAAAACAATGACCACAGATGATTTACATTGCTTTAAGGCAGAGGATGAAGAAATTGAAATAGTTCAATAGTCGCCATACCTTGGCTCAGTCATTAATCAGAATGGAGACTGCAGTCAAGGAATCAGAAGACGAGGACTTAGAAGGGCAGCTATGAAGGAACTAGACATGATCCTTAAGTGTCATTGAATACTAAAGTAAAATGATCTATGCCATCCTACTTCTAATTTCTATATATGGACATTATCACACGTGGGCCAGAAAGCGAAAATAAAAGTGGAAATGAGGCATTACGAAAATAAACCGAAAATAAACTTGTTTCCGCAAACGTCATTACCTTAATTGCGAATTTACAGCAAGTGCAAAGAACATCCACACACAAGCGAAAATTTCCCGTAAATGTAGTAGAAATGAGCCTCTTGCACATGCGCAGATAGAGGAATGCTCACGGGAACCATGGGTAATGACGGG
Source organism: Phrynosoma blainvillii (assembly GCA_026167975.1). Lineage (NCBI taxonomy): Eukaryota > Metazoa > Chordata > Lepidosauria > Squamata > Phrynosomatidae > Phrynosoma > Phrynosoma blainvillii. Next base: position 321,863,235 of record JANUYF010000003.1, on the reverse strand, counting down.
GAAATGCTCCCCAATAGTTATTTGGCGATCACATTTGCGGTAAATGTGGAATCACCCTCATCACGCAATTGCATTTCCTGAAGAAACCGAAATTCAAAAGATCTCGGATCTTTCCACTTTCTGTCGGGGTTCTGTGCGACGTCGTGTGAAAACACGGGCCAATAATCCGGTATCGTTTGGGATTTCGTGTGGATTTTGTTTGGATTGGGCCCCGTGTGATAACGTCTTATGGTTGTGAAAGCTGAACAGTGAAGAAAGCTGATGGGGGGGGGATCAATGTATGTGAAATGTGGTATTGGAGAAGAGTTCCTCAGATATGTGGACTGCTAAAAGGCAAATAAATGGGCCCAAGAGCAAATCAAGCCTGAACTCTCCCTAGAAGCCAAGATGACTAAATTTCATTGAGATTGTTATACTTTGTCCATATCATGAGAAGACATGACTCACTAGTAATAATGATTAGAAGGCAGTTGGAAAGAAGGAAGACTGCATTCCAGATGGATAGACTCAATCAAAGGAGCCATGGCCCTGAGTCCGTAAGACCTCAGGAGGGGTGTTGATGATAGCGTGACTTGGTGGTCTCTCATTAATTTGAGGGTCACAAGTTGAAGTCAAGTTCCCAGGTTCTATCCTTGTTCATCCACACCGACATTTAAACTGTAGCAAGTACCATACACTTGTTTATCAAGGCACCCATCTTTCAGATCCTAGTTAGTTATAATGGTTAGATGGGCTTGTAATGCACATATAACAGCACATAGTGGCACATGCTGGTCCAGTTAGGCAATGCTCCTCTTCCCCTTGGACATTTTCTCCCTCTCTCAAGTTTCCAGAATGGCTACAGAGGAAGATTCCCAACATGAAGCTCTCCTGGAGAGAAAGTGTCCCTTCGATTTCGCCTCTGGACATCTCTCCTTCATTCAGCATTAGTGCAAGCAACACCTAGAACATGGCGAGTTGGGGGGTGGCTACAACCCTTAGTGCTGGCGTGGAGTGTGTGGGGTTCCCCAGCCCAGAAAAGGCACTTTGCCAGTGTCTGAGGACAATCTTGCTGCTGCTGTTGTATGTCTTCAAGTCATTTCCGACCCAAAGGCGACCTGGCGACGTTTGTGAGGGGAAGTACTAAAACAAATGACAGAACTTGCCCAAAAGGAAACCATACTTGCCCACAGAGAATCATTGGAGAATAATGGTCCATAGGGAAACATTGGAGATGTTTCCTATGTTTCCCCATAAGCAAGCATTCCCCCATTCTCTGAAGATGCTAGCCACAGATGCTGGCGAAACGTCAGAAAGAAACTCTTCTAGAACATGGCCACACAGCCCGAAAAACCCACAAAAACTATTCCCCAATGTATTCTATGGGGCAAATAATTCCCAATATTTCCCTACAGGCAAGTATTCTGCAATGTTTCCCTATAGGAAAGTATTCTCCGGTGATTCTCTATGAGCAAGTATGGTTTCCCTATGGGCAAGTACTGTTATTTGTCCCGTTTGTGCGTATGGGTTTTCTTGGCAAGTTTCTTCAGAGGGGGTTTGCCATTGCCTTTCCCTCCTGAGGCTGAGAAAGTGTGACTTGCCCAAGATGGGTTTCATGGCCGAGCGGGGAGCTATGAGCCGTAGTCCAACACTCAAAACCACTCAGCCACTCTGGCGGACGTTGACTCAGAAATAAAACCCGACTGCCTCGGATAAAAACCTCCTTCCCAGTAAACCTCTCAGACTGCCCCTCCTTTCTTGTCCACCTAAGTGTGTGCAGGGCAGGATGGGGAGGCGGGAGTGGAGGGCTTGAACTCCGGGGAAACCTGCCTCGGATCGGGTTCTCTCTTCCTCCCCAGCTCCAGGGGAGCGCCTCTTCTGTGCCAACATCTAAACCGCTTTTTGCTTTGATCCTGCCCAGACCCTTTTTGGCTCGAAAGGATCCCCTTTTCTCCCAGGGCTGGGGAGCAGGCGTAAGGAGTAAGAAGTTTTTACAGGGGTAGGGGTCCTTATTCCTCTTGTTATATTGTACATGCAAACACCAACCTCTCTCCCCAATTTTATTCTAGTGCACTGTCTCTCTCTCTCTCTCACACACACATGCCAGCCTTGCAAAGCCACCAGGGCTGGGAAGTAGGAGTAAGGAATAAGGAGTGAAGGAGTAAGAGGTTGTTGTTGTTTTTTTTTTTTTACAGGAGTAGGAATGGGAATAAGGAGTAACAAAATATATTTGTTACTCCTTATTCCTGTTGTTATATTGTACGTACATGCAGATACCAACCCCCCCCCCACAATTTTATTATATTGCACTGACACACACACACACACACGCCAGCCTTGCGAAGCAACTAGGGCTGGGGAGTCGGAGTAAGGAGTAAGAGGTTTTTACAGGACTGACATTAAGCAAAAACATCTTGCTCCGGAGTGGGAAGAGGAGGAACCCCCAAATCACCACTAACCCCCCCCCCCCAGCCCTGTTCCCTTCCCTTCCCTCTTGCCCACGAGAGCTTCAAAGTTTCTGGTGTTTGCCACGTTTATTTTATCCATCTCTCCGCAAGCCGGGAGTGCCGCAGAGCAGCAAAAAGAGCGAGCGGGCGAGAATGAGGAGCTCCTCGCTCTTTAGCTTGCTTGCTTGTGCGAGGCCATTGGATGGCATGGAGCAGGCCGGGGCTGGGATGGAGGGATGGAGGGATGAGAAGGAAGGAAGGAGGGAGGGAGGGAGGGAGGGAGGAAGCGAGTCGCTGCTGTTCTCTGTTGCAGCGCAGGTGAAAGGTTGGGCGCTAGGACCTGGGGGGGAAGCCCTCTCGCCCGCCCGCCCGCCCGCCTGCAAGCTGGACTACCTTAAACCCAACCCAATGCCTCTTCCTGCGCCACTTTTCCTTGCGTGCTTGGATGGGAGACGCATATTGGAGAGAGCGAGAAGAGAGAGAGAGAGAGAGAGCCGCAACAGCATCGGGAGCAGCATCAGGGGGCTTGGGAGCCTAGGATCACGTTGCTGGGGGAGCCCTGCGGAAAGCTTTCCTCCTCCTCCTCCTCCTCCTCCTCCTCCTCCTCCTCCTCCTCCACCTGTTCCTCCGCACCAACACCCAGCAGGGAAGAAGACCGGCTGCTTTGCCGGCTGCCTGGCTTGTCCCTCGCGTGGCTCCCGCTGGAAGAGGATGGTCGCCAGCCTAAAAAGCTCAGCCTCCTCCTAAGGATCCTGGAGAATAAGAATAAGAATAAGATCTGGACGTCCAAAGTTGGCGTATTTTTTAAATCCCCTTAAACGAACCAACAGCCCGTTTTCTGCCCCCCTCCCGCTTTTTGGGAAGGGGGACTTCTCCTCGGCTAGCCAATGTGAGATCTCTCTCTCTCTCTCTCTCCTCCACCCCCCCCCCAACCAAACCTTCCCGCTGCCTTCTCCTCCCCTCCTCTCCTTGCAGGGTTCCTGCTGATGTATGCAGTCGGGTGTAGAGAGTAAGGGAAACGGCTCTTGCCTGCCTTCCCTCCTTCTTCCTTCCCGGGATCTGACTCCCATCAAAAGAAGCGGTCTCTCGCTCTCGTCGCCCGGGCTCCTCCGATGCCTCTCGGCCCCTGATCGATCGATGTGTGGGGCCCCTCCTTCTCCTCCTCCTCCTCCTTCCAGCAGACCGCCTCAGGGCCCCGAAGTTGCGGCGGTCATTCTGCTCCGGAGCCCCATGGAGAAACTACAGGTCCTTCTCCTCCTGACGGCCGGATGGGCGGAAGACCCGAGCGCTTGCTAAAGGAGAGCCCTGGGGAGGGGATCTCTCTCTCTCTCTCTGGAAACTGGCGTTGGAGACCCAGGAGGCGAGGCGAGGCGGCTTGCTTTGGGCGGGGGGCCGCTGCCAAGATGTCCCTGCGCCAGTGGAAGGAGCTGGGGTTGGAGGCGGCGGCGGCGGGGGCTTCGTAAGGCCACGCTTTGACCTTGAACCCGAGACCCACCTCCAGGCAGCAGAACAAAAAGACTTCGCTCAAATCCACCTATAGCTATCGATCGTCTGTATCGAGATCTTGTCCTACTCGTCCCGATCCTTATTGATGGATTAAAAGGAAGAACCTTTTTGGCCTCCCCCCTCGGTGCAACTGCAAGTGGGAGGGGAGAGAGGAGTGGAAGCCGCCTCCCCCCCCCTTTTTTTTTGAATGCTTTAAAGGAAAAAAAGGGGGGAAGAATCGGAACTCTTGGGTCTGGGCACCAGCGTTACAGTTTTGCTGCAAACGAGGAGGCGAGCCTTCCCCCCTCCCTCCCTTCTCCTCTTCCTCTTCCTCCTCCCTTCCTCCTCCTCCTCCCCCCCCTCCTCCCGATGGCTCCCTTAGGTGAAGTTGGGAACTATTTCGGTGTACAAGATGCAGCAGCGGCAGCGGCAGCAGCAGCAGCGCCCTTTGGGAACGTGCCGGTCCTACCGGCGGACAGCCCGGTCTTGCTAAGCGACCACCTGGGCCAGTCCGAAGCAGGGGGGCTGCCCAGGGGACCCGCCGTGACGGACCTGGATCATTTAAAAGGGATCCTGAGGCGGAGGCAGCTCTACTGCAGGACTGGGTTTCACTTAGAAATTTTCCCCAACGGCACGATCCAAGGCACCAGGCAAGACCACAGCAGATTTGGTAGGTATGGTGGCCCTGGCAGAAGTTGGTCTGCCTTTCTTACTTGGGGAGGGAGGCAGTGGGATGGAGGAAGAGGAAGAGGTGAGGATTATTGTTATTGTTGTTGTTGAACAGCTCTGAAGAGGAAAAAGCCTCCGGGAGTTGCAGATGGCATGCACCAGGGACACCCCCCCTGCAAGCGTTCAAGTAAGAGTCTTTATAAAGCAAAGAGCCACCACCAGTATGGGAAAATACACTTACAGATATATACAGATATATATATATATATATATATATATATATGGAGCACCCCCCAGACCAGTGCTGAAGGACAATCAGAAGTAAATAATAAGGTTGTAATAATAATAATAATAGGAAAGTACTCTGCTATACAGAAGTTTTTTTTTTAAAATTGATCCTCCCCTCTATTGCATGTTTCAAGTTTGAAGCATAGATACAGTGAGTCTTATAGATACAGTGAGATCTTTTGCACTGTTAAGTAGATAAGTAGATCACCTTAGATTCAGTGGGTTGGTCCCAGACTGCACTTTGATAGTCCTTGCTAGGGCAGACCCATTGAATCAGTTGTTGTGTGCCTTCAAATCGTTTCCGATTTATGGCGACCCTATCATGGGGTTCACGGGGTTTTCTTGACAAGTTACTTCAGAGGGTTTTTTTTTGGCATTGTCATCCCTTGAAACTGAGAGAGTGTGACTTGCCCAAGGTGAGTTGACAGGCCAGGCTGGGAGGGGCTGCTCCTTTTGAAATGGCGACCCTATTGGAGGGTTTTCTTGGCAAGTTTCTTGAGAGAGGTTGCCATCCTCTTAATCGGTGGGTTCTGCTTAAGCCTTGATTTAGGGCCTTTGCAGACTGCTAGAAATAGTGAAAATTGAGTCCACTTTTAGGGTTAGGGTTAGTGCTAGGGAATCATGGGAACTGTATTTTATTGTGGCACCAGAGCTCTCTGACAGAGAAGGCTCAACGTCTCAGAAAAAAAAACACCACAATTCCCATGATTCCCTAGCACTAACTCTAACCCTAAAAGTGAACTCAATTTTCACTATTTCTGGCAGTCTGCAAAGGCCCTTACTCTTCAGCCACGGATTGGATCCATTTGTTTCCAGAGGGACCTGAGGTTCCAGTGGGTCTGCTGCTGCAAATCAGAGCCAAACTTCCTTCTTGAAGCCCACAGGTTGCTAGCGCTGGGCCCCTAAAAGCCTTTTTTTCCTTGGAAGGGTGCGAGGGAGGCAATCAAGATCCAGAAAGCCGCCCCGCTTCCCCGCCAAGTTTACTCTCCGCAGCTCCGATCCACCTGCCTGGAGTGGAGAGCCAGGCGAGGAAGGACCTTTCTCTCTCCCGCCTCCTTCGCTAGCAAGGGATCCCCCTCCGCGGCGCTTGACAAGATCCCTCTCTATGTGAACCCACGACGACTGCCTGCATCAGACCCAGGCAAGATCTCTCTTTCTCCCGCTCCGCGAAGTCCTCCTCCTCCTCCTCCTCCTCCTCCTCATAGCGGCAGCGGAGAAGCCCTGGCTTTATTCTCGCACGCCTGAATGCCCAGGCAGACAGGGAAAGGGGCCACCCGTGGCCAGTCCTCCTCCCATCGCCTTTCACGGGTTAAGGGCATCATGGCCTCCTTTCCGAGGCATCATCCTGTTTGTGACTCAGCAGGAATCCCCCCCCCCCCCCGCTCGGCCACGGAAACCCCCACTGGGTGACCTTGGGCAAGTCACACTCTCTCAGCCCCAGAGGACGGCAAACCTCTGAAGTTTTCAATTTAGGAAAACAAAAACAAAACACACACACACAAAACCAAAGCGGTTTGTGAGACTGCTGGTTCAAACTTAGAATTATAGAGTTGGAAGAGACCACAAAGGCCATCCAGTCCAACCCCCCTGCCATGCAGGAACTCACCATCAAAGCATCCTCAGCAGATGCCCATTCAGCCTCTGTTTAAAGACTTCCAAAGAAGGAGATTCCACCACTCTTAGAGGCAGTGTATTCCATTGTCCCCGAGAGATGGCCATCCAGCCTCTGTTTAAAAGCCTCCAATGAAGGAGACTCCACCACACCCCGAGGGAGTGTGTCCCACTATTATTATCTTTATTATTATTATTATTATTATTATTATTAATTATTATTATTATTACCTGAAGCATGCCATGAATACTGCATGAATAAATCTGGCCAAGAAAACCCCAGAATAGGTTCACCGTATTTGAAGTACTTGAAGGCACCCAACAACCACAACCGTAGAAGATCGGGGCGCTTATCTCCAAAACCATACTATCTCTGTGGGTCTTCTGCGTTTCAGATATTGCGGGTCTGCTGTGTAAATGCTTCCCCCCTCCACTCTATAGATAGATATAGGACCTTTGCAGACTGCCAGAAATAGTGCAAATTGAGTCCACTTTAAGGGTTAGGGTTAGTGCTAGGGAATCATGGGAATTGTTTTTTTCTCTGAGACATTGAGCCTTCTCTGTCAGAGAGCTCTGGTGCCACAATAAAATACAGTTCCCATGATTCCCTAACCCTTAAAGTGGACTCAATTTGCACTATTTCTGGCAGTCTGCAAAGGCCTAATAATAATAATAATAATAATAATAATAATAATACCCTCAACGTCCTGTGGAGCTTTCCCTCCTCCCCTGCCATCAGTTTTTCAGGGCAGATGTTGAACCAGATCTAAACTTGTGTTTCTTTGATGGCTTTTAAGGACTGTTTAGATCAGGGGTAGGCAACCTTTCCCCTTTTAGGGCCGAGGGACTTCTGCTCCCAGAATCCCAGGAGCTATTGGCCAACATGGGACTATTGGCCAACATGGCTGAGGCTTCTGGGAGCTGAAGTCCCTCGGCCCTTAAAGGGGAAAGGTTGCCTACCCCTTTAGATAATGCCGCTGCTGCGGGGGAAGGACGGGATGCGCTCCGAAGTGGCTGCGTGGGTTGAGAGAGGGTCGTCCTGCGTGGAAAAAGGAGATATGAACCGGTCTCGTTAACATGCAAAGTCGTCAGGTGTCTCCTTTCTTTTTCGCCCTACCCACGCTCTCTCAGCCTCAGGGGAAGGCAAGGGCAAACCTCCTCTGGACAAATCTTGGCAAGAAAACCCCAGGATAGGGTCGCCTTAAGTCGGGAACGACTTCAAGACCCACAACAGCGGTAGTGAATATCCTCCGTGGGGGTGTGTGGGCCTTCCAGTCGCTTTATGGCTACCCCATGAAAGTCACAGGCCTTTATGAGGGCAATAACATCCCAGACCCACAAAACAGTAATGCCTTTTGGAAAAGTATCGTCTTGTGGATTTGGGATGTGATAGTACTTGGCCATATGGGCCACTCGGCTTCCTTTGAATATGCTTGCAGGGTTTTCTTAGGCAAGGAATCCTCAGAAGTGAGGGCCCACGACAAACTCCAATTCCCAGCATGCCATAGGCTCGACCCAGGGTAGGTAAAGCGGTGCCAAACCGGGTTATTTCTCCAGTGTGGATGCAGCTGCCTCTCTCTCTCACACACCCGAGGTGGCTCTTGCACACCAGGGCTGTGCAAAAGCCGGCTCTGGTGCAAAAGAGGCGGCTGTGGGATCTTTCCAGCAGATTGTCTACGGGGCGAGATCAAAAGCGAAAGGGAAGCGATTTGCAGACGCCGAGGCTCAGCCCAAGGGCTCCTGCCGCTAGCAGGTGTACCTCGCGCACTGGCTTCGGCAGGAGGGCAGCGCCGCCGCCAGCGCCTCCGCAGGGTCCTAGGCGCCGTCGCTTTCCCGGCCTCCCTTTCCCTCCCAGCCATCCCCGGCCATCAGCTGCCGCTTCCCCCGGCGCACCGCCTTTATTCAGGGGGAAGAGGCTCCTTAGAGGCTGGGAAAAGTGGATTTCCTGATCGGGTGCAGAGGGAATACAGGCCAAACAGGGCGCTGCTCTCTCGAGTTCCGTTTTGCAGTTAGAGCAGCCTTTTATTTCGGGGCATACTAAAGCAAATGACTATATTTGCCCATAGGGGGAATCACAGGGGAATACTTGCCCATATAGAATCACTGCAGAATACTTTCTCTATGGGCAAGTATTTTCTTATGCTTCCCTATGGGCAAGTAATCTCCAGTGTTTCTCTATGGACAGGTATTCTCCTATGTTTCCCTATGGCCAAGTATTCTCCTATGTCTCTCTATGGGCAAGTATTCTCCCATGTTTGCCTATGGCCAAGTATTCTCCAATGTTTCTCTATGGGCAGGTATTCCCCATGTTTCCCTATGGCCAAATATTCTCCTATGTCTCTCTATGGGCAAGTATTCTCCCATGTTTGCCTATGGCCATGTATTCTCCAATGTTTCTCTATGAGTAGGTATTGTCCTATGCTTGCCTATGGCCAAGTATTCTCCCATGTTTGCCTATGGCCAAATATTCTCTTATGCTTCCCTATGGGCAAGTCATCTCCAGTGTTTCTCTATGGGCAGGTATTCTCCCATGTTTGCCTATGGCCATGTATTCTCCAATGTTTCTCTATGGACAGGTATTCTCCCATGTATGTCTGTGGCCAAGTATTCTCCAGTGTTTCTCCATGGGCAAGTACTGTCATTCACTTTAGTATACCTCTTTTATTTCTTGGGTGGCAAGGAGGCACGGATCACTAGGAAAAAAACAATGCTGCTAGGAAAGGTAGAGGGTAGAAGAAAGAGAGGAAGACCACAAACCAGATGGATAGACTCAATAGGGTGGTGGTGGTTATGGGAAAGGGCTTGCAGGATCTGGGTAAGGCAGTGGAAGATAGGGATTCTTGGAAATGTCTCATCCACAGGGTCAGAACCCGACTAGAGGGCAGCCAACAACAACAACAAATGGTGTGCTGCTTAGCTCGAAAAGGATGGTTGAGAAGCTGGAGTGTGTCCAGAGGAGGGCCACCAAAATGGTGAAGGGTCTGGAAACCCTTAATGCTTAATGTTGAATGTAAAGAAAACAAAAATAATGACCACTGAGGATCTTACATTCAGCCTAGACAATGAAGAAACAGAAATTGTAAAAGAGTTCCCATACCTGGGATCAAACATTGATAGAAATGGGGACTGCAGTCAGGAAATCAGAAGAAGATCAAGAATGGGGAGAATGGCTGTGAAAGAACTAGAAAAGATTCTAAAATGCAAAGATATACAACTCAACAAAAGTTAGAATCATACAAGCCACTGTATTCCCTATTACCATGTATGGATGTGAGAGCTGGACAGTTAAGAAAGATGATAGGAAGAAAATCAATGCATTTGAGATAATGTGATGCCAGAGAAGAGTGCTGAGGATCCCATGGACAGCCAAAAGAACAAGCAAGTGGGTCCTAGAGCAGATCAAGCTGGAAACTTCCCTGGAAGCCAAGATGATCAAACTGAGACTTGCATACTTTGGACACATAATGAGAAGGAAGGACTCTTTGGAAAAGACAATAATGCTGGGAAAGGTGGAGGGAAGTAGGAAGAGAGGAAGGCCACATGCCAGATGGATGGACTGTATTAAAGAGGTCACTGGTATTAAGAGGTTGCAGGAATTAAGCAGAGCAGTGGAGGACAGGGGGTCTTGGAGATGTCTCATCCATAAAGTCACCATGGGTTGAGATCAACTTTAGGGCAGTTAACAACACAACAACTGGAAACCATGCCTTATGAGGAGAGACTTAAGGGGCTGGGCAGGTTTAGCTCGGAGAAGAGAACATTAAGAGGTGATATGATAGCCCTGTTTAAGTATTAGAAGAGGTGTCACATTGAGGATGGAGAAAGCTTGTTTGCTCCTACTGCAGAGAATAGGACCCAGAGCAATGGATTCAAACTACAGGAAAAGAGATTCCACCTCAGCATTAGGAAGAACTTCCTCATGGCAAAATATGCCTGGGGTGTGTTGGAGTTTCCTTTTTTGGAGCTTTTTAAACAGGCTGGATGGCCATCTGTCAGGAGTGGTTTGATTGCAAGTTCCTTCATGGCAGGGGGTTGGACTGGATGGCTTTTGAGGTGTCTGTCTTCCAATCCTATGATTCTAAGTAAAAGGTAGAAGTAAAAGAAAGATTAAAATAATATTAAGTCAATACCTACTTATTATGAGGGGAAAATGAGAATATTGCTTTAAAGCAGGTTTTGGATTAAAAAATATTCAAAGAATAGAAGAAACATTGACTGTTCTACCAGAGTGGGCAAGCAACAGTTATTGTAAAGGCAGGCAGACAGAGCTCTTTTCTCAGGAAAAGGCAGTACTTTTGGTAAGGTGAAGTTTTACCAGCAAATGGTAAACTTACACCTGCTGATCTAGTCTCTATGGAGTACAAGAGTTTTATTTGCTTACCCCATGTGTTGGTAGTTGGTCTGTTGCTTAATAGGCCGCAGGAAGATCTGTGAAACTAGATGAGGTGATGTGACTTAATGGGTCACCTATCTCCACTGAGATAGCTTTCTTTGTAAAGCATAGTGTGGGAAGTTTTGGTGGGCTAGGTGCTTTTGGATTAAGAGCTGCTTGTGTTCTCATGCTGGGTGGAGCTGATGGGGGTTGGAGCCCAACAGCAACAACTTGTGGGTCAAGTTTTCCTTGTCTGTGCTGTGAAGTAATGAATACATCACTTAATCCTTGTAGGAGAGAGAAGGAAGTGGCAAGGTAGGTGTGAGGATTCTAGTCTGTATCTCTGGCTGTAAACTGAGGTGCCCCTACTTAGGAGTAGGCTGCCTCAGCAGAGATTAATTTACTTCTGAGTAATTGTACCTAGGCTAAAGCTGCATGGCCTGCAATCTACCAAGGTCCAAGGACAACCAGAAGGGCAGACATTAAGGAGACACATAATTACAGGGCTAGCCAAGAATCATCCCACATGATCTAGATTTTGACAGAAGTTATAGAATCATAGAGTTGGAAGAGACCACAAGGCCCATCCAATCCAACCCCCTGCCATGCAGGAACTCACAATCAAAGCATACTCAGCAGATGCCCATTCAGCCTCTGTTTAAAAACCTCCAAAGAAGGAGATTCCACCACTCTTAGAGGCAGTGTATTCCATTGTCAAACAGCCTTTACTGTTAGGAAGTTCCTGCTAATGTTAGGTGGAATCGCTTTTCCTGGAGTTTGCATCCATTGTTCTCCCAAGCAAGCGGGCAGAGGATTGCAATCGCAGTGTCTTTTCTTCCGCTAACAGTGGTGTGAAGTTTAAATTGAGTGAAACATTTTTAAAAAGGCATGTGTCTATGTAGTTGTAGGCCTTTAGGCAGGGGAAATAGGTGAGGTGGATAAGACCATGCTCAGAAACAAATTAGGTATTACAGAAAAAGGAGGATCAAAAGGACTCAGGACCAGCAAACTTTTCTCTCCTCAAAGGCAGCATTAGACCGGAAGTGAAGTCTTATTTTAGACAGGTGGCTAGAATAGCTCATAAACCAACTCTCCACAGGCTCAGGAGGTGTTACAGTTTAGATGTTGAACATCAGTGGTTCCCTCACCCTTGCAAAAAAGAAAATAAGAAGTCTTTCATGGTAAGCAAGCTCCCCCCCCCTTTTTTTTCTTCCTTTGGAGTGACTTTTAGAATCATAGAATTGGAAGAGACCACAAGAGCCATCCAGTCAACCCCCTGCCATGCAGGAACTCAAAATCAAACCATCCCGGACAGATGGCCAGCCAGCCTCTGTTTGAAGACCTCCAAAGAAGAAGACTCCACCACTTTCCAAGAGAGTATGTTCCACTTTCGAACAGCTCTCACTGTCAGGAAGTTCCTCCTAATGTTGAGGTGGAATCTCTTTTCCTGTAGCTTGCATCCATTGTTCCAGATCCTGTTCTGTGAAGCAGCAGAAAACAAGCTCATGCCCTTCTCAATATGACATCCCTTCAAATATTTAAAGAGGGCTAACATAACCCCTCTTAACCATCTCTTCTCCAGGCTAAATATACCCAGTTCCCAAAGCCGTTCCTCATAGGGCATGGTTTCAGACCCTTCACCATTTTAGTCACCCTCTTCTGGACACACTCCAGTTTTTTAACATCCTTTTTGAATTGTGGTGCCCAGAACTGGGCAAAGTATTCCAGGTGGGGCCTAACCAAAGCAGAATACAGTGACACTATTACTTCCCTTGATCTTCTAGATACTATATTTCTGTTAATGCAGCCTAAAATTGCATTGGCCTTTTTAGCTGCAGCATCACACTGCTGACTCATGTTCAACTTGCGGTCTACTAGGACTTTTTAAGAACTGGAGCTCCTTGTAACGGGACTCTGTGTTACTCAAGCCTCGAGGAACCCAAGATCTCTCTCCCTTGGCTCTGTTCCTTTTATCCAGGGGTAGGCAACCTTTCCCCTTTAAGGGCCGAAGGACTTCAGCTCCCAGAAGCCTCAGCTACGTTGGCCAATAGTCCCATGTTGGCCAATAGCTCCTGGGATTCTGGGAGCTGAAGTCCCTCGGCCCTTAAAGGGGAAAGGTTGCCTACCCCTGCTTTTATCTGTAGAGCAGACTCCTTGGGTCTAGACATTGACGCACTGAGGAGTCGTGGTCAACTCAGGAACCTCGGGAAGAGAGCTGAGTCCAGGGAGTCAAGCTCTGCCTCGGGTCCCCGTCCCCCCAGTTCACTTTCTTTGGATTTCTAAAGACACCCTTCTTGCAAACACATCTAGGGCTAAGCGCTGCTTGGCAAGGCGGGGAAAACCTAGCCTGATCCGGTAGGATCTAGCTAGGGATGCAAGGCAGGGCTTGCAGTACCTGATGACCTCCATCCTCCTCCGATGGCTGGCTCCTGGTTTCTTGCTCAGTGGGACGAAGTGGGTTACCTGAGCTCACCTTGGGATGCATGAGATGCGCCTGGGGAGATAGATAGATAGATAGATAGATAGAAAGGAGCTTTGGAAAAGGAGATGGAAGCAGCAGGGGCCGCGATTGCAATGAGCCGAGCGAGGGTTGAGGAGGAAGGAGAAGGCACTTGGCTGTTCCTCTCCCCAAAAGACTGAAAAGGAGGTCCTGAAAAGGAGGAACAGCCAAGTGCCTTCTCCTTCCTCCTCAGCCCTCGCTCGGCTCATTCTCATTGCAATCGCGGCCCCTGCTGCTTCCATCTCCTTTTGCAGAAGTCCTCCGAGAGCCCTGGGAGGCGAAGCTGCTGCAAACTTCGGGATGCCGAAATCGCGGAGGGAGCCCCAGTTGCAGCAATGGACCAGGGGCTTTGCCTTGCGAGATCTTCTCTGTCTCTCTCTCTGATGCCCAGGTGGTGGGTTTTAAGGTGGTCGCCTTGCTCACAATGGCAACTGTGCTGCAAATAGTCGCTTGGGAGAAGAGGGGGACCTGCGGGACTAATTCCCCTCCCTGTTAGCTCCGCCTGGGATGCACCCCCCTGTGAAGGGAAGCTCTTGAAGGACACCCAGAGAGGGAAGAATAGCCCCGGGAAGGGGTGCTGAAACCCCAAAATGGGGGCGGGAAAGGCCGGATCCTGAAGCCCTGCCTTCGGAGGCATGACCGCGCCTCCTTGCACAATTGTCTTTCTCCAGCTGCCCGTGCGTGCTAAGCTCAGCCTGCCATCTCCAAGCCTATTTTTGTCCTTTCCTGCCCTTTCTTTTTTTGATCCCTTTCCCCAGCGCAGCCGCCAAGGAGGAATTAAAATTCAGCCTGCATTCTTGACTAGTTTGTAGCCCCCCCCTCTCCCTCCCTTTGCCAAATGCGAGGTTTAACTCGACCTTCCTTCCAAGGGGAGGTAGACCACTTAAAAGCAGACACAGTAAAACGGTGTAGCTTTTTATAAGCATTCCTTATTCCATTTGAGAGAATGTGGTGCTGGAGAAGAGTGCTGAGGATCCCATGGACAGCCAAAAGGACAAACCAATGGGCCCTAGAGCAGATCATTTGGTAGAGCCCACAGAGATATCTCTAGAAGCCTAGATGACAAGACTTAGGGCCTGTACAGACTGCCAGAAATAATCCAGCTTGAGGCCACTTTAACTGCACTGGCTCAGTGCTAGGAAATCATGGGAACTGTAGTTTATTGTGGCACCAAAGATCTGACAGGGAAAGCTCAATGTCTCAGAAAAAAAAAAACACTACAATTCCCATGATTCCCTAGCATTGAACCAGGACAGTTAAAGTGGCCTCAAGCTGGATTATTTCTGGCAGTCTGTACAGGCCCATAGAGTGTCATACTTTGGGCACATCATTAGAAGGCATGAATTGTTGGAAAAGACAATAATGTTATGAAAGGGGGAGGGAAGTAGAAAGAGAGGAAGGCCACATGCTAGAAGGATGGACTTCATTAAAGAGATCATGAATATGAGTTTGCAGGAGTTGGGCAGAGCAGTAGAGGATGGGGAGGGGAGGGGAGGGGAGTTTGGTGCACTTGCATGGTGCCCTGATCTTCTCATTGTATCAGTCTCCACATATCTGCAGGGTTAACAGAGGATGAATCAGCTTTGTTATCTGCACTGTAGAAGGTGGACTATAACCAGTGGTTGGTATCTGGGAAACTGAATCTTCGAAGCAAATGCTAAGGGCTGTTTGACAGAGGAACACTCTGCCTCTGGAAGTGATGCCTGAAGAGTCATCTGGCAAGGAGAGAGGAACAGGAGTCTCTGATTCAATGGCCTGTGAGATAGGCCAGTTTTTCCTCTATCTTTTTTCCTCTCTCTTTTTACCTAAGAACTCTTGAAATATTTTTCAGATCTCAGGGAAGCTCTGCATTAAAAATATTTCATCTACAGCTCATCCCCCCCCCCCATCACTGTCTCTCATGAAATCTGTAATCAGGGTTCAGAAGCCCTGGGTTAAGCTATGAGTGACAGCATCATAGGGTCTTTACAGACTGCCAGAAATAATGCAGCTTGAGTCCACTTTAACTGCCCTGGCTCAGTGCTAGGAATCACAGGAACTTTAGCTTTTTTCTGAGACATTGAGCCTTCTATGTCAGAGAGCTCTGGTGCCACAATAAACTACAATTCCCAGTATTCCCTAGCACTGAGCCAGGGCATTTAAAGTGGTCTCAAGCTGCATTATTTCTGGCAGCCTGTAAAGGCCCATAGTCTTGATCTGTAGCCTGACAAGTTGTAGTCTAGTGGATAAAGCTCTATGTGCTACAGCAGGGGAGATTTGACTTGACTGGACTACTACTTCCTGCATATATCCCTTCCCTATTGGCTCTGTTGCCTGGTGCTGCTGGGTGTTGCAGCCAAATAATGCCTGCAGAGCCACAGTTGCCCACATGTACATTACACGGCAACAACTCTCTTCTGTTAGTTTCCCATTCAACACATGGAGAAGGAAAACAGAAACATTCCAGATGTTGTTGATTACTATCTCCATCATGTCTTATCTCTGGCAAATAATGGGTAAAAATGTTTGGAATTAAAGTCAGTCCGAGTTGCCCACTTGTAAGTGGTTATTAAACATTGTGGGGAACTTCTTTGTGGTGTCCCGGCCTCCCAAACAGTCAGTACTATAAGCTAGTTCATAATTCCCATTATGTATGTGGATTGTTGAGAATCCTAGTGATTCTGTAGCTCCAGCAGAGCTGTTTCAACTCTCTATGCCAGGGGTGAGAATCGCGTGACTCCCCCAGATGGTTTCGGGCCGCAGTTGACTGTGCTTGTTTGGTGTACTGGGAGATGCAGTCCAACAAATCTGGAGGGCTGCATAATTCCCATCCTTGTTCTAATCTAATTTGGTAGTCTTAGCCTTCTCCAGCATAGTGCCCTCCAGATACAGTTTCTTATCATCCTATACCCCACACTGGCTTTCTACATATTGCTTGCTTTCATGCATGCACATATCCCTGAAAGTCATAGAATCATAGAATCATAGAGTTGGAAGAGACCACAAGGGCCATCCAGTCCAACCCCCT
This sequence comes from Phrynosoma blainvillii, assembly GCA_026167975.1. Taxonomy (NCBI): domain Eukaryota; kingdom Metazoa; phylum Chordata; class Lepidosauria; order Squamata; family Phrynosomatidae; genus Phrynosoma; species Phrynosoma blainvillii. Next base: position 321,846,877 of record JANUYF010000003.1, on the reverse strand, counting down.
GCCATGCAGGAACAAATAGTTTTTGCCTTAGTTGCATCAGTTACTGGGTGTATACAGCACTTTTCTCTTTACCTCAAATAAAGGCACTGCAGCCCATAGTGATACCCAAAGGCAGGGGGCTATCATTGTTTCTTTAAGTTCTGAGCCTGCCATATACAGTCCACATATTACCTCTCTATTAACTCTAACAGAACTTCCTTCCATCACTTCTCTGTCATACTGAAAGGGACCAAGAATCCTATGTGCAGATATGTCAGACTTAGAACTGAATTCACAGATTATCTATCAAAGAACTACAGTTACAGGTATGCAACCTGTCCTTACCCCTCTGGCCTTGGGTATAACTGTAACTAGGGGTGTGTGAAAGCAAGCAAGCAATATGTGGAAACCAGTGTGATGTATAGTTAGACAGACTGGTGCAGGAGCAACCTTTATTCAAATCCCCACTTGACCATGAAGTTCACTGCATGACCTTGGACAGGGTTATAACTTCTGACCTTAACCTACCTCATAGAGTTGTCCTGAAGATAAGGGAGTGGACCATCTATGCTGCCTTTATCTCCTTGGAGATAGCCTGTTAGTGACATTAAACATATATCATATAACCCCTGCATTAACATTTGTATCTGTCTCTCCTAATGTTAAGCACTTAAAAATGAGATGCATGTGTATGTCTCTTTTATTATGCAATTATAATTTGCTGAAATAAGAGGAATTGAATGTGGACATCCCATTAGCTTCAGAAGGATTGATTTACCTGCTTCTCCTGGGAAAATCCCTGGAAGGAAGGGAGTCAACTGAATAGGATGAAATGAAAGGGCAATGTAAACGCACACAAACACACACATGAGTGTGCACACACCCCCTTTGTCCCCTTTCTAGATTCTTCTGCAGTCAGTGACCTTCTATGAGTAGCTTGTGACTCCATCTCTCTCTGCATGTAAGTGATGATGCAGCAGTAGAATCGTTGCAAAGGCTGGGAGAAAAGCTGAGGGCTGCTGCAGCTGCAACATATCTGAGCTTTTCCAGAATTGCTGCAGATGAATTGCAGTAAGCTGTGCTCCTCACATTCCATTCCTTTGCCAGCTGCTTTTTAGGAGGTGTGTAGCAGCATCTCTGAGGACCTTGAGAAAAATGCCTCCTTGGCTGATGAGGCAAAATAGGTTCACAGCAGTGACTGGCAGGTTATTTTCTTTCTAACTGACTGGAGATGCATAATTAGGATTTTCCTAAAACTGAACAGTATGAGTGGGCTGTTTTACAAATATTTTTGAGTCTGTGTTACTGGAACACATCCTTGAATGTTTTTTTTCTGTGAGATAATAAAGTAGCTGAGAACTGTGTTTAAGTTCAGTGTATCCAGCTACTGTAGGTAGATATTGCAGGCAGTGTGATAATTGTTATTAGGTTAGATTGAGCAGAAGATAGCAAAGCATCCAACTGAAATCAGTGTATTTTAATCATGACTAACCTATCCCAAGTAGAGCTAGTATGGTGTAGTGATCTGAGCATTAGACGATCTCTAGAGACCAGGGTTTGATTCCCTACTTGGCCATGGAAACCCATTGGGTGACCTTGGGACAGTCACATTCTCTCAGCCTCAGAGGAAGGAAAAGGCAAGTCCCTTCTGAACAAATCTTACCAAGAAGACCCTGTAATAAGTTCACCTTAGGGTAATCACAAGTTGGAAACTACTTGAAGACACACAACAAGAGCAACTTGTACCAGTGATATTTGAGCAAATTTTGTGTAACTAATACAACGAGTAGCATTTAGATAGCAGATTTCAAGTGTTCTAAGTGCCCTGGTGGCGCAGTGGTTAAATGCCTGTACTGCAGCCACTCACTCATAAACCACAAGGTTGCGAGTTCAATACCAGCCAGGGCTGAGGCTCGACTCAGGCCTGCATCCTTCCGAGGTCGCTAAAATGAGTACCCAGCTTGTTGGGGGGGGCAATCAGCTCACAGTTGTAAACCGCTTAGATATCCCATGTGCGATATGAAGCGGTATATAAATGAAGCTGCTTTGCTTTGCTTCATAAAACAAAGAACTTCATAGCACTTTAAAGACTAACCCTTGTATTGTAATAAACTGGTTAGTCTTTGAAATGCAACAGGACTCTTGCTCCAACAGACTCAACAGTAACCCTTTCAGAGCTAGATCCATTTACATTATTTTACAGTGCAATTCAAGGATGTAGTTGACACTGAATTCAATGGGATTCACTTCAAGATAGGTGTGTTGAGGATTGCAAAGCACACAGAGAAGTAAGTCCCATTGCGATCAATGTAACCATTCAATTAACACACGTGGGCTTGTGCTGGTGATAATCTATCAGATGTGATGAAAAGGACCTGGTACATGATTAGGATAAGGAGAGTGTGACCTTGCTGTGATCAGCAGGGATAAAAGGAAACTCTTTCCCTTTTTCACTCTTGCTGAACTGGCTGTTTTTGCTAGATTAAGATGTTCTCCTAAGGTCAAGGACTCAAGAAGGATGATTTTCTAATTTTCTATGCTATCTGCACAATGTGGAAAGCAGGGTCTAATGTGTTTTATATAGCCAAGACATCACAATTCTGGTCCTAGTTCTACATAAGCTGGCTTCTGCATTTTTTCTTTGCTTGTTTCTTTCTTCCCAGAAGACCTGAATTTGTTTTGTCTGAGTTTTCTGCAGCAAGAGTACTTTGTTCTTTAAAATAATGAACTCTGGTCCTTCAGTTCTCTTGCATCAATTTTGGACAGTTTGAGTTAATTTTAAAAGTAATAATATATATGGAAAATATGGAGAAATATTCCAAATCAATGGAGGGTCATAATCTGATTTTATAAAGGCGAATATTCATAAGGCGGAGAACAAAAGGGAAACATTATTTAATTTGAGATGTATTTAGTTTTCTAAAATCATCCCATCCTCAAGGTTTAATTCATATAGCCAATTTAAAATAACACTGCAAAAATTATATTAAAACTGAATTAATATTAACAATGCAAATCCTAGCTATGTGAACCTGGAAGTGATTCCCACTATGTTATGTGGGTCTTACCTACTTAAGTGCATTTAGGATTGCAGCCTGTATCAGATTTGCAGATAGTTTCACTTTAACTACGGTATGTTTACCCAGAAAATCCATTCCCCTCAATGTTAATTATTTTTTAGAAAGTATTGTTATACATATATAACCTCCCTCTATCCTTTGTTAGCAGTGAGAAGTTTTAGGAGCTCCAGCACTTAGCCAGAGTTCATCTTTTTCTTAGAAAGAGGTCACTGGAGACTTATGGTTTCTGTGATACAAGATTTAGGGCCTTTACAGCCTGCCAGAAATAATGCAGATTGAGGTCACTTTAACTGTCCTGACTCAGTGCTAGGGAATCATGGAAACTGTATTTTTTCCTGAGACATTGAGCCTTCTCTGTCAGGTGCCACAATAAACTATAGTTCCCATGATTCCTTAGCACTGAGCCAGGGCAGTTAAAGTGGCCTCAAGCTGCATTATTTCTGGCAGTCTGTAAAGGCCCTAGTTACACATGTATATAAGCTGCACCTAACATATAAATGCACAGTATTAATACTCCCAGTAGATTCTGTTCCTCATTGGGTGTCTAACGGAAAGCCATGATTTCTTTTAGAGAGCAAAGTCAGCTCTCTGTCTTCTTTCAGTTTCATTTAACGGTTCATTTCAAATAACAAATTTAAATGAGCATCTCAAAAACAAAGAAAGGGTTCTAGTGCTTCTAAAAGATTATCAGCCTTAGGACCAGTGGTGTCACTAGGGCTGGTGTCACCCCAGTGTGGTAACTCATGCTGTTGCCCCCAGGCTGCCTGGTTTACTGACCCTAGCCACCCCCCTCCACCAGCCCTATTCCTATTTCCTGACACCCTTTTCTGGGTCTGGCAGAGCTGATAGGTAGGCAGGACAGGTAGGCAACTTGCTTTCTTGCCTGGTTAGCAGACCTGCCAGACCCGGAAGGCATCCCTTTCCCTTTCCTGCCAGCAACCACTAGTGGGGTGGGGCTGCTCCTGCCACCCCACATCCTTTTCTGAGTCTGGCAGAGATGCTTGGTGAATAGGAAAGAAAGGTGACTCACTTTCCTGCCTGATCAGCAAATCTGGAAGGCAGTCCCTTCCCACCAGCGAAGGGTGGAATACTGCTGCGACCTGGTAGCCTTTTCCCTGCTCGGCCATATATGTACAAGGAGTTGCCCAACCCCATGAGTGGTTACAGCCAATGGACAGCAGAGGCACCCTGGCTGGCAGAGGGGGTTGGCTGGGTGGGGGTCTTGGGATGGAAGGGGTGACTGCCCCACTGGGTGTTCACCCCTCCGGAGGTGTCATCTGGTTAGTACTTGAGAAGGTACCCTTGTGATGTAGTGGTTTGAACATTGTGCTGTGACTCTGGAGACCAGGGTTCGAATCTCCCCTCAGTTATGGAAACCCAGAGTGACTTTGGACAAATCGCACTCTCAGCCTTAGATGAACCTCAGCAAACCCTCTTTGAACAAATCTTGCCAACAAAACCCTACAAGTCAAAATAACTTGAAGGCACACAACAACAAAAGGAATCACCCTGTCTGATCTTGGAAGCTTAGCAGATTCAGCCATGGTGTACATGGATGGGAGACTGCTAATGAAGACCAGGTGCTATAGACTATATTTCAGAGGAAGGAATGGGCAAACCCAACTTGCTTAAGAAAACCCTATGAAATTCATGGAGTCGCCATGAGTCAATAGGTGACTTGAAGGCACATACAACTTTGATTTTAGAAATGATAATGGAGTCTAGGTTTTGCTATTCCCCCTCCCCCAAGGAAGAATGGAAATTGTGTAGCTTGCAGGCTGCATGGGGCCTTTTTGTGGTTCTTCCCCAACCTTCAAACATGCCTTCATCAAAACTTTGGAGGTTTCTGAAAACCTGGAAAATTTCCTCCCAATAGGCCTAAACTGCCTATACTAAACTGCCCTTTGAGACCCTCCATATAGAGTTGTGAAGGCCAAGAGGGAAAATGCTGAACAAATTGAGGGGGCAATGTTTTTCCCCTTTCCTTTTCTGAAGTCACTTTTCTCCAGAAAAATTGATTATGTAATATTTTCTTTTAGAACGATGACTAAAGAAAGGGGTTCATATATTTATTCCTCCCACATAATTTCTAAAAAGTAAGTAGCAGCTTGACTTTTATGGAAGACTATGTACAGTATCTCATATCATTGTAATTTCAGGTCTTGGTTTTCTTTGATCAATACGTTTTATAGGAATTAGTGCTTTATGTCTGCTTGACAATGTGGAAGTATAGAGTAGACAGAATAGTTTTCTTTGTTTTACTAATGTTGATGGTTTCTTTTGTTTTTATTAGGGTTCTCCCCCCCCTTTTTTTTTTGCTTGCTCCTCATAAACTGGCAAAAGCAAAGAAGCTCCTTACAGGTCAGATGTTCCTAACCATTCAGAACCCTGTAGCGCCAATTGCAACAATAACATGTTTAATAAATAAATTCAAATTGTAATTATTTTTTAAATAAATGGTATCTTTACTATATTAACATGATACTTTTACATTGAGCTAAATTATACATAATGCATTTTATGTACTGAAAGTAATAAAGTGACTTTTAATCAGCAAAGAGTGCATTTTTAAAATTAAAAAAAAAAAAAATCTCCCCCCCCCCCCGAATTACAGATACATTCTGCTTGAATGTTTCTTCTTTTTCTATGGTTCCAAAATTTCCAGATATTTTATATCTCAACTTCTACACCTGAAAAAGGACTAAAACAGTGAATTGTGCAGTATGCGCCATAGGGGTCTAAAAAGAACAAAAATGGGGCTAATGTGGCTCATAGACCTTCTTTGCCTACTCACACCTTTCCTAAGAGATCCGCTCTCTTAATTCCCAAATCATACTACCTTGGATAACCTCCTTCTTTATGTGTGAGTGTGGCCATGTAAATTTGTCTTTTCTTTTGGACATGTAGGATCAGCACCATGGCTCCAAAAATATCAATGACAGCTCTGTAAAATGATTATAGTTATGTTTTCTTCTTCTTCCTGTTTGTGATCCTGATTTGGGGTTACCTTCCCCCCCCCCCCCCGACAGGTTCCTGCTCTTTAGAAATTACATAGTGGGTAGGTAGAACATGATCTTCTCATATTGATAGCAGATAAAGCTACTAAATATGGGACAGGCAGCATGGTATAGTGGTTTTAGTATTGGACTAGACATGGGGAGACCAGGATTCAAATCCCTGTTCAGCTATGGAAATCTCCTGAATGACTCTGGGCAAGTTATGCTTTCTTAGCTTCAGAGGAAGGTAACCCCCTACGAAAAGAATTTTGCCAAGAAACCTCCACCTTAGAGTGCCATGAATTGGAAACAATTAGAATGCACACAACAACAATAACTAACAACAAACCGAATATGGCCAGTGCAGATGGTTGAAAATTTAACTTGGTTCCTTTTTGATAATGTCTTAGTGTTTATAAATATCCTTCATAAACATGATAGCAAAAGCTTGAATTTTTTTGAAAAAAATCAAAAGTGCCAGTAAGAGGTGCATCCACCTCTTCTTTTTGTTCACACTCAAAAATACCTTACTCTTTAAAATAAAATATCTTACTTTTTAAAAAACATGCTTTGCTTTTTGTTCTTCTGTGGATTTTCGTTAGCAGGTTATATAGCACATTTTCTGGTGTATTGTGTATTTTTTGGTGTAATAGGGGCAGCACCTGGATGGCTGTCATAAAATCTAGAGCAGTTGCAAGATGAGTAGCTATAAAACTGGGAGTGGTATCATCACCATTGTGGCAACAAGTCCACCCTTCTGTCTGGGCCACCCTTCCCCATGTGTTTTACAACCATAGAAGTTGCTGGTTAGGATGCTTTTCAGTTCTTTTCTGAGGCTGCAGCAGCTCTTGAAACTCATAATTTTCCTTCAAGAGATATAGTTGGACAGCGCTGATCATAGTTGGACAGCGCTGTTTAGCAATATACATAATCTAGATAGTTTTGCATTTTGGTGCCCACAAAATGAAGTAATGGCAACTTTTGATGTATGGGTACTCATTTAAACTTACAGTAGTACAACATTTAAAAGTAATATGCTACTTTTCTTGTAACTTTTAAATTATATTTAAAATGTATTTCAAACTATGGGGGGGAAAGACCAATATGAAAAGCCGGCAGCTTCTAGCTGGCTTGGGGCATGGCATACAGACACTGCACACCCCCAAGATGCCTGGAAGTCACATTAGCGCTTAGACATGGTCTGGTTTCTGGGCACTCCAGCGGCATGGTGTTATATGCCGCACACCACCGGAGCAGCTGGAGGCCACCCATGGCGGGGTGGGAAAAGCCACCTTTTTGCTGGCCCAAAAAGGAGTTGCTCTTTGCTGCTCCTTTCTTGGCTGGCTGCAAGGCAGATTGGGGCTGTGGCATGTGGTTGCTACAACCCCAATCTGTCTTTGGAGCCACCCCTTCAGGGCTGTCTGTTTCGGTCCTATATTAACCATGTGCCTTTTAATAGAATTATTATGTAATTGCATTTTAACTTTTGTAAAATAAGCTTTTAGCTAAACTTTTATCTTTAAAATGTTGCATGCCACTTTGGTCTCATCCTGAGAGAAAAGGGGATATAAATTGATAGCCAAACTCCCAAATATTTTCAAAAATTCAAGTAGCAACAAATTAGCAGTTTTTGTCTTTCTTTAGTGCAGTCTTTTGTAAAGTTAATAGTTTCTAACTGCCTATTCGGGACCAAGCCATCTCTGGTACTTTGCATAAAAATAAGAACAGTCACAACATATTGTTTCTGGGAAAATCCCTCCCTCAGCTTACTGTATGAATTGCAGCTAAATTCAGAGGGAAAGGATCTATAGGGGCGGGGTGGCAAATTATATCATCATCTCGTTAATCCAAAAGTCACAGCATTCTGATCCTATGAGTGGTGTAGACTTGAGCCGATTGACTTGGACTTAAATTGGATTCAAGTTGGACTCAAGTCGCTTCACTTACTTCCTTTGGACTTGACTTGGCAATAAATGATGCACTGACTCGACTTGTGATTTGTATAATTTTAGCGACTGACTTGCTGGCATCATTCACTCTGAGCTGCAGTCAAGAGCACAGGGCCCAGTTTTCAAAGGATAACAACAAATGTGTTAGGCAATGGGCTTGAGGCTTCAGAAACAAGTTTCCTTTGATGTGCAGTGAGGACAGGCTGCTGAGCAGACCTCAGTCTCCATTGCCTAGAACATTTGCTGTTCTTTTCCAAGGAACATGCCCTACTTCCTTTTTTCTGTTAAAGTTGGCTCCCAGACTTGAGACTCAAGACTTAACTTGAAAGTATCTTGCAAGGACTTGAGACTCAACTTGAGACTTGAAGGTAGAGACTTGAGACTTGGAATAAAAGACTTGAATGCATCACTGCCTATGATCCCTGGCTCCAGTGCACCACTTGATGCATACCAAGGAGCAGCTGTTATGTGTTTGTGGTGAACAGGCAAATAGCAGATTCTCCTTTTGCTATCTTTTCAAAGAGTATTTAGGTTACTACCTTATTTACACTGGCTGCAGAAATACTCTGCTTGTGTACTGTTTATATAGCCATCCCAGTTAAAACTATAAATGTTCCTCTTTCAATTCTCATCTCCATTTTGATGAGAAAAGTAGTGGTTCTTCCATATTGCCTTGCACTGAGTCATACTTTATGGAAGTTATGTTAACTTATGAAAGTTGTTACCTTTGATCAAGGAATATTGCCTAACTTTTTCTGGCTGGAAGGGCCAATGTAGCTATAGTCTAAAGTAACTACATTTCATTTCAAATATCCTGGGGAAAACTGGAATTACACAGTTAAATTTCATGCCAGTCTCACTGGGAAAAATGGAAATCTCAAAGAGTGTTCCAGATAATGTTGACAGTAAATGGCTAACATATAATATACCTGGTGTAGCCTGCATGCTGAGTTATATAACACTAGGATTCTTTTGGCCTCCATTCAAACTCTTGCAACCTCCTCTATGGAAAATCATTACCCAACAACACAGCTACTAGATTTGTCAGAGGAGCAGTTTGGATCCTATGGTGATCCTATGGCAGTATCAGGACAGAGTCATGACTAAAAAATAGATGATCTATAAATCAAATATATAATTAGTCTTGCTTTTAAAATTACCTTCTTTTGGGGTAGCACTTTGCTTGATGAATTGTTCTGGAGAACTCAGATTCTATATTTTGTTGTATTTTGCTGCATGGATAACACAGCTGTCCTTTATTGTAACAATTTTAACTTTTTGTAAGCTGCTTTGATCATATTCATGGAAAGGCGGGGTAAAAATAAAATTTATTATTATTATTATTATTTAATATTTTCCCTTGGATTTCAAGATACCAACCAGGGCAATTTTAAACAAAGGGGAAACAAATGACTCTGACTTAACTCTTTGAGGTTTTCTACCTCCAACAAAGGTAAAACTCTTTCACTGGACTACAACTTGGAACTATAATTTGGGAAACTTTACCTATACAGTACCTAATCCCCCCCTCTCCCAGATGTAATAATACACAGACTCCTTGAGAAATTCAATGTTCTCTGCCTATGAAAGGAGCAGTTAGGTTTGCACAGGACAGGGACAACTGCCTCTCAAGAGAAGTTACTTTATTGTTGATAATGGGGAGTTGTATTACCTGTTTTTTTTAATTGCTTTTTGTCTTTAGTCCTTACATGGCCAATAATGGGTGTAGCCTCTGCCTGCATTGAAATCCTCCAATTCCATCTTAACTGACACCTCAGACAGACTGTAGGCCTATGACTCTAACATTATCACCATTTTTCTCCTATATGATTTTTTGACATCTTTGCCTGATGCAGAAGCTGGTGAAGCTTCAAAAGCTTGTACAATGTACGGTTTGAAGTTGGCCCGAAAATATTATCACAGCTTGTGAATTTTCGATTTTGTTGTATGTTGCTTAGGATTCTTTTGCTAATGGAGTGATACAGAGCATCCACAGTGTACTTTATATAATACAACGATTGCAGTATACCTTGTATAAGATGTGCTGTAAGTGGGTTGCACACAGGGCTTGTTTGGGATATTTGGCTGCCTGAGGTAAAGGCCAAGATGTTACCTTGCTCTTGATTCCACCCCCCTAAAAAAGTTACCAGATTGGTGAATCTGACTTTTAACATCCTGCACCAGACTTGAGGAAACAAGGGCCTCAAGCAGAGAGAGTAAAAGGAGCAGCCAGAGGCCGCTCCCGCCCTGATTGCTGCAGGACTGTGAAGACCAGACTCAGCGGACCTGAGGCTGGCTGATGCCATGGTCCTGAACGTATTGTGGCAAGGAGCAGATAAAATCCACTCCTTTTGTGGCTGGGCTTGGGCCACCTTAGGTGGTGCCTCCACAACTCCGGCACAGATTCCGCATGGTTTGGCGGCATGCGTCGTCTAAATGCCACACCCCCAATGTGGCCCGACGGCAGTTCTTTTGGCCTGTCTGCTTTGGGCCAAGGCTATTTTAAGGGGGATAAAGCAGGCCACTTGGTAACCATCCTTTGCTCCTGAGGCACTTCCCTCCTGCCTAACAGTGGGGCCAGTGATGGTTTCTCAGTGCCATGGAGGCAATCTGCTCAGGAAAAAAAATCTACTACAGGGCTGCTAGCATTTTCTAAAACTTTGAGATAATTAACATAGGGCAGCATATTCAGCTGAAATTGGAAAAGCAAGTTCACTTCCAAACCACTTTTATAATGGCATGAGAAACACCAAATTTATAAATTTGTTCCTGAATTGCAGTTGCTTAAGGCAGTGAATGTACCATCAAAGATGCTAAATGAATTGTTCCAGTACCTGTGTAATTGTATTTCTGTTAGTCACATGAACTCAGAACATCACTGTGATAATTGCTGATGCTGAACACTACCATCACCACCATCATCCCCCTTCTCTTTTTATTGGAACTCCCTTCCCCCTTCAGACTGCTTCCTAATAACTTGTATTGGAGGGTTTCAACAGTCTTTTATAATCTGTTTTCCTCTGCATTTTCATTAATAATCACACTACCTCTCTGCTTTACCACCATATGTCTCTTGTCTCATCTCATTCTCATACTGATTTTGAGCCTATGGCCTCTAGCTTAGTACAGCATGTTTTTTAGCTTTAAACATTTTGATAATAAAGATATTTTAGAGCAGTGCAGAATTTTTTAAATTGCGGAAGTTTTTTTCAATTAAAAGAAAAACCCAGAAGAGACTGCATCCATTAGCTTATCATTCTTCAACCTGGTGTTCTTCAGATGTTTATGGTTGTTGTTGTTGTGTACCTTCAAATTGTTTCCCACCTATGATAACCGTAATTGTTTCCCACCTATGAAACCAATCAAGGGGTTTTCTTGGCAAGATTTGTTCAGAGGAGGTTTGCCATTGTCTTTCCCTGAGGCTGAAAGCATGTGACTTGCCCAAGGTCACCCAGTGGATTTCATGGCAGATCAGGAATCAAACCCTAGTCTCCAGAGTTGTAGTCCAATACTCAAACTACTACCCCCCACTGGCTCTACACTGCCTTTAATCCCTGGCCTTTTGCCTTTCTTGCGTTGGCTGATGGAAACTAGTGCCCCAAGCATCTTGGAGGGCTTGAGTTTCTGGAAGGCTATTGTACTCAGTAATTACTTCTGATAGGGTTATGGTATAAACAGAAAGTGAGATTAGGTAAATCTAGTTCTTTTGAAGAGTGGTGAGTATATCAGTCTGGACCATTGGCATTTTCACTTTTCAAATGCATGATTCAGAGTTTTGAAGTAATGTTTTGGAAGTAACAATACCACCTGTAGTGTACTTTTTGGAGGTGGGAAACAACAAAACCAATAATTTTATTTTTAAAAAGTAGTTGAAAAAGTCATGATTCCCCACCCCACACATAACAAGTATTGCATGCCTACAATACTTGTTACATACTTATTATTACTGACTTGTTACGCTTAAACCAGAGGAAGACACTTTGCTTAGGGCTTCCCCTAAACCTGAGGCAGTCCTTCATATAGTGCTGTGGGTCCTAGGGTTTGATTCCAGCACCCCCCCCCCCATAGATACCAAAATTCATGGAGCCGAAGTCCTGTTATACACAATGGTTTAATAGAATGGTGTCCCTTATATAAAATGACAAAATCAAGGTTTTTTTTTTTTTGGATTTAAAAAGAAAATTCAAGCTGTCGATGGTTGAATCCATGGATGCAGAATCAGTGGATATGTAGGGCCGACTATAATTCTGTAAATAAAATCTGTTGCACTTCCTTCAGTGGTACGTGAAAGAAAAATATATTTCTGGAGATTTGTGTAACAAAGCATGTTCTCAGGCAGAATTATCAGTCCAATTAGAACATGAATGAACTCCATATAAAACATGTTATAGTTGTAGCTGCTGATTTCAATGCCAGTAGGAGCAGAAGATCTGCTTTGGGTTTTAGTATGAATTTTAAAGGAACTATCAGGGTGTACCTCCTCAAATAAGAATTCAACCTCTCAATGACATTTCTCTTCACACCCCAAATTTCTAGTATTTCAGAGACTGAGGGCCTTTGCAGACTGCCAGAAATAGTGCAACCCACTTTAACTGCCCTGACTCAGTGCTAGGGAATCATGGGAACTGTAGTTTATTGTGTCACCAGAGCTCTCTGACAGAGAAGGCTCAATGTCCCAGAAAAAAATACAATTCCCATAATTCCCTAGCACTGAGCCAGGGCAGTTAAAGTGGATGCAATTAGCACTATTTCTGGCAGTCTGCAAAGGCCCTGAGACATTGAAAATTGTTCAGACCTAGAATTCTTATTTTAGCTGTGTTTGCATTCCCTAGGTAACTTTTGCTTGTCTGTTTTCTTTGGATGCCTAAACTTAATTTCCAAATGCTGAACTGCAGTTGAATTACTGCAATGCCAGAAATTTGTGTACCAATGGAACATTTCGTTAGGAGTTGCCAAATTCTTATTTGCTGGGCCAATGCCTTTGTTTTTTCCCCTACCCCTATGGCTACATCCCTGGAGCTGTCCAAGGTGCTGAACTCATTTGAGGAGAGGATCCTTTAACATCCAGATTATGACCCCTGGCAGATTCACCACCTTACTGACATGGAAGCCACCTACAGCCACTGACATATTATTTATTTATTTATTTATTTATTTTATTCATTTATATCCCACCTTTCCCCCAGTAATGGGAGTGAAAACAATACAAATTAAAAACTATACAAAAACGTCAGAGAGAATGTAAATATGAAAGTTATTTTTAAAACTATTAAACAATTTGTAAAATTAAAACCATTAAAATTTATTAAATGGCCATATTTAAAAATCAACAAAACAGCATAGCACTCCTTTAAAAAAATTCATCACAGTTGATTTCTAAAAGCCTGATGGAATAGGAATGTCTTTACTTGCTGGTGGAAGGAGAGCAAAGAGGGAGCCATCCTAGGTTCCCTAGGATGGGAGTTCCAAAGTTTGGGAGCAGTCATTGACAAGGCCATCTCCCTTGTTCCCACCAAATGTGTCTGAGAAGGTCGTGGGACAAAGGGAAGAGCCCCTCCTGGAAATCTTTGAGCTATGATGGACTCATAAAGGAAGACATGGCTCTTTTTACGTGGTAAATGTGGCTGTTGGTGGTGGCTTGTCAGCAAAATGCATGTGCTGTTGATGAACATAGTATCACTGGAAAAACATTGTAGCTCCCTCCTTCAACCAGTGGAAAGTTAGCGAAAGGCCGAGTGGCAGAACTGAAGAGGTTCTTTGTTGCAGGGGGTTGAGGGACGCTGAGGGCTAAAGGGGGTAAATAGATTGAAGGAGAAAGAGAGATACAGAGAAAACCTGGCACTGAGTGGGCTTGGGCAAGAGTGGGGCTGGGAGTCCAAGGTGAGTGGGACACTTAGGGGGGTTGCAGACTGCCAGAAATAGTGTAAATTGAGTCCACTTTTAGGGTTAGGGTTAGGGTTAGGGAATCATGGGAACTGTTTTATTGTGGCACCAAAGCTCTCTGACAGAGAAGGCTCAATGTCTCAGGAAAAAAAAAAACCAATTCCCATGATTCCCTAGCACTAACCCTAACCCTAAAAATGGACTCAATTTGCACTATTTCTGGCAGTCTGCAACCCCCCTTAGTTATGAGGAAGTAGAGTTCTAAGAAAGCAAAAGGGGAGGAATGTGATGGGAAAACATTCATAGTCTGTTTTAGGAACTGTGGGAGACAGGAGTTTTTGGAGCTGGGGAAGGGAAAGGAAAAGTTAGTACTAGACTTGGTTTGGTGCCCTTTATTTTTTAACAGGTAAAACAGGAGATGTAGACAAATGTGAGCACTGCCGAGGAGCTAAGGATACAGACAGTCAAACCTTGATGGTCCTTTTGTTCAGGGCAGGTTGCTTCATGTGGGAGAAAATTTGAGAGGCAAGCAGGGAGCTCAAAGAGGGGTCCTTAACCCTTTACCTGACCATTCCTTCTCTGTTCAAAAAGATTCTCCACAGTTATTTTCGTCCTACCCAGTGTAACATTCTGGGATGAAAAATGGCCCATGCCATTTTTACTGAACTGTCATCACTAGGACAGAAATGACATCCTCTGGCAGCCAATAAACTGACCTATTTGGAGGCATATTAGAATTCTCACTGGTCAGGACAGGGGTATAGCTTCTGGGTGGAAATGAAAGCATTACCCCCAGTAACAATTCTGCCCCCAAATAAAAATTTCCTCCAGTCCCCAAATTTCTAGCACTGCCGTAATTTAAAACTTTAGCTGAGCATTTAGAATTGGTATTTAGTCATTCAAAGCAAAGGGCCAGGAATGCAAAGACAGCTACTGTAAGAGTTCTTAGTGTGAATGAAAATCAATGTCTCACTCCCTGTAATGGTAAAAATCTGGGAACTGAAGGAAAATTTCATAGAGGGTAGTCAGGATTCTTATTTTGGGAGCAAAGTCTCTCCCTACCCTGCCGATAGCTACAGCCCAGGGTCTGGAAATAAAAGAAGTGTCCATTATATAACTCTGGCCCCAACTGTCAGTTCAGCGAAAACATTGATTATAAAAGTTAAAAGAGAATTAAATAATGGAATTATTTAAAACATGGTTAAAAATAACTAAAAACACTTAAAACATATTTACAATATGTTACAAATTATCCCACAACTCACTCAGTGCAAGATTTTGTTTTGCTTTTTTTTTTTTTAAAAAAAACACCTTATAGCATAAGTGCTAAATTATATTGGACTGGGTAGGCCTAGAGAATGTCTTCAAACAGAGAAAAGTCCTTTGACTGCCTTTAAATAGAGGACTGTACTCTGTATTATAGGACACATGCTACCACTAATCTATTGGACTTTGACTACTTGACTCACGCATGATGTCAGTATTAATTATATAATAGATGTATTATGTTATTAACAAGCTCTATAGTAGGGATTTATATCTTCATAAAATTCATTCTTGTAGGCATAGTTTACAATATTTCTCCTTGTTATGAGAAAGTTATCAAAAAATGGTGCAGCTTTTGAAGAATATTCACAGTTTAGAACTTACTCTTGTGAAAAAAGTGTTCTGGTAGGGTTTTTTGGGGGGGGTTTCTTTTTCATTGGAATAGGGCATCTCCTGTGTAGAAAAGAGGCTTCTTTGGAGAAAGCAGCAGTTTTCTGTGCAGGAAACCTGTATTCTGTGCAGAAAATGCTGTTTTTGGCACACAAAAAAGCCACATGCATTTTTCGTACAAAGTCCTCAACTGTGAAGGTTCTCACTTTCATAGTGTTCTCATCAGGGTTTCCAGACATTCAAGAAACTCTATATTTTGAATATTTTAGAATATTTCCATCACTCATAATTCCCTGGGAACAATTCTGGTGCAGGTCTGTAGCAGAGGATTTCCTAGCCTGAGAGGGAAGGAGGTGGGGGTGTTGTTCTTACAGAAAATACAGTTAATTAAATCTGCCTGGATGCATCACACATTTACACACATCTCTGTGCAACACATATTTAGGGCAGGAGGGGCAATCATCCCAGCAACCTAACCAGCAGAGCTAACAGTAAAGAGTGCTGGAAGTTACAGTTCAGCAACATCTGCAGGGCTGTACAATCCCCTTTCCTGATTTAGAGTCTAGATTTTGTGTCCTCAGTTATAGTTCATCAGTTATAGTTATGTGTTCATTGTTGAGTTCTGCTTCAACAGATGCAAAATAATCTTTCACAGCCTATAAAATGAATACTGTGTCTTTTAAAAACATCAGTCTGTAAATAATGTTATCAAATGTTCTGTATGTCTCACTGTGTCAAAGGACTCCTTGAAACCTTGGACCTGGTATGATACCCAATCAGAAAGGCTTATGAAACTTTTTCAGAACTAGTTACTCTTTCTAAAAGGGGCTGAGCTTTTGGCTTGGCAGCCATAAGCTGTCTGCATTGTATAATGTCAGGAAGAATCTTGGTACAGTTGTCTTTTATGTGCTAAGGATGGCTGTATCTCTAACAATTACTCATCTGCTGGAATTCTTCCATCTGGTTGAAAACAGCTGCCATTTTAATAATACCTCTGAGTCAATTAAAAGGGAGTCCCAGAAGCACTGAGTTGGTGAATGGAAACAATATATTTTGTTTTATGTATTCTGCAGGTATCCTGGAATTTATCAGTATAGCAGTGGGCCTGGTCAGCATTCGAGGGGTAGACAGTGGACTTTATCTTGGAATGAATGAGAAAGGGGAACTGTATGGCTCGGTAAGTTCCTTATGTTTTTAAAAATGTTGGCCTCAGTATACTTTAATCGAGTTAAATTGTTATGATTATTGTGTCTAAATCATGAGTGTATAACATGCAGTCTAATTGCCTGCAGCCCTTGGCCTAATTTCAAAAAGATGATGGAGAGAAGGAAAGGAAAAAACTAAGTAACTCAACTCATCACTGGTATAGAACTTGCAACATATTACCCATGAATTGAGTTGCCAGTTCAGAATTGTCCCAGACCCTGGGGTTTCCAGGCCCAAATCTGAGACTAGGGAAGATCCTTGTCAATGTCATCAAGTACCAATCACAGCTGCTCACAGCTTGTCATTCAAATACCCACCAACTCAGAACATATGTTCCTATTTGGAAATTAAGACAGATTTTTTTTTAACCAAATGGGCTGTTCTTAGATCAAAGTGAAATGATCTCACTTACTTAGATGGATGGGATAAGGAACATTTAATCTAGCCTATTTGCTTCTAGCCAGAAATGGATGCAGAGCAGAGCAGAGCAGAGCAGGAGGTGAGCCCTGGTACCACAATGACTGGGAGGAAAGGAGGAAGCTAAGTAAATACATAGAATGCCAGGTGAGAGTTTGCATGTTGCAGCAACAAATTAATTAAGTCTTGCAACAGCTGCTGCTCCACTAGTTGAGCTGGAAATTTACGAACAGCTCTTTCCTAGGGTTGAGCCCATTTAAACTGCAGAATTTTCACCCTTATCTCCCACCTGAAGGTAACCCACGAAAACTGGATTCTCAGGGCTAGGCCCTGAGATCTGGCAAACCTTCCCCTGAACCCTAGACAGAAATAAGGTTTACCACCCTAGAAATATATCCAGACCATATTCATGTGTACGTAACAGGGCTGCACCTGACTCATTTCCCGTGGTGCTGTGGGTCTCACCTCCAGTTTAAAACTGGAAGCGATTGGAAAGTTATTTCTGATTTCAGGAAAAGTGATTTGGAGACCGAAACAAGGTACACAGTGCCTTTTATC
The DNA here is from genome assembly GCA_026167975.1 of Phrynosoma blainvillii. Lineage (NCBI taxonomy): Eukaryota > Metazoa > Chordata > Lepidosauria > Squamata > Phrynosomatidae > Phrynosoma > Phrynosoma blainvillii. The sequence goes on along the minus strand of JANUYF010000003.1, from coordinate 321,829,153 downwards.
TAAGCATCACACCTCCAAATGTCTCTGAAAGCTTGATTCTCCATTTTTCTCCATTCTAAAAAAATGCAAAATCTTGGAGATTCATGGGGCAAACTCTGGGTGCTGGAATGGGCTGACCAGGGTAACTATTTGTATCTTTGGAAGATTTTCAGTTGTAGAGAAGGTAGATTTAGAGGTGCACCAAAGGCAAGAATTAAGAGGGGAGTTCTATAATGATGCACGGATGAGTACCCAGTACATCTTGAATTAATTTGTGATGGAGTGGAAGAGCCAAAAGAAGATGAGATTCAAAAGGCTTAAATTGTAAGCCTGAGAATAAGGGAATGTCAAATCAACAGTTTGTAAGATGCTCTGGGAGCCTTTTAAGCTGGAGGGCAAGGTATAAATACTACAAACAAACACTGATTTTTCTCTCTTTGTTGTTGTTGTTAACTGCCTTCTCCTTGATCTAGACCCATGGCAATCCTATGGATGAGACATCTCCAGCCCCCCCATCCTCTACTGCTCTGCCCAGCTCCTGCAAATTCATATTCATGGTCTCTTTAATAGAGGCAATTCATCTAATATGTGGCCTTCCTCTCTTTTTACTTCCCTTTACCTTTCCTAACATTATTGTCTTTTCCAACAACTCATGCCTTTTCATGATGTGTCCAAAGTATGACAGTCTAAGTCAGGGGTAGGCAACCTTTCCCCTTTAAGGGCCAAGGGACTTCAGCTCCCAGAATCCCAGGAGCTATTGGCCAACATGGGACTATTGGCCAACATGGCTGAGGCTTCTGGGAGCTGAAGTCCCTCGGCCCTTAAAGGGGAAAGGTTGCCTACCCCTGGTCTAAGTCTTGTCATCTTGGCTTCCAGGGATATTTCTGGCTTGATCTGCTCTAGGACCCATTTGTTTGTCCATTTGGCTGTGCATGGGATCCCCAGTACTCTTCTCCAACACCACATTATCTCAAATGAGTTGATTTTCTTCTATCTTCTTTCTTGACTGTCCAGCTCTCACATCCATGCATGGTAATAGGGAATACAATGGCTTGTATGATTCTGACTTTTGTGATGAGTTGTATATCTTTGCATTTTAAGATCTTTTCTAGTTCTTTCATAGCCACCCTCCCCAATCTTAATCTTCTTCTGATTTTCTGGCTGCAGTCCCCATTTCTATCAATGTTTGATCCCCGGTATGATAATTCTTTTACTATTTCTATTTCTTCATTGTCTAGTTTGAATGTGTGTAAGTTCTCTGTGGTCATTATTTTTTTCTTTATGTTCAACAGTAAGCCTGCCTTTGCACTTTCTTCTTTGATCTTCCTTAGTAGGTGTTCCAGGTCTGTGAGGTTTTCTGCTAGTACCATGGTGTCATCAGCATATCTCAGATTGTTGATATTCCTTCTTCCTATTTTCACTCCTCCATCTTCCATGTCCAAGCCTGCTTTCCTTATAATATGTTCTGCATATAAGTTGAATAGGTAGGGTGAGAGGACGCAGCCTTGTCTGACTCCTTCTTTGTATCAATATATCTGGAGTGTTGATGTGAGAACAGGAGCAGCAGACAGGAAGGGCCAGTTTGGACAATACTGAGAGTTAGTGATCTATAACAACCCTGGCTTAGCCTTTTCAAGTACTGTGCTGGTGTATTTTGCCTCATTGCTCCTATTTGCTGTTGGAGAAGCTAAATGAACCACATAGTTTTGCCACATTCTTTGTTTGTCAAGTTGTCCAAACATAGATGCTTATTCGTCTCTGGTTTGTTTCCCTCCCAATAAACCCAAGAAAGAATCTGGGTTTATTTTAGGTTTGTTTCTCTAATGGGAATGAAACAAATTGGGGAAGAAAAAGTGTCTATCTTCAGATGACATAATAAACAAATCACCTCCTGAACTGGGCTAAATAATATCTTAATCTTCCAGAGGGAAGGCACAGAAGATAATGGGAACAGTTGCTATGACATTAATCAGCACAATGGCGTAGAGATGGTAGGAAAGATGCGTATAAATAGAAATGAGAACCATTGTTGGTCACATAAAATGTTTCATGATCTTTGTGGCAACACTGCATTCACAACATGTTAAAATGGAGGAGGGGAGCTGTTCATGTGAAAAATGGCCTGTGTTGGCAGTTTAGAGATATCGTGATAAACTACTTAGAATGTGAGTAGTACTTAAACAGCATAGTGGAGAAGACTGCATTCACACAGAGTTTATCTAGCGATAGTAGGTTCTGCAGTGATGCCATGTCTGGTCTGGGATACTTTAGGATTACTGTGTAAGGACACTACTTTGATGACTCTACATTTTATGATTGTATGGAACCACAGTAGTGTGCTGCTGCAAGAGTACAATCTTATATACATTTAGGACTGCCAGCATGTTATAATGGTTTGAGCCTTGGACTCTGGAGACCAGGGTTCGAATCGCAACTTGGACATGTAAACCCACTGGATGACCTTGGGCAAGTTCCATTCTCTCAGTTGCAGAGGATGGCAATGACAAAACTCCCTTTGAAAAAAACTTGCAAAGAAAATGCCATGATAGGGTAACCTTAGGGTTGCCATAAGTTGGAAATTACTTGAAGGCACACAACAACAACAAATCCCCACTCAGCTGAATTACCTCTGAGTATATGTGTGTGGTGGAGATAAGTGTGAATTTAGAATTTTGGACTAGGACTTGGGGAAACTACTATCTGAACAAATGAATACCTGCTGGTTGATTTTGGGCAAACCATACACTCTCAGCCTTAGAGAAAGGCAGTGGCAAACTTCCTCTGAATAAATCTTGCAAGGGAAACCTTGTGATGAGATCATCAAAAGCTGGAGTCAACTTGAAAGCACATAACAACAAGAAAAATAATTGTACTGTGTTTTGCCCGGGGGATATGAAAGCTTTATCTGTATTGTTAGTTGTGTGATGGTTCATTAACACATGTTAGCCATCACACATAAGTGTGCAAGCTAGTGTTTGTTTGTTTTTTTGCACCTCATTGGCCAATCTAATTGCAAATTCTTCAGCAATACTGTTAGGAAAACAATGACTATGAATTGGCAACCAGGAAGAAATGTATATATTTATTGTCTATTTATATTCAGCCTTTGAGTCTCAAAAGGCACTCTAGGCAGCTCCACGTGCAGCAGGAGTGTAACTACAGGGTGTGTGTGAGGGCATCACCATGACATTTTCTTTCAGTCCCCAAATTTCTACAATTGCAGACAGTGAGACACTGAAAATCATTCATTCCTAGAGCTCTCATATTTGCTGTGTTTGCATTCCCTTGGTAACTTTGCCTCACCATTGTGTTTGTTGCCTAAACTGTATTTCTAAATGATAAATTGACATTTTAGGTTTCTGCAGTGCTAGAAATTTTGGAACTGAAGAAAAATTTCATGAGGAGGAACAGAATTCTTATTTGGGGACAATGCCTTGATTTCCCACCCCTGTAGGTACACCTCTATCATTCATAGAGGCTATCTAGTATAAAGATTCTCAGATGGTAGTCCATGGATAAATTATGGAACAGTGGAGAGTGCTTGTATTTAGTAATGTACCTTCTAGAGGCGATTGCTAGCACCAGCACTAGGAGGGGAGAGGGCGAGGTGCTGGTGAGAGCGGCACTTTCTTTAGAAGCTAGCTAGCCGATTGAGCCTTCAGCGATGATCGCCGGAACAACTAAGCCTGCTAGTGTCTACACTGGGAAGGGAGAAGGGGAGGTTCTGGTGGGAGTGACACCTTCCAAAAGCCAGTCTGATGATGAGGGAGATTAGGGATGTAGTCACTGGCCGGGGTGAGTCTATTGGAGTAGTGTGGGGCAAGGGGAGATATAGCAAGGGTGGGGATGAAACACAAGGGAAGACGAGATTGATATTTGAAATCTATCCTGTCTTCCACTCACCCTGCTAGCCTAAAAGAACTGAGGGTCATCCCAACTATACCACAGACCCTCACCTTGTTCCTATGCAATGCCAGGTTGGTGAGGAACAAATCTCACATCATCTACGATTTGTTAGAGGAGGAGAATGCCGACCTGGCTTGTTTTACGGAAATCTGGCTGGGAGAGGATAGAAGTGTAATTTGGGTTAAGGCTCTCCCAGCCGGGTATACTGTCAAGGAGCAGTTTAGGGAAAGTGGGCGAGGGAGGAGAGTTGCCTTGGTCCACAAAAGTACCATCACTTTGACCAGGAGACCTATCCGGAAAGTGAATCACATCGAGTGTATTTACTTGATCCTGAAGGCTAGGGACAGTCTGGGGATTCTGTTGGTTTACCGTCCACCCTGTTACTTAACAGACTCCCTGGCTGAGCTAACACAGCTGGTCTCGGAGCTGGTGTTGGAGTCTCCCAGGCTCCTTGTCCTGGGGGACCTCAACATCCCCTTCAAGTCTGGCTCATTAGATCTGAAAGGTGCAGCTCGGGAGTTCATGACTTTCATTACAGCCATGGGCCTGTCCCAACTAGTCTCTGGTCCACACATTGTGCTGGTAATACACTCAATGTGATCTTTAGTACGGATCAGGAACATCCATGGGCTGAGGTAATCCAGACTTCTGCCCTGTCATGGACGGATCTGTTCCTGGTCAAGGTGGGACTGAAGGCTACTACCCATATTCCTCTCGGGGGTGGAGGACCTATTAAAATGGTCTGCCCTCAAAGGCTGATGGAACCCAAAAGGTTCCAGGATGCCTTGGAGGATTTTATGGTTGGGAACGACGGCGATTCTGTCAAAGCCTTGGTTGATACTTGGAATAATGATCTTACCTGGGCCATAGACATTATCGCTCCCAAGCGTCCTTTTCAACCCGCTTCAAATAAAAAACCTTGGTATACGGGAAATCTTCACCAAATGAAGCAGGCTGTACAATGACTAGAGTGCTGCTGGCAGAAACATCAACATTTATCTGACAAGACACGTCATAGGAACATGTTGGATTCCTATCGAGTGGCAATAGATGCAGCAAATAATTTTTTCTATGTTGCACATATTGCATCTGCAAAGTCTTGTCCAGCAGAGCTGTTCAGGGTGGTTAAAGAATTAACTCAATTGCCTTCCACCCTGAGCCTGTTATTGGAACAAACTAAAGCCTGCTGTGATGCTTTTAATGACTTTTTTGTAGATAAAATCTCTTGGATAAGAGTCGATTTAGATGCGAGCTTTATAACAGAATCAGTAAGAGAGATGTCTAGGGACTCTGTGGACTGTGTTAAACTGGATCATTTTGAGTTTGTTAATACCGATGAAGTGGACAAGCTTCTTGGAAGTGTAAGGAAGACAACATGTCCTCTTGATCCTTGCCCATCATGGTTGACCACCCAGGGAGGTGATGCAGTAAAAACACTACTACACCTAATAATTAATGCATCTTTTAGGGAGGGAAAATTTCCATCTGACTTAAAACTTGCGGTGGTTAAACCGCTCTTGAAAAACCGCTCCCTTGACCCCCAGTGGAAAATAACTATAGGCCGGTCTCCCTTTTACCATTCTTGGGTAAAGTGATAAAGAGGGCAGTTGCCTTCCAGCTCCAGGCTGTATTGGAAGAAGCCGATTATCTGGACCCATTTCAAACCGGCTTCAGGGCAGGATATGGAGTTGAGACTGCCATGGTTGCCTTAGTCGATGATCTCTGTCTGGGCATCGATGGGGGAAGTGTGACCATGTTGGTGCTTTTGGACATCTCAGTGGCATTTGATACCATAGACCATGGTATCCTTCTGGAATGCCTGAGGGAGTTAGGCATTGGGGGCACTGCGCTTCAGTGGCTCCAGTCCTACCTCTTGGGCAGATTCCAGATGGTGAGGCTGGGAGATAGTTGCTTTTCCAAAAGGGAGCTGACATCTAACATCCCACAGGGTGCCATTCTATCCCCAATGCTGTTTAACATTTACATGAAGCCGCTGGGTGAGATCATCCGGAGATATGGGGCGCGGTGCTATCAGTATGCTGATGACACCCAACTCTATTTCTCTATGTATCTGACTGTTGCAGTGACTAAGGATGGCATCTCTCCTCTGGACGCCTGTCTTGGGTCAGTAATGGGCTAGATGAGGGAAAACAAACTCAAGCTGAATCCAGAGAAAACGGAGAGGTGGGAAATATAAATAGGTACCCCGAGTCTGGGGAGGGAGTTTTGTCAACCAGTCCCGGACGGGGTCACACTTCCCGTAAAGGACAAAGTTCGTAGTTTGGGAATACTCCTGGACTCATCTCTGTAGTTGTCATCACAAGTGGATGCAATGGCCAGGAGTGCTTGGTACCAACTTCGGTTGATACGCCAACTGCATCCCTACCTGGACCAAAAGGATCTTGAAGCAGTAGTACTTGCCCTGGTAATTTCTCACTTAGATTTCTGCAATGAGCTCTACATGGGGCTACCTTTGTACCAAGTTCGGAAGCTTCAACTAGTCCAAAATGTGGCAGCCAGATTGGTCACCGGAACACCTAGGTTGGACCATATAACTCCTATATTAAAAGCTCTACATTGGCTGCTGATTAGCTTCTGGGCACAATACAAAGTGTTGGTCATTACCTTTAAAGCCCTACATGGCTTGGGTCCGAGTTACTTGAAGGAACGCCTCTCCCCACACAATCCGCCCCGCACTCTCAGAACATCTGGGAAGAATTTGTTAGATTACCACAAAACCAGACTTCCCAAAGATCGTTCACAGCTGCAGCCCCTAAGCTGTGGAACAGCCTGCCGGAGGAACTCCGTCTTATTACTACTTTAGATACCTTTAAGAAGGCACTTAAGACGGAACTTTTCCGGCGGGCCTATCCACATGATCCCCTTAATGGACCTTCAAGTTAAATAGTATTATTTTAATTTGATTACTTGGCTTTTGGGTGTGGATGACATTTGGTTTATTTTAATTTTATAATGTTGATACTTTATTGATGGTACTATGTTATTTTGTATTTTGTATATTGTTGTACACTTTTATTGATGTAATCCCGCCTCGATCTACAGAGAGAGGTGGGAAATAATAATAATAATAATAATAATAATAAAAAATAATAATTTCTCCTTCTCCCAATTAAGATCTTGTTGATGAGGACCAGATTATCAAACAGGCTAACAAGGCCTTGGCCCAAAGCTCATGATTATCATAATATGTGGCTAATGTTGTTTACTACCCCCTCCCCCCACAAAAGATAGCAAAGCCTGGGATTGGCAGTTTGGAATGAATATCCAGTCCTAGGAGACTATCACATGGGGAAAACTGGGGGATTAAAAAGGCATTTTCCCAGGACAGTCATGCAATCGTGGCTAAGATTTTCACACAACGTTGCAATCTGAGAGGACTTATCCCAGGAAAAACCAGGAATGCTCCAGCAACAGATTTCCCTGGTAATGATTTGTTGCTGGAGCATTCTGGGTTCTTCCCAGGATAAGTCCTCTCAGATTGCAGTGTGTGTGAAAATCTTAGCCATGATTGCATGGCTGTCCTGGGAAAATGCCTTTTTAATCTCCCGATTTCCCCCCATGTGATAGTTTCCCCAGTACTGAATAACCCTTGGAAAGTTAATGAGACAAATATTGGTGATTGTTATTGTTGTTAGGATCATGTATGTTAAAGTTGTATCCAAGATTTTGTCTGACACCAAGTCAAAGCATTGTGTATCTTTTCCGGTGTTGTCTGTATTATTACTGATAATCCTCTGATAGAATTTGTTCTTAGATCTGCAGTCTGAGATACAGTAGAGAGGGAAAGACCTGAATGCAAGTCCTTTGCTTTGTGTTTGTGACATTAAGCTGTGGCCATCTAACCCTCTGGCTATTTTTAGCCTCAAAAACTACAGGTGTGTGTATGTGGCTTCAAATCACCTGTCAATTTACGACAACCCCATGAATTTCACAGGATTTTCTTAGGCAAGGAATACTCTCAGAGGTGGCTTTGCCATTTCCTTCCCCTGAACCATAGGCTACAGCACCTAGTAGTCATTGGCAGTCTCCTATCCAAGTACTAACCAGATACTTCTTCGGTAATATGGAGAGATATAGGGCCCTTACAGACTACCAGAAATAATGCAACTTGAGTCCAATTTAACTGTCCTTGCTTAGTGCTAGGGAATCATGGGAATTGTAGTTTTTTTCTGAGACATTGAGCCTTCTCTGTCAGAGAGCTCTGGTGCTACAATAAACTACAGTTCCCATGATTCCTTAGCACTGAGCCAGGGCAGTTAAAGTGGACTCAAGTTGCATTATTTCTGGCAGTCTGTAAAGGCCCATAGTTAGGGTAGTAGGAATAAGCAAAAAGGGCAAAAACAATACAAAAATGTACAACCAACCAAGATGACAAAAAAAAAAAAAATGAATGCAGATTTGTACATACTCATGTATATGTTTAGATGCAATCTGTGTGTTTTTAACATAAAATGGAATGTATCTCATCATAGTGGGAAAGAGACCTGCTGATTCTAACAGTACTGTGGATGAATAGCCTCACAGCCCATCCTTTTTCGCTTATGGCTCTTAAATTTTAAACACCTCCAAGTAAACGGGGCTGAACAGTTGAGGTGTGTCTGGGAATCATCCCCCCCCCCCCCCCCCGGGACCTTCTGGGGATGTCAGGGGCTGCCAAAATGCCAAACAAAGAAACCAAGAATGGTTAAAATTCAACTTGTAGTTTTGAAAAAAAAGGGAAGGGCAGCATTTATAAATATCAAGCAGTGCAGGAACTCATGGAAATTACCTAAAAGGTGAATTGGCTCTCCTGGAGGCTTCAGAGCAGGCAGTTTTCTTTGTCCACAAAAGGAAAATCTGGAGGATTGAGAGGTACAAAACAGCCTTGGGTGGTCCCAAGGATACAATTTGATGATTCCCGAGGTAGAGAATACCTTCTAAGAGAGACTGTCCACTGATAGCCATTGTGGTAGAGAATTGGTCTTTGTAAAGTAATAGAACACATGTACCATCCTTTGTTGTTAAGTGCTGTTAGGTTAACTTTGAATTATGGTGAGCCTATGAATAAGAGACTTCCAAGTCACAAGTTATCAACAGCCCTGCTAAGGTCTTGCAAATGTAGGTGCCTTGGCATCCCTTATTTAATCTAACTGTAATTCGGTTTTTATCTTTTCCTGTTGCCTTCCACTTCTTCCCATATATATATATTCAAAGTATGATAGTTTCAGTTTAGTCATTTTGGCTGTGGTGAGAGTTCAGGCTTGATTTGCTTGTGAATCCATTTATCTGTCTTTTGGGCAGTCAGTCCATTGTATCTGCAGTCCAGCACCACATTTGAAATTAGTTCTCTTCCTCTAGTTTTATTTACTATCCACCTTTCGCAACTATAAATAGAAATTGGAAGTATTATGGCATGGACCATCCTGACTTAAGTCTTTGAAAGCTCATGCTGCCAACTTCTTTCTTTAGTTAGTCTCAAAGGTGCTACAAGATTTCTCTACATACTGTCCTATCAGAGGTACAAGGATTAAAGAGTCCCCTTTCCCCTGACATTTCTGTATCCAAACTTGTAGCATCCCATAGTTGTATATCAGTTTTGTTTTGTTTTTTAAAGACAGTGTTTGTAGTTTGATGATTGTTATGTGATTCTGTTGCACAAAGTATTGGGGCATTGTTTCCTGAAATAACTCTGCCCCTCCTCTTAATTATTTTCCCTCCAGTTCCCAATTTGTAGCAAATCTAAAAGTTCTAGATGGGACTGAATTTCAACGCCTCATTCTCTACAATGCTAGAAATTTGGGAAATTTCATTGGGAGGGCACATTTTTTATTTGGGGAGGGCAATGCCCTCATTCTCTCCCTCAACTTCCCCATCCTTGTAGCTACACATCTACCAGGTTCAAAGGGTTGGAGCAGTGGGACATTTTGATTAGTAAGGACAATGATATCATCTACCCCCAGCCCCCAGATCTCATAATGCATAGAAATGCAAGCTCAGTCACTTATAGATTTTTATATAATAGAAAACTCTTTTACAAAGCAATACAATGAATGAAATACGTTGGGGCTATTCACACTGAACAATTATAGCACTATGATTGCACTTTAACAGCTATGGCAACTTTCTATAGAAACCTAGTGTTTGTAGTTTGATGAAGCATTAGTGCTTCCTGGCTGAAAATTCTAAATATCCCCTCTATTCCCAGTGCCAGCATTCTATAGGACTGATCCATGGCAACTGAAATCATAGTACTATAGCTGTATAGTATGAATGGGCCCCTGAATATGGGGATTGGGGGAGTTCAGGTCCAGACTATAGTCCACCAACAGTGGAGTCCTATACATGCCTCTACTCAGAGGTAAGTCTCATTGTGTTCACTGGAGCTTACTCCCAGTAATTGTGTATTGCTAGAGGACTTGGAAATTTTAATGTAATGAATGGGGTCTGAGGTTTTATTATTTTAAGATACCATTATTGCATTATAAATAGGCCAGTATTAAGGTTTTTAAAAGTCTTTTATTTAATATTTTTGTGACTAAAGAGCTAATGCTTATGTTCTAAAATGGATGGCATGAATCTGGCTTCTCATACTGAAGAAATGGATTTGGAAACTTGTTAGGCTTGAATAGGAGCTGGCATTTGCCCTTCCTGTGTTAATTTTGCAATTGGTGTTTATGAGAATTTTAATGTCATATTGAACTACAGAAGCTCCCCTCAGCCCCGAATATATTAATGTGCAAGGAGCTAATGAAGAACTTGGCAGTTATTCATGTGGGGCATAATCTGTGCTTTTGTGCAATTCCCATTTCTGCTGGTGGGGCTTGTGTAGGAGGAATTCCTGGTGGATTGTAGCCCTAGGCTGGCTGAGCTGGCTTTCAAAACTGTCAGCAGAAGATGGGGATTGCCATCAGGCTGCATTGTGATGAAAAGTGGCTGTGATCTAATTCCATTAGTTTCAATGAAACATAACATCTAATATTCATGATCCTTTAGGGCCTTGTTGACACTGGCAAAATTAGTACCCATATTTCAACAGATGCCAACAGTAGCAGAAATACTGTTGTGGCCTGGAATCAATGCATATTTTCCTGTCCTCATGGGCCTTGATGCATATGCCAACAAATAAGCATTTGGGATATTGGATTGTGCCAACCAGTGTTCTGGGGCAGTGTTGAAAAACTTGGCTTGAGATGCCAAAGCTGTACAAGTGTTGTTGGCTGCTGACATTGCAGTACTAAGGTGTTTAATATTATATGTTTAGCATTTAAGGGGGAAAATGCTTATGCTGAAATTGCCACTTCATAAATCACATGCATTATATAGCTGGTTTACAGAGTTGAAACCATGTTAATCTTCAAGGTGCCACAAGGCTCTTTGTTACTTTTGCTAAGAGAGACAACACTTTTGGAAATTGTCTGTAATCTATAGAGAAGTAAAAGGAGAAAATCAGAGATGGCATCCTTCGTTGTTGTTTGTGATGGTGGCATTAGTGGTGATTTTTGGTTTGAGAGGACCCTGGAGAAAAGGTGACTACAGTCCTGTAATGTAGTAAGGCTTGCCGGTACAACCTGGCATGGTGCTGCCCCTTTCCTGACAGGTTTTTCATGTTGCAGAGGTAGCTAGGAACCCAGTGACAGGCAGTCTAGCTGTGGCACTAACAGGGCTCTGGATTCAGGTAGTTGGAATTATGGGTTCCTCTGTTTTTATTCTGGTGGTTTCATTTTCAAAGTATGTTGTGTTGGGGACAAGGTGATCAGGTGGTCCAGTAGCAGAAGTATTGGCTTTGGTGTAGGGATATAGCTATTGAGAGGAGGGCAAAATGGGCATGGCCCCCAATAGGATTTGTGCCCCTTCCCCAGAGAATTTTTCTTTCAGTGCAAAAATGGCAAACACTGCAGTAGCTTAAAACTCAATTGAGCATTTAGAAATACCTGCATTCAAAGAAAGGTGGCTGGCAAATTTATGTAGGGAATGGAATCCCAGCAAAATAGAAGTGTTCTAGATGTGAATAATTTTCAATGTCTCCCTTCCTGCAATGCTAAAAATTTGGAGAACTGAAGGAATATTTAATGGTGGAGGGATAATATTATTTGAGGGCAATCCCCTCATTTTGCCCATGCTGTAGCTACATCCCTGCTGTAGTGGTAGCTCAGGAGCAGTGTTTATAAAAGTGCTGGGCAGCTGGGTAATTGTTTTAATTACCCACAATTCACTGCCCCCACTTTACACATGGTGGGGTAGAGGCAATTGTGTACAATTTAAATGGCAGCACCTGAAAATCTTGCCACCCAGCCTTGCAATTCTATCAGCATCCGGCAAATACCAAATTATGGGGAGATGTGTAGTCCAGATCCACAAACAGTTGGGGGCGGGTGGGCGGGCGCAGAAACCTGTCATTTGCCTATGGATTCTGCATGCTGATGCTGAGCGTTTGCAGCGTTTGGTACCATCAATAAACAAAGCATGTTACAAAATAATTTAAGAATAACAGAAACTTACTGATTAAATGTGCCCAGGACATAGGACAACCAATACAATTTCAAAAATAGGAGAAGATGTGGAAAGTAAAATTAAGACACACAGTAACTTAGAATGTAAAGGAACATTATTATAAGATGGAATTCAAGTGGTACTTGACCCTGAATAAAATCGCAAAAATATACAAAAAGATAAAAAAAGGAATGTTGGAAGTGCTGAGAAAAAAAAGGTACTCTCTACCATATGTGGTGGGATTGTAGAAAATCCAAAAAATATTAGAAACAAATACATTCACCAGTTATGAAGACATTGAACATAAATATAAGGATGGACCCTAAAATGTACCTTCTTAGAATAATTGAGTAAGAGAAAGAAAATATGGCAAGCTGTTATTTTATATGATAATATTGACAAGAATTCTATGTATATAAAAAAAGCAAAGTAAATGAAATACTGGATACTACTGAGTGGCTGCTTGAGTTATTTGATTTTATGGAAATAGATATGTTAACTTGCTTAATCAAAATAAATCAGTGGATAGCTATAACTGGAATTAGTCAAGCCTACAGATATATTATAAACAAATATAGGAAGAGAAAAGTATATTTGGAATAGAAGATTAAAAACTGGTCTTATATAATCTACATATTATATACGTATATGGGAGCTCATATGAACGGGAAATGGTATTGAATAATGAATGGAGGGACAGGGGAATAGAAAATGCCAAAAATAATAAGAAGGGGTTTATATATTGAATTAGGAAAAAAATTGCAGAAATGAAAAGAACAAATATATTAATGATGTAGAAGGATAGAAGTACAGTAAGCCTTCCTTATCCATAGATTTTTTTAATTCAAGGATTCAACTATCGACAGCTTGGAAATATTAAAAAAAGTATAAATTCCAAATAGCAAACCTTGATTTTGCCATTTTATATAAGGGACACCATTTTGCTATGCTATTGTATTTAATGTGACTTGAGCATGCACAGATTTTGTTATCCATGGGGTCCTGGAACCAAACCCCAGCAGATAACAAGGCCCCACTCTAGTTGTATTTGTTGTGTTTGTTGTCTGGATAGTTTTAATTTTGTTAGAATCATAGAATCATAGAGTTGGAAGAGACCACAAGGGCATCCAGTCCAACCTCCTGCCATGCAGGAACTCACAATCAAAGCACTCTCGACAGATGGCCATCCAGCCTCTGTTTAAAGATCTCCAAAGAAGGAGAATCCACCACTCTCCCAGGGAGCGTGTTCCACTGTTGAACAACTCTTCCTGTCAGGAGGTTCTTCCTAACGTTTAGGTCAGGTGTCGGCAACATTTGTTGCTGGGGGGCCGGGGGGGGGGGGGAATGGCGCATGGGGCACGTGGGGGGCGCATGTGCACAGTGCCGTTGGGCCTTCCAAAATGGCACCCGTGCTTGTGCACGCATGCATGCAAGCGGGGGCGCCATTTTTGAAGGCCACAGCGCACGTGTGCCAGGCGAATTCGCCCGGAGCAGGTGTGCTGCCGCCTTGCCAGGGCCCAGGGAAGGCTGCAGCGTGCCTGCTCCGGGCGAATTCGCCCACCGCATGCGCGCTGCGGCCTTCCAAAATGGCGGCTGCGCTCACTCACATGTGTGCGCAAGCATGGGTGCCATTTTGGATGCTACGGGCCGGTCCAAAGGCTTCTGTGGGCTGCACCCGGCCCACGGGCCGTAGGTTGCCGACCCCTGGTTTAGGTGGACTCTTTTCCCATAGTTTGAATACATTGTTCCATGTCCTATTCTCTGGAGCAGCAGAAAACAAGCTTGCTTCATCCTCAATATGACATCCCTTCAAATAGTTAAAAAGGGCTATCATATCACCTCTTAACTAGAGGTTAAGTTTTAACCTCTGTTGTCAAGTTTGTGGATGTTTTCAAAATTTATGTGTAATGTATGTATATGTACATATGTTTTTAATGAAGGTTAAACATTTAATTTAAAAAGAAAGAATAACAAGAAGCATACAAGGCAAATTTTAATCACACATAGGGAGACAACTGCCAAAGTGATGGAAAAGGAAGGTATGCTTAACTAGAGAGAATTGAGCAACTAGATTTAACTGTGTACTTGGTGTGTTTTTCAGCTGGAGATGAGAATTTGTTAAGGCATAGGAACTAAATATCTCAACGTCCTTGCTCTGACCCCTTTACTAACCAGTTTTTCATTTTTTTTAAAAAAAATCTACATAACAGTTGCAAAGATTCATCAAGCTTGTATGTATCAAATTTGTATCAAGTTTGGTCTTTAGATTACAGCACCTTATTTTAGATGCTAAAATAAAACAAAACACACAGTCTGTGTTATAGGAGGAAAGACTATAAAGCTGTAGAATTTGATCCTTAGGATCTCAGTTTTCTGCATAGGAAGCCTCCATGTTGGAGTAAAGGGACATGGTGACTCAGTGGTTAAGAAGCCGAATCTGACGATTGCAAGGTTGGCAGGTCAGCAGTTCGCGGCCCAGGCACCGTGTGACGGAGTGAGCTCCTGCCTCTACTCCCAGCTTTTGCAAACCTAGCAGTTTGAAAGCGTGTAAAAGTGCAAATAGATAAATAGGTATGACTCCAGTGGGAAGGTAGCAGCGTTCTGTGCAGTAATGCTGCCCCTCACTCCTGGAACCTCCTTCCCTTACACATATGACTCAACACGTCCTTAACCAGCTTCAAAGCCGAGTTAAAGACCACACTGTTTAGGGAAGCGTTCCCAGGGAGTCTGTGACCGTGACCTGGTTGTTCCTGATGCGTGCCTTAATATTGGATATTTGATATTTTAACTTGTCTCTTATGATGTTTTAATTTGTTTGTTTTAACTTTTAGATTGTATGCCACAGGCAGGCTTTTTATATATTCTGGTTTTTTATTTGATTTTGTACAGCGCCGTGTACATCTATGGCACTTAATAAATAAAGCTAATAATAATAATAATAATAATGATTTCAGAGTCATCTTTGACAACGCTGGTTCTTCAGCTTAGTAATGGAGATGAGCACCATCCCCTACAGTTGGACATGACTAGAATCTTGACAAAGACTTTACCTTTTTTTATACTGGAGTAAAGCAAGTGCTGCTCTGTAGCCCAGACAAGGTACTTAATATTTGCACCTTATCTCTTCAGTTTAGAAGATATATATGACTTGGCAATCAAAAGGATTGAAAATATACATTTGAATCTTTTTTGATTCTGGTTAGGCTTTGGGAAGGTAACTACAGAGAATCATGGTTAGCTCAGTATCAGGGGCAGCCTACTATTAGATAGAGTAAGGTTGCTGCATCAGGCAGTAGATTCTGGGAGTCTGGGGACGTTTTCACACGGGGCTTTAGGAGGACGCAATCCTACCTCCATCCGGCCCCACTCTGGCTCCATTTCCAGCTTGTTCACACGCATGCCGCAGCAAACCCCGCCCCTTCCGGTGCCATCCCTGCGTCCGTCCGGCTCCTTGCTCCGTGTGTTCAAACGCACGGAGCAGTAAGTCCGGCCTCACTCCGGCTGAAACAGCGCTAACTCCGGCATCAGCGGCAGAAAGGTAATTCCGATTTTCAAAAGGAATTAGGCTGCCGCCGCCGGAGCCATTCCGGAATGAGCGGCACGAGCCGTTCCGGAAAGGCTCCAGGCGGCTTTAGGGACCTTAGTGTGAAAACGCCCTGGGAGTGGGCAGCAAGGTGTAAGAGGAGAGGAGCTATATGCCATGCAGTTTGTCCAGTACTTGCTGAGCTAGCTTGCATCTTCAGTTAGGGCAGAGTTCTGAAGAAAAATTAATTCGACAGTATGGATTTCATAAATACAATTGAAGAGGACACCATCTTACTCTTCAAAGAAAAATGTTTTTGGATATACTTACTTATTACCTGTACCACCTTCAGGGCCACCATATAGTTCCTGTGTACTCTGAGAGTAATGAAGCCAAAAGATCCACACAAAGAGAGGTGCTGAAGTGGATTACGGTATGTCCTTGATCCTGCTTTGCTGATGCTTTGCTTGGCTATTTCATCAGACCTTCAGTTCTATAATAAACCAGAACTCTTGGGTTTATTTATTCTTCCAAGAATAAACTAGACTATTTGTGAGGCAAGAAGCAACCTTTCTGTCTCATGCTGTCCAATTTATATGTGTTCACTTCATTTTGATTCTTCTATTTGAGCACATGAAGTAGTGTGATCTTCTTCCAAAAATAATTTGCTTTGGCAAACAGGATAGTGACCTTGGATTTAAACAGTGAGTTACATGAGATAAGGTATATGACATGACCGGCATCAATAAATACTTATTTTTGTTGTGAACAGAAATAGAAGAGTTGCTGTCTGGGAAGCTTTTTGGCTCCAGTAGCTTATTGTGTGAAAACAGATAGGAAAGAAATAATAACCTTGGAGATTGGCTGATTCATTTATATTGTCAATATGAGATATTGTAGTATTGTCTGTTATATGAGACTATATATATATATATATATATATATGTATGTATATATATATATATATATATATTTCTTTTTAGCAATTCATGATTTCATTGTATCAGTTGCCTGTTTCCACTTTTGTCATTTTGCATTCCATTCTTTCTAATTGTCTGTTGTTTTAAGCACTCATTCAGTGGAGAGGTGAATTACTAAAAAGAAATCAGAATGGCATTACCTGTTAAAAGCCCTAATGAACAATTTCGGTTTTTTACAAAACTGATATCCAAAGGGAAGGAGTGACTTTAACCTTTCTGGGGAAGGAGTTCCACAACTGGGGATGATGCTGTAGAAAATGTCCTGTCCCGCATGCCCACCAACCTAACCTCCATAGGAGGTGGGATACAAATGTAAAAAATGTTCCATGATTTGAAGTTGGCTTGTTTCCTTTATCCAGGAATGGGCAAAATGCAGCCAAGGACTCAATGCACACATTGTACCGATGCCCCATTTTTAAAACAATGTTTTTAACTGAAGAAGGCTCTTAGTGCCCTACTTTGGGGCAATTTTGCTAAATTTTTGGCCCCCACAATGTATTTTAAAGCTCGGTGTGTGTGCCATTTTTCAATACTAGAAGTGACTTATGGTTATGTATGGTTATGAAAACAGCCTCTCCCCCCCTCCCGAATTGGGACTTTACAAAACATAATGCATTGCCCCAATGCCCCTAGAGGGTAAAAGGGGCATTTAATGACTTAAAACAAGCAACTGGAGGGCATGGAGGAAGTATGTCCACTGAATGTTGGGAAGCTTCTGCCCCTGCCTTAAACCATAGTAAGAAGTAAACAGTTTCTCTGTTTCCACAAAGAGATAGTTTTGGTTGATTAAAGGTGAAAGTAAAAACTTCCAGTCTGCTTCATGTCATGTCAGAAGAAGAGAAGAGAGGAAACAAGTTCAAGTCTTCTTCACACAATACTAAACTACTGTTTAGTGTTACTTTGGTATGAGGCCTTTGCATGCATGTGTGAGTTTTGCTGAAGCAAAATATAGAGTAGAAGGGAGGCATAGGCATTACATACTGTTGGAAAATCTTTGCATTCTCTTTTCCTCTCCTTAGATAGATAGGGATTCCTGCTTGGAAACTCTCTTATTAACCTTGTGACTTAGCTCACTCCCTCTTTGAGAATAACAGTCTTTTCTCTCAAGATTCTCAACTGTGCTGTTCCCACCTTCCTGCTCTCTTGAAAATGGTTAGATTTTCTCTCTTTACCTAAACCATCAATAGTTAGATTAGGATTTAGGTGTTTTTTTTAATGTAAATATAGATTAAAGCCATTGCTTTTTCAACTACAAGCTACATGTTTGTTGTTTTTTTTGAGTCAGTCTTAGTTCTTTAGGGAAGCATAGTTAGGCAAAGTCATATTTCTGCTATTGCTAATGAAAGCCAGACACTTAACAAGTTTAGTTTTCATATGTGTATATTTTTGTTTCCTTTAAAAAGGTTTGAAGCCCTGGGAAACTTAAATAACCCCTCAGATATACAGACTATGAATGAGAAATATGAAACTTAATTATACATCACTTAAAAAAGGTTGGCCTCAGGTGCATGGTTACTGATCATGCTGAAGTTAATGTGCATCTGGAAATTTTAGGAAGCACCAAGACTAGTTATGTAATGTGGACAGAGGACTTAACTATCTCAAAAGCATGACTGTATGCATAACTGAAGTCTGATTCTATTCAGTGAGGCTTACTTTCTAGGTATGTGTGTACAGGCTGGGACCAAAGACTGGGTTTGCAGATTATTTCACAGTTAAAAATTCTGATGCTTTGCTCCATATGTTCAGTGGCTAATAGCTGCCATGTCAGTGGCATGATACATCTGCTCTGGATTTCAGCCCAAACTATAAAGGAGCTATCCAAAATGCTGAATCTGTTTTGGAGATTGGATTCAGTACCTCGGATAGCAGCCCCCTCATTTGGAAATCACCAGTCATCACTGCCTCTGAATATCCCTTTTTGTTCACTGTTCAATCAATGTATTGCTTTATTTATATCCCATGCTTCCCCCCCAGGTTTTCCACTGTTGACTTTAACAGGTGAGTGGCCAGTTCTACTGATGAATTACCAGTCCAAATTTGGAAGGCTTTGCTCCATGCACTCAGCAGGATTCACTTGTTTAGTTTGTTATGAAACTAAAATCGCAGCACACAGTGGCATAACAGAGAAGTGATGACAAGGTCTTTAGCTTTGCTAACAAAGGCTCTGTTACAAGCGTTCTATAAACCTGTCTTATATAGCTTCTGTAGTACTGTTCCTTAATAGTACTGGGGTTCAGTAACTGAAAAAAGTTTGTTTGCTACACATTTGCTACACTGAAGGTGCCACTACCTATGGTACATCATATTGGCAGTTTATACAGATTTTCTTTTTCAGTGCCCAAGGACCAAAAATAATGCAACCAGACAAAGGAACAAATAAGAGCTAACTTTGACTCATGCTTTGAATTAGTGCTGCTGATTTTTATTACCATATTTTGTTCAGTTTTATCTGCTGATTTTTTGCATACGGTGCTGATGTTAAAGGCATCAGAATACATTCTGGTTGTGTCCCCACCCCGCCCCACCCCACTAGTTGGTAGTGCTCTTTTTAAGAGGCCTTGGTATTCAGTGTTAGCAAACAGAAGTAGATGGAATAGTTAAGTGTTAAAGGCAAATCTTAAAGTATTTATCAAGTACTAGTTAGCTACTTTGATGGGGCACAGGGGCTTTGTGGTTAAGATGCCAACTCTGATGATCGTAAGGTCAGAAGATTAGCAGTTCGAGGTCCAGGTGCCATGTGATGGGGTGAGCTCATGTCACTAGTCACAGCTTCTGCCAGCCTAGCAGTTCGAAAGTATGCAAATGCAAGCAGATAAATAGGTACCACTTCCGTGGGAAGGTAATAGCATTCAGACCACGGAGTCATCTTTGGACAATGCTGGTTCTTTGGCTTGTAACAGAGATGAGTATGACTCCCTGCAGTCAGTTATGACTAGACATTCATGTCAAGGGGAAACCCTTACCTTTATCTTTTACCTAGTTAGTTAATTATGAACTCAGTGGAGTTTTTACTAGTGCATGATAAACAGCTAGAAATAATTGTACCATAAAATGGGCACAATTGCTGAGAAACTGAGCCATGAATCCCTGGATCAGATCTCATTTCAGCCATAATGTTCATTATATGTGTGTGAGAGCGAGAGAGGGCAAAAGAGAGCGAGAGTGAGAGTGCAAAAGAGCACTTGTTGGCCATACCCTCAGTGGCTTTGCATATAGTACTAACAAGAAAAGGCAGTATGTGGTTGGGTTTTCCCTTGTAATTTGGAATCCTAGGCTGATCATTTATATTGAGGGTGTGGCCACTGAAGATGTGGCCAATGTCTTGGTGTTTGAAGGCATAGTCACCATCTCATTTCTTCACTTATGTTCATTCATGGGTGTCAATACTTTTAGAAGGCCATAAAACTGACTTGCCCTACAAGACTATTATAGTCCGTACTAATATATGTAAAACATTGTATACAGGCTAGGTGTTATCATAGCTGTGAATGGATAATATAAACTTTTAATAAGTTAAAATCAGGTAATTAAAAACAGAAAGCTGAGGATGTACCTGAGATATGTGAGAATGCTTAAATTAAGAACTTTATGTGTAGAAATACTATATAAATGGTAATGTGCTCAAACGTAAGCTGGGTGTTTCTAAGCATCACTTGAAACTGTAGGATTTAGAACCACAGGTGAATGTAAATCTCATTGATTACATGGGAGTAAAGTGTACTTACACATCTTGGAAACATCACTTTTTAGACTGTGAGTTCTAGAATCCATTAGAGAGAAGTGACCAGTGGGGTGCCACAGGGTTCTGCCCTGGGCCCAGTGAAAGAATAGGGGGCGTGCTTCTCAAATTTGCAGATGACACTGAATTAGGAGGAATAGCTAATACCCCAGAGGACAGGATGAAAATTCAAAATGACCTTAATAGATTAGAAAGCTGGGCCAAAGCTGACAAAATGAATTTCAGTAAGGAGAAATATAAGGTACTGCACTTAGGGCAAAAAAAAAATGAAATGCATAGATATACAATGGGGGACACCTTATGAGTCTATATGTGAACGGGATCTAGGAGTCCTAGTAGACCATAAGTTGAACATGAGTCAACAGTGTGATGTGGCAGCGAAAAAGGCCAATGCAATTTTAGGCTGCATTAATAGAAGTATAGTATCTAGATCAAGGGAAGTAATAGTGCCACTGTATTCTGCTTTGGTCAGGCCCCACCTGGAAATGCATAGATATAAGATGGGGGGCACCTGGCTTAATGAGACTATGTGTGAAATGGATCTAGGAGTCCTAGTAGGCCACAAGTTAAACATGAGTCAACAGTGTGATGCCACAGCTAAAAAGGCCAATGCAAATTTAGGCTGTATCAATACAAGTATAGTATCTAAATCAGGGGTAGGCAACCTTTCCCCTTTAAGGGCCAAGGGACTTCAGCTCCCAGAAGCCTCAGCCATGTTGGCTAATAGTCCCATGTTGGCCAATAGCTCCTGGGATTCTGGGAGCTGAAGTCCCTCGGCCCTTAAAGGGGAAAGGTTGCCTACCCCTGTAATAGTGCCACTGTATTCTGCTTTTGTCAGGCCCCACCTGAAATACTGTGTCCAGTTCTGGGCACCACAATTCAAAAAGGATGTTGAAAAACTGGAGTGTGTCCAGAGGAAGGCAACTAAATTGGTGAAGGGTCTGGAAACCATGCCCTATGAGGAACGACTTAGGGAACTGGGTATGTTTAGCCTGGAGAAGAGACGGTTTAGAGGTCATATGATAGCCCTGTTTAAATATTTGAAGAGATGTCATATTGAGGAGAGAGCTAGCTTGTTTTCTGCTGCTCCAGAGAATAGGACTCGGAACAACGGATGCAAACTACAGGAAAAGAGATTCCACCTCAACATTAGGAGGAACTTCCTGTTAGTGAGAGCTGTTTGAAAGTGGAACACACTCCCTCAGAGTGTGGTGGAATCTCCTTTTTTGGAGGTCTTTAAACAGAGGCTAGATGGCCATCTGTTGGGGATGCTTTGATTTTGAGCATGGCAGGGAGTTGGACTGGATGGCCCTTGTGGTCTCTTCCAACTCCATGATTCATTAGTCAGCATGACAGGTCTCCCTGCCCATGGTGGTTTGTGGCTCCCCTTCAGTTGGGTAGCGAGTGTGTTCTAAGTTTGAAGCCAAATTTAAAAGCACTATCCAAGGTGCTGTATCCATTTTGAGGATCAGGTTCACACTAAAACTCAGAGAGGATTCATCATCCTACTGACATGGAAGTCAACTTGGAAGTCTTCCTACTCTATGATTCTATGATTCATTAGCCAGCATGACAGGTCTCCCTGTCCATGGTGGTTTGTGGTTCCCATTCGGTGGGGTAGTGAGTGTGTTCTAAGTTTGCAGGTTCTAGTGCAACAAAGTAATATTTCTCAATCTGTTGACTTGTCCTTGCTTACCTCTGTGCAAATATCAAAATTCTAGTATGCAAGGGCTTGTCTCATATGCAGGAGCTCCAAGTGCATACACATGAAGATCTTGCATGCCGGACAAAATCTGTCAATTGACATCTTTAGACAGCTTTAAAAAGGCTGTCAAAACGGATCTCTTCTGGCAGGCCTTTCCGGGATAGAATAATCCCAGCCTCAGGAACCCCTCTATTAAGAGGATCTTCAGGTTCCTCTTTAAATATGAAATTGAGAACTGCTGCCGCAATGAGAACTGTTCTATATATTATTGTTGTATTTTAAATTGCTGTTTTAAAATTGTAATCGATGTAATAACTTTTTAAGGGGGGGAGGGAATTAGATTTAATTGTGTGTGTATATTTTATTGCTGTTAGCCGCCCCGATTGATCTCAAAGGGGTGGGATACAAATAAATTATTATTATTATTATTATTATTATTATTATTGTTGTTGTTGTTGCAGAAAAAGGGATTTCACTTCAACTTAGTAATGGTTGAAAGCTCTTCAAGAACATCTTCATGTGAATGCTCTAGTGATGTTGTCTTTGGTGTGCACAGAGATGCCAGATATAGGCAGAAATTGAGTTTGATTGGCTTCAAGTGCCCCTCTGCATTTCTTTAAATATTTTTGTTCATGTATTTATTATTATTTTTTGTGTGATATTGTCTGGCATTGTATTGGCAATGCCACATTTAGAATTTATACAGTAGAGAGGTGAGATATACTGTCTTTAACTTACAAAACAAATCAGGAACTCTTTGTAGGGTTTTGAGAACTTAAAGAACAATGGATCAGCCTGAGTCTTGAATGTGAACTTGTCAGGCCAACTCTTGCTAGTAATATAATAAGTGATAATTTTTTCCCCTACAATCAGTAGTGGGAACATCAGTTGAAAAAAAGCCATATTAAAATAAAAGGGTTCTCCCACAAAGTTGTTATTGTAATGCATGTACAGTTTGGCTCACATTTATAAACCTGGGCTTTTTTTGCTTTTTCGGGACTTAAGGAGGGCTTTTTATGGGAGGGGAGGTAAAGGAAGATTTTTCCAGCAGTGGAAGAGGATGGTCTGGATATTTTAGCCAGTTTAATAAGATATAACAATATGGAATAAAGAAATATCTTTCTCTTCTTTCCTCCCTCTTCCTCCATAGGCTTTCAAAAATAGTCAAGTAACTCCACAAATATGTTTGTCATTTAGAGCTTGAGCACTGAATATTTTTAGGCTCAAGGAAGGGTCATATGACATCTTGCAAGATGGTTACCTGTTCTCTGACCTTTTCATTCATCATTTCACTTGGAAATTTAATAAACATATAATTATCTGTTAAATAATTGACATAAAGTGTCATCAGAGTCAAAATTAACTATGGGGCTAAATTCTTGGCCTATTAAAAATGGATTGTATTTGGGGAGGCACATGGAACAAAACATTGGGGTCTTTAGGCTTACTGAATTTTAATTGAAAAGTGAAACAGCTGCTTTCAGCCTATTTTGAAGCAAAGCTATATGAAAAGTTTTAGCATTTCTAAAGATATCTCTTAAAGTAAACCATGTAGAAACTAAATTCTCAACTGCATAAAGCTAGTGATTTAAAGTGAGTTCACAGAAAAATATGAAGAAAAAGCACAGATTAATATGCACACACACAGGTCTACTAACTTTTTGAAATATTATTGTCACCTTTGATAGTGATACAGATTTGATGAGGCATTCATAAACTCTCTCTCTCTCTAGGTTTTTGTGGGTTTTTTGGGCTGTGTGGCCATGTTCTAGAAGAGTTTCTTTCTGACGTTTCACTAGCATCTGTGGCTGGCATCTTCAGAGAAAACTGGAATAGAAGAGAATGGGTCTATATATACTGTGAGGCCCTGGGTAGGGAGGAGTGGTTCCCAGGTGAACTGTGTGTTGTTCTGTGTTGAATAGGTATTGTTCTGTTGTTAATGGCATGGCTCCAGGATGGGAGGAGATGCACTCAAGGTTATTGTCTGCTAATCCCATGTAAACTGTGTATCGTTCTATGTTGAATAGGTATTGTTCTGTTGTTAATGGCATGGCTTCCAGGTGAGGATATGCAATCAAGGAGATTGTCTGCTATTGTCTGCTGGGAAAGCCCCTGACCCTGGTTGGTTTCCCATTTGCATTTGCTGAGTGCTGATTTTCTTATTTTGTAGGACTGGTAGCCATATCTTGTTTATTTTAAGGGTTTCTTCTTTCCTGTTGAAGTTGTCCAAGTGTTTGTGGATTTCGATGGCTTCCCTGTGCATTCTGACCTGATAGTTGTTGGCATGGTCCAGAATTTCAGTGTTTTCAAACAGCATTTTATGCCCTGGATGGTTTATAATGTGTTCTGCTACTGCTGATTTTTCTGGCTGGCCCAGTTTGCAGTGTCTCTCATGTTCCTTGACTCGTGTTTGTACACTGCGTTTGGTGGTCCCTATGTAGACTTGTCCGCAGCTGCATGGTATGCGGTAAACTCCTGCGGTAGTGAGAGGGTCTCTCCTGTCCAAGCTGTGGGCACTGAAATGGCACCGAAACAGCACCGAAAAAGCCCACAGCTTGGTTCCGATACGTGGATGACACTTTCACCATTTGGAGCCATGGAGAAGAAGATCTGGCTGGGTTCCTGAATCACCTGAACAACATCCACCCTAACATCCAATTCACTATGGAAAAAGAAAAGGAAGGAACACTGCCATTCCTAGATGTCCTAGTCATCCTCAAACCAAACCAATGTCTGGGACGCACAGTATACAGAAAACCCACACATACAGACAGATACCTGCACAAGAACTCCAACCATCACCCAGGACAAAAAAGAAGCACAATAAAAACACTGGTAGACCGGGCAAAACGCATCTGTGAACCCCACTTCTTGGAAGAGGAATTGAAGCACCTAGACCGGGCTCTACAGGCAAATGGTTATTCCAGCTCAGACATCAGAAGGGCTGCCAGACCCAGAAAAACCCAGAGGACTGAAGACAAGCAGCCACCCAAAGGGAAGGTATTTTTACCATATATCAAAGGAGTCACAGACAGAATAGGGAAAGTAGTGAGGAAACACAACCTCCAAATGGTTTACAAACCAACCAAGAAAATCCAACAAATGCTGCGCTCAGCGAAGGACAGGAGAGACCCTCTCACAGCCACAGGAGTTTACCGCATACCATGCAGCTGCGGACAAGTCTACATAGGGACCACCAAACGCAGTGTACAAACACGAGTCAAGGAACATGAGAGACACTGCAGACTGGGCCAGCCAGAAAAATCAGCAGTAGCAGAACACATTATAAACCATCCAGGGCATAAAATGCTGTTTGAAAACACTGAAATTCTGGACCATGCTAACAACTATCAGGTCAGAATGCACAGGGAAGCCATCGAAATCCACAAACACTTGGACAACTTCAACAGGAAAGAAGAAACCCTTAAAGTAAACAAGATATGGCTACCGGTCCTACAAAATAAGAAAATCAGCACTCAGCAAATGCAAATGGGAAACCAACCAGGGTCAGGGGCTTTCCCAGCAGACAATAGCAGACAATCTCCTCGATTGCATATCCTCACCTGGAAGCCATGCCATTAAGAACAGAACATACCTATTCAACACAGTTTACATGGGAATAGCAGACAATAACCTTGAGTGCATTTCCTCCCACCCTGGAGCCATGCCATTGACAACAGAACAATACCTATTCAACACAGAACAACACAGAGTTCACCTGGGAACCACTCTTCCCTACCCAGGGCCTCACAGTATATATAGACCCATTCTCTTCTATTCCAGTGTTCTCTGAAGATGCCAGCCACAGATGCTGGCAAAACGTCAGAAAGAAACTCTTCTAGAATATGGCCACACAGCCTGAAAAACCCACAAAAAACTATGGATGCCGGCCATGAAAACCTATCTCTCTCTCTCTCTCTCTCTGAATGCATTGAAATCACTTGTTGGCATGTATTTCATGGGTTTTTTTAGTCAAGGAACACTCAGAGGTGGCTTTGCTAGTTCCTTCCTCTGAAATATAGGCTACACCACCTGGCATTCATTGGCATCCTCCCATCCAAGCACTAACCAGGGCTGACCCTGCTTAGCTTCTAAGATCAGATGGGATCTGTGCTTTAAATATGAGCATTGCCTAAAACAAAGTGAGGACAATTTTCTTTTAAAAACATGTCAAACCATGGAAAAAGAACATCAAGGTTTGTTGCATTGGTGGGTAGAGTTCAAAGAATTGTATAGCACCCATCATCCACACACTGACATCTTTATCTGTGCCACCTCACTTCTCTCCGTGTTACACCACATGAAATAGTTTGAGGACCATGTAATAGAAAACCATGGGCAACAGATTCCTTATCCTAAATTGAGAGGGTGACCTTATTCAAAGTGGTTATTTCTCATGAAAAATAGTTTCCTATAGAATAAGAGAACCAGCATGGTGTAGTGGCTTGAGTGTTGAACTAGGATACTGGGAGAGCAGATTTTGAATCCTGCTTGGCCACAGAAACACACTGGGTGACTCTGGGAAAGTCAAATTTTCTCAGCCTCAGAGAAGGGCAATGGCAAACCCCCTTTGAATGAATTCTGCCAGGAAAACTGCATGATAGGTTCATTTTAGGGTTCAGTAATGACTTGAAGCCACGCTTGCAACAACAAATGGGATAGAAACCAATTGTTTTGAAGATTTGCCCATCTTCATTATGAGGCATGTTTACATTCACATGGTACAGGAGAAACTGAGGATCCTCTACATTATCTTTTAAAAATGGTCTATAGAGGATGGTGTGGGAAAATCCCAGTTGTTGACGGGTAATGAAAGCTGGTTGAGTTTTCAAAAGGTTGACTTTCTACTGATAACTAAATATCAAGGAGTTCACACCATGTTACCCAGTGTATGTTTCAGAAAACCTGAGCTCCTTATTGGGAATCTCATCTTATGAAACCTTATCTCAGTCATTGCAATGACAATTAATTTTGGTTGCTTCACTGACAGTTTTCTGTAATAATTAGTAAAAGTTTGGCCTAAATCCAGCATAATGCTAGTGATAATTTCATAATTTTTAGGCCCCTTTTCCTTTGCAGCCTTTTCTGGAATGGTCAGGTTGCTTCAGAGAGCTCCCCAGATGTCCTGAGTAGATTTTTAAAGTTCTCTTGGCATATAATTCCCCTCCCACTTGCCCAATGGAAGCTACTTCTGCAATCATAGTGACAGCATTGGATACTGGCCATGGATTTTAGTATATTGTATTCTGTTATGATTACTTGCCAAAAATGCTTTTCATAAGAAGCACATAACCACAGTTCCATATGGACAATATGGAAATGAAACTGAATAGTACTGAACTTTCTTGATGTATGATTAATTAGGTTGCCAGTTTTTCATTTTGAGTGTAGCCCCTGTTTTGAAGAAAACATATTTTAAATGACATCTCCATTTGTCTCTTTGGGTATGGGAGATTCTTGGACAAAAATGTACTCTGTGCATGGTTTTCTCACTTCTCGCCTGTAAATATTTTCTTTGTGTCATGGCCATGAAGGCACCTAAAGAATTGGCAGTCTCAAAAAAAACCCCAGAAAGTTGTGAATAATTCAGAACAAGAATAATGGCTAAAGGAATCATTCCTGGAAAGTGGGTAGGGCTCATACATTATAACAGAAAAAGCACACTTGAAATGCAGCTTTTTCTTTTCCCAAACTTGGTTCTTGGATTAACTCCCATTATCTCCAGCCAGTGGAACTAAAGGTGAAGAAGAATGCGTATCCAAGATTAGGAACCACTGTTTTACAGGGCATGATCAATCCAAAGTCCCATTACTTTCAATTAGAAAATTAAGTGCCTGCTTAAATATTTGCTGCCAAAACCAGTCCAATTTTAAAATTTCTTAGATTTTGCTTCAGTTGTGTCTAGCCAGTCTTAGAAGGGAATCCCATAAAGAGGGGGATGCTGTAGGAATCCCATCATCCTTTGACCATGCTGGCTGGTCCTGATAGGAACTGGAACTCAGAAACATTTGTAGGGCTATATTCCTCAATTCTGGTTACATACACCATTCCTTGAATCTTTCCTTTATATATGATCTGTATAGTCTTTTCTTTAGTGAAAATAAATTTCTGTGTTATGCTTCAAAACACTCATAACATCACTAGTTGATGAGTAATATCTTGTTAAGAAGTGTGTGTATGTTGTGTGCCTTCAAGTCGTTTCCACCTTATGGTGACTCTAAGGCAAAACTATAATGGGGATTTCTTGGCAAATGTCTTCAGAAGGGTTTGCCATTGCCATCCTCTGAGAGTGAGAATGTGTGACTTGCCCAAGGTCACCCAGTGGTTTACTTGGCTAAGTGGGGATTCAAATCCTGCTTTCCAGAGTTGTAGTCCAATGCTCAAACTACTCCGCCATACTGTTTTCCTCATGTTCAACTGTAATAATAATAATAATAATAATAATGATAATAATAATAAAATTTATTTATACCCCGCCTATTTAGAAATCCAATCAGGGTGGGTTACAAATTTTAAAATCACATACAGTCCCAAAAACAATCCCTCCCCCCCTTAAAACAGTATTAAATCTGAAGTAGATAAAATTACAAATGTAAACAATTAAAACTATAAAATTTTAAAACACATTATAGCACTCCAATATGGCCCATAACAGTGTTCCTATCCATCCAAGATGGGGCCACATAAGAACAATGCAGGATGGAAAACCCAAGGCCGGGATAAATTAATCTGGAAAGGCCTGGCGGAAGAGATCCATCTTGACAGCTTTTTTGAAGCTGTCTAGCAATGTCAACTCGATCTTTGGGGCTGCAGCAAATTCCTCCCAGAGGACTGGAGAGCACGGGGAGGATTATATGGAAGGAGGCAGTCCCTGAAATAGCTTGGACCCAAGCCATTTAGGGCTTTAAAGGTAATGACCAACACCTTGTACTGGGCCCGGAAGCTGATAGGCAGCCAGTGAAGGGACCTCAGAACCGGAGTAATATGGTCCCTCCTAGATGTTCCCGACACTAGCCTGGCTGCCATGTTTTGTACCAGCTGTAATTTCCGAACCAAGCATGAAAGTAGCCCCATGTAGAACGCATTACAGAAGTCAAGGCGTGAAGTTACCAGCGTGTGCACAACAGTCTCGAGATCCCTTACTTCCAGAAAAGGGCGCAGTTGGCGTATCAGCCGAAGCTGATAACAGGCGCTCCTGACCATCGCATTTACCTGATTTGTCATCAGGAGTGATGAGTCAAGGAGCACCCCCAGACTGTGAACACAGTCACTGGAGGAGAGTGTGACCCCATCCAGGACTGGAGGTTGCAACCCAATTCTTGATTTCTTGGCTGCTACTGTGAGCACCTCCGTCTTGTCTGAATTCAGTTTCAATCTGTTTTTCCTCATCCAGCCCATTACCGCCCGAAGACATTCATTGAGAGAAGAGATGCCATAGGAATTTGAGGCCGACGAACGAGACACGGAGAAATAGATCTGGGTGTCATTAGCGTACTGATAACACCCAGCTCCATAACTCCGTATAATCTCACCCAGCGGCTTCATATAGATGTTAACATCAGGGACAAAATAGCTCCCTGAGGGACCCCACAAGTGAGCTCCCTCTTACTGGAGCTACTGTCCCCGAGCAGCACCCTCTGAGACCTACCCGAGAGGAAGGACCGGAACCACTGCAAAGCAGTGCCCCCAACACCTAACCCCCTCAGGCGGTCCAAGAGGATGCCATGGTCTATCATGTCAAAAGCCTGTAAACTTGCCTTTGTAATTTCTGCCTTGACTTTCTTAAGTAATCATTCCAAGTCTGCTATTTTCTGCTAGCAGTATGGTGCCATCTGCATATCTTAAATTGTTGATATTCCTTTTTCCAGTTTTCACCCCTCCTTCCTTGCTTTAGTGTTCTTCTTTAGCTTTACTCTCATTTTTAGATCATTAGGTCATGGTCTGTACATGGTCTTTCCTGCTCTTGGGCTTGTTTTTGGTGATCTTGTAGGCGGGTACTTCACTTATTCAGCTATTGTTTATAAAAAGAAGGCAGATTCTATTCTACTGCTTTAACTGGAAGAATTCTTTATATTAATAACCCCAAGGTTTTATTAGGGGTTTTAAGAGGGCAGGTTACCAGCCCAGTATCCATCAGATCCCTACAATATGACTTGGGCAGCTCCCTCAATCCCTCCCATTCATTCAACATTCAATTGCCCAAGAAGGCAGTTTCCTTGTGAGTAATGAGGATTCCATATCCATATGGGCAATCTCTTCACTTTCTCTTTAATCCAGGGGAAGTTCCACTGGCCAGAGGTTCCTCCAACCAGTGTTTCAACTAGTGTTTCAACTGAAAGCTCCCCTCATTGTAGAATGCTAACAAGGCATATCAGCTCACCATTTTGTCTGCCTGGAAGTGTAATCTACCTATGTTATTATAAGATTGTGAACATGCTCATTCTTAATGCTATAACACTTGTAATACCTTGTCTGTTAAATCTCATATTGTTGAAGAAGTCAATGCAGACATTTCTATTCTTCTCAAAGTATGTCATCTTAGGATATTTGCTCAAACATAATTACCACTGTATTCAGTAGAAGCTACTCCTTTGTGAGTATATTTAGGAGTGCAAACTCTTACATTAGTATGTGGAGAAGATGTGGGACTTAGAAAAGGGGGACATATTTGATCACATTGTATCAGCATGTGGCACATTTTCCCATATTTTCAAACATGTGATAGCTTGGAAGCTTCTGTTGCTGTTTGATGATGCTGAGATGTTTCTTTGCATATCTCAGAAAGAGACAGAAGTTTTTAAGAGAGATCATATCTTAGATTGAGAGAGGCATTGGTTTCCAATGTATATATTTCTCTTGTAGCATTGCTGCTTCTGGTCATACAAAGTTTTTAGGCTTTTAAAGTATATATGTAGGTTTTTAATTTCCCCCGTCTAAGAAATAATCAAGGCAACTTACACATAATAAAAACAAAATATGAAATAAAAACAAAACAAAATAAAACAAAATGCAATCTAAGACCACTAATGACTACCAAAAGTAAAAGCCACAATTGCAACAGTGCCTTCATATTACATGATCTTCTGAAAAATTCCACTGAAAAAGGATTACCCTTGTTGCTTATCTAAAAGGAAAGAAGGACAGGAATAGGCATATCTCTCTTACCAGGTTGTCCAAATCATGTCTTGCTGTTTGTATTGAAAATATATAAACTCTGCAACACTTATTTACTTGAGGCAATTGTAGGATAAGTGTATGCATCACAAGTAGGGATCTGCCTTTCAAACGATTTTAAATTATTTAACCAAACTTACAGCTACCTCCAGTTCTGTACGGTGTAGACCAGTACTTTGGACTGCTGATCAACAAAGCTTTATGCTTTATGCTAAGCAAATTAATTTGAGTTAAAATTGTCACATGCAGAGAGAATATTTTGGAGGTGTTGGTAGCTCCTTAATGGAATACTGATTTTCCTTTTACAAAATATAGAGACTAAAGAAAATTGGGGGCAGATTGCACCAACTGGTTGTAGCTATATGGAGATATCCTAGAAAATACAGCCTGGGCAGACATATATTCAGTAAATATATTCAGTTCCCATGCATCCCCAGTCCAGATTCAAAACAATTTTCAAAAGTACCTCTAATTGACAAGTCTTCAAAGGAAAAGGGAGACACTGATTATTTATATGTGGTATAAATTTTGCTTCTTTCATCTAGTTGGAGCTAAATTATCTAATATGAGGTCTACTTCCAGTAAAATTATGTGGAGCCTTGGGAACTAAAGAAATTGAAACTTTACCCATTTGGATTGATTACATTTATGTCCATAAAATTTAAATTATTTGTTCCACTGGGATAGAGTTTACAAACTTCTATACCAGAGTGTTCCTTGTGATGTTTGACTTTTTTAATTTTAATAACACATGGCAGTCTCTTAATAGGGCAGGCTGACTGTTTTGATCTAACAATTACTGTTTTGTTCCAGTACTGAGGACATGTTAAAAAGCCAGGGTTTTTATAGTGGCCTTTCCCTGCAGGTTGAATTTTAGCAGACTTCTAAATGAAAATTCTGTTAATTACATACGTCCAATGATATATGAATTAATTATTGTGTACATTTTTGTTTTAAGGTAAATTCACATGAAAACAAGTTATGAAAGGACCACTCTGTCCAGGTTTTGCCCAGTAGTCTTACAATATTGTGAAAGGATCTCTTCAGCTAATCAACACACCAGAAATGCTCTAAATGTAGATATCAGGAAACTTGCCATATGGAAACGTGTAACAGGAAACATAAACACACCAAATTTAAGCTTGGAAGGCTACCTTCTCCCTTAAGCTTCTAAGAAGAAAGAGAGAACTATTTATCACAATCATAGGTTTTTCAAGGTAAAAGATATTCAGGAGTGGTTTACCATTGCCTTCTTTTATGTAGAACTAAGATGTGTTAGCTGTGGTGCCACTGCTGTTGTCTCTGAGAGATCCTCTGTCAGTGTCACCCAACCCCATAAACACTATTGCTGCTGCCTAGTAGCTGATAAGCACACCATAGTCTCACTCCTCAGAAAAAGGCCTGTATGACTTGGGACACCCTATCAGTAGCAGTATACTTTCAGCATAGCTTCTTACATAATGGGAGCATGCAATCTCACCACCATGGAAAGGTAGGGCCAAGGAGGGAAGAGAGTGTTACAGATACCACTAACTAGCAAAAAAGACAAATACCGTATTTTTCGCCCTATAACACGCACTTTTTCTTCCCCTAAATGTGCGTGGGGAAGTGAGTGGGCGAAGGGCCTCAGTCTTGGAGCCCTCCTTCCCCCGCGACCTCAGTCTTGGAATGGGCTGGTGCCGGGATCGAAGCGATCCCGGCACCAGCCCATTCCAAGACTGAGGCCGCGGGGAGAAGGATGGCTCCTTCTCCCCGCGGCCTCAGTCTTTCAATGGGCTGGCGCCGGGATCGCTTCGATCCCGGCGCCAGCCCATTCCAAGACTGAGGCCGTGGGGGAAGGAGGGCTCCTTCTCCCCGCGGCCTCAGTCTTTCAATGGGCTGGCGCCGGGATCGCTTCGATCCCGGCACCAGCCCATTCCAAGACTGAGGCCGCGGGGGAAGGAGGGCTCCTTCTCCCCGCGGCCTCAGTCTTTCAATGGGCTGGCGCCGGGATCGAAGCGATCCCGGCACCAGCCCATTCCAAGACTGAGGCCGCGGGGGAAGGAGGGCTCCTTCTCCCCGCGGCCTCAGTCTTTCAATGGGCTGGCGCCGGGATCGCTTCGATCCCGGCACCAGCCCATTCCAAGACTGAGGCCGCGGGGGAAGGAGGGCTCCTTCTCCCCGCGGCCTCAGTCTTTCAATGGGCTGGCGCCTGGATCGCTTCGATCCCGGCACCAGCCCATTCCAAGACTGAGGCCGCGGGGGAAGGAGGGCTCCTTCTCCCCGCGGCCTCAGTCTTTCAATGGGCTGGCGCTGGGATCGCTTCGATCCCAGTGCCAGCCGATTCAAAAACTGAGGCCGCGGGGAGAAGGAGCCCTCCTTCTCCCGGCGGCCTCAGTCTTTCAATGGGCTGGCGCTGGGATCGCTTCGATCCCAGCACCAGCCCATTCAAAGACTGAGGTCGAGGGGGGAAGGAGCCCTCCTTCCCCCCGCGACCTCAGTTCAATGGGCTGGTGCTGGGATCGGAGAAGTTCTCCGATCCCAGCACCAGCCCATTGAACAACCGGCCTCCGGCTAAAGGGAGGAATCCTTTTTTCTTGGATTTTCTTCCTTTAAAATTGGGTGCGCCTAATATGCCGGAGTGCCTTATATGGCGAAAAATACGGTAAATGGGCCTGAGAGAAAATCAAACCTGAATTCACACTAGAAGCCAAAATGACTAAACTCCACATATTAAGAAATGATGTGACTCACTGGGGAAAAAAGGACAATGCTGGGAAAAGTTGAAGGCAGTAAGGAAAGAGGAAGACCACATTACAGACAAATCAGTCAAGGAAGCTATGGCCCTGACAGGACTGTTGATAACTGAGGTTGAATTCTCTCATTCATAGGGTTTATTCAAAGCCAATCTAGGCAGCCTGTCAGCCAACAACACTCATTGCTATTGGTAAAAGCAACTGTTAAGCTGGGTTCATATAAATGAAATTTGTATAATCAGTTTGTGTACATCTTTAGCAGGGCTATATGCATTAATACAAATATAAACTTGACTTCTTTGGTACATTGATATCTCACCTTACATCATACCCATCACGGTTGACTTTAATCACATAATTTGCTTCTGTTAGGAGTTATAATTTTTAGTTGTAGTCTGGTAGAATACTGCAGTGTTGTTTTAACGGATTTCAGGCTTCTAGAGAGAAAGAAAAGCACTCTTAAAAGATAAGGTTTTTATCATGGAACTGGCCTGCCTTCACCACAGAATTTAATGCAGTGGGTAGCTGGGGGTGTAGGTATAGTTGCTTACACTGGTAATTTTTCTGTGTTTTTCCATCTGTTTTCCTTACCAGAAAGAATACTTAAGAAGAAGGGATAACTTTAAAAAACAACAAAAACATCCTACTGTCTCAAATTACTCCAGCTTTCAGAAAGCCCTTTATGAGTGTTTTGAATAGTCTGTGACATAAATGATTACATGACTCAGGAAAGGACAAAAAAGACAGCTTACAAACTCTCTTCCTTTTAACATCAGAGTTCTGCAGTGTCCATCACATGATCTGATTTTCCTGCAGAGATCAGGGAAAAAAACAAGAATTTTGCATGAGTTTCATCCTTCCCCCACTAAACTCAGCACACTCAACTTTTCAGCATCTGGTTTTGCAAATGAAAAAACACAAAGTAATTTTTAAAAATTGCTCAAAGAAATGTTAAAAGATAACAAGAGCTGCATTTAAAGACTATTCAACAAATATAAAGAAGACATTGATTACAAAGCTGTCTGCATTCTTCCCTCTTAGATATACTATGGGAGGCTATCAAACACATTCAGCTCTTACCTATTGTTGAATTCATTAGTGGTTGCTGTCTTAATGTATATATTTGCATTTTATTATATTTATCTTGAGGATTTGTATGCAGGTCTTCAGCCATAAAGGGTCTCAGAGCAGTTTACAGATTGTTAATTTGACAGTTCTCTGTTCTCAGATTTATAATCTAATTAATAGCTTTTTGTTGTTTCCCCTCTTACTTTTAAAAGAGGAATTTTGAACAGAATTTTTCAAGTATTATGTCATTTAAAAAAAATCTTATGATTCCTTTTTTTAAAAAAATAAGTAACCCCATGATAGAAGAGTATGAGTGATATAACAAGTAAAGTAATAGGGCACTAAATGGGTTGGCAGATACAGATGGCAACAGCAGTGAGTTATGTGTATGAAAGTAACAAGTCACATAACTAATTACTTTTTAAAAATAACATCAAAAAAGAAGAATTCCTTTGGAAAACTGTGATATAACCTTGTTCTGGGTAGCATATTAAGATGGTTTTACAGCCAATTAACAGATGTAGAGTGGCTAAAAGTCTGCCAGAAAAGAACTTGAAAGGCACCCCGCTTCAGGCACTGTTCTGATCTGACCATGATCACAATGTAGGAGCAGCCCTGGTGGCACAGTGGTTAAATGCCTGTACTGCAGCCACTCACTCATAGACCACAAGGTTGCGAGTTCAATACCAGCCAGGGCTGAGGCTCGACTCAGGCCCGCATCCTTCCGAGGTCGCTAAAATGAATACCCAGCTTGTTGGGGGGCAATCAGCTCACAGTTGTAAACCGCTTAGACATCCCATAGCGCGATATGAAGCGGTATATAAATGAAGCTGCTTTGTTCATATAGGTTCAGGCTACCCTTTTGACAAGTTTATCAAACATCCTCATCAGCAGTCCATTCATATATGGAGTTAACATTTAAATGCATATGATAGAGTGTGCATAGGATGGTGACATAAATAAGTGGTTTATCTATGACCACCAAAATTCTAGCATTTCCCTCCCTAGCCCAAAAAAACACTGAAAGATTTGAGCTGTGTGATGACCTTTCTATTTTATCATATTATCTCATCTGTATATTGCCAGTATATTGCTTTTAGAGATGTCCAGTGGAAGTATCTATTAAACATAGGCCCAACTGTGGTTTTGCAGTGTAATCAATAATGCTTCAAACTAAGGGGATGCTTCTTGTCATTTAATATTGAGCTTTGGGAAGTTGGACATTTATCTGTGGTCACAACTAGGTCCTACATCCAGAGTTTTGAATGGGATCAAAGTATTCTGGCTCATGTAAATCACTTTTTCTGTTGCATTCTTTACTTTCTGTGGCAAGAGTCTTTAAAAAGAAGATTATAAGTTGTATGAATCTCAAGAGCTAGCACTGTTGCTTTATGAATCAGTGTTTCCATGTCAACTGCTTACTACTAGTACTACTTTATCTTTCCCCCAGAATTGGGACTCAGGTTGTCTAATACTTTAGAGATCACCCTGCTTCACTTTTATGTAAAGGACTAGGTAAAGCAAATTTTTATTGATGTTTTATTGTCCTGCTGCAATTGGAGCCTACACTGCGGTCCCTAGGCTTAGGCAATAGGTAGTACACAACAAGTACTCGTGCTAACACCCCTTTCTTCTGTTCCACAATGTATTTCTTATTTTTTAAGGTATTATACAATTTATTATATTTAAAATAATTAAAATATATCTGTAAAGGTTTGGGCAAAATGTACAAGATTGTCTCATCTACTGCTATGCTGCATAGTAGCAAACAGAGATAGCCATCTCAAAATATAACAGAAAGACACTTGGTGCACAATCCTTGTGCTTTGTATTGAGAATTTAACACCAGAAAACTGGAAGAGTGAAGCATTGTTCTTTATTGTACCACCTCAGCTTTTACCATAGTCTTATAACATAGTTAATATGCCTACAGGTTGATTCTAATTTATGGTGATCCTATTGTAGGATTTTCTTTGCAAGATTTGTTCAGAGCGGTTTTGCCATTGTCTTCTTCTCAGAATGAGAGAATATAACCTGTGAAAGTTTACTGTGGGGTAATTTAAGTTTCCTAAGGCTTGTCTTTTTTTATTTTTGAAAAACTTTTTATTGAATTAAAATGCAAACATATATTCATACATATATACAAATAATACAAATAAACAATACATACAGTACAAATAAATAATATATGCAATACGAACAAACATAATTACAACACCACCACAAACAACCCATTTATTCTAATACAGGGGTAGGCAACCTTTTTGAGCCGGGGGCTGGGTTGCTGTCCCTCAGACAACTGGGGGGCCGAAGCACCATAAATAAATAAATAAATAAATAAATATTTAAAATTTAATTTTTTTTTTAAAAAATAAAAAACATAAAAAAATGCATGCACACTCTCTCAGCCCCAGAAAAGCCATGGCAAAACCCCTGTGGAGATTTTGCCAAGAAAACCCCAAGAACAAGTAATAACAACAATAATCAATATCATCATGGCGGGCAGCGGCAGGACCGGCCAGGGGCCGGTCCAAAGGCCTCGGGGGACTGCATCCGGCCCCCGGGCCTTAGGTTGCCTACCCCTGTTCTAATAAATACAATTAGATTTTGTTCACTTTCTGAACTCGAGCTAAGTCCTTTATCTCAAATTATATCTTGAGATTATCTTATTTTATATCTTTATTCTTATCATCTTAAGCTATACACCTATTTCACTAATTTCATTCCAAGATGAAAAATTAATTTATCCAAAGGGTTCTTATATACATATATTTTATACTTCAAAATAAATCGCTTACCTCAGCTTTCCTTAACTAGTTTAATCAACATAGCTTCTCGAATTATTATCTTCCTTAACTATATTATTCATCGTCTTCTGTCTTCCTAGTCATGTAATTGTTTCCAGATCTCTTTTATTTTTCTCCCAGTCTTGGCCTCTCACAAGGTTGGTTAATTCATCCATTTGTTCTAAGTCTAGCAATTTATACAGCCACTCTTCTATGGGGGGGGGGGGGATTTTGCATGTTTTCCATTTTTTGCCTAGTAATATTCTTACGCTAGTTGTCATATAAAATATAATTGCCATATTTACATTCTATTTCTTGGTTCTCACATATACTCAATAAATATAAATTGGGGTCCATAGATATTTGCATTTGTAAAATATCTTCAGTTTTGTTATGCACCCTTTTCCATTTTTAAAAACCCTTTTACAATTCCACCAGATGTGGATATATGTGCCTACCTCTTTTTTGCATTTCCAGCACTTATCTGAATATCCTTTATAGATTTTAGCTATCCTAACAGGTGTTAAATGCCATCTAAATTGCATCTTAAAAAAGTTTTCTCTCAAGTCATAACTAGTATATTTTAATCTTCTGTTCCATGACTTTTCCCATTGTTCCAAATTTATATTTTGTTTCAAATCTTGGGCCCATTTAACCATTGATTCTGTTACCAGTTCTTCTTCCAATTCTATATCCATCAAACATTTATAAAATAATGCAATTTTATGGTGATTTTCTGATAACAAACTCTCATCAAATTTATTACTCTTCATTCTTATTCCAAACAATTTCTTATCACTAGAAAATCTCTCTTTAAGTTGCCTATATAGCAACCTAAGGCTTCAGTCTTTTTAAAGGAAACAAAAATATCTAAATATCAAAAGCCAAGCCTGTTAGAGTCTAGCTTTAAATTAGCAGAATAGCAAAAAAGTGACTTTACCTAACTATGGGCCTCTGCAGACTGGCCCAAAGGGTTGGCCTAGAGGCAGAGATGGGAAGGGGCAGCCGCAAGCCGGCTGCTCCAACCCCAGCCCGACGACATCCTGACGCCACGCACTGTTACGCATGGTGTGTGGCGTCAGGACGTCCTCCTGGTGCAGTGTCCTGACGTGCTGTGCCAGAAGGGGTGAGAAAGAGCCGTGCTCTGGCACTTAGGGTGCCCTTTTGCCCACCCTGAAAGGAGCTGCATTTTGCCACTCTTTTTGGGACGACAAAAGGGAGGATCAGGGCTGCGGCATTCGGTAGCCGTGGCCCCGATCCTCCGCTTCTTGGGGTGGCCTAGAGCCTCCCATCTGCAGCCCCCCCCAATGCTTCCCTAAGAATTTAGACTCAAAAAACAACAAACATGTAGCTTGTAGTTCAAAACAATGGTTTACTATATATTTACATAAAAAAGGCTAAATCCTAATCTAACTAGTGACGGTTTAGGTAAAGAGAAATATTTATCTCACTATCTTTCCAAACAAAATGGAGAAAGCAGGAAGATGGGAACTGCTCAGTTGAAATCTTGAGAGAAAGGCCTGTTATTCTCAAGGAGGGAGTGACCCAAGTCACAAGATTAGTTTGAATGAGAGATAGAGAGGGAGGAACTTGTAACAAGGAAATCCCTATCTATCTAAGGAGAGGAAAAGAGAATGCAAAGATTTTCAAACATATACTCAGTGGGTTTCCTTGGCTGAGCATGTATTTGAATCCCCTTCTCATTCTCTTGGACTGATGTCAAGGATCTTCATCCCTTCTTGTACTCCCTGGAACCGATCTCTTGACAGAGGCTTGGTAAGGATGTCTGCAATCATCACTTCAACGTTGCAATACTCTAAGTGGACAAGTCCATTTTGACACATCTCTTGCACCTTGTGGAAGGCAATGCCAATATTCTTTTTGAGTGGCTTTTCACTCTGAGATATCTTGATGCAGCTTTGATTATTTTGCATCAAAATGATTGGTTTGGGCTCTGTTATCTCAAAGTCCAGAAGTAAGTTGTGCAGCTCTTTGATTTCATCACATCCTGTCTTTGCTGAAACACACTCAGCACCAGTAGAAGAATCTATAATTGTGGATTGCTTCTTATTTGTCCAACTTACAGCTCCTCCACTATAGAAGATCAGGTTTCCGCTGGTTTATTTTCTGTCTGCCAGGTCGCCAGCCCAGTGTGCATCTGCATAGGCAATCAGATGTGATTGGTTACAGGCTGGCAGCATCAGTCTGTGATTTGCAGTTCCTTCTAATTATCTGGCAACTGGCTTCATTGCAATGAAATCTCTTTCAGTAGGAGAGTTGACCATTCTGCATAAGATACCAACAGCATTTGCAATGTCAGTTCTAGTCATCCTTCTACATCTTGCTTTGTGGTAAAGATCCATCTGCAGCCAATTGCTCTTTTTCCTTCTGGCAATTCTGACAATGTCCATGTCTTATTTTTATATAAAGATTACATCTCCTCACTAGCAACTTGCATCCACTTCTCAGAATCTGTCTTTGGCAGTCCCTTGATCTTTTTCAAATCAGAGGGTTTTGGAATTCTTTACTCTGTGGCTTGATAAGAGAATCTGTCAGGTGGAACACCTTTATTGGAGTGTTCTGGACTTGGATATCTGGCTCTGCTTCTTGCACGCCATCCAGTTCCTTCTGGATGCAAGACCTCTGGAGGACAAAGGAACTCCATGTGCTCTGGTTGCTGGTGGGAGTCTTCTTCCACTGAAAATAAATCTGAATAGACATCTTGGTTGGATTAGATTTGGGTTGTGGTCTTTCATCAACATAAACAGCACTTGTTAATTTCATTGTGCGTCCGTCTGGATTTAGAATCCTGTAACCATTTGTAGCATAACAACAAAAAAATGCCCTTTTCATTTCTGCAGTCAAGTGTGCCTCTTTTCTGTTTGGGAATATAGGTAAATGCATTGCTTCCAAAAACCTTTAGATGGTTTAATTTAGGCTTAACTCCATGCCATAACTGGAATGTGGTTATATCTTTGGATTTAGTTGGTTGTCAGTTATGCAGGTATGTTGCAGTCATGATGACTTCAGACCAATAGTTTTTAGGCATACTGACTTCTAACATGGTCTGAAGTCATCTCCTTCAGAATTCTGTTCATTCTCTCTGCCACACCATTTTGTTCTGGAGAATAAGCCTGTGTAGCCTGATGCTCAATGCCATGTTCTTTCAAAAATTCATCAAATTCAGCATTGACAAATTCAGTACCATTATTTGTTTACAGGCTCTTTGGTTTGTACCCAATTTTGTTAGAAACTCAGTTAAAGTACTCTTTGAATTCTTGAAATGCTTGACTCTTCTCTCTGAGAAGTGTATGTGTATCTGCTGAAATCATCAATAATAGTCATAAAATAAGAGTTACCTCCTGCTGACTTTTGATTCATTGGTCCAGAAAGATCAGCATATAAAAGATCCAATGCCTTGTTAGATTGTCTCTCAGCAACTGGAGGGTGTGAAGCTCTTGTGACTTTTGCTTTCAAGCATTCTACACATTTTTCAATATTGGAGCATGCTTTGAACTTAAAGTCTCTTGCAAGCTCTTGATTTGCCAGTCCCTTAATGTTTTCTACACTTTGATAAGCAAATCTGTGATGCTATAAACTTGAACAGTTTTTGTGATTGCATTGGGTCACACTGTTTGCAGAGGAATGCAAAATCTGCATCTGATAACATCCATGAGATCCTAAGTCTGCTCTAAAAACCAAATTTTTGCCATGAAACCAAAGTAGGATTTCTGAAATTGACACGGTTACCTCTTGGTGTTGTTTGCACATTGTAAAAGGAGGCTTACAAATCTGGTACACAGTAAGCATCGGGGGTTTCTAAGGTTCCTATTCTGTCAGTACCAAGTTTTGTTTCCAAAATAACAGTCCCTTTTCTTGTGCAAAAACTTCTTGACCATTAGCAAGATAGATAGGAAAAGTTACATTTGCATCAAAATCAACAAACCATTCTTTGCTGTTGAAGTAATGTGCACTGGCTCCAGAATCAATGTAAACTTGGTTTTTATATTTATCTCCAGCAATTTGAAATAATTGTTAATGAATCAAACCAATATCAAAATGACTGGAAGATTTCTCTTTAGGGTTAAAAACTTCTTTCTTAAAGTTGCTTTTGCTTTTGGTGTTC
The DNA here is from genome assembly GCA_026167975.1 of Phrynosoma blainvillii. Taxonomy (NCBI): domain Eukaryota; kingdom Metazoa; phylum Chordata; class Lepidosauria; order Squamata; family Phrynosomatidae; genus Phrynosoma; species Phrynosoma blainvillii. The sequence continues at coordinate 321,786,939 of JANUYF010000003.1, read as the reverse complement.
AGCCCCTGGCTTTGCATCTTTTGCTGCTTAGTTCTTGGCTTTGACTTGTCAACATTGTTTCTATTTGACCTGGGAGAAAAAGAGGACTTTTGCAAATCGTCTGCAGTAAATTGAACTAATTCTCTATCTGTTGTTTTTGTATTATAGTTGCCTTCCATCAATAATAATAATAATAATAATAATAATAATAATTTTTATTTATATCCCGCCCCTCTGAGCGCAATTGGGGCGGCTAACAACAATAAAATACATCATATAAAATCCTGAGCCAATACCCACCCAGCCCTTAAAAAAGTATTTATTTTCTGTCTATTTTGAAATTCAACAATCTGAGCAATAGCATCTTGCAAACAAACATCTCCTTTAACTTGCATAGCATTAATTATTGGAGAATAATATTTTAGAAGGCTAGCCAAAAACAGTCCAAATTTTGCGTGTTCTGGAAAGCATTTTCCAGGTGCTGTAACTCCAGAAAAAAGTTGTCATAAAGCCATTAACATGCTGATTCAAAAATTGAGGATGATGCAACTTTGTGTTTACAAGTTTGATCATGAAAGCTGTTTAATTAGAAGTACTTGGAGAATGAAACACTTTCTGTAGTTTGTCCCATATTTGTTTTGCATCAGTTTAATCTTGGATATGGTATGTAATGCTGGGGTCTATAGACAAGCAAAGATAAGCAGCTGTCTTCTCTACATTTTCATCAGACTGTTGTTGCTGTATTCCTGCTTCTGTGGGTCTCTGCTTTAAATAGTACAATTGCTTTATTTGATATTGCTTTAAATAGTCCCTTTGTAGTCAAGTGTATTTGCATTTTCCATGACCACATTTTATAATTTGTTCCAATTAATATTTCAGTGGTCATTATGGGATTAGGATTAGCAGAAGCCATTCTCTATTATTAGAGTAGTAAAAACTTTATTGCAGTCAATATCTTCAGAAGAAGAACAAAATAGACTGGGACCCCATAACCCAAACAAATGTGTGGTAATTTAGGTTTCCTAAGGCTTCAACCTTTTTAAAGGAAACAAAAATATTTAAATATCAAAAGCCAAGCCCGCTAGAGTCTGGCTTTAAATTAGCAGAGTAGCAGAAGAGTGACTTTGCCTAACTATGCTTCCCTAAGAATTTAGACTGACTCAAAAACCAACAAACATGTAGTGTGTAGTTCAAAACAATGGTTTACTATATATTTACATAAACAGGTGAAACCTTAATCTAACTAGTGATGGTTTAGGTCAGGGGTCGGCAACCTATGGCCCGTGGGCTGGGTGCGGCCCACGGAGGCCTTAGGACCGGCCCGTGGCCAGTTCTGCCGCTGCCGCCGGCGCTGCCCCGCTCACGCTGTGCGTGAGCACGGGTGCCATTTTGCGTTGAAAATGGCGTCCGCGCTGCACACGCATGCGCACAGTGGCAGGCGCCATTTTGGAACACCCACTGTACCCGCGTTCCAAAATGGTGCCTGCCGCTGTGCGCATGTGTGCGCAAGTGCGGGTGCCATTTTGGATGCAAAAATGGCACCTGCGCTCGCCACTTCCCAAGGGGGGCCACGCCCCCCCACCCCCTGCACCATTCCCCCCCCCCGGCCCCCCGGCAACAAAGATTGCCGACCTCTGGTTTAGGTAAAGAGAAATATTTATCTCACCATCTTTCCAAACAAAATGGAGAAAGCAGGAAGATTTGAACAGCTCAGTTGAAATTTTGAGAGAAAGGCCTGTTATACTCAAGGAGGGAGTGACCTAAGTCACAAGATTAATTTGACTGAGAGATAGAGAGGGAGGAATTTGTAACAAGGAAATCCCTATCTATCTAAGGAGGGGAAAAGAGAATGCAAAGATTTTCAAACATTTACTCAGTGGGTTTCCTTGGCTGAGCATGTATTTGAATCTTGGTCTCCCCGAGTCCTAGTCCAGCACTCAATCCAGTAACCATCCTGCCTTTATGTCTCGTTTTCCCATCTGAACATTTACCAGCTTTTACTATAGTTTTGTTGTTTGTATGTGCCTTCATCCTTGCATCCTTCTGAGGTTTCTAAAATGAGTACCCAGCTTGTTGGGGGTGGGTAATTGGCTTACAAATTATAAACTGCTCAGGGAGTGCTTAAGTGCATTGGTAAGTGGTATAAAAATGTACTTGCTATTGCTATTGCTATTGCTATTGCTATTCAGGTTGATTCCAACATACAATGACCCTATCATAGGGTTTTCTGGGCAAGGACTATTCAAAGGAAGTATCACATTGCCTTCCTCTAAGGTTGAGAAAGTGTGACATGCCCAAAGTCAAACAAAGGGTTTATGGAGTGGGGATTCAAACTCTTGTTTCTCAAGAGTCCTATTCTAACACTCAAAACACTATAGCATGTTGGATTTATATCTGTTTTCTACCCTTTGAATTTTTTCTAGCTTTTACTGTATAACTACAGTGGTGAACAAACACAATTTGACATTTAGGAGATTGCCAACTTTGTGGATTTGGGTGGGGTATAAATTTGTCAAATTTCAAAAGTGGCAAAGTCTGAATAGGATTAATCTAAAGTTACACTGCAAACATATAAGAGCTCTTGTTGAAAATAATTTATTTTGATATTTCTTAACGTTATGAGACATCCTGCTTTTACCTTACTTTTCATGAGTGCTCACAAATCTAAAGAGGCTGATATAATTGTTTATCACAATAAGCCCTTGGTGTGTAGAACCAAGCTGCAATCACACTGAAGAATTAATGCAATTTGACACTGATTTAAATGTCATGGCTTCATCCTATGGAATCCTGGGATTTGCCACTGTTGTGGCACCAGAGCACTCTGGCAGTGAAGGCTAAATATTGCACAAAACTACAAATCCCAGAATTCCATAGCATTGAGTCATGGCAGTTAAAATGGTGTCGAACTTCATTAATTCTGCAGTGCAGATGCAGCCCTTGTGAGCTAGCTAGTGAGCAGTGATGTAGACTTGAGTCAATTGACTTGGACTCAAGTTGGACTCAAGTCACTTCGTTGACTCAACTTGGACTCAATTCAGCAATAAATGACACACTGACTTGACTTGTGACTTTTATATTTTTAGCAACTGACTTACTGGTGTCATTCACTTTGAACAGCAGGCAAGACCTACCATCTGAGCATAAGTTGTGTTTCTCAGAGGGGAGCAGCAAATTCATTAGGAAATGGGTTTGAGGTGTGGGTTGAGATCTGCTCAGCAGCCTGTCCCTGCTGCACATCAGAGGAGCCTCTAAAGCCTTTGTAAAGCTTTAGAAGGATCTTCCCGACTCAGGCCTGTTGCTTAACGCATTTCTCCTGTTCTTTTCTGAGAAACACACATGCTGCCCTTTAATCAGTTTTATCAGTTAGAAGTGGCTCCCAAACTTGAGGTGTGACTTGAAATATCTTACAAGAACTTGAGACTCTACTTGATAATTGAAGGTAGAGATTTGAGACTTGACTTGAGACTTGGAATAAAAGACTTGAATACATCCCTGCTTCTGAGCAATAATCAAATATAATTTCAAAACAGTGGGGATGGGGAATGGGATTAAGAGTGTTCCTTTGCTTTCCAAAATGGTTTTTCATTTTGGTACCTAGCAAAATAAGTGAATAAATAATAAAACTGTACTAAAATCCTTACTACTCTTTTCTGTTTTCTCCCCTACAGGAAAAGCTAAGCCAGGAGTGTGTGTTCAGAGAACAATTTGAAGAGAACTGGTATAACACATATTCATCGAACCTATATAAGCACGTGGACACTGGAAGACGATATTATGTTGCATTAAATAAAGATGGGACTCCAAGAGAAGGGACTAGGACTAAGCGGCATCAAAAATTCACACATTTTTTACCTAGACCAGTGGACCCAGAGAAAGTTCCTGAACTATATAAGGATATTTTAAGCCAAAGTTGACAAAGACATTTCCTTCACTTGAGCCCTTAAAAAAAGTAACCACTATAAAGGTTTCATGCGGTGGGTTCTTAATTGATTAGCTGTGTCATCACATCAGCTCCACTGTTGCCAAACTTTGTCGCATGCATAATATATGATGGAGGCTTGGATGGAACATGCTGATTTTGTTCTGCACTTAAAGGGTTTGTCTTCCTGGAGGAGAGCCTATGCCCATCGCTTGATTTATTAGGAGAGAAAGGAAGGAAGAGTGAGAATGTGTGAGTGGACGAGAAAGAGAATAAAAGAAGTGGAAGCAAGAAGGAAGGTGGGGGGAAAGGCCTGATGCATGCTAGGAAACAGACACGCTTTTAAATTTTTTGATCCGTTGTACTTCATTCTATATCAGCATAGCTGCCATACTTTGACTCATCAGGAATTTTGGCTGGTGGCCTGCTCAAGTGTACGCTGCATTTTTTAAAAAAGGCATGGAGGGTTCAGTCTTACTTAAACAAACAAAAAGATACTAAAGCAAAAGAGACTTACTTTCGGTTTGACTGCTCAAGTGGGTTTCAAGCAAACACCTCTTAGGTAAAACAGGAAAAGATGGGGGGGCAGGGTGGGGGAAATAAAAATAAAAAAATAAATAAAAACCTAAATTTATTTATAGAAATTCCAAAGGCAACATTTTATTTATTTTATATATTTATTTATTATATAGAGTTTATTTTTAATGAAATATGTACAGGCCAGATAGGCAGTTTGGAAGCTTTAGGCTCTGTAAAGCATTTCAACAGCGAAGGCTGCTCTGAACCTGTGATAAAATTCATGCAAGTCGAACGTAAAGGTGCATGGAGGCAAAGAAATTGAGGGACCCTAATGTGCTAAAGGTGACAATCTCTTTCGTGCCCATATTATTGTAAAAGTATGCACACCACTCATGGTACTGAGTGCTCACTCTTCTGACTGCTTGTTTCATAGCTTAAATTTCCCCCTCTTCTTCCCCTCCCTCCCTGAGGATTAAAGATAAAATTGGGTCTTCAAAACTTTAATTCTGTGTCTGTAATATTTCCTCTTTGATAAGTGACTTATTCCATCTTTGTAAGCTTCACGGTTGTGGAAGAAAGAAAAGAAGGGTTGGTATATATTCTACTCATTAAAACCTACTGCAGATAATACCAAAGCTAAGTGATATATATATTCTTTTTATTTAAGCAGAATGCCAGAAACATCCTAATATTGACATTTTGTGCTAATTAAGGTACTCACAACTATTACAAGAAGCCAGAGACGAGGTTCACTCTTGTAAAACATGTTTAATTGTGCACTTGACTATCTACTCTGAAATTACACAAGTTCCATGGGGGGTATTATTGTAAAATCTTTTATGGAAAAAATTGCTTTCAGTGTGAACTGTCATAATACATATTAGCACCCTTCTTAAAGTAAGACTCTTGCAAAATGAAACCAATAAATCTCTATTGAGAATTGCAATGAGGGGGAAAGTACTATACTTGTTTTATTTCCTTAGGCTATCTTTTAAATGCACCTAAAGTATATCATGCAGGATCCAGTGCATAATGTATGTTATTAGGATTATATAACATAAATGCAAACACACCTTTCATTATTGGCTATAATTTGGGCTTGCCCTTAGCTGGGGAAAAAGGCTTTGTCATCAGTCTTAGAGAATAACTGAGCAGGCAGAAACACTGAGGAAAGCTGCAGTTCAATTCACCGGTGTGTGCTGTTCCAATTTTTTTTAAATGCAATTGTTCAGGGGAAATATACAGATCTGGGCCAGTGTAGTCAGGTTAGCATAACTTTGGTTGTTGCCCAGATACTATTTAGTCTGGCATGCTATTCCTTTTTCTCCATGTAAGCAATATTAACTTCTTTGCCTTTCAAGCCAATGGTTAAAATAACTAAAAGAATGGCTCTGAATATTGATCAGGCAGCACTCCAAAACCCACTCAGGAACGTAGGAAGATGGCTTATACTGAGTCAGATGATCCAGCGAGCACTGTATTGTTAATCCTGATTTGCATCAATGGCTCTCTAGGGTTTCAGACAGGATTCTTTCCTGGCCCTACTTGGAGAGATTCCCATTCTGCCTGGTGGTCTTCCATCTAAGTACTAATCAAGTCTTACTCTGCTTAACTTAATCAGAGAAGAGTGGGTTTATGTTCAGGATGGTATGGTCGTTGCAATAGTGAAATAATTTGTCATAGAGTAAGTTAGTTGATAATTTTGGACTTGTGATCCAGTTTGACCTCCATTGAAATCAGTGGCAATTCTGATAATGTAAGCAGTTCTGGAACCATGTACTGTACCTTGAGTTTCCATGTGGAAGTATTAGCAAGCAATCAAACAAACAAGGAGTTTCAAGACTGAAGCTTCAGACACCTTGAACAAGACTGGAGCTTGATGCACAAAGAGATTAAGTATTGTTTTTGAACATATTGAAGACAATGATCAGTACATAAAAATGAGTGCGAGCTGTTTTAAGACAGAACAATACATTATTTTCAACATGAGGCTGCAATTGAAAATGATATCCCTATTTCCAGTTCTTGACCCTTTTTAGCATGATGTTGAGTTACATATATCCTTGTTATAATGTCATCAAGCTGTGCATTCTATGCTATTTGTAATGGAACATCAGTATTGAGTATCAAGGTCCAGGGAGCATGATGTGCTCAGAACTATATGGAAGAGGTGAAAAACTCAACAAGGGGTGGCATTTTAGTAACAGCCTTGTGTTTAATTTAATGTATTTTCCCAACCATATGCTAGCCAGTCTGCAATGCCTGATATCATTTCTAGATGTGATAAGATGCAACTTTCCATGATAAACTGAATAGAAACACACATAATTGACAGATAAAATTGTCATGAGGACTATATTGTGTGCAGAAAATTCCATGGTGAGATTGAGATATGAACATTTCTTTCTTTGTGAGAAGTTAGCACCACTCTTTTATTAGTTTATGCTATAATAAAACCTTTCCAAATTTATTATAAAGGATTGCAATATTAGGCTTGGGCTAAATCTTTCAAAGTTAAAAAAGAAAGCATGATTAATTCCAAGGAATATCAGACATAGAACTGAAGAACATTTCTGCTTATAAACAGTCTATATTTTCTTGAGCTGCAATTCTCTACTCTGTTTCCTAAACCCTCCTGAGCTCAGTGGGAGTTACTTCTAAGTGCGTAGACATATGACTGCACTTTGAATTGTTAATCAAGACATTGTGACTTCAAAATAACTGTATCCCATTTTTTAAACACCTATTCCAATTGCTACCTGCTTTTTAATGTTTACCTTTGAAAATGTTTTTGAAATGGATATTAAACAGGCTGCATCTTAACATATCTGTGAGATGGACATGGATGTTCAACATTCTAAAGTACCAAACCAAACAAAGCCCAGTGGCAAGATATGGTGGCACACTTGGAGCTTGAGAATTTCCCCTATGACTTGTCTGAGATTAGAAAAACAAGTGGATTTTCTGGTACCTGGTAATCTCCAATACTTGGACTGTGCTTGGCTTGGTGGAGCATAAGTTGTATAGGCCTTCCATACGTCGTCATTCTCAAACCCCTTTGGAATACATTCTGCAGTTCTCAAGGGGACTATTTTTCAATTTTATAATAATTTGGACCAGAAAATGATTTTCCTCTCTGTATTAAATGAAGAAATGATTTAAAGGACATCTAGCATGTTCAACATCCAGTAGAACAAAGGCATATATAGCATAAAGGTGGATTCAAGTAGCAATAAGCATCTGAATTTGCACTAAGTCCACAAAATGTTAAGGGCACCCATAAACTGAGGTCAACTTTGCCATGAACTGATCAGAACAGTAAGACTATACTCTTTAGCCTTAATGTGGAATTTGCTGGTATTTTTGATCATAGACAGATCATTAATATTACTTAACATGTTTTTATTTAATTTATTTTTTGTATTTTTTAAAGAAAGGACTAAAATGAGCAAGAAAAATGTTATAACTTTATGGCAGTTGATAACAATAAACTGTAACCAATTTATTCAAATAACCCATAGTGGTGTGTATATACCTATTGGATTTCTGTAGATATGAAAACAGCATAGGAATTGACTTGGAAATGAATGGTCCAACAGATGATATCAGGCTACAGAACATTTCATATTAGGATATAATGGCAGTAAAATAAAAGTTTCATTGGTCATTTCTGTCAAACAACACTGCCCCCCATATGTCTTGCTATATGTTACTCTTTTCTATATGTTCACTTAAACTCTTCTGCTCATTCGTAGCAACAAAAATGAACATACCCTCCATGCACTAATTCCAGCATAAGTTTGAAAGACATGCAACATCCTCTATACAGTAGATAAGTGGAGAGCAGTTACATTTTATGGAGTCCCCAAGTGCCAAAAGAGCAGTCGTAGTGAGCCTGGGACCTTAGTCTTTTGATAAATAAACAGGTCTCCACATTTGCATCATGTTTGGGTCCACCAGTTGCCTAGTATCGCTAACATATGAACTAGAGATGGGGATTTTTCGCAGTCACAATATATTTATCACAGGCAACATATAGCTAAGACTACTACTTCTAGTACTGTAGTACTTGGATGCCTTAGAAATAAGAGCTGGAGTTCTGTTAGTGCTTTATGGATGATGTATCAGCCAGCATAGTGTAGTGCTGTGATGGCAAACCTATGGCATGCATGCCAGAGATGGCACGCGAAGCCATTTTCCCCAGCATGTGGGGGGTGGAGAGGATGATGAAGAGGCATGTGCCTGTTCCTCCTCCTTCCCAACCCTTCCCAGCTTTCAGTTGCCTCTCCGGATGCAGCTGAAGACCGGGGGCAGGGCCAGGGGAGGAGGAGGAACAGGCATGCGCCTCTTCATCCTCCTCTCCACCCTCCACATACAGTTGAAGGGCCAGGAGGGCAGGGGGAAGAAGTTCCATCCTGGAAGTCCCACCCCCGGAGGTCAAAAGTCCCGCTCCCGGTACCAGGTTTAGTTTGGGTACTCGGCCTCTAAAAGGTTCATTGTCACTGGTGTAGTGTAGTGATTGGAGTTCTGGGCCAGAACTCTGGAAGAACAGGGTTCAAAATCCCTGCTCAACCTTAGAAACCCCACTGGGTGGCCTTGAACAAGTCACACTTCCTCAGCCTCACACAAGGGCAATGACAATGAAAAAATTTTGCTAAGAAAATCACAAGAAAATGGTAGGTTTGTCTTAGTGTTGCCATAAGTTCAAAACTACTTGAAGGCATACCACCACAACAATAAGTCTGTTACACTAACATAATGCTGTTTTTGCTTTGGTAGGCAGAGGGAAGTCAGAAAAAGCCATGGGAGAAAGGTTCCTTGCTGGCTCCTGTGCAGCTCCAGAGGTCACAAGACAGCTCGCTCTTCTGACCCATGGCTTCCAATGCTTTCACATGCTTCTGTCACTGAACATTTTATTCCTGTTGCCATTGCTGTGCTATTATTATCAAAATCAGTATAGTTAACTCTGTCAAAAGGATCTTGGCCACAAAGATTGCAACATAGGATAACATTCACTGCTGTTGTTCTTATGCTATGAATTAGTGTAAGGCTTCATATAGCCATGCCATCACTCTAACATCTACACAAAAAACAATCTGGAAAGGAGTAAAAAGCATTATATACTTGATAGCATGTACCTGTAAATGCATATTGAAACATATACTTGTATGAATACATTGTTATACACTCAGCCCTCTGTATCCACAGATTCTTTATCAATGGATTCAAGCATCAAGCATATTCAGAAATGTCAATTCCTAGAAGCAAACCTTGATTTTGCATTTCATATAAAGGACCCCATTTCACTGGGCCATTGTTTTTAATGGGACTTGAGCATCCACAAATTTTGGTATCTATGGTGTGTGTGTGTCCAGGAATCAAACTGCAACAGATACCAAGGGCCCCTGTATGATTTTGAAAATGGGTATTATTGCAGTCCCATCTGTTAAGATGCTGTCTCAATATCTGTGCAACAATAATAACAAAAGTCATCATAGCTTTTAATAAAATTATGAGCTTGTCCCATATATGAAATAATTATGGTAAATGAAATGACTTCCACTTTGACAGCACAATGGCAACAAAAGCGGAATATATATATATATATATATATATATGAGAAAAAAGTTTGGAGCTGGCATGACTGTGTATGCAAAGCCAGTGGTTGCTTGCGGCAGCAATATGTTAAGGGCACCAATAGACCAGTTTGTCATCCAGTGGCTCATCCCATAATCCTTTGCAAAGTGGTAGAAGAAGCCCCCTTTATATGCCCCCTAGCACAAATTCTGGAACACAACCTTTTTTGTCCATGAAAACAAAATCCCCAAAATCCCTTGGATATGCTTTGTTTTTAGCACAAGTAATCTATCAGACATTTCCTTTGGTTAAGCTGTAGGACACTGGGAATTAATATGAAAGTTACATTGTGTTGAAACCTTGCCCCGCTTTGCTGAGAACACCTAAAGAACATACTTCTCTTATGTCAATAGGATTTCCTCTTTTTCATTAACTGTGGCCAAATTAATCACCATACAATTGTATGGAGAATTTATAAATAATTTAATGGAATTTCCTGTACAAAGCAGGCAAAAATAACATCTCCCTAACATTATTGTGAGAGCCAGCATGGCATAGTGGTTTGATTGCTGGAGCATGACTCTGGAGACCAGGGTTTGATTCTCAGCTCGGCCATGAAACCCACTGGGTGACCTTGGCAAGTCACATGCTCTCAGCATCAGAGGAAGGCAAACCTCTGAACAAATCTTGCCAAGAAAACCCTATGACAGGTTTGTCTTAGGGTCACCACAAGTCAGAAATGTCTTGAAGGCACACATCATCATCATCCTTATTATCATCCTATTAACACCACTTTTAAGTGAAATACCCAGATTGGCTGTAAGAAATGAAGAATGAACTATTGATAATTCAATTGACTTTTCCCATTGCTAAGCATTTTGCAACTCATTGCAACATGTTGGTTTTAAACACTGGACATCAGTTGCTGTTATGCTTTCATCTGCTAGGTTGAGTCCTTTTGAGCTCAGCATTGTACTCCTATGAAGAGTAAATGTCCTGCAACCCAACCGCTTTCTGCCTCTTTCAATATGGTTATCAGACTGCTTTCTGTGAATTTGCTTGAGCAAGCCATACAATTAATTTTCTGCAGTCTCTCTCTCTGCTACAAACGTTGACACCAGGATTTAACATGACGTTCTAGTGGGTATGCAGTGGAAAAGAAGATATCCTTGGCACAGAAGGATGCTGCTGTTTGTAAGAAGAGAAGAACTGGAACATGATGATCTTATAAGATTCCAAACAAAAATGACTACACCACAGAAATGATCTAATTCTAGTGCAGCTGGTGCTGCTGGTGATGTCAGTATTGTCCAATGTTGTATAGGCTTGTAGCATGGGAGAGCGGTACTTATGCTTGCCCCAAATTTATCAAGAGAGATGTATACTTCTATCCAGGTAAGGAAGAACAGAGAAATTTCAAAGATCAATTAAAAACAAGATTGAAAAGTTTCAACCCATGACAGTGCTGTGCTCCAGAAGATAGAGCACCTAGGGCTGGGATTTGTATGATACCACAGAGCTATATTTCCTCACCCTTGCTTCATCAGTGCAATGGAGGAGGATTCAACCTGCAATTTAGGGATAGAGGGTGTGTGAGTTGCATGCCCTCCAACATTTTGCAAATAAAAACTGGAACAATGTGGCCAAGCAACATCAGAGTGTGATCAAGATGGCAAAAGGTATTAGCCTGAGTCTATTGGAAAGTGCAAGATCCCACTCCTTCCTCTCTTCTCATCCCACTGAGTTAATTGAGTACAAACTACTTTTGCACTTTGACCTCAGTTTGCAGCAAATGAAATGAGCTGCAGACAAAGGGGAAAGTGGGAAGAAGCGAGGGACTGAGGCATATTTAAATTAGCTGAAAAAGTGAGATCTCAGAGGACTGTCCTGGGAAAAATGAATTGTCCTGGGACAGTCAGGAATGTCCTTGGACAACTGGAGGCTATATGTATCCACTGAATTTCATCCTCTGAATTTATGGAGGCCACAACCACCTGTCAGGGAAACTAAAAGAGGCTATAAGGACACTTTGGTTTTCTAAAAATGAGAGTTGAGCCCAAAACAAGGGGCAGGACTGTGTCTTCCGCTAGGATAGGACAGAATCTCTCCCCCTCCCATGCCTTTTAGAGGTGAGATTTATTGTTTATTGCTCTTTTTAAAAGGTTTGGGAGAGATAGTGTAGGAGGAGACCAACATGAATAGCCTGTTTTAATTTAACGTGGTAGTTTAATGCTTTTTAAAAAAGTATTTCTGCTACATGTTATTTTAGCTATTTTTAACTTATATTGTAAATATCTTTGAGTATCATTTTGAGAGAAAGGTGGGATTATAACTCAAATCAATAAATAACTCTCCAAGATTTTACAGATAACATTTGGGACACATGGGGCTGAATACACATTTACCTTGCAGTATATTCTATTGGATTCAGGCTTATTTCTGAATGGATATGTAAATATGGTTCCATTATTAATTTAAATGGAATATCAATGCTAAAGAGTCAGAATGTAGTCTTCTCTCTATTCCCCTTCCACACAAAGGACCTTATCCCACGCTGCTCTCAAAAGTGGCAAGAAAGCGATATGAGCATCATTGCAGTACTATAGCGCTAGTATAAATATGGCGCTAGCGCTATAATAGCGCTATGGATAAGCTTGCGCCATTGCAATGCCTGCTGAAACCAACATTCAAAAGAATGCGAATGATGTTGCATTCTGAGCGGTTTCTTGCTGGTTTCTGAGCGACGTCGTGTAATCACGCGGAAAACTATAGCGCTATAGCGCCTGATTCTTAGCTGATTCTGAGCAACGTCATGTAATCACACAGAAAACTATAGCGCTATAGCGGCTGATTCTTAGCTGATTCTGAGCGACGTCGTGTAATCACACGGAAAACTATAGCGCTATAGCGCCTGATTCTTAGCGGATTCTGAGCGACGTCGTGTAATCACTCGGGAAGATATAGCGCTATAGCGCCTGATTCTTAGTGGATTCTTGCTGCTTTTGGCCCCATGGGATAAGGTCCAAAGATACACAAAGAAACAAATTCTCTTCTTCCCTGCACCACTCTTCTTTTCTTAGCCCCCCCACTCTCTGAGCAGCATAGGGTCTTAGGACTTTATTATATGGGGGAAATCCCATGCAGAAACAGGATTTAAAAGCTGGAGAAAACCTGCAAAAGCAGGTTGATTTTCACATGACGTCATTGTTAAACTGTTTTTAACCCAAATGGAAAGTAGTCAAAAGCTGCTCCTTTTTACATTCGGGATTTTCTGAAAGTAAAAAGAAGCGGCTTTTGACTACCGTACTTTCTGTTTGGGTTAACAACAGTTTAACAATGACATAGTGTGAAAATCAACCCACTTTTACAGGTTTTCCTGATATAAAACCCCATTTCTGCATGGGATTTCTGCTGTGTGATAAAGTCCTTAGTAAAGTTTCTGCCTTCTTCCCAACAAGCTCCCCGCTTCCTGCAACTTTTAAAGAGTCCAGAACATCTACACACAACAGTACATGGTGCTTCTCCTTCCTAATCTGTTTTTCTCTTTTCTTTACCTGGGACAAGGACAGGTTGGGGAATCCACTGATTTTCTAGTATTATTCCCAGAAATAATGGGGTTACTGCAGGGTATGGCTTCATGGGACTTGCATGCTGCACAATTCATGTCTTCGATACAATTAAATACAAACACAGCCTTTTGTACAGAATGGCAAGTGGCTGGGTGAGGTGTCATTTTGTAACATAGGCACAGGTGCTATACACCAGGTAGCTGTGAACCATGTTCAACCCCTTTCCACAACAGTCATAAAATATAGCTTTTGGGGGTTTTTTTGGGCTGTGAGGCTGTGTTCTAGAAGAATGTATTCTAGAACATGGCCTCACAGCCCGAAAAACTCACAAAAACCTATGGATGCCGGCCGTGAGAGCCTTTGACTTCACAGTCTTTCAACAGCTATTGATATTATTGTTGGGGAATATACACATACAGACATACAGTGCACAAGGGAAATGGAATATTCCTGCCACAGTTTGGAGGATGCTGAAACAGAGAGCACATTTTTGTACTATAAACCAATAGGTTGACAAGTTCACAGTGTCACTAATAAGAAAGGAATGGTACATTACCTCAAAATGTTAGGTGCAAAGCAATTCTACGCATTTTTAATCAGAAGAAAATCACATTGTGGCCTAAATACCATAAAGACACCAGGGCTTGGAAACTAAGCAGGGTCAGCTCTGGTTAGTACTTGGATGAGTGGCTGCCAATGAATGCCAAATTCTGTAGGTTATATTTCAGAGGAAGGAACTGGTAAATCCCCCTCTGTGTATTCCTTGTTTAAGAAAATCCTATGGAATTCATGGGGTCACCATAAGTTAAGAGGCAATATGAAGGCACTATGTGGGTGAGATGATTATCTCAGGCAACGGAGAGGAGCAAATTCATGCCAATTGTCTTTCTCAAGGGTGTTGTTTGGAGAGGGCAGTAAAGTGAGGATCAAGTAAGAATTCTATCCCCTCAGATGAAATTTGCCTTTGATATCTAAGAGTTTAGTATTGCAGTAACTTTTAGAGTTTCAGCTGAGCATTTGGAACTACAGTTTAGGCATCCAAAGAAAAGGAGCACGTGAAGATAGCAAGGGAATGTCAACCCAGCATAATAGTATAATGTGACTGTCTTGCTAGGATCATAGAATCATAGAATCATAGAGTTGGAAGAGACCGCAAGGGCCATCCAGTCCAACCCCCTGCCATGCAGGAACTCAAAATCAAAGCATCCCTGACAGATGGCCACCCAGCCTCTGTTTAAAGACCTCCAAAGAAGGAGACTCCACCACTCTCCGAGGGAGTGTGTTCCACTGTCAAACAGCTCTCACTGTGAGGAAGTTCCTCCTAATGTTCAGGTGGAATCTCTTTTCCTGTAACTTGCATCTGTTGTTCTGGTTCCTGTCCATCTTGGGGATGGTTGGAGTTGCAGGGACCATGTGGAGTTTTTCCCCAATGCTGTCATTCCACATCCTTCGAGGCAGGCTAGATTTCCATCCAGAACCAGCTTGGTCCTTTGATTGCCTCTGCCGCAATAACCAATAAGGTTGTGGCCTTTTCCTTCTAACCATTTCTGGCACCCCATCTCTCTCCAAGATTACCTGAACTCAATGGGATTTTTATTATGGGATTATATTGTAAGGGTACAATCATATACCCATTTACCTGGCGGTAAACCCAACTGAGCTAAATTGCCTCTATGCAAATGTAAGTGATGGAGAAAGTTTGGTGTGGTGGTCTAAGTGTTGAACTAGGACTCTGGAATGAATGTGGGTATGAAAGTAAGAATGGAGTTGAGAATGAATTTGTAGTAGGAAGGAAGAAGAAAGTGCTAGAAGGTTAGAGGTAAGTGTAGAAGGTGTGTGGAAGTAGATAATGGAATGAATAAGGGAGTGAAAGGTATTTAGTAAGTTAATAAGGTTAGGATAGAGTGAGAAAGTATAAGAATGGAAGAGAAGAAAGAAGAAAGAAAGAAAGTAGAGAGAAGGGAATAAATGAAAGAGAAACAGGAGAGAGTAAATAGGAAGGTTTATAACAGGGGTAGGCAACCTTTCCCCTTTAAGGGCTGAGGGACTTCAGCTCCCAGAAGCCTCAGCCATGTTGGCCAATAGTTCCATGTTGGCCAATAGCTCCTGGGATTCTGGGAGCTGAAGTCCCTCGGCCCTTAAAGGGGAAAGGTTGCCTACCTCTGGTTTATAAGAATGGTATAGGAAGGACAAAAATGAAATAAGTGGTATATGGAAAAATATTTTAGTGTTAAAATCGGATACAAAAGTTAAGAGATTAAATGTTTAAACATTTAAGTGTATTTCTCAGCATTATAACTACTTATTGTTTTAGTAGAATGTGACCTTTCTTTTTCATTTGATGTAAGAGATATTTCTATATGTTAAATGTGGAATGAATGTGAATTGTACATGTTGATTTTAAATAATAAACTTAAAAAAAAAAGAACTAGGACTCAGGGAAACTGGTGCTTTAAATCCTCTCTCACCCATGGAAACTCACTTGGTGGCCTTGGGCAAGTCACACTTTCTCATTCTCAGAGGAAGGCAATGACAAAAACCCTCTGAAAAAATCGTGCCAAGAAAGCCCCATGATAGGTTTGTCTCAGGGTTGCCACAAGTCAGAAACTACTTGAAGGCACAAAACAACAAGAAGAAGATGTGCATGAGACAGTGATGTTTGAATCTGTCAGTTCAAGTTAGCGAGGTCCATTTGCTCCTATAGAAAATTTACCATACAGTTGGGTAAGAGACTTTATTCTAAATTGGGTATGAACTGCATTGCTGTACACATTTATATGCAGAAAATGTTTTGAAAATATTTCAAAATATGCGATTGAGCATATAATTTTTTTGCAAGACCTGCAAAAGCTATTGAAGCAATAAATAAAGAAATAAATATAAACTCTCCCTCAGCTGCTTGTGAGCAATGTCACCTTGATTTGTTTAATCTTTTCTTTAGAGATAAATATTTACATGTGGAATGTTAATTAATCTCCACTTAGGAAGTGAGTAGGCTTGATTTTAATTTATTCAGTAGCAGAAAAGATCTTTTAAAAATATTCCATAACTGTTATGGAAATGTGACAAAAATTTTCTAGCAGCATAATTTTGGACTTTGCACAAACCCATTTTATTATTGTTAATTTTCTAGGTCTTCTCCTGGTTCAAACAGATTCTGACTGTCATCTGTCTGTCTGTCTGTCTATCTATCTATCTATCTATCTATCTATCATCTATCTATATTTCACCTGCACGTATATCTCAACTTGAATAATGAAATGACAATAATAATAATTCAATCTTGAAGAAAACATAGAAATGTAGTAGTAATTTAGACCACATGACACAAAAACACAATAAAATAATTGTAATGTCACTAAATAACTTCCTTTAAAATAATAATAATAATAATAATAATAATAATAATAATAATAATAATAATAATAAATTGCCAGCAGTGCTTTCAAGAGATCTAGAATCATGAACTTATGTGGACAATTTTAGGTAGAAAATCACATTAGCTTGATATCTGAAGAGCTGATAGAAGGTGGTGGTCTCCACATCACGAGGAAGTAGACTGTAGTCTACGAAAGCTCATGCTGCCAATTTCTTTCTTTCAGTTAGTCTGAAAGGTGCTACAAGATCTCTCTACATACTGATTCTAGAGACTAACATGACTATATCTTTGAATTCTTCAACAGTAAGACAGTCAATCCATTACCTTTTTTAAAAAAGCATTATCATGTAGTGGACTAGAGGGGCAGAGACCTAAGTGGAGTGGGGATTTAGCTATTACTACCACAGACAGAGTTTTTAAATTCAGGTCAGGGACAGAATTGCCAAGGTATCTGCCAAGGTTACCAAACTCTCAGGACTGACCCAGTTTCAAAGCTGAAGCCTTCTTCTCAGAGACTCTAAGCCAAAGGAATTACACTTCAGGGTGAGGAACCAGAAACCAGAAAGCCAAGCTATTTCCATAGAGGCCTAGGTCTTTTCTGAATTTGTTTTCCTCCCTGCTCTGTTCCTTTATGGTCTTTCCTCTGTTCTGCCTCATCCTTTATATAAAAACGACAGTAATGGAGGTATCCTTGCAGCAGAGGCTAGGAAGATAGAGAGCAGCACTAAGGTGCTTGAGGAGAGAGTTATGGAAACTACACTGTCTGACTCATGATCCCGAAGCCACTATGTCGTCCTCAAAGGTGATGCAGACACTGTTCCATCTTCATCACTGAAGTGAGATTCAACTGTGACTCAGGATACGTTCTGTATATGGAACGGAGAGGGTGCCCTCTAATCTTTTGCCTCTGGTGTTAAATTGTCTTGTCCAGGCAACATATGGCCACGATTGAAAGAGAATTCAATCATTTTGTGGGAAAAGAAGGATGATCAAAATATTAGAATTTCACCAAAGTCATCAAAATGCTTATTGCTGAATCCATACACCCAAGCAATTCAGAACTCCAAATTCTTCCTGTAGGTCACCAGAGTCTGAAAATTTACCCTTTGGACTACAACTTCCAGAATCCCCCAACCACTGGAGGATTCTGGAGTTGTAGCCAAACCCAAGCTCTGATATTCAGAGAATAAATCCAGAGCTCAGGGAGAAAAATCTTTCTGGAATACAAATCCCGGAATCTCCTAACCAATAGTCCCTGGCTTTGCAGCTCAGGGAATATAGGGAATTGTGGTCCAAAAAAGTAACTTTCCCCATTTCAGCCAATGGCACACGGACCTTAATGAAATTAAGAGCTATATTTTGAACACAATATTGCAATGGTAGTGATGTGATGTTAAGATTTTAGGTTTAAAAGAGCTAATTCATGCATCGCACTGGCAGACCTTGAGTTTTGTTCAGTGTGGCAAGGGTACTGTGTGAATTTGTGCAGTTTTTTTAAGTCAGTGCAGCAGTGAGTCAGCAGAAGGAGAGGAAAATCCTGCAGTAGCATTTGTCAGTATTTTAGCAGAGAGGGTTCCCCATTCTTATGCAAGTGACTCTTGCACCAACTCTCCTGCCTGTCTGCTGACACTAAAATAAATTAAACATACCATAATTCCCAGGGCTGTATTCACAGAGTTTGCAATTTATCTCTTCTAGAAGAAGCTGAAGTGTTCTATTTAAATCATTAATCTGAGAGAAACCTAGTTACAATGCAATGCAACCCTACCCTGGCTCCTCTGGATGATGGCTGGATGTGTTGTCATTTCTCTCTGGCAATGGAGAAGAGGATTGAGGCTTATAGGGGCTCAGCTGTGGTGGACACGACAAGATGTACAGACATATAGAAAACTGCTGCCAGTTCTCCCATCAAAGACAAACTGTGAAATGGAAATGTGGATAGGAATTACATCTGAGCTTTTAGAAGGGTGGGTTGTGTGGCCCATATGGGGCCTTCTGCATGCCGACTCTGGAGGTCCCATCAACCCCTCCAAGATTTGGAGGGATCAAAACCAAAATATTACATTTGTGGAGGGCTTGGGGGTATGCGCCACCATTTATTTGGCTCTCATTGCATCTCATTTAAGCCCTAAAGGGCATTTTTAAAATAAAAACTGGCTGGAGTGAGTGCAGCCCCTGGATCTTTCATGGTTGTTGTGGTTGTGTGCCTTCAAGTTGTTTCTGACTTATAGCGACCCAAAGGCAAATGTATCATGGAGTTTTCTTGCCGAGATTTGTTCAGGGGAGGTTTGCCATTGCCTTCCTCTAAGGCTGAAAGTATATGACTTGCCCAGTGGGTTTTATGGCCGAGCCCCTCCTCAGTCTAGAGGACCCACATGGGCCCAGTTCAGATATGTCCGATTTGAATCTAGCAAAAATATGTTCAGACCAGTGGAAGGGACATTCAGGAAACCCTTGCTCAATTGGGGGAAAAATGGTATTGAAACCCCCCTCCCTTAACCTTTCTCATTTTGCCAGCAGGAGCCCACAGATCTCAGGAAGCGTGATTCTGCCTTACTGTTTCTTTCCTCCTGGTCCCTAGTCAGAACTATAACAACTTATAAGAACCACTATTATATCTAGTGAGCAACCTACCCTCCATGGCTGAATTGCATATTGATTTGTGACCATTTTTTAAAGGGGAGGGTTGCAAAAATGTTTTTTTGTTACTCAGTATCAATAGCATTGTACATTTCTATAATACTTAATAGTGAACTCAGCACTCTCAGCAGTTTGGATCTGTAAGCCCATTGCCCAAGAAGCTGGGCATTCAATTAACTGATCTATGAAAGGATGGAAGGCTGATTCAACCTGGAGCCCTCTGGGATTGAACTCACAACATTGTGGCTGCAGTACCGCATTTAACCACTGTGCTATGCAGGCTCCATAAGTCACCTTCAAAGGATTTTAGAAGCAATTTAACTAGAATTGTTCAAATTTTATTCTCTAAACAATTCTATGGGTTTCTCTGTGTGTGTGTGTGTGTGTGCATGTGTGTACGCATCTGTGTGTTTAAAGGGTAGCAGAAAAGCAATAAATAATGCAGCATGTTGCTTGGTAAATATTAAAACCATATCCTTCATATAGTCTGATTCGGCAGGGACAGTCTCATTTAATCCACTGTTATCTCACTTTTTCAGCTGCTTTTAAAATGTCCCCGTTTCTGTCTTTCCTTCTCCCTTTGTCCCCAGTTCACTGCCATTGGTGCAAAGTGCAAAAGTAGTTTGCATTCTATTAACTCAGAAGGAGGAGCAGAGAGGAGGAACAAGAATCATGCTCTTTACAGTGGGTTCAGACAAAAGCAAACTGCGGCAGCCTCTCCTAACTTGTGTGTACAGTTGTCCCTCGTTTTCGGGGACTTGAAGTCCATTACCCTCGCTTATCTTCAAGGGATGAATGGAGGGGCACAAAATGGGGCATGTGCCTGCGGTGCATGGCGGCTCACCCCCATGGACACTCGCCTCCATTCAAGCCAATAGGGCTTGAATATGCGTTTTTCCTTTTTCACAGGAGGTCCTGAATGGATCCCCCGAGAAAAAAGAGGGGCGACTGTACTTCCTTGTTAATAACTTTTGCCATCTTGACCATATTCTGATGATGCTTCACCACACATGTCCTGTTTTTGATTTGTGAAATGTTGGAGGATATAACAACAAATTGTTTTAACACTGTAACTAAGGGGCTTTGCAGACGGGCGGCCATGGGCCACCCTGAGAAGCTGCCCCACGCCTGAGCCCAATCCACCCTTTGGGCAGCCCTGGAAGGAGAGCCAAAATGCCGCTCCTTCCAGAGCCGGCGAAAAGGGCACCAGAAGAGCCGTCGCGTGGCTCTTCTGTGTCTTTTCCGGTGCACCGTGTGCAGAGGCTGCACCAGGAGGACGTCATCAGGGCGCTCGCCTTGTGTAATGGTGCATGCTCTGATGATGTCCTCGGGAAGGGGTTGAGGTGGCTGCCATGCGTCTGCCCCCCTTCCTTGCCTCCAAGACAGCGCTTTACGCCATCTGCATCCCCCCTGTGTTATGAGAACAAATTACCTTTTAAAAAGCAACAAATTTTCCCAGGCTTTATGCACCATGAAATATACTTTTACAGCATTGTCAGTAGCTTGGGAAGCATATAAGCAGAGGGGAGTGTATAATTTGTGACAGCCTAAAAAAGAGATTAGTTAGCTCAAAAAAACAGCAATGATAGCTAAAACAGCATGCTCCTTAATTTTTGTAAAGCACTGTTTTCTTTTTAAACATTTGAAATCAGCCTGTTTGTGGGTAGGCTCATAATATATTGAATCACAACCTTGATTTCATGCAGTTAAAGGATCTGAATAAAGCATGCATTTTCCAATATATCTTTTTTTTTTTTAAATGAAGGCTTAAATATTTCACTTAATGTAAATGAAATTGAAATGAAAAAAGTGTTCAAAGCCAAGACTACCAGGTTAAGGCAGCTGGTCAAATGAAAAATGAAGGTTACAACATTCAGCAAAAGAAGAATTATTTTGCTTGCTTCATTGCTCTATATGCTTTTCTGGTTCACTGAGAGGACTGGAGTAAAATGAGAAAACTGTCAATCTGTCAAGTGTTCTATAATTGACATCAAGAGGAGACTGCTGAATTGAAGGTCATATCTGTTGTTTAATGAAAGGAGCCATTTTTTCCATAGCTGGAAAAACATAGTCTATTAATTCTGAAACAGGTTGCAGGCACTGACGTTGTACATCTTTGGATCCTCAGAAATACAATTTGGGTTCTATTCTGAGCTTCTGTTACCTATTTGTGTGCATGCTAGAAGTGTATATTCAATTGATTTATTAATTTATGGAGCTAGCTCTTGTTTTACAAGATAGGTGTTGCTTTCCAGAAAATGCTTATCTTTTTGGAGTATTCAAGTTTTATGGAGACACAGAGTTTAACAGTTTCTAGGAAGGCTGCTGAAGATGTGCATGCAAGATTCGTATCTCATTATTATTGAGATAATGATCTCCTGGCCACTTTTCTATTCTTATTATTGTTATTCTTCTTATTATTGTCATTATTAGTTACCTTTATATGATATATATTATCATATATGAATGAATCAACTTATTGCTGTCACAGACCAGAAATATATTATTGTATGTGATTATATTCCTTTTTCCCAATACTGAGTCTCAAGATATTCCTATTAAAACTCAATCAGATTAAAAACATACAAAACTTCCATAAAATATGTAATATTTATTTTTAAAAGGAATTTAAAAAATCTATAGAATTAAAACCATTGAAAAATTGTTGAAATATCATATATACACAACAAAACAGAACCCTATCAAAAACCTATTGCAGTCAACTTTTAAAAGATGGATGGAAAAAGGAAACTGTCACTGGGTGGAAGGAAGGAGCCTTCCAAGTCTCTCTAGGAAGCAAGTAGCCTTCCTAGCCTCTCTAAGGATGAAGTTCCAAAGAGTGGGAGTGTGATGTCCAGCCTAGACTGTTTAAATTCTCCCCTGTATTTTCCTTCATTTTCAGTTTAGTTTGAGCATAGGAATGTTCCACTGTATTAGTTTGTGGGAGGAGCTGTAGGAATCCCCTGCATTTTTCTAGTTTTTGGTTTGCCCCTTCCCAGCAAGCTCTGCTTTAGTTTGGGATTTTTTAGTTTTTTCTTAGGCAGGCTTGGCTTGATTTGTTTGGTGGCAACAGGCTCAGGCAGAGGGAAAGGGCATTTTTTACACCTGCAGCCAAATTATTTACCATATAGCCAACTTATTTACCACATTAGCCAATTTAGTTACCTGTAGCAGTTAATTCCAATAAACATCAACATCAAAGAAAACAAGAGCACCAGAAGCTGAAAGATCAATCCAGGAACAAACCCAGAGAGATGACAACACTGAAGATCATTAAACCTGAACTGTAAAGTACCTTTTATTTTAAGCCCATTAGAGCTTGGGAGGAGAAACTCTTTTTTTTGTTTTTCTTTAATAAATTTCCTTCTTTTTGAACTTTACACTCAGCTTTGGAGCCTTTTTAGGTTAGAGATTGATTCACCAGGGTACTGGAGTTGCACACCCATATTTGCCGCCACCACCTTTAGTTGGGTGTGTCTTCACAGGGAGCAGCCACCAAGAAAGCTGTCTTCCTTGTTTTGTTTTTGTTATTAACTGCCCTTGAGTCAATCTCAACTCATGGTGACCCTGTGGAGGAGACATCTCCAAGACCCTCTGTCCTCCACTGCTCTGCTTTATTCCTGCAAACCATACCCGTGACCTCTTTAATAGAGTCCATCCATCTAGCATGTGACCTTCCTTTCTTCCTCCTTCCCTCCACCTTTCCCAGCATTATTGTCTTTTCTAATGAGTCCTTCCTTCTCATTATGTGTCCAAAGTACGACAACCTCAGTTTGGTCATCTTGGCTTCTAGGGAGGTTTCTGGCTTGATCTGCTCTAGGACCCATTTGTTTGTCCTTTTGGCTGTCCAAGGGATCCTCACCACTCTTCTCCAGCACCACATTATCTCAAATGCATTGATTTTCTTCCTATCATCTTTCTTAACTGTCCAGCTCTCACATCCATGCATGGTAATAGGGAATACAATAGCTTGTATGATTCTAACTTTTGTGCTGAGTTGTATATCCAGGAAGTTTTGGATGAAGCTGATTATCTGGACCCATTTCAAACTGGCTTCAGGGCAGGATTTGGAGTTGAGACTGCCATGGTCGCCTTAGTCGATGCCTTCCGTCTGGGCATAGACAGGGGAAGTGTGACCCTGTTGGTGCTCTTGGACATCTCAGCGGCGTTCGATACCATAGACCATGGTATCCTTCTGGGACGCTTGAGGGAGTTGGGTATCGGGGGCACTGCACTCCAGTGGCTCCGGTCCTACCTCTCGGGCAGATCCCAAATGGTGAGGCTGGGGGACAGTTGCTCCTCTGAAAGGGAGCTGACATCTGGCATCCCACAGGGCGCCATACTGTCCCCCATGCTGTTTAACATTTACATGAAGCCGCTGGATGAGATCATTCCGAGATATGGGGCGCGGGTTTATCAATATGTTGATGATACCCAACTTTATTTCTCTATGTCTCCGACAGCTGCGGTGACTAAAGATGGCGTCGCTCCTCTGGATGCCTGCCTTGGGTCGGTAATGGGCTGGATGAGGGAAAACAAACTCAAGCTGAATCCAGAGAAAACAGAGGTACTCGCGATAGGAACCCCTGGTCCAGGAAGGGAATTATGTTATCCGATCCTGGATGGGGTCACACTTCCCCTAAAGGACAAAGTACGCAGTCTGGGAGTACTGCTGGACTCATCGCTACAGTTGTCATCTCAAGTAGATGCTATGGCCAGGAGTGCTTGGAATCAGCTTCGGCTGATTCGCCAACTGCGTCCCTACTTGGACCAGAAAGACCTTGAAACAGTAGTACTTTCCCTGGTAATTTCTCGTTTGGACTACTGTAGACCACATTACACTGGTGTTGAAAGCCCTTCATTGGCTGCCGATGAGCTTCCGGGCTCAATACAAAGTGTTGGTTATTACCTATAAAGCCCTATATGGCTTGGGTCTGTGTTACTTGAAGGAATGCCTCTCCCCACACAATCCGCCCCACACTCTCAGAACTTCTGGGAAAAACCTATTGGAATATTATGATGTTAGGCTGGTTTCTACCTCCCAGAAATCATTTACGGCTGGGGTCCCTAAATTATGGAATAGCCTGCCGGAAGAGGTTCGTACTATTTCCACATTGGAGGCCTTTAAAAAGGCACTCAAAACAGAACTCTTCCGGCAGGCTTATCCACCTGACGTAAATAACACATGACTAATGATCCCCTGGGAAGGATGACCTCCACTATAGCATAGAATTGTATTAGTAGTTGTAATTGAAATTTTAATTTTATTGTTTTTTATGGTATATGTAATTTTAATGTTTTTAAATTTTATTGTAACTTTGTTATGCTTTAGCGCTATGTTTTAACTTTGCTGTTTTATACTTTTTGCTGTACTCCCGCCTCGATCCATTGGGAGAGGCGGGATATATAAATAAATAAATAAATAATAATAATAATAATATCTTTGCATTTTAGAATCTTTTCTAGTTCTTTCATAGCCATCCCCCCATTCTTAGGGGGGGTTGCAGACTGCCAGAAATAGTGCAAATTGAATCCACTTTTAGGGTTAGGGTTAGGGAATCATGGCAACTGTAGTTTATTGTGGCACCAGAGTTCGTTGACAGAGAAGGCTCAATGTCTCAGAAAAAAACCAGTTCCCATGATTCCCTAGCACTAACCCTAACCCTAAATGTGGACTCAATTTGCACTATTTCTGGCAGTCTGCAACCCCCCTTAGTCTTCTTCTGATTTCCTGATTGCAGTCCCCATTTCTATCAATGTTTGATCCCAGGTATGGGAATTCTTTTACTATTTCTATTTCTTCATTGTCCAGGTTGAACTTGTGAAAGTCCTTGGTGGTCATTATTTTTGTTTCCTTTACATTCAACATTAAGCCTGTCTTATATCTTAGAATGTTGATATTTCTTCCTCCTATTTTCACTCCTCCTTCTTCTGTGTCCAAGCCTGCATACAAATTGAAAAGATAGGATGAATGGATGCAGCCTTGTCTGACCCCTTTGCCAATTGGAAATTCTGTTTTTCTTCTGTGTTCTGGTCTAACAGTAGCCTCTTGTCCTGAGTACAGATTCCTTGTCAGTACTATCAGATGTGTTGACACTCCCATGTCTTTAAGGGCATTCTATAGTCTATAAAGTACATGCTGATTTTCTTTTGGAATTCCCTGGTGCTCACCAGTAGCCATCGTATGTTTACAATGTCATCCTTTGTGCCTCTTTCTTTCCTGAACCTTGATTGGACCACTGGGATTTATCTCTCCATGTATGGTTGGAGTCTATGGGAGATTGGTGCTATGGTCCTATAGTTGCTGCAGTCTCTTGTGCCTCCCTTTTTGGGGATGTATAGTGATCGCTTCCAATCTGTTGGTCATCATTTTGTTTTCCATATCTGTTGACATATGTTGGTTAGCATGTGGATTGCAACAGTTAAATTGGAATATCATCTATTCCTGGTGATTTGTTTTTCGCTATTTCTCTTATTGCAGTTTCCACCTTGCTTTTTAGAATCTGGGGTTTTCTTCATATGGCTCTTCATTCCATGTATCCTTCATTTTGTCATCTCTTTTGTATAATTCTTCTGTGTATTGTATCCAGTGTCTTTTTATTCCTTCCTAGTCATGGAGTATGTTATTTTTATTGTCATAGGGCATCCCGGTTCTTGGTTTGAATTTTCCTTTGATTTCCTGGATCTTGTGAAATAGATCTCTTGTTCTTCCCTTTTTGTTGTTGTCTTCTATTTCTCTGCATTGGTCATTGTAGTAATTTTCTTTATTTTTCCCACACAAGCCGTTGTACTGTTGCATTCATAATTCTTAGTTTTTTCCTATCTCCCTTTTGTTTTTCTTCTCTTCTTTTTTATTGCTTGTAGTGTTTTTTCTGTCATTCATGGTTTTTTTCTCTTTCTTTTTGTTTATTGAAAGTGTCTGTCTGCATTCTTCTTTTATTATATCCCTGGCTTCAGACCATAGTTCCTCTGGTTCTCAATCTACTATACTTAGTAGTGTGAATCTGTTTCTTATGTTGTCAGTAAATTCTGTGGAGATATTATTTAGATCATACTTTGTTATAATCACTGGTTTTGTTTTCTTCTTGATCTTACTCTTATTTTTGATATGAATAATTAGTGATCTGTGCCACAATCAGCACCTGGTCTAGTTTTGGCCTCCAGTATAGAGTTCTGCCATCTTTTACTTCTGATTATATAATCTGTTTGATTTTTGTGTTGACCGTATGGTGATGTCCATGTATATAGCCTTCCTTCTGGTTGTATGAAAAATGTATTTGCAATGAATAGCTTGTTGGCCTCACAAAAATCTATCAGACACTTACCTGTTTCGTTTATTTTTGTTTAATCTAAATCTGCCTACTGATTCTTCTTTGCTGCGAACTTTTGCATTCCAATCTCCAGTGATCAGCTTGACATCCTGTGTTGGTGTGCTGTCAATTTCTTCATGTACTCCTTCATAGAATCTATCATTTTTTCCCCTGTTCTGCCTCTGTGGTTGGTGCATATACTTGAATTATGGTGATATTCATAGGTTTACCATGGAGCCTTACTGAAATGATTCAATATGATTTTGCACTGTATCCTCTGACTGCTTTTGCCACATCTTTTCTTAGAATGAAAGACACCCCATTTCTTCTTGTCTTTTCATTCCCTGAGTAGAACACTGAATTCAAAGTGTCCCATTCCTATCCATTTTAACTCACTCACCCCCAGTACTGCTGTGTTCATACATTCTATTTCCATTTTTACTATGTCTAGCTTCCCTTGGCTCATGCTTCTTACATTCCAAGTTCCTCTCTTATGTGTAATGCTGATTTGGATGTGATTTGCCTTTCTAAGGGTGTCTACTGTTTGTCTTGGCATCTTTCTTATGTTCCTTGTCTAATCTTGCAAATGTGATATCCTTTTATTTCTCCCTCCCTCCCTCCCTCTTAATGTTCTGATCCTGCCTGTGTCTCACTTGGGGAGTCTCATCAAAGGGTTTACAAGGTGTTGGGGTTACTCAAGGAGGCCCATCTACACCTCCCTGTGCATAGTGCCAACCAATGTTAGCTGTGTGACAACCAATGTTAGTTTTGAAAGCCAAATGGAGGGAAAATAAGTATTTTAGAGTGTGTATATGTGTGTGCAGCCCATGGGGGCAGAGGTAGAAAATTGGTCCATGGCCCAATTGCCCACACCAGTTGGGGCAGACATACTGCAGATCAGCTGGAGAGCTAATGATTGACCACTCCTGTCTGTTCACCTCTCTTCTAGAACAGTGTTTCTCAGGCTATCTGATAATGGGGATCAGCAATTATTGTTTTCCAATGTGCCAGGGACCAACATCATATTTGTGTCCATTAACTGCAATTGTTTCTTTCTTTCTCAGAAACTTACTATGGACTGGCACCCTCCAAGAACCACCACTTTGAGTTGCACAGGATTAGAAGGCATTGGACAATGGAGACTTACAGAATCTTTAGGTTCTAGATTATTTCCAGCCTAATTTCAACCTACAGTCCATGTGCAATGCTGTGCATCCAAAATGGCTACAGTATAGGCCAAAGGCGGAACCTGCTGTTGGCAGACTGCAAATCCTAGCAGCCCTAGCTAGACTAGCTAATGGTGAAGAACACAGGAAGTTGTAGTTCAAGAATATTTGGAGGGCCCCATGATTCCCACCCATGCTATAGGTTTTAATCCAATTATTTGCAGGCTTAGTTGGAGAAGACTCATTGCCTCATGAGAACGTACATATATGTTGACTTAATATGTTCCTTGAGATTCAGTGTATCTAATAGAGACTTTACTAAGGGGGGAAGCAGACCAGGGCGTCGGGGACACCCTGGGACGGTGCGCCGCGGGACCACGGCATCCGCACTGCGGCGCACCGTCGGCGCCTCTGAAAGGAGCGCAAAATCAGCGCTCCTTTCAGAAGACAGGGAAAGTGCGCCCTAAACGTGTCGGGTGCACTTTCCCTGGCTTTTCTGCCGCAGCGTGTGAGGACGCTGCGGCAGGAGGTTGCCCTCGGCACGTTGGCCGTGTGGAGGGCCGGCAGCTCCGAGGGCAACCTTGGGAGGAGGAAGGGGCGCTGCTCGTGCAGCTGCCCCTCCTCTTCCTTGCCTCAGAGACGACCCTATTGGTCATCTGCCAAGGCCCATAGTCAACCTTAATGCTGTCCTGGACTACAGCCAGCCTCAGTTCCCACAGCTGCTAGGGATGGAAAGGGTGAGCTGCAAACAGCAAGGCCAGCCACAAACCTTCCGTAGTCAAAACACCAGCAAAACAGAGTCCAGAAATCAGCGTCAATCAGTCTAAGGTCAGGGCAGGCAGCAATCAGCAAAAGTCCAGTCCAGGGTCAAGGCAACAGAGTTCCACAAGGCAAGAGCAAGAGGCACACAGCAGGAAACCAGGAGCCACACTGACCATAATCTCCCAAGGAAACTACAATAAATCTTGACACTGAGGAAGCCTCTTGCTACTCCTTAAATAGTCAAATCCTACCTCAGTGCCAGCTGAGGCTTGTTAAGCAGCTGTTTTTCAGCCAGCCTCCTGGACCTGTGACTGCCAGCACTCTCAGCTCTCCTCTGCCTAAAGGAAGGTACTGGCTCTGCTGTATCTTCCTGATTCTCCCCACTAGTCAGCTGAGCCTCCAAGGAAGGAGCACTAGGACCTGGCTGCTCTGGGGCTGGGAGAACCAGGCTTGGCTCAGGCAGATCAGAATGAGAGCCAGGTGGAGCCTGTATCTCTTCCTTCTCTGGAGGAGACCCATCCTCCTCCTCGTCCTCCGAGTCCTCCTCATGGCTGGCTGTGACAAATGTAAATTCTCTTGATTACTTCTGTGTATGTCACCATTTTTTGACAGCAGTTTGTAATTGGCCCACAATGCTGTGGGGAGTGGGTGAATCTGATATGACCCCATTACACTGGACGGTTGACCACTCCTGGTGCATATGGTGACTGTATGGAGTTGTTGTAGTAGTGTACCTTCAAGTCATTTCTGAGTTATTGTGACCCTAAGGTGAACCTATCACAAAGGTTTTCTTGGCAAGATTTTTTTTCCGAGAGGGTTTGCCATTTCTTTCCCCTGAGACTGAGAGAGTGATTTGGCTAAGGTCAGCCAGTGGGTTTCCATGGCTGAGCAGGGATTTGAACCTTGGCCTCTTAGGATTTACATGTAGCTTTTAAACCACTATAAAAGATGGAAAATAGGACCTTTGGTGATACCTATCGCACAATGCTGTCTCCATCTCATTTCTGCATTATCCTCAAATTGCTGTTAGAGCACACCTTGCCATTGGCAGGCAAAACCCATCAATAAGCTCTGAATCATGGTGGTATAGAGGAGGAAGGCAGGCTTAAGGATGAGGGTGGAAAAAAGTGTGCAGGACCAGCAACAGCCTGGCTACTAAAGAGACATGTGGCAGAGAGTGCTCCCAACCCAGTATGTATGTATTTCCTTTCATTGGTGCAATCACATCAAGAACAGAAATCATAGTGTCCTAGTCCACTACTCAAAACACCAAGCCACATAGGCTTGAGCATATGAATAGGGCTAGGCCTAAGTAACTTAAAGGTACCAGATCCCATTTGATCTTAGAAGCTAAGCATATTATATCCAAGAATTAGTACTTGGTTAGTACTTAGTTGGGAGACTGCCAACAAATACTAAGTGTTGTAGCTTATATTTCAGAGGAAGGAACTGGCAAAATCACCACTGAGTATTCCTTGCCTAAAAAAAACCATATGAAATTTATGGTATCTCCATAAGTCAATTTGCAACCTGGAGACACACACACATATATGGATAGGAAAGTGCAATATTTAATTACTTAGCTTTAAAATCACTTACTTAACTTTGAAATCACAGTTGTAATTATACTAGAAAGGAACAGTCCAGCTTTGTAAGCTTACCCTTCTGAAGTTAGAGGGCTGGCGAAGAGAACTGAAGGAAGGTATCTAGAAAATATAGCAAGGCAAACAATTCTTCCTAATCGGAAAGGTGAGCTGTTTGACCCCGACAGGTGTTTTTTGTCTCTCAGTTTTCATGGCCTATGGCTGAGCTCTGAACAATACTAATTAAGAGTCTGAAGAAGACCAGAAAAAGAACAAATGTTTTAAATAAGAACATCATTTGATTCTGCCCTACACAGTGGACTGCTGTGTCTAAAAATGAAAACAGAAAAGCCACTGATCCCAGCAGGATATGAAGTGGAATTTCAAAATCTCAGCAACTGAAGAATGGTAGCATTAGAGGACAACAAAAGTTCATACAACAAAATCCCCTCTGTTGAACAATGGCCCACATGGCAAACTCTTCACTTATAGGCATTGCATGGGAAAGTTCATTATCCATACCATAGGTGTTCCGTCTGTATTGGATTACCACCATTACGTGCTATGCAGGCGCTGGAGATGTGAAGATTCTCCATGTTGGTCTTCTTCAAGCTGACAACCTCAGCATGTATCGAACTACAACTGCCATCACTCCCAGCTGACATGACTTTTGGAGAAACGGGTGGTTGGGGATTGTGGTGGTTGTAGTAGGGACATCTGGAAGGTGCTGGATTGGGGGATGCTACTCAAGGGCATGGTGGTGACATACTCTAGAATAAAGTTTTCAGTCCTACACAGGATGATGACACAGACATTTAGAGGTGGCTACACTGAGATGCTGATTTGTCCTATTAATCTACATTAATCTACATAGTATGCAACAGTACTGGTACCATTTATGTGCTGACCACCATCTCTTCTGTACCTTGGGGAAAAAAATCAGGCACAAAATGGTGCAGGATTTGGAATGACATGTGTTATTAGGGTTTCAGGACAGGGTCAAGTCCAGGGTAGGAAGAAAGTAAATTCTCTTAATAAGGACCACATGACATACATGGCATATACTATTCAACAATATATGAGAGACCCCCAACACTGAGTTTGGCTGGTTTTAATTAAGATGTAAACCTTGATATCAAAGTGACACAAAATCCCCAATTTGCTCAAACATAACTTTTATACCACTTAAAGGAATTTTACAAGTTGGGATAAATACTCTGGCTTCATGGCATATTGGATTAATTGTACGGCTTCCAGGAATTTGGCTGGAGCAAGCCACTAATAATTTCTGCTCAGGACTTTGCTCATTAAATATATTTCCACATTTTTAAAACTCTCATATGCAAAAATAATATGGGAGTAGAGATATATGGTGAGCGGCAGCTTATTTAGATTAGAATTTGTGGTTACTTGGTAGTACGGGTTTCTATATGAATAAGACATTAATACAGGTTGGCACACATCCAAGAAGGACTGAACATGCTCAGTGGCCACAGACTGCTCAGTCTCTGTTGTTTGTGAAGGATAAGAAAATGGACACAATGGAGGAGGAAGAATATTATGGAGTGTCCTGAAATAAATCATGATGGGCTGGCTTGTTCTGAAGAAGAGCACTCTGTGCTGCAACATTTGATTGCTGCCGGTTCTGCTTGTGGACCTCTGAATGTTTTCCATACCCATCTATTCCCCATTACATACCATTATCTTCTTTCCCCCCTCTTGTATCACTTTTCCTGCTCTCTTTTGTGTTCTGGAAATGGGAAACAGAAGGAGCCTGGATGTGTTGAAAATGGAGAGGAAAGTGTTTTCTTTTTCATTTCTCTGGTTGTCTGTTCTGTACCATGACATCTTTTATCTGTTATACCTAATGACATTACTTCTCACTGGTCAGAGATTGGAGCAGTGGCTGCACTAGGGTTGACATCACCCAGTGTGGTAACTCATGATGTTGACCTCCTCCTATACCATACCTATACCTCCTATACCACTATAATGTTTTTAGTACTAATGTTACTCATAAATTCCCATATATCACTGAAGGTAATGGCAATATTTGTGAAATAAACTACTAGCAAAATTAAAACTATGGACCTTTGCAGACTGCTAGAAATAGTACAAATTGAGTCCACTTTAAGGGTTAGGGTTAGTGCTAGGGAATCATGGGAATTGTTTTTTTTTCTGAGACATTGAGCCTTATCTGTCAGAGAGCTCTGGTGCCACAATAAAATACAGTTCCCATGATTCCCTAACCCTAACCCTAACCCTTAAAGTGGACTCAATTTGCACTATTTCTGGCAGTCTGCAAAGGCCCTATATCTTTCAATTACAAAGTTCATAAGCTTGATGATACAAGGACAGGTTTTATGGCTGAAAATAGTGGATGTTTTGGAATTTCTCATGGATGCCCAGGTATAAGATTGAAATGGAGGACATGTCCAGAAAAAGGAGGACCTCTGGTCACCCTGCTGTGGCCTCTGATTGAATTAATCCACCTATAGTGTGATCTCCCTGTTTTCTTACTGTTTTCCAGTTTACCAAGCATTAGTGTCTCTTCTAATGAGTCACACCATCTCATGATATGTCCAAAATATGATTGCTTCGGTTCAGCCATCCGTGTTTCTAATGAGAGTTCAGGCTTGACTTGCCCATACCCAATGTTATGGGTACTTTGACATCTTTTCAATTAAAGATGGATATAAACAGCAGGATACCTCGACATCAATACACATGGAAAAGATACAGGTCTTTTAACCATAAAAGGAGGCTTCTGACAAAATGGCTTTGATTCCCACCCACCCATCAAATGAACAAATAAAGCAAACAAACAAATAAAGCAAACAGTATTTTGAAAATACTGACATAACTCATGTAACACTTGGCAATCTACAGACACTAACTGGACAAGTCCTGCATGAACACTAGAGAACTTAAAAACTGCTTCTGAAGCAACTATAATTATGGAATTATATGTAAAGAGTGAGAAAGTGTCTTTCAGAGAGCTATTATATGTTTTAAACCCATATGGGTATATGCGTCTACTAAATGAAATGATGTGAACAGAGAAAACTGAAGTGTACATTTGGGTTCCTTGAAGTTTTTAAAGTAATTACTTCAAAGCTTGTCAAATTCTTCTGTACATCTGTGTATCCTTCCCGGCAGATAAAACAACTACACATTAGGTACACCTGGTCCCCAAAGACTTGTATATAGGTATTTATTGGCATAATAGATGTAATTACAGTGCAAGTAGACAGACACTTAATGTAAGCATTACTGAAAAACTGATGCTTAGCAATTGGCTCCCTTCCACTATTATATGCCTGAATCTAGAAAGAAGGTATGAGAAAGGCAGAATGTTTAGAAAATCCCTGTGCCAATTTAACACAGAACCTCAAAATGCCCAGGAATGCCATAGAAATAAAAGCCACATCTATATAATTTATTTTATTTGTTAGTTGGAGAGAAATTTATTAATTACTGGATACGGGCATTGACCATGTGACAGAGGCCTAGAAATTTCTAGAAGCAGCTAGATAACTACTTGGGAAGGAGACATGGACACAACTGATTTGTGTTTGTAGGTGATACTTCTTGATTGCTTTGCCAAATAAATCATATATGCCAGTGGTACTCAAACTTTTTACCCTTGTACATGCATGTACATCTACATGCGGATAAGGAAACAGTTCTCCTCCTTTTCCTTTTCCTTTTCCTTTTCCTTTTCCTTTTCCTTTTCCTTCCCCTTCCCCTTCTCCTTCTCCTTCTCCTTCTCCTTCTCCTTCCCCTTCCCCTTCCCCTTCTCCTTCCTCAGGCAGAAGCTCCAAGCACCCTCCTTGCCTTTCTCTTCCCCTTCAGGAGAAAAAAATGTTAAGTAGTAGTAATAGTAAGGATCAGGGCCTCCAAATCTTGCACCCCTCCTTGAACAACTCTTGAACCCCTGGAGGTCCTGCCCCACAGTTCTCTGGATCTGTCCGTAGCTCATGGAGAGCTCTAGAGGAGAGGATCCAGATCTCTAAATTGATTAGATACCCCATCCTTGCTGTAGAGCAGTTTTCCCTAGCATAGTCTTCTCTAGATGTGTTGAATTACAACTCCATCACCTCTGACTATTGAACATGCTGGCTGGGTGGCAGGATTTCTAGTCCAAAATTTCTGGAGAGTGCCATTTGGTGGGAGAGGTAATTTTATGTTTGATTGACGGCTACTAGGACACTTTGGTGCCAATTCCACTCTGTATTTTTCTACACCAGAATGCCCACAAGGAGTGGTGTCCCCCAACTTGGTGACATACAGGACTTCAGATGCACATACCACATGGGAGCATGCGTGTGCACACTGGAAAATCACATGTGTGGCCCCAGGGATAAGGCCCAAGGCCCCAGGAAGCCCCTGCGGGGGGTGGGGGTAGGGGACCGATCGGGGGTGTCCCCCATTCTGGGGTGTCAACTGGTTCAGCCTGAAACCCTCCCCCCCATGACACTACTGCCCACAAGCTTGCTTCCTGGAAATGGAACTAAAATCTCCTTTTCTTCCTTGAAGTTGCTGCTAGGTGCGCTGTCGAAGAGAAGGAATGTAGAATTTGTACTTAAAAAAAAAAAAGGAACCGAAAAAGATAAGTGTTGGTGAGAGCTATTGGAGCTATTTGAAAATGTTGTAGGCTGACAAATTTCTTTGTTGTTGTTGTTGTTAACTGCCCTCAACTTATCCCCAAGACCCACCTCATGGCAGCACAATGGATGAGACATCTCCAAGACCCCCTGTATTTTCAGGCCCATGACCTCCCTGATTGAGTCTGTCCATCTGCTGTGCTGTCTTCCTCTCTTTCTACTACCCTCCACCTTTTCTAGCATTATTGTCTTTTCTAATGAGTCGTGCCTTCTCATAGGGCCTTATCACACGGGGTCCCAAGCAGAAGATATCCAAAGGCAATCCAAAGCTAAAACGTTTTTCCTTTCCTTGTGTCCACACAATATCCAAAGGCAATCCAAAGCTAAAACGTTTTCCTTTCCTTGTGTCCACACAATATCCAAAGGCAATCCAAAGCTAAAACGTTTTCCTTTCCTTGTGTCCACACAATATCCAAAGCTGAAACGTATTTCACCCACTTGATCCGAAGTCAAAGGGGATCTTTTGACATTCGGATTTTTGTGGATGTACCAAGCGAGGCGCGGGAGGGAGCCTCCGCCGCCGCCTCCTCCGCGGCCAGAGCCGCCTCTTCCCCTCTCTTCTTTTCCTCATTTTCTTTTCCCATCCCTCTTTCTCCTTCTCTCCTTCCTCTTCTTTCCCTCCTCCTTTCCCCATCCCTCATTCCTCTGCTTTCTCTCTCTCTTTCCTCTTCCTTCCTTCCTTCCTTCCTTCCTTCCTTCCTTCCTTCCTTTCCCCATCCCTCCTTTCTCTCCCCCTCCTTTCCCTCCTTCCTTCCCTCCCTCGGAGCTCACTGGAAGCCGGTTTCCGTTTAGATTAAGGCAGGGAACCAAATTCCAGGGCAGAGGATCGAAATCTCTGGCAACAAAGGGAAATAGCATATTGATCAGAGGCTCCGGAGATAAGAGACAAGTGTGTGTATCCATCAACGCTAAACTGCCTCCTGCCTCCCTTCGACGACGAGCCAGTCTTCCCTCCTCAGAGAGGCAGAGGCAGAGGCAGCCAGCCGACGGAGAAGGAGGAGAGAAGGAGAAGGAGAAGGAGAAAAGAGAAGAGAAAAAGGGGAGAAAGAGAGGGAGGAAAAAGGGCCAGGGACTGGCTCTCCTCTTCTCCGGATGCTGGCATGCAGGGAAATGCAGTTTCGGTACTGAACTGCATTTACTCCTACTTCGGTAAGCTTTCGCTTACCTTTCACTTCGTGGCCAGTGTTTGATAAGGTCCATAATGTGGCCAAAGTATGACAGCCTCAATTTGATCATCTTGGCTTCCAGGGAGAATTCTGGCTTTATCTGCCCAAGGACCCACTTGTTTGGTTTGTTTGTTTGCTTGTTTTGTTTTTTTTTTTTTTGGCTTTCTGTGGTATCCTCAGCACTCTTCTCCAGGACTATATCTCAAATGAGTTGATTTCCTTTCTTCACTGTCCAGCTCTCACATCTGTACATGGTGATGGGGAATACAATGGCTTGGATTATTCTAACTAAGATCAAAGGTGGCCTTTCTAAACATGGTAAGCCATTGTTGATAGTACCCAAACCAGTCTGATTATTTTGGTACCTGAAGCAGACAATCTCACAAGTACAGGTTGAATCTTTCTTATCTAAAATGTTGGAGACCAGGCGTGTTTTGGATTTCAGATTCCCCCTTCCCATATTTTGGAAGATTTGCATATATATAATGAGATATCTTGGAGATGGGACCCAATTCTAAACATGAAATTCATTTATGTTTCATATGCACCTTATAAACATAGCCTAGAAGTAATTTTATACATAATGTTGTTAATAATTTCATGCATGAAACAAAGTTTGTGTACAATGAACCATCACAAAGCAAAGATGTCACCAGCCATCTATATGGACATTTTTAGATTTTGGAGTATTTCAGATTTTGGAATTCCAGAGCGTTGGGTTATAACTTTTGGAGACCAGGATTCAATTCAGACACAAAAACCCTCTGCTTGACCCTGGGTGAGTCACAGACCCCCAGCCCCAGAAAACCCGGTGACAGGTTTGTTATAGGGTTACCATAAGTCAGAAATGACTTGAAGACAGACAACAGTAACAAATTAAATAACTAAAACATTTGCTTCCATTTTCTAACACAAAGGCTGAGGCCCTGTGTCGTCAGACGCAGCTATAATGACAGTGGTCCATCATCATAGGAGATTATTGCATGCGAAATCCACGCCGGGGTAGACATGGGTTGTAAGTGTGAGCAACAGATCCTATTACACTGCCCAGTTCCCAGGAAGTAGGCAGCTCATATCCAATCTGGGCTGCGCTGGTGGCTTTTCAGGAATGGGAAATTTTTAATGCATTTTTGAAGTTTAACAATAACTTAATCTTTGTATGTCCTAAGGAATATAATTTCAAATATAATTCTTTACTATGAAAAGGAGATTTAATGACCCTGACCTTTATTTTAATAATCTGATTAATGTATAAAACTAGGTTTTTCAGATTTCTTCATCCAAGAATAGACCTATAGCAACTGGCTTGCCAGGATTCCAAATGGTGTCAGACTTGAGCCCATAGACATCTTGAAAAAGTGGGTGCAATTGCAGTTTTTATTACTACATAGGCTTCATATGAAGCTTCACTATGAATGCTACCTGGATTTATTACTGTGTAGCCTAAATACCCCAAAGGCACCATATCCTGTCAGATCTTGTAAGCTAAGCAGGGTGACCCCTGGTTAGTACTTGGATGGGAGATTGCCAATTGTATTTCAGAGGAAGGAAAAACCTCTGATTATTTCTTGCTTAAAGGAATCATATGAAATTCATGGGGTTACCATAAGTCAACAGGTGACAACACACAGTTGTTATCGGGATAGGCATGGTGATCTATTATCTTTTGTTCTCAATAGCATCCTATAGTAAGTGTGTGTGTGTGTGTGTGTGTGTTGTTTGCCTTTAAGTCTTTTCTAACTTATGGTGATCCTATTATGGGATTTTCTTGGTAAATTTTGTTCAGATGAGGTTTGCCATTGCCTTCCCCTGAAACTGAGAGTATGTGATAGCCCAAGGTCACACAGTGGGTTTTATGGCTGAGCGGAAAATCGAACCCAAGTCTCCAGAGTCATAGTCTAGCACTCAAACCACTACGCCACCTTCTTAAAAGACAGCAGAAATTAGAATGTGTTGCAATGTGTGGCTTCTCTTCAAAACTTCCAGAGAATAAAGTCGATTATAAATATTAGGAAGAACCTCCTGATGGTAAGAGCAATTCAACAGTGGACTGTATGGTTGTGGAAGGCTGTATGCTCTTTTTTTAAACAGAGGTTACATAGCCATCTCTCAGGGGTACTTTAGCAGTGGATTCCTGCATTGGAAGGCAGTAGTGGTCTTTCTAGTACTTTCCAACTTTATGTCCCCATGATTCTGGGGCAGGTGCCATTCTCTCCACAGATTTTGACCCCACCACTTTAGGGGGAATCCCCATCCATCCTAACCCCTTGGGAGTAAGGATTGCTCTGCCCAGGCTTTCTTACCCTTTATAAAACAGACCATTGCAACCCTGTGAACAGCCTTGTAAGGCAGTAGTTCTCAACCTCAGGCACATCAGATGTTTTTGACTTCAGCCCCCAGAAGCCCTAACCAGCATGTCAACCCTTTGGGGATTTTGGAAGTTGAAATCCCAAACATCTGGAGGGCCAAAGGTTGAGAATGAATGCCATAAAGCAATTTGGAATGATTTCAATTTTATCTTGCTATAGATGGGTTGGATAGTCTTTAACTTAGAGGCTTGGGGCAGAATTTTGTATGGCAATAATAAATGTGTTATGCACTTGTGACTGTTGTGTAGTCATGATACCTTTGAGGCCTCTAGTTTAGGGGCTACTTCAGGACTGTGAAAGTCACTGAATCCCCATTTACTAGGCAGCAGCTGCTG
This sequence comes from Phrynosoma blainvillii, assembly GCA_026167975.1. Taxonomy (NCBI): domain Eukaryota; kingdom Metazoa; phylum Chordata; class Lepidosauria; order Squamata; family Phrynosomatidae; genus Phrynosoma; species Phrynosoma blainvillii. The sequence goes on along the minus strand of JANUYF010000003.1, from coordinate 321,747,996 downwards.
CAGTCAATGGGGGTCTATTCCCTTGTTGATTGGGAACTAGCTGACTGATGTTTCCCCCCTTGCATGAGCCATCTCCAATGTGATGGAAAATTGCAGCAGAGACCTGGATTCTACCTGTCACCCTAGAGATCACTCACAGGAGGAGGTGGAAATGCCAATGAGCTGCATCCTGAGAGATGGGAGCAGATCCCCATTGGTCTCACAGCTTCTGCTCAGTAAATGGATGGTGGGGGAACCGGGCTGCAATTCACTGCCTTCTGCTTACATATACATAAATCTCATACACTGGTTACCCAGACGTAAATCCCATACAGGATTCTGGCCCCAGTTCCCTTTTTGGAATCAAGGTTCCTAGAGAAGTGCAGCCATCGAACAAAACTCATATATTTGCAAAGTCCTGTTTAGAGGGGGAGAAGCAGGATATAATTTAGACGTGCAAAAAAAAAGGGTTGTTTAATTGTGGTCACTTACACAGAACTTTACTCTCCTCTGCTCTCTAAACACAGATAATTACCATGGTAACTCTTGTATTTCAAGGCTCTTACATCTATGCTCACACCTTCCTTAAAGAAACACAAAGCATAACCATGTGGGCTTAAACCTGTAAATCACTTCAGTGGGCTCTTTTATTATTCACTGTTAGACTCCTGTCAGAATTTAACAGAGCACTGGAGACACTAAAAATAATCAGGTTCCTTTCCTCTCTCTTCCCCCAAAATAATTTTTAGATGTTTAGACATACACTTTGACATTTTTCATTTTTTTAAAAAAATCAGATGTCATTTTACCATGGGATGCAGAATGATGGATATTCCCCTGCACCATCAGAAGTGAGGAGATTCCTTAGGGAGGGTCAAACGTTAGGAACAAAATGTGTCTGAAGAAACCTGGAGCACCTCTTAGCTTCAAATTTAATTTATGAAGACAGTGAGCATCTCAGGAAATCTGGAGGAGCCTCTGAAAATATTTCTTTTGATTTTTTTTCAAAAAGGCAGGAGTAGAACTGTTTTGAATGCATAATCTCCATTGTTTTATATTAGTGCTATAGTGTTATTAATCAAGTTTATTTATCTTTTGTCTTATCTTTCTCCCAAGCTGGCTCACAGCATGATTTTTTTTTTAAAAAAGTACAGTAACCTATAATATTGCACAGTAACCTAATTAAGAGCCAGTATGGTGTAACTGTTAGAGCATTTGACTAGAGACTAGGATTCGAATCCCAGCTTGGCCATGTAAACTCACAGGGTGACTTTGGACAAGTCACATTCTCTCAGCCTCAGAGGATGACAATGGCAAATCCCCTCTGAAGACACTTGCCATGAAAACTCCATGATAGTCAGAAACAACACACAACAATAATAATAGAACCTATAATATTATATTAAAAACACTGTATCTTATAATATCACAATAAAAAAGTAAGACAGTTAAAGCTCAATTAAATTTAAGGTTGGCATTCTATCCGTGATCTACACTTATGCAAGTTGTCCTATGCATGTTGGCAAATTATTTGTCATTGTGTAATGGATGTATTCCACAGACAGCAGCAGAAGCAGAGTTGCACATATAGCAACACTGTGCACTGCAGCTGTGCATTATTTTACATTTCACACTGTGTTTGCACATTGCTAACTGTGCACCACACATTGTGCATTGCATAATGGCAACCAGTCATTGACACGTATTTCACAGTGCCTGGGGGTTGTACAGTGCTGGTGCAGTGTATCTTCACATAAGGATATTTACACTGTGCTGCGGGGATGTTGAATTGCAGCCTTAAACAATTAATTACCCAGTGGGTTTCCATGGGCAAGTGGGGATTCGAACCCATGTCTCCAGAGTCACAGTCCAATGTTCAGGCTACTACACCAATACGGCCAATTTTGGTCTTGCCTACTTTTTACTTTGGCTGCACCTATGGATGACTCCATTCGTTCCCAACTCCAGTGTCGAGAGATTTTCTCCAAGGAAATAAGAATCTGTTTGTGGAATAGCTCTCACCATTGAAATAGTTGGGATAATCTATTAGAGACAAGTTGGTGGATATGCTTTCTATGGCCCCTGTACATAAAAAATAAAAACAAAACAATCTGGAAAGGGCAATTTCATAACTCTTCCTACAGTGAGAAATAGACAACTAGGATACTGGGAGGGAGCTTTGACTATGGAACCTGAACTATGTATTGTTTTTGTTTTGTGTCACAATTAAAAAAAATCCTGATGGACAAATTCTCAGCTGTTCAAAATTAGTACTTCTTTTAAATGATGGCAGCTTGCAAAAGGTTAGGATGTGGCCCCCAAATTCATTTTTGTTGTGAATTCATCATACTTGCAGATGTTTGTAGTTGCCATAACACAAGTTCATCATTGTAATTTAAATGCAGGATACAGGAAGTGAAGCCAGATTGCAGAAGAAATAAAATTCCTTTTTCTTTTGGTGCTTCCAATGCAAAGCAGTTAGTCTGGGTGGTTAAATGTGTCAGGAAGTACAAAGGAAAAATAAGTCAGGGAAAAGAAATGGAGGATTTTTTTGGGGGGGAGGGGGAAATAAAAATGCTTATATTTTCCTTCAAGTCAGAGCCCATAGTTTCCTTGTTTACAGTTCGGAAAGCTTTCCTCAGTTTATTCTTACAGTTTCAATGTTACATTATCAAAGGCCTGGGAGATTTTAAGGCAGGGCTGAATTTCCCCAGAGTAAACACATTTACTCCTATTAGAGTCACAACAATTTGAACAGCCTCTGTTCTTGCAGCTTGCTCTGCATTTAACAGCAATATTTACCCCTATGTTTTAGAAAAAAATATCTCCTGCTGGTTTGTGGATATCGGGTTCAGGAATATTCCTGATTTAGGTAGTAGTCTTGGAAATAACACCAGATATTTTAAAAATAAGAAACCAGTAGCAGGTTCCATAATTTAGGCAGTATATATCATGTGGGATGGGTGAAGAATATTTGGAATTTGATTTGGGTGACATACAATGAATGGCTGGAATCCTGTTTGGACACTATACTTGTGAAAAAATAATTGTGTAATTGGTTGTGTCTTGTCAGTGACTGTGTGAGTGTGGTCACTAGTGCAGTCAGTCATTCTACAAGCACACATGTTGCCCTCTCTCTCACTTTTGGGCCCTTATCACACAAGGCCATTAAAACGGCAGGATAATGTGATAACAATGTCTTCATTCCCCCTCCCGCATGACGTCGCCGCAATTGTGTGGTTGAACCGTGGGAGACCATAGTAAAAGCAAGTCTTTTTTCCTCACAGGAAAAATCTGTGAGTAACCTCCTTTAGCACTGCTGTCTCATATGATTTGCAGTTTGAAAGTTCAATAGTGTTTACCTGTCAATTTTGCCCTGTTGGTGGTAAACAGGAGGAAATTGAGATCCAGCCACTTTCCAGAGTCCTGATCTGTCACTGCAATGCTTCTCTCTCTCTCTCTCTCTTTCACACACACACACACACACACACATCCCTTCTTCCCAGGGAATGGAGGGCTGGGGAGGGAAATAAGGGAGAACCGAAGTGGCGAAGGCAGTGCAATACAGGAGATTATCATGTTCTGTTTAAAGCATCTTATTCCCATTGGGATAGAGGTGTATTTAATTTTAAAAACAGGTCTTATTGTATTCACTCATGGCTGGGCAAATGCAGCCCATATACAGCTCGGATGCCAGCCAGGCTTATTCTGCAGCTTTTCAAGGACAGGAAAATCCCATTCTTGAAAAGCTGCAGAATAAGCCTGGCTGGCATTAGGCTGTATACAGGCTGCATTTGCCCAGCCACGGGTGAATGCGATAAAATCTGTTTTAAAAATTAAATGTGCCTCTATCCTGTTGGAGATAAGGCGCTTTAAATAGAATGCGATAAAGTTTGGGTGCTAACGAATGCTCTAATTCCAGATTGGGCCTGAAGGTGCAGGAAGTAAGAATACCATCCCAATCTTTGCAGACCATGGACTTTCAGGGGGAGAAGGCCCTTGGTGGGTGGGGAGCTAATCAGTCATTACACAAGGGATGAGATTAAGGCCTTGACCCCTGTTGAACAATCAGTTGTGCAATTGTACAGTGACACTGGTTTATTCTCTCCCCCCCCCTCCCGTTTATTATAAGTAGACAAAGTGAGGCCTGTGGTTGTGCCACAAAGAGTCTCCCAGAACCTCAAGGATTTTTGTAAAAAAAATATTTTTACTAAAAAATGCCCTCCACACAACCTCTAGTTGACTTTCTGATTTACTTTTTTCTTTAAAAAAAAAAATAGCTTCTCCTGCTTCTAAAGCAGCCTTTAACATGGGAAAGCTGCCCCCATGTCCCGTATAAGCTAAGCAGGGCATCTTTAGTAAAAAACATCCTTTCAATAAAATGAAAAAGGGATGCAGAAGGCAGGTTATGGGCCTTTCAGGTCTCATGGTGGGCAATGTAGCCCTCAATCCCTGGCTGCTGTAGTTTTTCTCTCAAGAGAAGAGACTTTGGGCTTTAATCCATGAATCCCATTCTCATAGCAATCACTTTGAGGGGAAAATGGAAACATAACACATTCAGAGCCCCAATATTGCATTACTTCAGAATTGCACAACTGGGGTTGCTGCCACCATTGCCCAGTCTTCCTGAGTCCATTTTAACCCACCTCCCTGTCTTATGCCATACCTAGCATGCAATTTGGTATTTTTATTTTTTAATTTTAATTTTCTTTTCTTTTAACTCACACAATTCCAAAGCTCTATTACAGCAATCTCAGTTAAAAAATATCTAAAAAAGTAATTGAGTTGCTTGGGAACAGCGGGAGAGAGGAGAGGACACCGACACCACGTCTCTGGCAATTTTGCAACTGCTGTAGCAGCAATATTTTGCACTTGGGTATTTTCACTATTGACAGTTCATTGATGGGTTCTCCCCATCAATGAAAAGGGACACCCTAATCGTAATTGGGGGACACAGCAGCTCTAAGTCAGAGGCATTGTTCTGTGATAAGTATCCCCAAGGCCACTTTTCTCCCAGGCGTAATTGCGTTTTAAAAGCATAGTTATCTCCTTTGTGGCTACAAATGAGAGGTGAAATTGTATGGCTTTCTTTTCTAGCCTTTGTCCCTGTTGCTCCTTCACTTTTGATGTGTGCAGTGCTAACTCAGCTTTCTGCTTTTGCCTGAAAACACTCTCACTCTTACACCCAAAGCCACAGGATGCAGACCTGTGAGATTTTTTTACCAACTCACAATGTCACTATTATGTTTTTGAAGGTCACTTTTGCCTGAAGAAGCAGCCAGTGACCACCAAAAGCTTGTAGAATGTTTTAGCAGCTTTTGATAATAGATACATCACCAAAGAAATTTGGTGGAGGTTTTTGAGGCTGCTTCCTTTCCATTCTCCTCTCTGAACCATCCCAAACCCCTTTATTTGAAATTGGAAATATCTGGAAGGTCACTTCCACTTTTGAATAAAAGCGGGGCTTTAAAATGCAGTACCCCCCTAAAGAATTCTGTGGGGGTATAATTCTCTACTTTGGAGGATGATTTTTTTTTTCTCCTCTGGAAGTTATGGGGGCTACGGGAGAGGCTTGCTAGGTTTCATATAGAGTGTGGGCTTCACAGTGCCCATCTCTGCACTAAGGCTGTCTTCCCCCTGTTGGAGTAGCATCAATGCTTGTTTGTTTGTTGTTGTTGTTAGCTGCTCTTGAGTTGGTTCCAACTCATGGTGACCCTGTGGATGAGACATCTCCAAGAATCTCTTGCCCAGATCCTGCAAGCCCTTGCTGTTAACCCCCCTGATTTAGTTCTTCCTCTCTTTCTTTTACCCTCTACTTTCCATAGCATTATTGTTTTTTCTAGTGATCTGTACCTTCTCATTATGTGGCCAAAGTACGATAGTCTCAACTTGATCATCTTAGCTTCCAAGGAGAGCTCTGGTCTGATTTGTTCAAGAACTCATTTGTTTGTCTACTTGGCTGTCCATGGTATCCTAAGTATTCTTCTCCAGGACCATGAATGAGTTGATTTTTTTTCTGTCTGCTTCCTTCATTGTCTAGCTCTCGCATCCGTACATGGTAATTGGGAATCCAATGGCCTGTGCAATTCTGACTTTAGTGCTCAGTTGTATGTCTTTGCTCTTCAGTATCTTTTCCAGTTCTTTCATAGCTTCCCTTTCCATTCCTAGTCTTCTTCTTATTTTTTCACTGCAGTTTCCATTCTGGTCAATGTTTGATCCTAGATATGGGGATACTTTAACGATTTCAATTTCCTCATTGTCTAGATTGAATTTGTGTATGTCTTCTGTGGTCATTATTTTTGTTTTCTTTATGTTTTGTATCAGACCTGCCTTGTAGCTCTGTGTTTTTCTTGAGAAGGGATGGTGGTCTTCTTCACAGATGCATTGATTATTTCTATGGTCACTTTGATCGGTGTGGCTCTGTGAAGAAGTCACTTTCTGTCCTCCTCCTTTCTCTGGAGGTTAAGAGTTTTATGATTTTTTGTTCCCTCTCTCTTCCTCTCTGTGCTTTCTGTCAGCATGGATGCACAAACAAGGGCGTGCTTTTTTCTCTTACTTGCACACATGAGAGTCAGCTATAGGGACTCTTCTACCAAGTATAGGTTTTCTCTACTGATTAGTTATTTTTCTAGAACCTAGATGTAACAATAAAGTAAGTTTCATTTTTACCTACCTATGTATCCAGTTTATTTACTAGGAGCTCAGATCTAGCCCTTTACTATATACCTGTGGAGTAAGCTTGCTGCTACTGCTGCTGAACTAAGCTTACAATTCTTTGACAACAACAATATTCTAAGACTCCCCAGTAGTGAAGTGATAAATTTTGAAGTACAGGTCCTCATAACAACATTTCCTATAGCAAGAATCCAAAAATGGAGGGAGTTAGGTTGGTCCAAAGCAACAGACAGGAACAGGGAAGCCCAAAGGGAGTGACAGACGATGGAATAGTCCTTGCTAACAAAAATGTCCCAGGCCTATGGCCTTGCAAGGTGTACTTCCACTATATCACTGCTCTCGGTGACTCTTTTTGCAATGATGTGGGAATGGGATAGGGTGGAGCTGGGTTGGGCCCAGGAATTTATCATTCATTTAAATGTACAACCTCTCTACCTTCACCCAGAAATCTTCACTGTTCTCCATTTGCCTTGTTGAAGTGTATGTTCCTTGCTATTCCAGCTGTGCTTGCTAGTAGTGTGACATTTTTAAAAAATAATTCTTCTTTGGATGAAACAATCACCAAGGATGCTCGTGAGAAGAGCATTTCAGATAAATGGGTAGTATGTAGTCACTGAGGCCACCAGACCTGTGCCAATTTGGCTGGGAGTAAGTTCAATGACACCGAAACAAGTCAATGCACGTAATTGCTTCTGATGAAGTAGATTGAAGTACATGAAACCTTATGCCAAGTGAATCATGTTAGTCTATAGTGGTACAAATCTTTTTGTTGTAGCTTTAAAAAATATTTGTTTTTTTTTACCATGAATACTCAGACTCTGCAGTAACAAATCCTGTAAACAAAAACAAACAAATAGATGCATTTAATATCTGTATCTGATGTGAATGAAAAAGGCCCATAGAAAAGAAGTCATATGCTGTATGACAAACTTCATGCCTTCCAACTGTCCTGATCCACCAGGGATAATCCCAATTAATTCTCTGTCATCCCACTTTTTCAGATGCTTTTTAAAAGTCCCAGTTTCTCTCTACTCCTCCTACTTTACTCATTTATCCTTGGCATACGTCCATGAGTGCAAACTGAATTCATAGTGCAAACATAGCTTGCACTCAATTAATTCAGTGGGAGAGGAGAAGAAGGGGTGTAGAAAAAGCAAACTGCTACAGCCCCTTCTAGCTTGTAGTTTGTTCCTCATTAATAACTTTTGCTTTATTAACCACATTTTGATGTTGCTTGTCCCAGTTTTCCACTATGAAATGTTGGTGGGTATGAAATAGATTGCATCCCCTCTCTGTGGCCTGCCCATGCCACTTCCTTTGAAATACAAATTGGAGGGTGGGGGAAGGCTATTTCAGGGCCAGAGGTCCTTAAAATGAAGTATCAAACCTACTGGAAGTTTCTGGGGGTACATTTCTCTATATTAGAGCCAGTTTGGGAAAACTATGGAACAGTTTAGAGGTGGGATAAGGATGCAATGGATGATTTGGTACACTGCATATGATTCTTGGGTCCCACAATTCTCACCCGAGTTTAAGGAAACAAACAATCCAGAGTCCAATATTACAGGCCATGAATCCCATTTGCTTTAACAGGATTATTTTTCAAGCAATGTATGTATGCATTTCGTGGCAAGTCTACTTTTCTTCTTGTTTTATTTTTGTGTATGTCTTCAAATGGAAAGCCAAGTGTTGATCTAGAAGGTAGACTATTGTGACCTTTAACGAAGTGAAACTCACTCCTATCTTGCTATTTCGGAACAATATTCCACTACAGAAACCAGGCCTAAAGCTGGCACTTGTCTAAAGGTAAGAGCCATAGCTATTTTGGCAGCTGCTGTAGATTTTCCTTCTGTTCCTTCCATTTGTTTTGAGCTTCTCTGGCCTCTGACATCTACCAGCCATGAAGCACACATTCTTCAGAGGGGCAGGGCAATGACTGGATTTAGGAAAGGTGTCCAAATGAATGCTTAAAACTTCTTCCTCCACCTATAGTGCTGGTTTCCCTACCCAGACAAGTGCAGTAGTACCCTCAGATTGCAACCAATCCCCCCGAGATGTGGCAGCCCTATTTACTGGTGGCATACTTCTGACTAGCAGACACTACTAGGAATTCAAGGAAACAGACAAAACAGATAACCTGACTGCTGTTGTTGAGCCAAGTGATCAGGGAGTACCAGAAGAGAGGGAATGGGTGATACAGCCACAGCCAGAAGAGCAGCAGTCCCAAATGCAGCCCACTGCAGCACCCACAAAGCCACTGCTGCCATCATGGCTTGCTTGCTCTGCTGAGATGTGGCTGAGACCACAGGCAGAGAAGGAATGGATAGAAGACATTCCTAAAGGTGGCTGGCCTGACCCAGAAAGTGAGAAGAGAGCTCTGGGGGATGCATAGTTGGGGCCCTTCCAGTGATGTAGACTTGAGCCAGTTTGCATTGCAAAAGAATGACAAGAGGGAACGAGATAGAAATGTGTTTTGGCTTACCTTCCCGCATGATGTCATAGTACTTCCATTCTCCCTCCAGAGGGAGTTGGTTGTAAACATGTGGCTTTTGACAAAAAGCAAAAAGGCGTCTCTATCTCGCCCCTCTCATCTTTCTTTTGCAATGTGATAAGGCCTTCACACTCAAGTTAGACTCAAGTTGCTTGATTCGGATATAAATTACACGTTGACTCATCTTGACTCACAACTTGTATATTTTAGCAACCGACTTGCTGGCATCATTCACTTTAAGCATCAAGCAAGACCTGCCCCCAGAGAGCAGGGCGTGCTTCTTGGAGGGGAACAGCAAATGCCTTATGCAATGGGCTTAAGATGGGCTTAAGATGGAAGGATCCTTCAAAAACTTTTCAAAAGCTTTAGAAGGCTCCTCTGATATGCAGCAGGGACAGGGTGCCAAGCAGACATCATCCTCTGCCTTGGTAAACATGCTTGATGTTGCCCTCCGAGAAACAGTCCATCTTCTTTTTTTCCTGTTAAAAGTTGCCTCCCAGACTTGAGAGTTGACTTGAGAGTTGACTTGACTTTAGACTTGACTTGAGACTTGAAGGTAGAGACCCGAGATTTGACTTGAAACAGAGTAAAATAATTGAATATATCATTGGCTCTTTCCTTTGTATTTTGGATGTTGGGTGTCCATAATACACCATGCTACTGCTATGAGTCTATGCCTGTAAAATAGAAGTGAGTACTCTGGATGCCTGTGGTAAGATAAAAAGGAAAAACTTGGGTTTATCGTTTCAACACATCAATTCAACACATCACTTCAATACCAAATCCGGGGTACATGTCTCTTAAAATGGATTTTAAAAACTTACTATTTGCACTGGATTTTCCCAGAAGATCCGGAGCCCTCTGTTGTGATTTATGATGCAGGGCAGCTGTTTGTACACACATCCTACTATGCCACCTGTGGAGGTGGCAGCGAATCACTCACTCTGAGGTAAGAACGAGGTGCCAAGTTATATGATCGATGCTGGACTCCTTGTTCTGACCTCAGAGCAAGTGACTCACTGAGGTTGCGGTTGTGCTGGGTGGCACAGTGGGATGCCTGTGCGACCAGCTGCCTGCCACTGCAATGGATGGCCCCAGGTAACAGGAGGACATTGGAGTAGCTCCAGAGCCAGAATTCTCTGGGTTGCTCCTGGAGTATTCTGGTCAGTGCAGTGCAGACAATACCCAAGAAGTACAGTGCAGTATTCTGGTCAGTTCAGTGAAGACAATACCCAAGAACCTGCAGTTCTGACTGAAGTTCTGAAAGTAGTAGGAAGATGACCTCAGTTCACTTCCCTAGTTGCAAAACTGACACTGGGTACTGCCAGTAAATGGCTATGGCAGTGTCCCTGGGGCTTTAAAGCTGTCTCCCAGGGGATGGAACAGCATGGAGATGCATGTGTGAACAGTTACACTCTGTGCACTCAGAATTATATAGTGGGGGCCCTTGTATTTCTATTTAATTTGTAAGGACCCATCAGAGTCTTTTCACTGATGGAAGAACTTTTCAGTAGATCCCAGGGCAGTGCTCTCCTCTTTCTCCCACTTAGGGACTTTGCAGACTGCTAGAAATAGTGCAAATTGAGTCCACTTTAAGGGTTAGGGTTAGGGTTAGGGAATCATAGGAACTGTATTTTATTGTGGCACCAGAGAAGGCTCAATGTCTCAGAAAAAAACAAACAAAAACAATTCCCATGATTCCCTAACCCTTAAAGTGGACTCAGTTTGCACTATTTCTGGCAGTCTGCAAAGGCCCTTATCTGCTCAAGTATGTTATGGAGGGTTTTCCAGCTCTTTGGAGGAGATATTGAGAGTGCCCAGGAATTACATGACGACGGGGAATCTGCCTCTTCTTTGCTGATGGCTATCTTCTTCAAGAGCACAGAACTAGTTTGATCCTGGCTGAGGATTTGGGCTTGTCTACACCAGTCTCTGGTCTACATCATACTCTGGGTTCCTCCTTCTGGCCCTGGAGCTGCTCCTGATTTTCCCCATTACCTTCATATTGTGCAGTGATAGCAATAGCATTTACATTTTTATATTGCTTCATAGTGAACTCAGCATTCTCTAAGTGGTTTCCAATGTGTAAGCCAATTGCCCACAACAAGCTGGGTACTCATTTTACCAATCTATCAAAGGATGGAAGGCTGAGTCAATGTGGAGCCCTCTGGGATCCAACTTACAACATTGTGTCTCCAATACTGGCATTTAACCACTGCGTCACCAGGGCTCCCTGGTGCTGAGCAGCTGTCTACACATGCATCCCACTGCTTTATTTTCTGTTTTGTTCTCCTTTCTGTGATGCGTTTCCTCTTTTTTTTTTTGACAATGTATAAGTAGCACCCATGTTTGTATACAATGTGTAGAATATGTGAACATATACATTGGTGCATGTGTTCTATAACAGGGACATGCTTAGTGCTAGATGCCATCAACATTTCTATGGAGTTGAAGACATCAGGCTCTGTGGCCATGTATACTTTCTCCCCTGGACACTTCTTTAGAAACTAGAAGGGTTCCTAAGAATACAGAGGGCATCTGTTTCCACTTAATTTTTTAAAAAATGCTGTGCTGTGGTTTGTTAAGCACCAGTACAGAGGTTGGAAGTAGCTAGTTACTTGTAATTAATATCCTTCCCAATAATGATCAATATTTTTCCACAAGTTACATTATGCAGTTTAACCTCTGGAATCTTGTTAGTGACATATTCAGGTTTCAACATCCATTATGTATGCATATGTGGTTTTTTTTTTTTTTTAATTTTATTATCAAATTAAAATACAACAAAAGAATGCAAAACAGAACAATTTTTCTGATAGAAGCTCATCATATACAAACCAAAATCGTTAGGTTTTTTCACTAGATTCTAATCACCCCCATTTAAATTGACCAATACATCATCTCCTACTTCATCATTCCCCACTATTAAGCCTATTACTGTATAGTTATTTTGTACAACAGTCCATTAAGTAATTAATTTAAATTAGAATTGACCTAAATTAATGTTAAGCACATATCTGTATCCACATGTCGATTGCTATAACGTAAAAAGTCAAATTTTTAATCCACTTCTAGATTGCACTATATATTCTTATAACCCAATTTCATCTTGCCTCCCAAAATAATTCCCCGTGTATTCTTATTTTTTCAGAAAACTAACTCTATCCAGTTTGCCATCTTCTCCTGCAGAAGGTATAGAGCAGTTCCCAATTTGTGTTTACCTCATTTCTAGATTTACCTTCTGCTCTCTCATCCCTTTTGTCCAATTCCGCTATTTCTAATAGTCTGTCTAACCAAGTATCCACCGTAGGTATTATATCCGCCTTCCAATTTCTAGCCAAAAGTATCCTAGCTACCGTCACCATATAAAGTAAAGGCTTCCAGACTTCTTTCCTTTTTCGTATTTCTTTCTCCTGAATCATGTTCAACAAATATAACTGCGGTGTGTTATCAAAAGAAATTTGCATTATTTCACATATTACGTCATGGATGGAGCGCCAAAATTCCCTTACCTTAGGACATTTCCACCACATATGTATCCAAGATCCATAATCTCTATGACATTTCCAGCATATACTATTGTTATTATTATACATTTTAGACAATCTGGCTGGTGTAAAATACCATCTTGTTTCCATTTTAAAATAATTTTCTCTCAAATTTTGGTTAATTATTAATTGGGACGTTACAGATCTTGCCTTGATCCACGACTCCAAAGATACTTCAGAACCAATATCACTCGCCCAACGTACCATATGATCCTTTACCTGGTCCTCTTCCAGTTTCCTAGAGATTAATGTACCATATAACCTGGCTATTACTTTTGGTTTATTTGTTAGCAAAATGTCATCTAATTCATTTTTCATCAGATAAATTCCATATTTTTTCATATCCTGCTTAAAGATATCCTGAATTTGATAGAATTGGAACCAGGTAAAGTTAGGATCTATAATTTGTATCTCGTTGAGCTCTTTCAACACATAAGCCCCATTTCCCCCATCTATAGTTACAATATCATCATATTTCAGCCAATTTCTGATTTGCCTAAATCTGCTTAAAAGTGCCTCTTGTGGTGAGAGCCACCCTGGTAATCCCCGATAGAATTTTAGCTTCACCTTCTCCCAAGTTCTTATTAGGGCTCTTCTAATTATATGATGGCAAAAGTCTTTATGTATTTCATCTTTTTTGTACCATAGGTACGCGTGCCATCCAAATCTTAAATCATGCCCTTCTATATCTAATAACCTTTTGTCTTTGAGTAATATCCATTCTTGAATCCACACCAAAGAGCATGCTTGAAAATAAGATTCCAAGTCCGGTAAACTGCAACCTCCATTACTTTTGATGTCTATCAGAGTCTTCCATTTAATTCGTGGCTTCTTCCCTTCCCAAATAAACCTCTTCAGCTCCTTATTCCACATGGAAAAGGGCTTGCTATTATAAATAATTGGGAGATTTGTGATAATGATCAATAATAATGATCAATATTTTTCCACAAGTTACATTATGCAGTTTAACCTCTGGAATCTTGTTAGTGACATATTCAGGTGTCAACATCCATTATGTATGCATATGTGGTTTTAAGGTTGTTGCACAAGGGGATATTCACTACATCCTTGTGCAGTTACCTTTCCCGTGAATGAAATTGATCTGCCAATGCCAGCTGCTCACTTTTAAAGAAAGTAACAAAAAGTAAGAATTTTAGTTGTGGTTCAGAAACAGAGAAATAAGGATGCAAAGGGATTTAGCAGCATCTTTGAGACTGTGTGAAAGAAGTTGTAGCTTCTATTTCCTCAGAGAAATAAGGAGTTAAAATTTGAGAATTATAACCATAATAGTATTGAACTAATTTTGTGTGTGGAGTTGGAATTATAACTGTAATGAATGTAGACTTTTAAAAAGTAACTTTTCAAGCACTGCAGAAATATTTTATATGAGAGGAAAATTAAAATACTTTTTGTGCTTTGAGCAACTAATGTGAATTACAGATAGTGCAGTGTTCTTTTTACAAGCTGATTTAAATAACATATTAAAAGAAAGGTTTGTTGCTGTGTACCAGGTACTGTCTCATGATATACAGTAAAACAGTGTCATTTCAGTCAGAGAGATATGTAGCACACATTTTTTTGGGATATAAGGCATAAGGTTAATGCTTCTGAAAATGCAGCTGATAAGACTTGAAAACACAGGATAGATTTTTATGGCTGATAGAAAAATATTCCAGAAATTTAGTAAATCTGGAGTAAGAGGTAACTTGTTTAAAGTAAGATTTGACGGCCTCTGTTATCATGACTGTTTCCCGAGAGACATCTTATGGAAGGTGGTTTTATGAGGCATTCCTGAAACACCTCCAGATTTCAAATATGCAATATAAACCACCTTATGAAAACTTCAGAACTTGCCGTTGATTTATAAATAGCTCCACACCTACTTTAGATGTAGGAGAATTTCTGAGATCAAGAGTGGCCACTTAAAGAAACAAATACACAGGTTAACACAGAAGAACTTGTTGAAGGTCTCTAACATCAAACATCAAGATGCCACCTCCCAGATTAAAGCCTCCTCTTTGGTGAAAGAGCTCAGAAAACCCAATGAACTTTAACAAGAATTCCATGAAAAAAAATCATATTCCCTTTAGCAGGATTGTAGTTTCTTTTTAATTGGTCTTCTCCCTCCTCCTTCTCCTGGGCAGTCTATTGAGAATCAGTGTTTCAGTCAAAGACAGCTCCTATCAATCCAGGATAGATATAGGGGAGGGGAGCAAAAATTGCTCCACCAAGTAAGAATCCTGCCTGCCATAAAATTTTCCTTCAGTCCCCAAATTTCTAGTATCACAGAGAATGAGACATTAAAAATCACTCATCTCTAGAACTCTTAATATTTGCTGTATTTGCATTCCCTTGGTAACTTTGGAGATTATCTCACTCAGTTATAACGCGGTTTAACTGAGCTGGCCTAAAATTAGAAGCGGGCAGCATCCTGATAGTATCACACACATACGTTTAGCTGCTGAAATCGCTGCCCGGCTGCAGCCTGGCTCCATTGCCGCTTGGAGGGGCGCTCCAGCTTTCAAGTCAGAAAACTCCTGGCTTCAAAAAGAAGCATGAGCAGCACCCCTTGGGGCAGCAATGGAGTCAGGCTGCAGCCAGGCAGTGATTTTGGTGGCTGAATGCATGTGATATTATCAGGATGCCACCCGCTTCTAATTTTAAGCCAGTTCAGGTAAACTGCGTTATAACTGAGTGAGATAATCTCCTTTGTCTACCCTTTTACTTTGGAGTTTATCACACTAACTTTTGTTAATGATCCAGGCACGGACTGGGGATGTGCGTGACTGAGAGAAAATGGATTTTATCACACTTGAAACAGTCAGCAGGCTGTCCCCATGCTGTCGCTCGACCACAATCCATCTCGAGCTGCACTGAGCCAGCCGATTTTGCAAGGACAGAAGATTTCTGGCTGAGCAAAATCAGCCAGCTCAGCACGGCTTGGGGATGGATTCTGGTTGAGTGATGGCAAGGGGATGGCTTGCCGACTATTTTGAGTGTGATAACATCTGTTTTCCCTCATCATGCGCACTCACGTGCGTCCCCAGCCCATTCCTGGATTGTTAACAAAAGTGAGTGTGATAAACTCCTTGTATACCTAAATTCTATTTCTAAATGTTCAACTGAAGTTTTAAGTTACTGCAATGCTAGAAATTGGGGGCTGAAAGAAAACTTCATTTGTGGGACAAAAGTTTTATTTGGAAGAGGGCAATGCCCTCTTTTGCTCCCCCTGTAGCTGAGGTAGTTTGTTTCATTGTCCCTCCCCATAGGTATATGTCTGTGTCAGTCTGTCTCTAGCACAACTGAGGAACAGAACCCAGGAAGTGCTAAGCACAGGGCTGGCCCTACCATTAGGCAGAATGAGCCAAGCGCTTCAGGCAGCAGCAGATTCAGGAAGACAACAATAGTTACCTTCCTCCCTTTCCACCTTTCATACATGAGCTTTCAACCTCCATTGTCTTCTGCTGAAGAACACAGCTGCTTCTGCCACAGGGCCTTGTCCTGGATCTCTTGAACTAGTTTATGGCTTTCAAAGCAGCTTCATTTATATACCAAAGCAGCTTCATTTATATACCGCTTCATACCACGCTATGGGGTGTCTAAGCGGTTTACAATTGTGAGCTGATTGCCCCCCAACAAGCTGGGTACTCACTTTAGAGACCTCGGAAGGATGCAGGCCTGAGTCGAGCCTCAGCCCTGGCTGATATTGAACTCGCAACCTTGTGGTTTATGAGTGAGTGGCTGCAGTACAGGCATTTAACCACTGCGCCACCAGGGCTGACTTCAGGTTTGGTGGAGGACATTATCCTGTCATTAGTGCTAAAGTAAGATTCAGTGGCCAGTTCAGCTGGCTTCTGAACATGCAATAAAGAACAGGATGCATCATCTTCTCCTTTTCAATAACAATAATAATGACAATGATAACAACAACAACAACAATGTTTATAACACCCTTTCCATCAAAGAGTGGAACATCAAATATATATAATCAAAAATGGACAATAAAACTCAACACTATAAAATGTTAAAATACTAAAATACTAACATAATATGCTGATATACTAAAACAAACAGGCAGCTAAATGTCCTGGGCTGACTCTGTCTATGCTGTTAGCTGCACCAGACCTCAAAAATCTAAGAAACTGGGAGGAGAGATCAGGTTTAGTTCCCACCCTGGTGTAGAATGGCTCACTTGTACATCACCAAATATATGCAAGTGGGTATATGGGCCTAGTCATGGAAGGGGAATGTTGTGGTTATAGCATGGGGGGACAACTGTGACCAGGGGCTATTTTTGCTTTTTTATTCTGCCCCCCAAGAAATTTTCCTTCACACCCAACACAGAGAGGATCCTACAGAACAGGCAAGGGGACAAAATGGAATGGAGTTACCTTCCAAGAGTATAGCTCTTCCATCCATGAACTGGAGAACTTAGATCCAGCTCATTAAATATGAAAAGGCTGAGCTGAATGCTGAGCATGTTCTCTGTTAAATTCTTAGCTCTTTTGGATGATTTAGCTTGCGTGTCTGTACATTTCCATTTGAGGCATAGAGGCATTAATTGCTTTATTATTTGGGGTGACATTTTCTCACCTTACCACTCAAGATCAAGTGCTAATGAGGAGGAATCATTCTCCAGCAGTCTGAAGTTTTTATACTCAAAGATGATTCATCTCATCAAGGTGACTCCAATGAAATTATGTTAGCCAACGATGCTTCATTAGGCAGTGTGTTATAAATGGTTTTCCCTTGTTATCCATAGCAATGTTGCATGGTGTTAATCTTTCCTTTTCAGGTTAATATGACATTTTGATAATACTGAAGAAAAAATGACAATGTGAATAGATGTAATGTAGTGCATGTATATTACAGGAACACTTCCTTGTAGTGTGTAAGAAAGGGTTGTGGGTTTTAGACTTACAAATAAAAATTCGTCAGATACTCCACATTTGTTCATGCCAGTGTTTTATTGTCTGGAAGGGGGTCCCTATGCCCATATATATTAAAGTGTGCACCTGCCTTCAATAAGCCCACATTAGGGTATGCAAGTGTATTGCATGCCAAATTTGCCTTGTAAAGTATGTATAAAAAAGCACAGACATGTCGCTGGCAAAAGGAGGCTTTTTTTTCTTTTAGAAAAAGGCAAGTCATAACTGAAGAAATATAACTGTGATGAAAGTGTCTGAAAAGGGCAGTGAGACAATAAAAAAAATTCTTGGCTAACGTTTTAAGTTTAATTTTTAGAAAACACTGTTTAAGTCCTATTGATTTCAACAGGGAAAAGAATGCATGAATCCAGCCCTCCCAATGAAATCAGTAAGATGTAAAAGTATGTAACTTCACTTGGACCCATATTGTCCATAGATTTGTATAGAACTGAATATACTGTGTGTTCCAATAGTCTGAATGCAAAATTGGGCCCCCTCAAAAATAAGTTAGCCATTTTTACACACTTGAGAGACTCCCTAAGTATGCAGAATTATGTATGCTTGCTAATAATAATGTAAAGGACCTGTGCAGTTCTAGGGTATATAGAATGTTGATTGTAATTGAGTCTAGAGAGATAATATTACCATCATATTGTCTGGATTTGTTCATAATGAGCCCTGGTAGCACAGTGTTTAAGTGCTGGTACTGCAACCACTCCATCACAGTTGCAAGGTTGTGAGTTCGATACCAACAGGGGCTCCAGGGTCGACTCAGCCTGGCATCCTTCAGAGGTCACTAAAATGAGTACCCAGTTTGTTGGGGACACTTAACTTACACATTGTAAACCAATTAGGGAGTGCTTAATTGCACTGAAAAGTGTTATAGAAATGTACTTGCTTGTTATTCCTATAATGAATGCCAATGATAGGGACTACTCTTTTATTGCCTGTTTGAAGGGAGGCACAACTTGTGATTCATTGTTGGGGACAGGTAAGTAATTGGTCATGGCTGCCGTCTCCCTTGCCACTGCTGTGCTGTCAGATATGCTTCAGTGGTAGTGGTAGGCTAGCCCATTTCCCCTGAAATCAAGATCCGTGCTTGAATGTGTGCCTTAAGATCTGATGCACTTTTTCAGGAGAATTTCTTGTATGCCTTCAAGTCATTTCCGACTTATGCTGATCCTAAAGCAACTTAATCATGGAGTTTTCTTGACAAGATTTGTTCAGAGGGATTTGCCATAGCCTTCCTCTGATGCTGAAAGTGTGTGACTTGCCTCACTGAAACCCAGAGAGTTTCCATTGCTGAATGGGGATTCAAACCCTGGTCTCCTGGAGTCCTAGTCCAAGACTCAAACTACTACATCACCCTGGCTCTCCTAAAAAGAGACTTACAGGAACACAATTCAGCTGAAATATCAAGGTGTATGTTTCCACATGTTGCTGTAAAGGGAATTTGCACTGGAGAAAGAGTTGTCTCCATTCAGTAGTAGAAATGGAAGCTGGACAGGAAGAGGCCTGAAAAATAGGTGCTCCTCCCACCATAAATGTTTTCATGAAGCATCATTCTAGTCCTCTTGGAGAAAGAAGGAGGGAGCAGGGGATTGGATAGCTCAGTTGAGAGTTACATGCTTTGTATGCAGAAGATCCCAAGATCAATCTCTGTTAGAAAAGTTAGTGGAGGATGGAGAAGTTCTCTGGTGAACCTGGAGCGTTGCTGCTGGTCATAGGAGACAATTCTCAGAGGTGAATAAGACATATCCATATGCATAATTGTTTTTGATGTTACTTAAATTCTGTTATCTCTTTAACTGTTATCCCATCTTTCTCCCAAAACAGGATCCAAGATAGCTCACACCATAGCTTAAAAGAAAACACACTGTATAGCTAAAAATCATCATATTAAAAATCCTTTATAATAAAAAGGATTAAAATTAAATAAACTCTCCTATTTAAAGAGCACCAATTTAAAACAGTTTAAAAGTGTGTGAAATATAACAATTAGAATAAAAGTACAGCATCCCCCCATTAAAAGAATCCTTATGCAACAATCAGTTAATTGCCCAAGGTCTGCATAAGTAAAAAGGTCTTTGGTTGCTGATGGAACATTATTATCCAACTCCTAAATGAAAAGGTTCTCCAGGAGTGGCATATATACCAAAAGACAGTCCCTGCCCTTAGGAGCTTTTTATTTTTCCTGGCCTCCAGAGTCACCACTACTGAATTTGATGCCATTCTACAGAAATTTTGTAGTGCAGCTATGTGGTCAAAGAATAAACCACTTTTTCAAGTTAAAACAAAGCACACAAATGGACATGCACATGGTTTTAGAGAAGAATTGTCTGTCTGCAAACTGCTGTGGGACAAGTTTTCCTCTAGAAGTGGAACTATGGGGGGCAGGGGGAATAAAATGTGGGCATTGCTCTTCCAAGTAAAAATTCTGCTCTTTGATGAAATTTTCCTTCAGTCCCCAAATTTCTAGCATTGCAGAATGACAGAGAGCAAATCATTCATTTTGTGTTCACATTCCCTTGGTGACTGGCTATCCCCTTTCTTTAGATGCCAAAACTCTATTTCTAAAGGCTCAGCTGATGTTTTGAAAACATATCCAGTGGTAGCCGTATTGACCACCCAGAAAAGTACCAGGACTTTATGACTCTTTGTCTCCCAGAACCCACGTGGCCAGAAGGAAGAGTGGCCTTCCCTAACATTTTAACTGAGAACATCACCATCATCACCACCAAGAACATCTTGACAAAGTGTAGTCCTGTGACTCTAACATCATCATATTTTTTTCCCTTACTCCTGTATGATTTTTAACCAGATACCTGATGAAGAAGCCAGTGGAGCTCTGAAAGCCTGCAACATGCATTTGGTGCATTTTGGTTGGTCCAATAAAGGTACCACTGTTTTGTGGATTTTGGATGTTATTGTACTATACTAATGTTTCGAGTTACTGCAATGCTAGAAATTTTGGGAGTGAAGGACAATTTCATTTGGAGGAGCAAAATTCTTATTTGGATGGACAATGCCCACATTTTTGTCCCCACACCTGGTAGCTTCTTGAAATCACTTGCAAGAAAACAAAACGTGTGGTAGATTGACACTTTGTTCCAGTTGCTGTATGCAGTGGGGCAGCCTCTGGTGGGATCAGGGAGAGAGGTGCTGAAATTGGTCTCCAGACTCACTGCAATATCCCAACTTAAAAAGATATTCCACCAAAGCAAAAAGGAAGAGGGGAAAAAAGAGATAAAAAAGAAAGTAGCCAAAATGTATTGTTACAAACTCATAGTATGAGCACATTCTGCAGCAGTTCTTGGAGCAACAGTCAATCTTTATTTATTTCTTAACTTGAATAATGAAAGGTATTTGGCCTTTTCCCACTCTGTTTATCCTGTGAATGCTGGGGGAAAAGTTTCTGGTAAAATGTGTGGGGATGATACTAGTTACACAACTCCGATTTGATATTGCTGAAGTTGATGTTATGATGAGCTGCAAAAGGGATCCAAATGAGCAGGTCCAATTACTCAAATGACCCTAGAAAAGCAAATGAGGGCACATGTTGAAATCATTCCAAATTGCTAGTTTAACTTACTATCTGGCACCATGTGGGTACTGTGGGCAGGACGACACATTTTCTTGCAGGTATACAAGCCCATTTGTATTGATGGCTCCAACTAATTTTAGCTTGAGAAAACAAACAACTGTGGTTTCATTTGAAAATTACCCTTGTACTAGGTCTTGGGTGACTTCTCAGAACCATTTAAGTCCTCTAACCACTTTTCCCTGCCCCCCCTTCACCTTGCAATGTGCAAAATTTAAAATAAAATAAATGTATATATATATGGAGTGTTATTATCTCTAAAGAAAGTGGGGGTAAAGGTTGGTTTAACATAGGTGGAATGACAGACTAAGCAAGTCAGTATAAAAGTAAATTACAGTCTAATCCTATGCAAATCTACTCTGAAGAAAGTCCCACTGAACTGAATGGAATTTACTCCAAGGCAAGTGTGTATAGGAGCCTCAGCAGTTAGCCTAACAGCCATTTGCTTTATGAGAACTATAAACTCTTATTATAGCAATAACATCTCATGCACGTGTTTATGCTGTAGAACAATAATGTATTGTAATATCCAAAGTCAGTTTTCAAGTTCCTTTTGTGTAGTCAACATGTCTAGAAGTCTACAAAAAAAAGGGGGGTGTATTATTTGGGGTGGAATTGCAAAGGGAAAGCTGAATGGGAAGGGGGATTGGATCTGACATTAGGCAAACTGACCTAGTGCCCCAGGCAGCAGATGCCAGGATGGGGTGTGGGCAGTGATGTGGTGTTAAAATACAGAGCTGCATATACTGATCAGGGTGCCCTTCAACTGCTATGCTGGTCTGTTGCTTTCAGAATTTGTGGATGAGAGTGTTCCCTTTTCAATATAAAATTAAGAGTCTCCTTTACATGGATTGGATGGAGCTATCCTGTCTGCCCCAGGCAAATAAATAAATACATTTCAGCTGGGTATTTTGGGAAAGAAAGTTATCTTCTGCAGCTTCTCAGCTGCAGGCTGCCTTGGCAAAACAACACTGCTTAGAAGAACCAGACACTATGGTATTTGTTACATGTGCTTGTGTGTAATACAGAACTGGTGAGCAATGTGATATTCACTCATCCCTCCACACTTGCGGCTTTCACTTTTGTGGATTTGATTATTTATGGATTTTATTAATATGTTCTGTCTAGGAATCTCTAGGTCCTCCAGCACAACTCTATGGTCAACTTTAATCAAAAGTTGCACTGCAGGACTTAGAGATTCCTAGGGAGAACAGTCCACAAGGCATTTGTAGCTCCTCCAGCACAATTCTATGATCAACGTCTGACAGATATTGGCCACAGAGTTGCACTGGAGGACCTAGAGATTCCTAGAGAGATGTTCTCTCAGGTAAAAACATGGTGTTTTTGTTATTTGAGGGTTTTCCACATTCATGGGGGTCCTGTGCCTGACTCTCTGAGAAGGGACCTGGGGACACACTGTTATACATTGTTCTTTCTTGGAGGGATACACTCAGAAGGTGGTACTGGGGGACTCCAGTTCAATGCCCTGGCCATTGGCCTGTGTACCTCCCCCATGCTGTTTAACATCTACATGAAACTGCTGGGAGACGTCAACCAGAGTTTTGAGGTGTTATGGTGCTACCTCTTTCCCATCTGATTCTTAGTACTTAGCCAATGTCTGTTGCCAACAATGTACTGAAAGAGGGCAAACAAACTGAAACTCAGTCCAGACAATCTGTGTATACAGAGGGCCAACTGTAATCTAGAGATATTGTGTGGTCATGGTGGATCCAGAAAGCATCTCACAGTTTTCTGTAAGGTCTTCCTCACTGCATTGAACCCACCTCCAAAGTCCCCGCAAGAGTCTGGATGGGTAGTAATGACTTAAATTCATATGAGCTCTGATTTTACCTGAGCAAAAAATTCCCATTAGAAAAATGAACCATCTGCCTCAGAGAGAAAGTTACAGTGCTATGCCATTTTTCAGGTAGAAGCACATGACCCTAGAAGAGGTGATTTGGAACAGAAGCAGCCAGAATGAGCAGTGGGAAAGCAAACGCTATTTATATCGTGTAATATGGCTTAGATGCTCTTGTTCACCAGCTCACCCTCTGAAGCTTTTAGAAGTGATCTTCCACTGTAGAGGCTTTGCAGCTTGATAAAACTGCATGCTGTCTCATTTTTGTTCAACACAGAAAATGCCAGATCATCTCCATGACAGGGCTAGGTCAGAGTAAAAAATTCAGGCATCACCTCAATTGTTTTGCAAAACTACTTCTGGAACACATACATAATACATAAATGCTTGGCTTTTTAGAGATCTGCTTGTTTTTACCCCTTCTTTTTTATTACACTGAATCAGCACTATAAATATAACTGTGAGCAAACAAAATATTTTATTTGCATAAGCTTTGGCTGAAGGAGAAAGTTGCTTTGCTTTAAGAATTTTCTGCTGCAGGCACTTACATATTACATTTGCTTGTTTGGATAACCTGGTCTTCCTAAAGGGGAAAAAAAAAGCTTCTGAACTTGCTGCCCTGACTTTGCTCTGACCAGAGCATTTAGGTAAGGTGTCATGGTACTGAGTTTCTTATTGTTGTGTGCCTTCAAGTTGTTTCCAACTTATGCTGAGCCTCATCTAACCAATCACAGTGTTTTCTTGGGAAGTTTCTTCAGAGGGAATTTGCCATTGTCATCCTCTGAGGCTGAGAGAGTGTGACTTGCCCAAGATTATTCAGTGGGGTTCCATGGTCGAGCTGGAATTAAAATGCTGGTCTCTAGAGTCATAGTCCAATGCTCAAGCCATTACAACTCACTGGTTCCCACTACAGTCACCCCTCCATTCTCATGGACTTGAAATCTGCAGTTTTGCATATTCATGGAGGGACAACCTCTACTAAAATCAATGGGGTGCACCCCATTCAAGCCTATGGGGCTTGAATATTGGTGAATCTCCATTTTTGTGGAGTGGTGGTGGTCTGGAACGGATCTTCCACAAAAACAGAGGGCTGACTGTATTGAGTTTCTCCCTCATTTTCTGCTTTGGGACAAGCCAGTGAGTGGTGCAGTTTGGTGATTTTATACACAGGGCAAAATCCAGTGCAATGTAGTGGTTTCAGCAATGGACTAGGACACTGGGAGACCAGGGTTTAAATGCCCACTCAGCTATGGAAACCTACTGGGTGACCTTGGACAAATTATACTCTCTCATTCTCAGAGGAAGACAATGGCAAACTCCCTCTTATCAACTTCTTCCAAGAAAACCCTGTGATAGGTCCACCTTAGTGTCACCATAATTAAGGACTGACTGGATGGCACACAACAACAATACATTATACTTATAGGATGTAGCATCCACAAATATACACACTTCTGTGCATGTTTGTCTAATATTCATACATTATATTGGAGGGAATTGATTACAAAAATGCATATATGTTTTGAAGAAATGTGTACAAACTACATACAATTATGAGGCAGCATTTTTGAATATATATATTGCACACTGATGATGAATTCACACACTGATGCAGATTCAAAGTGGAGACAGAAAAAACAAGAAACAGTGGAAACTCCCAAAATTAATAGATTTGTTCCTCCCTAGGACGTGGTTTCCAGATCTTTCACCATTTTGGTCAACCTCCTCTGGGTACACTCTAGCTTGTCAATATCCTTCTTGAGTGTGGTGCCCAGAATTGGACAAAGTATTCCAGGTGAGAAAAACAAAAACAAATTAATGTATAAACTAGTAAAGAAGAGGAATTATGAGGGTTTAAAATAGAGATTATTATATAACACAGTTCGAAGATAGACTATGTAACCTAAGAAAGTGTCAGATTCATTTATCAGAGACACAGAGGAAAGGATAAGAAGACTATTCTCAGAAGATGGTGGAATAGAAGTCAATTGAGCAGAAGATGCGCAATGCGTGATTCGATACAATGAAGGAAGAAAGAAATATAAAGAAGCTCAAGTTTAACTTTAAGCTCCTGGCTTATTTATTAAAACACAAATTATGTAAATCATGTAACGTAGAATGATGTAAACTTACATAAAGAATAAAAAAAATATTCCAAGTGAGGCCTGACCAAAGCAAAATAGTATTATTACTTCCCTCAGTCTGGACACTACATTCCTACTGATGCAGCCTAGGATCATATTGGCTTGTTTAGCTTCTGCATCACACTATTAACTCATGTTCAGTTTGTGGCCTACTAAAACTCCCAGATCCTTTTCTCATGTACAGTTGTCAAGCCAGGCATCACCCATGCTATATCTGAGCCTTTCATTTTTTTCTGCCTAAGTAGTACCTTGCAGAAAAATATGTATTCTTCCAGTATTAATATGTTAGCTTTTTGAGAGTGGTCAATAGGCTTTTTATACTAATATAATTTCAGTAATCCTTACAACAATTCTGTAAAGTGGGTCAGTGGGATTATTCTCTTTCACAGATTTGGAGTTGTGCTGTGATACAACTAGTAATTTGAAGCTTCTGTGTCAGTGGAGCTGCGAATCCATTTTAGAGTTTAGTTCAAATGTTAAGGAGCTGTCCAAGGTGCTGAATCCAATCCTCAAATAGGTCCCACTCCTTGAATAGTATGAAGAAAACTCAGACTGGATTCCCTGACCTTCCTACATGGAACCTCAAGAACTGCAAAAGGGAAGGATCTCAAACACAAGAACTCACAGCAAAGAAGACCATTATAAATAATTAAACTACCTCCAAAAAGTGATGGAAATAATATATAATACTACAAACAGGTATAAAACATGTGAATACCAACAGTCTGTGCAAATAATAAGTGAAAAGGAAATGCACCACCTGGCAGAAAGCTGCCTTGGGAAACACTGACATATTAGGCTGATGCAATCATGTGGTGACTTTATGCACCATTGGAAACTGACATGTCAAATACTGAAAATTATTTGTCTGAGAAAGACCAGCAAAACAATTCCACATGTTTCCAGGAATGGTTTTTTTTTTGCCATCTGCCATCAAACATAGATGGCATATACATAGGCTTGACTTCTTTCTGTACCTCTTTTCATCATATTTTGATTGGGTAGTTGTTTGTTGTCTACATTATGAATTGTTGGAATTTTATTCAGGCCTCCATTTCAGTGGTTAGTTAGCCTTTTTCATTTGTTTGCATGGGATGTTGGTATTTACGTGTTCTTCTTTGTGGTCTCAGTGCCTCACACAAATGGATTATCCTGTGCGTGTAATATATTACAAGCAAACCCCTTATTTGGAAATTATATATAATATTCTATATTCTATATTATAATATACAGTCAGCCCTCCAAATTAGTGGCCTTGAGACTTGTGGTTTTGATTATTCGCAATGTCAAGGCCACTAACGTGAGCATTCCTCTTGTTTCCTGCCTGATGTCTCCTTGGGCAGCCCAGGGAGAGATCGGGGAGATGAAGGCAGGAGGTGCCTTGGCCACCCAAAGACCCTTTGCCTCTCCAATCCTCTCCCTGGGCTGCCCAAGGAGAGGATCAAGGAGGCGAAGGGTCTCGGAGGGACCAAGGCACCTCTTGCCTTCTCTTCCCTGATCCCCTCCTTGGGCTGCCTAAGGAGAGGATCAGGGAGGAAAAGAGTCTCAGAGGGGCCAAGACCCCTCTTGTCTTCTCTTCTCTGATCTTCTCCTGGGCTGCCCAAGGAGAGGATCAGGAGGAGAAGGGGCAGGGAGCCAATTAAAGGGACGGAAGAGTGGTAAAAAAGGTCCAGACACCCCTGCTCCTCTTCCCCTGCCCATCTCTCCCTTTAACTGGCTTCTGAGTGAGGGAGAGGAGTTATTTGCGATTTTTTCATATTCGTAGGGGTCTCATTCCCCTAACCCCCATGAATGTGGAGGGAGGACTGTATTATATTATATATTATTTCCATTCTATATACTATATAGAAATATAGTATATAGAAATCTATTATTTATAGCATGTTTCATATTGAGTATTTATTTATTTATTTATTTGGTATGACATGGAAGGCACCAGCTACCATGCAATATGACCTAGAAATATCTGATGTGTTCATGAAGGAAATAACACTTGAAACAAGGACTTCCTAGTCCTATTCAGTTGTTTTATAGCACTTTAACATTGTGAGGGTGAAGAAAAGCACACTATCCCCACTCTCTCTGTCATAATTTCCATTGCTGGTCATTCTCACATGCCTGCTTTACAGGAACAGTGTTAGGTCTGAAAAGGAGATGCTTTGCTATCCATGAAGCCTCTCCATGTATCTTGAAACCCCAGAAAATCAGGGTTCCAGAGTGGGCAGGGAGCACCTATGGATCACAGAAGTTACCTCTAATTCAGAAATAGTGTAACCTTTTTGGCTGGCCTGCTAAAAGTATCACTACATACCAATTTTTTAACTATTCCAATGTTTTTTATAGGTCCATCATGGGATCAACCTGTTTAAATATTTGAAGGGATGTTATATTGAGGATGGAGCAAGCTTGTTTTCTGCTGCTCCAGAGAATAGGACCTGGAACAATGGATGCAAGCTACAGGAAAGGAGATTCCACCTCAACATTAGGAGGAACTTCCTGACAGTAAGAGATGTTCGACAGTGGAACGTGCTAAGAGTGGTGGAGTCTCCTTCTTGGAGGTTTTTAAACAGAGGCTGGATAGCCATCAGTCGGGGTGTGTTTCTGCATGGTAGGAGGTTGGACTGGATGGCCCTTGTGGTCTCTTCCAACTCTATGATTCTTTGGTGACACAAGTTGTGACTCCTGTGTGACAATTGTCTTTCTGGAGAGGTTCTCAATGAGGAATCGGCAGCTGAAAGCGAGCCAGCTGTGCTTTCCCCCTCAAAGGCCCACAACTGTTTCTGCATAACATTGATGCATTCTCTTTTAACATTAATGTTCTTAGCCAAGGGATTTAACAATGTGTAAGGTGACTGTGGTAGCAATTTCTTTAACACAGAGCTAAAAATAAAGCCAGTTTTTCCCTGAGGGAACAACACATTTTTTTCTCCTAGAAGTATTTTACAATGCTAATTCCATTCTCTTTCCCTTTCCCTCCTCTCTTCTTTTCACAGTCCCTCGCTTTTGTTCCTGTTGCTGTGAATATCTATTGCATTGGTCTCTTGTCAGAAGAGAGCCTGAACTCCTGAATGAACAAATAATATCCTTGCTGCTGGGTGAAATTCAGTTCAGATCTCTAGGCATTTATCTCTTCCTACCTGCATTACACGTGCATATTTCCCCAAAACCAGGCTTACTGAGACAACACCAGGATGACCAGACATCCTCCTTTTCCAGGACATGTCATCCATTGCAACCTTCTGTCCAGGAGGAATTCCAGAATGTCCTCCATTTTGAGCATGACTAAGAAGCATGAATTTCTATTTACATTAGTGTTTTTAGCTTTTATTTGGTAATGTTCTGTATTTTTCTTAAATGTCCTACATTTTTTGGTGCAGGGTCCTCCTTTGTGGTTGGGACATCTGGTCACCCTGGACCACACAAATACAGAAATTGGAAGGGGTAGTCAGAATTGTAGGAGAGAACCAGCACAGTGGAGAAGAAGCTGCCAAACCCTTACCAAGCTGGCCAGTGTCCCCTGTAAAATTCCAAAAGCACTGTTTTTCTCTATATGGGATTTATTTCCAATTTTAGAGCCCAGAGGTACAAAAATAAAGACTAGGGGGAGGAGGAGCATTTGCAGTGACAGGGAGGGTTAAATATCTCCCCACCAATTCCTGCAATTGTAGCCACGTGTCCTATTTTATAAAGGGCAATCCTCTGTTTGAAGCGCTACATCTGGTTTTGTACAGTCTAAGGAGCTTATCGCATTACAAAATAAATCGTCTTACCCGTGCCATTTTGAATTCTATTACAGGATGCAGCCAGGTACTATCACATGCAAAATACTGTTGATAATAATGATGATGATGATAATAATAATAATAATAATAATAATAATAATAATAATAATAATAATTTTTATTCTGTCCCTCTGCAGGTCAGTCGGGGCGGCATACAACAAATTAAAACAACATCACAAGTTAAAACAAATCTGCTACCTAGCTGCACCCCGCCTAAAACTGGGCTAAAATTTGCACTCCCTAGGTGATTTGCAAAGTCAGGAATCTCCCCATTTTGCAAATCGGCCAGCTGAGCACAGATTTTAGCTGAGTTTTAGGCGAGATGCAACCAGACGGTGGCATCAGCAGCATTCTGCATGTGATGATATCTGGCTGCATCCCGTAACAGAATTCAAAATGGCAAGGGTAAGATGATTTATTTTGTAAAACAATAAGCTCCTAAATTTGGTTTGAGAGCCAGTGTGGCATAGTGGTTTGAGTGTTGAACTATGATTCTGGAGGCCAGGGTTCAATTCCCAGTTCAGCCATTAAACCCATTGGGTGACCTTGGGCAAGTCACACTCTCTCAGCAAGGGAAGGCAATAGCAAGCCTCCTCTGAACAAATCTTGCCTTAGGGTGGCCATAAGTCAGAAATGACTTGAATACAAACCAAACACGCACACTTCCTAACAAGATACTACTCATCAACTAGTGATGTTACCTGGATTTTAATACGTAACACAGAAGTCATGAATCAGGAATGACTTGAAGGCACACAACAATAACAACAGGATTAGTTTAGAGTTGGGTGGGCAAAATGTGGTCTCTGGTCTTCAGAACTGCTTTTGCAACCCTCAGGGGTCATTTTTTTGCTCCTAAGTACTCTTAAATGTCCTAGAGGGACATTTGGAGGCACATTTGCCAGGAGGTGAACAAGAAATAGCTTATCATCACTGCCTGTTGCTACAAATTGTAGACCTAAAATGGTCCACTCCCCCACAACATAGCAAAAAACCCACTGTGCCCTTTAGAAGGCAAAATTTGATTTTTGTATGTGGCATGGGTGTGGCATGTGGGTGGGTATTCTATGATCTCTTGGGGGTCTAATGTGGCCTACAGTTGCCCATGTCTGGTTTAGTGATAAAGGAACCATTGAAGAAGAAGATTTGAAGCCTTGAAAATGGCTGTCAGTGAACAGCACCTGATCACAGTCTTCCTCTGAGTGCTGACATGTATTTCTACTTAAATTAAAGCAATTATCTCCTAAAATGCTTCTATACATATAAATTAGGACATGGGAACTTTATGCAGATGAATTTCCTTTCACCATGTTTTTGGGATTTTTAGCATTTCCTCTTTTTTGCATGAAGTATAAGTGACGTGGAGAGCCAATGTGGTGTAGTGGTTTGAACAGGGGATTAGGATTTTAGAGAGCAGGGTTTGGATCCTGGCTTGGCCATGTAAACCCACTGGGTGCCCTTGGGCAAGTCATTCTCTGTCAGCCTCAGAAGATAGCAATGGGAAACCCCCTCTGAAGAAACTTGCCAAGAAAACCCTATGATAGGTTCATCTTAGGTTTGGGCCTTTACAGACTGCCAGAAATAGTGCAGCTTGAGGCCACTTTAACTGTCCTGGCTCAGTGCTAAGGAATCATGGGAATTGTATTTTTTTCTGGGCTATTGAGAGCTCTAGTGCCACAATAAGCTACAGTTCCCACGATTCCTTAGCACTGAGCCAGGACAGTTAAAGTGGCCTCAAGCTGCACTATTTCTGGCAATCTGTAAAGGCCCAAAGTCAGCAATGACTTGAAGGCACATAGTAACAAGTGACTTTAAGCTAATCACTGTCTTTTAGACTAATCCACCTCCCAAAGAAAATTGTCAGGATAAGATGGTGGATACCAATGTGAGAATCATAGCACCTCGGATTCTGTAAAATACAGAATGGACAAAATGAGTCAGATTTTGTAAAGGATCTGTGTTGTGCACATGCAAGAGTCGGGGCAATGCTTCACTGATGCCTGGGATGGTGGCCTGCCATGAGTTTCCAGAAATGAAAGAACAGATTATTCCTCTGCTGTCACCTTTTGCTCCCTTTCTTTTTACCACCTGCACACTCCTGGTCAATGTTGTCTGAAGAAGAGGATTAATTTAATGGCTGCTTCCTTTCGTCTGTGCTGCCATGGATGAAACTTGATCACTTCACTTCACATTCTTGTTGCTCACCTGCTCCTGGGAAGGAAATTTAATTCTTTCAAAGAAAGACAGACAAATTAATAAATGAGAAAATGAGATTTATTCCACACAGCCCTCCCAGAATTGTTTATGTTCCATCAAGGTCTGGTTTCAGATGACCAGCACGAACCTAGCTTGGCTTCCTGCTAGAATGCTACTTTGGATTTTGTGAGAGGCAATGAATTTTCCACAGTTTTTTCTCAAGAAAAAATTTCCTTTACAGGAAAACGTGAACTTTGCTACACCTTTACTAGATCTGTTTAATCAACAGGAGATTTTAGGCTGAAATCCTAAACCAAAGCTTTAGGAAAAATCTTGTCATGTCTTGTATTGCCTTATTTATACTCTGCCTTGCTCTGAAAGGCAGAAAATTTACTTTTTTGGACTATAACCCTTAGAATCCCCCAGCCACCTTACCATGTGGGTTGGGGAATGTGGAAATGGTTAACCTCCCCCTAAATATTCCAAGCTTTGTTCTATTACAATTTTATGCTGGATGATTTTAATGTTATTAAACACTATGTTTATGTGTTTTATGTGTTTAGATAGTTTTATGTATTTTAAGCTATGTTATACCCCCTCTTGAGCCTTGGTGGCACCATAATAATATGGTGGCAAGCCATACTTCTGAGGACCTTTCATATAGTGTTCCTTACTGCTAAGCAAGTATGTTTAATATTACACTGTGATACACTTCCATTTCCATCCACCAATTTATGCTGAATGTAGGAGGAAATGTGCATATCCAGGATTGCTTAACTTTCCCATTCATTCATGGATGGTACCAGTATGTTCATATATGCCATCATGTTAATCTGCTACATATATTTCCCCCTTCCTTCACATTTAATTTTTGCCAGACCAGGAACCTGTAGACTTCCCTTGAAATGTCCATTTAAATGGGCCTAATCCATTTTGTTTAAATCAGTGGCAACTGTTTTGAGGAACAATTGTCATTAGATAGCTTTCAGTCTTTGATTTATTTACTGAACCTTGATTATGGGATTTAGGTTCCACATTGGCTACTTAAGTGGTTTGTCAACAGAGCTTTATACAAGTCTCTGGTAGTATCCTCAAGACAGACCTGCTGCATGTCTTGCTAGGCCAATGACCTTTTTGCCATCTTAAAATGCAGCATTGGTCCCATCACTGCATCATACAGTGGTCTCAGGTACTGAGTGCCAGCAAGATTGTAGCCAAAATACTGAGAAGCAGGAAGAAGGTTTCAGAATGCTCAAAGTTTGCAGATGTACACACATTTTTTTGAGGGGATCAAGTGATGGAATGGGAATCCATCCATTTCCAAAATGGAGTTGAATTTGGAGTTTCTGACTACATGGGATCTCCAAGAAACTTTCATGGGAGGAAAAATGGCACCACATAAACTGTGCAGTTTTCAAAAATTGTGCAAGCATTTGAGAAACTGGCCTGCTTTGCAGCAAAAGCATACAATTGTAGTGTTGTATGTAGTCTGCATACAAGACTATGCAGCATCTGAGAATAAAAACCACCTGCTTATGTTGGTTCTCACTATATATTTGGGAAAAGTGTACAAAAGGCAGAACTAAATCCTCACACATACAACATGACAAAAAGTTCCAACATCATGGTGCAGCCTTTGTTGGTTTGAATGTTGCATAATCAAAATGTTATGCAGCAAGAAAAGAAACTTGGGCAGACAGAAACTGCAGCCTTTGATGATTTGAATGTTGAACATTTTCCTTTCCATGCAAAAAATTGAGAAGTTTTCAGGGAAGGCCGTGCAGTTCTCAGGCTGAGCTGCATAGTTACAGGAAACAAAATAATTTTGAGGGGCAAGTAGCTTCACGGTGGGAGGAAATAATCTTGAGTATCTCAAAGCTACAGGATGAAAAACTGTTTCATTGTTCTTGCCATTCATCAGGAATTGGAAAAATCAAGAACTACCATTCTTTGGACTCAGGGACCACCAAATGCTGAATGTATATTTGGGAATTAGGTGAGAAAATAGAATGTACATCTTAAAAGAGTGGCTGTCTTTTTGATATGGTGAAGAACAGGAAAATATGTAGCAAGTGTTGCTTGTCTTATGATAGAAAAATAAGTGTTGCATCAAATTTTTACATCTACACTTGTCCCTCCACATCTGTGGCTTTGACTTTCACAAATTTGATTATTCACGGACTTTAATTAATATGTTCTCTCTAGGACTCTATGGTCAACTTTAACCAAAAGTCACAATAAAGGATCTAGAGATTCCTAGAGAGAACACTCCACTAGGCATTTGTAGCTCCTCCAGCACAATTCTATGGTCAATGTCTGGCAGATGTTGACCACAGAATTGCATTGGAGGACCTAGAGATTTCTAGAGAGGCGTTCTCTCAAGTAAAAGCATAGTGTTTTTGTTATTTGTGGTTTTTCCACATTCACAGAGGTCCTGTGCCTCTAACCCCAGCAAATGTGGAGGGACAAGTGTTTTCCTGGTAGCACAATGGAGGAGCCCTGGTGGCACAGTGGTTAAATGCCTGTACTGCAGCCATTCATTCATAAACCACAAGGTTGTGAGTTTAATACTAGCCAGGGCTCAGGCTTGACTCTGGCCTGCATCCTTCTGAGGTAGCTAAAATGAGTACCCAGCTGTTGGGGGACAATGAGCTTGCAGTTGTAAACCACTTAAGACACTCCATAGCGTGGTATGAAGTGGTATATAAATGAAGCTGCTTCAGGGGTGGGAATTGTGTGGCCCTCCAGATGTTATCATCTGGCATGGAGCTCGGTTTCTTCAGTATGCTGACGACACCCAGATATACCTCTCCATGACCAGATCATCGGTTCAGACCTCAGATGGCATCTCTCCTCTTAATGATTGTCTCAGAGTGGTAATGGATTGGATGAGGAAAAACAGATTGAAGCTGAATCTAGACAAAACGGAGGTACTCACAGTTACAGGCCCGAAACCTGATCTGGGAATACAGTGTCCAGTCCTGGATGGAGTCACACTCTCCTCTAAGGACTGTGTTCGCAGTTTGGGGGTACTCCTTGACTTGTCGCTTCACATGACTAGTCAGGTGAATGCGGCGGTCAGGAGTGCTTGTTATCAGCTTTAGCTGATACGCCAACTGCGCCCTTATCTGGATATGAGGGATCTAGAAGCTATGGTACATGCCCTGGTAAGCTCACGTCTGGATTACTGCAACACACTCTACATGGGGCTACCCTTG
This sequence comes from Phrynosoma blainvillii, assembly GCA_026167975.1. Classification (NCBI taxonomy): domain Eukaryota; kingdom Metazoa; phylum Chordata; class Lepidosauria; order Squamata; family Phrynosomatidae; genus Phrynosoma; species Phrynosoma blainvillii. The sequence goes on along the minus strand of JANUYF010000003.1, from coordinate 321,713,576 downwards.
TGCTTAACCCGGAAACTACAACTGGTGCAAAATATGGCAGCCAGGTTAATTACAGGAACATCTAGGAGGGAGCACATAACACCGGTGCTTAAATCCCTCCACTGGCTGCCGATTGGTTTCTGGGCGCAGTACAAGGTGTTGGTTTTGACCTTTAAAGCCCTACATGGCTTGGGTCCATCTTATCTTAGGGACCGCCTCTCCCTGTACGATCCCCCCCGCGCCCTTCGGTCCTCTGGGAGGAATCTGCTACAGCCAATCAAAACTAGGCTGTCGCAGACCTCCCAGAGGATCTTCTCTGCAACCGCTCCCAGACTCTGGAATGGCCTGCCGGACAAGATCCGTCTCATTACTACTCTTGCTGCCTTTAAAAAGGCAGTAAAGACGGATCTCTTCCGGCAGGCCTTCCCGGAATAACAGCTGTTTGTAGGGAGATGAGTTTATATCCTGTTGGTATAACTGATTCCTGTTGTTGTTTTATTGTTTTAATGCATTGTTATATTTTAATCCTTTTTTGTTTAATTCTGTTTTAAGGGGTTGGGAGGGTGGATTGTGGGACGAGGGAATGTTTTAACTCTGTTTGTTTTTAAATGCTGTAACCCGCCCCAATTGCCATGCAGAGAGGCGGGCTATAAATAAAACTTATTATTATTATTATTATTATTATTATTATTATTATTATTAGGCTGCAAATCCCAGAAGCCATAGCCAGCATAGCTAATAATGAGGAATTCTGGGAGTTGCAATCCAAAAACATATGGAGGGCTGCACAATTCTCACCATCAGCCCAAAGTTAAAATCTTCTGTCTTTCTCTCTCATGCTTTCTGCAAAACTGAAGAATGGTAAGGAATAATATGGGTTTTTCAATCTCTGTTGGCAAATTATGAACCTGACTAATTTTCTTTCAGTAGTTTTGCAGCTGTTCTAACTATAATAATTACTGTCAAAAAGAGGAAGTATACCTTGTAATTTCTCTTTTTCAGTTGTTCATGGTTTTGCTGGAAAGAAAATGGAATGACTGTTCTGAAGATTTGATAGTTTCCATTAATGAGCAGTTGTGCTCTTGTGTAAGAACAATTTCTATGGAGTAAAGATGGTTGGCATTTGTAACTTTCCAACAGGATTCTGGCCCATAGTTTGCACAGTTTATGGAAATGTTCATGTTCACATGTAGAGCTGAATTTAATGTTAATGCATAGAAGGCATAGCACAGTTCTATCTGCCTGCATTCCAGAAATAATTCTGGAAAATATGGAAGCTCCACTTTGCCCTGTTTATTTTTTTTTAAACTGTTGAAGTATTTAATGAAAAGGGATGCAAATTCGAAACAAAAAAACACTGTCACTTTGCAGAATGTTAAGTGTGAACACTTTGCAGCAATCAACGAGTTCCACTTGGAAACAGTTAATCTTGTGAATTCACACTCACTGTTTTGTAGAGTCTTATATTTTCTGTTAAAGAAGGCAAGTGATGGCCTGAGAACATAAAATGTATCAGTCTAATGAAAGTACTCATGCATATTTGTTAGCATTGCTTCTTTCCCATAATGCTACATCATATTAATTGAAAAAGGATGTATATATGTTTTCAGGAACATTCATCACTTGGTAAATGTTGGCGATCAGACCCAGGAATGTTGAAAATCTCAAGCAAATATATGACTGTCCCAAACTCAGAGTCTTTAGGCTGGTGGTGGAGAATCTGTAGCAATTCTGATATTGTTGTACCCTAATTGCCACCAGCTTGAGACAGCACAATCAATTTTGTGGGATGCTGGGTAATGTAGTCCAAGGACATCTGGCAAGCTACAGGTTCCTCACTCTGATTTATTTATTGTTGAAATATTTTTATACAGCCTTTCATCCGTAAGGTGTAACACAACCTTTAAAACAATGTTAACAGATTTAAAAGAAGAGCAATATGACAGATACATGAGACTGAGACTAAGGAGCTTATCGTTGGCTCTCTTTCATGTCCTGCAAAACAAAAACCACTGATCGGCCCAGGCGGACTCCTGCCGCTGCTGCTACTGTGCGCCACCGCCGCTGTGCGTTTTGGCCGCTGTACGGCCGCTCCTCGCATGTCGCGGCCGCCATTTTCATTTCCAAAATGGCATCATGACGCAGGAGTACTGCGCATGCGCAAACGAGTCGCAGCCACCATTTTGGAAAACAAAATGGCGGTCGCGAGTGGCGGCCGCCATTTTGTTTTCCAAAATGGCAGCCGTGACTCATTTGCCCATGCGCAGTAGTCCTGCACATGTGCACATGCGTCACAGCTGCCATTTTGGAAATCAAAATGGTGGCCGCAACGTGCGTGGAGGCGGCTGCAGCAGTGCACGCAGCGGTGGTGGCAATGGCGGCAGCCACATGGGTGCAGGGGCCGTGCACGGTAGCAGGGGTGCGCGCGTGCGCATGAGCACGTGTGCCGCCATTCCCCCCCCTTGGCCCAGCGGGAGGGACGACTTCGGCGGACCGGCCCCTGGCTCAAAAAGTTTGCCTACCCCTGGTCTAAGGTCCTTGATATCAAGAGTAGCTATTAACACAATGAGTGTGGAAGCACAAACTCAGTTAGTAGTATTTGATAATATTGCACTGACCAACCTTGAATGATGCACAGACACAGTTGGATTAGTCCAAAAGTCCTTGGAGGGTTTTATCACTTGTTTCAACACATGCAAGTTATATACAAACTCTTCTGTAACTCTCTCCAATTTACTCTTTACAACCAACACACCAGCTCTCTTCAACCCACACCTGCTCTGCGTTTTAGAGCACTTATGTACAGTGGTAATGACTAAGGGCTGAAACCTGTTGTTACTCCTCATTTACAGCCAAACAAACTATTTTTACACTGTATTAAAAGGACATTGTTCCCAACACTTATCACACAGCTGAAAATGCTGGCTTACCTTTGCTGGCTTCAATTTTCTTCTGGGATACATCTGGACATTAGCACACGTAAGTCACCACCGTTTTTGCTGTGATGCTGCCAGCCAAATTCAGCCTGGGTCAGACATGGGCCAAAGCTATGTTCAGCCACTAAATTTTCAAAAGTGGAACCAACTGACTTTGAAAGTTTGGTGGCTAAACATGGCTTCGGTCCATGTCTGACACAGACTGTATTTTGCCAGTGGTGTTGTGGCAAAATCAGCAGCCACTTATGTGTGATAATATCTGGATATATCCCAGAAGAATATTGAAGCCGACAAAGGTAAGTCAGCGTTTCTCGGCTGTGCAATAACCTTAACACTGGCTCATTACTCCTCACTAAATATGGAGTAAAACAATAACATCTTTATTTCTCCTGTCTGAATGGTAAACAATGAGAGAGCTAATCTGATCCATGTAGCAAGGGAGTTGCACATATGGGGTGCCTACACACAAACACACACACACACACACACACACAGGCCTGTCCCCTATTTCCACCAGTCTAGACTCAGTTGAATGGAGCATAGAACAGGGCTTCAGATGAGGACTGTATGGTATGGACAAGCCAATATGAAAGAAAACTCTGTTTTTCAAAAATCCTGGCCTCATATATACCCCTTAAGACAGGGGTAGGCAACCTTTCCCCTTTAAGGGCCGAGGGACTTCAGCTCCCAGAAGCCTCAGCCATGTTGGTCAATAGTCTCATGTTGGCCAATAGCTCCTGGGATTCTGGGAGCTGAAGTCCCTCGGCCCTTAAAGGGGAAAGGTTGCCTACCCCTGCCTTAAGACATTATAGGGAATGTTGCATGTTGATTTGAGCTCAGAAAGAAAATGGTTAGCCAATTCAACTGTTGTAAAATTGGTGTAAAGTGGCCAATGTAATGTAAATCAGATAATGTCTGGCAGCAACAGTTTGCACCATTTGTCATACTATTTTCGGGCTGCATAACTCTTTCAGAAAAAGGTTAAGGCATTGGGGATGGAAATAGATCACACATCACTAGGGGTATTTTGGTGCAAAGTACATTTCCTCCCCACCCAAAACATTTCACAAATTCAATGCCAAAAGTTTCCCAATGCAAAAACTTAAACAAAAAACAAAACAAACAAAGCTTCAAAAATATGAAAGGATTCACGTAAAAACTTCCAGCAGGGGAGAAAAATATTGAAAATTTTAATTGTCACATTCAGAACAAAATCGCCATCATCAGCAACATCAAAGGCAGAGTCCAATATGTGCCTCTCATGTTTAGATATTCACACTTCATACCACACTACCTATTTCACTGGATTTGCTACTTGCAAAGTTAAAGGGAATGTACACATCACTGAGGCCACAACATCAACTTTTGTTATCTATTCCAAGGGATTTTTAGCAACAAGTGAATGATAAGTATGTATTTATTGCCCAAAACTATTGGACAGACAGACTCTCAAGTGCTTTCTAGTACTTAGATGCCACCAATGGCACTACCTTTCTGCATAGGTGAGACTGTATGCTCCTGTGAGGCAAGAGGCTATGGTGGCAGTGGAGCTGGTAGGGTCTCCAAGTCAGACAGCCTTTTGATGGGGAGCCAGACTATGTGCCAAACAGCTACTGTGCAGTACCAGTAGTAGAATGTGACACTAGTGGATGACCTTTCAGAAACAACAGTAGTGGCACAATAGCTAACGTGTTACTACTGCTGAGAGGGAAGCATAGTAAACTTCTTTTGAATGTCTTTTACCATAAAAACCCTATGATGAGACAATCCAAAATGGAACAAGAGATAGTGACAGGAGATGACACTCCCAGGTTGGATGGCATGCAGTGACTTACTGAGGTACCAGAGGACTACTATGAGTAGGCTTGCAACTTATCACACAGTTGGACTCAAGATGAAAGGACGTTTAGCTGTTCATATTCTCTGAGCTGAAAGGAAAGTCTGAATTTGTACAACACATATTCGAATATGGAATGTGAGAAGCATGAATTATGGGAAGGTAGACATAGTAAAACAAGAAATGGAACATATAAACACATTGCAATACTTGGGGTGAGTGATCTAGAATGGACAAGAATGGGACATTTTAAATCAGATAAGTAGACAGTGTTTTACTCAGGTAATGAAAATCTGAGAAGAAATGGGCTGGCATTAAGAGAGAGGAGAAGTTTAGTGAAAGCTACATCAAAGGTCATATGTCAAAGGATATAATGCAAAGTCTGACTGAATCATATTACAGTTGTCCCCCAGCTTTTGTGGCTTCAACATTTGTGGATTTGATTATTCGTGTTTGTCCCCATAAGCGTTCTCCTCCTCCTCCCTCCCAGGCTTTTTCCCTTGGGGGAAAAAAGCTCAGGAAGGAGGCACCAGCCAGGAAGGGCACGTACACGCCTCTCCACCTTCTCCCCATGCTTTAGCTAGCTTCCCTTAACCTGTTAAACCATTGGGGGGGGGGGGGAGACAGGAGGGGCATGTGCACATAGGGGGGAGGAAGAGGAGTGCATAAACATCCCTCCCTCTTTCCCCCACTTATTTGCAGTTTTTCCACTTTTGCAGGGGCCTTGCACCCCTAAGCCCCGCAAATGTGGAGGGCCGACTGTAATAAGACTTGAGGGTACAAGACACATTCTCCTCCAAACTGTCACAGTATTGCTTCAACACTCAAGTTTATCAAATGGGGGGAAATCAGGGGTTTAAACAGTGAATGTCCCATGAAAATTGCGCGATACCGTTTAAGATTTTCATGCACACCATGATTATTCTGTAAATAACCAGGGAATAACCAGCAACAAATCATTCATGGGATTTCCTCATGAATGATGTGTTGCTGGTTATTCCCTGGTTATTCCTGGGATAATGATTCTTTAATCACAATATCGTGTGAAAATCTTAAGCGCGATCACACAATATTCACTGTTTAAACCATCAATTTTCCCAATTTTCCCCATGTGATAAAGTCCACTGACAACAACAATATATATATATATATATTTAATTTATATTTTTATTAGAAATATTTAAAAAACGCAAAAAATAAAAAAAAACATACAAATACAGTACAGTACACACATTACATAACAAGACAAACACATAAGACATGTTACAACAAAACAACATACAAAACTACAAAACATCTACTTCCTCCGCCCTGCATTGGTTTAAATTCTTTTCCTTATCTATCCTGACAACAACAAAATATATAACAGCAACATAGCTGAGTGATTTTAGACTCTGGACTCTGGACTAGTGGTATAATTGGGTCCCTCTTTAGACCTCTGTGTACATTAAACATCTAATATCCGCTTTTCTTTCCCTCAAGCCACTGTCATCCCTTGCTTTACAATTGTTTCTATAGTTCTGGTATGTTAGATCAAACCTGCCCTTATCAAGAACTGTTTGCCAACCCTTTAAAGGGCTCTAAAAACAGAATTTTGCATTTTAAGCTCATGGAAGTCAGGATGAGTACAGGAATAAAATGGAGGTTGCTCCTGCTGCTGTCTTAAAAATATTGAATTTTGAAAGTATAATTATAAATAAAGGGAAAGGAAAAGAGTAAAAAGAAGAAAAGGGGGAGGGAAGCAGGGAAGTAGAATAATAGAATCATAGTTGGAGCCACAAGAGCCACCCAGTCCAACCCCCTGCCATGTAGGGATGCATAATTTATCCCAAGAGATGGCCATCGAGCCTCTGTTTAAAAACCTCCAAAGAAGGAGACACTACACTCTGAGACAGCATATTCCACAGTCAAACAGCTCTTACTGTCAGGACATTCTTCATAATGTTAAGATGGAATCTCTTTTCCTGTAGTTTGAATCTATTGCTCCATGTCCTAGGACATTACCACACGAGTTCCAATGTTGCAAGAATCATATCAGTCTTCTCAGAAAAGGCAAAGGGGGCTCAACCTGAGGATAATGGAGCAGAGGACAGAATAGGAGAATTTCAGCACAGAATAAGTAAAGAGATAGTACAGAAATATCTGGTTAATCTAAATGAATATAAGTCTCCAGGACCAGATGAATTACATCCAAGGGTATTAAAAGAACTGGCAAACATAATATTGGAACCATTGGCAATAATCTTTGAGAACTCCTGGAAAACAGGAGAAGTCCCAGGGGACTGGAGGAGGGCAAAAGTTGTCCCCATCTTCAAAAAAGGGAAAAAAGAGGATCCCAACAATTATCATCCAGTTAGTCTGACATCAATACCCGGAAAGAATCTGGAGCAGATCATTAAATAGAGAGTCTGTGAACATCTGGAAGGTAATTTCATAATCACAAAAAGTCAACATGGGTTTCAGAGAAACAGGTCATGCCAGACAAATCTGATCTCTTTTTTTGATAAAATTACCAGCTTGGTAGATGAAGGGAATGCTGTGGATATAGTATATCTTGATTTCAGTAAGGCCTTTGACAAGGTTCCCCATGACATTCTTGCAAACAAGCTGGTAAAATGTGAGCTAGACAAAGTAACTGTTACATGGATTTGTAATTGGTTGACTGGCTGAACCCAAAGGGTGCTCAACAATGGCTCCTTTTCAACTTGGAAAGAAGTGACCAGTGGGGTGCCACAGGGCTCTGTCCTGGGCCCAGTGCTATTCAATATCTTTATTAATGACTTGGATGACGGTATTGGGGGCATAGGTATCAAATTTGCAGACAACACCAAATTAGGAGGAGTAGCTAATACCCCAGAGGATAGGATCAAAATTCAAAATGACTTGAACAGACTAGAAAGCTGGGCCAAAGCTAACAAAATGAAATTCAACATGGAGAAATGTAAGGTACTGCACTTAGGGTGGAAAAACGAAAAGTACAGATATATGATGGGGGACACCTGGTTGAATGAGACTACATGTGAAAGGGATCTAGGAGTCCAGGTAGAACACAAGTTGAACACCAGTCAACAGTGTGATGCAGCAGCTAAAAAGGCCAATGCAATTTTAGGCTGCATCAGTAGAAGTATAGTGTCTAGATCAAGAGAAGTAATAGTGCCACTCTATTCTGCTTTGGTCAGGCCTCACCTGGAATACTGTGTCCAGTTCTGGGCACCACAATTCAAAAAGGATGTGGAGAAACTGGAGCGTGTCCAAAGGAGGGCAACTAAAATGGTGAAGGGTCTGGAAACCAAGCCCTATGAGGAATGACTTAGGGAGCTGGGGATGTTTAGCCTGGAGAAGAGAAGGCTGAGAGGTGATATGATAGCCGTGTTTAAATATTTGAAGGGATGTCATATTGAGGAGGTAACAAGCTTGTTTTCTGCTGCTCCAGAGACTAGGACCTGAAACAATGGATGCAAGCTGCAGGAAAAGAGATTCCACCTCAACATTAGGAGGAACTTCCTGACAGTAAGGGCAGTTCGACAGTGGAACACACTCCCTCGGAGAGTAGTGGAGTCTCCTTCCTTGGAGGTCTTTAAGCAGAGGCTGGATGGCCATCTGTCAGGGATGCTTTGATTGGGAATACCTGCATGGCAGGGGTTGGACTGGATGGCCCTTGTGGTCTCTTCCAACTCTATGATTCTATGATATCAGTTTAAAAAGAAGAAGAAAAAAGGAAGCATACCAGGTTCAGGGCAGCCATTGTTGCATCTCTTTGCAATTGCGTCACTGGGGCCACTGGAGGGATTCCTTATTAAAACACCATGAGTCATCCATTGTTAAAATGCATAAGCCAGAGTTAGATGTGATAAAACTTTCCAGTAGAGTGGGACATTATCCCATGCGTGTGTATGTGTTTGTGAGTGTGTGTGTATGCCAATTTTGCAATCATTTCCATGTTGACCTAAAATATATAGTCTGTGAAAATGCAGGTTTTGGTTCTCCTCTTTTATCATGATATGGTTGCTTTGTGGGAGGGTAACAAACCTAAGAGAAATTATTTTGCTTGGAAAAACTCATGCATTTTCATGAACAAGCTGCACATGGCTTATCACCTCCCCCCCCCATCTTTTTTGTAGTGGGGGGAGGAAATAGAATCAGGTTGACATTTCTCAGGGATGTGACATTTGTCACTTGTGAAAACTCCTTTTCATTGCTATGGAAACTAAAAGAGAAAAATGCTGATGGCTCCTTGGCCATCAAGGTGTTTCCTTACTGCACAGCTGTAAAGGTGACAAGAGTCAAAGGGCCTTTACAGACTGCCAGAAATAATGCAGCTTGAGGCCACTTTAACTGTCCTGGCTCAGTGCTAGGGAATCATGGGAACTGTATTTTTTTCTGGGACATTGAGCCTTCTCTGTCAGAGAACTCTGGTGCCACAATAAACTACAGTTCCCATGATTTCTTAGCACTGAGCCAGGAAAGTTAAAGTGGCCTCACGCTGCATTATTTCTGGCAGTCTGTAAAGGCCCAAAGATTCCCTATCTTCAGCTTGTTTAGCACATAGTTGCAGGCCTAAACCCCGTTTGCTTATTTTGGACAAGATAAAGGGCCTTTGCAGACTGCCAGAAATAGTGCAAATTGAGTCCACTTTAAGGGTTAGAGTTAGTGCTAGGGAATCATGGGAATTGTTTTTTTCTGAGACATTGAGCCTTCTCTGTCAGAGAGCTCTGGTGCCACAATAAAATACAGTTCCCATGATTCCCTAACCCTAACCCTAACCCTTAAAGTGGACTAAATTTGCACTATTTCTAACAGTCTGCAAAGGCAAAGTCTGGAACATTTGTGTTCCTCTCAACCCCCCACAGATATAGTTTAAGAAAGATCATACCTAATCACTGGCCAATTGAAATCTATCCTCCTGTAACTTCAAACCATTAGACCTGATCCTACCCTCTGGGGTAGCAGAGAATAGGCCTGCCCTCTCCTCGCTGCAACAGCTCTTAAGGTATTTAAAGAGTGTGATCATGTCATCCCTCAATCTTTCCTTCACCTAGCTGAATATGCCCACCTCCTTCAATCTCATATGTTTGTTTCTCCATACCTCTTATCATCCCTGTTACTTTTCTTTGAACTCGTTCCAACTTGTCTATACCCGTCTTAAAACGAGGCACCAGAACTGAACACAGATGATGCCTGACCAGCACAGAATATTGGGGAACTATTACTTCCTTTACAAGGGATGCAGTGGCTCAAGTGGTTAAGACACTGACTCTGTGATTGCAAGATCGGCAAGTTGGCAGTTCGAGGTCTGCTTGCTGCATGATGGGGTGAGCTCCTGTCAATAGTCCCAGCTTCTGCCAGCCTAGCAGTTTGAAAGCATGAAAATGCAAGTAGATGTAGAGGTACCACTTCAGTGGGAAAGTAATAGTGTTCAGTGCAGTCATGCTGGCCACATGATCACAGAGTAGTCTCTGACAATGCAGGCTCATCAGCAATCACATGGATTTTGCCCAAGAAACCGCCATCAGGATGCAGTCCAAATTCAGCCAGCTGACTTAACTTGCTCTGGCGGCCATTTTTCTAAGGCGGAACGCTTCAGGGAATGAACATAAGAGTGACTGCATGTAAATCATATTATCCGCCAGAGATATTTGATGAGCTTTCCTAATGATATAGATGCTGAACTCCAGATGCATCTTTGATCTGACGAATGTCAGTATGTTTTTATTTTCATCATACTTCATGCTGCACTAACATCAAGCATTCAGATAACTAAGGAACAGTGTTTGTGGATCAGCTAATTGAAATTCCAAGATAGCGTGGCCCTGTTCTAGAGCCTACTGGAAAATCATGTCTTGCTGTCCAAAGCAATTATGTTTAAGACATGGTAAGATTTTCCACTAAATTGTTTTGTTCGACTTGTGATTAAAAACTGATAGAACCAATTTTGAGGACTCCTTGGTAGAAAAAAAATGAAGTACATTTGTACAATGCAATTATACTGACACTACAATTTAGTGATGATGAATTGCGATGTGATTTGTATAATGTAAAGCTAGGGATGAGGGATGGTGTGTTCAGTTTCTGTAAATTCATCTTTAAAGCATCATAGAGTGAAAGTGTTGATAATCCAGATTGCTGGAAGAGAACACCCTCTAACAAAGGTACAATGACAACTGTATTGTCATTTCCTCCCTTTCCACCAGCACCTCTGACTGAAAAGCTGCACTGCAGCCCATAATTCAAGACAATCAGTGCTAAAAATAAACCTGCAGTCCTGCTGGTTGCAGCAGTTCCACTATATGCAAATACTGGGGTTTCTGCTGTGTGGTGAACATTTTTAATACACTGGCAATATTATGTCCCTCAGCTTTCAATATCAGAAGCAGATGCACTCCTATACTGGTTGATAGTGGTATACCCAGGATTGGGATGCTCCCCTCCAAGTGACTATAGGTCTCCATGGTATGAAAGCTAGGGATGTGCATTTTATTATTAGAAAAACACCTCCGATAGCTGTGTGAACTAATTTCCTGTTAAAAGATCAGGGTGTTAGGGTGGCAAATGCTCAGTAGAGTGCTCTTCTGGTTCAAGAACCAAATTATGGAGAAACCAAGCAAACCCAGAGCCATAAAACCAGAAGCATGGTTAAAGCAGTTTGGGGTCTAAACATGAAAAGCAGCATCAAATGCCAGACAGGGACCTACCAAACAGAAAAGTTGAAAGGTCAGGAAACTAGAGGCCAGAGAATGTTACAATGCCAAAGAGAGATGGTGGAGCTGCTGTTTTGCAGCTTAGAAGCAGCCTTGGCTGTGCTAATATATAGTCAGCTGCAACTCAGCACAGTTGGCATAATTCTCCTAGTGTTTTCCTTTTTAGGGAGGCTGCACCCTTTATTGTGCTTTTGTTGCCCTCCAAGGGGTGTAGTAAGTAGGCCTCCAACTTTAAGATCTACATGTTATGGCCAAGGGTCTGCTTCTAGGGCAGGGCTGCCAACCTCCTCTGACTAGCTGGAGCTTGTTATCTGGGCTCATGCCTTCTCCTTCCTTGTCTAAGGTGGCCTCCAAGTAGGACATATTAGGATCCATTCAAATGTCCACACAAATGGGGGTGTATCCACTCTGTAAAACTAAAGTTTGATACCATTCAAACTATTTAAGCTTCTTTCTATGGAATCTTGGGATCTGTGGTTTGATAGGTACTTGGAAATTTTTGGTAAAGAATTCTAGTCCAGTGGTTTTTAAACTTTGACAAACTCTTAGAAACCCCATCAGCTTGGCCCACAGCAGAGATTCTGGCGCTGACATCCAAAACAGTGTGCCTTCAAGCCACCTGCTTATTTTGGTGACCTCATGCATTTATTGGGTTTTCTTAGGGAAGGAATTCTCAGAAATGGTTTTGCCAATTCCTTCCTCTGAAATGTAGCCTACAGCAACTGGTATACAATGGAGGTCTCCCATCCAAGTACTAATCAGGGCTGACTCTGCTTAACTTCCAAGATCCAGTAGAATCTGGTAACTTTAGGGTATTTAATATCTACAGGACCAATTTTTTTTTTTTTGACAATCACTAGATTAGAACTTTCTTGCAGAAAATTCAAAATACTTCACCAGATGTCAAATACCAAGATTCCTTAGAATGGAGCATCAACAGTTAAATTGGCAGCATACTATTACGAATATATAGGGTGAATAAATCCAGGGATAAAATGGGAATGGGGAAGGACAGGCAAATAAGTGGAGCAGGTGCAAGCCTGAGATGGAAAGTTGGGTGGAATGGAAGAGAAACAACAGAGGTTCAAGTACAATGTTGTGCACTGTTGTGCAATCTGAGGTTATAGGCAGGAAACAGATGTAATACAAGAACAAGGTAAACAGTAGGTAATCACAGATAGGAGGGTGGGAAAAACCAGGGCCTATTTAGAGTAGGTCCAAGGAAGGAGACAGATTGCTAGAGATTCATTCTCTATGGATTACTGCATGTCATCTATGTAGTGCTGACTATGGGGACATGCCCTTGAGAACAAAATGGAAACTGCTGCTGGTACAAAATTCAGCACCTAAAATTGTTGGGAGGAATATTGCATTGAAACATATTAAAGCAATTTTTTCAGAAACTTCACTTACAGCAAATGTGTTTCTGTTTCAAGTTTATGATATTGGGAACTTGCAAAGCCCTAAAATGATTTGTGAACTAGATATTTGACCAAGTACCTCTTCCTGTATATGCCTACCTGATCACCAAGATCTGTTGGGAGGGATGCAGTTCTCTGTGTCCCATCACTGGGAAGAATACACCATATGAAGATGGAAGAAAGGATTTTTTTCTTTTTGGAGTGGGGCTTAGTGGTCCAGTTGAGGATTGCCTCGCTTTTGGATGCCCAACCACCATCAATTATAGAATTATTTTTATACCAAGGACATTTATTTATTTATTTATTTATTTATTTATTTATTTATTTATCACACCAGGCTAATAAAGCACCCCAATCACATTAGTGTTGGAAATGCAAACATACTGTTCTGGTGATAATAATTTTCACATAGCTCTTCCAAGTCACCATAGTGCCACTTCTGTCTCATCCTCTGTTTTCTGCATGCCAGCCTCTACAGTCCCATCTCTCCGCCCTATGCCTTTCCCAGCATGCTTTTTGGTCTGTATTTATTTTTATTTTTATTTATTTTTAGTGCAATTGTGCAATCAATGACATCAATTGAATTAAAAATATAAATAAAAGTGTTGCTTCTAACTATGCTTGTTTTATTGGACGTGTTTTCTATCTGGCCTCCCCCTCTCTAGCTGTTGGTTTTTGAGTTGTCTCTTTTGCCTCCTTTCGCACAGTGCTGACAAGTGTCAGTTATGGTGACACTACTGTTCTCTCTGTGAGAGTTGGCTTCAGTGTCACCCACCACTACTGCTATAGTCCAGGAGCTGTTCCTATATTTTATTCCTGTTATTCCCTTTTTCCCTTCTTCAATTCTCTTTTCCCTTTCCTTTTTATGATGTTCTCCCCTCCCTCAATTCCCTTCATCAATTCCCTCCTTCAGTTCTCTTTCCCCCTTCCTTTTTACATTCCTAGATGTTTTTTCCACCCTCTCCCCTGTCTTCCACTTTGTCCCCATCGGTGGCATCAATGGCCTTCTGGTCTTCTTGTTGGGCTGCAGTGTTGAAGCCTCCCTCAACTGTTCCAAATTCTGATTGCTATTATTATTATTATTATTATTATTATTATTGTATACCCTGCCATATATCAGATGATTTCAGGGAGCAACACAATATAATAAATGTAAACTATTTGAAGTAAAATGATAAAACATATTAAAAAAGAGAAAAAGTTAAAACAGTTTAAAACCCTGTTGAATAAGATAAAATAAATAAGTTGAATAAAATCATTAGATTCCACATTCTTTTGCTATACCTTTGGGTAGTTCCACTGATGATGTTTGGAATAGGAATGAGATCTTTGCCATGCAGGCTTTCCACTGACCTTCGTCCCCTCTTTTTTCAAATCAAAATATTTATACCCTGCTCTATATCAGAAAGATCTCAGGGCAGCTTGCAAATAACATTAAAACAAGTTTAAAAAGTTTGAAGTAACAAAAAATAATTTAAGTAAGCCAAAAACATATTAAACATCATAAAGGGTTAAGAACAGTTTTAAAAGATTTAAAAACTATGCACATCAGTATTTGGGGTGAATTAATGAGCCCCCAAAGCCTTGATGCACAGCTAAATTTTCACCTGGTGCCTAAATGAAGTGAATGTTGATGCCAATCAGGCCTTTAAGGAGAGAACATTCCACAGTTGGGGTGCCATGATTGAGAAGGTCCTCTATTAAGCCCCAACAGAGTATTGACCCCAATGGTGTGCGGCACAGAGAAGGGACATGTAGTTATCAGATTCAATGTTTCTTTTCTTTTCCCTGTCTTTCATAGTCAGCACTATGACTTTAACAAAAAAAATGTTAGTAAAAATGAATAAATAAATGCCTGAGACATGGAATGTGGGCACTGGGAGGAAATCATGTGCAGGAGTTGTTAAGTTCATGGAGGGGATGGCAGGGGGATGGAGGGAAGCCACAACCACAACATAGCTTCACCACATCTCAAGTGAGAGAAAGGAGTGGTTGAAAAGAAACATGTAGATTGGGAGTAGTGTCAAACTCTGCCACAAGCAGCAACAAAATAGAGCCAAATCCCCAGAATGTGTAGCACACTTCTGGATGTGGTAGCAGAAACCATGGTTAACATGGTGTGAAATCCTGAAAGAGAAAGCCTCTAAAATTATTGGAACTTGTGATCTACTTAAGGACGTAGATCCTTTCAAGACAGCTGTCACTCATCTTACATTTGTGCATTTCATTTTTTTCTCCTGGAGGCAGTACCTTACATTTATCCCTGTTGAAATTCATTTTGGCCTAGCTCTCCAAGCTCTGTCAAGGACATTTTGAATTCTGATTGTGCTCTTTGGTGTATTTGCTACCCCCTAATTTGTTGTCATCTGCAAATTTGATAAGCATGCCTTCTATTTCATTGTCTAAGTAATTTATAAAGATGTTAAACAATATCAGGTCCTGGACAAAACTGTGAATTAAATCACAAGTCACTTCTCTCCAGGATGAAGATCAACTCCATTGGTGAGCACTCTCTGGATCTGGTATGTTGGCCAACCACAGATCCTCCTAACTGTAGCTTTCTGTAGTCTACAGTTCACCAGCTTGCCTGTAAGAATATGATGTTCTGAATATTGTCAAAAACCTTACTAAATCAAGATATACTACGCACACAGCTCTCATTGATCTACCAAGATTGTAACTCGATTAAAAACAAAAGAGAGAGAAAGAGAGAGAGGATTTGGCATGATTTGTTTTTGAGAAACCCATTCTGGCTCCTACTCAGAACATTCCTTTCTAAGCATTTAATGATCTTTTCTAAAACCTCACCTAGTATTGATGTCAAGCTGACTGGCTGGTAGTTGCTCAGGTTCTCTTTTTTGCCCTTTTTAAAGATGAGGACAACATTTGCCTTCCTCTATGTGCCAGAACATGATTTGTGTGTGCACTGTACTCTGACACTGTTGAGCCATTTAAAATTCTTCCTTTAAAATAGCCCTGGCCTCACTCACTTGGGAAACCAAAGAGTGCAAAGATTGTGGGCTTTAATCTTTACTTATGCAATGTTCTGTTTTTCTAAAAAATGTCCCTGAGTGATTTGTCCAAGATCACACAAGAAGCTTTTGGCAGAGGACTGAAATAAAATTGGTATTCTTTACAATTTAATCACTGTCTTTCTTTCTTAGCTTTTCACATCCCATTTATAGCCATTGCAATGATATATTCCATTTGGCTTCTATCTCTGTTCTGAATATTTGGCTTCTTCAAAAGTCTGTGTTTGCTGTGAAAAGAAGAAAAAAAGGTCTGTGGAAAGCAAAAAAGAAAAACAGAGGCAGAAAAGAGAGGAGGTTCTTGGAAGATACTTGACAAGTAGAAATATTGTTGATTCTTTCCAAATATCTTGTTGAAAGGCAGAAAAACAACAGGTCCAGGGCTGTGTTACTGTAGGGTAAGGAAGCTGTTAGCTTTGACATATTTAGTTTCATAGGAAAGCACAGTCTCTTACAAATTAATCTGTCTTAGGCTCACAGACATCTCATGCTGCTTACAATACATGATTCATCCCCCCCCTAAAAATGCAGTGGTGGAACATAATGCATTACAAACAATATAGTTACCTTTGTGGGGTACCAAGGATTTAACTCTGTGATCATTAAGATTGGGCAAAAGCCTCAAGATTGGGTGGAAGTGATATGTTTAGGTATCAGGTTGTTTCCCCCCACCCCCAGATATCCAAATGATGTACTTCCTGGCCTGATCTATTTTTCAAGAATTTCCAGATGAAGAGTGACTTTTAAAACCCAAGACAGGAGGTCATTCCCCCCCCCACCACCTTTGCCTGGGACTTTTTGTTACAGAAGGAAGAAACCCCAGCCAGATCACAGAGGGGAAGCAGTATAATTCAGGTATGACTGGATGTGGAGGCGATAGGAACCATGCAAGTCAAGAATAGGGATGTAATCTTTTGCTAATTTGATTCCTGAAGAAGCAATGAACAGTTTTAGTAACTTTCTTCTCACTGCAAAGTTGTTTTCAAAAACTGCAAAAAGACTATTAGAAGTTTGGGATTTATTCTGTGCAAGAATTCACATGTGGTGGATTTTTTTTTTTTGGCAGAATACATCATTTTCTGCACAGAAAACAGTATTTTTTTCAGTGGCAGAAAATATTTTTTTCCTGTTTCTATGCAAAATAATTAGGTTTAGATTTTAGTATAATAGGTCCCGAATTGCAAAGATTCTCATCAGTCCAGGATTCTTATCCTAAGGATTTCTCAGTGCCTGAGAAATATGGTTTTTGATCATATTCTGAATATTTTCAAATATTCTTCCCATTCCTACTCAGGGAGCTCAACATTTCCTGGGACCATTAGCCATATGGAGGAGCCCAAAGAGCAATGTAGCAAGTAAGAAACAAAAAGTCACTTTATTGGCATAATGGTTTATATTTTATAGCCATTTTGCAAAGTTTTAAGGGTATATCAAGACACATTTTGATAGGAGGTTTTCAAATTTTATGCCATTTTCTTACCAATCCTAAGGTTTACCCAGCTCAAGCAAATATCAAAGACTAATGGAAAAATAAGCAGTCCAGCATATAACAAGACAATGTTTTCCTTCATTGTGGGCTCCACCTGATGGAATAAATATGTCAGGAAGTTGCAATATTTGTTACTGTATATCTTTTTTTTTTAAAATCTAAACTATATTTCTGTTGTTTTCTGCAGCTTTCTGGCACTAGCTGCAGTGTTTTATTCCAATCTTCTGGTATTTTTCTTTTTAATTCTGAGATATATTGGAGCAAAAATGTATCATTCCTTTCTCCTCCCTTCTCTCTTCTTTATTTAAAAAAGAGTTATTGTGTGATAATGTATCTGTGCCACAGTAAAATTGCACTTTTGCACTATAACCCGATATCCTTAAGATTTTTTTTTTAAAAATTGAGAGGATAAAATTTTCCTTTCAAGCAATAGCATCTCTTCCAAAAACACCACCACCAAAACCATGACTTGTTTATTCATTTATTTTTTAATTGGAACACCCTAGTGCAGATCGAGCAAAAACTAGTGCAGATACAACAAAATGCTAGGCTCTCCAAAAGAACAGAATGATTAGAAATTGCTGGAGAAATACAGAACTTGCAGCCACATGCAAGTGTAAACAAAGCAGGAAGCAAAGCTTGAGCTTGATGACAGCAGGATTCTACTTTAACTAATCTTATTGTAGCCAGGTGAGCCTGCTTAGTACAGGCAAGGTAAACAGCAGCTGCCTCCAGAATCCCCTACTGAGCATGCATGAAAAGGTAAAAAGAGACAAGGGGAGAGCAGATAAGCCTACCTCACCAGTTATCTCTAGTATATTAAAGAAGCATAGATATGGATTTCAAAATGGAAATTATAAGAATGTGGAAGCTTGTGAAAGAAACAGGCATCCTTGGATGCATTCTGGAAGAAGATGTCAAGTGATTTATAGAAAATTCAAAATGTTTTTGTTTGCATATGCAAGCTTACCTGACCTGGTTGTTTCATTTCAAATGTACTTATTGTTAGTCTTTTAAATAAAAAGTTTGCAAAAACATGTTTAATTTCTCTTCTTTTGTGATCCAGGGATCTATTCCTATTCTTTTCATGTTATTTCTGACTATGGTATCAAATTTTCTATTAAAAAAGTATTACCTAGGAACATATCTATTTTGTTAACTGATACACCTGTGCATTGAAAAACTAGCAAATTACTTCTCTATAGTGGCACCTAAATCTATTGCATGTGAACAACACTTCCAGAAGTTGACCATGAAAGACTTCCAGCTGGTGAGGGAAGGGCATGAGACGCGTTTCATGGGAGTTCCCAAGAAATGCCGCTTGTGCTGCTGTTTACGTCTAGATAAAACCCAAAAATCCAAACACCAACTGTGGCTAAACTAATCCTTTTGGAATAAAGGGTCTGAAGGACCCCTACAGAAGCTTTCGAGGCTAAGGGACTTTGTTTCCTGCTATACACAACCAGAAGGGGGAAATGGACCTGGACAAAGCCAAAGCAGCTTGCCCAGCAGTGCAGCAACAGCTGCTTCAGCAGTACAAACACCCACACCAGTATTTTTATTTCTTACATCCAAAGCAACTGGACAGAGAGCGAAGTATCATCCAGAAGCCCAAGACAGTTAAATACCTGCATTCTACAAGCCTGACAGACATTCTGCGCATGTGCAAGAAGATCATTTCTAGTACATTTATGGGCTTTTCTCACTTGTGTGTGAACGTTAAATGCACTTACTGTAATTTCGCAATTAAGGTAATTACATGTGAAAGCCATTTGTGGAATCAAGGTTTATTTTTGGTTTATTTTCGGAATGCCTCATTTCTACTTTATTATCGCTTTCTGGCCCACGTGTGATAACGTCCCTACAGAAAAGGGACATTTAATTGTTATTAAGTGGGAATTCTTAACAATCAAGCTACCTTGAAGCCGAGGAAGATGGTCCTTACTCTATAACAAGTTACCATACATTTTTCACTGTGTGTATCAGCATTGTAAACTATCAGTGCATTTACCAAAACCATACAGGAGACAACTGTCCTCCTAGTTGCTCTCCTTCATTTCAGTTATTTTATAGTTATTTTATATTTGCTTACAGTTTCACAGACTTTGTTCATGAGTGTTTCCAAGTTGGTTCTCACAGCACAATATTACACCACATGCTTGGAGATATTCAAACTGCAGCTGCAGTATCAGATCTGTGATACACTCTGGCCTGGTGAGTGATTTCTCATCATCTGGATAGGGAGTCCTGGAAGAGTCCCAGAAATTCATGAGGTTCATTCTCAGCTCATTGCTGAGCTCAGAGATGATACACTGCAATTTTGTGCATTTGCATAATGGATTTTCACATCTCCCTCTGGTCTCTCATGACATGCAGTTGTATATTTTGTATGACTATTTCCCCTTACCCCCACTCCAATCATATTGCACAATTAATGTGTAAGGTCAATCAGATTTTGTTAACTGTCGTCAAGTTGACTTCATCTTGTAGTGATTTTATGAATGAGAGACCTCCAAGTCACCCTGTTATCAACAGCCCTGCTGAGGTCAGGTCTTGCAGACTCAGAACCATGGCTTCTTTGATTGAGTCTATCCATCTGTAATGTGATCTTCCACTTTTCCTACTGCCTTCTACCTTACCAAGCATTATTGTCTTTTCTAAGAAATCATGTCTTCTCATTATATGTCCAAAGTATGACCATCTCAGTTTAGTCATCTTGGCTTCTAGGGAGAGTTCAGGCTTGATTTGCTCTAGGACCCATTTATTTGTCTTTATTTGCAGTTCAAGGTAGCCACAGAACTCTCTTCCAGCACCACATTTGAAATGAATTTATTTTCTTCTTTCACTGTCTCACTATCTACTTTATAGATATTTAAATCTTCTGTGGCCATTATTGCTGTTTTCTTAATGTGCGACTGTAAATTGCCTTTCTATTTTCTTTCTTGACTTCCTTCAGTTGTTACTCCAAGTCTTTGCTATTTTCTCCTAGTGGTATGGTATATTCAGTTGTTCCTTGTGTTATTAGAGAAACATCAAATGTATGCTATGCAGAAATCCTTCCTCCCAGGGGCACACAATTTTCAATCTATATAGGTTTTCCAATATGCAGAGCTTAGAAAAAGTTAAGTTTTAGGAAAGTAGCTGCCAGAATCCCACAAACAACATAACATTGGGGATTTGAGGAGCTGCAGTACAAAAAGTACCTTTCTTGAAATCTGGATAAAGGGTGAAGTCAAACTTGTGCCAGTGTACATAGGCATGCGTGGGGTTGGTGGCGCAGTGGTTAAATGCCAGCACTGCATCCACAAAGTTGTGAGTTTGATCCCACCGGACTCAAGGTTGACTCAGCCTGCCATCCTTTTGTACCTGTACCTGAGATTCAGGGTTGGTTCATGCATTTTTAAATGTGTACATAAAAATATGCAATGTATGACTGAATCAAATGAATGTTTAAAAATGTGTCTCATCCTCATTTGAGAGTAAGGATCTCCAGCTCTTTGTGGAATGTTCCATTGTTGGTATGCCTGGATTTGCTAGATATAATTTGTGGTCTAGTCTTTGGGCCTAAGCAGACTGCCAGAAATAGTGCACATTAAATTGAGGCACTGCCCTGGCTCAGTGCTAGGGAATCATGGGAACTGTAATTTATTGTGGCACCAGAGCTCTCTGACAGAGAAGGCTCAATGTCCCAGAAAAAAATACAGTTCCCATGATTCCCTAGCACTGAGCCAGGGCAGTGCCTCAATTTAATGTGCACTATTTCTGGCAGTCTGCTTAGGCCTTTTGATCATCCTTTCACGCTAAGCCCATGGGCTATTTCACACATTTCACACATTACAGTTTTAGATATACACTTAAGTGTGTGGTTAAAAAAAAGATAACATTTGAATTTGACAAAACTAAATGTTTCCCAAGATGTATATCATATACTCACTAGGCAGCTGTGGCTACAGTGATCTAAACAATGTGTCATAGTTTCAAGCAAACATTTTTCTGTTACCATAAGATTATATTTCTGGTGCGTTTCATGATTAGACTTTTTACTGGATTAAGTAAAGCCCCCTGATGCTCAAAACAGGACATCCTAATTTTTGTTGGATTCAGACACATCCAAATCCAAATCTGGGACCCAAACTCTATCTTAGCAAGGGGAGGGGGGAACTCTATTAAGGAGGTCACCGGTTGGGGATATAATCCTCCCCATGCTCTCCAATCCTCTGGGAGGAATTTGCTACAACCTCAAAGAGCCAGGTTTGCGGTGACCTCCCAGAGGGCTTTTTCTATCGTCACTCCCAGACTCTGGAACGGCCTGCCGGATGAGATCCGTCAATTAACATCCTTACACAGCTTTAAAAAGGCTGTCAAGACGGATCTCTTCCGGCAGGCCTTTCCGGATTAGATAGCTGGCCAGGACCCTCTGAAGTCGGGTATTGGACTCATTGTAATTCCCTCAAGTAGATTCGCAGGGGACTGTTGCTTGTTGCTGTGGTGTGTACTGATTCTTGGAGTTGTTATTATGTTTGGTTTTAGATTAATTACTGCTTAATTGCAGTTGTTTTAATTGTATTTGATTTAATAACTTTTTAAGGGGGGAGGAGGGATGTTGTGGTTTTAACTTGTTTGTAATCTACAATTTTATTGTTCACCGCCTAGATTGGTTTTCCACTGGGGCGGTATACAAATAAACTATATTATTATTATTTATTAAGGAACTATGCTAGAAAGGACTTACAACAAATCTATTTTGAGCTTGAAATTGTGCTCCTGAACACAGCCACAAGTCCTCCAGTTTAAGGCAGAGAAAAGAATATTTTTTATAATGAGCCTTCACTGTTATAGTTTACCAGATGTAACAAAGACCTGTGCATAAGAGCTGCATACAGATCCAGTGTGGTATAGTGGTTTGAATGTTGGATTAGGACTCAAGAGACCACTTTTCTTCCCTGTTCAGCCATGGAGACTCATTGGGTGGCCCTGAACAAGTCACACTCTCTCAGACTCAGAAAAAAGCAATAGTAAAACCCTTCTGAACAAATCTTGCAAAAAACCCCCCAAAAACCCTGATAGGCTTGCCTTAGGGTCACTATAAGTCAGAAAGAGCTTGAAGGCACACAACAACAACAACAACAACAACAACGGCTACAGGCTGAGAGAAGCTGCATTTGCCAAACTGGAACAGGTATCTTACAATATCTGGAGAACTAATGGGATCCTGCACAGAGTTGACACTGAAGTGTAAATTGCTCGAAAACCTCTAATGTGGGAGACTCCATCATCCCTTCAGAGTACCAGATTGCTGGTTTCTGTTGTCAAATTTCTCTTACCAGAAGTATATTTAATGTTCTTATAAAATCTGCTCTTATCTAACTAAAGTTCATTGGATCTATTCCTGTCCATTTGGACAGTTCTTTGCCTTCTTCTGTGTGACAGCGCTTCAGGAAATCAAGGAGTGCTATCAATCCCTATTTCAGCCTCCTCTTCCTAAAAGCACAGGAGCTTTGGTTAGGTTGAAAGTTGGCAGGCTCCTTGCCTACTTATAACAGTACCTGTCAACTGCTCACTCATTATCTCATATGCACACCATTGCTTTGTCTACTGGTACTTCTTCACACCGTGAGCCCTGGCTATGTGTGGAGTTGGGTAGGATATGTGGAGACATATGCTAAGCCTAATGGAATGTGCTTTAAACATCAATATTCTGATGAACAAACCAACCCCAACAAACATGATTTTTTTAAAGGTCACAATTTTGTCTCTCAGGGTTAATTATAGATACTTTGTGTTCTGAGGTAAAGTATAGGATGGTGCCCAATCCAGATACCACATTTTGTTGTTAATTGCCCTCAAGTCGATCTTGACTCATGGTGACCCTATGGATGAGACAGCTCCAAGACCTCCTGTCCTCCACTGCTCTGCTTAATTTTTGCATCCCCAACCTCCTTAATAGAGTCCCTCCATCTGGCATGTGGCCTTCCTCTCTTCCTACTTCCCTCCACCTTCCCTAGCATTATTGTTTTTTTCCAAAGAGTCCTCTCTTCTCATGATATGTCCAAAGTACAACAGTTTCAGTTTGGCCATCTTGGCTTCCAGGGAGGTTTCCGGCTTGCTCTAGGACCCACTTATTTGTCTTTTTGGCTGTCTATGGGAACCTCAGCACTCTTCTCCAGCACCACATCTCAAATAAATTGATTTTCTTCCTATCATCTTTCTTAACTGCCCAGCATTCACATCCGTACATGGTAATAGGGAATAAGATGGCTTGTATGATTCTAACTTTTTTGCTGAGTTTTTATGTCTTTGCATTTTAGAATCTTTTCTAGTTCTTTCATAGCCACCTTCCCCATTCTTAATCTTCTTCTGATTTCTGACTGCAGTCCCCATTTCTATAATGTTTGATTCCAGGTATGGGGATTATTTTACTATTTCTATTTCTTCATTGGTCCTTGGTGGTCATTATATTTGTTGCTGTTTTATGTTCAATAGTAAGCCTGCCTTTGCACTTTCTTTTTTGATCTTCCTTAGTAGGTGTTCCAGGTCTGTGAGGTTTTCTGTTAGTACTATAGTGTCATCTGCATATCTTAGATTGTTGATATTCCTTCCTCCCATTTCCACTCTACCTTCTTGTGTGTCCAAGCCTGCTTTTCTTATAATATGTTCTGCATACAAGTTGAACAAACAGGTTGAAAGGATGCAGCCTTGTCTGACCCCTTTGCCAATTGGGAACCATTCTGTTTCTCCATGTTCTCTTCTGACAGTAGCCTCTTGTCTGAGTACAGATTCCTCATCAGGACTATTAGATGTGTTGGCACTCCCATGTCTTTAAGAGCAGTCCATAGCCTATCATGATCTATGCAGTCAAAGGCTTTGCTATAGTCTATAAAGCACATGCTGATTTTTTTTTGGAATTCCCTGGTGTGCTCCATTATCCATCATATGTTTGCAGTGTGGTCCCTACTGCCTCTTCCTTTCCTGAACCCTGCTTGAACCTCTGGTATTTCTCTCTCCAAGTATGGTTGGAGTCTATGCTGCAGAATTTTGAGCATGAATTTGCTTGTGTGGGAGATTAGTGCTATGGTCCTATAGTTGTTGCAGTCTCTTGTGTCTCCCTTTTTATGGATGGGGATGTATATTGATTGTTTCCAATCTGTTGGCCATCATTTTGTTTTCTATATCTGTTGACATATGTTGGTTAGCACTAGGGTTGACTCTGTCAATGTGGATTGCAGCAGTTGAATTGGAACATAATCTGTTCCTGGTTATTTGTTTTTCACTATTTCTCTTTTTGCAGTTTCCAGCTCACTTTTTAGTATTTGGGGTTCATCTTTATATGGCTCTTCATTCCATGTATCCTTCATTTTGTCACCTCTTTTGTATACTTCTTCGTGTATTGCATCCAACATCTTTTTATTCCTTCCTGATTTTGAATTATGCTATTTTTATTGTCATAGGGCATCCCAGTTCTTGGTTTGAATTTTCCCTTGATTTCCTGGATCTTGTGAAATAGATCTCTTGTTCTTCTCTTTTTGTTGTTGTCTTCTATTTCTCTGCATTGCTCATTGTAGTAATTTTC
This sequence comes from Phrynosoma blainvillii, assembly GCA_026167975.1. Lineage (NCBI taxonomy): Eukaryota > Metazoa > Chordata > Lepidosauria > Squamata > Phrynosomatidae > Phrynosoma > Phrynosoma blainvillii. The sequence goes on along the minus strand of JANUYF010000003.1, from coordinate 321,688,617 downwards.
TTTATCTTTCCACACAAGCCATTGTACTTTTGCATTCATAACTCTTAGTTTGTTCCTATCTCTCTTTTGTTTTTCTTCTCTTCTTTTCTTTATTACCTCTAGAGTTTTTTCTGTAATCCATGTTTTTTCTCTTTCTTTTTGTTTATTGAAAGTGTCTGTCTGCATTCTTCTTTTATTATGTCCCTGGCTTCAGCCCATACTTCCTCTGGTTCTCGGTCTATTATTCTTAGTAGTGTGAATCCATTTCTTATGTTGTTGGTAAATTCTGTTGAGATATTATTTAGATCATATTTTGGTATAATCACTGGTTTTCTTTTCTTCTTGAATATTATTCTTATTTTTAATATGAATAATTCATGATCTGTGCCACAGTCGGCGCCTGGTTTAGTTTTGGCCACCAGTAATAATCTTTTACTTCCGATTATATAATCTATTTGTGTTGACCATATGGTTTTGTCCATGTATATAGCCTTCCTTCTGGTTGTATGAAAAATGTGTTTGCAATAAATAGGTTGTTGGCTTCACAAAAATCTATTAGATGCTCAGCTCAACTGCTTAGGTTTTTTTTTTTTTTTTGCCTAATCCAAATCTGTCTACTGTTTTTGATTCTTCTTTGATTCCAACTTTTGCATTCCAGTCTCTGATGATCAGCTTGATATCATGGGTTGGTGTGCTGTCAATTTCTTCCTATACTCCTCCATAGAATCTATCAATTTCTTCCTGTTCTGCCTCTGTGGTTGGTGCATATATTTGAATTATGGTGATATTCATAGGTTTACCATGGAGCCTTACTGAAATGATTCTGTCTGATTTTGCATTGTATCCTTTGAATGCTTTTGCCACATCTTTTCTTAGTATGAAAGCCACCCCATTTTCTTTTTGTCTTTTCATTCCCTGAATAGAACACTGTATGGTTGTCTGATTCAAAGTGGCCCATTCCTTGTCAAATCTCAGGGTCTGGCCCCTTTCCCCTGACCCTCTTGCTATTGCTATTTGCTATCCTCAGAGTGAAAGGGAGGAATTTCAAGGAGAGAGCTATCTCTTGAAAAATATCTTTATATCTTTTCTCATTTGATAACCTAAGTGATTATCACAAGGCTTGAATTGGAATAGAAACAGGAAAGTAGCATCTATGGTAGAACCTTATCAGACAGCATCATGACACATCTTGGATCAAACATTGATCAGAACTGGGATTGCAGTCCAGAAAGCAGAAGAAGACTAAGATTGGGAAGGGCAGCCATGAAAGAACTAAACAAGATCCTAAAGAGTAAAGATAGACAACTGAGCATTAAAGTTAGGATTTAACTAAAGTTAGAACTATCCAATTAATTGGATTTCCCATCACCATGTATTATTATTATTATTATTATTATTATTATTATTAATTTATTTATACCCTGCTCTTCAGCCAAAAGGCTATCAGAGTGGCTTACAAATGGATTAATTAGACGGTTCCCTGCCATCAGGCTTACAATCTAAAAAGACAAGACACAAAAGGAGAAGGGAATGGTGGTGGGGAAGGGGAATAAGTCCAGCAGATCTTCTCTGCCTCTGAAGTCTGGACCAAGGAAGATGGACTGGCGGGAGGGCCCTTCTTCTTGTTCAGGCTAGGCTCAATGGAGATGGCCTGCCTTCTCTCCCTCAATGATGATGGATGGATGGAGGGCCTTTCTTCTTGTTCAGGCTCGGCCCGATGGAGCTGGCCTGCCATCTCTCCCTCAATAATGGTGGGTGGAGGGAGGGCCCTTCTTCTTGTTCAGGCTAGGCCCAATAGAGATGGCCTGCCTTCTGGATGTGAGAACTGGACAATGAAGAAAGCAGATAAAAATAAAATCAACTAATCTGAGATGTGGTGCTGAAGAAGAGTGCTGAGGATACCTGAGAAGTCAGGATTCACTAGAAAAGGCAATAATGCTAGGAAAGGTGGAAGGCAGTAGAAAGAGAAGAAGACCACTCCGGATGGATAGACTCTATTAGGGAAGTCACAGACCTGAATCTACAGGACCTAAGTTTCTGACAATGCTGGCTCTTTGACTTAGTAATAGCAATGAGCACCACCCCCTATGGTTTGACATGGCTTGACAACCTTGTCAACGGGGAATACCTTTATATTTACCTTTAAGCAGAGCAGTGGAGAACAGAGGGGCTTGAAGATGTTTCATACACAGGGTCACCATGAGTTGAGGTTGGCACAAGGGCTGCTAACAACAACAACAATGACATCAACAAGAACAAAAACAACAGGCCACCCATGACTGTGGCACATATTTTCATTGGCAAGCAAAGTCCATCAATAGCTGTCAATTGCTGTGCTGTTGCATTAGCTCTCCTGTGCAATAAATTATCAGCTGCAGTTCAGGATTGGGCAGTCACATTGCCTTAGTCTCCTCTCTCCCTCTCCCTCACTAGTCCCAAGAAAGTTGGTTTTTTCCACTTTCCACTTTCTTTTCTTTCCTCTTCCCACTAAATTGCATTGCCATAGTTGCTAAATTATGGTAAAAATAAAAATAAAAAGTGAAAGGCATGCTGGGTAGAGCAATAGAGCAGGGAGGTGGGGTTGTAGTAGCAGTCTGGGAAAGAAAGTGTAGGATTATTGAAGGAAGAAACAGCCCCAGTCCCACAATCCCTAAACTGGTATTTGCTTCCTTTCATTAATGCAGTCGCAGTGAGAACAGGGATCATGCAATGATTCCTTAGTTTTTTAAAATTTGCATGGCATACTACACAGAGCATAGTTGACACTTCATGTATGATGTTTAATGACACCACTAAGGCCTGTGGCATGTATTCATGCTACAGGAAAAGAGATTCCACCTCAACATTAGGAAGAACCTCCTGACAGTAAGAGCTATTTGACAGTGGAACACACTCCCTTGGAGAGTGGGGGAGTCTCTTTCTTTGGAGGTTTTTAAACAGAGGCTGGATGGCCATTTGTTGGGGATGCTTTGTGTATTTCTGCATGGCAGGGGATTGAATTGGATGGCCCTTGCAGTCTCTTCCAACTCTATGATTCTACATCACAAGGGGAATCATCTCTATTTCTCAGGTATTGGCCCGAAATCTAAGAGCCTCAGATATTCCTGATAAACTGACAGACTTCATGGCTTTCACCAAACCAAAGAGCAAAGGTGAAACAGCCAAAGAAATACTGCTGCTGCCTTTTCCAGATGCCTGCCAGCTGAAGCAGTTGCCCTATTCTGAGCATTGGCAGGGCTGGTTCTATTGTATCACTCTTTTTATTTCAATGCATAGATAGAAAGCAATATTCCTCACAACATTGTTGTTCTCCTACCCTTGAGACCAAGGCATGGAAGCAATGAAAGGTCCTCTCCACTCTCATCCTACCCCTTTCTGATGTGCAACCAAAATATTATGGACATATCAAAACCATGTCCTCCCTCCCCATCAAAAATACTTCTGCTATCTTTGAATAACACTCTACACAAGTTTCTCATTTTAGACTATGTCTATTAATTCTATTATAAACGTTCACTAAGGATAAAACTATTCTCTGAACATATGGCCGGTGTCTCTGTTTTGAATGGAAAAACGTCTGGCATTTTGCTGACATCATTGCATTGTGAGTCATTAGGAAGCTCTGTCTAAACAGCGAGGCATTTTAATCAATTAGAAATAACTGAGATATTTTCAGTACAACCCATTAAGAAGGTACAGTTATTTATTATTTTTTATAATATATATTCTTTGGCATCTTGGCACAATTGTTTGGGCTTGGTATGTGGTATACTGGGTTCAAAGGTTAGTGATAATGAACCCCCATCCACTTTCTGCTCTGCTTAAATGACTTTCAGGCTGTATCTGCACTGCAGAAATAATGCAGTTTGACAACACTTTGCCATAGTTCAGTGCTATGGATTTGTAGTTTGTTGTGGCACCAGAGTTCTATGCTAAAGAAATCCAAATAGTTCATAAAACTACAATCCCAGAATTCCATAGCATTAAGCCTTGGCTGTTAAAGTGGTGTCAGACTGCATTATTTCTTCAGTGCAGATGCAATCTCAATTGCATTTTAGTGATGGATGTCAAATCATGACAAATTATCAAAGGAAGAATGAAACACACAGCTGGCCCTGTCATAAGGCAAACTCAGGCAAACATTAGGTAAACATATGCTGGAAGGTGGTATCAATGTGCTAAATATCCTACCTTCTATTCCCTAATCAAGCTGGCTCCCTTCAGGTACAGTGGAAGATATTGCCCTATCACTTGTGTTAAAGACAGATTCAGCTGTCAATCTTGTTAGCATTTGCACATGGAATATGAAGGGGCACTTTCTTGATTTTCACCTCAGACAGCAGTATATCTTAGGCCTGGGGAGCCATAACAGTGCTGGTCATTTTTCATATTTGCAGTCTACAAACAGCATCTTAAATTGGCTACCAGGCTGCCTTGTCATTGTGTATGTGGCTCTCCACTCATTGCTGATAGTCATTGCAAGATCATCTTCTGTTGTTGGTCTGTGGTTCAGCATGACCTACACATGCTGAAGACTTCTCTGGCATGAAAACTCAATGTACTCTTATAGAGGATGGCTTTTCTGTGTGCTATTTTTTCTTGAATATTTTTATCCATTCTTAATATTATTTTGTTGCTGTGGTTCTGGCTTTGGAGAAAAGCTTTTCCTCCATTGTGATGACAGATTTTCCTGAAATTAAGCTCTCAGAACCAGTTAACCATTGTATTACCCTAATTGTTCTTTTGGAAGGAAATTGGGTACGTTTTGTGCTGTATTTGCTCAAAATGCCAGCAGCAAGGATAATGATAATCCATAATAATTTTTTTTTTAAAAAAAAACAAACCCTCACAGAATAAACAAAGATGAAAATATATGAATGACCTCCAGCATCAATGCTTGCAGTGTGTTTCACAATGAGAGTTTGCATGGGGGAAAAAAAATTCCAAAAAGTCTCTCTTTCTTTGAAAAAGCCCCAAATGTAGCATACATTCTTTTTATGCTAATTAAGCATGACTTCACTCTCTGCACAATCAAGACTATTCAAAGTTTCACAAAGACCCGTCAAAGGAGATGATGAGCAAAAAGCAATGTTGGTATTTACTTTAAGAACATCCTGGCTTGATCCTCCACCCAACAATCTTATTTGATCCTTTGCATTGGCAGAAATATTCTGTCATCATTAAAACCATCTCAGAGATTACACTAGACACATTTTTATGTCATTTATTGCTAAACTGAAAAGTGGCTAAAATGTACAATGAATGGAGTGATATATATATTTTTACTAAGGGTTACAGCTTCCAGTTTGAGGAAATAAGACAGTCAAAATAAAAGAGATTTAGGGGCTCTACAGACGTCCCCTAAGGGGTGGTTCCGTGCCGCCCCTGGGAGCGCTGGATTGGAGCTGTGGCAACCACATGCTGCGGCCCCCATTCGGTACTTTGCTTTTCCAAAAAGAGCTGGCAAATGCTGCTCCTTTTTGGAGCAGCAAAAAGCTGCCCTTGCCATAGCAGTGGTGGCTTTTCTGTGGTCCTTTGGTGCAGCATGTCTAAACACTGTGCCAAGGGAGTGCCCTGACACCACCCACCATCTGTTTGGGTGGGCAGCATGAGGATGACATGGGGACAGAGTCGTGGTGGCTGGCATGTGGTCACCCCAACTCCACCCCCAGGCCGGCCCTTTTGGCCAGTCTGTACAGGCTCTTAGTTTGATTTATCACCACTAGCAATTGTTTCCACTCATCACATTGATAGAATTCAAAGACACAGCCATTTTAGCCTGGATCACTATGCAAAAGGATCTTGTAGCACCTTTGAGACCAACCAAGAGAAAAAGCATAAGCTTTTGTAGACTTAAATATACTTCACCTGATGCAAGGCATGGAGTGCCTGGGAACAAACTTTTATAAATATGACTGGACTGATTGCATCTGTGAATAACAATAAAAAAGCAAAACTTGTGGGTATGGTGATGAGGTGACAAGTTCAGTTTTAAAATGGTCATTGGTGGAGAAAGGCAGGAGGAGCTTAAAATCAAGGTGAGTAGATAAAATGAATGGTGGAGAGGGAATTATTAGAACATAGTGTGATGCTGGGTGGGAACCAGAAAGGGGATGTGATAAACTGGCAAAGAGAGGTCTCATGAGGCTGGAGTTTTAACTAGCATTATAATATGTGTACTCTGCCAGGAAACCATTGTTTCTCTTCAACCCTCTGTTGATGGATCTGAACTTGTGGATATATTCCAGTTCTACTGTTTTTCTTTCCACTCTTCCTTTGTAGTAATTTTGTTCAAGGATTGCTGTTCTATGGTCTGAGATGAAATGCCCAGGAAGAGTGAACTATTCTGCAGCTGGTTTTTGGGTATTCCCAATTCTAATGTCTGAATTTGAAAAAATTACATTTTTGGCTACATTGGCCATTTTGACTATATTGGCCATTGGCCATGCTGGCTAGGAGATTCAGGAAGTGGGCTGGGCTGGCTTTGCTTCTAGTCAATTGAGCCAGAGATCAGTCAGCTGTGCAATGTGGGGATATGTCTGATTCTTCTCTATACTGTAGTAAGGCTCCAGCTTTCAATTCCTCTCCAGACGTGGCATAAATTTCTTGCTTACATTACTCATACACTTTTATTTATTCACAACAGTGTTATCCCACCTTCCTCCTGTAGGAAGCTTAGGGTAGTATACAGGGTTCTTCTCTCTCCTAATTTATTCCTACAGTAGTTTTCTAGGGAAGGTTATCGCAAGAGAAAGTGAGAGGATCACCTGTTGAACTTCATGGCTGATAGAGGCTTGAATCTAGAACTTTGTGGTTCTAGCTCAACACTAACTAGCCCATGCTGGCTTCTCAAGCTGTGATGCAGGCTTTCACTTTGGGCTCCATGTGAAGGACGTCTAACAAATATGCTAGATTTCTTTCTTTTTCTACTGCTGATAGAACTAAATTATTTTGGCTTAAGGATCACCTGGATTTATTCAATCACACTGGACCAATACACCAAGGGCAAATATTCCTGTTTCTCTGTCCTGGACTTTGTCATTACATGTGAGTTGCCTTGCTGGATCAGATGGTCTCATCTAAATCTAATTGGCTTAAATTTAATCACTAGTTCTAGCTAGAATTGACCCACTGAATTAATGGGAATTATATAACTGTTGACTTATCAAGGTTCCATTAGTCTGGTTGGTCTAGTCTAGTTGTTACCAATTGGATTTTGGCCTTTGGACAGGCAGGTATTCCTGGGATGCAGGCCAGGAATGATGGTGTCACCCGCCTCATTTTATCCCATCTGGCAATTACATATCTATGTTTTCTGAACATTGAATTTTCATTATTAATAGCCATTTCTAAAGTTTTCATATCTAACAGCCATTTCTTCAAATTTCTTTTTGAAAGGCAAGTTCATATACCTTCCAACATTTCATAGATGAAAACCAGGAAATAAAGCAACTCAGAGCATGGCTTAAGGTGAAAAAATATTAATGAGGAAGAACAAAAAGAACACAAACTAGGAGAGGCTATAGCAGTTTGCTTTCACCTGAGCCTACTGGGAAGGGCAAATTCTACACCCCCCTCTCCCCACCCCCCTCTGACCTGAGTAGAAACTACTTTTTAACTTGGAACTCAGATTGCTCAGTTTGAATTAATAAATAAACAAGTAAAAATAAAACACTGGGGGCATGATCATGAGGGAGTGCAACCTCCAAGGCTTACTAAAGGGTATGTGTGTCCTTTAGGTAGTTATCCATCTCGAGTTCCATTGAAAGCAAGAGAATTTAAAATCGTCTTTAACAAGCTTGTCACATTGACTTTAATAGGATTAAAGTGTGAATAACTTCGACTGAATCCAAACTTCATCTTGTTAAGTTCTTCCTCTTTAACCTGTCCCAAATCTACAGTCAGTGTCACTTGACCACTTGTCCATGGTGGGGTTCCATAGCTCACACTAAGAGGAGATGCTCTGGTTTGTTGATCCAGGATAACAGATCTTCAGTAATGACCTTGGTATCCTTGGATGGTATAAACAAGCCCACAGTGGAGTTTGGCAAGACATCTGAGGAGAAAGGTAGGACATGGAAAAACATGTTATTTCTGTGAAGTCTTTTATATCCCTTGACTCAGGCAGGCGATTGTGCTATTTAGCTCTGTCTGAAACCAGAAAGCCTAACACTCCCAGAAAAGAATGCTAAAGAGCGTTTTGGATTCCAGGAATAAAAAGAGGCATGGTACTGAAGCTGTTGAGATCTGTCATTTCTCTATGATCACTAGCTATGATGGTTTTAGCCCCTGCAGGACTGAGCTTGCAATTCTATACGTGTTTGATGGTTTAACAATCTACAAATCTAGAGGGAAGCTGGATGTTATCTTTGTCTACTTAAGAGAAAGTCCAGGTGGGTGTGGCCTTATTTGGCAGAGCTCAGGTTGCTTCATAGAAGGAAAAAGACTGACGTCTCAACCTGAGCAAAGATAGATTCCACCAGCAGTGAATGTACACAAACAATCTCATGTCTTACGATGTGATGTTTCACAACTGCAAGGAGAAAGTGGATCTTGCTTCATTTACAAATGTGTCACAAAGGCATTCAAGGAAGCAGAGTGATAACAAAGAAACTCAGACTTGAATGTGAATGGCCTTGGCATGAGAAGTGTCTTTTCTTTTTGGTTGGTAATTAAAATATGTATTGGCACTGATGATTAAAAAAGTAGATTTGTTATGATGATAATACATTATGTTGCTAGGCTGGGTTTGCATGTTCTATATATATATATATATATATATATATGGAGAATGCTTAAGTTTTAATATGAAAACACCTCACAGTGGTATACCAAATGTGTTGCATGCTGGCAGTTCCAGGATGAGTCCTTAATATCTCTACTTCAAGAATTTCAGGCAGCAGGGCTGTGAATGACTTCTGCCTGAGTTTCTTGAGATCTTTAGGCAATTAGAATACAGTGGGCCCTCCACATTTGCTGAACTTAGGGGTGGAGGATCCCCATGAAAGTGGGAAAACCACAAATACCCCCCACTATTTTTTAACCTGATAGATCACCTCTCTAGGAATCTCTAGGTTCTCCAGTATAACTCTATGGTCAACGTCTATTACAATTGACCTCAGAATTATGCTACAGGACCTAGAGTAGATCTACTAAAACTAATGGTACTTTTATAAGTATTCACTAACAAGCTCCATTAATTTCAGTGGGGATACTCTTCTTGGAACTAACGCTGGATTTAGCTCATTAGTTAAATATCTTTTGACACTGACAGGATGGTGTGAAGGGGAAGTCTCCCACTTTTGTTCCAGTAGGTGTTGTTATTTGTTGTTGTTATTTGTTATCAAGTCAACTTTGGTTTATGGCACATCTATTAATAAGAGACCTTCAAGAGCTGCTCAGCTCAGGGAATGGTGGCTTCCTTGATTAAATTATTCCACCTGTAATGTGGCCTTCCTTTTTCCCTACTGTCTTTGAGTATCAGTGTCCATGATTATCATCTTTGCCAGTGAGACATGCTCATGATGTTTCCAAAGTATGAAAGGCTTTGTTCAGTCTTCTTTGCTTCTAATGAGAGTTCAGATTTGATTTGCTCTAAGACTCATTCATTTGTGTTTTTTAGTGGTCCAGTAGCTGGCAATCAGTGTATACTGACAAACTGGGTTTAGAGGAGAGCAACAAAGTTGGTGATGGAGCTGGAGATCACATCGTATGAAAAGCAAGTTGGCCTTGTTTAGCATGAGACAGGTGATTCAAAGCCATCTTCAAATACAGGAAGGGCTAATCCATAGATTCAGGAGCAAATTTATTTTCTATTCCCCCAATGATTAGGACTTGAAGGGACAAATACTAGTCAGGGCATTTTTTTTACTGAACACTAGTGAGAATATCCTGATAGTAAAAGGTTCTTAATTGTGGAACAGATGGCTTCAGAACACAGTGGACCCTCTGTCATTAGAGAACTGAAGCAAAGGTGGATGTCCATTTAGCAGAGAAAATATAGCTGCAGGTTTTTCTGCATTGGCAAGGAGGTGAAATTATTGATATCAGAATCCCCTTTCAGCTGTGTCTTTCTGTGATTCTCATCATTACACAGTGGTTCTAGTCCAGGAAAAAGATGGCACATAAATTAAATGGTTAAATAAATAAATTCCATCTAGCAGTCATGGCTAGTAACCACTGATAGACTATCCTCCATAATTCTGTATCAAATATAATAGGGATCACCCTGTCTGGCCATAAATTCCATACATTATGGATGGTCTGAACAAATAATTCATTTTTTCAGTTCAGAATGAACTACCCAGATACATTGGTCCTATGTTCTAACACTATGAAAGGAGATGGAAACTGCGGAAAGGGATTTTGAAATAAATCAGTGTGTGTGCATGAAGTCCAGAAGTTCCTGTGTAAATATGGCTGAGTAATAATTATTTATAATTATTTATTTATTCATGAAGGAATGGCTTAGTGGAACTCTTTTCTTTACCTTCAGAGCATAGAGGATGAGGTGACTGATGAACAATGGGTTGTAAATTGTCCTAGTGCAAGTTGTTAATTTCAGTGGTTGTGCTTCCGTAGGTTAACATGAACTGCTGTGACATTCTTGGTGGATTATGACCTGCAAATGTAATATTCCTTCTTTATTTTAATAAAAAGCCATTTTCTGTTTGTGTAAAATGACAGGAATTAAAACTGATTGTGTGTTAGTGACTATCTACAATTATTCAGGATATGATGATGGTGTTAGCATCATTCTTCAGCTAATCCAGACAAGTTTAAGAAATTGGTTTAAGAGGCAAAATTTTTCTCATGTGCGTCAACATGCATATCAGCTTAATCACAGACTTTTGTAGACATTGCAAAACATTCCTCATATTTTGGCAGACAAATGCAGCACAACAAACAGCTCAAAGCATTTGTTCACAAGGTGGGCTTCTTTTGATGGACTCTTAAGTGCAAAGAATTATGATGTTGTTTTTAGCAGTTTTTAGCAAGTGAACTTCATTTTCTTTTATTATTTTATAAAGTGGAGACAGTTTGGGAAAGGGAAGAAACAAATGTTTCTCAGACAATGTCATATAGCCCATATTACCAAGGCTTGTTTCTGCTCCTTCCTTCCTTCCTTCCTTCCTTCCTTCCTTCCTTCCTTCCTTCCTTCCTTCCTTCCTGTTATTGAATGGTAAGGAGATAACACCATTACCATGGCCCCGCTCAGTGACAGTAAATCTCACTGAAAACAGAAGGACATACTTTTCGGTAGATATTAGGTAAGTAATTCAGATTTGGATAAACACCAAACTGAAAAAGTCTGATTTATGCAAATTCAGGAGATGGCTAAACTGAAGCAGGGCTTTCTGAAATTGCAATGAATCCGAATCTGAACATTAGTGAAGGTTGTTAGTAGTTTACTTTTGGTGGGTCCAAATGTAAATGTATTTGTCACGAAGCTCTACATATAAAGAAAAACACCATGATGTCTAGTGGGAAAGAAGAGGAGAGGGTGTAGTTTTGTGATGGCTGGGATCTAATCTGGAATCACAGGGAATGGGTTTACCACAGGTCTCCAGTCCTGAGTGCTTACAAAGCAGAATGGGTTGGTGTTGACATACTACATTATGTTACTGATCCAGCCTTTAATGGTCTCTCTCTGCTAGTTATCTGTCTCAGGGGAAGGTAAGGTAAAAGTTTTCTCGGTGTTGGAGAAATTGGCATTGGGTGCTTGTTCGGAAAATGTTGCATGTTTAAGTCCTTGTTTTTTAAATTTATTTCAAGGATATTATTAAGTCCTTCCTCCTTTGCCACTGTATGATCCACATCCATCATCTGCTCATGCCATATTGCACTTTTTATGACTTTTGCATCAAGTGAGCACAGTTAAACTGACTGTAATTCCTTACCTCTGTCCTGCTGAAATTTAGCAGGTTTTTTGCCCAGTGGCTCCTCTATGAAAATATACCATTTTCACAGAAATTGTCCAAATGAAAAAGGAAAAAAAATGCCAGTTATTGTCAGCCACAATCTCTCAATTTTTATTTTCTATCTAGGTCTGATGGGATTGCAGTCTGACAACATCTGGGAGGCCACATATTACCCACCGTTGCTGTAAAGCCTGCTCTTGCATGAAAAACCAGTATTTATTATTGTGCAATTTGACAAACTTGGTCCTCTCAAATGGATTAATGAAACCCTGCAAACCTCATCCATTTCTACCAATATATAAAAACACTGTTGGCAGTTACTTAAATACACACACACAAACATGTTAAAGGCCTGTATCCCCAAACACTCTATACTTATTTATCCTGCCAAATTTTGAAAATTTCATCAAATTCTGGCAAACAGAAAATGGTTATTGCCATTTATTGGTTTCCAATTCTAAGTCAAAGGGAGGTATTAAGAATAGGATGTGCAAATCAAGATTCAGGTCCAAAACACACAGCAGAAATAATCCATTTTGAGACCGCTTTAACTGCCCTGGCTCAGTGCTCGGAAATCCTGGGAATTGTAATTTATTATGGCACCAGAGCTCTCTGACAGAGAAAGCTAAATTACAGTTCCCAGAATTCTCTTGCATTGAGCAAGAGCAGTTAAAATGGTTTCAAACTGGATTATTTCTGCATTGTTTTTCAGAACTCAATTCAAATCCAGTTTCAAGTGGATTGACTCTGAAACAGCGTAAGCTGAATTGGACTGTTTTTCTTATTACCAAATCAGTCTCCACACTGAATTTTCTGGTCAGTGCACACCCCAATATGCCTGAATAAGACTGTGCTATAAATTCAGCTATATGCATATTCAGCTATGCATTGAACCCAAATTCCATTTTCTTGTAATTAATAAATAATAATAATAAAAGTTTTATTTGTACCCCGCCTTTCCAGAAAACTGATCAAAGCGGCTTACAACACTGAATAAGACAATCCAAAAATACAATACAAGTTAAAAAACAAGTTAGAAAAATCAACGGGGAGCAGAGGTAAATCACAACAGTTAGGGGTAGGACAAGGAAGATCAATATCAAGTCCAGGGTCATACACAGGGGCAACAGACAAGAATTAACATGGTGACATTTCCTCCATTCTTCACCACAAGATTCTCAGAGGGAAAGCATTTTAAAATAATTACTGAGTAATTGAAATATGTAGGCAGTGTTCATTTATTCAAACATCTGCCAATAAAATATTGGTTTCATCAGATGTTTGCTTCTAGATATTACTTTTACAAGGCCTTCAGACTGGGGAGTTTATCAAACTGCTAAAATAAAATATCTTACCTCTCCCGAATTCAATTTTAATTTGGGCAGTATCTGGATACTATCGCAGGGACTTTGCCACTGAATCTGCCACCCACATCTAGCCCACATCCATCCCTGGTCCCAGGAGCACTCCAATGGCCATTTTTTTTACGTTGGAAAACTCCCGGTTTCAAAAAGAGGTGCGCCCAGGTGGCAGATTTGGCAGCAAAATCCCTGCAATAGTATTCAGATGCTGCCCAAATTAAAATTTGAGAGAGGTAAGACATTTATTTAGCAGTTTGATAAGCTCCACAAATAGAAAAGGTAGAAAGCAGAGACCGAGAATATGTTGCTACGCACCCACACTGCTAAAGTCTCTATCCTATGGACAGTAGTCACAAGATTGCATACACAAAGATAGAGCATACAGAACTATAATATACTTGTGGACCAAAAGGAACAACAAAAATTGCCACCTTCTTGTCACTGAACGTACTTGCAATTTCTAATCATATTTTTTTATTACTTTTAGCTTCTTCTTTGCTTCATTCCAGCCATTGGTTGCTTAGTTATGTATGCATAACTAAGAAAATCTCCTCGCTTGACCCCCTCCTCAACCCCCCCTAAGAGCCAGCAGTAGGATTAGGCAAAGGAGGTCTGTTTAGTTTCTGATAAGGGCACAAAGTGGATGATGTTTCCATCCCACCAGCAAGTGAGGCTGTAACAAGGACTTGTGATAGAGATCCAGCTTCTGATTGTCACAGCTTCACTCACTGGTGTGGGATGGGAGTGGTAGAAACAATCTCCTTATATTCTGATTGGAAGCCAAATGAACCTTCTTCACCCAATTGGGCTGCTGGATTTTAACATGGACTGGGTTGGCATTTACATAGGAGATTACTGCAGATGGCTGTTAAACCATGATTAAACAAGGAAAAGAAATCTACTTTGGTGATACTTATCTCATGCCACCACCTTCGACCTGTAGCTGATACATCCCTCAACCATGATTAGGGCATCCATTTGCATTGATGGGAAAACCTCATCAATGAGCTCACAATCATGCAAGTCCCCAAGTGCAAAACATTGCTGATGAGGCAGTTGTAAGATTGGCAGACACGTGGTGTCACAGTCTTCTCCTCTTCCCCTGTTCCCCTCCCCCTTCACTATTCCCAAGAAGCCCAATTACCTTTATTTTTCTATTTTTTTCTTTTTTGAAATTAACTTACTGTAACTCATGGTAGCAGAGCTTTGGAATTACATGAAAAAAGTGAAAAAATAAAATAACTGAAATGTACGTTGGGTAGGGCATAGGGCAGGGAGATGAGTTAAGAACGAATCTGGAAGACAGCATGATGAGAGCAGCAGCCCCAGTTGTGCAACTGAACATATGTGTGGTGATGGATGCTCTGGAAATGGTATGTTTCCATAAAACAAACTGAAGTGAATGCTGAGAGAGCAGGGCTTGTGGTAATATCCATATATTACACCACACAGTCTTATTGAATACATAGTAGTTATGGATCTGTAACTCATGGTTGTTATTGTTTTTGTTGTGTGCCTTCAAGTCATGGTGTTTTCTTGGCACGTTTTCTTGGCACGTTTTGTTCAGAGGAGGTTTGCCATTGCATACTGCTGAGGCTAAGAGCATGTGACTTGTCCATGGTCACCCAGGGCCGATGCAGACCGGCCTAAAGGGCTGGCCTGGAGATGGAGTTGGGGCGTGGGGACTGCATGCTGGCCTTCCTGACTCTGCTTCGACTTTGTCCCAACGCCACGTGCCCAGCCACACAGCGCGGGGCATCAGGGCACCCTCTTGGTGCAGCATGCACACACACTGCGCCAAAAGGGTGCAAAAGAGGTGCAACAGTGGCTCAAAGGGTGACTTTTTGCCACCCCCCCAAAGGAGTGGCATTTGCCCGCTCTTTTGTGGGTGGCAAAAAGGAAGATCGGGGCCATGGCATGTGGTTGCCGTGGTCCTGATCCGCCACTCCCAGGGGTGGCCCAGAGCTGCCCCTCAGGGGCCATGCGCATCGGCCCCCAGTGGGTTTCATGGCCAAGCTGGGAATCGAACCCTGATTTCCAGAGTCATAGTCCAACACTCAAACCACTATGGCATGCTGCAATACTAAATGCCAGCCATTATTTTTATATTATACTATATAGTATTATTTTTATTCCCCCTGTATGCTTTGCTCAACCACACACATATCACAGTTGTGTGCTTTCTTTTGTGGTGTCTCACCTGCTGTCATTTGTTTATAATTCAGTATTCACAAGAGACAACTCCTGGTTAAAAAATCCAGAGGAACTGATTCTTTGTACATTTTAATATGAATTGACCTGATCTGTACCTCTTTGACTAATGTGCAGATTGGAACACATTCATCCTTCGGATGTCTTACATATGTGGTGGCACTGTAAAAAGTTACGGAATTTTAGGAAAAACATACATAGAAACATGGCAGAAGCACTACAGAAGAACATCCCCTTAATCTCAGAACTTTTTTATTTAATATCACAGACAACATAAAAGACAAACTCAGTCAAGAAGAAATAAGTGTAACATTATATATGATTACTGCAGTGTGAATGATTTACACAAAATATTGGAAAAGCAAAATTATCCTTATTACTGAAGAATGGATATTGAAATTAAATCATTTGTTTATAATGGATAGATTGGCAATGTATATTAATGGAAACTCAGTTCAACAATATGAAAAGAAATGGGAAAATATAGTTAAACTATGGGAGAAGAGAAAATAATTATAATAGAATAAGTAAATAAATAAATAAATGGTAAATAAGGAAGGGATGAAGAAATAGGTAGAATAAGAAAATGAACCTTTTCAAATAGAGGTTAAGAGGATTAATTTAAGGGTGAGCACAAACTGGTGAAAGAAGTATGAGTAAGAATTACTATGTTGTGTTATTAGGAAGTCAATGTGGAATGTAGGATGAATGTTTAAATGGGGGAAAAAGGGATTGGAGGTGGGTGGGTAATGAATGGGAAGAAAGAAGATTGGGAAGAGAATATATGAATATGGAAACAGAGTTACTGTGGCTGTTACTGGAAAGATGAAAATAAAAATTATTTTAAAAAATGGCTAGATTCTGGGAGCTTTAGTCCAAAAAGCTCAGAGAAAAATATTCCAAATTGTTTTAGAATAAAATAGCAATTAGAAATATGAATTAATAAAATAGAACTTAGAAATTTGAATGAAAATACCTTTATAAATGTGTCTTTCATAAGGAAATGTCTTGAAAATATTATTTAAATACCCAGTCCAATATGAACCATGAGTGCTACAGTCCAATGATTGGTGTGAAAACATAAAGACAAATACTACAACAATCAATGCAGAGAAATAGAGGACAACAATAAAAAAGGAAAAATAAGAGACTTATTCCACAAGATCGAGGAAATCAAAGGGAAATTCAAACCAAGGACTGGGTTACTCTATAAGAATAACATAATTCAAGACAAGGAAGGAATAAAAAGATGTTCAATGCAACACACAGAAGAGCTATATAAAAGGGATAGCAAAATGATGAATGAAAGGGAATCAGCACCAGTGCTAACCAACATTGTCAATAGATATTGAAAACAAAATGATGGGCAACAGATTGGAAATGATCAATATACATCCCTATCCCCAACAAAAGGAGACACAAGAGACTTCAGCACCTATAGGGCCATAACTATAATCTTCCACTCAAGCAAAATTAGGCTCAAAATTCTGCAACATAGACTCCAATTATACATAGAGAGAGAAATCACAGGTGTTTACTACTGATGTACAGCTTTGAGGACCCTTCTCTCCCTTTTTATGCTTCTTTTAATCTTTTGAAAAGAGTTGATGTGGGCAGTCCTTTAACATAACATGCCTTTAAATAGAGGACTGTCGTCACATGGTGAGCAAATATGGTACTGGACGTCCATCATAAGTATATGTAGATGTCATCTATACAGTGATGGTAAAAACTACCTCTGCCATTTTTGCAGGGCCTGCAGAGCTAACATGTAAAACCTTTGATTTAACAAGTGTTAAATAGGTTGCTTTATTAGACTTCTTTCCTTTTAAAAATTCAAATTATTCAAGGGATCCCCCCCTTTGTCAAGTGTTGGATTAAAAAAAATCACACTGACTTTCTTCACAAGCGTTCACACTCTTACTTTATGCTATTCTTGCCTAATTAGCATTTTATCTCTGATTATTTCAAAGGCTTTTCATTATCTCAAGGCATACTTTCCCTGAGCAGCAAGATTCTTCCCACTATTAAAGAAAAGTTATTTTTAATATACTAGGCGGGGGTGGCTATCTATGTGAAAATAAAAAACCTTTTTATGGGAGAACACCAACTCAAGGAGATCTATTTAAAAATCCTCATCTAATCTGCCTCCTTTCTATGATATTGCAATATTACCAGCACTCTCTTTTTCTGTAGGACTTTGTCATACTACACATTTTAATGTCAGTTATTAATTGTATTATTTTAAAATCATAACAACAGCAATAACAGAGAGCACGTCACAAAGCACGCTTAGTGGTGTGTGTTTGAAGGAGTGGAGAAATATTAAATTCGATGCCCTCTGACCAAACACAACATGAAAATTTACCTCAGCCAAAGATTAAAAGCATTGGCATTATTTCAGGAGCTAACAGGAGCTTTGTTATGTAGCCAGTGCTCAAAAAGCATATTTTCTCCTACATTTGAATAGGTCTTATAATTACATCTTCTTCAATAATATCTTGCTTTGTTATTTAGGTGATAATTTTAATATAAATATTGCTGTTGCTTCCCATTGGTGGCCTGTCTTTCCACCAAATGGTACTCAAGATGGCTAATAATAAAGGCCAAGATGATACATCACAGACATAGGCTGCATCTACACTACAGAATTAATGCAGTTTGACACTACTTTAACTACCATGATGCAGTCCTATGGAGTACTAGGATCTGTTTTTGTGAGATATTTAGCCTTCTCTGTTAGAGAGCTCTGGTGGCACAGCAAACTGCATATTCCAGGATTTCATAGCATGGAGACATGGCACGTAAAGCAGTCAAACTGCATTCATTCTGCACTGTAGTAGTAGCTATAGTTACAGATATGTAACTATGCACTGTCTCCTGATCTGACTTCCCAAACCTGCCTTAACAGATTTGGGAAGCGACACTGAGCAATGGAAGTCTGTTCTGATAGCAATTTGGTCATAGCAGGGTGAAATTTCCAGCCCCCTCCTTTCAGTGATCTTCAGTGCAATGAGGAATTGTGACAGAAGTCCTGCTTCTGATGGTCACACCACAGATTGCTGGTGGGAAGTGGCTGTAAACATCATCCTGCTGCACCCTAATTGTCTTAAATTAAATTAAATTAAATTAAGCTGGCGTCACCTGGCACAGTAACTCGTGGTGTGCCCCCCCCAATTCTCATGTATCACTTAATCACTTAATGTAATGGTAATAGTAGTGACACAAATACCTAGCAAAATTAAAATTATACCTTTAAATTACATTATCATATGCACAGCCTACATACATTTACATGTACTTAGTTTCTTGTGGTTAAAGTGAAAAACTGGAAAGAAAACTTAAAAAATTTAAAATTTAAAATTAAAAAAAATCCTGGGGCCCCTCCTTTCTTTCTCCTTTCCCCTCTCACTGAGCTTGTACTGCAGCCACTCACTCATAAACCTCAAGATTGCAAGTTCAATACTAGCCAGAGCTTAGGCTTGACTCAGGCCTGCATCCTTCCGAGGTCACTAAAATGAGTACCCAACTGTTGGGGGCAATGAGCTTACAGTTGTAAACCGCTTAGACACCCCACAGTATGAAGTGGTATATAAATGAAGCTGCTTTGCTTTGCTTTTGCTTCACCACACTCATGCCACCTCTTCAGTGTCTTAAAGGAGTGCAGGCAAATGCCACAATCCGCTTCTGCCAAAAGGCAGATATTTTTTGGAGCAGTGTTGTCACCTCCCTTCAGGGTTTCACCTAGTGTGGTCCACAACCCCTAGTGATGCCACTGCCAGTAAGTACAGTTCACAAGCAAATTTGTAAGAAAGTCCTAACATTGTGTTGTTTTTAAAATGAGAAATCAATTCAAGGGTGTCGATTTAAACTAAAAAAGATCTTGAAGGATGTCTGTATATTTAACTCTCCTCTTTTTACCATTCCTCTGCTTACAATTGCTTCTCCCAGTGGCCTGTCCTCCTATAGGCATCCAGTTGTGCATTGTGCAGCCCACCATACATAGGCAGTTTCTGTGGCCACCTCTTTCACAATGCCTTATTCTGAAGATGGGCTTCACACACATACACACACACTCAGATGGATGTACAGAAAGCAAACCCTCCTGGGGAGAAGGTGGTACTAGTACTGCTTGTCCAGGTGGCAGAAGCAATAGTGGCCAGTGGGTTTCATGTTAGAAGAGTGTGTGTGCTGTGATCCTATTCTGTATATATCCAAAGTGCTCAATTACTTGGAGTATATGATTCATCACCTTGGATAACTCCTGTGAATTCTGCAATGTAACCCAGAACAGTGTTACAATAGTTGGGGGGAGAACCCACAACTCTCTGCTGTAAAGTCCCCTTTCGCAAAGTGGAATTCACAACCATCTTTCTTTCTTTCTTTCTTTCTTTCTTTCTTTCTTTCTTTCTTTCTTTCTTTCTAGGGGACTCAAGGCAGCTTACAATTAAAGAAACTTGCACATGAAATCCATAAAAAGAATAAAACAGAGAGGTATTTTCTCTCTGACCCTGCTTAGCTTCTAAGATCAGGCAGGATCTGGTGTTTTAGGGAATTCAGGCTCTTTTATCTTTTTAGTATATTGTTAATTTCTTGTAACCTGCATGGCTAGCAAACTTAGTAGAAAAGAGTTTATCTATTTAGCTAATGCTTGTGTGTATGTATATGAGCCTCCAGGTCACCTGTTGACTTATCACGATACCATGAATTTCAGCAAGATGAAGGGAGGAACTGGAGTTAGGTTAACCAATTAGGACTCATTACACCTAGCCAATAATTCAGATTAATGCAGCCAACAAGGAGTAAGACAAGGTTGTCAGTCATAGCCAGTTTATGTCAAGTGCACATGAATGTAAGAGTGCTGCTAGTCATTGAGAAAAATGGTTGCAACCAGCAAATACACCAGGGTGCTGCTGGGAGATTTATAGGTAGTTGCCTCTGGACACCGGGTGCTTAATGAGTCAATGTTTTCCATTTAACAGTCACTGGGACCTAAAAAGCCTCTCCTTATCTCTTCTGTGATCTTCAAAGAAAGCAGGTGCATCCTTGGCATCTGCCACATCTTGCTAGGGAGTGTGTCCCTCAACTGTTTCAACCCCCAGCCCTTGGGCTAAAAGAGGCTGCCATTGTCTAGAGCTGCAAACTCCTGGCATTATGGCTTCTCTGTTCAATTCTTCAGATTTTACAGGGTGAGTTATGACATCTAGCCAGATGCTTCTCTGATCCGTCTCACTGCCCTTGGCACGCAGAATGGTCATGTAGTGGGTTCAGAGGCAGTACAGTAAGTTGGGTTGGGCACTGTGGAGAGAGGAAGGGAATATCAATCTCTGCAGTGCCCTCCAGAAGACATAAACAGATGTAAGAGATGTGAAGTCGAAGGTAAGAGACTTACATATGCAAACATCACTGACTGGATGCCTGCCCATGTTTTGTGTCTGAAAATGAAGATGACTGATTTTCAGGTCTGCTTTAAGGCTCATGGCCTGGCAAAACCAAGCTGATGTGGTTATGTAGGGTTCACCTCAGCTGGTTACATTTTGGGTCTGTGTTGTTGAACCACTTGGCACACATAAAGCACTTTTTTTGAGCCCACTATTGCCATACAATTAGTTTTAACTAACAGCAATGTGATTCTTAATTATTTGTTCCCACTCAACGCTTGGCTAACTTCAAAAAACTAGAAATATTTGTCTTGTAAGAATTTGTCATGTCCACGATGGTTAGTTCAATACTGTGCATTACGCAAATGTTTTGCTTTGCATGCCACAGACACTAAGCCGTCTTTAATTATCATAAACAGGAAAGTGGGGACAAGAAGAAACATATTTTATATCACTCTTTCACTGGTTTTTGTAGCATGCAGTCGCAGCATACCTCATCCCCCCCCCAAAAAAAGATGGAATGTTTTATCACAGCAAGGAGGCCTTCTACATTTTCATGGGGGGGGGGGGAAATGCAGCATTTACTTTGGTTTTTAAAAATAATTTCCTCTTAAACTATCCCAGCACAATTCTATGGTAAGCTCTGTCAATAAAAGAATGTGCAGAATTATATTAGCCCTTATGTATACATTACTGAATAAACAACAAGACTTGAGATTACTTGGATGCATTTCCCATAAAGAAGAATGATAGGATGTTCTTTTGGAATCTACAATTACATGTGTAATGGGGATATATCTGACTAGTTATGTTGGCCAGTGAAAAACATGGGAGCATGGGTAAGAACAAATGTGATTAAACATGATTCCATGCATGGGTTTCAATTATGTAATAGTTTGCCTGGGCAGGGTGGGGTGGGTGGGGTGAACTCACCATCTTCCAAGATCTTTTAGCAGAAGTTGGATGGGCATCTTTCAGGAGTGCTTTAATTGTGTATTTCTTCATGGCAGTAGACAGACCATGTGGTCCCTTCTACCTCTAGGATTCAATGAATGAAGAAGAGGACAGTTCTGCAAAGGAGTGCTAACTCTCCAAAGTAATTTTTGTACAACAAAGATGGGCAAGTTGAAGCCCTCTAGTTGTCCTAGCTAGCATAGCCAATGGGGAGGGATGCTGTAGTCCAATAACACCTGGAGGGCCACAGATTGCCACCCCTGCTCTAGAACTTTTGATGTACATTTATTCATCCATTTACGGACCCCAGATCCTATCATCTACACTTACCATGGCCAACAGCCAAGGATGATGGAAGTCGAAGTCCAACAATATTTGTAAGGCCACAAAACCCCCAACCTGATTTACAGTAAACATTCAAACCCAGAACTACAACAGTGAGTGGTAATGCTTCTAAAGAGGCTGAAAGATCTCATTCTTCTGTATACACCTATCATTTCTTAACTCTTCCATCACAAATAAAAGAAGATAATGTATGCAAAAGATGTTAATTCATACCTCTAGAGGGTGAGGCTTGGGGAAAGTTGCTCATCTAAAATAGAGCTTAACTGTGGCTTCCCTCAAGGTGCCATCCTGTCCCCGATGCTATTTAACATCTATTTGAAGGCGTTGGGAGAGATAATTCGGGGGCATGGGGCATGGTGTCATCAGTATGCTGATGACACACAGATATATTTCTCCATGACCCGGTCGTCAGCTCAGACTTCAGATGGCATCTCTCCTCTCAATGACTGTCTTAAAGAGGTAATGGACTGGATGAGGCAAAACAGATTGATACTGAATCCAGACAAAACGGAGGTACTAACGGTGACGGGCCCGAAAACAGGTTTGGGAATACAACTTCCAGTCTTGAATGGAGTCACACTATCCTCCAAGGACTGTGTTCGCAGTCTGGGGGTACTCCTGGACTTGTCGCTTCACATGACAAATCAGGTGAATGCGACAGTCAGGAGTGCCTGTTATCAGCTTTGGCTGATACACCAGCTGCGCCCTTTCCTGGAAGGTAGGGATCTCGAAACTGTGGTACATGCTCTGGTAACCACCCATCTAGATTTCTGTAATGAACTCTACATGGGGCTACCCTTGTACCTAACTCGGAAACTTCAATTAGTTCAAAACATGGCAGCCAGGCTAGTTACAGGAATTTCCAGGAGAGAGCACATTACACCTGTGCTGAAATCTCTCCACTGGCTGCCCATTAGTTTCTGGGCACAGTACAAGTTGTTGGTTATGACCTTTAAAGCCCTACATGGCTTCAGTCCAACCTATCTCCGGGACCGCCTCCTTCCATACAATCCTCCCTGTGCACTTCGGTCCTCTGGGAGGAACCTGTTACAGCCTATGAGAACTAGGCTGTCGGTAACTTCCCAGAGGGCCCTCTCTGCCTCCGCCCCCAGATTGTGGAATGGCCTGCCGGATGAGATCCGTCTCATTACCACTCTAGACAGCTTTAAAAAAGCAGTCAAGACGGATCTCTTCCGGCAGGCCTTCCCTGAATAACACCCCAGCCCAGATGACATAAGATTTGATCACTGTCCTACTGCCTGATTAACTCCACGCTGTATATCAGTATTCAAAAATTTACTGCATTGTATATTTTAATAACTTATTTTAATTCGCTTTAGTTTAATTTATTTTTAAGGGGTGGGTGGGTGTGGGAATAGGGTACAGGATCTGGATGGATTTTAACTTATTGTGATGTTTTAATGTGTTGTACGCTGCCCCGATTGCGTGGCAGAGGGGCGGGATATAAATAAAAATTATTATTATTATTATTATTATTATTATTATAGACTTGGAAAAACAGTTGGCCTTCCTTATCGAATGATTTTGCATCCATGGATTCAACCATTCACGGCTTGAAATATATATATATATATATATATATATATATTCAAAAAAGCAAACCTTGATGTTGCCATTTTATATAAGGGATGCATTTCATTACACCACTGTATATAATGGGACTTGGGCACGGATTTTGGTATCCATGGGGGAGCCTCCAACCAAATGCCAGCAGATACCAAAGGCCTAACTTGCTATAATTTAAAAAGAAATATAATACAGTTGCCCCTCTATTTTCATGGACTTGAAGTCTATGTCCCTCACCCATTTGTGGGCTGAAAACAGAGGGAGACAAAATGGCACCCCATTTTGTCTGTTATGTTCATTTAGATGCGAGGCTCAGATCTTCCTCTTCTATCAAGCAGTTAGTCTTTAATTTGATGTTCTTATTATCTTCATAATTTCTGTTGATGACTTTTTGATACATACTAATTTGATACATTAACATGCTAATTTGAAACTGCCATGTTATTGATTATGAACCGATTATTGGTTGCCCTAATTTTGTAATTATGTAAACCACGCTGATCACTTTAGCCAGTAGGTGGGACAGTCTCATTAATTAATTAATTAAGTCCCAAGTCCAGTCTGATTAATTAATTAATTAAGTCCCAAGTCCAGTTGCCAGTCCTGGATGGAGTCACACTCTCCTCTAAGGACTGTGTTCCCAGTCTGGGGGTGCTCTTAGAGTCATCACTTCACATGACTAGTCAGGTGAATGCGACGGTCAGGAGTGCCTGTTATCAGCTTCGGCTGATACGCCAGCTGCGCCCTTATCTGGACATGAGGGATCTGGAAACTGTAGTACACGCTCTGGTAACCTCATGTCTGGATTACTGCAATGCACTCTACATGGGGCTACCCTTGTGCTTAACCCGGAAACTGCAATTAGTCCAAAATATGACAGCCAGGTTAATTACTGGTACATCTAGGAGGGAGCACATAACACCCGTGCTTAAATCCCTCCACTGGCTGCCAATTAGTTTCCGGGCACAGTACAAGGTGTTGGTTTTGACCTTTAAAGCCCTACATGGCTTGGGTCCATCTTATCTCAGGGATCGCCTCTTCCCATTTGAGCCCCCTCGTACCCTGTGGTCCTCTGGGAGGAACCTGCTACAACCTATGAAGACCAGGCTGTCGTAGACCTCCCAGAGGACTTTTTCTGAGACTGCTCCCAGGCTATGGAATGGCCTGCCAGACGAGATCCGTCTCATTACTATGCTTGCTGCTTTTAAGAAAGCAGTAAAGACGGATCTCTTTCAGCAGGCCTTTCTGGAATAACCTCCCGGACATGAGGAGCCTGGCAAGCCGCCTCGATTTACTGTTCCAAATTGTGTCCGCTGCCTTTTTGTTTTATATTGTTTTAAAGTTTGTATATGGTTTTTAATAGAATATTAGTTTAATTCAGTTTTAAGGGGTGGGAGGGTTAGGGGATTGGGATTGTCTGTTTTTAACTCTTTATGTTTTAATTATGCTGTAACCTGCCCCGATTGCTTAGCAGAGGGCATGGCTATAAATAATAATAATAATAATAATAATAATAATATACAATAAATTGGCAACGTTTTTTGCAAGAAGGAAGGAAAAATCCTCAAAAAGGTTTATGCAAAATTGGTTCTGGAAATACCATGAGGAGATTGGACTGAATTTTTCAGTGAGTACTAGTTGAAAGGCACATTATAAAACAGAATATAAAATATTGCTTACTAAAGACACTTGTTATTATTAGGTGAAACAATGTGGAAGTATTATTTCCAATCTGCATATTTTATTTGGTGATGACTATTTATACTTGATTTATTATATCCAGTGCAAAGCACAGCTGTAAGAAACCAACAGATGAGTCACAATTTTTAAGAATACCATTATTATTTTTTGTTAAAGTATAGTTTCATCCAAATCATAACAGTGTGGTCTTCTTAAAAAGGATTCTAGATGTTGAATTATACATTTGATTCTAATAGTGGTTAAACATCCTCTTTGTTCTTAAACATATTTTGCCCAGGAGATACACACACAGAAGATACATACACACACACACACTCTCACACACCCTTCAAGACAGTATGATAGGCACAGACTACAAGGAGGATATGTATCTACTCATGCAAGTAAGTGTGCTTTTCATTATAATATTTTCATAATTTCTACTAAGGCATTTTGAAGTGCAATTAAATTTTTATCCTCCAGCTCTCAGTTGCTTGATTCATGCTTAGGAACATAGTACAATAACTTCCCATAATGTGTTGTCTTAAAAAGACACACTGCATGAAAAGATTATTGATTTATGATTAGCCATGTGCATGTTTTCCTAAATCTCACAGATGAAAATTGAAATATGAGTGGCCAAGCAAAATCAGAATGTGGTCAAAATGGCAAAAGTTATTAATAAGGGAGAACACACAAGCTAGTTAGCTTATTGCATTAACTATTAAATCAGTTTACCTGAGCTGACCTAAAATTTAAAAGGGGTGGCATCCTGATTTTATCAGAAGGATTTAATTTTAGCCACTGAAATCACTGCCTGGGTCCATCCTGGGTCCATCCCTGCTCACAGGGGCACTCAGTGTGCCTCTTTTCAAAGCCAGGAGTTTTCCGGCTTAAGGAAATGGTCACTGGAATGGCTCTGTGAGCGGTGATGGACCCAGGCTGGACCCAGGTGGTGGATTTGGTGGCTAAATCCTTCTGATAAAATCAGGATGCCGCCTGTTTTAAATTTTAAGCTGGCTCAGGTAAACTGGTTTAATAGTTAATGCGATAAGTTCCTAGGAGAGGCTGCAGTAGTTTGTTTTTGCCTGGGTCTATAGAAAAGGGCAAAATTTCACACCCTCCTCTCCTCTTCCCCTGCTGAATTAGTTGAGTGCAAATTTCTTCTGCATTTTGAACTTTGCAGCAATTGAAGTAAGATGAGGGCAAATGAGGGAAAGTGAAAAGAGAAGGGAAAAAATGGGACATTTTAAAAGCATCTGAAAAAGTGGGATGACAGAGGATTAATCACTACGAAGTTAGGACAGTTGTCCATGGCAAACTGGGACAGCTGCAGTTAAATGTGTGTCTGTTCCATCTTTCCAATAAAGAGCAGCACATGAGATTAAAAGATAGTCAAACAGCCACTTTTGTTTAACTGTGAGAGCAATTAAGATAAGTTCTGTCTTTTAAATTAAAAAAAATAGTTTATCTGTCTGAAGACTGACTTTTTTTGTGGTCATGAATAAAAAGATGACAGCTACTACTGATAAAAACAAAAACAAAACTTCGGGATATTGTCTGGTTCATTCATAGCTACCCTTCTAAGTCCTAGTTGTCTTCTGCTTTCTTGACTTCAGTCTCCATTCTGATTAATGATTGCACCAAGGTATAGAAAATCTTGAATTATTACTGTCTTCATAATCTACTTTAAAGTTATGTAAATCCTCTGTGATCATGATTTTTATTTTCTTAATGTTGAACTGTAGACCTGCCTCTGCATTTTCTTCAGTAGTTGTTTCAAGTCTTTGCTATTTTCTGCCAGTAGTATAGTGTCATCTGCAACTTTTGATGTTCTTCAGTTTTTCAGATTCTTATCCAAATGTGCATATGAGACATTCAGCAAACAAATTAAATAGATAGGGTGGTAAAATGCAGCTTTGCCTTGTCTTGCCTTGACAATTGGAAACCACTGTTTCTTCATATTCTGTCCTAATGGTGGCCTCTTGTTAGCTACACATTAGGATAATCAAATGTTGCAGTACTACTATTAATCCATGATCCAAAAAGAACAGAAACACAAAATATTTCTTCTTGTTGTTAACTGCCTTCATGTTCACCTTGACTCATGGTGACCCTGTGAATGAAACCTTTCGAAGACCCCCTATTATCACCCTCTCTGCTCAGATCCTGCAGGTTCAAGCCCATTAACTCCTGATTTTGTCTAGCCATCTAGCATAAGGTTTTACTCTCTTTCTATTGCCTTCTACCTTTCCTGAATTATTATCTTTTCTAATGAGTCCTGCCTTCTCTTGTGGCCAAAGTAGGACAGCCTCAATTTAGTAATCTTGGCTTCCAGGGAAAGTTAGAATCATAGAATCATAGAGTTGGAAGAGGCCACAAGGACCATCCAGTACAACCCTCTGCCATGGAGGAACTCACAATCAAAGCATCCCCGACAGATGGCCATCCAGTCTCTGCTTAAAGACCTCCAAGGAGGTAGACTTCACTACACTCTGAGGGAGTTCAGGTTTGATCTGTTCAAGGACCCTTAGTTTGTCATCTTGGTTGTCCACGGTATCCTCAACACTCTTCTCCAGCACAATATCTCAAATGAGTTGATTTTCTTTCTTCACTGTTCAGCTCTCACATCTGTACATGGTAATAGGGAATGCATTGGATTGGACAATTCTAACAGTGTTTAGTTGTATATCTTTAGACTTTAGATCAGGGGTAGGCAACCTTTCCCCTTTAAGGGCCGAGGGACTTCAGCTCCCAGAATCCCAGGAGCTATTGGCCAACATGGGACTATTGGCCAACATGGCTGAGGCTTCTGGGAGCTGAAGTCCCTTGGCCCTTAAAGGGGAAAGGTTGCCTACCCCTGCTTTAGATCCTTATCTAGTTCATTCATAGCTGCCCTTCCCATTCCTAATCTTCTTCTTATTACTTGACTACAGTCTCCATTCTGATCAATGTTTGATCCAAGGTATGGGAACTGTTTAACTATTTTGATTCCTTCTTTATCTAGGTTGAATTTATGTAAATCCTCACTGGTCATTATTTGTGTTTTCTTTATGTTCAGCAGTAAGTCTGCCTTTGCTCTTCTTTCATTTTCCTTAGTAATTCTTACAAATCCATGATGTTTTCTGGTAGTAGTATGATGTCGTCTGCATATCTTAGATTGTGGATGTTCCTTCCTCCTGTCTTCACTCCTTCTTCTGAATCTAAATCTACTCTTCGTATATTTTCTACATACAAGTTGAACAAATAGGATGATAGAATATATTCTTGTCTGACGCTTTTGCCAAATGGGAACCATTCTGTTTCTCCATATTTTGTTCTAACAGTAGCCTCTTGTCCAAGTACAGATTACTTGATACTTTATTAGGAGGGTAACTTATGAAACAACTTGGTGTTTGTCTGCAATACTGCATGTGGCATTCAGGGTCAGAAAAAGCAGAGTTTGAAAAGTTCCAGTGAATCACAAATCCTAGAATCCTCCAGGTGCTGGTGGGTTTTGGGAGTTACATTCTAAAAAGTAACTATCCTAAGCTCTGGGAGTAAGCCCTGTAAGTAGTGAAAAAGTGAAAAAGGTATTCAAAATCACAGCAAATATGTCAACAGATAGACCAAAATAACCAACTAGAGAGAGATCCCCATGTACATATGGCTAAGGGTTCTGTTTAAAGGATCAAAATATGTTAGTTAGATCAGATTAGTATCTATTAAATAACAAGCAGGAGAACAGCAGATTCCTGGTAGCATCCAGCTTTTAACATTTTATCACAAAAGAATATGGTTTCTAAGAGATAAACTGACCACATGATAAGACAATTAATCATAAGGGAAAGCATGAGAACACAACTTAACCATCAAAAATAAAAGGGAAAGAATGGAATGTTCCACAGAGGAATGTAATGAAAACTCCTAAAACGTCAAGTGGAAAATTCTGATTCTGCTTTCTACATACGTAAGTGCCAATCTAGAAAAGGGGGATGTTTATGCTACTAGTTGTATACTGTGATGGTGAGTCATAATACTTCTGATAATAAGTGATTGAATGTTTCTTATTCTGTATACTGGCATAGAAGGAGGTATTGTAAAGTTTTAATTATCACCTTTTTAAAAAATTGACAGAAAGTTTGTTTTGATTTGTAGTTGTTAACTTATCTCTATGTAGTCACCATCCAGATTTACACATTTTGCCCAGTGTTTCTTGGTTGTAGAAGTCTGCAGATTGCACCTTAAACCACTTTTCCACTTCATGAATGACGTCATCTGTGTTGTCAAATTGACGACCTCGCAACGGATTTTTTGGGAAAAAAGTCACTTGGTGATGATGGCACTGACAAAATTTTATCAATATACCATAATAACTTCCAGGTGATAATGATTATTTTACAATACCCCTATAGCCCTTCTTGTCCTCTCTTTTCCTACCCTTGAGTAGAAAGAGCTTCTGGACTTGCAAGACAAAGGGGCAATGTTTATTTTGAACAATAGCCTTTCCTCCACCACAGTGCCACTTCAGGGGGCTCTACTGCTCCTAGTAATCCTTCCTTGTTCTTTTAAAAAAGCAGTAATGTCAAGCTTTTGTTATTATTTGCTATGTTGACTGACTTATGTTGACCCAGCCCCTAGGATCCACCAGGAGCCACACAAATCCCTTTGAATTGAAAAAAGAAATCAAAAGTTTAAATGTTTGGAAAACAACAACAACACACCAGCAAGTTGTTTTGGTCAAAAAGGGGGAGGATCCATATCTTTTAGATATAGAGGAACACTGTACCTTCTCAAATGGAGAATTCCTGCTCTTGGATGCTTCCTGGAAAGTCAGTTTCCCTTCTCTCATCCATACATTTTTCAACTAGGGAAGGGAGAGATCTAGGAGGGCCTAGGGGGCACACAAATGCTATCAGCAGATGCATGTGGTCCTTAAGCCATATGATTTTCACTTTTGCTATAGAGTTTGCATTCAGAGATGTATCCATTTTTTAAAAAATCACCCCAAAACATCCTTCTTGGCTTAGAGGCTTAGAAGAATCACTTACCAGCCATGACCAGAATTCTTTTGGTGTGATACATCTGTGCAAGTTCCCTTGCACACGTGGCCTTACTTTTTTGGCCATTGTACAACTGACATATTTAGCTCATTGTTGCATAAGTAGACTTTTCCAAATGCAACCATTTCATGTAGATCTAAGCCTTGTTTGTTGTTGTTAACTGCCCTCAAGTCAATCTCAATTCATGGTAATCCTGTGGATGAGATATCTCCAAGACTCTTTGTCCTCCACTTTGGTCAGGCCTCACCTGGAATACTGTGTCCAGTTCAGGGCATCATAATTCAAAAAGGATGTTGACAATCTGGAGCATGTCAGAGAAATGGTGAAGGTACTAACCAGGGCTGATCCCACTTAGGTTCCAAGATCAGATGGGATCTGGTGCCTTTAGGACAGGGGTAGGCAACCTAAGGCCTGGGGGCCGGATGCGCCCCCCCGAGGCCTTTGGACCGGCCCCAAGCCGGTCCTGCCACCACCGCTGCTGCTGCTGCCCGCCATTATTATATTGATTATTGTTGTTATTACTTATTCTTGGGGTTTTCTTGACAAAATCTCCACAGGGGTTTTGCCATGGCTTTTCTGGGGCTGAGAGAGTGTGCATGCATATTATTTATTTATTTATTTAAAAATATTTTTATCTTTATCTTTATTTATTTATTTATTTATTTATTTTTGGTGCTTCAGCCCCCCCAATTGTCTAAGGGACAGCAACCCAGCCCCTGGCTCAAAAAGGTTGCCTACCTCTGCTTTAGGATATTTAAGCTTGACAGTCCCTGAGTGTCAACCAAGCAACCCTATACTCAGTGAGGCTATTGCCTGCAACATGCAGTCATCCTTAAAGCTGAGAGGCTGTGAACTGCCCATTGTCACCCAGTGAGTGTCCATGTCTGAATGGGGATTTGAACCCTGGTCTCCCAGTGTCCTCACCCAACATTCAAACCACTACACCACACTGACCCCAGCACAGATTTAACTTAAAGTTTACTACTACAGAATTCAAAGATATAGCCGAATACAGAATGTGATGATGGCCTAGCTTAGAGCCACATTAGATGAATTAATGACATAACTTTTCATGAACTTCAGCTTATTCGTGAGATGCATGGAACGTTAAAACAGTAGTCAGCTGTGATATACATTCTTGGATGAGTGAGCGAGCAGGTGATACTTGTTGTTTTTAAGCGCCATCAAGTTGACTTTGCCTTATGACAACCATATGAATGAGAGACCTCCAAGTTACCCTGTTATCAACAGCTCTGCTCAGGTCCTCCAGACTCAGGGCTGTGGCTTCCTTGACTGAATCTATCCACTTGTAATGTGGCCTTCTATTTTACCAAGCATTATTACCTTTTCTAAAGTCATATTTTTTCATATCTTCAAAGTATAGCAGTTTCATTTGAGCCATAAATGAAATATATGATCAGTGTTTCCCACTTATAAGCAGTAGCTGGATGACCACCATTGAAATAATTAATTGTTAAATGTAAATTGAATTAAGTTAAATTACAATTAATTTATTTTGTGATGCAATAAGCTCGTTATTCATTTACAGGTATACCTCAGTTAACAATGTAGATGTGTTCCTGTCAGGATTTTAATGGATCCTGGCAGACATGGAAACCCACTAGGTGACCTTGGGCAAGTCACACACTCTCAGCCCCAAAAATTGCCTTAGGGTTGCCATAAATCTGAAATGACTTGAAGGCACACAACAAATGTCTATATTACTGGGGTGAGCAGGGAAGTAGCAAGTTTTGTAAATGATATGGAATTATTCCTACAATGCAAGCAAAGAGCTTCACAAGGAAGTCTGCAAACTGGATAAATGGGCAAAATATGGCAAATAGAATAAACAGAGGATGGCAAAGTTCATTCTTCCTGACTATAGATCCTAGAGTCACCCAGCCAACTTAGCCACTGACCATGCTGATTGGAGTATTTGGGGAGCGACACAACACAGATGTCATTGTGGTCTCTTCCAGCTCTATGATTCTATGATCTCCCTCTCTCTTTCTAGGCCTGCCACTATATTTGTAACAGTCCAGGCAACATGCAACTAAAAGGCCCCCATAAAATCTAACATTAATCATCAAGAGGAAAATATAAACTGCTGTAAAAATTAAAGTTTATATAGCAGCTAAAACCAATTTATAAAAGCAGAAAGACAGATTTCAGTGTCATGCTTTTAGGGAAACTTTTCATTATTCAAGGTGGTCAGCAGTGGCTCTAGTTTGATCACTTGCTGCAGGTTTTCTAGGCTAACTTCAGATATTTACTATAACATTCAGTAAATGTAGTCAAGAATTTACTGCTCCAGCAACAATCTCACCTAAGAGACTGAATGACCCATATTTGCGTGATGTGGGAACAAAATGAACACAAGGAAATGGTGCATAAGTGCTGATTACATTTTACTACAAGAAAAGAACATCTATATCGATTTTACCATTTCAATTAAACCTGTATAGAAAAGTAAAATATTGATGCAGTATTATGTTATGTGCTGCTTTTAGCTGGACTGTTGAATTCTCAGCGGGAGCTTCATCATGCAAAGAGAATGCATTCTAGGTTTCAAATGACACTTGTTCTATATATGCAATGTATGGTAGGACCATCTGTTGGTTAAATATATATACTAAGGAATCTCACAGGTCTATCTTTGTCCTGTAGGCAATGCAATGGTAATGCAATGATGACAACAGCCTATAGACAAATGTAGCAATGGTTGCAATTTTGTATGGAATTTGGAAGATTTTCAGTCCTCAGTTACTTATTTATATTTTTAAGCCTAAAGTGTGAATGATTTGGGGATAGTGAACTTCAGAAATGACTCATCTTTTTAGAAGGCATGGTCAGTCAATAATGTCAGTTTTTTTAATTGAAAGAAATAGATCCTAGCAAGAATACCATGGGTTATATAATTAGTCTTGATTAGAAAGCTACTAAGATAAATAGATTCATTGTAAGGTTACGTCATTGTCAGATTCATATTGCTAACAACTGTGTTTTCTCCAGCTTATAGACACAAGTGTGTGGAGGTAACCTCTTGTAGCATGAATGAAAATGCCACCGTACCACAAGACCACACTGATGCAATTTCTTTTCTTAAGAACCATATAAAGGCAATCCTTGAAAAGGACAATAAAACCCCTTTTATCAACCTCAACATCTATGCATCTTCTGGCCCAATTTAACCCTGCCCTGCCCAGATGTTCCACGCAATGCTGGCCTTTTACATTTCAGTACTATTTGCTTGGCAGAATGTGGTGCAAGGTGGGTAATTAAAAAACATTACAATCTCCCTACAAAATTTTGAGTATTATAAGCAGCCCTTAAAAAGTGGGATGCTAGCTCTGTTCTTTTTTGGCAAACCTGTAACAACCCCATCTTTCCCAGGTATTATTGTTATGATCATCTATATCTACATCTATATCTACATCTATATCTATATCTATATCTACATCTATATCTATATATCCCACATTTCCTGCAAAATTGGTACTCAGAGCAGCTTACAATTTAAAAGAATAATACAATTAAAACATACAAAAATGCTAAAAGTTCAGGGTATCCAAAATAATCTTTATCATTTCAATCATATATTACCGTGTTGGTGAACCTATGGCACATGTGTCATCTCTGGCATGTGAAGCCATTTTGGAAGGCACGTGGATAGATGCGAGGGCGGGGGGAAGAGGAGGAACAGGCATGTGCCTTCTCCTACTCTTCCCCTGCCCTCCCATCACTTCAACAGCCTCTCCAGAGATAGTTAAAGGCACAGGAGGGTGGGGAAGAGGAGGAACATATGCACATGCATGCACCGTTCTTCCTCTTACCCCCCACCCTCCCAGGCCTTCCACTGCCTCTCTCCTGGGCCTTCAGCTGCCTCTCCGGAGACAGCTGAAGGCCTGGAAGGGTAGGGAAGAGGAGGAACACGTGCTTTCCTGTTCCTTCTCTTCTCCACCACCCCGGGCCTTCAGCTGTCTCTGGAGATGCAGCTGAGAACCCAGGCAGGGTGAAGAGGAGGTACCACCCCCTGGAAGGTAGAAGTCCCATCCCCCCGGAAGTCCTGCCCACTGACACTGGGTAACATCCGGTGCTGGAACATCTTTAAGTTTGGGCACTGGGTATCTAAAAGGTTCGCCATCACTGATATATTATCTTTAGAATTTCAATACATATTCCAGTCATTGACCCAAGGTCTTCCACTGGTAATGGTGGCAGCTGGCAAAAGAAAACAGAGTTGGAGAAACACAGAGAGAATAAAGGAGAAGGAAGATGACAAATGTAGCTAGAAGGGTAGAAGGAGAAAGAGGAAGCCAGAGAGAAAAAGAAGCAAGGAAGTGAGAGAGGACAAATATAACCAGGTGACTAGGTGGTGAGAGAAGAAAAACAAGAAATCAAAGCAAATGATAGAGAAGGATGAGGGAGAAGTTGCATCCAACCAGATTTCACAAGGGGGAGAAGGAGAGAGGCAGGAAAGATAAGACATTTAACTAGGAGTTGTGGAAGGGAAATAAGAGAAGTAGAGAGAGGCGAGAGAGGAAAAAGAGCAGGAAGGACAACTGGAAGGGACTAGTTTGCTTGTTTGATGTTCTGCATGGCATATTACCCTCAGGCACATTTCCACAGAATGTGGCCATCTGCAATGGAAACACTATGCCTATATTATTTATGTGCAGTTATTTATATGCAGAAATCCTGTTCACAAATGTTTGCCCACTACAAGAGGTGTGTACGGGAAGGCAATGTGCCATACACATTGTGGGGGCATTGTTTGTGGCCCTTTCAGTGACTATGTGTTTCAGTAAGTGGGTATCAGAGTGCCTGAACAGTGCCAGGGAAACCAACATTCTGTCTTTGTTGTTGTTAACTGCCCTCAAGTCAATCCCAACTCATGGTGAGCCTGTGAATGCAACTTCTCTAAGACTCCCTATCTCCCACTGCTCTGCTTTGGTCCTGCAAATTCATACCTCCCTAATAGAGTCTGTCTATCTAGTGTGTGGTCTTCCTCTCTTTCTTCTATTCTCCACCTTTCCTAGCATAATTGCATTTTCGAATGAGTCATGCCTTCTCATAATGTGGCCAAATTATGACAGCTTCAACTTGATCATCTTGGCTTCCAGGAAGATTTCAGGCTTAAGCTGTTCAAGGACCCATTTGTTTGTCTTTTTGGCTACCCATGGCATCCTCAGCACTCTTCTCTAACATCACATCTCAAATGAATTGATTTTCTTCTTCTCTGCTTTCTTCACTTTCCAGCTCTCACATCTGTGCATGGTGATGAGGAATACAATGACTTGGGTGATTATAACTTTAGTGCTTGGTTGTACAGTTGGCCCTCCTTTTTTGTGGGGGATCTGTTCTGGACCCCCCCCCCCTACGAAAATGGAGATTCAAAAAAATGGAGGCTTGAATGGGATGTGCCCTTGCGGATGCACCCAATTGATTTAAATGGAGGTCACCCCTCCATGAATATGCAGAGCAATGGACTTGAGGTCCATGATAATGAAGGGGCGACTGTATATCTTTACTCTTCAAGATCTTTTCCAGTTCTTTCGAAGTGCCCTTCTGATTTCCAGTTTTCTTCTGATTTCTTGATTGCAGTCTTCTTCCTGATGGAGTTTTGATCCTTTTACTGTTTTGATTTCCTTATTGTCTAGATTGAATTTATATAGTCTTGCATACATTTTTGTCTTGTTTTACAGCAGGGAATAATACTGAACTCCAACTGAAGTCATTGCTGGCAGTCCTCACAACGTATGGATGCTTCCAGGGAGAAGAATTAAATAGTGTGATATTTAACTCTCAACTGCACAAAGTCAGGGAAAAGCCTGGTGTTTCCCAGAAACCCTGGAGTGACCTTGGGTTCTTTTGGTATGTGGACAGCTGGATTGGGTCTCACCTGGCCTGATCTATTGTCCACATGCCAAGAGCTGCACCATCCCCTTTCTTCATGCAGAGCATACAGGGGAAGGATATGGCTTGTTTTTAGAGCCATTGCTACCACCTCCTTGCAGGCATGAGTTCCACATAAAGCATGCCCAGTGTGCTTCTGCTTCTGCTGAGGACATTGTGCCCATGTGCACAATGATGCAGTGTCACACCACATTTGGCCTCATGCATCATGGTTGGTCCAGGGCCAGGATTAAGTGGCCATGTAGAAGCATCCATGATCAGTGCAAGCAGACTGCTGACTAGATCTACTGTACCTTACAGATACCCATCATGAAGAGAACATAAACATTTCTCACCTCATACCCCACTGTTACACCTCATACCCCACTGGCCTTGTATTTTTCAGAGGAATGACAGTGGAAGCTAAGCTGTCTTTTAGAGAAGCTTGTTTGTCACTGTTGATGTCATCCTTGAGGATTCCCTGTTTAAGCTTCCAGAGGTCTCTGGAATGTCATCTCACAATTCACGGCATTTCATTCTCTGTTATTATGAAAAAGAAATCCATATGTCCCAGATGAAGCTTGCAGGCTGGATTTTACATTCCCATAAACCATGAATTATGGAGGTTTCCTTGAATAAATGCTCAGCATGTTCTTTCAAAATTTGGGTTGTAACCCACAAATCATTTAAGCCAGTGTACTTGTATTTAAGCTAGTGAAGAGAGTGGAGAAAACGAAAGAACAAGCAAGAAAAATACTCCTCTACTTCCTATCAAGGATTTTCAGTGACAGAAAGATTGGAATAGTTGGTGTTACAGTAGCCCATCACCAAAGATTACAATATATTTTTTTCTAGCTTCTGAGAATATCCGCTGACCTAGTGCTGGAGTTTAACTACATAGAAAGAACATTTAGCAGTTATTTTAGAGGCTCAAGAGGAGTCAGAGATCAAACCAGAGAGTGTTTCTGGTCTCATGCCAATATTTAACTATACCACATGGGATTCCTGTGCACATAGGGCACTTCATGGAGAGCTTCATTCCATATCGAGCAGAAGAATAATATTATTTCTTCAATCCTTACTCAAACACTTAACATGTGTTCCAAGTAGGCTAAGTTGTGTTACGCAAATAGAAAAGTCAAGAAAATGTATGTTTTCTCAGAAATGTAATTAGTTCCTTTGATTCCAAGATGCAAAATTTGAAAGAGAGAGAGATATTGAGAGACTGAAATAGGAAAAGTATATCATGTTAAAGTAGAGCTTGTTTGGTACTGAACTAGCATATGGAGCTACATTTCAAAAATTTGCAAAATTAAAGGTTTTTACTAGACCCAATTCTGATATTTGTCTTGTTTTGTGTGAGATTTAAACTCACCAGCCCAATTGGCCCCATTACCTTATAGTAACCTTCTTTATCATTTTTCCCTTCTTGCCTATCTTTTTGGCAGTGAAGAAATCTAATTAAAGTCCTTTTTAAGAGGCCTCCTTTTCAGCTTGAAGAACCAATTATACTGAAACTGCAGTGTCTCAGCTACCAGGAACTCTGGGGAAATGTAGTTTTAAGACTATGTGATATCTATAGAAAAGAATGGTGTGGTCTGGGAAAGCTTGATTTCCTGGGATTCTTAGTAAATGACATAGTTCTGTTTCCAATCTTCTAGGATCCTGGTTGTGATGGAAGGCACTGGCTCAAGCTCTGCTTCCGTGGCTGTTGCTGTGAGCTTCCCTGCCCTTGGTGGCAGCTGGTGAATCTCATATTAGTGTAATGAAGAATCCACTGTTTGTTTTAGGAGCTTATTGCATGCCCTAAAGAGGCATTTTGCCTCTTTTGGCTTCAATCCTTAATCAGAGAGACAGCCAAATGTTATCAGATATAATTTGCCACCGATTCTCCTGCGATGCTGCCAGCCTGCTCGAAGCTGTGCTCAGCTGGCACTTTTTTGGAAACGGAAGTTTTCCAACTTGAGAAATTGGCTGACTGAGCAGTCCTTGGACCCAGGCTACATTTGGCCAGTGGCATCACAGCAGAATTGGTAGTGAATTATGTCTGATAACATCTAGCTATATCCTCAGTCAAGGATTGAAGCCAGAAGGGGTAAAACACCTCTTTAGGGTTTGTGACAAGCTCCTTAGTATAAACCAGAGATTTACAGATTTTCTAGGTTCATGGGTCCCATAGTCATTCAGTAATTTTTTCACAGCTCTGCCAAGCCAAAGAAATACCTAATCATTCTATTTACTAAGTAGTTAGGTTCAAACAACTTAATAACTATTTAGGAATTGGTTTTCAGTGGGGAAAACTGTTGGAGTTGGAAAGACTTAAGCATCCATCCCCACTTCTTAAGATTATAGGTTTCTTATGTGCTGTCAAGTTGGCTTCACATTATGGTGACTCTATGAATGAGAGACCTCCAAGAGATCCTGTCTTTAATTGCCGGGTTTTGAAAACTCTAGGCTGTGGCTTTCTTTATTGAGTAGTTCCCTTTCTAATTCAGTCTTTCTCTTTTCCTACTGCTTACTGATAGTAGGTATCACCTCTTCTTCCTACTGACCTAATGATGGCCTTTCCTTACTGCCCTGGTAGCTATATAACTCTTCCACAGCACCACATTTGGTACTTCACTTATCCTCAACAAAAGCTACACTCCATCACATCTTGCTGATAAGAATACCTATGTTCGTATACACAGGTCTATCCCAGTTACACTTTACATTTGCAGGTGCCCACTTGTAAAAGCTCTTCTAAACATACATTCAAACTTTCCATGTGTAAAGGCCCTTTGTGAAGAAGAGGTGCCACTAAAATTTGAATGTGTGCATGAAAACTGATGGAAAGGTATTCCATTTGATAAATGTTGAGATGATTTTTTGGGTTCCCCCCACCCAAACTGCTTGAAGGGTGAGGAGGGCAGGGAGCAGAACTGTCAGGAAACACATGGAGATGAAGAAATAAAAAAGGATGAGAATCCAGTAGGGTGTGACTTATTTCTGGAACTGAAGGTAGGAGTTTCACAAAGCTGGTGTGTGTATGTATGTTTAAAATAGGAAGACCAGAAAACAATAATTCACCCCTGTCCCCTGTTTTGAGAATGAGATACAAAAACCACCTTCAAAATGCACAGAAACACAAACACACCCACTCTCTACCACCTGTCATGGGATCCATTGCAACATCTCCTCCATTGGCTGGCCTGATAGTGGCTCCCAAGTAGGAATGGGACTTTGGAATTGCCTATGAATTTGACAATGTGAAGGGAAAACTGTGCAGCTTCCTAGAAAAACCAAGCTAATGGTGTTTTTCATTATGTGTAAACAGTTACAAAAAGCTGCACAAAACAGAAGAACAAAATGCTACACCAAGAGTTTTCAATACATTGAACTGCAAAACCTCTGGTGTGGACTTGTGTGGCTGAGAAGAAGGAGAGAAGAAAATGGAGAGGGAATATATAATGGGGAAGAGTATAACCTATGGAGTTTATTACATGGGAGGCTAAGTGGCCAAATCCCATGCAGAAATGGGATTTAAATCCTGGAAAAATCCCGCAATAGTGGGATCGTTTTCAGATGCATCAGGGACATTGAGCATTAAAGTGACATTAATCTACATAGAAACCCTCTTTGCAGACTGCTAGAAATAGTGCAAATTGAGTCCACTTTAACTGCCCTGGTTCAGTGCTAGGGAATCATGGGAATTGTATTTTTTTTCTGAGACATTGAGCCTTCTCTGTCAGAGAGCTCTGGTGCCACAATAAACTACAGTTCCCATGATCCCCTAGCACTGAGTCAGGGCAGTTAAAGTGGACTCAAGATGGATTATTTCTGGCAGTATGCAAAGGCCCAAAGTGGACAAAACCAGCCACTTTTTACTTTCAACAAAATCCTGAAAATCCAGAAAGTAAAATGCAGCCGATTTTGTCCACTTTCTGTGAGGGTTAATGTGGCATTAATGGTCAATGCCCCAGACATCATCTGAAAACAATCCCAATTTTTTGGGATTTTTCTGGATTTTGTCCACTTTTCTGTGTGGCTGTTGTATGAAAATGACCCTGCTTTTGCAGGATTTCCCCAGATTTAAATCCCATTTCTGCATAGGATTTGGCCATGTGATAAACTCCTATGTTACAGAAATAGACCAAACAGGAGAGGAAGAGGATTAACAACATATATCAAGGACATTTACAACTGTGAAGAGATCCATGACTTAAATCCTGGAAACCAAGTTGAGAGCACCTGGGATTAAAATTAAGAGGAAGAGAAACAACAGAGATGTTATTGTGGGAGTCTACTACAGACCCCCAAGGCAGACTGAAGACTTGAGTGATGCCTTTTTCAAATAAGTGACCACACATTCAGAAGGAAGCGATGTAGTAGTAATGGGGTATTTCAGTGGGAATGGGGAGGGGGAGCTATTGCTGTTTCTGCCACTACTACCACCACAACAATTGACCCAACCTCACCTTCATGGTAGTCTCCATGGAGTGAAAATTTAAAATAGTTTGGTAGCACCCTTGTGAACTTGTTGGGGTGTCTGGTGTGCCAGGGCACACTGTTTGGGAACTGCTGGTCTACATTTTAATGGAGCTGTCCAAGGTGCTGAATTAGTTTAGGTATAGGGTTCAGCACCTTTGTTAGCTCCTTTGGACTAAAACCTGGAGTGGATTCATTGCCCCAATGACATGGAAGACACCAGCTGCCACTGCTTGCTGTCCTTTCAACCTGGCAAAAGCAGGGGAAAGAGGCAATTTTTCTGCTTAGTTTTTACCTGAACTGCTGTGAGGCTGGTTTTCTTTGGGTTGGGGGACAGCGGTAAACAATTTGCAAAGGTCAGGCAGGGACATCAAGAGAAGTCAGAAATAGTGTGAATTCAGTCCACTTTTAGGGTTAGGGTTAGTGCTAGGGAATCATGGGAACTGTTATTTTTCTGAGACATTGAGCCTTCTCTGTCAGACAACTCTGATGCCACAATAAAATACAGTTCCCATGGTTCCCTAACTCTAACCCTAACCCTAAAAGTGGACTGAATTCACACTATTTCTGGTAGTCTGCAACCCCCCTATGTTGTGAGGTGGAAGAGCATCCAAAGAAATGAGTCAAATT
This sequence comes from Phrynosoma blainvillii, assembly GCA_026167975.1. Classification (NCBI taxonomy): domain Eukaryota; kingdom Metazoa; phylum Chordata; class Lepidosauria; order Squamata; family Phrynosomatidae; genus Phrynosoma; species Phrynosoma blainvillii. The sequence continues at coordinate 321,647,164 of JANUYF010000003.1, read as the reverse complement.
TGAGGTGGCAAGAGGTTCTAGGACTCTCTGGAATACATTCAGGAATCCTTTGATTTCTGACTTCTCTTGATGTCCCTGCCTGACCTTTGCAAATTGTTTACCGCTGTCCCCCAACCCAAAGAAAACCAGCCTCACAGCAGTTCAGGTAAAAACTAAGCAGAAAAATTGCCTCTTTCCCCTGCTTTTGCCAGGTTGAAAGGACAGCAAGCAGTGGCAGCTGGTGTCTTCCATGTCATTGGGGCAATGAATCCACTCCAGGTTTTAGTCCAAAGGAGCTAACAAAGGTGCTGAACCCTATACCTAAACTAATTCAGCACCTTGGACAGCTCCATTACCTTCCAGGACTCCCCAGGCCAGCCTTGTCAATGACTGGTGGGTTCTGAGAGTTTTCCAAACTCCAATTATTTGTTTTAATAATTTTTAGCAAATTTTCCTTTAAAAGAGGGTGGTTTTTTTTTTTTTTTTGCTTGATTTAGTGTTGACGTTACACCCAACATCCACTGTTGATATATTTGAAACTTGCTTAGGCCCACTGATTTTCTTAAATTAAAAATGAGGTGTTGAGAGTTTCTCCTTGGGTTAAGTAGACATGAAAAAGGAGTATGCAAAATGATCTTGTAGCACTTTTGAGACTGTGCAAAAGAAATTGTAGCATAAGCTTTTGTCTACTTCCTCAGATGCATGGAATGAAATGGTGTCTGGACTTTCTTGGGCACCAGTTCACTCTATGTATCTGAGGAAGCGTCCGCACTGCAGGAATAATCCAGTTTGACACCACTTTAACTGTCATGCCTCAGTGCTATGGAATTCTGGTGATTGTAGTTTGTTGTGGTACCAGAGTTCTCTGACTGAGAAGATGAAGGGCCTTTACAGACTGCCAGAGATAGTGCAGCTTGAGACCACTAAAACTGCCTTTCTATCAGAAATGAGAGACTGCTCCCACCAGATATGTTGGAAATATGTGAGTGACACTAGTGTACCTTACAAGCTGAGTATTCCACTTTCACAAGCAGAAGGTGAGTGAGAACCATTCCTATACTATCCACTCACCCCTGAGGGTCTTATAGAGAAATAAAGCAGGCCTACTTTTAATTGTAAAATAATATGAAATAAGTTTACTTTCAAATACTAAAGATTTCATAACATCTTATGATAAGAGGCACTGTGACATATGTTCTTTAAACACGGAGAAGAGAGGGAGAAGTGGAGACTGCAGAATGGAGAACAAACAAACTCAGACTAAATGAAGCAGAAAGAGTGTGTGTATGGCTAAAACCAACAAATAAGAAATGACATAAATACCTGCTTTGCTTAATTTCTTAGACAGACATGCAAACTATTGTAGCACCTTTTGAATATGCACATGCTAAGATCTCTATCAGAACAGTCAGTTGTTCATATCACAGTGGGATGGGATGCCTGATGGTTGAAAAAGAGTGTTGTTTACAATGCAAAGAGCCTCACTCATGGCTTAAGCGCCACTAAAACTAGTCTAGCAGGCTCAACCCTCCTGTGAATTGATCAAGAAAATTGGACCACTAAGACTCCTATGTAGTTGGGTCTTCGTAGAAATTATTAAGGAGAAATATACTAAGGGGGGTTGCAGACCTCCAGAAATAGTGTGAATTCAGTCCACTTTAAGGGTTAGGGTTAGTGCTAGGGAATCATAGGAACTGTTATTTTTCTGAGACATTGAGCCTTCTCTGTCAGACAACTCTGATGCCACAATAAAATACAGTTCCCATGGTTCCCTAACTCTAACCCTAACCCTAAAAGTGGACTGAATTCACACTATTTCTGGCAGTCTGCAACCCCCCTAAGTGATCAAGCACACACAACACACACACAATATTAAGACAACTATTGTAGTTGAGCCTCCCCATGACTAACACAGGCAGCATGCCATCTCTCCTAAGCACACTTAGCTGAAGTACATTACACTGAATACATGGAAGAAATATCTAAAAGCATATTCTGGTTATTGGAGCCTTCACATTTAAGGATGACTGAATGGTAACGAAGGGGGGAAACCCTACACCTAATTCTCAACAACTCTAGCTTGGTAGATATACAGATTTTTGCATTTAGGAATTGAGTGTACTATCCTCATCTTTGTCTTCTAATATATCTTCATAAATGTTTTTTTTTAAAGTAGCATGGTGGAGAGATTAACGTTATAGGAAATCTCATAAGTACTTTTGCTTTCAGTTAATAGGTTCTTAACCTTTTCCTCTTTTGCTTGATCTATTAATTGTATTTTTTTAATTGACTGAATTTTGTAATTTAGTCATTTAGTATTTTCTTTACTTTCATGGTAAACAGAAGAGTCCTACTTCTGTTGATTGTTGCTGCTGTTGGCCAGAATCCTTTTGGCCAAGGTTGCTTTTACTCCATGCCTTAAATTTTAAAAACCTTTTTTTGGCTGTGATTGCATAATTATAGCAAAAATAAAAAAAAAACCCAAGGGAGTGGAGCAAAAACAACCCCAGGAAATGGAAACATGCACTTAAAGGCATAGAAAAGGCATGGAAGGTTACGTTATGGAGCTGGTGTGGAAAGGACCATGGATTGCCAAAGTAGCACACACTCGCAATTGAAGAGAAGTGTGATACTAAATGTTTTCTATTCCCATTTGCTTCACTAAGGGCCTCTACAGATGGGCCCTTTTGGGCCGTCTTGGAGGCAGGGATGGGGAGGGGCAGCCGCACGCCAGCCACCTCAACCCCTCCCCGAAGATGTCCTGACGCCACACGCTGTTACGCATGGCATGTGGCGTCAGGATGCCCTTCCGGCACAGCCTTTTGATGCACTGCGCCAGAAGGGGTGCCAAAGAGCCACGCGGTGGCCTTAAGGCACCCTTTTGCTGGCTCTGAAAGGAGCGGCATTTTGTCGCTCTTTTTTCTGGGCCGGCAAAAGGGAGGATTGGGGCCGACGCGTCCAGAAGTTTTGGCCTTAATCCTCCATTTCCCAGGGCGGCCCAGGGCCGCCTGTCTACATCCCCCCTAACACAGTTGTTGTGAGCCAAAAAGGTGGTGTGATGAGATTCTTAGTGTTTCTTTGATGCTCTTTGTTAACCATCCTGACATCTTCTTGGACTTCTTTCTTCCTTTCCATACTTGTAGAAAATGTGCTGTCTTACAACTTCTATTTGTAGTGGTTTGATAGCTGGGAAACTCTCTCTGAACTTTTTCTGAGGCAGAAAATCTCACAGACACTTCTATAAAAATAAAAATACAACAATAATAAATGAAACCACTAAGCATTTGCCATCCCCATGGTACTCCAAATGTAGCCAGCTGACGTGGCAGCCTTACTCTGTCAACTGGTAGTACATACCCATGACTGTTTGTGGTACTTTGCATTCATTTATTTTTTAATTACATTTGAAACCTGTTTTATATTTTAACTGTACAGTTGGCCCTCCATATCGAGGGATTCTTTATCCACAGATTCTACCGTCCACGACTTAAAAAATATTACAAAAAGATAAATCCCCAAAAGCAAATCTTTATTTTGCTATTTGATATAAGGCACACCATTTGCCATTGTATTTAATGGACTTAAGCATCCTTGGCTTTTGGTATCCATCGGGGAGGAGGTCCTGGAACCAAACTCCAGCAGATACCAAGGGCCCACTGTACTTATTTAAATTTTGCTGATCTTAGCCACCTGGAGTGCCAATTTGGGACACAGATACATTCATCAATTTAATAAATATATAATTTAAATTTGATAAATATAATAAAATATAGTTTTCATTTAATATATGCATTATATAAAAGATAAAACTGATATGCATATTTCATTACATACTTTACTCCCATTCATACACTCTGCAATGTTTGCGTGCATCTATATAAGGAACATTGTCAGAATAAAAATACAATGTATGTGTGTTTACGAGTAAATCTCTTTACAAATATTAATGTGGATCAGGCTCAAATCACCCTGCTGCCTGAGGTGGACTGAGAAATGGCATCTACCTCAACTCTGCCAAAACAAGATGCACAGTGCCCTAAGCCAGCCAAATTATTTTGGCACAGGAGGGGAAAAAATAGTCCCTGAAGTACCTTTACTCCTCTCTCTCAGGCAAAATGCAATACTAACAAATTAAATAACTAGCAATGCTTTCACAGCTCTCCAAATTTCCTGACTGAGGCAGTTGCCTCAATCAGCCTAATAACAGGGCTGGCCCTGTAGCTATCCACACTTCTAGTGAATGTGCTGCAGAGGCTTCCAGCTGCATAACATGCATATTATCAAAATGCATTGTGCCAGAAAGAAATGTGATATTGTATTTTTAAAATGTCAGTGGTGGCCTCTCCTTGAATTATGTGATGGTAACTGATTTTGTTTTTGTAAACTAAAATTTGAGACAGGGTGTAACAGGAAGTAGAAAATGTGCACTAGAGTAATGATTTATGTATGTCAGTAGAAGGCTGGTGATAGACTCTTGCAATTCTCCTGAGTATTCTCAGGCCTAGGCTCTGATGCTGAAATGCATGAAGAGGAGATGTGTCTGTTGCCAAACATGCACAAAAAGAGAAGGGATTAGAAACTGGTAAGTAATGAAAGTGAAAGCTTATCCTTGGTTCACTGATCAGTATTTGTCACTGTCTTGCCCTACACTGCCATCCTTATTCACAATAGATAACCTGCAGACATCCCAAGAAATATATAAATCCTTAACATCCAGGCCAGCTATCCTTCTTGTTGAATAGATTGCGACTTTATGCAGCCAATCTGGTTCACATCTGTTTCATTGACTTTGAATACTGCAGTCTGTGTGTCTTTTAGTTCTCAGATATTTCACCGACTTCAGAAGGGTAGATGTGAAATAAGAATGTGATGACAAGTACTTTGAAAATGCTTTCTCATTGTGATTGAAGTAGTTATCATTGTCGTCATAGTCGCTATCATCATCATCATCATCATCATCATCATCATCATCATCTTCATCTTCACAGTCTACCAGTTGTTTCTGGTTTTGGATCTTCAATGATTCAGATTCTGTCCAAGAATCTAGGAATCTCCTATCATGTCAGACAATGTGGCATGTTCCAAGTTTTCTTTCTTTCTTTTTCCTAATTGTGCTGTTGTGATCCTGTCTATGAAGATTTCATTTAGATGTTCTGTCAGTCCTTTTGGAATTGTTCCCAGATTATTGCTCCAACCACAGTTGTTTTCTTTCCCCAGTATTCTTTTCCCAGTCACCTTTCCAACAAAAGAATTCAAACCAGCTTTAACAATAACATCAACAGGACCAACGTATCTTGTAAATATGCCTAGAGCTATAGCCTCAAAGCATCTGCAGTTGGTGGGTTGTGTCCTGTGTGATTCATCTGGTTCAAAACACACTGCAGAAATAATTCAGTTTGAGACTGCTTGAACTGCCTGGCTCAATGCTAGGGAATTCTGGGAACTGTAGTTTTATGAGACATTTAGCCTTCTCTGTCAGAGAGCTCTGGTGCCACAATGAACTACAATTCCCAGGATTGCCTAACACTGAGCCACAGCAGTTAAAGTGTTCTCAAACTGGATTGTTTCTGCAGTGTGTTTTGGAACTTATCCCCAAATCCAACGTTGGCCACCCTTTATAGAACTGTGATTGCAAACCAGAAAGCATTAGAGTCATCCAAATGCAAATGCAGCTAGGCACTCTGCAGTATGACTTGCATTAAATTCTCACCCTTTATTATGCAACACATTCTTTAGCCTTTGGCCCAGGATTTTTATACTGTGGCCTGAATAAACCAGATTTTATATAGTGAAATCTGCTGCCTTTCCACAATGCAGTAGTAATCCTCTTTTCCTTTAAACTTGCAGAGTCACAGCTCTTAACTGCAGTACATGGGATGCCAAAATAGTGCTACTGAAGAGCAAGTGTGTTGCCCAGTTATTCAACCAGTGGGGCTTTTCACCAAGGCTGTTGCATTCCTGAGATGAATTGGATCAAAAAAGGAATCGTTGCTCACCTCATTGCAACAGAAAGGCTCCCATTCTGTTCTTTGATGATTAGAACAATGCCATTTCTGTGCTGAGAATTTCTCAGTCTGAGTATTGCCAGGAATATTTATTTTCTACCAGGGACCACTTGAAGCTAGAGTTTTGTGGTGTTGCTGAGGAGGTTGAATGCTTCAGTTTAATTGCTTTACATCAGGGATGGCCATCTGTGTAGGTGCCAGGAACCAGTTCTCTGACAGACTTCTCACTGGCCACCATCCAGTAGCAAGCCCAAATACTTCAGTTTCCCTTCTGCAGTCCATCTCAAAATGGTGGCAGAAAGTGTCAAGGGGTGGGGAGAAAACAACGTCTGCACAAGTCTAAAGAATAGGGAAGGCAAGGTTGTCATTTAAATGTACTGTGAATTCCCAGGTCTGTGAAAACACATTGTTTTAAATCGTTGTGAAGGTTGGAATTCTCTTCTTCTCTTATGTTATTACCTCACGGTGGGACTAAAATATCTTGCAAAACCTACCTTTCACATGCTCAACATTGCAATTTTGTTTTTTAAAAAATTAAGTGTGCTGTAGGGGAGTATCAGGAGATTAGTGGGGGTTTCAGGGGGCCCAAAAGTAGGATCCGGGGGCCACACTTTAACTTTTTTAAACCCCCCCCCTTTTAAAGCACAGACATTTACTCATTGATGTAGAGCCTGGGGGGTGGGTGATAGAAAAGCACGTAATGATCCAGGCGTTCTCCAGGGGATAAGGAAGATAGCAATATAACAATAGCAAGTACATTTCTATACCACTTATCAGTGCACTTAAGCACTCCCTAAGCAGTTTACAACTGTAAGCTAATTGCCCCCAACAATCTGGGTACTCATTTTAGTGACCTTGGAAGGATGCCAGGCTGAGTCAACCCTGGAGCCCCTGGCTGGAATTGAACTCACAACCTTGTGGCTTGTGAGTGAGTGGTTGCAGTGCCAGCATTAACCACTGCATTACCAGGGTTCCCATTCTTTGTCCAGCTACAGGTACACAGATGGACTCGCCTCTATCATACCTCCTCCCAGCTGTCCACTGGCCAATAAATGGCCATGTTTGGAAGAGTGCACCATGTAAAAGGTGGTTTTTTTTTTTAAAATGAGCATAGTTCTGCCCAAGTGGAATTTTACAACCCACCTCCTCATACAGGCCATAAATTGAACAACTCAAGCATCATGCTCCCCCAGCACCATTCTCACAACTATGGCACAATGGTGCAGAATGAAACATATGACTCTTGCAAACTGTCCACTTTTCACCCATTTACAATATTTATAATTCCTCGTGGCCTAATATTCAGGATGGAAAATGAATAATAGAATTGGAAGAGACCACAAGGGTCATCTAGTCCAACCCCCTGCCATGCAGGAACTCTCAATCAAAGCATACCTGACAGATGGCCATCCAGCCTCTTTTTTAAAACATCCAAAGAAGGAGACTCCATCACTCTCTGAGGGAGTGTGTTCCACTGTCAATTAGCTCTTACTGTCAGGAAATTCTTCCTGATGTTGAGGTGGAATATCTTCTCCTGTAGTTTGAATCCATTGCTCTGAGTCCTATTCTCTGGAGCATATTGCTCCATCCTCAATATGACACCCCTTCAAATATTTAAACAGGACTATCATATCATCTCTTAACCTTCTCATCTCCAGACTAAACCTACCAAGCTCCCTACGTCTCTCCTCATAAGGCATGGTTTCCAGACCCTTCACCATTTTGGTCGCCCTCCTCTGGACATGTTCCAGCTTGTGCATCCTAAATGAAGCAGTTATGTGAACAAAAGGTATTGAAGCTGCAGTGCTAAGGGAAAAAAAAATCTCCAGTGTGGATTTTCTTTGGCATGTTATAACAGAAGTGCAGGAGAGGACCTTTTCATTTGCAGTGGTCAGGCTGTAGAACCTACTATTCTAAGAAGTTTGTTTGCCTACTTCATTCCTGGTATTTCAGCATCTTGTCAAAACTGTGTTGTGCTGATGTGCAACTGGCATAAAAGCAATTGAAATCCCCTACTTTCAATTGCTTTTGTTATGCTGTCCTGATTTTGCTGTTGGTGTGTGCTTTCAAGTCATTTCTGACTTATGGCAACACTAAAGCAAACCCATCATGGGGTCTTCTTGGGAAGATCTATTCAGAGGGGGTTTGCCTTTGCGTTCCTCTGAGGTTAAGAGAGTGTGAGTTGCTCAAGGTCACCCAGTGGGTTTCCATGGCTGAATGGGGATTCTAAGCTAGTCCCCAGAGTCAAATCACTATACCATGGTTGCCCTTGTTTAAATTTTTATTTAACTTGTCAGTATTATGTTTAAAACTCTGTTTTGCGTGACAGGAAAGTGGGCTATAAAATATTTAAGTTGAAATCCTGTTCTCACTTACCTCAGAGTCTGTTCTATTTAACTTAAGGACAGTTACTTTACTTTTTACTTTACTTCTGAGTAGGCAAGTGTGACAGAAAGGTGGGACATAAAATATTTAAGTTGCAATCTTGCTCTCACTTACCCGAGAGTCTACTATTTCATACAATGTACATCCCAGCCCAAGAACAGTTACTTTCCTTTTTAAACTTTCCTTCCGAGTAAGCATATGTGCACTTAGTACTTTTAAATACATAAATTAGGTAAATCTTCGAGAACCATTGTGTTATACCAGTCTGAGTACTGGGCTAAGATGCCAAGAAATCAGGGTTGGAATGCCCACTCAGCCATGGAAACCTACTGATTGGCAGATTTACTTTAGGGTCATCATAAGTTGAAAATGATTTGCAGGCAAAATAATAATAATAATAATAATAATGATAATAATAATTTTATTCATTTATATTCCACCTTTCCCAACAGTGCAACTCAAGGTGGATAACAATGTATTCAAAAACAATACAGATTAAAAACTATATAAAACTTGGATAAAAGTAGGAATATAAAAGTTATTTAAAAAGCAATTAAACAATTTATAAAGTTAAAACATTAAATATTAAAAATACTAACATTAATTAAAGGACTATACAAACCATAAAACAGCACACACTTTATTAAAAGCTTATCCCATTCAGTTTCTAAAAGCCTGGTAGCACAAGAATATTTTCAGTTGCCAATGGAAGAAGAGCAAAGGGGGAATCATCCTGTTTCCCTAGAGAGGGAGTTCTGGGAGCAGCCTCCAAGAAAGTCCTCTCCCTTGGTCCCATCAAAGGAGCTTAAGAAGGTGGTGAGACAAAGATAACGGCCTTTCCAGACAATTTTTGTATGCTAATGGGATCACAACAAGAAAGGACAATCCTTATTATTTTACCATTGGAGCTGTGGTACCTGAAGTAGCAGCGAAAGAAGAAATAGGAAATGGTTGTCCTCTCTGACTAGAAAAGTAGCCATGAAGTCCAGAAGCCATCACATAGGTAATAACTCATTCTCTAACAAGAGGAAGGACCATGCAAGTTGCTGAATGGCTGGAAAATACATACCTCTTACCAGTACAGGAGTAAACTGAAGACGTCTGAATAAAAATGGCACCCCAAATCACTGCCAAACCAACACCACCAGACAAATGGGCTGGCATGTACATTGTATGAAATAGTAGAGCGTGTTGTGCAACTATAACGGGTGTGTGGGGTGGGGAGATACTTCTCTAGATAAAACCCTGTTTTAGTATTTTAAATATATGTTCTGTATGGTACTAGTTGGAAATTTTGATATCATGACATAGTGGATATGCCATGTCATCAGGCTGGCTTTGAATCAAAGGAACAATGTTTGGGGTAGGATAAATTCAATATCAAAGGACTGACAAACGTAGACCCAAATTTACAGGCACCCCTTTGCTTTGATCCTGAATGAATACGTGACTTGCGCTCCCAAGTGTCCCTTTCAGTGGACTTGAGACTACAAAGCATCTGAGATACCTGACAATTTCTTGTAATGCCATGAAAGACAGGTGTTCATTCCTGGGAGAGCTTTGAAGCTGAGAATGAAATAAAAGAAAATTAAAATTAAAGGATATTTCCAGGTACATAGTAATCATCTTAATGCTTACATTTCAGGGGGTTTGGGCACTTTGTGAGTGTGTGAAATGCTGACAAAACTCCTGGCTGAAATGGAATGCAGACAATGAAGCAGAATAAAGCTTTGGAAGTCATTTGAGATCAATCGGCAGAGAATGCCTTCGTCTCAGCCATGTCATTATCAGATTAATAGCCGAGTTCCAATTCAAGCTGGAATTATTTGGATAATGAAATCAAAAGGGACGTTTTACCAAACAATTTGCCTTGGGCTGATTTTTTTTTAAAATGGTCTGGAGGTAAAATTTTATCTCTTGCTCTATTGGCTCACCACGCCCCTTCAGATTCCAACCAGATTGAGTTGCTTCACAAATAATACCCAGGGCTGCATCTCTTTCTAAATTCCTTGGCTCCCCAGTTCTCTGGCCTTGCACTTTAATGTAAAATGAGACACCTGATCTTCTTTTAAACTTCCACTGGGCACTTGTTTACACTGTAAGCAGACTCCTGGCATGTGGGAACTTTGGTGGTATCCATTTGATCAATCAGAAAGGCTTCTTTTCTCCTTCCTCCAGATTCAAGGGGACTATAAGTGTATTTTTCAGCATCGGCTAACCCGTTCACAAGCAGTCATGAATCCCAAATAATCTTGGTGTCATCTAGCCCTTTGTATTCAGTTTCTCTATTTGTGAGTTTATGAACTGCGTGTACATTGGTTCACCTTTTCTGTTAATGCCATGGCTCAATGCTATGGAATTTGAAGTTTGTGAGATATTTAGCCTTCTCTGTCAGAGACCTCTAGTGCTACGCCAAACTACGAATTCCAGTATTTCATAGGATGGAGCCATGACAGTTAAAATGGTGTTAAACTGCATTAATTCTGCAGTGTGGCATCACCTCAAACTGTCGTATGTGAAATATTCAGATTATCAGGTTGCTATCCATATATTGGCAAAAGAGGGAGGGGAAATATGTCATTTAAAAGGTAAATAAAACAATAATATATTGTCATGGATGATGAGAGTTGTAGCTCTTCACCTCTGGCTCTAACTCACCACCTTGTTATGCAGCAGAGCTGACCAGCTTTGATCAGTGGTTGATACTTCTTCCCAAGCAGCAGAGTTTCAGAGAATAGGCTGAAGACCCTGACAAACTCTCCAAGCCTTCTCACTCTTCTTCCCCAGATGTCTCCAAACTTTTCCAGGATTCTGCTGGCTCTTGTATCTTCACTCAAGACACCAGACAACTCAGTAGTCTTATATAAAAGATCTACTTTATTCTACTATATACAAGTACTATATGCCCAACAAATCACAATCTCTACAAATCTCCTCAACTACCCACAATATCTCCAAAACTACTCCACAAAAATACATTTGCAAACATTGCAATTATTATAGCCATTGTTAATCACCACCCACTAGTTAGTTTCCACCCAGTGGGTGTGTATATTTATTTTGATTGGTTCACATAGTTCAACCCATACTTAAGACCAACCCAAGTATTTCATCATTTTATCTTGTACACTTAATGAATCTCAGGTGTTTCCAATATGCATTCTATAACTCTGTCCTTGGCTCTCAAGACTTCTAAATTACATTAGCTTTTGCACCTGTGTAGCTTCATAATTGCTCTTGCTTAGTCATTGTGACTTTCACATACATATTTTATTTCTATCACTGTATGTCCTATGTTGCATTTTCCTTAACATATATATGATATTTTCATGTGTAAATATAAATATATAGCAGGCTCAAGTTTCAATCACATGTGCGTTTACCATGTTTGACCAGGATAAAATCCTTGATCAAACAGCTCTTCTTGGGACTGTCCTTGTATTAAGCATTTTTCAACTTGATCTAGCTGATGAGGTTCAGGTAAATCAGCTGGGAACCTATTGCTTAGATCAGGGGTAGGCAACCTTTCCCCTTTAAGGGCCGAGGGCCTTCAGCTCCCAGAAGCCTCAGCCATGTTGGCCAATAGTCCCATGTTGGCCAATAGCTCCTGGGATTCTGGGAGCTGAAGTCCCTCGGCCCTTAAAGGGGAAAGGTTGCCTACCCCTGGCTTAGATGATAAACCAGAAGGAAGAATAGCTACAAAATAAATTTGATGAAACACATTTGGTTTAAATTATATGCAAATAAAACAGATTGCACATTGCTGCACAAATGAATTATAAATGAAGACTTTGCAAATAATTTTGTGGCTGTTCCATTTTTTAGAAAAAGAATTTGTTCTGGAAATGAATAACGATGAATATTCTTTCTGCCACTCCTAGTGTTGAAAGTGTATTGCTCTGATTGATATGGAATGCTTGTTTTTAAGTAAAAAGAAAGCAAGAAAGCCCTAAAGCCACTGCATACATTCAAAAAGTGGCAGCTGGTGGTTTCCACACCAGTAGAGCTATCCAAGGTCTTGAATTTATTCTGGAGATAGGATTCAGCATGTTGGATAGTTCTGTCAATACTGAGACTAACATCCAGGGCAGATTTACATCCATCCCAACAGGACAGCCATGACAAGCCACCACTGAATTTTCTTTGCATATAGGGTTCAGTAGTCTGGCTAGCACTTTTAAAGCTCCGCTTGAAACCTGAAACATATTCACCATCCTAGTGAGAAGAAATCCAGCAATAGCCACACTATTGAAGGTGAGACTCCACCAAGCTGTAAGAAGTAGCGATGTTCTCCTCATTAACTTAGGTCCAAAACACATTGCAGAAACAATCCAGTTTGAGACCGCTTTAACTGCCCTGGGGCTTAATTCTAGGGAATTTTGGGAACTGTATTTTTGTGAGACATTTAGCTTTCTCTGTCACAATAAACTATTCCCAAGATCCCCTAGCATTGAGCCAGGGCAATTAAAGTGGTCTTAAACTGGATTATTTTTGCAGTGTGTTTGGACCTTAAAAAACTAATTTGTTACAAAGAACATTATGTCTAGTGAGTTACTTTCACATTGTAATCTCAAATCACACATTTTAAATGTGATTGCATGTCAAAAATATGTGTTTCTAAACATGTTTTGAGCAAAGTACTGCTCTACAATATTCAAAAAAGCACAAAATTAGATGAATAGTGGTGTTCCAATCTCCACATTATGCCAGGAGCTGTGTATCATTTCAGTTTATTTTGGAATGTGACAGGATCATTCTTGGAGCATCTCTTGTTTAATCCATTACAAACAAAGAATGTCTCAGAGTTACACAATACAGATGTGAAAAATAAACTGTATTCATCTGAAAATCATTTGTTAAGCAAGTTGTCCCTGTAGGTTTGAAATTAAACATTTTAAGTGTCCATTTGAAACTTTTCTTTTTTCTTTCTTCTTGCTTTGGTGCATTCCCTCCTTTCTACTCAGTCAATTGATCCATAGCATACTTGGGTGCTTTTACATAAACTATAAACTGTTTAGTTAGAAAGCAACAAGCACGGATCCCTTCAAAATATTAATGAATGAATTCAGTCCTCTGATGGGACACAGGGAGAGGGGAGGCACCACAGACCTCAAACAAGTGTTTATAAGAAGAGACACCGTTTTAGGTATTGAGGTTCAAAGCCATTTAGGCCTTTAAGTATCATTGTCAGCATTTTGTAGTCAGATAAGAAAGATATTGGTGGCCAATGTAGTTCCTTTAAAAGTGACAGAATTCAGAGACGTAGCTGTGTTAGTCTGGAATATCAGTATGTGAAGGGATCTTGTAGCACCTTTGAGACCAACTGAGCGAATGATGTTGCAGCATAAGCTAAAATGTCTTTAGCTCACTTAGGGCCATTGGAGACCGGCCCAAAGGACCAGCCTGGGGCTAGAGTTGGGGTGGGTAGCCATCTGCCTGCTGCCCCAACCCCACCCTGACACCATCCTGATGCTGTGCAGCCCTACACATGCCATGTGGCATCAGAATGCCCTTCCTGTGCAGTGTTTAAACACGCTGTGCCAAAAGGGCGCTGAAGAGCCGCAGTGCTGGCTCTTAGGGCAGCCTTTTGCCACTCCTAAAAGGAGTGGCATTTTGCCACTCTTTTTGGGATGGCAAAAGGGAGGATCGGGGCCATGGCGTGGGATTGCCACAGCCCCGATCTGCTGCTTCCTGGGGTGGCTCTGTGCCGCCCATCTGCAGAGGCCCTTGCTCTCAAAGGTGCTACAAGATCCCTTTAAAACTGGTGTTAAGTGGTTTCTTTATGGTGTTCTGGTCAGCAGACTAGCTCCTGCATTTTAAATATCTTACACCAAACAGGAGACTGATGTTTCTTGAAAAAGCATGTCACTTAAAGAAACACACATCACTCACATCATGCTTCAAGTTCTAGTTTTAATTCCTAGAAAGGCCTGAGCCAACAACCCTGCTTCTCATTGGTTTAAACAAGCTATGGCTTCATTCCCACTATGTTATAAACCGGTTTGCTGACCCGTTTGAAGTGCCAAATACTGGATGGGCAGGAGGGTTGTTCGCACTTGAAATATATTGCTGAAGTGGTTTGTCAAGGGGGGTGCTGCGCTAGACCCATTAAACTTGCACCTTTTTGATGCTCATTTTTCCCATGTCTTTTTCCATGTAATAAATCGATTCAGTGCAAGTGTGAATGAGATGCGGATCGGAATCGATTTCCTGTGACATGATCAGCCATCAGCGACCTGCTGAAGAGGGTCCATTTTGAATCGATTCATTAGTCAATGTGATTGACAAATGGGTTATTTTACAACCAGAAAGTGAGATCAGGGCAAATGTAGTGTGAACCACGCTCTGCTGTTGAACCGATCCATAGATTCGTATTGCAAACTGATTTATTTGTAAGTGGGAATGATATTTTTTCTTCTGGGATCTTTCCTTTTGTAATAATTATTTGTTACTGTTTATTGTCTCATATATATATAGAGTGTTTCAAAAGATCTGGTCAATATATAGTTGTATGCATACCATGGAGTTTCAATAAATAACCTGAAGCATCTTCTACAACTGATCTTATTTCCACCTCCCATTATGGAAGAGAGATTGCAGCTTGGCTCACTGTGGGTGACATGGACCTCTTGCCCACATTAAAGTGTATCCTTTCTCTCTCTCTCTTTTTGCTCCATGCAAACCTGCAAGTTTTAGAAAGATGCCAAGTGAAGGAACAAGGCAAGATTAAGAGAAGGAACAGTCATTCCCTCCATAGACTAGGGCACAGGTACAGTCACAACTAAAACATTCTCAAAACTATATGTTGACCTTCCTGCCAACAGCCTTTTGCTGCTTCTTTTTATAGTGTCAGGTGGGAGGTTAGAGCCAAAGCAAAGTGGAAAGTTTAAATAGTCTCAAAAGTGTTTACACTGCAAAGTTAGGGGAGGCTCAAGAGCAACACCTGATGGGCTTCTAAGAGTCATTCCAATGGAAATGTTAAAGTTGTGATTCAGGCTTTCCCACTGAAATAAATGAGAGTCAGCTGGATTTTGTTGTTAACCGCCTTTGAGCCAATCCTGACTCATGGATGGTCAATCCTGACCCTGTGGATGAGACATCTCCAAGACAAATCCATACCTGTGACCTCCCTAACAGAGTCCATCCATCCAGCATGCAGTCTTCCTCTTTTTCTACATCTTTCTACCTTTCCTAGTAGTATTGTCATTACTAGCCTGGTGCCCTCCCTCCTGCCCACCCAGTATTTGGCAAGAAAGTGTGTATGTGTGTGGGGGGGTGGGTGGGGGTGGGGGCAGAAATATTCTCTCTGCCATCCATCTGAGTCAGCTGGATTATGTCCCATGTTTTTAAGTGCAGAATCTATCTTCTCTTCTTTTTTCTTCAATCACCCAAAGAATTTGAGAGTAATACTCAAAATGGCACATTCTTGTGGTGCAGACATTCTTCCTAATTTAAAGGTTTAAAATATTCCACCTCAAATTTCATACACAAACAATCCCCCCATAATTTGTTTCAGTCCAGCGTACATACAGACCTCTTTTTCCTGGAAAATTTGATGCATATTGCTACATTTCAGAGATGGCACCTTCTTCTTTAACCTGAAATTACCATGGATTTTCTTTATGAAAGGGAAGTGCTGGCAGTTCTGAGTAGCTCCCAAAGCAATCACCATTAATATGCCACTGACTGGAGTGAAGACATAATTTTTAAAGACAAAGATAATAATCTCTAGAGCATGCAAAGCCCTTATTAGTATGCAGTTAGAGTTACTAAAACTTCAAGCTGTGTATTATGAGCCAACCTTTTAAGCTGTTTAATTTAATTTTCTCAATATTTAGCAAGTGGAATCTGAGAGGTTGAATGGCATCTCCCCAGCTGGACACAGCTCCTGTTTTAGGCAAGGTTTCTAAACTTCTAATATGAAGATGGAACTGGTGGAAACAGGCCAGTTTAAAACATGTGGAATTCCAGTTCAGACATCAGTTTTGAAAGAAGCCATTCTCTGCATCTTTCTCCCCACCTCTGATGACATTTGGAAAATAGAAACAACATTGCAAAACAAAGTGTGTGTGTGTGTGTGGGGGGGGGGGGAGACAAAAAGAAGAAAAAAAAAAACCCTAACTGTGTGGTCTCTAACCTTCATGAAGAAGACTCTTAAGATTCTTTACAGGTTTAAAAATGTAAAATTAAAATGATTGATCCAAAAGATGTTAGTAAAAGATCTTTTTACAGGAGGACACAATTTGCTATGTGCCTTACAGGGGTGTAGCTATGGAGGGGAGAGGATGAAGACATTGCTCCCCCCAATAAGATTTCCCCATTCCTCATGAATTTTTCCTTCAGTCCTAAGTTTCGGATTGTATTAATTTAGAACAGGGATAGGCAGCCTTTATACTTTAAAGGCCGAGGGACTTCAGCTCCCAGAATCCCAGGAGCTATTGGCCAACATGGGACTATTGGCCAACATGGCTGAGGCTTCTGGAAACTGAAGTCCCTCGGCCCTTAAAGGGGAAGGGGTGCCTACCCCTGATTTAGAACTTCAGTTGAGCATTTAGCATTTTCTTTTTGGGTGTCAAAAGAAAAGGGATGGACAAAGTTGCCAAGGGAATAAAAATACAGTAAATAGAAGAGTGCTAGGTGTGAATGATTTTCAGTGTCTCTCACTGTCTAGAATGCTAGAAATTTGAGGAATGCAGGAAAAAATCCACCTCAGTGGTGGAAACATCATTTTTCATAAGGTAGCAGGGGTGGCAGAATTCTTATTTGGAGGAGCAATTGCCTCCTTAGCTACACTCCTGGTGCCTTATAAAAAATTATGTTTCCAAAGCAAAGCAAAGCAAAGCAAAGCAAAGCAAAGCAAAGCAAAGCAAAGCAAAGCAAAGCAAAGCAAAGCAAAGCAAAGCAGCTTCATTTATATACCGCTTCATATCGCACTATGGGATGTCTAAGCGGTTTACAATTGTGAGCTGATTGCCCCCCAACAAGCTGGGTACTCATTTTAGCGACCTCGGAAGGATGCAGGCCTGAGTCGAGCCTCAGCCCTGGCTGGTATTGAACTCGCAACCTTGTGGTCTATGAATGAGTGGCTGCAGTACAGGCATTTAACCACTGCGCCACCAGGGCACTCACCTTTGTTCTGTTCCTGCAGCTTTTGAAC
Source organism: Phrynosoma blainvillii (assembly GCA_026167975.1). Taxonomy (NCBI): domain Eukaryota; kingdom Metazoa; phylum Chordata; class Lepidosauria; order Squamata; family Phrynosomatidae; genus Phrynosoma; species Phrynosoma blainvillii. Next base: position 321,629,638 of record JANUYF010000003.1, on the reverse strand, counting down.
ATCTGGTTTTGAACCCGTTGTTGTTGTTGTTGTTGTTGTTGTTGTTGTTGTTGTTATTAGTGTTGAATTATGCAACCTCTCTCCCCCTTGTGGATTTCTTTGGGTAAAATATAGTATTTTTTCATGCTGGGGATGGCTATACCTATTGAATACAGCTGGTGCAAATAGAAAACAACTAAATTCGGAGTGTTTATTTTGAGGACTTTTAAAGAATCTACCAAAGTTCAGAAATATCTTCATATGCAGATGGAACAAACATGAAATGTAAACAACTGTAAAGAAAGCCAGTCTGGTGTAGTGGTTTGAGCATTGGACTATGACTCTGGAGATCAGGGTTTGATTACCCACTCAGCCATGGAAACCCCGGGGGTAACTTTGGGTGGGTCACATACTCTCAGCCTTAGAAAACCCTGTGATAGGGTTTGCCTTAAGATCACCGTAAGTTAAAAATGACTTGAAGACACAGAACAATAACAACAGATAGGAAAGAGAAAGATGGACAGATGTCCTAATTCCTATGGGCATATGTGTGTAAAAGAGAGACAGACAAAAAGTGAATGAAAAATTTAAAGGACTTTCTCCCAGATGTTTGGGATGCAGATATTTGGAGGATTATCACTTTACAGTCCTCTATCACTTAGCTTAAACAATTGCCCATCCCAAGTCTGAAAGACAGAGAACTATCAGAAAGGAAAGCAGAGTAAAAGTTCCCCATTAACAGTTAGCACCTGGACAGCAAAACTGAGCAGCAGACACACACGCCACTATTTCCTCCACTGTAGTGAGATGCTGTTGTTGTGTGACTTCAAGTCATTTCTGACATATGGCAATGTTAAAGTAAACCTATCATGGATTTTTCTTAGCAAGATTTGTTCAGAGGGGGCTTGATCTTGCCTTCCTCTGAGGCTGGGGGAATGTGACTTGCCCAAAGTCACCCACTGGGTTTCTGAGGCCAAGCAGGGATCTGAACCTTGGTCTCCCAGAGTCCTAGTCCAATATTCAAACCATTACACCATGCACTGTGCTTCTAATTACATTAAACTGATTGTTTCAAAATTTGTTCTCTCTTCACATATATTAAAATACAGAAATGCTATACAAATCAGTATCCCCTTTTGTTGAATTTTTGGTTGTGCATTTTCTTCTTTTGGTAAGGCGCAAGTAGTCAATTTTTTCTTTCTTTCTTTCAGGCATCTTTAAGTGCAGTTCATAAATCCAAACAGTTATGTGTTTAAAATACTGCAGTTTTATTTATTCTTCCTCATTAATAATTTGATAACATAACCATACTCTTGGGTGACTGGACAGATACATGCTTATGTTGCTTGTTCCATACTTTTTGTAGATTTACATGTATGTTCCTATTCTCATCTCTGAAATCTTGAAGAGCATGTCCTACAGTTTAGGGCCTAAAGAGCTTGAAACTTCAGCACATCAAGGGTTTTTTGTTGTTAATTGCTGTCAAGCCATCTCTTCCTTTATATACTTATTCAACCATTGGAATCTGCCAGGGAGGCCCGTTTTATGTCCCACCAGTAAGAGTAGTATTTTAGGTGGAAACATGGGAGAGGGGCTTTTCTGCTCTGTTACTCTGGTTGTCCTCCTTTTCTAGACCCAATTGGAACTGATGCTATTCTCATTTTGGCTATGTTCGCACGGACCAAACAATATGACCTCCTGTCATGTCCAGCCAGCCTGAGGATTCAGAGGAGGTTGAGGAGGTTGAGCCAGAGTCTCAGTTTGAAACTGAGCTTGAACCTGAGCCTGGCCCTAGTTCTGCCTTGCCAGCTCAAGCAGAGTCTGTAGCCTCCAAGGAGGCTCAGCAACCAAGCCTCCCGGTAGCAGAGCCTTGAGGCATGGAAGGGGATGAAGAGAACATACCTACCTTTAACCAGCGAAGGGCTGAAAGGGCATTCTCCGGTGTTCAAGGGGGCTTTATGAGAAACTCCATCTAATCAACAAATCTAAGCTCTTGAGAGCTGGAGATATAAACGTGATGGACGCCAGACCAATTGTCAGAGATTATCTGAGTTTGCTGGTGAAAGCACACTTCATCCTGACCTTCCTTGTCTTCTTGGCCTGGACCTTTGACTTTCGGACTGCCTAGCCATCTTGACTCTCTGGAACCCCTGACCTTGGACTGCCCGATCATCTTGCCTCACTGGAACCCTTAACCTTGGACTGCTCAACTACTCTATGGTTTGCACCTTGGACTTTGCCCTATATTTTCTTTGCTTTAAACTGCATAAAGCTCCATGAGCAGTTTTCTTTGTATTTTCTTTGGACTTTGGCTATCAGCATTCTTGGCCACTTTCCTGGACACCTCCCCTCATCCTCATGGCAATTAGTCTGGATGATGCAGAGTCCAATCCTCAGTTCTGGTGTAAACTGTCCGAACAACATATGGCCAATTCAGTGCTGAGACTATGGCATACCATCCTTAACACAGATTTTAAAAAGTAATCTTTTGTTCTGGATCTTCTGGGAATTTCCAGAAATCCATAGCATTGAGCCATGGCAGTTAAAGTGGTGTCAAGATGGATTATTTCTACTGTTGGATGCAGCTAGGAAGAAGGGTAATCCATAGTCAGGGATGAATCTAGGTGTACATCTAAAGAATCTTGAAGGGAAATATGAACACATCCAGCACAGGTTTAGTTTCTATTCCCTTATTTGCCTTTCAGCTGATCAGGAGCACCTCTCTTGGACCTGTATAAATTACAACAGCCATTGGCAAAATGTAGCCAGCAGTCATTTCCAAGAGGGAAAAAAACTCCTGATGTTAATTTCAGGGTCACTTTTTGTTAGAAATAGGTCTCTGCAGGGCTAAAATGGCTCAGAGAGGGCACAAAACATGGCAAAATTGCTTCCACACTCCTAGGAGACCATTTAACCTGCAGACCTTTCCAAAAGTATGTTACCCAAATAGGAGATGTACGCACAGAAGCCTTAGAGGGTGCAATTTGCAATTTAATTGTTATTTCTACCTCCCAGTCCTGTTTTAGCAGAAAAGACATTTTGAAAAGAAAAAAAGAAACCAGTTTTTAGCAGCATCTAAACAACTGGAGCAAGACAAAAGTGAATCTTAAACCCTCAGAAGTTGCCCAGATCTGGCCCAGCATCCAAATCTACAGCATCCAAAACAGAATAGATCTGAGTGATTTTGATCTGCAAAATGTTATGCAAAATTGGTTGCAATGGGGTAGATTTTTAATAAACAAAGGAGGATGAAAGGAACCTTTGAGAAAGTTTTTTTCCCCCCAGCTAGCCAGCAAGGATCTTGGGCTTTGGCCAAGGTCCTGCATTAGAAGCCATACAGCTATCTCTGGTATATAACTACAATATGTGTCCTGGTGCAACCCTTCCAGATCCCAGCTTTTCAGTATTTCAATATTCCAAGGCATCCATTTCTGTGTTATTAGAGAGCAGGGGGAGATGCATCCTGCTATTTTCCTTTAGTGGATGCACTGTGATAGTATCCTCAAGGACTTTCCAGGGGTTCTCAAGCAGTTAAATTCAGAATTCAAGTACAATTTTCCCCAGTCTGTTCTGATGTAAAATCATCCTGATTTCTTTGAACTTTTAAAATGCTACTTAAGAGTCCTGAATTTTCCTTCTAGGAGGCTCATAAATTTGATAGACCTGGGATATCATCATCAGTCATTTATCTGCTTTCTCCCAAAAGCAATGACTTCCTTGAGGCCTGTCTCTCCTGAACTGTGTTTCTTTCCAGAGCTCAGAACCTTTGCCCTCTCTAAGGACTCATAGTAAGACTTCCAGATAGTTCTGTTCAACATGAAGGGAGAACACCTCATTGTGTAGTTATTTGGGAAGGAAAAGAAGGTCTGTTAGATACATATAAAGTTTGTGGTCTGCTTTGTCATTCTTATTCTTTGGAGTCATTTCTGTATAGTAGCTAACTGAAGTAGCCTGAAAGAGGATAATTAAAAAAAAAATCAAACAATTTGTTACCACTCAGACATTTTTATATGAAGTTTGATGTACAGCTATTTCCTTTCAGAACTGATCATTATTTCACTCTTGTCTTGCTTGTGCAGCCAGACTCTTGAGTCACACAGGACTTTGAGGCAGGAACCTCCTTTGCAATAAGCACTCTCATTAGGCCAATAATGTAGAAATAAAGAAAAAGGTAATAATAATAATAATAATAATAATAATAATAATAATAATTCCTCCTCCTCCTCCCCTTCTTCACTATCAAATTGGCCAAGAAGGGCTGAAACATGAAAAATGTATATAGTGGCTCCTTGGTATCTGTGGGGGATCTGTTCCAAAAAACCCTTCTCCTCCACCTCTTCCCTGCCACCACTTCCTCCTCCCCGTGCCATGTCATGTCATGCCATGCTATGCCTTCCTCTTCCTTCTCCTCTTCCTCCTGCCTTGTGCTGCACCTTCCTCCTCCTCCTCTTCCTTTTTCTCCCACCTCACCTTCCTTCTCCTCCTGCCTTGTGGCACACTGTGCCGTCCTCCTCCTCCTTGCACATCATGTCACCTTCTTCCTCCTCCTCCTCCACCCCCCCCATGAGCTTGCCATCCACGGATGCTCAAATCTGTGATTGACAAGTCTGCAAATAAGGAGGGCCCACTGTATTATCAAACTGAGGACAAAGGAAAGAATGAAGTAGGAAGCCAATATCATAAACATGTCTGGATCTGAAGTTGTTCAGACTTGAGACTGTGGTGCATGTGCTGGTAACCTCAAGTCTTGATTTCTGCAATGCACTCTACATGGGGCTACCCTCGTGCTTGGTCCAGAAACTTCATTTAGTACAAAACATGGCAGTCAGATTGGTTTCAGGTACATCAAAGAGTGACCACATAACACCTGTATTAAAGTCTCTCCACTGGCTGCCTATTAGTTTCCAGGCCCAGTATAAGGTGTTGGTTATGACCTTTAAAGCCCTAAATGGCCCGGGTCCAATCTATCTCCAGGACCACCTCCTTCCATACAATCCATCCTGCACACTTCGGTCCTCTGGGAGGAATTTGCTGCAGCCGATAAAAACTAGGCTATCGGCAACCTCCTAGAGGACCGTCTCTGCAACCGCTCCTAGACTACAGAATGGCCTGCCGGACAAGATCCGTCAGATTACAACCTTAAGCAGTTTTAAAAAGGCTGTCAAGATGGATCTCTTCTGGCAGGCCTTTCCTGACTAGACTTCCCAGCCTCAGGAGTCCCCCATCTTGCCCTCTCTCACTCTTGTCTGCTGTCGCTGCTTTATTAACTCTATTAGTTAATTAGTTAATAGCCGTAGTTGTTATTGTGATTGAGTTTTTTTAGGATGTTTTAATTAACAAGTTTTAATTGTTAAATGTGCTTAATACTTCTTTAAGGGGTGGGTGGGTTCTGCGGTTTTGGGGTTGTATTAATACATTGTATGGAATTTTAACTTTTGCTAGCCGCCCTGATTGCTTGTCAGAGGGGCGGGATAAAAAGACATTTTATTATTATTGTTGTTGTTATTATTATTATTATTATTATTATTATTAATTCTTCCATAATGTGCACAAGTTTGTGGATCTGTACTGACCTCCAAATTTTATTTTTTGGCTATTTAATGTTCTAGTTAATAGCTGAAGAATATCCCCTCTTAATGACTGTTAGTAGGAACAGGCCTAGTGGTATCTAGCAGAGAATATTGTCTTGAGCTTCTTGTAAGAAAGGTGAGATATAAACAAGATAGAGAGACAAACAGATAGATGGCAGTCCTTTCCAGACATTTGGTTTTCAAACCATTTGCTTTGGAGCCCCTTTAGTTCAATTTTCAGTAATCTGGAAATAAATCCAGTTAATAACATATACTAATACCAAGTATGAATAGCTTTGTTTTAAATTACTTGGATTTATATCCACTTGGATAATTTTGTAAAATCATAGAGGAGTTTATCGCATTAACTTTGCTCCTGCAACAGATGCAGGATGTAACTTTAAGAAGGTGGATCTTATTGCATTTCCACATCACTGGGGAGTATGCAGCCCATTTGCAACCTGGGCTTCTGCAGCATCTTTTCAAGAACTGGAAAATCCCATTCTGGAAAAGATGCAGGAGGAGCCTGTGTACTCCCCGGTGAGGGGGAAATGTGATAAGAACTGCTTTCTTAAAGTTAAATCCCACATCTATAATGAGAGCAAAGCCAATGCGATAAACTCCAGAGTTTGGAAGAAGCCCCAAGGATCATCTTGTCCTGCTGCCAGAAGACTGTGAAAAAAGTTCCTCCCTAGGACAAATGTTTGCCCTTTGAGTGACATGGAAGCAATTTTGTCACAGGTTTTTTTTTTTTTTTGCCTCCACTGAACCATTTTAGGCTGAGGAAAACTTTTTTTCCCAACCGGATGTGACCCAGAAGTTGCTTTTTTTCATTCTACACAATTATTATTATTATTATTATTATTATTATTATTATTATTATTATTATTATGTCTATTTATATCCCACCTTCTTCCCAACACAGGGACTCAAGGCGGCTAACAAATCTAAAACAGCTCAAGTTAAAACAGTAGAAAACATTAAAAAAACAATTAAATAATTCAAACAATTAAAAACATTACATTAGTAAAATTTTAAAGTTTAAAACTCTTTAAAACAAAAACAGCATCCATGTCATGTGAAGGCCTAGAGGCATAAAACATCTTTACCTGCGACTGGAAGAACAGCAGGGTTGGAGCCATCCTGGCTTCTGTAGGGAGGGTGTTCCAAAGCTTGGGAGCAGCCACTGAGAAGACCCTTTCTCTTGTTCCCACCAAATGCACCTGAGAAGGTAGTGGGACAGAGAGAAGAGCCTCTCCCCATTACCTCAATACTCTGGGGGCTCATACATGGAGATACGATCCTTCAAATAGCCTGGACCCAAGCCGTGTAGGGCTTTATAGGTCAAAACCAGCACTTTGAAGTGTGCCCAGAAAAGGACTGTATGAGGAATTTCAAGAATCTTCTCTTCATGGGGTGAGACTGAGGGTTTTGGCATGTTTTCCAATGATTTCTGCATATTGGGCTTTTAAAAAAATAATTTGTGAAAACTCCAATGTTTCTTCACAGAAAAATGTTTTGTGCAAAAGCAATATACTTTTCTGAAACAACCCCCCTCCCTGTCCAAATTGCCATGAAATGCACAAAGTCTTGCAGCCATTGCACCCCCCCTGTTTTTTGGATGGGTTGTCTCATCAAGACATCCTGATTTCTGATTCAGGATGAGAAAATTTGCACATATCCTTTACATCACTCTCCAGCCCTGAAACAATTCAAAGGCTAGAGCAGTCTGAGCAACAAAGTGGCAGCTATTGAAACAACCATAATTAGGACAGAATACTGAGAAATGGCATAGTTTCCAATTGGCAAGGGAGTTAGGCAAGGCTGCATCTTCTCACCCTATCTGTTTAACTTGTATGCTGAACATATCATATGTAAAGCCAGATTAAACTTGGAGAAAAGAGGTGTGAAAACTGGAGGAAGGAACATCAACAATTTGAAAATATGCAGATGAAACCAGACTACTGGCAGAGAACAGCAAAGACCTGGAATGATTGTTGAAGAAAGTGAAGGAAAAAATGCAAAGGCAGGTTTACAGTTGAATATCAAGAAAACAAAAATAATGACCACAGATGACTAAAATAATTTTAAAGCAGACAATGAAAACATGGAAATAGTTCATGATTTTCCAGTCATTAATCAGAATGAAGTCTGCAGTCAAGAAATCAGAAGAAGACTAGGACTTGGAAGGGCAGCTATGAACAAACTAGACAAGATCCTCAAGTGTAAAGGTATATCATGAAATATCAAAGTCAGAATCATCCATGCAATTGTATTTCTGATTTCTATGTATGGTTGTGAAAGCTGGACAGTGAAGAAAGCTGATAGGAAGAAATTTGGGATGTGCTATGATATGGCCAAAGTTCTAGACAGCCTCAGGTTCTAGGCATCATGGATCCTAGGGAGAGTTCAAGTTTGATTTGAGAAGAGTTCTTTGGATACCATGAACTGCTAAAAAGACAAACAAATGGGTACTAGAGCAAATCAAATTCTCCCTAGAAGTCATGATGACTAAACTGAGGTTCTCATACTTTGGCCATATCATGAAAAAACATAACTCCCTGGAAAAGACAATAATGACTGGTAAAACAGAGGGCAGTGGGAAAAAAGAAAGACCACATTCCAGGTGGATAGACTCAATCAAGGAAGTAATGGCCCTGAGTATGGAAGGCCTAAACAGAGCTGTTGAGGACAGGATGACTTGGAGGTCTCTCATTCATAGGATCAGCATATGTCAAAGTTGACTTGACGGCAAATAATAACAATAAATTGAAGCAAACTCTGCTGCTTAGAAAAGGGTAGTTTTCCCCCCCCCCTTTTTTCTTTTCTTTTTTCTTTTTCTTTTTACAACTCTGTGAACCTGCCACTGACTTTGCTGGCTGAGGATGCCAGAATTTAAAGTCTAAAAAGTAACTTGCTGTGCTGCTGGGGATTTTTCATAACCCTCCAAAAGTAACTTGCCACAGATCATACTGGCTGGATTTTGGGAATTTGTCAGTCACAAAAGTAACTTTCCCTAACTATACCACCACCTCAGACAGTAGGGCAGCAACAAACTTTATTAAGAGAGAAAAAAGACACAAAATAAGCACTGAGAAGTCAACAAATGAAAAAGTAAATGAATGTGATTTCCGTGAATTATTAGTAAAGCAAACGTAATTTTAAATAAAAATGAATGAAATGTTTTTCCATGATCAATGTGAATGGAATAATGAAATTGAGAAAAAATGATCTCACAGCCTTGTTAGATCTTGTTATGCAAACATAGGTTATTCTTCACTGCAGAAGACTGTCAGTAACATTTTCTTGTGTTTAGTTTGGGGTTTATTCAGAAACCAAAGTTCTGTTCTGCTTGGTCTTTCTACACATCAAGATGGAGAAAGCTGCCTCAAGTGGCAGAATTTGGAGAAAAAGATGAAGGAAGTACTCTTTGGTGCTCTATTAGGTGATGCAAAATGGTTCTGCTATGGATTCTGCCCAGGAACCACAGGGTTGTTTTTAAACTGAGGGGGCTTTACATTGGAAGGTAGGTTATTAATTTTGCCTACTTGCAGGTATTTGAAGGAGGAGGACCCATTACTTTACCCATCAATTCCCATTCACACATCAAATATAAAAACTCTTACAAGTACAACGTGTACTTACAAGTGTCTTCCATGTGTTTGCTGTAGCTTACTACCAAGTAAGTATGCATAGGATAGATTATGGGCTTTATTATTCTGAGAGGGCTTAACTACAATAGTTCTAACCCACCCACCCTCACTCTCTCAAATTATCTTTGTATTTGTGTATGTATGTGCTCAATCATTTAGCACATTTCTGATTAATAATCTCTAAGGAGATCAACCTACATAGGGGTCTTGGTGGTCCAATTACCCTGTTTAATTTGGTGGGCTGGCTCAGCTCCTCCCCAGCTTAGTTTCAGCAATGCTTCTGACCACCTCGATTCTGAAATCCATGATTCTGACACTTGCTCAGGGAATAGGAAAAGTCAAGCTAGACCTAATGAGGCACACAGGACTAATGTCCAAAATGGCACCATGTCTACTTCTGGAACATCTTTTGGTGTTCACCACGTGATGTTATAACATTACCCTATGCTGCTGAAGAAATTCACAACACAATGACATTATGTCAAAGCACAGAGTTTAGTTTTGCAAGTTGTTTTACAGAGGAGAGGTAGAGGAAGAGTGAGGGACCCACTTTTGCTGCCACCGCATCTAGTTCTGCCCCCACAAATCAATTAATAGGATCAGATGTAACTCTGGGAGTTTGATGCAAGAAACTGGCAAAAAACTAAAGGAAACCATGAGAATATTAGGCAGATTCTTTTGCTCTTTGGTTTCTTGTGAGTTCTGGCAGATGTCTTCACATTCTTTATGATAATTCATATTCACTTGCAAGCTTTTGCATTTTTAGCAGGACATAGTCATAAATAATTCCATTTTATAGCAGAAGAAACATTCTTGGATTCAATGACCCACAGTTTTCTTATTTTTTTTTTAAGCAGTGCAAGTTGAAACATCTCTCTGTGTGCGCATGCCCATGTATGCATGGATGTGTGTGTATGTTTTGGAAAAGAACTGCATAAAGTTGGATGACTACGTAACAGGCATTCTGAAGTTTCAAGAACTTCCATACTAGAGTTTAGACTATTGTCCTTCTCCAGAAAATATATGAAAAGCTTTTAAAAATGCATATCAGACCTTAAGTTGAAAAGCATGCAACTTTTCAAAAGAGTACAAATTACTGGAAAGTTTAAAGACCAGTTTTGTAAAGATTTTTCAAACAATTGCACTGCAACAAAATAAATATGGTACCGTAATAACAAATATTGGACTTACAATAACTTACAATAGCTGGGCTATAAACTGGATTTATGACATCCTAACTGCTGGGGATTCAAGTTTACAGTGATGACCAACTGTAAGTACTCCCAAAGCCTGCCTTCATAGCCTGGAGCTGCTCCAACCAAAATGTTTCTGAGGTGCTGGAAATGAGGTATTCAGGGTGCTCCCAGTTAGGGATGCCATTTGTCCTGGAAAACCTGGAAAATCCTGGATTGAAGGGACCAAAAAGTGTCCTGGCTGACTAAATCCCAAATTTCGCCTTCATGATAAGATAATGGTAGAAAAAGTGCAATGATTAATGTGTTGAATATGCAGTAACAGAATGCAAATTAATAATATGCATAATTACAATAATTTGCATAATAGGTAAATTAGATCCCTGGATATGAGAGACTGGAATATGGCAACCCTACTCCCAGTTGTAGGGTGCCTTGGGACAACAAGCAGTTGTTGTAAGAGGACTCTCCAGCTGTTTTCAAGGCCATTCTGCAACTGGGGAAGTACTTTGGATGTCACTTTACAGCACTCGAGTCTCCAGTGCCTCAGAAACACTTTGTTCAGGGTGTTACCAGGCTGCAAAGGAAGGTTTGGGTGGGGGGGCATCATCAGCCAAAAGTATGACGATGGAGCTCATTTGCAGCTATGATGATGTAGGATCTCAGACAATGTGTACAAATATCTTTGTCATATGGGATGAGACCCCTACCACTATTAAACAAGGGAGAAAAAGATGTGCCCCAGAACCCTCATGTGTGTCACAGAGACTCAAGAAGCATCCTCTGCTTGCACAAAAATACTCCTGTGCTGTCACAGCTGCTAATCTGTTCATCCCAGAACAGCAAAAGGCCTCCAGCCAGTTCTGATTAGATACTTCTTCAAACTCAGTTAAAATGGGAGTTCCTGCTCTTCTAGGAATGTACCTGGAAGAAACTGAGGCCTCCAGAGAAGAGAATGATCTCACAGCCTCTGGAGGGAGATTCCATTATTTTGAGCCATTTCGCTTAATAAGTTATAATTTAGGTCAAAGACTAAAATAAGCAGAAACATAAGTCAGCTTGATGACCCACTGAGCTCAGTGCTCCCAGCCTTCACTGGCAGCAGTCCTAAATTTCACATGACCCTGTGGTCTACCACAGAGAGAGCGAGGGTGGGTGGGTTAGAAGATGGAAAGAAGGAAAGCAGGTCTTCCACCAATGTCCTAGACTTACCAAGGAAATCACAGCCTTAGCCATGTGTGAGATGACTGCATTTGGATGCACTGGCAATAACACATGATATAATTTACCCAATGAGCAGCCTGTTGTCATCCTCTACAATTGCAGAATGTTCCTCCACGTTTTGGACTATTCACCACCAGCCATTGATCAATGCTGAAAGCTACTGCATATGGTTGTCCTCAGCTCATCAGTGGTGGCATATCCGTGAACATTTCACTGGTGAAAACCAAGGGTGCATGAACTGCAGAATTGATGCAGTTTGACATCACATTAGCTGCTATGGCTCCATCCTACAGAATCCTGGGATTTGTAGTTTTGGTAGGCACCAGCACTCTTGGGCAGAGAAGGCTAAATGCCTTGCAAAACTACAAATCACAGGATTCCATAGTATGGAGCTACAGAACTCAAGATAGTGTCAAACTGCATAATTTTCACAGTGTAGATGCACATGTGGCTAAGCAACACCAGAGTGTGGTCAAAATGGCAACAGTTCTTAATAAGGAAGAACAGACAAGCCATGAGAGGCTGCAGAAGTCTGTTTTTTTCTCGTATCCCCTGAGAAGGACACGAATCTGCCCCTTCCTCTATTCTCCTGCTTAGTGAATTAATCAAGTGTAACCTATTTTTGCAATTTGAACTTAACTTGCACCAGTGAAAGTAAGCTGAGGTCAAAGAAGGGAAGTGGGAGGAGGAGAAAGAAATTGGGGCATTTTAAAAGCAGCAGAAAAAGTGGAACAACAGAGGATTCATTGGGACTGTCCCTGCCAAATCAGGACAGATCAGGAGTAGGCAACCTTTTTGAGCCAGGGGCCAGGTTGCTATCCTTCAAACAATTGGGGGGGGGGGGGGAAAGCACAATAAATAAATAAATAAATAAATATTTTTAAATAAAAAAATAAATAAAAAATGCATGCACACTCTCTCAGCCCCACAAAAGCCATGGCAAAAACCCTGTGCAGATTTTGCCAAGAAAATCCCAAGAACAAGTAATAACAACAATAATCATTATCATCATGGAAGCAACTGGAAGGCAGGCCCACAAACAAGCAGGGATGCATGCACACTGTCTCAGCCCCAGAAAAGCCATGATGGCAAAACCCCTGTGGAGATTTTGCCAAGAAAACCCCAAGAACAAGTAATAACAACAATAATCAATATCATCATGGCGGGGGGCAGTGGCGGCGGCGGCAGGAGCAACCTGGGGCCGGTCCAAAGGTCTCGGGGGCCCGCATCCGGCCCCTGGGCCTTAGGTTGCCTACCCCTGGGACAGATGAAGAGTATGTGGTGGCTGAAAAGATCTAAACTTACAGAATTTTGTGGATACACTTCAATCTAAGAAAATCAGTGAAACACATAATTCTTTTTTGAATGGCCCTATATCATCAGATGAAATTAAACAAGTGATTAGGAACCTAAAGATTGGCAAATCTCTAGGCCCGGATGGGTTTTCAAGTGACTTCTATAAAGCTTTGCAAGACGACCTAATGCCTTATATGTTAGAGCTATATAACAATAGGCTCATCTCCTCCTGACAGCTGGAAAAATTCTAGGATTGTCCCACTACCTAAAACATCATCTGTTAGTCCAACAGTGAAGGACTTTCATCCCATTGCACTTATTAATCAGGATTCTAAGATTTTGTCTTCAATATTAGCTAACAGAATTCTAAGATTTTGTCTTCAATATTAGCTAACAGAATTAATTCATTCATTACTGAATATATTGAATGAGGCCAAGTCGGTTTCATGCCTCGACGAAGATTAACGGATGCTGTTAGAAGAGTGCTGAATATAGTCCATTACTCCAATCAGTCAAAGACCCCTGCTACTTTAATATCTTTGGATGCCCTAAAGGCTTTTGACAGGTTGGAGTGGGAGTATCTTTTTGGTCTTCTCGATAGCATGAATTTTGGAAATAAATTTATTTCTTTGATCAGGAATCTCTACACAAACTCTCAGGCAATGATACATATTAATAGGAGAGATTCCCTATTAATCAAGTTACAAAGAGGTACAAAACAGGGTTGTCCCCTTTCCCCCCTTTTGTTTGCCATTGCAATTGAGCCATTAGCCTGTAGTATTAGAAATAATGTGATGATAAAGGGTATTATGATTAACAATGTTGAGCAAAAAATTAGTCTTTACGCTGATGATATTTTGGTTTTCTTATCAGATCCAGATTCTTCAATTTTTCCCCTAATAAGAACTTTAGAAGTTTTTGACAGATTTGCCGGAATACGAATTAATTTCCAGAAATCTAGTATGTTATGCCTTAACACTTGTGTTAACTCCCAAGAAAAATGGCAAAGACTCTCTGGTTTTCAAGTACAGCCTTCAGGCATTAAGTATCTTGGAATAGTTATTACAAAGGATATTTCCCAACTTATCTCTAACAATTATGGGCCCATCAATACATGGATGAAAGGGAAATTGGAATCTTGGAAAAGCCTACAACTATCCCTTTTAGGACGTATCCTCCTTATCAAAATGTTTTTTTCTCCTTAAACTATTGTTCCTTTTTCAGACAATACCATTAATTCCCCCTTCCATTTATTTTAAATATTGGCAAAAAACCATTAATATGTTTGTCTTTAATAACCAGAATTCTCGATTTCCAAAAGATCTTAGATTTATTGATCCTAAGAAAGGAGGGTTGGCTATTCCTCAGGTTGAACTTTATTTTGCCGCTTTCCAGTTATGTCAGCTTATTCAATTGATAAGACGGGACGGGTCTAATAAATGGACTCAACTGGAAATTGGAAATGATTTTCCTCCAGAATTAGAATTATTATTCTTTGGTTCTATCACAAAATCAGTTAAAGATATCTCAAACCCTTTTCTCCATTCTTCTCTAGCAATATGGAGAAAATGGAATTATTTGATAGCCCCCAATCCTTCTCCAATTAGGCCTTTGATTTTGCATCCTAAATTTAAAAGTCCTGACAACGTATCCCAATTTGGTGGGTGGAAAAATAAAGGGCTTTATACAATACAAGATTTTTTTCTCCAAGGGTAAGCCCAAATCAACAAATGAGCTATTTAAGATCTTAGCACCAATTCAACCCACATGGCTCCAGCTACAGCAAATTACCTCCCTTACAACAAATTTAGTTAGAGAAAGAGAGACTTTATGCCCCCTCACAATGTTTGAAAATTATTGTAAGACCTCTACCCAGCTCCCTAAAGGTATTGCGGGGAAACTTTATAGTTGCCTTATAGAGGAAACATATGGGGATGGGCTGGTATATAAAAGGAGGTGGGAAATAGGTCTAAATATATCAATTACAGAGGCTGCCTGGAATAAGATTTGGAGCCTCCCCCCATTTAAATCACGATCCACGCTGCTTAGAGAGTGTTCCTTAAAATTACTGTATAAATGGTACCTCACTCCTGTGCAATTGGCCAGATTTTCTAAGCAAACAACTGCAGAATGTTGGAGAGGATGTAAATGTAAAGGAACATATGTCCATATGTGGCTATATTGTGATAGAGTTAAACAGTTCTGGTCAAATGTTATATCTATCATTTCAGAGATCACTCTTCAAGAGATAGTTCCATGTCCAGGTCTTTTACTACTTTCATTGTTTCTGCAAGAGAACAAAGATTTAGAAAATAAACCATTGATTTGTTTCCTTCTGGCCATCACAAGAACTGAAATTGCTAAGAATTGGAAAATGGGCAGTTTAACAATGGACAATTGGTGGCATAGATTATGGGACAGTTTATTAATGGAAAAGTTGTCAGATAGGATGGATAACCTCTATCATGCTTCTTTTGAGGAAAGATGGTGTCCTCTTTTGAAGTATATTAACAATTACTCAAACCAGTTAAAACCGCCAGATCAGCATTTGAGTTTCTGGAATGGGACTTTTACGGAAGCCTAATGATAATTATGGTTTATATTTATATGGCTGTTTGTTGTAGACCCTTATGTATCCCTCCCTAGTGGTATTTGGTTCTTCATTTCAATTTTGTTTGTTTTATTGTGATTTAAAAAAAAAAGAGTATGTGGTGGCTGGACATTGTAGCATTCATGGGGGCATGGATAATGTTGGTCTCAGGTCGGATTAATGACCAGCCAGGGAAAACCCCCAATAAGAACTGTCTAGTTTGTTGATGATCCTCCTGGAGTAAATCTTCTTGTTTTCTTTCTTGTGTTTTTGTAAAATATATACCACCAACATTTAGGACGTTATCACACGTGGGCCACAAAGCGATAATAAAGTGGAAATGAGAAATCCCGAAAATAAACCGAAAATAAATCTTGATTCCGCAAATGGCTTTCACACGTAATTACCTTAAATGCAAAATTACAGTAAGCGCATTTAACGTTCACACACAAGTGAGAAAAGCCCTCGCCGTGGCTGACGGATGTTATTTTCGTCACTTCCTTTTCCCCATTTCATCATTACTTTGGCCGTGTGTTTTGGCCCCAATTGTGTTCCTTCACAAACCCCACATCAACCACGGCCCGATATCTCTAGTAAAAGACAGATATTTAGAAAGACGAAGCAGAGAGGCTCATGTCTGGCCGGCAGGTTTGTCGCCCAAGCAAAACTGGAAGTAAACGTAATAAGGAGACGCTGCCTCAATGACCCATGGAAACCCCGCGGAACCATGGGAAAATGCAGGGAAATGCTTCCAAATAAGCATTTGCTTTTCACATTACGGTAAATGCGAAATTAACTTACTTTCGCATTTGCATTTCCTCAAAACTACCGAATTTCAAAAGATCTCAGATAACACCAGTTTCTGTCCACTTTCTGTCCACTTTCTGTGCGACGTCGTGTGAAAACACGAGGCACAAATCCAGTTTTTGTTTGGGATTTATGTGGATTAACCAGCAGATTTGCCCCGTGTGATAACGTCCTCAGACACAATGGCTGCCAGTCACTTCCATGTCAGTGAGAGAGTGAATCTACTCTGGATTTTCCTCTGAGCTTTAAAGAAGCTATTCAGGGTGGTGTCCCCTATCCCAAAATAATTTCAACACTTTGGAGAGCTCATTTAAAATCCAGACCCAGATTTAAATCACCAACACACTTATAGCAAAGCCCCCAACTGCTACAGCTTAACTGTAGTGGCAGTTTGTTTTTGGAGCCTTTCCCACTACACAATTATAGTTCTATGATTCCACTTTAACTACCACAACTACATCCTATGCGATCCTGGGATTTGTAGTTTGGTGAGTCATGATAGCGCTCTAGCTGAGAATTCTAAATACAAATCCTAGGATTTGACAGGATGTCACTGTGGCAGTTAAGATGGATTCATGTCACTATAGGTGTGTAGTGTGAAAAGGCCCCATTTTTATTTAACTTTTCTGTTACAATAAACATATTTTGCTCTGACACACTGTTGAGTGTCTTTGGTACATCAAGTGGTAACAATGCCAATGAAATCAATATCAATTGCAGGTTGCCATACAACAAAATGTGGAAAAGTCAAAAGGGTGTGTGTGAATCCTTCTGCAAAGCATTGTAGATAGACTGCATTTTGATTGAGTAAGAGGAACATTATTATGGGTGGGATCCAGACTTAGGGGGGTTGCAGACTGCTAGATATAGTGCAAATTGAGTCCATTTTAAGTGTTAGGGTTAGTGCTAGGGAGTCATGGGAATTGTGTTTTTTTTTTTGAGACATTGAGCCCTCTCTGTCAGAGAGCTCTGGTGCCACAATAAACTACAGTTCCCATGATTCCCTAAGCCTAACCCTAACCCTAAAAGTGGACTCAGTTTGCACTATTTCTGGCAGTCTGCAACCCCCCCTTAGTCATACTTTGAGAATAGCAATAGCATCTACATTTCTATACCTCTTAATAGTGAACTCAGCACTCTCTACATGGTTTACGATGTGTAAGCCAATTGCCCCCAACAAGCTGGGTACTCATTTTACTGACCTAGGCTGAGTTGACCTTGGACTGAACTCACAAGGTTTTGGCTGCAGTACCGGCATTTAACCACTGGGTCACCAGGGATCCTGACAAGATCGGATGGAATCCTGTTGAGGATTTAAGTATGTGTATAGTGATTTGAGTGTTGGACTATGACACTGGAGACCAAGTTTTGATTTCCCGCTCAGCCATGAAACTCACTGGGTGATCTTGGGCAAGTCACAGTCTCTCATCCTCAGGGGAAGGCAATAGCAAACTTCCCCTGACCAAATCTTGCCAAGAAAAAAAAAATAAGGTCACCTTAGGGTTGCCATAAGTTGGAAACAACTTGAAGGCACACAAGAACAACAACAAAACACCATACCTAAACCATACCTATGCAGTGAATCCCCTCCTGATCTCCCCAGTCCCCACTTATGGAGAAGCAGCCCCTGTGATCAACAGGAGGCTATTTGCCTGTTGATGGGGAAGCAGCTGACTGATGGTTCAACCCCTTCTCATAGGTTATTTACTGTATGACAGGTAGAAGCATGCCCCATTGCATGCCCCTCCTTGTGCCAGAGATCATTCATGCAAGAGGATGGGTGCAGACCCCCTCCCATCAATTGCAGTTGCTGGTTCCTGGTAAGTAAAGATTGGGGGACTTTCACAGTCCCTATGTAGGCCTCAGACTAGGAATATGAAATAGTCATGAGTACATAACTCTAGGTTATGCATTCATAACTAACCAACAAGACACTGGCAAGTCACTGAAACTAATGGGACTTGTGTCATGACTATTTTATGTTCAAATAAATTCAGTACGGCTATTATGACAATGTCTGGTTTGAACACAATAATTTTGTATTGAGCTTTCCCTTAGGGGAAAAACAAGGAGATATCTTATATGTTATCAGTAAGGTTATCAGTAAGGTTTCTAAATGTATTACACATCTTGATAGTAAAGATGTCAGTGTAATACAAGTTATGGAAAAGAATGAATTGTTTTCCTTTGTTACAGAAGCAGAAAGAAGAAGGAGATCAAAAGTCTGCTCTGAGAGACTGAGCCTGGAGAGACAAAAGCTAGAAAACACATTAATTCTTGGTGTTATACCTCATGGAACAGATGTGTCTTATTCCAAGCTGAAACCTGAGAGCACTCCGCCTGTGAGCCATCAGTGAGTTGGAGGTTGAGGCAAATTCTTAGACAGTCTTGGTCCTCAAAAGAATCTCAAAATGGTCAAGTTTGAAAAGTTATCTTGCAATGTTTTCTTCCAGGATTGCTCCTCTTTTTTAAAATCCAAACAACAACAACAACAACAACAACAACAACAACAACAACAACAGGGGTTTTGTTTGGTCACCAATAAAGAAAAGAAAAGAAAAGAAAAGAAAAGAAAAGAAAAGAAAAGAAAAGAAAAGAAAAGAAAAGAAAAGAAAAGTTTTTTTGGGTACAGAACAAAGGAAGCAAAAGAGGCAAACAGTATTCATGCATTATCATTGCAATTTGCCTTAAACTCTTGAAAGCGGACATAGAGTCCTATGCACACAGTTACCTGAAAATAACTCCCTTGGTTTACGTAAGCATACCACAACATTTCTTTATTTCTGAGTAAAAACCCCAAAGGCACCAGATCCTGTCTGATCTTGTGAACTAAGCATAATCAGTTCTGGTTAGTACTTGGATGGGAGACCACTGATGAATACCAGATTTTGTAGGTTATATTTCAGAGGAAGAAACTGGCAACTCTGAGTATTCTTTGCCTGAGAAAACTCTATGAAATTCATGAGGGTTCTCTCTAGGAATCTCTAGTTCCTTCAATGTGGCTTTTGGTGGAAGCTGACCACAGAGTCATCCCGGAGGACCTAGAGATTCCTAGAGAGAACGTATTAATCAAATCCACAAATAATCAAATCTGCAAAAGTCAAAGCTGCAAATGCAGAGGGCTGACTAGAATCTCTCTCTTTTTTCTCTTCTCTGCCTTTGCCAGCAGAATGCCATTCACCTATTGTGGTATTACAGCTTCTGGGACAGTGCAAGAAGAAAAAGAGTTCACTAGTTTCTGCCTACCTTTTAACAGTCTGCCTTAAGAAAAGAAAAGTGAAACATTGCTGAAACGGTTGCTTCGATTAGCAACTGCCCATTAACTGCCTGTGACATGTTTAGTGAGGATGAACGTGGTAAACAAATCCATCTGTTGACTTTCCACATTGAATACTACTACTACTTCCCGTTTTGCTGGTTTGCCATCCAAATTCAGTGTCTCCTTTTTGTTTGCTACAAACATCTGGACTCAGTTTTCTTTTGTCATCTCCTCCTCCTACGTGGGTTTTTAAACACCAGGTCCAAGTTGACTTTAGGTTACAGACCTACTATTTGGGGGCCATGTTGTCGCTAGGTATATGCTTTCGAAGATTCAATTTCCTCAGTGATATTTGAGATTCTTGTGGCAGGCATATAAATACCAGCCACCTTCCTACACATTCAGAAGGTCAATCTTCATTTCAAAAGTTGGTTGTTTTACCACCCTATTTATTTTGTTGCAAGAGGGGGAAAAGACAGGCAAAGACAGCAGACAGCATATGTTGGAGGTAGTGGTAAGAAAATGGTGGCAGGCAGGAAGGAGAGGATTTAAGGAGATTTCTGGTACAGTCATTGGTTCTTAAATCCACTATTCTGAGTCCTGACCAAAGGTGCATCTACACTATAAAAATAATGCAGTTTTGACATCATTAAATGCTATAGCCCCATCCTGTGGAATTATGGGATTTGTAGTTTAACAAGGTCTTTAACCTTCTCTGAGTGAATGCTGGCACTTTACAAAACTACAAATCCCAAGATTCTGTAAGATGGAGCCATGGCAGTTAAAGAGGTGTCAAACTGCATTATTTCTATGCTGAGACCAGCAGCTCTTGGGTCTAAGCAGAAGGTTTCCCAGTTTGGCTATGAAAGATCCTTTACTTACTGTAATGCAGGGCTGTAGGATCCTTACCCTAACATGCTCTGCATGGAGCTGTATTTGAAGAATGTTCAGAAACTTCAGCTGGTACAAAGAGCTGCAGCCCATGTATTAAACTGGGTTATGTTATATGGACCATGCATCTCCCCTGCTACAGCAGCTCTGTTGCCTGCCAGTCTATTTCAAGGCTTTATTCAGAGGGCTGATGATGACCTACAGAGTCTATATGAGAAGATTATTGCATTATGTTATAACCTGGCTTACCTGAGCTGGCTTAAAATTAGACGCGGGCAGCATCCTGATAGTATCAGATGCACTTCGCTGCCCAGGTGCAGCCTGGCTCAAGTTCCAGAAAGGGGGGCGGGCAGTTGACATATCAACCGAAACTGATAACAGGCACTCAGGCAACTCAACACAAAAGTCAGAATCATACAAGCCATCGTATTCCCTGTTTCCATGTACGGATGTGAGAGCTGGACAGTCAAGAAAGAAGATAGAGGAAAATGAGTGCATTTGAGAGAATGTTGTGCTGGAGAAGAGTGCTGAGGATTCCATGGACAGCCAAAAGGACAAACAAATGGGTCCTAGAGCTGATCAAGCCAGAGATATCCCTAGAAGCCAAGATGACAAGACTGCTAGAAATAGTGCAAATTGAGTCCACTTTAACTGCCCTGGCTCAGTGCAAGGGAATCATGGCAATTGTATTTTTTTCTGAGACATTGAGCCTTCTCTGTCAGAGAGCTCTGATGCCATAATAAACTACAGTTCCCATGATTCCCTAGCACTGAGTCAGGGCAATTAAAGTGGACTCAATTTGCACTATTTCTGGCAGTCTGCAAAGGTAGTTAGACTGTCGTACTTTGGACACATCATGAGAAGGCATGAATCATTGGAAAAGACAATAATGTTAGGAAAGGTGGAGGGAAATAGAAAGAGAGGAAGGCCACATGGTAGATGGATGGACTTTATTAAAGAGACCATGAATATGAATTTGCATGAGCTGGGCAGAGCACTAGAGGACAGAGGGGCCTGGAGATGTCTCATCCATAGGGTCCCCATGGATCGAGATCAACGCGAAGGCAGTTAACCAACAAAGTCACCTATGTATTCTAAAGGCACCAGATCTCATCTGATTTTGGAAGCTAAGCAAGGTCAGCCATAGTAAGTACTTGGATGGGAGACCTTCAATGAATACCATGTGTTGTAGGCTATACTTCAGAGGAAAGGAACTGGCAAATCCAGTTCTGAGTAGTCATTGCTTAAGGAAACCCTGTGAAATTAATGAGATGCCGGCAAGTGATATGAAGGTGCACACACACACAATGAACCAGCAACCAGTGTAGCTTTGTGTAATGGAATAATTTAGTGGGGAGAGAAGGTCCTGAAGTGGAATTTCCTTCATTTGCCTGTCTGAGCTATAAAACCAAGTCCAAACAGGATGAACCAAACCCAACCAAACTACATGTATATGCAGTGTACATAATCCATGTATATGGAATAATTCCACTGGTTTCAATATTTGAAGTTGTTGAATTTCTAGTGATATACCAATATATTTTGAGAGGTAACATTAATATCTAAGCATTTTATCAAGCAATTCAGATAATAAATTCCAGGCTGCTTGTTTAAAAGCTCCAGACAGACATTTCCTAAATGGATGCATTTAAGCCCTCTGCAGACCAGCCCAAAGGGTCGGGCTGGAGGCACAGTTGGGGTGGGGCATCCTCACGCCGGCTGCCCCAACCCCACACCAATGCTGTCCTGATGTTGTGCGCCGTTGCGCATGGTGTGTGGTGTCAGGACGCCCTTCCAGCGCAGTGTTCTGACATGCTGCCCTGGAAAGGGGGCTGAAGAGCTGTGTGCCGGCTCTTAGGGCGGCCTTTTGCCGCCTCTGAAAGGAGTGACATTTTGCTGTTCTTTTCGGGGTGGCAAAAAGGAGGATCGGGGCTGTGGCGTGGGGTAGCCCAGAGCCACCCATCTGCCCCCCCTTAGTTAGATTCGAAATAACAATGTTCTGATGTAGAAATAGGAAATGTTTAGCATAATCACACTGTACCATTCTAGGCTTGCTGAAAAACAACGAAGAACAATTTTCTGTGTAAAAAACCAAAAATCTGGCAGAATAGAGCCTGGAATTGACAATACTGCAGCTATTCTTAATCTTTCAAAGATCTACAGCACTTCAGGTTTGCCTAACTGGTGTTGACTGTTAGTTCAGATTGTGTTTTAAGCCAGTCACTCTTTTTACTTTATATACAATGATCCTTCATAACATGCCATGCTTAAGGTATAACCAGAGGAGTAAAGGATTTGACTTGGCCCTTTATAATTCTGCTAAAAGTTGATTATGCTTGTGAAGGCTAAAGTGAAGGAGCATAAGTTAGCATGAGCAGGCAGCATGAAAAACTGAGTTCAGCAAGTGTGTGAAGGCTTAGAAAGGAAAAGAGAGTAAAAAAGGCACTCTGAACTACTATGTTTCCACAGACAGTGCTAAATGTAGAAGACACCCTAACTGGTGCTTCAAGATGAGTGCCAACCCATCAAGAATGATAGTTGCATACTTCTACTGGGTAGAGTCTGCCAGATCTTCTTAAATTAAGCTCTGGCTTGTTCACCCTCATCCAGCCCCCAAAGATCTCGATGGCATCTTTGGGTTTTTAAAGGAGGAAGCAAGTAGAGTTATGTGACCTTAGTACAGTGGAGATACCAGACCCCTAACCCTTGAGATGTTTTCTTCCAGAAGTTTGTTAACCAGGGAACAAGACTGAGCCTTGGCAGCACCCCATATGTCAGCTGGAAAAGAGGTACCAGTTTCTGAGGGGGTCTAAGAGGGTTGCACTCCCTCTCATCTATTCCCTGGCAAAGTGATCCATCAGAGGTTGAGACTGGATTTAGGGTTTTAAAAAAGTGTTTTAATGTGAAAATATAAGGATTCTCCTCCCCACAATATGGGTCAAACTTTGTCCAGTCCATATTTTCACAAAATACAAGCCCACAGCACATTATCTGACATTATCCCAGTATCTGACCCACATCCCCAGGCTATACAAGCTGGAAGTTATTCATCACAACAGGACCACATGAAGCCATCTATCTCTGACTGTTAGAATTTTGGCATCCAAACTACAGATGCTAATGATTTTATCTGCAAAATGAAACACAAATTTGTCACAGCAGGCATTCAAGGACACTACCATCTGTCTCCTAGGCCTGTATTCAGCAGCTCCTTTGCTTACCTGAAGCAGGTACACTGTTATTAAGCACAAAGAAAATAGTGATGTTGTGTTTTGTTCCCTTTCTAATGTCTGTACTGAAAGATGCACTGCCCCCATTTTTAAAAGTTATTTTTTACAAGGACTAGTAACTTAGATTATCACACTGCCCTTTTTCACCCTTCTTTCCCAACCTAGGCATGGGCTGAAACCTTTTAAGCATGGGTTTTGCTGCATGCCTCTGTGCCCAGATTGCAGGCATCCTGTACCTAATCCGGAATTCTCTTGTACTTTGCAAAGAAAAGGAAAATCTGTTCTTTCAAAAAGTGCTGGAGAAGTCTGGATTGGGTATGGGATGCCATGATCAGGTACAGGATCATGGGCACAGAGGCATGTGATAAAACCTGTGCTTAAGACGTTTCAGCCAGTGCCTAGGTCAGGAGGGAAGGACAGAAAAGAGCAATGTGATAATCTCCTATTACAAAACATCAGGTAAGTATACATAACTGTGCACAGAAAGCTTTTAGCTTCAGCTTTTAATAAACATCTGCTGGTCATCTAGATTATAGAAGGGCTCTGGGTATTATCAAGTTCATTTTGGGATTTCTAATGCCACAAATATTGTGTGGAAAGTTAGTTGGCCATTAATCCTAAAAATCCAATGTAAGCCTTACTGAATGTTGTGTACTGATGTGTCTCAATATGTTACCAGACATTTGTGCAATTTCTATTCATTCTGGTAGGACTTGGGCCAGAGACCTTCCCTGTGGACTATGCTTTGGGGCATCAATAGATTATTAACTACAAAGTGATAGAAATCACTTCCCTGTAATCATAGGCCAAGGGTGTAGCCACACTGCAGAATTAAAGCAGTTTGACATGGCACTTTAATTGCCATGACTCTACCCTATAGAATCCTGGATTTGTAGTTTGGTGTAGTAGTTTGAGTATTGGACTATGACTCTAGAGAGCAGGGTTCAATTCCCAGCATGGGCATGAAACCCATTGGGTGACCTTGGGCAAGTCACATGCTCTCAGACTGAGGGGAAGGCAATGGCAAACCTCCTCTGAAAAAAAATCTTGCAAAGAAAACCCGATGATAGGGTTGCCTTAGGGTCACCATAAGTTGGAAACAACGTGAAGGCACGCAACAACAACGAGGCACCAGAGCTCCCTGACAGACCAGGCTAAATACCTCACCCATCTACAAATCCCAGGATTCTGTAGGATACAGTCATGGCTGTTAAAGGGGTGTCAGACTACTTTAATTTTGCACTGTGCACACACCCCAGATCTCACTTTCCCTATGACTATTGCCACAAAGTGGTCACAAGGACTGTTTAATGCTGGCTGAGTGTTCACTATATGAAAGCAATATTTAATCTCCTTGTAAGTTCCAGTAAAAGAAACAGTCTCTACATTGTAAGAATGCAGCCTTTTAATCCCCTTTCTCTAGAATGTCTCTTTCCCAAGGACTGCACGTAGATGCAAAATACATTAGTGCTAATGTCAGAACTCTTACAATCCACCTGGCATTAAAGAGCTGTAAAATGTTGCCATGTGGACTTTCTGGACAATATCATTTTAGAAACAACGTGTGCTATGGAATTAATTAACAGGGGTAACATGTATAAAACATACATTTTTATTGTTTCTTATGTACCATAAAATTTGCAAGAAAGAAGGGCCTGGGAAAGCTATGCAGTCTTGCAAGGCATTGAATCGGGAAGGGCTGGATGAAAGCAGATGGAAAGTCTGAAGATGAAATGAGAACAGATGGCAAGTCTGATGGTGAAATTAAAACAATTTGGAATTTACATTGCTCAATACAGACATGTATTCATGAAGTTATGATAAGGGGAAAGAGTTAAACATATTGACTTCACTGTCACTTCAGATTAAATTCCAGGTTCCTAGGATCCTAGAGTTGCCAGGTTGCAACCTGGAGATCTTAGTTTTTCTTATGAAAATTCTGCAGTAATGAAAGAGGATTTAACAATAGCTTTCTCTGCCCTACTTAGGAGTCCCCAGTCTGGATGCCCACCTTACTCTTCTGCCCTAATTGAAAAATTAAATGTCTTTTGGCCCAGGCTGAAAAGGAGAGGTCTTAGTGGTGGAAAAGCAAGGTGTGAAAGATGTAATGGCTAGAGATATTGCACTGTTATCCCAAGGGTATAGCCCTCTGTATACCTCCCTCTTTTCCAATAGTAAGTTGATATCAAAAGGGATGTTTAAGGCATGCGGCTGAGAGGGGGCCCCCAGTGCAGAAAACTAGCCATGGCATACAAGGAGATCTGTGATCATATAAGGATATCCAACTGGCTCAGCATAAGCTCAAGAGAACATGGCCAGGATACATTAATCAGGATCGGAATCGCATAATTCCTTTATTGATGGGAGTAATAGTGGATGATAGATCTTGGAGTTTATCGCATGGGGCTTTAATCCCATGCTAGTTGCGGGATGTAAATGCACAGGGACGGATACTATCACACAGTTCCCTCCCTGGACAGTACTTATCCCATATGCGACCTGGGCTTATCCTGGACCTTTTAAAGAATGGGATTTTCCCATTCTTTAAAAGGTCCGAGATACATTCGGGTCACATATGAGAGAATATTGTCTCAGGACAGAGCTGTGTGATAGTATCCATCCCTGTGTGTTTAAATCCCACTCCTAGCATGGGATTAATGCTCTGTGCGATAAACTCCTTTGTGTTTTCAAGTGGGGAAAAAATCCAAGAAAACTTCCCTCTGGGGGCGATACTCCCTTGTCCAAAAACATTTGAACTGATTATATGACCATTCACAACTTCCCTTCTCATTCTTCTCTCCTGAAAACTCCACTTTAATCCTATAAATATGCCTGCTCAAGCACCACCAATTCAGTCTCACTTGAGTTCAGACAGACTCTCTGTCCATATTTTTCTTGATTCCTCAGCATTGCTGAATCCCCAGGCAGCTTGTGGAGTCACTTCCATATCATGGTGTTCTCCCGATTGGAGATCCACATCTGGAATTGGTACATTATCACCCTCTGCAACCCCTTAAGTCACTCTCTGCTACCATCTTCTATAGTGTTAGTTCCTGAATGTGAGTGTGAGAGAGTGTCTTTGTGAAAATGGTGATTCCCTCAGGAAAAGATTGGGCTGCTGTGGAAGAGAAAGGCTCTAGTCCAGGGGTAGGCAGCCTTTCCCCTTTAAGGGCCGAGAGACTTCAGCTCCCAGAATTCCAGGAGCTATTGGCCAACATGGGACTATTGGCCAACATGGCTGAGGCTTCTGAGAGCTGAAGTCCCTTGGCCCTTAAAGGGGAAAGGTTGCCTACCCCTGCTCTAGTCTACTTGCTGCAACTGCTGATTGACGGTCCCAAGGGGACCATCCATGTCCTGAGTTGTTCCGGTCTATCCACCTTGTTTGCAAATCCTGAAGTGGTCCAGGTGCCATTCAGCAATGGGAGAGGCTCCAGGAGTTCACTGTGGCATGCTGACAGAGTCCTGGCCAGCCTCCTTCTTGCCTTCAATAATGTGAGTAGACTGGGTCTTTCTCAGGACTTTCAGTTTTTGGGAGTCATGGTCTACCTACAGAAAGGTAAGGAGGTACACTCCACAGCAAAAGGCAAACATCACTCTCTGAGGTGTCACCTGGTGTGGTCTGCATCCCTTCCTGTATCCCTTTGAAACACACCTAGTTCCCCTAACTGCAAAGTGAAGATGATCTGGTAACTGAGTACCAGAGGGATGGCTCTTTTTGGTCATAGCATCCCATCCCCAAAACCCTTTCTGCACAAGAAGGCTCACATGGCTTTGATGTGGTCTTTTCTGCTCCAGCCAAATACCTTTTTTATTTTTCTAGTCTTTTAAAAAATACCATCTGAATTGGTTTATTTTTTTTTAAAAAGTATCCTAATGTTATCTCACTTTTATTGCTTTTGCTGTTTTAACTTGATTATTTTTAATATTTGCTGAAATATAGTCATTCTTCTAAACTATATTTCTAGTGTCCTGATGGATTCTTTTAAATTACTTTATCTGTGGCCTCGCTTCTTAGTTATTACCATTTTTATAGGATTGTTTTTATTAGATTGTGTTTCTCTTTTCTTTGTCAGCCACCTTTCATATCTTTTTCCTAAATGTTATGTTTGGACCATCTCATGTTCTCCTGCTGATAGGATACCTTCCATTTGCAGAACTTGGTGTCCCCCTGGGACAGATTTAGTAAGGTGCAAGACTCTGCTGGGGAGGAAGATATTTTGTGCATAACTGAGTGAATGAAATCCATACCCTCTGACTGTCTCAATTTGGTAGAGACAATGCCAATTAATCCTGTGTAATCACACTTTTTCAGTTGCTTTAAAAATGCCTTAGTTTATTTCCTCCTCCCACGTTCCCCCTTTATCCTCAGCTTTTTTCCATTTGTGCAAAACTGAGTTAAAAGTGCAAGCGTAGTTTGCAATCAGTTAACAGCAGGGAGAGGAGGGAGTGGAATCTTGCTCTTCTCAGGAGGCTCAGGCAAAGGCAAAATGCTGCAGTCTCTCCTCATTTGTGTGTTCTTCCTCACCACACTCTGATGTTGTTTTGCCACATGTGTCCTGGTATTCATCTGCGAAATGTTGGAGCGTATGGAAATATGCCTAGTGGACAGAAAAGAACCAGAATTTGGAAAAGTCACATTTTTGGACTACAACTCTATGCATTTACCAGGCAGGCTGGATAATTCATGGAGTTGCTGTTCAAAAATGTAACTTCTGCAGTCTCTATAACTAATGATTGGGATCATCTAGATATTTCAGGGTAGGCCTCAAACATCCCCGAATTAAGGAGGGAAAACTATTGTTCTGACTTACAACCTTTCCAACCCTCTCTTCTCTTGCAGCTGCAAAATCAGACTTTAAATCTAAGGTAATTCAGTAGGTTTATTTCATTACGAATTAAACTGTTTATGATACTTTATGAAACACCCATTTTGGTGTCCAGAAAAATGGAATGCTGTATTTATGAGGCACAACACATACGAGAGGTAGTATAATTTTAGTATTTCAGAGTTACGGTATGCCAAAATCTTACTACTTTTGCCAACAGGGAACTGTTATGGTAAGCAAAAGAAAGATTGGAAACACTCAAAACTAGAAGGTCCTAATAACAAAGTAAAGTTTAATGGTGCATTGTTCTCTGGTGGTCCAGCAAAAATGTCTATTGCTGTCCATTCACTCAGCAATTCCCATTTGTTGAACTCGTTTGTTGAACTAGTTCCTTGTGGAAAGTCTTTCAGAAATCAGATTTGCAGCACATACATTTGTATGAGGAATTATGGCCTCATCCAAAATGGGAAAAAAAAGTTTCTGGTGTTATCAAGGCTTTCCAGTTCTTTTTGATTGAATTTTATCCGCTTATCTCCAGATTTGCATCCAAACTTGTTCATTCCCATCCCTTGTGCTTTTCCTTCTCCTCCTGTCCCTTATTACACATCACATCTAGATTCATACATTTCAGAAATTGGTATTATTATCCAGGAGTAATAGTCAAAGCGCCAAAGTGCTTTAGCAGTGTTTAACTAGTGAAGTGTTAGAATCATTTTGTTTTAGTGCTGACATTCCTCTTTCCATCATTTGACCACTGTTGAATCTGTGTCCTGGAAACAATTGCTGCGGTTTACTGATAGTGACCATCTTACTAGTTTCAGAATAAGACAGTCAGTCAAATAGATATACATTTCATTTAGGAAAATACTGGGCTAAGTTAAACAGACTGGGGAAGTAGGAATGAAAAGTTCTTGATAATCTCAGGAGTTCCCAGGAAATACTTTGCAATGAAGAAAATGTAATGTGTGGATCTCCAAAATAAATTAGTTTGTATAGGAACAAAACTAGGGACTTTCAGAGATATTTCTTCTCATCTGGGGGCCCTCTCTTTCTTTGTAGAGCCAGCCCAAAACATTTTGGTGTTTGAAGTAGCAATTGGTGCTTCTCTCCTTGTCAAGGTGCATAATGCCCCAAACTGGTCAATATCTAATATCTATTTTCTAATAACTGCCCTTTCATGGCATCCTACATCAACCACCTGAGGAGGCCACCTCATTCTGTAGGGATGTATAAATATGTAACTTTCATTTTTGTTGCATTTCTCAAAATTTCATCAGCATTCTTGTTAGTTCTAAGTGTGGGGCTGGTTTGCAAATGCTTCTCTTCTTCCTATAGGAAAATTCATATACTTTTTGATATGCGCTTCTCATATTATGTGCATTTTTACACATTTTTCCTGATGTACACCATTAATAAATGATGTTTGTGCAATGTTTTTGAACATTTTTGGTCATGCACATTTACATGTGGATAATACGAAAAAGTCAATGAATCCTCCCTTATGAATTTGATGCTTGCAGTCTCCCTCCCCTCTTCCCAATTACAGGAAATGGGAAGATCATTCATGTTTTTGTTAATAGGCTCACAGACCACTAATTGAATAACTTTGGTTTAAAAACCCCCAAATAAACTCAGGTAATATGTACTTCTTTGTAATTCCAAACTCTCAATATGGCTGGCCCCATTTGTTCAAAGTATTGGTGATTAAGGAGTATCCCCACAACTGATGTGAAAGATGTTTGCTATCTGGGAAACTCTACCAGAAAGCCCTTCATACAGTGAGACCTTCATATCCACAGATTTCTTATCCACTCTATTGGTTTATTGAATAGCCCAAAGGCCGCTTCAAAACACTAAGCACACAACAATAAAAGCAACATCACAACAGTATATAAAACAACAGTATATAAAATATGAATATACCACAATAACTGCAATCAACCCCTATACAATATAGGTACATATGAGTAAGCTAAGCGTACACCGTCTTATCCACAGATTTAACCATCCGTGGTTTGAAAATTATATATATATGTGTGTATATATATATATATATATATATATATATTCCAAAAAGCAAACCTTGATTTTGCCATTTTATATAAAGGATACCATTTTACTTTGCCACTGTATTTAACGGGACGTGAGCATCCACAGATTTTGGTATCCACGGGGTGTTCTGGAACCAAACCCGAGTTGATACCAAGGGCCCACTGTAATTTATTCATCCTCCTTTGTGGATTCATGTATTAATGGATGCCAATGAGAGCAGGAATCCAAGCATATCTCTAGAGTTCTTCAGCCATGTGCTATAAAAATAATGTAGCTAAGGCCAACACGAAAAAAAAATGTAAATGATAAGGGAGGGATATTCAAAAATTCTTTCCCACGCTCCTCCTTCATTGTTTGCCTGTAGAGGGAAATGAAGGAAGGCACTTGCTTTTCTCAAGGGAAACCTGGTTCCATCAGGATATTCCATGTCTGTTGCCCAGACTTATACCCATTAGGCCACTCTAGTCTGCACTGAATAAGAGTGGCTGAGCATTTAATTTCAATTTTCTTTTGATAAGAGGTTCCCTTAACCATGCAAATGTCTTCATAAACAAGGTAGAAAACACTTTAAAAAATGAATGCAAAAGAAACTGAAACTGACAGATGTTCCCTTCCCTCCATCTTAAGAAGGATGCAATCATAGTGCTAAAGTGATGCATGCCAGCAAAGATGTCAGTGTCATTCCTGCCAAAAATAGATTCATTTCCATGTTCTTGCTTTGATCGTGTAAAGCTGATACAGAAATATAACAAATACCAGGGAAGTCCCAGGGCAGCCTTGGGATTACTCTCACTACTGGTAGGATGCCATGTATATACTTTGTGCAGAATTCCCCCCCCCCCCAATATATATATATATATATAGAGAGAGAGAAGAATTCATGACAGTGTATAAGATGTAATGGTAACTCTATAACACACTTAGTATCACAGCAAGCAAACAAACACAAAGAACATGACTGACTTCATTTTTTAAAAAAACCACAACAATCTTGCCACCAGACATGAATAGTCCTATTCTTTCCTTTCTGGAGAAACGTAATAATGGTGAGATTTGTAAGAAAGGAAAAGAAAAGCTAGGTTAATATCATACTGGTGACGACAGATGGCAGCTGGTAGGGTTCCCTGAAAGAGAAATAATGCACCCTGACACAGCTCTGATGCAGCCCCAGAAGAATTTATCCCAGAAATATTGGGACCACACATGTGCTGTGATTACACTTAAGTTAAATTCCTTTCTCTGTCTGCCTGTTTCAAATGCTCCAGTGTTTCCATTCATTTTTTACCAGATATTTTCTCCTCACCACCCTCCCCTCCATTAGTGTTTTTTATTGTTCTATTTTATAAATCTACATATTATTGTACTTTACTTTTCCTTTTTTACAATTATATTTCAATCCTCTCATTTCCCAAATAATGGAGATCCTTCATCAGTAGTTTCTAAGAGGAGCAATCATAATGCTAGATAGGTTTTAGTGACCTGGTAGGGGTACCTGTGATTCCCTGGTCATTCCCAAAGCTGGAGGGATCCAGTTCATCTGTCCTTGCATTCCAGATGTTCAGCAAAGTTAATAGGGGGTGGCAGAGTGCTGTTTTCCTATTGCAAATAGCTGTGGCTATGTCTGATGAATCAGAGAAGTTTTGATCTATACATACAGACATACATACTGACCAATCCTTAGATCGCCACAGGCAAAGAGAGAAGATCTAACCCTCTCCGTTTGTTCATGCTGAGATGTGTATGTGTGCTGTGTGTGAATTTTTCATAGAGCCAGAGAGCTGGAAGAGACCACAAGGCTCAACCAGTCCAATCCCCTGGACTACACGATCAAAGCACTCCTGAAAGTTAGCCATTCAGCTTCTGTTTAAAAGCCTCCAAAGAAGGACACTCCACTCTATTTTGAGGAAGCATATTCCACTGTTGAACAACTCTTACTGTCAGGAAGTTCTTCCCAATGTTGAGGTGGAATTTCTTTTCCTGTAATTTGAATCCAAGGCTCCATATATCAGTCTCTGGAGCAGAAGAAAACAAGCTTGCTTTATCCTCAATATAACATCCCTTCAGATATTTAAACATAGCTATCATGTCAACCTCTTCCCCAGGCTAACCATACTCAGCTCCCTAAGCCATTCATAGGGCATGATTTCCAGATCTTTTACCATTTTGGCTGGCCTCCTCTGGACATGCTCCAGCTTGTCATTATGCTTCTTGAATTGTGGTGCCCAGAACAGTATTCCAGGTGAGGTCTGACCAAAGCAGAATCAAGTGGTTCCATTACTTCTCTTAATCTAGACACTGTACTCCATTGACGCAGCTTAGGATCATATTGTCTGGAATTCTGTTGTAGCACTTTGCTAAAGTAAATAAAAAAGCAAAGAAAAAAAAAAGAAGAGGAAGAAAACAAAACAAAAAACGCTCCTTGCCCAAACTGTGCTTTTTTAGAGGATGTGCAAATGTGGTCCCTAGTGCAACCACCTATTTAACATGCACAGCCCTCTCTTTCACTTACCTTGGTAGGTGGAGAACTGTTTGACCATTTTGCAATAGGAGAGCTCAAATCCTTGGTGCCTAGGTGTGTGAATGTGAGATCAAGCATAACTATGCTGATATATATTTCACTACACCAAAACATACAAGATCTTGGCCTAAAGGTACACATGTGTGGCTTTATAAACGCATGCATGCATATGCAGCCCCTCAAGCTGACAGATATCAGATGTGCTTTCTAGACCAAAACCAGAATGCATCTCTACCATTAATTTAATTTATTGCTGTCCTTAAATCACTATGGAAGTACCATCTGATTTTTTGACCTAGGCACCAAAATGTCTCTGATTGTTTGTTAATTCTAATTGTGCAGTTATAATCCTCAGGTTGACTTGCTGGAAGGATTCCATTAGTGTGGTGAGGTATTCCACTAGAGTCCGTTGAAAGCTTCACATGTACAAAGCTAGCGTTTGTGGTGTTCCCACAGAAAATAGCCAATTGTAGTTCTCAGAACAGTTCATTACAAAATCAGGAGAGGAACATTAGAATCTGACAGCTGAAGGGAAGCATGAGAAATAGTAATGTATCTCTCAAGCAGAATAATCAGATTGGCAAGGCAGAAGCTGAACAACAACCAGTCCCACATCCATACACTAGCCAAGAAAGAACAGTTCCCAGACTTGAATCCTCACAATGATACTCACATCTCGTGTTGTCCAGTGGTACAAAGCATGATCAAATGCTGACAGAGCTGTTTGTGGTTGCTGCTAGTTGTAGTCTTCCAGAAGAAACCTTTGACACCATCTAGTGAAAGATAGCACTTTTGAAGTCCTTCTAATTTTAAAGTTACTTTCTGAAATTTTTGGAACTTAACTTTGGCCAAATCACTTCCCATCTTTTAAATTTTTTTTAAACCCATGTATAATTATTATGTTTTGAAAGTTTATGGCCCACTTTTTTGCTGTTAAGGCATTGGTCAAGGGAATGGATTCACTGAATTCACACTTGGATTGGCAACATTTTCCTCTATTAGAGACATTTGTCTGGGACATTTACAAGACTCAAATGTACAGACATTCTGTCATCTTTTCTGTTTTGGTCACCCTGGGAGGCATTCTAAAATCTCCTTTTAAAACAATGGACCTAATCCTATTGCTAATCTCAACTAGTGGAAGCCATTGAATTTACCTTCATGTTGACTCACCATTCAGCAATTGATTCAGTGGGTCTATTCACTTTGGAACTAACTAAAAGGATTCCAGGCAATATCTCAGAACAGAAAAGGTTGAGAAAATTACTTTTTTTGGACTACAGAACTACTCAGTCAGTGTGGTCACTGGAATTTTAGGAGTTCTAATCTGAAAAGGAAACCTTCCTAGAGTCTGAGATATTTTACAGATGTTGCGGCGGGAACTGAAAAAAGACAAATGAGGATTGCCTTGATTGCTATTGGCAATATTGCCTGGGATTCATAGTCCAAAACACCTGGAAGGCATCAGGCTGAGGAAGGCTACCATATAGTATAGCAACTGGATTGAAACATTCCACTGCACCAATAACAAAGAATCATTCATTGCACATGAGGAAAGGAAACTAGCTTAATGGGTCTAGAAGAGACTTCATGGTCTACATGACACTGTCCAGCCCTTTCTCCTTAGTATCCTGACATCTGAGGTGACTGCCTCATTATGCCTAATGGCCGGTCCTTTACTTTACTTAATGTTTGCACTCAAACAATTTGGAAGATTCTTCCATGGTTCTTAACGGAAACATAGGAAGTTGTCTTTTACCAGGTCAGACTAGTCCTGGTAGTCTAGTACCCACTCCAGGGGTATGTAATGGGTTGCCTTTGAAGTGCTTTGAAGTACAACTCTCCTTAGCCCCTGCTGTCATGAGCAATGGTCAGTAATGATGAGAGCTTTAACCTAGAATAACTGAAGGGAACCAGTTTCCCATCCACAGAGTCTTCTAATTAGTTGCAGTTTTCCTGGGTCCCCAGCAAAGGTCTGGATTTGGGATTCATTAGTACTTGGATAGGAGACTGCCAATGAATACCAGGTGCTGTTGGCTGTATTTCAAAGGAATGAACTGGCAAAACCACCTCTGAGTATTCCTTGCCTAAGAAAATCCTATGAAACTCATAGGGTCGCCATAAGTCAATAGGTGATTTGAAGGCACACACACACACACAAACATACACACTTCATTATTTCTAATGATGACATTAGTCTTGTTCTTCCAAAGTGTTTATAAAAGTTCTCTTCACAGGACGTTGGCAAGCTGCTATTTTGGATGTGGGAAGAAGAGAGGAAGAAACTCTCCTCCCATATCCTACAAAGTAACCATGGACTATAATTTGGTTGGTGAAGTCGTAGGCTTTCATGGCTGGCATCCATAGTTTTTTGTGGGTTTTTGGGCTGTGTGGCCATGTTCTAGAAGAGTTTCTTTCTGACGTTTCACCAGCATCTGTGGCTGGCATCTCTCTGAAGATGGCAGCCACAGATGCTGGCGAAACGTCAGAAAGAAACTCTTCTAGAACATGGTCACACAGCCCGAAAAACCCACAAAAAACTATAATTTGATCACTCACATCAACCAGTGCTGTTGTTTTATGCTGTCATATTTTGAACTGGAAAGGAAAAGAGAGTGAGAGTGAGAGAGAACAACACTGACACACAATGTGATGATTAATAAGCCAGACGCAAATATTTGGATGGCTTTTTGTATTAACATCTGTTTTGCTTCAGAAAAACACTATATCGAAGTTGACAAGGGAGGAGACTCATTCTTTAATAATTTGTTCACATCACACACTATCCAGCTTTAATACAACCTTCTGATGCATCCCGGACTCTAATAATAAAAGCAGCGTGAACAACTTCTGATCTCTTCAGAATACATGTCAGTAGCTTTCTGACTTAAGTTGGGACCTTACTAAATGAAATGAGTTGGGGTACAGGAAAGGGGATTGCAACCCCACCACAATCTACAGGGCACAGTTATGGCTAAGGCCACAGTAACATGGTTAGGGCTATGGGGCATTTCTCAAACAGATGATCCCACTTGTGTACACATGTGGGCTGTTCTGCTGGAGAGTGGTGATTTTGCTGGTTTCAAGGCCCAGAGGAACCTTCCCTGTGGCCAGAGGGAGCCCCTTTGACATCAGGAAAGGGGTACACTCCTCTTCCCTGTGTGCCAACTGATGTGCCAAGGCTGGAGTCTCAGAGACAGAAATGCCAGTGCACTTGCCACCTCTGTCTTCATATTATAGCTAGGAAATGTGCTGGGAAGGGCAATAAATGCTGTCAGCACTTGGAGAATGCAGGGAGTAAGAATTCTACAGGCCACACCAAGAGCATTTTTCTCTTCATAGCATCATACAGCGCAAGAAGAAGTGTGTGTATGTGTATGTGTGCAGTGCTAGGAAGAGTATGGGCTTCAAATGCACTATTGACACTCCAACTTTATAGCAGTTTGATATCACTTGAATTACAATGGCTTAAGCTGCCAGAATCCTGGGATTTGTCATTTGTGAAATACATGGAATTATCTGCAGAGAGTTCTAGTTCTGTAGTTCATGTGAATGGCCCAGAATTTTATCAGAGAATTCTAAGGACCTTGTTGTTGTTGTTGTCTTCTGACTTATAGGACCCTAAGGCAAACCTATCCTGGGGTTTTCTTGGCAAGATTTGTTCAGAGGGGGTTTATCTTTGCCTTCCTCTGAGACTGAGAGAATGTGACTTGCCTCAAATCACCAGTGGGTTTCCATGGCTGAACAGAGATTTGAATCTGGGTTTCCAGAGTTAAGTTATCACCCAAACCACCATGACACATTGGCTCTTTCTAAAGATTTGCACAACTATAAATCCCAGAATTCCCCGAGATGGAGCCTCAGTACTGTGTATTGTAGATAAACTCAGTGAAATCCTTTTCAGGCTTTGGTTAAGAAGTGGAAAGCTTGTTTAAATTTTGGCATTTCACTTGGCCCTAATAAAGGCATTGCACAACTATGAATTTTGCTTCCTCTACTTCTTGTGGCTGTTTTTGTCAGGAGTTTTGTCAGAGTCCATTTATGTAAGGTTATCACACGGCACTTGCTGGAATGGGAACGGAATGGCACAGAATGGGGCAAGAACGCAAGTTACCGCACAGGAGAACGCCGCTGATGCCACTGGGAGTCTCCAAATGGTTCCCCAGCCATTCCTGGCAGCTGATTTTGAAGAATGGTTCAGAATCACCCCTAGTGACTTCTTGCAGAACCTTGGGGTTCTAGGGAACCATGCTTGAGAAACCCTGCCTTAGGGTAATGCTAATAAGGAAAAATCTTCAAAATTGGCTGCCAGGAATGGCTGGGGAATGGCTTGGAGACTCACAGCGGCATCGGCAGCATTCTCCTGTGTGGTAACTTGCTTTCTCGCCCCATTCTGTGTTGTTCTGTTCCTGTTCCAGCAAGTGCTGTGCGATAACCTTAATGGTCTCACTAACACTGATAGGCCATGACGATAAGTTCAAAAAGGGTGTCATTCTTCCTTATTAGCATTACCCTAAGGCAGGGTTTCTTGACCATAGTTCCCTAGAACCCCAAGGTTCTGTGAGAAGTCACTAGGGGTTCTGCATGAATCAAAGGCTTTCATGGCCAGAATCCATAGGTTTTTGTGGGTTTTTCAGGCTATGTGGCCGTGTTCTAGAAGAATGTATTCCTGACGTTTCGCCTTCATCTGTGACTGGCATCATCAGAAACCTAAGGTTTTGTAAGATATTGTGATTTTTTAAAAAAATAAACTTTTTTTGAGCTATAGATATAATAATTTTTATGCAGGGGTTCCCTGAGATCTGAATTACCTCAGGGGTTCCTCTGGGGTAAAAAGGTTGAGAAAGGCTGAAGGTACTTATATCCATCAATGGTCTACTGCAATATTTCAGGGAGAATTTAACCCAGCTGTAATTGCGTTGCTTCCAGTGAGATGACAGTGTAAGTGTTCATTGAAGCTTTCCCTTAACATTGCATTCCTTTACATAGTTACCCCAAAGTATGTTGAGCTCCATGGGAGTTACTTATGTGTAAGTATGCTTAGGATTGTACTTCCTGGTATTTTTTTTCTTGTTTCTGTGTCATTGCTCTCCTTCTAAGATACAGTAGCCCTACTTGTAAGTGTGACCCACATTATCATTATATAATGGGATGAAATGAAGGGTAATTGAGGCTGATCACCAGGGCAAGAATGTCCAACAATGAAGTCTATTTGAATTATGGAATAATTCCCTTGAAGAAAGCAATGAAAGCCTCATCACTTGAACATTTTAAGTTGTTCTGGACAAATCATGAGGGAAATGCTTTTGCACAGGCAGGGAAATGGAGTAAATGATATTTCCCCCCTCATAATGACACAAAACCTTTAAAGTATCCCCCACGCTCATCCTGATTGTTAAAGAATTTTCTCATTCCCCACCCCCTGGTCTGCACTAAGCTGATGCCATAATTAAATATTGTTAAGTGCTGGCGATCATTAGCATTCCCAGGGCTCTCCTGCATGCTTTGTTTATGCAACATGGAATCGAGAAATGTTTCTTTCAGCCTTTATGAAATATTGGCAGTGTCAGATCCCATAACCATCAGACTGTCAATTATTTGACAAAATGTGCTGATTATTGTAGCTGTGCTGCAATTGGTGTCAGTGCCAGCATGCTATTAGCATGGAGCCTTTTCTGCTTAGAGGACAAAGAAGGTGCCCCTGAAGCCTCCCGAAATATTGCGACATGACATACTCAAAAGTTTCTAGGCTTGTTGTAGTATTATGCTTAATATTGAGAAATATTGCTGTTGCTCCTTTGATCCTCAAAGACAGGCTGCAAAATTGACGCAGAGTCCTGAAATTTGTTGGGCCAACTTCTGTGGATTCTTGAAGTATTTGCTTTGCTGTTAACTTGCTCAGCACGCATATTCCATTTTTATTTTAAAATCCTGCTATCATTCTCTGCACTTCTTTTGTGCTTTTCATCCCTGCATCAAGAAGGGCTTTGTGAGGCTCATATGATTTTATACTATTTGCCTTACACAAGTTATCTCCTTATAAAGGAAGACTCAAACAGTTTGGTCTTTGTAGCTTAGCAGAAAAGTTGATTAGCAGAGAACACGACAGAGGTTTATAAGATTATATATGGCTGGAAAAGAATGACAGAGGGAAATATTCATATTAAAAATATATCTACTGGGATGGATAGACAGCATCTCTTAGGCAATTAAAAGTATGCCTGGAATCTTCATGGGGAAGTTACCAACGTGTAGCCTAGAGCTATACATTTATGACTGATTCATATTCACAATTCTATGTATGCCCCAGTTCAGGGATACCTTGGGACCACAAAAGTCCTCCAATCCTCACTTACTGAGCAGCAGTTACTGTGATTGATAGTGATCTATTTATTGTTACTTGAGAAGCATCTGATTGGCATTTCTATACCACCCCCATGTCAATGATCTCTGGTGAGAGGAGGAAATGTGACAGAGACCCTGCTTTTGCTTGTTACCCCAAAGACAGCTCATGAGAGTGAGTGGAATACCAGCTGCTTCCCAAGAGACAGGGAAATGGATCCCCGTTGGTTGCAGTGGCTAATACCCAGTAAGTGGTGGACCCGGAGTCAGTGTGTAATTGTATAACTGCTAGTTATGCATTTGTAATTGCCCAAGGCCAATATCTTCTGACCAATATCTTAACCAATAAATCATCGAGGTACAAAATGTTCTGTTGTATAATAGTTTGAGTATTGGACTATGATTCTGGAGATCAGGGTTCAAATCCCTGCTTGGCCATGGAAACCCACTGGATGACTTTGGGCAAGTCAAACTCTCTCCATCTCAGAGGATGGCAATGGCAAACCCTCTCTGAAGAAACTTGCCTTGTGATAGGTTTGCCTTAGTTTCAACATAAGTTGGAAATGACTTGAAGGCACACAACAACAATGGACCAAGTCCTATTATTACTCCCAATTAGAACAGACCTATTGAATCAATTGAATTTAACTGTATGCTGAATCAATTCAAGAATTGATTCAGTGAGCCTACCACAGTTATGGCTAGCCAACAACATTCTGGCCTATATCTGCTCACACTCAGAATGTTAGGGCCGATGCAGATGGTCCATAAGGAGTGACTCTGTGCCGCCCCTGGGAGAGGCAGACTGGGGCTGTGGCAACCACATGCTGTTGTCTCAATCCTTTTTGCTGCCCCCAAAAGAGCAGGCAAATGCTGTTTCTTTTTGGGGGGCAAAAAACCACCCTTCGAGTTGCTGCCGCAGCTCTTTTGCGCCCCTTTGGTGTAGTGTGTCTGCACGCTGTGCCAACGAGGCACCCTGATGCTGAGTGCCCTGTGGTCGGGAGCACGGCATAGGAGCAGAGTCACGGCGGAGTTGGGGCGGCCGGCATGTGGTCACCCTGCCCCAACTCCACCCCCAGGCCAGTCTAAAGTGCCAGTCTGCACAGTCTCTTGTTTTGAGTAAAAGCTATGATTTTAAGGGTTGATATTTTCCTTGAAAAACCCTTAAATTGTATTCATATTGACCAGTTTGTGACAATGCTGCTGCTACTGCTATATTGATTTATATTCCATCTCTGAGTTTGCCTGGGACTCAGGGCAGCTTATAAAATTTAAAATATATATTGCAAAAAGGTTTATTGTACAAAGTTAAAAATATAATTTAACTATGAATATGATTAAAATACAATTTCCTCCTGAGCATTCAGCCTTCAAATGTCTGCTGAAATAGAAAGGTTTTTGCCTATGAACCGACAGCAAAGAGGGTGCCTGTCTGACTTCCCTAGAAAGGTGTGACCGCACCCACACTCCAGGGAAGAACCTGCCTTGTCTGCTGTTCCATGACCTTGTGTCTATTCCTAGGCTCTAAAAGGCAATGAAAAGGATGCTACAAAGTGAAACAGTAATGGTGCAGTTTTATTTTTTACTTGAGAGCCAATTGGAGCAATAGAAAATAAAGTTGACATTCCACCTAGGATTGCCATATCCCGTTTTTTGCCGGGACATTCACAGTTTTTAACCCTTTGTGAATCTCCAGACCTGGGTTTGGAGCCAGTCCCAGCTTCCTCCTCTTCCTGCCATGCTTTGAGCATGGTGGTGGTGGAATGCGAGGCCTAGCTGCCTTGCTAGCCCTCGTTGGGGTTGGGTGGTGTTTTGGGGCAGGGCCTCAGCTAGTCGCACAAGGCCCCATGGAAGGAGCCTGCTGCGGCAAGGCTTCTCCTCCTTCTCTGGTGGCGGAGCTGTGCAGGGCCTCAGCCAGTTGGCTGGTCCCCGAGGAGGGAGGCCACTGTGGCAAGGCCTCTCCTCCTCCTCCTCTGGCATTACCGTATTTTTCGGCATATAAGACGCACTTTTTCTTCCCCAAAACGAGGGTGAGGAAGTTGCTGCGCCTAATGAAGTGAATATAAAAGCTGAGGGCAAACTGCCGAGGCCTAGGCTAAAAGTAGGCCTCATTTCAGCCTGAACCTCGGTGCTCCAGTGGGCTCCTCCCATCCCAGGAAGAGCCCATTGGAGCAGCCAGGACGGGGGTGGAAAGAGTCCTCTTTTCCTGGCTAGTTGAATGTGCTCCTCCTCTTTCCACCCCCATCCTGGGTGCTTCAATGGACTCTTCCTGGGGGCAGAGGACATCCTCCCATCCCAGGAAGAGTCCATTGGAGCACCCAGGACGGGGGTGGAAAGAAATTACTCCAAGGCACTGGATTAGTACCCTGGCCAAGTTACACTGTCTCAGCCTCAGAGGGTGCAAATTGCAAACTCCCTCCTCTGAAGAAATCTGCCAGGAAAACGCTCATGGTAGGATCCAAATAATCCAGAAATTACTCCATGGCACTGGATTAGTACCCTGGCCAAGTTACACTGTCTCAGCCTCAGAGGGAGCAAATTGCAAACTCCCTCCTCTGAAGAAATCTGCCAGGAAAACGCTCATGGTAGGATCAAAATGAGCCAGAAATTACTCCAAGGCACTGGATTAGTACCCTGGCCAAGTTACACTGTCTCAGCCTCAGAGGGTGGAAATTGCAAACTCCCTCCTCTGAAGAAATCTGCCAGGAAAACGCTCATGGTAGGATCAAAATGAGCCAGAAATTACTCCAAGGCACTGGATTAGTACCCTGGCCAAGTTACACTGTCTCAGCCTCAGAGGGTGCAAATGGCAAACTCCCTCCTCTGAGGAAATCTGCCAGGAAAACGCTCATGGTAGGATGCAAATAATCCAGAAATTACTCCATGGCACTGGATTAGTACCCTGGCCAAGTTACACTGTCTCAGCCTCAGAGGGTGGAAATGGCAAACTCCCT
Source organism: Phrynosoma blainvillii (assembly GCA_026167975.1). NCBI lineage: Eukaryota > Metazoa > Chordata > Lepidosauria > Squamata > Phrynosomatidae > Phrynosoma > Phrynosoma blainvillii. The sequence continues at coordinate 321,587,254 of JANUYF010000003.1, read as the reverse complement.
CCTCTGAAGAAATCTGCCAGGAAAACGCTCATGGTAGGATCCAAATAATCCAGAAATTACTCCATGGCACTGGATTAGTACCCTGGCCAAGTTACACTGTCTCAGCCTCAGAGGGTGGAAATTGCAAACTCCCTCCTCTGAAGAAATCTGCCAGGAAAACCCTCATGGTAGGATCCAAATGATCCAGAAATTACTCCAAGGCACTGGATTATTACCCTGGCCAAGTTACACTGTCTCAGCCTCAGAGGGTGGAAATTGCAAACTCCCTCCTCTGAGGAAATCTTCCAGGAAAACCTCATGGTAGGATCAAAATGATCCAGAAATTACTCCATGGCACTGGATTAGTACCCTGGCCAAGTTACACTGTCTCAGCCTCAGAGGGTGGAAATGGCAAACTCCCTCCTCTGAGGAAATCTGCCAGGAAAACGCTCATGGTAGGATCCAAATAATCCAGAAATTACTCCATGGCACTGGATTAGTACCCTGGCCAAGTTACACTGTCTCAGCCTCAGAGGGTGGAAATGGCAAACTCCCTCCTCTGAAGAAATCTGCCAGGAAAACGCTCATGGTAGGATCCAAATAATCCAGAAATTACTCCATGGCACTGGATTAGTACCCTGGCCAAGTTACACTGTCTCAGCCTCAGAGGGTGGAAATTGCAAACTCCCTCCTCTGAAGAAATCTGCCAGGAAAACCCTCATGGTAGGATCCAAATGATCCAGAAATTACTCCAAGGCACTGGATTATTACCCTGGCCAAGTTACACTGTCTCAGCCTCAGAGGGTGGAAATTGCAAACTCCCTCCTCTGAGGAAATCTTCCAGGAAAACCTCATGGTAGGATCAAAATGATCCAGAAATTACTCCATGGCACTGGATTAGTACCCTGGCCAAGTTACACTGTCTCAGCCTCAGAGGGTGGAAATGGCAAACTCCCTCCTCTGAGGAAATCTGCCAGGAAAATGCTCATGGTAGGATCCAAATAATCCAGAAATTACTCCAAGGCACTGGATTAGTACCCTGGCCAAGTTACACTGTCTCAGCCTCAGAGGGAGCAAATTGCAAACTCCCTCCTCTGAAGAAATCTGCCAGGAAAACGCTCATGGTAGGATCAAAATGAGCCAGAAATTACTCCAAGGCACTGGATTAGTACCCTGGCCAAGTTACACTGTCTCAGCCTCAGAGGGTGCAAATGGCAAACTCCCTCCTCTGAGGAAATCTGCCAGGAAAACGCTCATGGTAGGATCCAAATGATCCAGAAATTACTCCAAGGCACTGGATTCGTACCCTGGCCAAGTTACACTGTCTCAGCCTCAGAGGGTGGAAATGGCAAACTCCCTCCTCTGAGGAAATCTGCCAGGAAAACGCTCATGGTAGGATCCAAATGATCCAGAAATTACTCCAAGGCACTGGATTAGTACCCTGGCCAAGTTACACTGTCTCAGCCTCAGAGGGTGCAAATGGCAAACTCCCTCCTCTGAAGAAATCTGCCAGGAAAACGCTCATGGTAGGATCCAAATGATCGAGAAATTACTCCAAGGCACTGGATTAGTACCCTGGCCAAGTTACACTGTCTCAGCCTCAGAGGGTGGAAATGGCAAACTCCCTCCTCTGAAGAAATCTGCCAGGAAAACGCTCATGGTAGGATCCAAATGATCCAGAAATTACTCCAAGGCACTGGATTAGTACCCTGGCCAAGTTACACTGTCTCAGCCTCAGAGGGTGGAAATGGCAAACTCCCTCCTCTGAAGAAATCTGCCAGGAAGACGCTCATGGTAGGATCCAAATGATCCAGAAATTACTCCAAGGCACTGGATTAATACCCTGGCCAAGTTACACTGTCTCAGCCTCAGAGGGTGGAAATGGCAAACTCCCTCCTCTGAAGAAATCTGCCAGGAAAACGCTCATGGTAGGATCAAAATGAGCCAGAAATTACTCCATGGCACTGGATTAGTACCCTGGCCAAGTTACACTGTCTCAGCCTCAGAGGGTGCAAATTGCAAACTCCCTCCTCTGAGGAAATCTGCCAGGAAAACGCTCATGGTAGGATCCAAATGATCCAGAAATTACTCCAAGGCACTGGATTAGTACCCTGGCCAAGTTACACTGTCTCAGCCTCAGAGGGTGCAAATGGCAAACTCCCTCCTCTGAGGAAATCTGCCAGGAAAACGCTCATGGTAGGATCCAAATGATCCAGAAATTACTCCAAGGCACTGGATTAGTACCCTGGCCAAGTTACACTGTCTCAGCCTCAGAGGGTGCAAATTGCAAACTCCCTCCTCTGAGGAAATCTGCCAGGAAAACGCTCATGGTAGGATCCAAATGATCCAGAAATTACTCCAAGGCACTGGATTAGTACCCTGGCCAAGTTACACTGTCTCAGCCTCAGAGGGTGGAAATGGCAAACTCCCTCCTCTGAGGAAATCTGCCAGGAAAACGCTCATGGTAGGATCCAAATGAGCCAGAAATTACTCCAAGGCACTGGATTAGTACCCTGGCCAAGTTACACTGTCTCAGCCTCAGAGGGTGCAAATGGCAAACTCCCTCCTCTGAGGAAATCTGCCAGGAAAACGCTCATGGTAGGATCAAAATGAGCCAGAAATTACTCCATGGCACTGGATTAGTACCCTGGCCAAGTTACACTGTCTCAGCCTCAGAGGGTGCAAATTGCAAACTCCCTCCTCTGAGGAAATCTGCCAGGAAAACGCTCATGGTAGGATCCAAATGATCCAGAAATTACTCCAAGGCACTGGATTAGTACCCTGGCCAAGTTACACTGTCTCAGCCTCAGAGGGTGCAAATGGCAAACTCCCTCCTCTGAGGAAATCTGCCAGGAAAACGCTCATGGTAGGATCCAAATGATCCAGAAATTACTCCAAGGCACTGGATTAGTACCCTGGCCAAGTTACACTGTCTCAGCCTCAGAGGGTGCAAATTGCAAACTCCCTCCTCTGAGGAAATCTGCCAGGAAAACGCTCATGGTAGGATCCATATGATCCAGAAATTACTCCAAGGCACTGGATTAGTACCCTGGCCAAGTTACACTGTCTCAGCCTCAGAGGGTGGAAATGGCAAACTCCCTCCTCTGAGGAAATCTGCCAGGAAAACGCTCATGGTAGGATCCAAATGAGCCAGAAATTACTCCAAGGCACTGGATTAGTACCCTGGCCAAGTTACACTGTCTCAGCCTCAGAGGGTGCAAATGGCAAACTCCCTCCTCTGAGGAAATCTGCCAGGAAAACGCTCATGGTAGGATCCAAATGATCCAGAAATTACTCCAAGGCACTGGATTCGTACCCTGGCCAAGTTACACTGTCTCAGCCTCAGAGGGTGGAAATGGCAAACTCCCTCCTCTGAGGAAATCTGCCAGGAAAACGCTCATGGTAGGATCAAAATGAGCCAGAAATTACTCCAAGGCACTGGATTATTACCCTGGCCAAGTTACACTGTCTCAGCCTCAGAGGGTGGAAATGGCAAACTCCCTCCTCTGAAGAAATCTGCCAGGAAAACGCTCATGGTAGGATCAAAATGATCCAGAAATTACTCCAAGGCACTGGATTAGTACCCTGGCCAAGTTACACTGTCTCAGCCTCAGAGGGTGGAAATGGCAAACTCCCTCCTCTGAGGAAATCTGCCAAGAAAACCCTCATGGTAGTGTCAAAATGAGCCAGAAATTACTCCAAGGCACTGGATTACTCTGGCCAAATCACACTCTCTCAGCCTCAGAGGATGGAAATGGCAAAAAAAAAACCCTTGAAGAAATCTTACAAGAAAACCCTCATGGTAGGGTCAAAATAAGCCATAAATTACTCCATAAGACAATGGCCTAAAAACTCCAAAGGTACCAGTCCATCTGATCTTGGAATCTAAGCAGGGTCAGCCCTGGATAGTCCTTGGATGAGAGACCGCCAAAGAATCCCAGGTGCTGCAGGCTGTATTTCAGAGGAAGGAACTGGCAAAACCACTTCTCGAGTCTTTCTTGCCTAAGAAATCCCTAAGAAATTCATGGAGTCACCATAAGGCGACAGGAGACTTGCAAGAAAGTTGGGCAGGGAATTTGTGCAATACCTGGCCCTGCTGCTGGCTTAAATTTACATTTACAACTTAAAATTGTTCTTAAACTGCTGTTAACTTTATACAGTTGATATAAAATATTTTACTACAGTATTTGGTTAAGAATCTTTTTTTTCTAGATTTTCCTCCTTTAAAATTGGGTGCGTCTTATATGCCGGAGCGTCTTATATGCCGAAAAATACGGTATTTGATCTCCTCCATTTTGAGCATGACTAAGAAGCATGGATTTATATTAATTTTTTAAAAATGTGCCTTCCATTTTTCCTGAATGTCCTACATTCTGGGCTAAACTTGTAAATGTTGTCCTACATTTTTTCTACATTTTGTTCCAGTTTGTGGCTAGAGAATTATGCCAACCCTAATCCCACCCCAATTTACATCTTAGAAAAAAAATATCCCAAAGCTGTAAGTATAATCTTCTTTCTGCCTTTTGCCAACACAAACATAAACCTATGCTAAGAAACTGAAGTCTGTTTAAAATCATAGAATCATAGAATCATAGAGTTTGAAGAGACCATAAGGGCCATCCAGTCCAACCCCCTGCCATGCAGGAACTCTCAATCAAAGCATACCTGACAGATGGCCATCCAGCTTCTGTTTAAAAATCTCCAAAGAAGGAGACTCCACCACTTTTCAAGGGAGAGTATTCCACTGTTGAACAGCCCTTACTGTCAGGAAGTGCCTCCTAATGTTGAGCTGGAATCTCTTTCCCTGTAGCTTGTATCCATTGCTCTGGGTCCTGTTCTCTGGAGCAGCAGAAAACAAGCTTGCTCCCTCCTCAATATGACATCCCTTCAAATATTTAAATATTTCTGACTTTGCCCCCACATATGCTTGCTATTTGTTTGAATTCCTCTTTGGTGATTTCCCCTTATATGCTCACCCCATTCCAATTTCTGCTTACTTTTCTTGCCAAGTTACCTTTCCTCCTCTTATCTTTCATGTTTTTCCCTCTGACAATGTTCTTTCTCACAAAACCAGTGCTTCATTTGCATGGTCACTCCTTGTCCTCATCTTTCTACCTCTTTTTCCAACTTCCAGGCCTCTTCTACTCTTTCACTTCTTCTGACTTCTCCTTTTATTCTTTCACTTCTTCCTGTCTCTCTTCTCCAGTCTCATGCTCCTGCTGGCTGCCCCTGCATCCTACTTATACAGCTCTCCTGTTCACTTGTCCCTTGTTGTTGTTGCTGTTGTTCTTGTGTGCCTTCAAGTCATTTTTGACTTATGGCAACCCTAAGGTGAACCTAACATGAGGTTTTCATGGCAATTTTTTTCAGAGGGGGTTTGCCATTGCCATCTTCTGAGGCTGAAAGAGTGTGACTTGCCTAGGGTCACCTAGTGGGTTTCCATGGCTCAGCTGGAATTCAAACCCTGGTCTCCAGAGACCTAGGGGCTTATCACATTGCAAAACAAAGCTACTTACCCCTGCCAAATTACAGTTGATTTTGGGATGCACTCTGGAATTATCACATTAAAAATGCTGCCAAGGCTGCTGGGTGACTGCATCCCAGCTAAATCCCAGCTCCCAGCAATGCTCAGCCAGCTGATTTTCAAAAATGGGAGCTTTTCTTTTCTTTTCTTTTCTTTTTTGTCGATTAAAATTTTATTAATAAATTCAAATAGATTGATTTCCATACAGTTACATCAGATCCTATTCTAGATGATATATTCTAACTACTCCTTCCCTAGTTCTTTAACAGTAAGTACCTATTCAGTATAACCATAGCTTAGCACATTTCTATATCTTTTACATATGTTTTCCAGCTCTTGTTAAACAATTGACCCATTTTATTCATCCTTCTTAGTTGACCAATTAATTCTATCTTTCTTTATATACCTTGCATCCTGTATTTTGCAAGTCAAGTCCACATTTGTCTTTAAATAAGCTGTTACTTTGCTGTCTCAACTCCACCTTGCTTTTGTATATTCCTCGATCAGAGCCCATTCTTTATCCACTCTATCTAAATCTTTATGGTTTACTAATGCAGTTAATCTATCCAATTCTTTCATTTCTGTTAATTTCATTAACCAATCATCCACAGTAGTTATTTCTTCTTTTTTCCATTTCTGAGCTATTAGTAACCTTGCTGCGGTGGTCATATAAAGAAAAATTCTCCAGTATTTCTTCTCTATTACCGGACCTAGTTTATTTGTCATGTTCAACAAATATACCTCTGGACACAACTCGTATTTAATTTCCAGCATTTCTTGTATTGCTATATGAATTTTTCCAGTATATTTTCATTATGGAGCATCTCCACCATATATGGAACCACGAACCTACTTTTCGTTTATATTTCCAGCACTTGTTTATTTTAACATTGTATATCTTTGCTATTTTCACAGGTGTTAAGTACCACCTTTATTCCATTTTCCAAAAGTTCTCTTTCAAATCCTGTGAATGAGTAAATTTCTCTTTTTTTCCTGCCGTTCTCCCAACTTTCTAGTTCTATTGTTCTTCCAATATCAGTTGCCCATTTTATCATATTTTTTAGATATCTTTTCGTTTTCTTGTTCTCTATCCATTAGTATTTTGTATAATTTACTTGTTCTTTTTTCCCGTGGTTGTGTCAGCATTTTATCAAGATCTGATGGTCCTTCTTCAAATTCCTGAAGTTTAGAGCCCATTTTGTACCTCTCTCTCAGCTGCGTATATAATAACCAATGCATTCTAGGCTCTAATTGTTCTAATTCTTCCATTGTTTTTAGTTCATATATCTGTCCATCAGGTTTTTTGAGTATATCTTTATATCTCAGCCATGTTTTTACTGCTGTCCATTTCCCCAAAAAAGCTTCATATAGAGATATCCAGAGTGGTATTTTTCTATATGTTCTTTTTTTGGTTTCGTTCCACACATTCAATAAGGATCTTCTTACCATGTGATGTTTAAATTCTTGATGTACCATTGCTTTTTCGTATCATAGATAACCATGCCATCCAAATCGATTATTAAAGCCTTCTATATTTAATATTTCTGTCTTCTTGAGTAAGGTCCAGTCTAACAACCAGTCCAATGTGTTGGCTCTATGGTATACTTCCAAATCCAGTGCACTTCTCCCTCCATCACTTTTGTGCCTTGTCATTGTTTTCCAATTGACCCTCACTCTTTTTGCCTTCCATATAAACTCTTTTAGGTCTTTATTCCATTCTTTAAATGGTTTTTTATTGTGAATAATCAGAATACATTGGAACAGAAAGTTCATTTTCAGAAGAACCATCATCTTTATAGCTTCTACTCTCCCTGTTAATGTAAGATCGAGTTTGCTCTATTTTATCAAATCAATTTTAATTTCCTTCCATTTAGTTTTATAATTGTTGTCGAACAAATCTACATTCCTTTTGGTAAGCCGTATTCCAAGATATTTAACCTTATTTTTAACTATGCAGTGTGTTATCTCTTCCAAAAAGTTTTCTTCTTTCTTAGACAGGTTTTTGGTTAATAAAATCAACTAGGGTTTACGTCTGAGTAGACCTGTATAAGATTGTACCGTATATCATCAATCTTACACCCACTTTCCTGGGAATTAATTTTTAAAAATGAGGCAACAAATTTGAGTGGGCAAAGTTTTTTTTGTAGTTAATTTTGAATCCAGTCACCTTGCCAAAATCTTCCAATATTTGAAAAACATGTGTGATTTGCTGTTGAGGGTCCTCCAAAATGAGAATGAGATCATCTGCAAAAGCTCTCAGTTTATATTCCCTTTATCTTCATCTCTTTTATTTTTCCCTCTTGTCTTATTTTATTCAACAATATTTCCAAAACTGTTATAAATAACAAAGGCGACAAGGGACAACCTTGTCTTATTTCCTTTGAAATATTGAATATTTCTGTACTATTTCCATTAATTATTAGGTTAGCTGATTGTTCTGTATACATTTCTTTGATCCAACTGCAAAATTTAGCTCAAAAATGGGAGCTTTTCTATTGTAATTCGGCAGGGGTAAGTAGCATTATTTTGCAATGTGATAAGTCCTCTACCCCAATGTGCAGACCACTACACTATACTCACCTATCCCTTAGTGTTTCCTAAGTCTCCCCCAGTCTTCCTTCCACCCCTGCTTGCAGCTCCTTCTCTCCCTTTCAGCTTCTCCACTCTCCCAGGCTGAATAAATGAGGGCAGTAACTCAACCATCCTGCCCTGGTTCAACTCCTTTACTGCCACACACACCCATTTCAATCCAAACTAAAATCAGTTTAGAAAGCCAACTACATCATGTAGTTTCATTGGTACACGTGTGCATGTGTTCATTGTATTGGTTTATGTTCAATCGCAAGACCACAGTGGCTGTGGTTTTTGTTGTTGTTGTTGTTATTGTTCCCACCACTCGTGTGCATATTTGCATGTTTTCCATTGCTCTGACTGCCTGCACTCCCATTGGATTGGGTGCCTACCTGAGCAGTTATCTCAGCCCTCATGTTGCCTTTGCCCACTCAAATTTGTTGCCTCATTTTTAAAAATTAATTCCCAGGAAAGTGGGTGTAAGATTGATGATAAATGGTACAATCTTATACAGGTCTACTCAGACGTAAACCCCAGTTGATTTTAAACTATGAATTTTAAATTGGTATATTTTAAATTTTATATCTGGATGATTTTAATGTCTAGTGCTCGCTTTGATCCTATGTTTATGATCCTATGCATTCAGATGGTTTCATGTGTTTAGTTATATACTGTATTTTAAAATGTGTTGTACACTGCTTCAAGCCTTGGAGAGAGGTGGGTAAGAAATAAAAAAAATGTTATTGTTGTTGTTACGTTATTGATTTCAATAATGTTTACTCCTAGGAAGGTTTTGTAGTACTTGCCCCATGAAACTGCCCCCCTACTCAAAAGGATGTCTAAAAGCAAGCAAATATTCCAATATTCAAAACTTCACATATGTTCAGAGTGCAAAGAAAAAAAAATTGCTGACCCTTCCAGACCTTCATAGGTAAGCAAGAGCCCAGGTGACATCTCAGGCAAGTCTGTGCTGCCAGTCAGTTACCAACCACCAACCTGGCACCAACCCTCCCAATCCCATCCCCAATTCCACCCTATCCCAATTCAAGGGTCAAATCACACACTTTTAAAAAACAAAACAAAACGGTTCTTTCCAAAAACAATGGAGTAAACTGGAGTTTTTCTTAAAATTATCTTAAAGCCATCAGTAATGAAAAGAAGTGTTTTCACATCAGAACAAGAGGAATGTTGTGTGTTCCAACAGGACTGTGATTGAGGTAAAATAAGGACACATTGGGCCTTTGCAGATTGCCAGAAATAGTGCACATTAAATTGAGGCACTGCCCTGGCTCAGTGCTAGGAAGTCATGGGAATAGTATTTTTTTCTGGGACATTGAGCCTTCTCTGTCAGAGAGCTCTGGTGCCACAATAAATTACAGTTCCCATGATTCCCTAGCACTGAGCCAGGGCAGTGCCTCAATTTAATGTGCACTATTTCTGGCAGTCTGCAAAGGCCCATTATTTTGCCTGTGTAGATTCATCCCCAATCATGGCACTTTTCTTGTTCCTTCTTTAGTCCTCTTCTTCCCACCTCTTCTGTCCTTTTCTTCACATGCTCCCTGACTCTTGGTCTTCTCCACACATTGCCCTATTTCTTGTTCTTCACATGATTTCTTTAGCTCTCTCTGAAACTTTTTCCATTTCCTTCCCTCACTTTCAAGTTCCTGCTGCTGCCTAAAACCCTATCCTCAGGTTCCGTGTTCCCTGACTTCCTCCTGAGAGCTGTGGTTGGTGTCAGAGGCATGCTTCGTGTGTTTTCTTCCTGCTAAAGTACCACTGCCTCTTTCCCTCTGCACTTTGACTCCTCTGCATATAGCTCCTCTGGTTTTCACAGAAGAGAGTTCCAGAATTTTGGAGCAGCCACCAAGAAGGCCTTCTCCTGTGTTCCCACCAGATAGAATCATAGAATCATAGAATCATAGAGTTGGAAGAGACCACAAGGGCCATCCAGTCCAACCCCCTGCTATGCAGGAACTCCCAATCAAAGCATCCCTGACAGATGGCCATCCAGCCTCTGCTTAAAGACCTCCAAGGAAGGAGACTCCACTACTCTCCGAGGGAGTGTGCTCCACTCTCGAACCGCCCTTACTGTCAGGAAGTTCCTCCTAATGTTGAGGTGGAATCTCTTTTCTTGCAGCTTGCATCCATTGTTTCGGGTCCTAGTCTCTGGAGCAGCAGAAAACAAGCTTGTTCCCTCCTCGATATGACATCCCTTCAAATATTTAAACACGGCTATCATATCACCTCTCAGCCTTCTCTTCTCCAGGCTAAACATCCCCAGCTCCCTAAGTCGTTCCTCATAGGGCTTGGTTTCCAGACCCTTCACCATTTTAGTTGCCCTCCTTTGGACACGCTCCAGTTTCTCCACATCCTTTTTGAATTGTGGTGCCCAGAACTGGACACAGTATTCCAGGTGAGGCCTGACCAAAGCAGAATAGAGTGGCACTATTCCTTCTCTTGATCTAGACACTATACTTCTACTGATGCAGCCTAAAATTGCATTGGCCTTTTTAGCTGCTGCATCGCACTGTTGACTCATGTTCAACTTGTGGTCCACCTGGAAAAGCGCGAACGCAGTCCCCCACTACCACAAATTATGCAGTCAAGTTTCCCGCATTTGGGGAAATCGCAGGGGTCAGCACACCCGGAGTGCAATGGATGAGCCTCACCCTGGGAAAACCACCTTCATGATCATGGTGTCTCCCCTGCTAGGTAAGTATCGGTGATGATAAGATATACCTGTGATGGTGGTAGGACAGTGAGAAGAGTCTGCCCAGAAGATCTTAAAACATAAGTAGGCTCATAAAGGGAGGTATGCTCCTTAGATAACCCGAACCTATGCTGCAAAGGGCTTTGTAAGGCCTATGCTGTAAAGAGCTGTATGAAACCAGCACTTTGAATTGTGCTCAGAAACAGATCAGCAACCAACAGAGCTGTTGCAAAACAAGGGAGTTGTGTGTTCCCTGTAGCCAGCCCCAGAAAACAATCTGGCAGCAGCTCTTCAGAGAGCTGAAGTTTCTGAACCAAAGGCAGTCCCGTGCAGAGCATGTTACAGTAATCCAAAGGTGATATACCTGAGGCATGTGTTGCCATGGCCAGATTTCATGTCTCAAAGAGCAGGCTCAACTGGCATACAAACCTTAATTTTGTAAATGTACGCCTGACAGTGAAGAAACCTAGGCTTCCAGATTCAGAATTCAGTCCAGGAGTACACCTAAACTGCAAACTTGCATTTTTATGTAATCCCATGTAGTACAGGCTGGCAAAGAGATTCCTTGCCATTCAGGTGCTCCTTACTGGTCAGGAACTTGTAGCTCAATTTCTAGATAGATAAATAAATAAATAAATAAATAAATAAATAAATAAGATTGGCATCCTCTATGTTAGTACCAACCAGGAGCATCACTAGGGGGATGCGGGATGTGGACTGCACAAGGTGAACACCCTGGGGGTGAGTGTGCACCTGGTGGGGTGGTACACCCGGTGGGACTGGTGTGGCTTCTGGGCAAGTGAGAAAGGGCATTGACTCCCTTACTCACTTACCCAGCAGCTGCACAAGACCCGGAATGGCCCACTGGGAGGCTGCAGCACTACCCCCATCTGTGGCTAATGCTGGGGTGTGTGATACTTTCCATTTGGGTCTTTTGCAGCTCCTGAATGAGCAGTCACACCAGATCCTGAGTGGGCCATATGGAGGGTACAGCACTGCTCCCCCAGCAGTGGTCTGGCTGGCTGGTAGCTAGCAGGGGACAGGTGAGCAAGGCAGTGGGAGGGGAGGGAAGATGGAACAGTCCGTCTCCCACCTCCGCAGCCCTTTCTGGGCACCCACACCAGGTGGTAACCAACAATGGTGATGCCACTGGTCCCTGCTATAGTAGACCTATTCAACCAATCATGGAATGATGAGTCAACAGATAGAAGAATCCCATTGACTGAATGGGTCTACTTTAAACAGAACAAACAACAGGATTTGAGTCATATTTTTTATAATGTTAAGTTCAGTTTGCAATTATATTTTGGATAAACTGTACCAGTAATATGTCAAACATGCTAATGATTTTATATTCCTAAAGTAACAAAATGACTTTGAATCTGTAAGGAGGGAGGGAAATATTGCATTTTTCATTTCCCCCCTCCTAAAAAACTTGCATTCCCCCCCCCCCCAAAAAAAAAAACCCCATGAACAAATATCAGCTTTTTTGACTCCATGGCTTTAAAATTTCTGGAAATATTACATTTCTAGGCACATGAGATAAAAAATTTCACAAATGATTCATCCTTCCACAGACAGTAAAAATAGCATGTGTAGGTGTGAGTGTTTTGCCTGTATGAACCTTCAAGTTGGCTGTAAACATATGGCGAACCCATTAATTTCATAGGGTTTTCTTAGGCAAGGAAAACTCAAAGGTGGTTTTGCCAGTTCTTTTTTCTGTAATATAGCCTACAGCATCTAGTATTCATTGGTGGTCTCCCATCCAAGTACTAACCAGGGCAGATCCTGTTTAGCTTCCAAGATGAGACAGGATCTGGTGCCTATAGGTTATTTAGGAATTCATGGCATCCTTCTTGACACACCTGAGATAGCTATCTCACTCAGCTGGATGGATGGGCCAGAGCTGAGTTAACACAAGAAGTCAGATTTGGCTACAAGATAACTTTAATGGAGTGCTTCAAAGATCAAACATGCCAGGAAGATATATAGGAAGTTTCCTCAAGTTATGTTGATAAGGCGTGACAAGAGGAAACAAGACAATACACAGCAGTGGAAGAACCAAAAACAAACAATATGCTGATGACACACAGCTCTATCTCTCCTTTCCATCTGACTCCCAGGAAGCTGTTTCTGTGCTAAACCAGTGTCTCGTATCTGTAATGGACTGGATAAGGGTGAACAGACTGAAACTTAATCCAGACAAGACAGAGGTGATCCTGGTCATAAGGCAGATCAGGAAACAGGGATGTGGTGGATGGGGTTATACTCCCCCTAAAATCTCAGGTTCACTATTTTGATGGACTCCTGGACTTGGATCTAAGCCTGGATGCCCAGATTTTGGTTGTGGCCAGGAGTGCATTGGTACAGTTAAAATGTTGGTGCCAGCTGTGCTCATTCCTTGAGATGGCAGATCTGCCTACCACAACACATGCCTTGGTTACATCCCATTTAGACTACTGTAATGTGCTTTATGTGGGTCTGCCTTTGGATACTGGAAATTCCATCAGGTCCGAAGTTCTGCAGCCAGGCTGTTAACCAGGGCTGGGCACAGCTACATTGGCAACTGGTCCATTTCCAGGAAAACTTCAAAGTGTTGTTTTTGACCTTCAAAGCCCTTCATGGCTTGGGTCCAGACTATTTGAACGATATCTCCTTATTTAAACCAAGGGCCTTTACAGACTGCCAGAAATAATGCAGATTGAGGTCACTTTAACTGTCCTGGCTCAGTGCTAGGGAATCATGGGAACTGTATTTTTTTTTCCTGGGATATTGAACCTTCTCTGTCAGAGAGCTCTGGTGCCACAATAAAATACAATTCCCATGATTCCTTAGCACTGAGCCAGGGCAGTTAAAGTGGCCTCAATCTGCATTATTTCTGACAGTCTGTAAAGGCCCGTAGGTGAAGATGTTTTTATTTAGGTAGATTTTGGAATTTTAACTATGGAATTGCAGTGTGTGAAGTGGTGTGCTGTGTCATATATATATATATATATATATATATATATATAATTGAACCTGTGTTTTAAATATATTTTAAATGTTTTTAGTGTTTTAGCTATTTTAATCATGTTTATAATAATATTGATATTTATTTCCTTTTTAACTTTCATAAATTAGTGTTTTAGTTAGATCTTTTTGAAATTATTGAAAGCCACCTTGGGTCCCATTTTGATAAAAAGATATAAGAGCAATAAAATAATAAGAATAAGAATAAGTGCAAATGTAACTAGCTAGGCATATGAGCAAACGGCATTTTCCAGCAAGCCTCTATTCCTGCAGCAGCAGACCATTAGTTGTACCGTTTTGTCATAAGAGGTTGGATATAACAAGGTAAGCAAGAACAACATGGAATTTAAAATGATAAGGCCAAGATTTCAAAGCCAGGGAGACTGCAATGCTTAATTCCTATTAGTTTAATGAATATATTAATCCTTTGTGTTCAACTCTCTCTTTTTGATTGCTTCCTTTTCCTTATCCCTAAGTTGTTCAACTCTTGTATCAGCTATTCAGTTTTAAATACAACGAACATCTTGACTTTTTAATTGTATATGTACTCTGTGAGTGTATTTTATAGTATTTTAACTGTGGGTTTATGTATGTAGAGAGATCCTGTAGCACCTTTGAGACTAAGGGCCTCTACGGACGAGTGGCCATGGGCCACCCCAAGAAGCTGTGGAGTGGGACTGAGGCTGCCCCATTCCTTGGCCCCAATCCACTCTTTGGGAGACCCTGGAAGGAGCGCTAAATTAGCGCTCCTTCCTCAAGCTGCGGAAAGGGCGCCGGAAGAGGTGGCACACACCACTTCCGCGTCTCTTCTGTTGCAGCATGTCCGGACGCTGCGACAGAAGGATGTCATCGGAGCGCTCGCCATGTGCAATGGCGGGCGCTCTGATGACGTCCTCAGGAAGGGGTTGGGGTGCCGAGCATCTGGCTGCCCTTCCCCTTCCTTGGCTCGAAGACGGCACTTTGCGCCTTGGGGCTGGCAGTGCAGTTGATGGGGCTAGGCAGACAGGCAGGAAAAGGTGACCTGAAGTTGCTTTTTCCCTAAGCTGCAGCAACTGCACTGCCTGCCCTGAGGTTGCATTGAAGCCCCATCAACCGCACTGCCAGCCCCAAGGATGCGGCAAAGGGAGATGGAGCAACTATGGGCCTCGGCAGACGGCTTAAAAAGCTGTCCTCGGCGCAGGGAAGGGGAGGGGCAGCCGCACGCTCGGCGCCCCTTCCCCCTCCCTAGGTCGTCCTCGGAGCCGCCGGCCCTCCGCACGGCCGGCGCTCCGAGGACAACCTCCCGCCGCAGTGTCCGGACACGCTGCGGCGGAAGGTTCGCCGAAAGTGCGCCACAAGCTTTTGCGGCGCACTTTCGGTGACATATGAAAGGAGCGCTATTTTAGCGCTCCTTCCCAGGGGCGCCGACGGTGCGCCGCTGGATCGAGTCATGGGGATGCCTTGGTCCCGCGGCTCACCTTCCCAGGGCAGCCCATGGCCGCCCGTCTGCTTAGGCCCTATATGGGCCAGCAGTGGCTCCTTTAAATTTTTTTGTTCTCAAATGCATGCACACGTGCGCAGGAAAATCTCTCCACACCTGTGTATTTGTGCAGGAAAACATCCCTGCGCACCTGCACAGGACCTGTTATAGGGTGGTATACAGTCTGTCACTCTGTGCACAAAGGTGACTGAAGTTCAGCATCCCTGTTCACCTGCACAGGATCTGTCATACACCCACATATCAAGCAAGGATTCGCTGACCTCCGCTTCCCCCCAAGTTGTGGGTGCAGTAGACAGATGCCACCCTTGGGGTGAAGGAACGGGTTTGTCAACTGAAAAGACACTCCAAAACATGTCCCACACAGATCAGGGGGGAGAGGAGAGGTACATGCAAGGGAGGTTTGTGTGGACAGACTTGATACATGCATCTGGTGGTCATGCAAGGGATATGGTCAACAGATCACACGGACAAATGTTACTCCAGGAACCCCCCAATCATGCCAGGAAGTGGTGTGCAGGTCTTATGCACACCTGCACAGAAGAGGTCACAGAAGCCCCTTCATGCAAACTGCTGTGCATGCTGACAGTAAGCATACATCCAACAGAATGCATTTATTGTCATACCAGAGGACAGTTGCTAGGGCGCATGCGTAGGTTTACAATTAGGGGTAAGGTTAGAGTTCTAATATGTAAGCGCACCTGTGCCAGTGCATCCACACCTGGAATCATAGGGCACTTTAAATTAAAGCTTGCATCATAAGGGACATGTTCTGAATCGCTGGGTCAATTTCCGCTGCATGTGCGACAATGCATTCATATGGCCATTTTCTGGTGCATCAGTGTCGCTGAATACATACACACATGAGAAGGTGTGCATCATCACCAAAGGAGCGGAAAAAAGTGGTTCCTTTTTGGAGCGGCTTTTCTTGGCATACGACGGCTAGAAGGCGCTTTCCTGGAGACTTTTAGGTGTGCATCGTCTAAAGGCCACACCTACAAGTCACCCTCAAAGCACCCCTTTTTGCCCGTCTGCATAGCCGGCCTAACTGAAGGAAAGAAATTGGCAGTATAAGCTTTCGTAAACTTCAGTCTCCTTCCTCGTGTATTATGAGTATTTTTGATAACACTACTAAAAGCTAGTGTGTATCAAATAATATTCTTGTCTACCCCCTGTAATCCACTTCCTGTCACATGTACCTCCTGTCAATGGGTGTTCATGTCAATGTACCATCCATTCATCTACAGAAAAGGAATTGCAGTGTACTTGGGACAATATTGGCAGCACGTTTGGAATATTTATGTAGTACTGACTGCTCCAGTCCACCTTGGGATCAGAACTGGAGCCCATCTTTGGTTACTTCTTTGTCAGGTGTGACCAGACAGAGACAGAAAAACAGTTGTAGCCCTTATTCAAGTATTCTGATGGGTATAAGTAAAACATGAGTGGAAGGGAATGGTGTCACCCTGCCCCAACATGAAC
This sequence comes from Phrynosoma blainvillii, assembly GCA_026167975.1. Classification (NCBI taxonomy): domain Eukaryota; kingdom Metazoa; phylum Chordata; class Lepidosauria; order Squamata; family Phrynosomatidae; genus Phrynosoma; species Phrynosoma blainvillii. Next base: position 321,570,502 of record JANUYF010000003.1, on the reverse strand, counting down.
ACAGTGAGATCAGAAGAAGGAAGGGCAAGAACAACCCCTCTCCTTACATGTTTACCTAAAGTAGATAGAATACTTGAATAGGGCTAGACTGAGAGATGCATGTCAGCTTTTAAGTAGTGTATTGCTTCATGCAGAGAGACAATGTGGCATAGTGGTTTGAATGTTGGACTATGACTCTGGAGACCAGGGTTCGATTCCCAGCTAGGCCATAAAACCCACTGGGTGATTTTGGGCAAGTCACATTCTCTCAGCCTTGGGGAGGGCAATGGTAAACCTCTTCTGAACAAATCTTGTCAAGAAAACTGCATGATAAGGTTGCCTTAGGGTTGCCATAATACAGAAATGACTTGAAGGCACACAACAATGATAATAATTCTTTCATGCACTGGCAAGTTTTGGATACCTTTTGCTTGACAGAGAGCTTCAACTTCAGGAATTGGATCCCTCCTCCTGTTCCCAAATGCACTGCAGTTCTGTTAAAATGCCTATTTTAACATTTGGGGCTCCAATGCTGTTTTAACAAGCGAAGCTAATAACAGCACTGACAAATCTATTTTTCAGACCAGTGTTCTTCTTACACACCCCCATCCCCAAAGGGAACATCTCTCCAGTAAACCAGGAAACAAAATGCAAGAATGCATCAGAATTTCATACTCATTGTTATTTCCTGATTGAAAAGAACATGATACTCTGCTCTCTTGGGCATTTAACCTTTTATTTTTGATTAACTTTTATCACTGGAGAAGACAAGCCCCCTTCCTCCACCCCCATGCCATGAAAGGGCCTTGCCATAAGAGTCAAACCAATTAAGTAAATGGATCACTGCCCTATGGATTTCCTTTGAAGAAAGTAAATTGCACATTTAGAAGAATAGGAGATTTCTGGACTGGATTGGAAGAAATCCTTATTATTCTGAAGCACATTAATTGCAAAACAGCCTTTTAGATGGCCTCCTATCATATGTGTGAGTGGTTTTAGTTGATTGTTGGAGCCAGTTAAGGAAGAGACAGCCAGGCTAATCAGTACAAATAGGACTAGCTTGGCTAAATCTTGTGCTAAATTTAGCAACAAATTCTGTTCACAGCTGCGGGTGGTGAAAAGGTGTAGCTGTCATACAGCAGGATCTATCAGCTCAATGACTTTACAGAACTCCCAAGGGCAATTGATACCTAGCTGATGCTGCAGTGGCTAGGTGCCATCAAATGTTTTGCTCCTTTTACTTGTTTTCTCAGCAAAGATATATGTGAAGGATGTACACTACAGGATGAATTTGAGAGAGAGAGAAAGAGATAGATAGATAGAGAGAGAGATATTCAATATACTATAAATAGAATTGGATCACCAATATTGTCACACCAAGGTATTTTTCTGCTTGTTCTAACTGATTAGCAGAGGCCACAAGAATGGGCTTTGGTCCAAATAATAGCAGCAAAATATTTCTGGGAAGAAATCATGACCAGTATTCTGCATCAAGAACCAGTATGGCATAGTGTTGGACTATGACTCTGGAAATCAGGGGTTGATCCTCTGCTCAGCCATGAAATCCACTGGGTGACCTTGGGCAAGGCATGTGTTCTCAGCCTCAGGAGAAGGTAATGACTCCTCTGAACAAATCTTGCCAATAAAACCCCATGATAGGGTCGCCATAAAGTCAGAAATGACTTTAAGGCACAGAACAACAATTCTACATCAGTTACTTAGTGAAATATGTAACCCCTCTTGAGCTGACCTCCCCCTTCAGACTTGATGGAAATGTCATTCATCTGTGCTCCGATCTCCAGCAAAATGGACCTCCTTCTCCCCATACAGTTGATGCCTGGTAAAGTAGGTTGTGGATGGGAGTTACGATAGTGGCAATGGCGTCACAATTGTGGCTAAGTAGCAGTCATGAATATAGAACACTTAGAAATTATTAAATCTAGTTAATTGTTCCGTATTCATGATCTCTACTTAGTCATGACTGTGATGCTGTCTCCATGATTGTAACTCCCTGCTTCCCACTTACTTTACTGGGCATCAGCTGCATGAGAAAAAGGAGGTCCATTCTGTTGATGATTGGGACATGGGTGAATGATGTTTCCATCAGGTGTTGGGAGCACATTGGACCAAGAAAGGTTACTTAACTTAGGGGCTATGCAGACCAGCCTAAAGGGCTGGCCTGGGGGTTGAGTTGGGGCAACTTAACCCTGATGCGGTCCTGATGCTGTGTGCCTGTCCACATGGCACCCAGTGACAGGATGCCCTCTTGGCACAGCGTGTACACACGCTGCACTAAAAGGGTGCAGAAGAGCCATGGCACCGGCTCTTAGGGTGGCCTTTTGCTCCCCCTAAAAGGAGCGGCATTTTGCCGCTCTTTTGGGGGCGGCAAAAGGGAGGATTAGGGCCACAATATGCAGTTGCCGTGCCCCCAATCTGCCGTTCCCAGGGGCAGCTCTGTGCTGCCCCTTTATGTGGGTCTGTAAAGGCCCTAAGTATACATAGGGCCTGGACAGACTGTCAGAAATAATCCAGCTTGAGACCACTTTAACTGCCCTGGCTCAATCCTAGGGAATCATGGGAAATGTAGGTTTTTCTGAGACATTGAGCCTTCTCTGTCAGAGAGCTCTGGTGCTACAATAAACTACAGTTCCCATGATTCCCTAGCACTGAGCCAGGGCAGTTAAAGTGGCCTCAAGCTAGATTATTTCTGCAGTCTGTTCATGCCCTTAGTATACTAAACTAAACAGCTGGTGTAGAATACTGGTTGTTATGTCTCAGACTAAACTATCTGGCTTTGCTGCCAGACTGAGGGTCTATCTGATACCCTCATTCTTCATTTGTATCTACAGTGATGGAGGTGACCTAAATACCACAGATAATGGAGAAGTCTTTTCCTGCAAATACTACCTCTGTATGTACACCAGAACCTCTAAATGTGCATTGGAATGGGCTTAGGAAGGGCTTTTAGTTGGGATGCTAGAGATGGAATCTTTTACAGCCAAGTTGACATTGATCTCTCGCCCCTTTCTCCATCAGTCTTGAGATGAGACAGCAATATTGTTCTGCATTTTAGTCAGGGCAGATCTCTTCTATGAATGGTCCTCAAGCATTCTGTTTATTAACACAACATGGGACGTTATCACACGTGGGCCAGAAAGCGATAATAAAGTGGAAATGAGGCATTCTGAAAATAAACCGAAAATAAACCTTGATTCCGCAAATGGGTATCACACGTAATTACCTTAATTGCGAAATTACAGTAAGCGCATTTAACGTTCATACACAAGTGAGAAATGATCTTCTTGCACATGCGCAGATTCTTCTTGCACATGCACAGGAATGCTCACCGTGGAACCATGGGAAAAGCAGGGAAATGCTCCCAAATGTGCATTTGCTTTTCACATTATGGTAAATGCGAAATTAACTTAATTTCGCAATTGCATTTCCTCAAAACTACCGAATTTCAAAAGATCTCGGATAACACCAGTTTCTGTCCAGTTTCTGTGCGACGTCGTGTGAAATCATGAGGCACAAATCCAGTTTCTGTTTGGGATTTGTGTTGATTAACCAGCAGATTTCCCCTGTGTGATAATGTCCATGGAAAGGTTTGTGTAAAGGTTAATGTAAGAATCATTTAGCTTCAGTTCTCCTTCTGCAAAGTGCCTTAAAAATTAAAAAAAGCTGGCAGTAATACAACCCGGCGGCAGAGACAACTGTCTTGACAACCACACGAAGTTAGTCTTTTAAATAAAACGTGCGAAAAGCTGCTGCCCTCCATCCTCCATCCACTGTAGTTAACGGCATTAAATAGCACTCTAACTAGTATTTATTTTCTTTAGGCGTTCCTCACTTGCACAGCTGCTGGCATGTTGGCCTTTGATTTAAAATAAGCCCAACAGGTTGAGAGTATAGAATCTCTGAAGGTCATGAAGTGTCTCTGTCACAGCTTGGAAAATTTATCTTTTTTGGACTGTAACTCCCAGAATTCCCCAGTGAGCTTAACCAGGGCTCTGTAGCCTCCCCCCCCACAAAGAGAATCCAGATTTAGGACTAATCAGTTTATTTCAATATAAGTTCCTGTGGACTGCAGGATACTTCTTGCAGTCCATTACAGCTTACACTGAAATACACTAGCTGGTCTTAAAAAGTGCTACAAGACTACAGTATTTTATCCATTACTTTTTAATACTGAAAACAGACTAACATGGCTATTCCTTTGAAAACAGTCCCAAAGGTAACTCTTCCAAGTTTTGTGTGTGTGTTCGTGTATCTACATTTAAATCTATATGACTATGCATTAAACATTACTATGCTCAAACATCTATCAGAATGGGGTCAAGAAATCAGAAGATTAGGATTGGGAAGGGCAGCTATGAGACAACTCCTTCTTTGGATGTCTCTCCTTCTTTGGAGGTCTTTAAACAGAGGCTGGATGGCCATCTGTCAGGGATGGTTTGATTATGAGTTCCTGCATGGCAGGGGGGTTGGACTGGATGGCCCTTGTGGTCTCTTCCAACTCTGTGATTCTATTATTCTAACTAGATATGATCCTGAAGTACAAACATATATAAAACTGAACACCAAAGTTAGCATCATTCACACCATCATATTTCCCATCACTCTGTATGGATGTGACAGCAGGACTTTTGCAGAAAACTAATAGAAAGAATATCAATTATTTTGAAATGTGATGCTGGAGAAGAGTGCTAAGGGTACCATGGACAGTCCAAAAGGCAAACAAATGGATCTTAGACAGATCAAACTTGAACTCTCCGTGGAAGTCAAGATGACCAAAATGAGGCTATCATACTTTGGACACATTATGAGAAGGACTCACTATAAAAGATAATAATGCTAGGAAAAGTGGAGGGCATAGTAAGAGACCTGGAAGCTTATCACACTCTTAAATAAAGCGACTTACCTGATCTGGGTTAAAATTTAAAGCCGGCGGCATCCTGATCTTATCAGAAGGATTTAGCTGCCGAAGTCTCCGCCTGGGTCCATCCCTGCTCCCAGGGCTGTTCTGGCGGCCATTTTCTTAAGCTGGAAAACTCCCGGCTTTGAAAAGAGGCACGCTGAGCATCCCTGGGAGCAGGGATGGACCTGGGTTGGACCCGAGCAGCAAATTTGGTGGCTAAATCCTTCAGGATGCTGCCTGCTTTAAATTTTAACCCAGATCAAGTAAGTTGCTTTATTTGAGTGCGATAAGCTTCCTAGACTGCATGCCAGATGGATTAACTCCCTGAGCCTGTAGAACCTGAATGGTTGAGGAAAGAGGGGCTTGGAGGTGTGTCATTCATGGGTTTGCCATGAGTAAAAGTTGACTCGAAGGCAGCTGATAACAACAACATGCCTTAAATCCTCTTGGTAGAATTTAAAGATATAGCCGTTTAGTCTGTAGATCAGTATGTAGAGAGATCTTGTTGCACCTTTGAGACTAATGGGGGTTGCAGACTGCCAGAAATAGTGTGAATTCAGTCCACTTTTAGGGTTAGGGTTAGTGCTAGGGAATCATGGGAACTGTTATTTTTCTGAGACATTGAGCCTTCTCTGTCAGACAACTCTGATGCCACAATAAAATACAGTTCCCATGGTTCCCTAACTCTAACCCTAACCCTAAAAGTGGACTGAATTCACACTATTTCTGGCAGTCTGCAACCCCCCTAACTGAAAGAAAGAAGTTAGCAGCATGAGCTTTTAGGCCTTTGCAGACTGCTAGCAATAGTGCAAATTGAGTCCACTTTAACTGCCCTGGCTCAGTGCTAGGGAATCATGGGAATTGTAATTTTTTTCTGAGACATTGAGCCTTCTCTGTCAGAGAGCTCTGGTGCCACAATAAACTACAGTTCCCATGATTCCCTAGCACTGAGTCAGGGCAGTTAAAGTGGACTCTATTTCTTCAGATGCATTTTGACATTTGGATGAGGAAGTAGACTTAAGTCTATGAAAGCTCATGCTACAAGGTATTACAAGTTCTCTCTGCATATTAAATCCTCTTGTTAGTTCCATCTAGATTAAACTCTTTGAATCAGTTGAATTTACCAATGTGATAACTCACCCGGTCCACTTTAGCTGGGACTAACCATCAGTGTGTGTGTGTTTGCCAGTTCCTTCCTCTGAGATATAGCCTACAGCACCTGGTATTAGTTGGCAGTCTCCCAGCTAGGAATTAACAAGAGCTGACCCTGCTTAGCCTCCGAGATCAGATGGGACCTGGTGCCTTTAGGGCACTCAGGGCTAACCAACTGAAGAAGACAATACTGCCGAAACGACAACAGAAAAACTAACAGTATCCCAGCTTGTATCTATTTATATATAAAATGTCCATCTGACAGAATCATCCATTGATCCAACCAATCCACATGAACTCTCACATTGATATTTTAGGGCCTTTGCAGACTGCCAGAAATAGTGCACATTAAATTGAGGCACTGCCCTGGCTCAGTGCTAGGGAGTCATGGGAACTGTATTTTTTTCTGGGACATTGAGCCTTCTCTGTCAGAGATCTCTGGTGCCACAATAAATTACAATTCCCATGACTCCTTAGCACTGAGCCAGGGCAGTGCCTCAATTTAATGTGCACTATTTCTGGCAGTCTGCAAAGGCCCTTAGATACTCTTCAGTCTGCGAACTAAGATGGCTTACACGATTTTTTTCCAGTTGAAGATTAACCACAAAGATGGCACTGCTGTCTCTCAAGACAACTGGTGAGAGTGGGAATACATTTTTTTCATTTTTTAAAAAGTTTATTAATTAAAAAATAATAATACAACACCATACATCAAATCATCAACAATCCATTCATTTCCAATTCACTAATTCAGCATTCTTCCATCTTCCTTCTGTCATATTTTCCATCTTCTATTTCACATATTTACAAACTTACACACATATTTCAAACAAACATAAACATACATCTCAAAGACTTCCATGTCCATCTTCTACTGATTCATTTCCACATTTTTATTAACTGCTTATCCTCTTATATTAGTGTTCTATATTTTGACTCTACCTCTTTGATCTACTTTTCCAGAATTCCCCCCCCCCCAATTTTCTTAACTGGTCGCTTATTTTCTCTTTTTCTTATATATTTTTCTAAGCTCTTTCGATAGTGGGAATAAATTTTGGGGCCTCTCTCCCTTTCTTCTTCCTCAAAGAAAATAACAATGATATACAACATTCTATATTACAAAATATTGACATTTTTAAAGAGAGCCAGAGTGGTGTAATGGTTTGAGTGGTGGACTATGACTATGGAGACCAGGGTCTGAATCCCTGCTTGGCTATGGAAACCTACCAGATGACATGGGCAAATCACACATACTCAGCTTCAGAGGAAATCAAGGGTATACATCATCTGAACAAATTCTGCCAAGAAAACCCTGTGATAGTTTCACTAGGGTTACCATAAGTTAGAAATGATTTGAAGGCATGAAACAACAAATGTATTTATTTGTAGACACATCAGTTCACCAATACAACCTTTTCCCACTTTTTTTTTTAAAAAAAATCATGTATGGTGTTCAATTTGACACTTTAATGCCACTGTGATGTATTTTTTATTGTAACGGAAGAGAATATTGGGAAGATTTGCTTCATGGAGTATATTGGAGAGAACTTCATATTTGCACACATACAAAAAGACATGCAGATTCCTGGAAAATCTAGGGGAAGGGGAGATGCAGAGATTAAATTGCAAAGCAAGAATTCATTACTTCCTCCTCCTTTCCATTTAATGATAAGACAGAGAGCAAGAGGGAGCGGGAGAGAAGACAACAAAGGAAATCCTAACTCCAAGGGAGCAGCATGGTAATGAGATTGTAAAATGCTCCTAAAATGTTCCCTGTAATTGTTCCATAGGTTTCTTGCTGCTGAGAAGGGGAGGTGAGATGGAGGGAGGTGGCGATGTAGAAAAGCCCTCAGGCATCTTTTTAAAATGTATCAGACTGAGAATCATTAAATCAAAAAATTCCATACTTATTTCTAAGTGCAATGAATAAATAATATTCCTTTCTTTTATTTTAACTGATCAGCAATTTGCTGGCATTAGTCATCAGCCCTAGAAGGAACAAAACACAGAGAACCTTTGATGGTGTTATGTGGCTTCTAGAAAGTGTGAAAAAGTTCCTAGCTTGGTGAACATTTTTCAAGATGCAGGATGCAATTCAATCACTTTGATTTCTGTTGAGATAGGAGAGCTGGTGCTGTGGACATCATCTCTGCCTCAGAGAATGGTGTCCCCATGGTGAATCTCCCACTGAATCCTCTCAGCCTTATGATCTAGTAAAAGGATTTCCAAAACAGAACTACCTATGCCTAGGTAGAACATGGGAAAAAATGTATGTGCCGAAGAAATAAGGCTGCATGCCTCTTAAGTTTCTCTGCCTAACATGCCCTGATGCTGCACTGGCACAGCAAAAAGATGAGCTGTATCCCTGATTAGTTTATTTAGTTAGTTAGTTAATCAGAATTTTAAAAATATCATTTGCTGATTAAAAACCCTAAAAATGGATCCCAGTACAGAAGCATACATTAAAAATATTTATAATAAAATATAAATATAATAACATACAATAACAATAACAATAACACTAATAATATTTATTTCTATCCCACCTCTCTGCAGAAACAATCGGGGTGGCTTACAACAATAAAATACCACAATGTACATCCCAAACCCACCTACCCCTTAAAATAATATAAACATTGAGAAATTCTAGAACAATATAAAACAGTCAACAATACAGCTAAAAATTAATAACAGGCAGGCAATCCATTACATGTGTGGCAGAAGGTAGGGGGAAGAATAGTTCACTCCTGGCTGGGAAGAGATCCGTCTTCACAGCTTTTTAAAAGTTGTTTAAACTGGTAATCTGATGGATCTCATCTGGCAGGCTGTTCCATAGTTTGGGAACGGTTACTGAAAAGGCCCTCTGGGAGGTAGCAAACAGCCTAGTTTTAATAGGCTGCAGCAAGTTCCTCCAAGAGGACCTGAGTGCATGGAGTGGAATGTATGGAAGGAAGCAGGATGGACCCAAGCCATTTAGGCCTTTAAAGGTAATAACCAACACCTTGTACTGAGCCCGGAAACTGATTGGCAGCCAGTGAAGTGATTTTAGGACAGGAGTTATATGGTCTCTCCTAGATGTACCAGAGACCAGCTTGGCTGCCATATTCTGTACTAATTGAAGTTTCCGATCTAAGCATGAGGGTAGCCCCATGTAGAGCACATTACAGAAATCACGATGAGAGGTTACCAGCACGTGCACCACAGTTTCAATATCCCTTACTTCCAGGAAAGAGTGCAGCTGGCAAATCAGCCAAAGGTGACAGCAGGTGCTCCTGACCATCATATTTACCTGATTAGTCATCTGAAGCGACGGATCCAGGATCACCCCCAGACCGCAAACACAGTCCTTCATGGAGAGTGTGACCCCGTCCAGGACTGGAGGTTGTATCACAATACCTAGTTTTGGGGCTGCTACTGTTTGTACCTCCGTTTTATCTGGATTCAGTCTCAATCTGTTTTTCCTCATCCAGCCCATTACTGCTCTAAGACAAATATAAAACAAAAAGCCATCACACATACATATATCAGAATACAAGGCTGCAGAATTGGTATTAATAAAGCATGCCTGTGGAAAGGAGGGTGTCTATTTAATAAAAGTTAGACGCAAGCTACCTTTACTGCTTCCTGAACCAGCCTGGATAAAAAGAAGAAAGGAGTCTTGTGGCATCTTTAAGTAATTTATTTCAAAATAAAGAGATGATCGCACAGCACTCGCAGGAATGGGAACTGAAAGGAATGGAACAGCACAGAATGGGGTGAGAATGCAAGTTATTGCACAGGAGAATGCCGCCGATGCTGCTGGGAGTCCCCAAGCCGTTCCCCATTCGTGCTATGGCAGCTGATTTTGAAGAATGATTTTGAACTGTTCTTTAAAATTAGCTGCCAGGAACGGCTGGGGAACGGCTTGGGTACTCCTGGCAGCATCAGAGGCATTCTCCTGTGTGGTAATTTGTGTTCTTGCCCCGTTCCGTTCAGTTCCTGTACCTGCAAGTGCCATGCGATAAACATATAAGTTTACATGGACTTCAGACTGCTTTGTCAGATGTATAGAAAAAAAACCTAGTAGATGGATGAATTGTATCCTGTGTCTTGAAAAATGTTCACAAACATCTCTATGTGTGAGAGTGTCTATGTGAGAATTATTATTTTTATTTAATACCTCAGCTTTTTCTATCTATATCCTGTATCAGCTTGGGCCTTCTAATAAGAGAGGCAGATGCAGTGGGAGCCAGTGGTTTGAATGTTAGACTAGGATACCAGGATACCAGGGTTTGAATCCTTGCTTAGCCATGGAAGCCCATTGGGTAACTAGATAAATCACACTCTCTCAGCCTTAGAGGAAAGCAGTGACAAACCTCCTCTAAATTAATTTCCCAAGAAAATCCTGATAGGGTCACCATAAGCTAGAGTTGGCTTGGAAGGCACATGACAACAATTTTCTTTCTCCCAGTGTGGGACTAATGCTGATGGGATGGTAAGTACAATGTTGGAGGAATTACTGTTTGGTATTGACCTCCCAGAATCTTGCACTGACCATGTTGGCTGGAATTTCCAGCCAACATGGTCAGTGCAAGATTCTGGGAGTTGAAGTCCCTAAAGTAGCTTTTTCAAATTATGTTCCTGAATTAGGTGGTTTAGGTTCCAGCAAAGCATAAATCCCACCACAGAAAAGGTCCCCATTACCACAGTGTTCTCAAATGCAGCACAATCGGTGGGGCCTTATCTGAAGAACTTAAAACATTTAATAGATCAATGTATGAGAAAGCCCTGTAGTTAACCGAAGTTGTTCAGGACTTTCTAAGTAACATGATTCAGTAGATAATAGCCAACCATAAAAGGCATACTACAGTAGTTCCAACCCCTTAATAATTGTGGTTCCCACAGTTTTCCTCTTTCCCTGCTATTCCTGCCCTACATCTATTCATGCTTTTTTTTCTGGACCCCTGAACCTTCTGGTGGGGCTTGGGAGGGAGAATCAATAGGGAGATTCAATTTGCATTATTTTAAAAAAATATTTAAATGTCCCTGTGTTCTTGAAGCACTGGAACCAGCATATAATATTTGGCCATGCCGGTTGCAGGACTCTCAGTGTTGTGGTCCCAAAATAGAACCTTTCTTATCTATGGCCAGAATTGTGTAGGCCTGCTAGAGAATTTCCCCCCATACACATTGTTAGTGAGCCTTCACCTCACCATGATGACGCAGTGCTGAAACTCACTGGATTCTGTTATTTGGATCCATAGTTTTCATCCTTTGCCCTACCACTGTCTACCTGCTGTCATCAGCCAGTGTAAAGTTTCAGGGTGAGAAACATAAACAACAGCAAGTGGCCATGATACACAAAGGCTTTCTGCCACCTATCTTTAATTTCAGTCATCTCAATATAGACTCAAAGGGAGTGTTGCTTTTCCAAGTGTGTTCAGTGTCACCAGCTACAGTATCGGAGTTCAGCAAAACATCTGCTGAGGAGATTAGAATTACATCGATGCTGGTGGCATTGCAGCAGAAATGGTCTGAAAGTCACTTTGAAGATTAAAAAGTGCTATTCAGATGCTAAAGAAGTGATTTAGCCAACCATAGACTTTTTATTCTCAGTGTCTTTCCCTTCCTTATGAAACATCCACATAGATCATCCAAAGGTTAGAAAAGTATGCGTCAATGCCATGCCAGGTAGTCTATATGTGGCTCTACAGGAGATGCAGTACATTTAAGCAAATGCAAGGAACAACTCAGCATGTTAATAGGCTCTTTCTATTTTTTGGTTAAAATCCACCTAGAAATAGTAATTTTGTAACTAGAAATGTATCTAGAAGTAATTACATGTTGCACACAGATGCATGAGTATAAACAGTCTCAGATGGCTGTTGGCTGGAGTGCAGGGCTGCATCTGCATTGCAGAAACAATCCAGGTTGACACTACTTTAACTGCCATGGCTCAGTGCTATGGAATTCTAGGAATTGTAGTTTTGTGAGACATTTAACCTTCTGTGTCAGAGAACTGTGGTGCCACAACAAACTACAGTTCTCAGGGCTCTATAGCACTCAGCCATGGCAGTTAAAGTGGTGGCAAACTGGATTATTTCTGCAGTGCAGATGGAGCTGAGGAACAATAAAAACCCATTGATTTTTATTTTCTTTAAGAAAATGAAAGTGCATTTCTTCAAAATATCATATCTAATTTTAGTTGGATCAAGGACACAATCTATAACTGAACCTTATAATATCTTTTCTTTTCATTGTTTTTACCATATCACTATTCTCCCTATCTGTTTCTGTTGTTTCTTAGAGGAAAATGCCTTACTTCTATAAAATAATTTTCCAATATAAAGTTTATTTCAGCAAAACTACAAAGTCATCTGACACCTTTAAGACTAAAAGATGTGGGCTTTTGTTGATTATAGCACTCTTCATTGGATCCATGGAGTGAAAAGCTAGGACTTCAGTTATATATATGCCAGACCAGGAGAAGGACAAACTCTTTTCTTAGAGAAATGATCTTAAGAAGTTAGCTTGAGACATGTTTAATATTTATACATTTATTTTAGCATGAGTTTTTGTTGATTATAATTTACTTCCTCAGAAGATACAGACTAACAGATATACACATGCGTTCCTGCTCAGGTCTTTGCTAGGGAATGAATTGGTTAGAAAGGTATAATGGCAAACAGAGAGTTAGAAGCCTGCTTATAAAAATAAAAGTTCTGTAGTGTCGATTTTTGGATAAATATCTGGGGGATAATTCTGTCTTCCTAGGCATTTCTGGGACAGATACTGCAAGACTGCAACCAAGCCACTCTGCTTTGTTCATACGTATATTTGGATAGGGCTGAAAGAAGGGAACTAAAATATGAGGGACTGTCCCTGTTGTTCAGAGTAAGAGACCACATTACAGAATTTGGTGCTGCAGCCATGGAGAAGTGAATGGAGAATATGATGAGAAAGTAAAACTACTGGAGGCCCAGTTTCAGGAAAAGCTGAAAGAAGAAAGAACATTTTGGCAGAAAAAGAAATTATCTGTGCACAAGGAAAGATTTTAATAACAGAGCAAATTGACAGCCCTCAGCAAAAAGACAAAATGAGTTTTGAAAGACAAAATGAGCTTTAACAGCTTGGCTTATGAGACTGAAAGTGGAAGGAAAAAGAGGTGCAATGTGGAAGGGATCATACACGCTGCGATCAGTACTGTCATTCAGCTTGTTCTCAACCAGTTTACTTGAACTGGCTGTTGAAATTTGTCAGGTTCGGTGAACCGCTTGTTGTGGGGACAGAAAACGAAAAGTTTCACTGCACCATCACCCTCCAACTGGCACATACTTTGATTCATTCCCAGCTGCCCTCTCCAGCAACAGCATCAGCAAGCCAAAAGCTTTCCTGGCCAATCCTAGGTATGCTACAATGGCACATGCTGCCAGAGAAAGCTAAGGAAGAGGAGAAAAAGAGGTGTCTATCACTGTTTCATATGCAACCCCCATTGGGGGAAAAGCAGGCAAAACCAAAGGGTGAGGGACATTGAGAAAGAATGACAATGAGAAGGATGAGGGGAGATAGGGTCATTTGGAGAGTGCCCAGCTCTGATTCCTCCTCTCTGGTACAGGCAAGTGCACATCCGCACACATTTTTTTTCCCCATGATGAATCATACAGCAATTGAAATTTTTTTATTAACATGTACATGTTTAGATAAAACAAACAAACCAAAAAAGACAGATCTGGTTGTTAAATATTTTGAATGAAACCACTGGCTGTGATCAAAGCAATTTATTCTAGACTCAGCAGCAGGAATCATCTGCAATGAACACTGGATCTTAGCAAACTGAAACACATCTTGAAATCCTGTTACCAGGAAAGGATCCAACTGAACCTTTCTTATAGTTGTCAAAAGCAGTACAGGATTTTCTTAGTCAGATTACCAGATCTGAGAGAAAAGATCTTGTTTGTATCCTTGACATGCTCACATTCACTAACTGCTAATTGCCATGTTGGCTTGTTTGATCCCATCCTCTCTTGTTGGCTTGTTTGATCCGACCCTCTCTTTTCCTACCTCACTGTCCTCCATAAGACCATGTGTTTGATTTTGCACAAGTTTTTGTAAATAAAGCTACTTTGATATATTTTATATAGAAGTCTAAGCTGTAGGACTGGCTGTTGTTCTGCTTCTGTCTTGCCATTTTTATGATTCTGCTTTAGCAATTCAATACTCTCTCACACATTTCTCAATAGTCTGGAGCATTTGCAAGAGATGAGGGAGATTTGGGAGAAATTCCTATACTGCAGTTGCATATGCATTTGCATGACCCAGCAGCCAGCTCAGAAGATATGCATTTAAAACCCATACCCTTTATATATAAAAAAGTAAAAGAATGCCTATGAGATATCTGAAACAGGGCTTTCATGACAAAATCAAACCCATTGCTTTCATCTCCAGACGTCTGCATTCTAAAGAAGGATGGAAAGTTCTTTCTCTCTGTTCCACAAGGAATTTTTTTACCTGATGTTCAGTAAAAGTACTTAGTGAAATGCATTGCAGGCAAATGGATATTTTTAAATTTTTTTTATTGAAATGCACTTCCCAGTGTCTGCAAATTTCAGGAACAGATATTTACACTTCTTATAAAATGGCAGAAAATAAGGATGAAACATTACAAAGGAAGGGAGAAGAAAGCCTGGCAGCCTTGGTCTTGTTGTTATTACCTAGCCTCATGATGTGACTTTGACTCATGGCGACCCTGCATAGATGAGATGTCTCCAAGCCTCCCTGTCCTCCACTGCTCTTCTCAGATCCTGCAGGTTCAGGCCTGTGACCTCCCTGATTGAGTCCAGTCATTTGGCATGCAGTCTTCCTCTCTTTCTACTACCCTCTACCTTCCCCAGCATTATTGTCTTATCTAGTGAGTCATGCCTTCTCATGATGTGGCCAAAGAAGCCTCAGCTTAATCATCTTGGCCTCCAGGGAGTGTTCAGGATTGATTGGTTCTTGGGACTTTATCACACGGGACGGATCCCGTGCAGAAACTGGATTTAAAGTGAAAACAATCCACAAAAGTGGGTTGTTTTTCACATGACGTTCGGGGTTGACCTGAACAGAAAATAGAGATAACCCATAAAAGCAGGTTGTTTTTCCCACAACGTTGGCGTCAAGGAGAAATAACACGTCATTAATCCGAATGGAAAGTCACCCAAACCTGCTCCTTTTTACTTTTGGGAACTACCCGTTCGGGTTAATATCACGTTATTTCTCCTTCTCACAAACATGTCTGAAAAACAACCCACTTTCTGCATGGGATTTAAGCAATTTGCCTCCATGTGATAAACTCCTTGGACCCATTTGTTTGTCTTTTTGGCTGTCCACGGTATCCTTAGTATACTTCTCCAGCACCACATTTCAAATGAGTTTATTTTCACACACCATTAGGAGGGCCACTTCCTATCTCTGGAACCTATTGACCTTGCTGTTCTTCCTGCTTCCTATTGCTGCCTGTTCACTCTGCAGGTAGTAGGAGAAAGCAATAAGGAAGATCAATTGCCTCCTCATGCATTGTTTGTCCACTCTTTTCTTTGAGACAGTACTAAGCAGATCAAGAGGGAGAGGGAAATGTGCAGGAACTAGCAACAGTGGCAAGGAAGAGAGGAACAGACAGGGAAGAAGAACCCACTGAGAACAGCTTCACAAGCCAGACCTCTCAGTTTGAAACTGGCCTTGCTAGAACAACTCAACAGGAGTGAAAATGTTTCCACTTCCTCAGCAACCTAAACTGGAAGAGGACTGAGGACTGGAATGAGGACTGAGAAATGACACAATGACTGTCTTTAAATATCAGAAGATGGAACAAGCTCATCTGCTCCTCCAGAGGCTAGGGTTCACCTATGGATTCATATTACAAGAAAACAGATTCCACCTAAATTCTAGAAGAACTTCTTTACTGCGAGAGCTGTTTGACAGTGGAATAGACTGTCTAGGAAGGCGATGAACTCTCCATCTTTGGAAGTCTTTGGAACAGAGGTTGGATGGAGATCTTTCAGAAGTGATTTAGTTGTGTATTCATAAAGCTGAATCTACACTACAGAATTAAGGCAGTTTGACACCACTTTAATTGCCATGGCTCAATGGTATGGAATTTGTAGTTGTGTGAGGTATTTACTCTTTTCTGTCAGAGTATTGGTGTCACAACAAACTACAAATCCCAGGATTCCATAGGATGGAGCCACAAGAGAGAAGTGGTGTCAAATTGCATTAATTCTGCAGTGTGGCAGCAGCCTAAGATTCTATATTTTATTACACTTGCAGCCATATGGGGCCACTGAAAAGAAGAGGCAGGTGGCTGCATACTCAGAGGAGTCCCAAGATCTGCAGGACTACCAAAGATATTTAAAAAAGAAAATCTGAGATGACAACAGGTAGCCCAATGAAGACTGAAAAGCCATGGAAAACCAAACTTCAGAAAAGAAAAATGCAAAATCAGGCAGGGACAGGAATGGATTATTCTGGAGGGGGCATGCAGCTTTAAATAGGAGCCCTCCTGAGAGATAAAGATATGTTAGAGGATTTGGACACAATGAGCAATATGTAAGCATTTTGCTATGCGTAAGTAATGTCCATAAGGCATAAAAGCTTTGCAGTTCAATGGTAAAAATAATTTGAGAAGGAACATTGTCAGCATTTGCATATCAGAGCATTAAACATGACTCACATATACCCAGTGACGAATTCTCCACCCCCTCCTTTGTAATAAATAGGGGATTCTAATGGAAAACTTTTAAAATCTATTTTATTGGTACCAAATGAAATTACTTTCCCCTTTGAAATCCTGTTTTCAGGATTTCTGGGATCTCCTTTCCCCAAAAAGGTACTTTAACTAGAATGTCCTGTTGACTAATAATAAGATTGATTGATTGTTTCTGAAGGGTTAAGTAAGAGCCTCAGCCCAATGTAAGGATGCCTATGGGAATATTTTGCACACAGTGCTATTAAGGAAAGGGAGAAGATGACTGTGTGTTGCGTGCATTCCCATTCTCCTGTCTCAGTAAGCGATCCCTGTGTCAGAGGTCAAAAGCCAGCTGTCTTGCTTGCTGTTTTTGCTTAGTGTTCACATGAATTATATTGCCTTTCAGTTACTATACCTTGGGTGGCTGGGACTGGTTTAAATGCTTTTGTTTCTTAAATTAACATCTTACAAAAATCTGGAATTAAAAACACAGTGTTGGTGGATAAGATTTCATACTTGGGGGCAAAAAGACACACACCACACACACACGGTTCACTAGAGCAGGTTATCCTACCAGCAGGAGTCATTAGATGTCATATTTTGGGTAACTTCCTAATTGCCAGTGACACAGAGGAACCTTTTGATCTTGACCATGTTCTGCTAATTATTTAATCTTTAACAACATAATAACATGTTTCGGTATGTATCTTAAGTAAGGGTAGAGCATTTGCCCGAGGCCTAGTTTATACATGCTAGCCTGCAATGTCTACCAAAACCTTTTTTGTTCAGTAAGTAATATGAATGACACATGTAGACTGAAATATCTTCAAAATAATCATTTGTAAAGTTGCAGTGTAATAAGAAAGTCTTACATGTGAATGCTTTCCTGTGCTTTCAAATGCAATGAACATGTCAATTTTTTGCATTTCATTTTTCTCTGTCCGTAATTTATTGTTCCCCTCTCCCCTTAGCTGATAAAGACAGAGAGGTAAAGTGCTATTATTTCTCTTTCTCAGTTTTTGAAATGGAATTAAAATTATTTTACAAAGGAGCGTGGATTTGCTTCCCTCAACCTCTCCATCACACTTTAAAAACTTAGACCAGAATACTATTGGTGTACTACACCAGTGTTCACACTTTTTCCAGGATTACACAATAATGGTAGAGGAAGGCAGATAAATTCTGTCAGTTCCTATTTTTCCAGCACCCTACTTCCTTTGTGAGTGCAGTGCCCATGACCCTTGGCCTTCTGCTACCATCACTTATGAGGGGGTGCTGAAAAGTTTGGAGCCTGATCCACTTTCCAAAACTTAAGTGAAATTTTGTCATGGTAGCAGGGAATTTTCAAGTGTTGAACTCTGGGCTGTCATGAGCTTCCTGTTCCTGCAGAAGAAAATTCTAAAGGAAATCCATTAGTGTATAATGCAAACATTGGGTGACAAGTACCTATCACACTCAATTGTGAAGAAGGAGTGTGTCACCTTTCAGCATGGAGACAGACCAAAGATGAGGCAAGGTCTGGAAGGCCTTCTACAGTGTCTACTCTTGCAATTTTTGAACGTGTTTATGACCCGATTTTGGCAGATTGGTGAATCTCAGCTAATGCAATTGCTGAGAAACTAGAGATATCTGGGGAATGCACTGGGTTTGTAATTCATGAGCAGTTGGCTATGTAGAAGCTGTCAGCCAACTAGGTGCTGAAATGTTCGAATACTGATCAGAAACAAAATCAAGTGGATACCTCCAAGTTGATTTTGCAGCATTTCAAACAATCTAGTGACAATTTTTAAGAACAACTCATTACTGTTGATGACACATGGTTACATCACTATGATTTGGAGACCAAACAACAGTCCTGGCAGTGGCAGCACTAAAGTTCTCCATTACCAAAGAACTTCAAGTTGCAAAGGTCATGGCCACAATTTTGGGGGGATAAGGAAGGTATTTTGATGACTGACTGTCTCCAGGAGGAAAAATCAGTTAATGCAGAATGCTACTCTAACTTGCCATACTACTTAAAGGACACATTGAAGGAAAAATGGAAAGGTGCTTGCTTTTTGCAGGAGAATACACCTGCTCACAGGCCTGTCAAGATGATGGATGTTTTGAAGAAAGATCTTTGAGTGCATAGACCATCCACCGTACTCAGAATTTGCTCCATCTATTTCCTGTTTCCAAACCTTTAAAAGAGTTTGAAAGGAAAGAAATGTTCAAATGATCCAGACGTTGTAACTGCAGCAGTGTAATATTTCATTGACCAGACATCAGATTGCTTTTTTGGAAGGGTTAAAGAAACTTGAGAAACAATGTGTCAAGTATGTTGAACTTCGGGGTGAATACATGGAATAGTATAAGTTTCATGGCTCTAGGCCATTAATTGCTTGGCTGGGCTGAGAACTTTTCAGCACCTCTTCATATGTAGGTATTATGTCAATGGGATTCTGGCCACAATCAGGTAAAGCTAGTGATGTTAGAGGTATCATGCTTGTTCCTGTTTTCTTTCATTGTGTGGATAAAATAATTCTGGAATATGGGTATAATCATATTAGTATTGCTTCCTCAGGATGCCTGAACAATGTGTGTTGTTAGTGAACAATTATGATGGTAAAATGTGGCATTGTAAGACCATACATTCCAACTGTCCAGATTTGGCAGTGATAATCCTGATTAATTCTCTGTCATTCAATTTTCTGAGCTGCTTTAAAAATGTCCCAGTTTTTCTCTCTTCCTTCAATTTTCTTCCTTTGTTCTCAGCATATTTCAGTTGCTCCAAACTGAATCTGAAGTGCAAAAGTAGTTTGCACTGAATTAATCTGGGAGTGGGGCAGGAGAAGAGGAAAGGATGGAGTCTTGCCCTTCTCTGTAGACTGAAGCAAAAGCAAACTGATGTAGCCTCTCCTGGCTTGTAGGTTCTTCCTAATTAATAATTTTTATCATATTGACCATACTCCAATGTTGCTTGGCCACACATGTCCCAGTTTCCATATTTGAAGTGTTGGAGGTATGGAAGACTCTTCATAGTTAACTTTTCTCCCAGATTTGAATTATTTTACTTTCAGGTTCTTCCTATGCCATTTGTGCCTTTTGTGCCGAGAAGTATATGAATTTTCATTATTTCATACATAAACACACACACAAAATACATTCTCACCCTTCTGCACCAGCTAAACTCAATAAACCATAGTAATTTTCATTACAGCCCAATACCATGTTGGGCCTGCTCAGCATGTAGCTGATGAAAGTGTGGAGCCTGCAGGGGTGGGGAAGAGAGCTGACAGGCCTAGTTCAGCATCTCTAATTTGATTGCATGCCCATGAATTCAAAGCCAGACATTTAAGCTCTGAAAGCCCTTTGTCTTGATTGACAAATCTGTCATTGGCCTTTTCTTCCACATTTGAATGTTAAAATCCGAAGTTGTTTTCATCATGTTATAAATAAATGTGCACATTTTAGAATGTTGTTGTTAGAAGAAACCACACCAGCTGAAATTCTCCCCCATCCCTAATCTTGATGCAATAATACATATGGTCACAATCAGGTCAAGACTGCTTTTTGTGTTTATAGGTTCCATCAAGGTACACATGTGCATCTGTAATATAGATAGGGCAGTTAGGAAAGACCATACTCTCCAAGTCACTTGATTTATCTTCTATCATACCATTTCATCACCTGCTTTTAAAACGTCCCAGTTTCTCTCTTTTCCTCCTACTTTCCCCTTTTATCCTCAGCTTACGTCGGTTGCTGCAAACTAAGTTCAAAGTACAAAAGTAATTTATACTCAGTTAATTCAGCAGAGGTGAGAGAAGAAAAGAGGCCAGAGGGTGAAATCTTGCACTTCTCCGTAGGCTCAGGAAAAGCAAACTGCTGCAGCCTTCCTTAACTTATGTGTTCTTCCTCATTCTTAATAACCTTTGTCATCATGATCACATGCTGGTGGTGTTTGGCTACATGTCTCCTGGGCTGCATCTGCATTGCAGGAATAATGCAGTTTGCCACTGCTTTAACTGCCATGACTCAGTACCATGGAATCCTGGGATTTGTAGTTTGTTGTGGCACCAGTGCTTTCTGCCAGAGTTGGCTAAATATTTCACAAACCTACAAATCCCAGAGTTCCACACCATTGAGCCATGGCAGCTAAAATGGTGTCAAATTGCATTATTTCAGCAGTGTGGATTATTATTATTATTATTATTATTATTATTATCCCACCTTTCTCCCAGTACAGGAACTTAAGGTGGATTCAACTCTGGTTTTTATCCATGAAATGTTGGGAGGCTATAAAGTGTACTAGTGTCAGCTCTTCCCCTCTTCTCTCCTATTGTTACCTCTTTATCTCAAAATCCAGCACACCATGGATACTACCTTGGGAATATTTGCCACTACACCATCAGTGTGCCTCCTCAAGCCCATTTCAGAGAGGCCAACCCCAAGAGTGAGAGAGTAATTCAGTTTTCAAAGCCTTTCTGTGTTTGTCCTTTGTATGGAGACAGTCAACAAGGGCACTAATTAGTGCATGGCCTGAGTATTCCAAATAAATGAAGGAAAGGACAACAGAATAAAGGAAGATATGTGTTCACTACTGGAATTGTGTTTTGACATTTATTTTGGACTTCATCAAGACTGCAGTCTTTTGCATTAATTGAAGAAGAAAAAGTAAACAGTCTCATTACCATCAGATCTGATGATGAGGGGAAATGGCCTGGAAAAATATCCTGGATCTTTGCTGAACTGCTCTACATTTAACAAAAGGTAGAAGAAGCACATTCTTTATGACTGCAGTGTTTGGCTATTACATTTAACAATCTAATTAGAAGGGCTGTGTAGTATCCCCCCACAATAAAAGCAGACAGTACACACAAGCAAAACCAATTAGACAGTTGTGGTTTACAGAGCTGGACTGCCCTCCAGTTAGTTTCTAATGAACCCTCCAAAGATAGTTCCTGTCCACTGGTAGGGTAGGAACATGATGGCTCTAATAGTAAGACATTCCTTATTAGCAATCAAGTGCAAATACTACTTTCTGCTGCTAAGTAGTGATAGGTTCTGCTGGTTCCTCCCACTACCAAAGGTGGGTGAGAAATTTGTTTGTTTGGTATTCATAAAAATATATCAAAATTAAGAATGCTCCTCAAGTTGAGGAGGGAAAGAACATGAGATGTAAACACTCTGGATGTAGCTGAAATGGGAACTGACAGATTCATCCAGCCACTCCAGATCCTAGAGTGCTTATCTCTATAAGGACTGCATTTGAACCTCTGTGTATGCTAGAGCTTGGAAATTTTCTTTTTGGGTTTGTAGTTCCCAGCCTCCTTGGCCAACATGACTATTCTGGTTACAACTTACAACCTACAATAAGTCTGGTTGCAAGTTGCTGCTGTTGCTGTCATTATTTATCATCAAACCAATAACGGAATGAGAAACTTCCAAGATCCTTTGTCATCAACTGCTCTCCTCAAGTCTTGGAAACTCAGGGCTGTGGTTTCCTTGATTGTGTAGTGAACAAAATTGACAGGAGGAAAATGAATTCATTTGAAATATGGTGCTGGAGGAGAGTTCTATGAAAACCACCAACTGCTAAAAAGACAAATGAAAGGGTTCCAAAAGAAATTAGACCTGAGCTCTCACCGAACTAAAGCTATTGTACTTTGAACAAATGTTGAAACAACATGACACACTTGACATACAGTAAGCTTGATAAAGTGGAAGCCAGCAGGAAAAAAGGAAGACTGCAGTTCAGGTGGATTGCTTCAATCAAAGAAGCCACAGCTGTCCTAAGTTTGCAAGACCTGAGCAGGGCAGTTGATGACTAGGGAGAGCTTTTATTCACAATTGCTGTAAGATGAAGTTGAACTGATAGAATCATAGATAAAATCATAGAGTTGGAAGGGACCACAAGGGCTGTCCAGTCCAACCCACTGCCATGCAGGACTACACAACCAAAGCACCATCTAGCCTCTGTTTAAAGACGCCCAAAGAAGAAGACTTCATCACACTCTGAGGGAGTGTGTTCCACTGTTGAACAGCATTTACTGTTAGGAAGTTCTTCCTAATATTTAGGTGGAATCTCTTTTCCTGTAGATTGAATCCAGAAAACCAACTTGCTCCATCAAATATTTAAACAAGGCTATCATATCACCTTTTATTCTCAGGTCACAACAAGAAATCAGAGGCAGTATGAGATGGAGGGTGCAGCAGTTGTACTCATGTCCTACTGTAAGGCCACCAACAGGCAACTGACTGTCCACTGCGTGTGAATGGAATGTTGGATTTGATGGGTCTCTGACCTGATTCAACATGGCTGCTCTTCTGTAGTACAGTCGACCCTCTGTTCTTGCGGGGATTCGGACCCCTGCGAGAATGGAAAATCACATATATTCAAGCACCATAGGCTTGAATAGAGGTGCACACCCACGGGGGTGTGCAGGGGTGTGCCATGGTCATGCCCTCCATTTTGTCCCCCTCTGTTCACTGCCCACGGATAGCTGAGGGACGCGGATCCCAAGTCCGTGAGAACAGAGGGGCGACTATAGTCTGAAATGACTTTTTCCCCTGAAAAGAGAAGAGTAATACTAAATTGTCCTGGTGAATATTATTTTTTCTTTTTAAACAAACTAGTTTTAGACAACAAATTAAACACAGACCATGCCATCTTTCACAATTAACACCATAAACTTTTTTTCATTCTCATTAAAATCATTTTTAGCATAAAGGTGCATGCTGCCCCTGAATAGGCTGGCTGGAGATTTTGGCCAGGTCCTTGCAGACTGCTAGTAATAATGCAAATTGAGTCCACTTTAACTGCCCTGGCTCAGTGCTAGGGAATCATGGGAATTGTATTTTTTTCTGAGACATTGAGCCTTCTCTGTCAGAGAGCTCTGGTGCCACAATAAACTACAGTTTCCATGATTCCCTAGCACTGAGTCAGGGCAATTAAAATGGACTCAATTTGCACTATTTCTGGCAGTCTGCAAAGGCATCCACAAAAATAACATTTCTGTGTCCAAATAAATAGTGGTATAATTCCTTGTTCTGCACCTTCAAGTCGTTTCTGATGTATGGTGACCCTAAGGAAGACCTATCATGGAGAGATTTTATGTGTGCAAGTTTTGTTCAGAGGGATTTTTGCCTTTGCCATCCTCTGAGGCTGGGAGATTATAACTTGCCCAAAGTCACCCAGTTGGGTTTCCATGGCTGAATGGGGATTTGAACCCTGCTCTCCAGAGTCATAGTCCAATACTCAAATCAGTTCAACATGCTGGTTGCTTAGCTATGGTTCCAAAGAAGCACAAGTTGCTGACTTGAGGTGTATCCTAATTGAACATTCGAGGTCAATATCATGCAGACAGGTGACAATAAATCAAACAGTTTTGTTTTCACTTTTATGAACATTTCTTTCTATACAGCAGGGACGTCCTTTAATTTAAAGCAGGGCCAGGGCTGTATATTCAGCGATGTAATTGCCATGTGTCTCTCCTTCTTTCCTTCCACCGCCTCGGATCATGTATGGATTATATTAAGGCAGATTGTACTGAACGGATGGTTTCACTGTGAGCTTAGTCATCTGCTTAGCATTTTGTATGTCCCACAAGGCAATTGTGGTTATTCACAAGTCTATTAATTAAAAAGAAAACTTGTAAGGAAACAACTTGGTGGGTAGATGAACCATTCAACCACTTCAAAATAAGAAAAACATAAAAACAATGGGGTGGGGGTGGACTGGGGAGTCTGGGGGACGAAGGTAGCTCCTGCATTCCACTGATTGAATAATCTGATAGCACCAATTGTTTGAACTCTTATGAGCCTTGTGCAAAGCTAACACTTGTCATCACTGCATTTAAATGAGTTTTTATGACTGAGAGTTAAAGCGAGCAACACAATACTTAGTAAAATACTGAAGATGGTGCTAACTTCAGCCCTGATGATAGAAAACCTGTTAAGATGTATATACTAGTTTTCCATGCAGATGCACACTCCATACCCTTCAAATGTCCTGATTTGGCAGGGACAGCCCTGATTAATCCTTTGTTGTCTAACTTTTCAACTGCTTTTAAAGTGTGCCAGTTTCTCTCTCCTCCATCCATTTCTCACTTTGTCCTCAGTTTAGATCAATTGCTGTAAACTGAGTTCAAACTCAGTTAACTTGGCAGGGGGAGAGGCAAGGAGGGGGCAGAATCTTTTTC
This sequence comes from Phrynosoma blainvillii, assembly GCA_026167975.1. Taxonomy (NCBI): domain Eukaryota; kingdom Metazoa; phylum Chordata; class Lepidosauria; order Squamata; family Phrynosomatidae; genus Phrynosoma; species Phrynosoma blainvillii. Next base: position 321,545,571 of record JANUYF010000003.1, on the reverse strand, counting down.
TTCCAAGGAAGCTTAGGCAAAAGCAAACTGCTGCAGCCTCTTCTGGCATGTCTGTTCTACTTCATTAATCACTTTTCCCACCTTCACTCATAAGTTGCTTGGGTACATGCGTCCCAGTTTTCACCTGGGAAATGTTGGAGAGTATGGTACTCTACGACTATCATTTCAAAAATAAAATGTAACATGATAATAAATTCAAAGAGAATGAAAGTAAGCAGGGCTTGGAAAAGTTATGTCTTTGGATGACAGCTCTTCCAATCATTGTGACTGGGGGATTCTGGGAACTACAGTTTTTAAAAAGTAAATTTCCCAAGCTCTGAAAATAATTCAGCATCATATATCCTCCAACATTTCACAGATGAAAACTGGGACAGAATGAGCGTGCAATCACCCTCCTCTCCTGCCCCTTCCAAAGTGAAAGAGAGAATCACCATTGCAGCAACCAGCTTTCTTGTATAGTCAGCAGCTTCCTGAATATGGTCCTCACACAAATTTGTGTGAGAGAGTAAAGGGGGAAATCAGGAAAGCCCCTGTGCACAGGAAATTTCCCAGTTACTGTATATATTCATGTATAAGTCTAGAAATTTTAATCAAAATTTGACCCAAAAAATCTGAGTTGACTTATCCATAGTAGGTCAATGTAAGTACTGGACTTCAACTCCTACTAAAAAAAAGAAAAGAAAGAAACTCCCCTGCTAAAAGGCAATTGCGTAATCTGTCCTGAAACACTGACTCTCCATTACTCTCTCATCCATCCAGTCTTCAGTGTGAGCATAGTTAGGCCTGCTGAAATTTTGTAAGTTCTTTGGCATCATTTTCTTTTGCTTCATCCTCTAGATCTTTTGCCACATGCCCCCAAGTTTTACCCTCAACTTATCAATAGGTCATATCAAAATCCATAATTTTGGCTCCCAAACTGTCCCTGACTTATCCATGAAGTTGACTTACAAGCACACATAGACGGTACCTGATTCCACTTCCAAAGAGCCTGCTACTGAAGACCCAGGGATCCAAGAAACCAAAAATCTTGCTTCTTCAATTGGTTGATTGGCATGGGAGGGGCAGAAAGAAAGAAAGGATGTTGAAAAACTGGAGTGTTTCCAGAGGAGGGTGACTAAAATGGTGAAGGGTCTAGAAACCATGCCCTATGAGGAACGACTTAGGGAACTGGGTATGTTTAGCCTGGAGAAGAGACAGTTAAGAGCCCTGTTTAATCAGTTGAAGGGATGTCATATTGAAGAGCTTGTTTTTTTTCTGCTCTAGAGAATAGGACTCAGAACAACAGATGCAAGCTACAAGAAAAGAGATTCCACCTCAACATTAGGAGGAACTTCCTGACAGGGATAGCTGTTTGACAGTGGAACACGCTCCCTCAGAGGTTGGTGGAGTCTCCTTCTTTGGATGTTTTTAAACAGAGACTGGATGGCCATCTGTCGGGGATGCTTTGAGTTTGAGTTCCTGCATGGCAGGGGGTTGGACTGGATGGCCCTTGTGGTCTCTTCCAACTCTATTATTGTATGATTCGAAGGAAGGAAGGAAGGAAGGAAGGAGCAAGCAAACAGCAAGGAAGCTCGTGCTTGCTCTACCACACTGCCTGTGGATTGCAACTCTCACATCTTCATCCTTGCCAATGCTTTGCTTTCCAAGCCTCCCCCCCCCCCACCAGATTTCCTTTCTCATGCTTTGGCTTGGCAGTTCTTAAGCAGACAACTTTCAGTCTCCATAATTATGTTCTTTGCTCTGATCTGTTCTCTTTACTATTTGTTTGTCTTCTCTCTCCTCCAACATAGTTCTGTGTTTCTATATATTTGTCCAGCTTTAGACATTCACTCTTTCATTTAAAGTTTTGCAGTCTTGACCATTTAGTTTTCCAATAGTTTGTAACTAAAGTCCATTCTTCTTCTTTTTGGGGGATTTGTCTTTCTACCAACAAGGTTAGATGAGAAGTATATAGTTAAATTAAATGGAGCTGGGTAACAAAGATATAACTAAATTAAATTATCAAGGATATCCCCCCCCCCATGACATTTGTTGTAATTGACTTGTAGAAATCTGTTTCTTAGTTGTATGTACAGTGGATGTTTAATTACATTTATTTTTAAAAAATACTTAAGCAATCAACATTTTCACCTGCAAGTAAGGCAGAGTTTCTGGGAAATAGGAAGTCAGGGGAAGTGAAATGATGGTGTCAGGAACTGCATCACGCATCCTACCTGCCATGGGTTTAGTGCTATACAGACCTGTGAAATGTAGCTGGGTTCAATGTGTATTGGCATACTGAAGAAATATGATGGAATATGCAATGGGATGTTTATTGGGTGCAGCGTTGTTCATCACATTTCTTTGTTCTGAAGAAACAGAGAGAAGGCAGTTACCATATATGCGACTATAAGCTGACCTCATGTATAAGTCAAGGGCAGGCTTTGGGGTCAAAATTATGAATTTTTATGTGATCCATGGATAAGTTGAAGGTAAAATGTAGGGGCATGTAGAAAAGGATCTAGATGATGAAGCAAAAGAAAAAATGCCAAAGAACTTACAAAATTTCATCAGGCCCAACTGTTTGTGCTCATACTAAAGGCTGGATGGATGAGAGAGCACAGGAAGGTCAGTGCTTCCAGAACAGATTACACTCTTGCCTTTCACAGAGCATGGTTCCTTTTTTAAATCAGTTAAAGTACAGTACTTACATTGACCTGTGAATAAGTCGACTCAGAATGTTTGGGTCAATTTTTTGACTAAGGGCCTGAACAGACTGCCAGAAATAATCCAGCTTGAGACCGCTTTAACTGTCCTGGCTCAGTGCTAGAGAATCATGGGAATTGTAGTTTTTTTTCTGAGACATTGAGCCTTCTCTGTCAGAGATCTCAATAAACTACAGTTCCCATGATTCCCTAGCACTGAGCCGGGGCAGTTAAAGTCGTCTCAAGCTGGATTATTTCTGGCAGTTTGTTCAGGCCCTAAGATTTCTAGACTTATACATGAGTATATATAGTATGCCTGGCTTGAGACTATGAGGCCCAACAGATGGCCCCTAAGGGGCGGCTCTGCATTGCCCCTGGGAGTGCCAGATCGGGGCTGTGGCAACTGCATGCCGTGGCCCCGATCTGACACTTTGCCACTCCAAAAAGAGCTGGCAAATGCCACTCCTTTTTGGAGTGGCAAAAAGCTGCCCTTGCTGCCATAGTGGTGGCTTTTATGCGCTCCTTTGGTGCAGTGTGTCTAAATGCTGCACCAAGGGAGTGCCCTGATGCTGCCGACTGTCTGTTTGGGCTGGTGGTGTGAGGACGACTTGGGGGTGGAGTCGGGGTGGCTGGCGTGCGGTCACGACACCCTGACTCCATCCCCAGTCCGGCCCTTTTGGCCAGTCTGTACTGGCCCTATGTTTTCCTGGGAATGCAAGCAGAAGAAATAAGGAGCAGGGGTTTATGGGAACCAAGTGGAAAAAAGTTGTTCTGCTTTTGTTACAACTGAGAAAATAGCCTGCTGAGAACCAGCACGGTGTAGTAGTTTGAGCGTTGGACTAGGACTCTGGAGATCAGGGTTCAAATCCCAGCCCAGCCACGGAAACCCACTGTGTGACCTTGGGGAAAGCAATAGCAATAGAAAGTACATTTCTATACCTCTTATCAGTGCACTTAAGCACTCCTTAAATGGTTTACAATATGTAAGCTAATTGCCCCCAACAAGCTGGGTACTTATATTAGCGACTTCGGAAGGATGCAAGCCTGAGTCGAGCCTGAGCCCCTGGCTGGTATTGAACTTGCAACCTTTTGGTTTGTGAGTGAGTGGCTGCAGTACAGGCATTTAATCACTGTGCCACCAGGGCTCTGAAAAACCATATTCGCTCAGTCTGAAAGGATGACAATAGCAAACACACAAGAAACTTGCCAAGAAAACCCCATGATAGATTTGCCTTAGGTTCACCATATGTCAGAAATTTCTGGCATATCTGATGAAATCCACATTAATGCATTATTCACATGCATTCAAATAGTTGCAGATTTTTGGCGGGTGTGTGTGAATAGATACTAATAGATGCAAATTTGTGCAGGAAAGTGAAGACAATTAACTTGTAATACAAATGTGTGAAAATACACATTAATTCATATAGTACACTTATGTGTGGACTTGCTCACAGTGGGTGAGAAGAAAAGCAAGACATTTTAAAATCTATTAGAGCTGCCACCCCTGTAGCATTAATGCAATTTGATTCTGCTTTAGCTATCATGGCTCCATCATATGGAGTCTTGGGATTTGTAGTTTATTGCACCACTAGAGCTCTCTGACACAGAAGCTCAGTATCTCAAGTACAATTCCAGAATTCCATAGGATTGAACCATGGCAATTAAAGTGGTGTCAAACTGCATTAATTCTGAAGTGTATAAAGCAAAGGATTGATAATGGCCATCTCAGTAGATTTGTAGCACTTGGAGCATTTGACACCAAGACAGCCATTTCAGAAAGAAATTTTCTTGAATGTATAAATGACTGAAGGCATTTAGTATTTTTTTAAAAAATAGCATCCTCCCATTCACAATGGTGCAAAAAAAAAAAAAAAGAGTACAAGAAGTTAATACTTGACAATTTGCTGTTCCCTAATATTATCTCAGCATTTGTTGCCTCGGGCACATTGCCTCACCCGGGCTAACAGTAGGGCTGGTCCTGGCTATATTAATATTATTTTGATGTCAAAAACAGTATATATCTGTGTCATTTGTGTTTGTAAATGAGACATCAGTTATGAAGGAAAGTCAAACTAAAGCAAGCACAGGCCCAGCTGCATACTTTGTTATACCTGATGATCAAGGCAAAGGTGAGCAGCTTAAACTAATATTCTCTATAGTGCTGGAGAGGAGTGTGTTAGTCTTCCACGTCTACTTAACTGGCTGTCAATGCATATTCTTAAATAAATCTTTACAATAATAAACAAAATGTGTATGGAATTCCTTGGAGGATTAGGAGGAAGGCCAAATATATGAAGGCATTATTCCTCTTGGCTTTAAAAAAAAAAGCAGTGGGAGGGTTCAAGTTACCCAAACTAGAATGTATCATGTATCTTTTATACTGAATGCAAGCTGTTGTTTCAAAGAATGAGATGAAGGAACTGGATGGGCAAGACTAAAAGATTATTGCAAAAGCACCCTCTTCCCTATGTAGCCATCTGACATTCTCATCATAAAATTGAGGATTTTGCTCAGAACTCTTGCATGTCAGTGTGCATTATCCCAGTCATAATCACCTTTTTGCAGTCCTTTCTCCTTTGAAGGGCCAGTCCTACCATGAGGCAGAGTGAGATTTTGGCCAGGATCCTTATGCCAAGTTTTGTCTTTGTAAGTTATGGTTCCCCTTTTGAGCTGGGCATAGTGGCAGTGGGAGGATGGATGGTTTTTGCATAACCAACTACTGCCCTACTCCTGATTAATCAGGATGACCAGATGTCATAACCGCAAAGCACCACAAAGTGTAGGACAATGAAGAAAAATGTAGGAAAGGCTTATTATTGAACATAAATAAAACAACCAAAAATAAGATTAAGAATATGAAAGCACTAGAAAAGATTCTAAAATGCAAAGATATACAACTTAGCACAAATCATACAAGCCATTGTATTCCCTATTACCAGGTACAGATGTGAGAGCTTGACAGTCAAGAAAGATGATAGGAAGAAAATCAATTCGTTTGAGATAATGTGGTGCTGGAGAAGAGTGCTGAGGGTCCCATGGACAGCCAAAAGGACAAACAAATGGGTCCTAGAGCAAGTCAAGCCAGAAATCTCCCTGGAAGCCAAGATGACCAAACTGAGGCTGTCGTACTTTGGACACATCATGAGAAGAGAGGACTCATTTGAAAAGACAACAATGCTGGGAAAGTAGGAAGAGAGGAATGCCACATGCCAGATGAATGGACTCTGTTAAGGAGGTCACAAGTATGAGTTTGCAGGAATTAAGCAGAGCAGTGGAGGACAGAGGGTCTTGGAGATCTCATCCACAGGGTCGCCATGAGTCGAGATCAACCCAAGGGCAGTTAAGAACAACAACTGGTATTTAATGGGAGTTGAGCATCTATGGATTTTAGTATCAATGAGGGGTCTTGGAACCAAACTGCAGCGGATACCAAGGGCCCACTGTAGTTACAGAAGCAATAAGATCTTGGTCTTTTGGTGTTATTAAAAGGTAACAAATCATTAGTTATTTGATTTTATTATTGTTGCTGTGTGCCTTCAAGTCTACTCCAACCCTCCCTTAAGCTTCTCTTGACAAGATTTCTTCAGAGGAGGTTTGCCATTGCCTTCCTTTTAGGCTGAGAAAATGTGATTTTCCCAAGGCTACCCTTGGCTGAGTGGAGATTTGAACTCTGGTCTCCCAGAATCCTAGTCCAGCACTCAAACTACTATACCACACTTGCTGTCAGTTATTTAATTGATATAATTATATATATTTTACCTCTAGGAATGAAGCAAGGCATGAGTGACATTTTCCTCAGTAAGTACCAAATAAGTTGACTATCCTTGGGTACCATTCCATAGGAAGGTAACTTCTTAAATTGTAGCACATTGGCTAGAATTTTGTTGGTTATTTCTAATTAGAAGTCAATTAATGGATGGTATGTCAACGTGTACTTAAATCCAGTTGATCCAATGGGTCTACTCTAGGTGGAACTAACAATGCATCTTCTGAATTCCTGTGATATACTTTCAGCTATATAGGCCTGCAGTTCATGCCAGATTGCTGGAACTTTGTAATATCTAGGTTTAGATATTAATATCTAGGTTTGTAATATCTAGATTTGCAGATTATTCCATATGCCAACAAATCCATGCAATAATAAAGCTTAGAAAGTTTGTTTGGATTCCCATAATTCCCCAGCCAAAGTTGTAATCCAAAAAGTAACTTTTCCAAGCTCTGAAACATATAGCATGAGAAATGTTCAAAAACTTTTTTGAGGGTGGGAGGGGATGATATAGGGCAGGGGTAGGCAACCTTTTTGAGCCGGAGGCCGGGTTGCTGTCCCTCAGACAATGGGGGGGGGGGGAAAGCACCCAAAATAAATAAATAAATAAATAAATAAAAATAAAAATAAAAAATAATAAAAAATATGCATTCTCTCAGCCCCAGAAAAGCCATGGCAAAAACCCTGTGGAGATTTTGCCAAGAAAACCCCAAGAACAAGTAATAACAACAATAATATCATCATGGCGGGCGGTGGTGGCAGCGGCAGGACCAGCCTGGGGCCAGTCCAAAGGCCTCAAAGGGCCGCATCCGGCCCCCGGGCCTTAGGTTGCCTACCCCTGATATAGGGGCTTGTTATTAAGCAGAAATAAAGACAGCACCACTACTTTGGGACTTACTTAAAGGTTTTGGACTTACTTAAAGCAGCTTTTTGTATTCTATCCACTGTAAGGGATCATGCCTATTCAGTATCTAGGAGGTGCATTACCATTTTGTAAGTGACCCCTAAAATGAAAACAGGATAGTTTGCTCTAATGTTCTAGGGTGACAAACAGTGTAATAGAAGCTCTGTGAAGCATTCTGCTATAACCTACTCATTAAAAAAAATAGAATAATAAAGGGTCGTTCTAAAAATCATATATGAAGAGGAAAACTGCAAATTCAAACAATAATACAGTGATATATATTGTGAACAGTATTACACTGAGCCATAACATTTTACTGAACTAAAATATTTTTCTTAAACAAAACTTTAGCTAGTTAAATACTCGTATGGACTTCTTCAGACAATTTAGGAGCTAAGAATTTACATCAAGACCATTTAAGATGTGGTCACATTTAATTTTAATGAATGTGACCCCCAACTTTCCAAGGTGTTTGAGTCTGGGAACATTTACACTACATCTGTTATTATTTTGATGCAGCAAAATCTTGTTTTACAGTTTCATTTGATGATGGTCTGTACAAATTGCTGGGAAAGAAAGCCCTGGATGATGAAGCTTGCAGTTATTAATTTATGTCCAGCATTGTTGTGCTTTAATTATCTTTGAGCGGATAAACCTGAAGGCTGTCCAGCCACAAGAAATGCCAGTGTTTCACTTTTGTCCCACCTGAAATTCATGGGGAAAGATATTGGCTAAAAGGATGTGACAAACATTTCCCCATGCAAAAGTTCTTATTCATATGTTAAATAAACATGTGGGAAGAGGTGTGCAATAACCCTGCCCTTTCAATCATCTTTCTCCCCACATTTTATGAGTAGAGGGTGTCAGGCTGCATAGGAGAGCCTCTGCTATCTGTGGAGGATCTCCACTTAAGTTGGAACCCTGATTTTACAGGGTTACTATTCATGCAGAACACCTCCAGGATACAGGGAAGCTTTCTAGAAAGCTGCCCTCTAATTATAATTATAATTATAATTATAATTTTCTTACCCACCTCTCCCCATGGATTGAGATGGGTAAGACCAACAGACCAACAAATATGCATCAATCAAAACACAACTTCAGTTAAAACACACATCAGTTTAAAAGAACAAACAAGACATACAAGAACTGCATTTGTCATCCTTGGAATTCCCTTACTCATGTTGCATTTTTGTAGCTCCTTACCTCTGGGAACTTCATTTGCCTCCTTTCTATTGAGTCTGAAGCAGGTTCTAAAATCCCTCCTGTTTTCTCAAGCCTTGGATTCATCAGTAAAAATAAGTAAGAGTGTATGATAATAAAAAGAGATACAAAATGAAACAGACAAATCCCAGTAATATATCACTATTGCTGGTGCTTGTTTTATTTTGTTCCTGTTTTTACCGACATGTTGTGTTCTTTTACTGCATTTTTGAAAATCAGAGTATGCAATATTAGGAAGTATGGTCTTGAAAGTCACTTTATGCATAATGTAAATAAGCAATAAAAAAATTAGTCTAATCTGTGCCACAGAGTTGTAAGAATTTAATAGGAAAACTCCATGCATGTTAGGAAGAGTAGGGCACAGATGTGTTATGTAAAGATGTCAACACCTCATTCACAGTGTTCAGCAAATTTACTGGTTCTTAACGGTTTTTGGTCATGGATCCCATTGAGACACTAATAAATTCTATGGACTCCCTCCACAGGGAAAAAAATCCCTGATAAACATATATACAATGTTTTGGCATTCAATTAATGTTATTGCATTGGAAATTTATTTCCTTTGCATAGAGGAGTCTGGAATGAAAAAGAATACTATAAACTTGATAATATTTGATTTTACCTTAAAACTCAGGGGGGAAGCAGACGGCACAAAGCAACGGCAAGGAAGGGAGGGGCAGCCGCACGCTGGGTGCCCCAACCCCTTCCTGAAAACGTTGTCGGAGCAGCTGGCCCTCCGCACGGCCGGCGCTCCGAGGATGACTTTCCACTGCAGCGTCCGCACATGCTGAAGCGGAAGAGGTGCCAAAGGTGCGCCGGCAGCCTTTTGCGGTGCACCTTCGGCGATTTGTGGAAGGAGCGCTAAAATAGCGCTCCTTCCTGGGGCGGCGAAGCTGCGCTGCGTGGCCGAGGAATGCAGATTCCTCGGCCCCGATCCGCAGCTTCCCGGGGTGGCCCCGTGCCGCCTGTCTGCTTAGCCCTTCAGTGTGACAGGAAAAATTCAAAAGAACAGAAAGAAAATCAGAAGGACCCCTCTCACTCAGTTTTTGGCATCACATTCAAAGACACCCTGAAGACACCTATGGGTCCAAGAATCCCTAAACTAATCATAGTAAGAACTACTGAATTATGCACAATTGTGTCACCATAATAAGTGAACAGGCAACTTGAAGGTACATACATACACAATTTGATCATAAAAAAGGGCAAGGGCAGTCTTACTGTCAGTCCCAATGATGAAACAGCGTCAGAAATCATGTGCTGGGAATCAAGGAGCAGAATCAGTGTGTCCTTAGGACTTTCCATGTACAGTTGAGAGTGTTGTACACTTATATAGACTCTGAGGGCCAAAACACATTGCCAAAATAAAGTGGCTCTGAGCTGCTTTGATGGCAGGGTGTTTATACAACACACACCATGAAAGCTAAAAACCAGAGCAAAAAGAGGCTAAAAGGCCTTTTAAAAAGGCTAAAAACCAGAGCAAAAAGAATCTGGGATACTCTGGCTTAGTGCAGAAAATATGCATTTTCACCCCAGTAAATCAACATCCTGGTGCGAGTGTGGGGCTGCGGCAATGCAAAAACAGTGAATGTACGACACCTCCAATGCATGTAATCACATCATACACAAATCAGACAGCCTAGCAGGAGGGAATGAGTGAAGGGGGCATGTATGAGGGGCCCCGATGTGAATTACTTGGCACATTGATGCACCAATGCGGTGAACTGTCAGAGCATTGCACATGCAAGTGTATGGGCGAGCAAAGGTGTGGCCATTCAATGGGATAGCATCTGGGTGGGATATGGAGGTCACAGGCAGTATGTTTATGCAACAATGTGCATACATGGTTGGGAGGTGACAAAAAAATAATAATCCTGTGGCACAACTTGATGCTCCTCCATGTGGACTAGATGTCATTTTTTGGCCTCCTTGGGAGCAGTCTGTGCAGTCAGCAGGGTTTTGACCCACTTTTGGAAAAAGCAGGTTTGAGCCACTTTTTCCTGCCCATCTGCTCTGGCCTATAGACTCATAGACTTGGAAGGGGCCTCATTGGCCACTGAGTCCATCCTCCTGCTCAATGGAGGTTCTCCAGCTAAAGCATCCTCAGCAGATAGTTATCTAGCCTCTTTCTGAAGACATTCAGAGAATGAGACTCCACCACTCCTCTAGGCGATTGATTCCATTGCCAAACCACTCTTACTATCAAGATGTTCCTTCTAATGTTCAATCGAAATCTACTCTCCTCTAACTTCAAACTATTAGACCTGAACCTATCCTCTGGGGAAGCAGAGAACAGGCCTGACCCCTTCTCTCTTTGACAGCCCTTGAAGTATTTAAAGAGTGCAATCATGTCACCCCTCAGTCTTATCTTCACCAAACTGAAGATGCCCAGCTCCTTCAACCTCTCTGTCATGGGCCAGGAGCTGCAGAACTGGGACCAGGAGGAAGAGTCCGATGAAGGGGCTAAGGAAGGGACCCAGGCAAGTCTTCCAGACAGGGAACAGCCTGCAGCTGTCCCTGTTGCAGAGCAGCCAGTCTTTCCTGCTGGAGAGCTTCAGCCAGCTCATCCTGTGGAATTGAAGCAAAATTCACCTGCTGATGAGACAGAGGACACATCTGGGGTCCTAGGTCCTCAATCAAGAAGGAGGAACAAAAGGATCCAACAAAAGATAGAGCTAAAGCACTCAGCCAGGCTGCAGGTTAAGCAGCAAGCAAGCTCTGATTAGAATCAGCTGATGTCAGGCTATTTAAGAGCTGAGTTTGCCTAAGGAGTTGCTGGAAGCAACTCATCTGCTTCTTGGCCAGCATTTTTGTCCCTGATACCTTTCCCTAGACTCCTGCATTCCTACTTCAGACTTCCTGGCTTCTTCAACCTTTCAACTGTGTTGATGTTGATTCCTGTTGCCTCCCTTGAGTTGGACTGCTTGACCAACGCCTTTTTCTTGTTGAACTCTCACAGGGAAGGACATTTTCAAGCTGTTTGTAACTCACTGCCTCTGCCTGCATTATCAGTTGGTAGTTCCTTCCCAGCCAGCCAGTGTGGGTGTTTGGTGAACTAGGACATTCTTCTCATGTTCTCCATCCTTCTTGCTGTTCTCTGAACCTGCTCCAGGTTGTCTATATCCTTCTTAAAATGAGGTGCTCAGAACAGAACAGAACAGAACAGACAGACAGACACTTGCTGCAGCAGCTGTCTGCTGGTTTATGTTAATTTTATGATCAACAATAATCCCAAGGCCCTTTTCACACTGAGTGTTGCTGAGCTATGTATCCATCCTATACCTGGTAGTGATGAAAATTCAACCTCCAGTCCAGTTGGCTTTTATATATGGAATGAGAGAGGGAACGTTTTATCTGCATTCTGAAGATGCCAGCCACAGATGCTGGTGAATATCAGGAATACAATCTTCCAGAACACAGCCACATAATCCAAAAACCACACAAAAAACTATGCTGGCTTGAAAGCCTTCGACTTCACAGTGAACATTTTATCCTTTATCTCTGTCCCTGGATAAGAGAGGGGATTCAAGAGTGGTGATACCTTTGTTTTCTGCATCTCTGGCTTTGTGGAGAGTTGCTGATGACACGAAGTACCAAAATGCTGCAGCAATGATGTTGCTGTTATGGCACTCCACTTTATTGCTGTATAAAAGGTTGATATTATTGGAGCATCTTCATTCCTGCAGTATTTAACAGAGGAAATATTCTTAAGTGTATTTGTTCCATTAGCCATTTTGCACCACTTTAAATAACCTTTCTTTGGTATTTATGGCACAAATATTTCTCCAGTGTTATGTTTGCCCTAGGAACTCAGCTGAGCTTGCCATCCACATTTAGCTCTTTAAATTGGGACTTACACATTTCAATCCCACCCCACTCCCACCCACAGGCAAGTCTATCCTTTGTGAGATTTCTTCCATACAGCTGCTCTGTTTCTTTTTCTGCACTGAGTGTGCAGAAAAGCAAAGGGATGTAGTTACGGCAAGGTCAGAAATCCTTTCCCCAACTTTGCCCTCAACTGTTTGGACCCCAGTCTAGCCAAACAATGATTCACATTTTTGCTCATCAAACTGATAAAAACTTTTCAAGTGTTGTTGCATAATTGCTTCTGTGATTTCAAAATATATGTATGACCTCTTATCTGCAGGCAATATTCAGCTGAAATCCTCCACATTGTATGGGTGATTGAAGGTGTGGGATTGGAGGAGATACTATAGCAAAGAGCTATGCTACTGTAAGTTTAACTTCAAATTCCTGTGAGCCATAGATAGTGCTGCACAAAATCTATTTTATATTGGCAAATGGAAGCCCTTAACCTCTACATCTTCAGTGCTGAAAAGTGTAGAAGTTTAAACATGCAGTCCTGTACTCTCCTATCTAGGAATACATTTACATCTTGAAAATATTAAAACATCTCGTTAATTTGTTTTGATGATGAACAAGATAATGCAGTACAGTAGGTCCTCAATGTTTGTTGTGGTTAAGAATGCAGGATCTCTGCTAAAGTGAAAAAAAAAATGCAAATATAGGCCCATTTTTTTTCACCTTAGAGAACACTTCTCATTTTTAGGTCTCCCAGTGCAATTTAATTCTATGGTCAACTTGTAGTAGAAGTTGACCATAGAATTGTGCAGGAGGATATAGAAATGCCCAGAAAAGTGTTCTCTCTAGACATTTCTAGACCTCCAGTGTGATTCTATGGCCAACCTCTGCTGGAGGGCCAACACATGCCTAGAGAGAACCTATTTTTTGGGTTATGTATAGAGCAGTAGCAGAGATAGTGGTAGATACAGTAATCTGTGAATAATCAAATTGGTGAATACTTAACCTGAAAATGTGGAGGGGTGACTATAGATGCACTGCAAATTATACTTTTATATAACCAGGAGTGGCCCTAGGAGAAGATGTGCTCTGAGCAAAAAGTACTTTTCATCCCACCCAGTTTATAACTTCATTATAAAAACACCCCACAATAGTAATGGTAATATTTGTAGTGCTTATGGTACTTGGTAATGTCACCTCAAAATAAAGCCATTTGTGCTGAATTTTATCTTGAATGAGTTAACAATATCAAACTGAAAACTGACAAGGACACCTAATGTAAAGCTAATTGACAGTTTCCCTAGATATTTCCTCAAACAAGCTCCAGATCTTTTTGAGTTAGTATACTCAATAAAATCACTAAGTGCAGCTTGTAACCCTCTCCTGCTCAAGATTCTAGGTGACCTTGGAATGTCATTTTGAAAAAGAAATATATTGCCTTAACAAGGGAGCTTTGCTGTGTCACTTCTGTTGTCTCGAACATCCCCAGGAGGGAGCCTCTATGCTAGAGTACTTTCAAATGTACCCATAAACAGCTTAGGCAGAAAACAATCCAGGTTCCAAGTGGTCAATAGAGACTGTAGGAAGAAATGATCCTGAGTTATACCATGTAAAAATTGGCTTTTCCAGCACTTGGATTTAACAGCCAATTTTTATGGGAACATCTAAAAACACCTATAGACTTAACCCCATTTGTGACCACAAGACAGCCTGAGACGCAGAAAAGGTATATTACATGAAAAGGACACATGGAAGAGCTTTGTGTGGGAGGTACACTGTAAAATGTTCAGTGGGCAAGCTGAAAATTGTGGCCTATTTTAGAAGATATTACATTAAGAGAAATAAACTATTCTTTGCCACCTCACCAATGGAAGATGGAATTTCCTGGGCCTTCATCCACATAGCAAGGTTAATGATGATGTAAAGTGGGCTCTTGCACATGGGAGCTGCAGTTTTGACAACATCAGTTGATAGTTCCCATGCCAGGAGAAATGCAGGATATGAAAATCAAACAAGCAAGCATGCTAGCTAGCTAGCATTAAAATGATCATACTTTTGCAGGGAATTGCTTCACATGAATGGCTTCCTATGTGCGCAACTCTGGCTTTTTAGCATTTAGTTTGGGGCACCAAGTTTAGGAAAGATATTAACAAGCTAGGACTTGCCTTTAAGAGGGTAAGCAAGATGATAAAGAATCTGGAAATGAAGCCCTAGTAGGGAGGGAGATGGGTGTGTTTCACCTGGAGAACAGAATATTGAAAGGTAATATGATGACTGTCTTGAAATGTCTGTGCTGTTATGTGGAGGATGGAACAACCTTGTTTTTTCATGCTCCAGAGGACAGGATCCAAACAAATGCTAAGGATTCAAATGCTAAGAAAGGAGATTTTGACTAAATTTTAGGAAGAACCTCCTGTGGCAAAAGAAATAGACTACCTTAGGAGATGGTGGGGTTTCCTTCATTGGGGTTTTTAAAAAAGAGGTTAGAGATGCTTTAGCTGTGGACTCTGCCAGAGATGCTTTAGCTGTGGACTCTTTTACTAGAAGGGGTTGACTAAATGATCTTCCAGCTGTATGATTCCGTAAGTCCTGTAATAAGCATTTGTGATGTACAGAGCTGGCTGTACCATTAGACAAAGTGAGGCAGCTACTTCAGGCAACACATGCTGCAGGACTTGGGTGGGGGGGGCAGTCAATGATGACATCTTCTCTGTCCATTCCTCTGTGTCCTCCCCTAGCTCCTTCGGCTCTCTGGTCTGTCTTACAACCCCACAAACTCGCCTTCAGCTGATTTCAGATTCAGGTGCTTTTCCAGTATCCAGACTATCTGGTATCTCCCCATACAAACCTGTAAGAACTGCAAGGTCTTCTAGGGAAGGCTTTCTTTCAGTCCTGACACCATCACAGGTACTCTAGGCAGTGATACAAGAGAGACTGACTAGGCTGGCTCCCTCCCTACTTTTCTTTCACCAGCAGGCGAAAACCTTTTTGTTTGTTTGTTTCTGCAGTCTTTTAATATGTAACCATTCCAGGGAAGCTTTTTTATTGGAGTGTATGTGTTTCATTTATTTTTAAACTTTCATATGTTTCTGATAAATGTTATATTGTTTTAAAGTTGTCCCTCCCCATTCATGGGGGATCCATTCTGGACCCTCCCCCCACAAATGGGAAATAACACGAATATTGGAGACCAATGGAGTATAATGGTGGCACGCAGGCCATTTTGTCCCTCATGGCTTCCCATCCGTGAAAGACCAAGGGACATGAACCGGAAGTCTGCGAATCATGAGGGATGCCTGTAGTTGTGACTATTTTAATTGTTTTTAAGATTAGACACAGGATTTTGCTTGGTTTTCTGCTGTGAGCCACCTTGGGTCCCACTCTGGGAGAAAGGCAATACCTTTACCCTCACCACCTCATCACTATCATCATAGAAGTAAGCTTCAACTGTGAATGCAGTCTTATGCTGCATCTGCACTGCAGAAATAATCTAATTCAACACTACTTTAACAGCCATGGCTCAGTGCTATGGAATTCCATAGCATTAAGCCACAGCCGTTAAAGTGGTTTCAAACTGGATTATTTCTGCAGTGTCAGTGGGTTCTCTGTCTTTATGTAAAAGGAACAGTTTGCATTAACTTGTCCTTTGCCTTAGGTAGCTGAATATCTTGGGTCAGCCTTGGTGCTGTTGGTTCTGAATTGTAATAACCTTAAGAGAAAACCCAATAAAAGGCATTGATACATGTTTTTAAAAACACTTGGGGAGAGTGTGACTGTTGCTCAGCGGGTGGGGCTTTGTTGAGTCACATTTGCGAATCAATAGGGGGTGGAGATAGCCAGTTAGCTCTAGACAACTGCTCCCAGAGGCCAGTTTCAGGTCAGTTTCAGCCAGGACAGGGGAAGGAGGAGGAGGCTTTCCAGGCCAGTTTCTGAAAGAAAGGAGAAAGAGAACGAGCCTTTCCAGGCAGTTTCTGCCAGGAAAGGAGAAGGTGAAGGAGGCTTTCTAGGCCAGTTCCTGCTAGGAAAGAGGAAGAAAGCTTTTTCCAGGAAGCCATTTTGAGTGGGTGAGTTTTTAAATTCTTTTTAAAAACACTTGGGGAGAGTGTGACTGTTGCTCAGTGGGTGGGGCTTTGTTGATTCGCATTTGCGAGTCAATAGGGGGTGGAGATAGACAGTTAGCTCTATACAACTGCTCCTAGAGCTGCGCGCCTAACGGAGTGCGAATTTTATAATCACTACCAATTGTTGAAAAGTTCCAGTCATCAGCAGACTTTAACACTGGTGTTAGCGAGGGATTTTCTTTGAGGAGGAAAGTCGTAGTCCTCTTTCAGGTACTAATGAAGACTTAGTATGGACACTGAAGGAACTGCTGCCGTCACCAGCAATACCTGTGGGATGTTTGTCTTCTTACCTACAGATGTGGGCAACTACACATGCTCCAAGTGCAAGTTGGTAGCCCTCTTGGAGGAGAAAGTACAGCAGCTGGAGGCGTGGGTAGCTACACTTCAGCATATTAGGGAGCAAGAGGCTTTCCTAGACAGAACGGAACGAACAGTCTTGGACGGGGACCACACAGAGGAAGTTGCTGGGGAAGAGAAGGCCACATCACATACACAGGAGGTAGACAGCTGGAGGAATGTCACATGCAGAAGTAGGGAGACCAGGGATCGTTCTGGGAGCTTGCAGCTACAGAATCGATTTCAAGCTCTTTCCCTTCTCAAGGAGGACGAGGAAGAGCAGCATGGACAGACTTCAGGGACAGAGCAGGGGACCCTGGGAACCACAGGGAACAGTTGCTGCTAAGCCTCGGAGGATGTGTGTGGTCATGGTGGAGGACTCCTTGCTGAGGGGGACAGAAGCAGTGATTTGTGGGCCTGACAAGATGTCTCGGGAGGTGTGTTGTCTCCCTGGGGCAAAGATCCGAGATGTGACAGAGAGGCTGACAAGACTGGTCAAGCCTACTGACCAATACCGCTTCCTTTTGGTCCATGTGGGAATGAATGACACAGCAAGACACAGCCTTCAGAACATCAAAAGGGATTACGAGGCTCTAGGTAAGAAGCTGAAGGAAATGGAGGCACAGATTGTCATCTCGTCTCTTCTGCCAGTTGAAGGGCATGGTCCAGGAAGAGAGAGGAAAATAGCAGATGTCAACAATTGGCTCCGCAGATGGTGTCGTTGAGAACAATTTGGATTCTTAGATCATGGGCTGTGGTTCCATGAGGGCAGATTCCTGGCAAGGGATGGGCTACATCTCACACCAGTTGGAAGAAACGTTTTTGCCAACAGTCTCAAGAATTTGATCAGGAGGGCTTTAAACTGAATTTTGTGGGGAAGGGAGACAGCGTCCTAGAAGACAAAAGGACTTGAAAAAATAGTCAAACTGTCATAGAGGAAACAAGGCAAACAGTACAAGGACCCAACAGTGGGAGGCAAAAAAACGTGCACAGGCAGCAAGTAAGGGGGACATATGGTCTTAGATGTCTCTACACTAATGCACAGAGCAGGGGTAGGCAACCTGTCCCCTTTAAGGGCCGAGGGACTTCAGCTCCCAGAAGCCTCAGCCATGTTGGCCAATAGTCCCATGTTGGCCAATAGCTCCTGGGATTCTGGGAGCTGAAGTCCCTCGGCCCTTAAAGGGGACAGGTTGCCTACCCCTGGCACAGAGCATGGGAAATAAACAAGATGAACTTGAACTCCTAGCACAACAAAGCAAATATGATATAATAGGCATCACTGAAACCTGGTGGGATGAGTCTCATGACTGGAATGTAGAAATACAGGGATATAACCTTTTCAAGATAAACAGGCCAAACAGGAAAGGGGGAGGAATAGCATTATATGTCAGGGATATTTACACCAGTGAAGAAATCCAGGACATCAATCCTGGAAGCCAGGTGGAGAGCATCTGGATAAAAATTAAAGGGGAGGGAGACAACAGGGATGCTAGTGTGGGAGTCTACTACAGACTCCTGACTCAGGCAGAAGAATTGGATGATGCCTTTCTAGAACAGATGACCACACACTCAGGAAGGAGAAATATAGTAGTGATGGGTGACTTCAACTATCCTGATATTTGCTGGAAGTCAAACTCAGCAAAATCCTCAAGGTCTAGCAAATTCCTCACTTGCCTCGAAGACAATTTCATTGTCCAAAAGGTGGAAGAGGCAACAAGGGAGTCAGCTATTTTGGATCTGATCCTAACTAACAGGGAAGACCTAGTTAATGGGGTGCAAGTGGTTGGATCCTTAGGTGGGAGTGATCATGTCCTCCTGGAGTTTATTATACAGTGGAAAGGAGAAGCCAGGCATAGTCAGACATGCATTCTAGACTTTAGGAAAGCTGATTTTACTAAACTTAGAGAAATACTGGGGGTGATCCCATGGACAGGAATACGAAAAGAGAAGGGAGTTCAAGACGGATGGGAGTTTCTCAAAAGGGAGATACTGAAGGCACAATTTCAAACCGTGCCAATGAGGAGGAAAAATGGGAGGTGTCTCAAGGAACCAGCATGGATGACTAAGGAATTTGCAAATGAACTAAGTTTTAAACGGAACATGTATAAGAAATGGAAAAATGGGGAGATCACCAAAGAAGAATTCAAACAAATAGCTAGGACGTGTAGGGGTAAAGTCAGAAAAGCTAAAGCGCAGAATGAACTTAGGCTTGCTAGAGAGGTTATGAACAATAAAAAGGGCTTTTTTGGGTATGTCAGCAGCAAAAAGAAGAAGAAGGAAATGGTAGGGCCACTGTGTGGAGAAGACAGCAAAAAGTAATCAGGGGACAGAGAAAAGGCAGAATTACTCAACACCTTCTTTGCTTCAGTCTTCTCAGAAAAGGCAAAGGGTGCTCAACCTGAGGATAATGGAGCAGAGGACAGAATAGGAGAATTTCAGCACAGAATAAGTAAAGAGATAGTGCAGGAATACCTGGTTAATCTAAATAAATATAAGTCTCCAGGACCAGATGAATTACATCCAAGGGTATTAAAAGAACTGGCAAAAGCCTCTCCTGATCCAATCCCTCTGAAACATAATAGAAATATCATTCAATCATGAAGTCAAAGCAGTTACTTAGATTTACTCTTCTGTAACTGCTACCTGTAACTACTAAAACAATCCAATCTGATTTTGGAAACTAAGTAGGGCCAGCCCTAGTTAGTGCTTGGATTACTAGATGAATTACATCCAAGGGTACTGAAAGAACTGGCAAATGTAATATCGGAACCATTGGCAATAATCTTTGAGAACTCCTGGAGAACAGAAGTCCCAGCAGACTGGAGGAGGGCAAACGTTGTCCCCATCTTCAAAAAGGGGAAAAAAGAGGATCCCAACAATTATCGTCCAGTTAGTCTGACATCAATACCAGGAAAGATTCTGGAGCAGATCATTAGACAGTCTGTGAACACCTGGAAGTTAATTCCATAATCACAAAAAGTCAACATGGGTTTCAGAGAAACAAGTCATGCCAGGCAAATCTGATCTCTCTTTTTTTATATAAAATTACCAGCTTGGTAGATGAAGGGAATGCTGTGGATATAGTATATCTTGATTTCAGTAAGGCCTTTGACAAGGTTGCCCATGACATTCTTGCAAACAAGCTGGTAAAATGTGGGCTAGACAAAGTAACTGTTACATGGATTTGTAATTGGTTGACTGGCCGAACCCAAAGGGTGCTCAACAATGGCTCCTTTTCAACCTGGAAAGAAGTGACCAGTGGGGTGCCACAGGGCTCTGTCCTAGGCCCAGTGCTATTCAGTATCTTTATTAATGACTTGGATGACAGTATTGGGGGCATAGTTATCATATTTGCAGACGACACCAAATTAGGAGGAGTAGCTAATACCCCAGAGGACAAGATCAAAATTCAAAATGACTTGAACAGATTAGAAAGCTTGGCCAAAGCTAACAAAATTAAATTCAACACGGAGAAATGTAAGGTACTGCACTTAGGGTGGATAAACGAAAAGCACAGATATACAATGGGGGACACATGGCTGAATGAGACTACGTGTGAAAGGGATCTAGGAATCCAGGTGGACCACAAGTTGAACATGAGTCAACAGTGCAATGCAGCAGCTAAAAAGGCCAATGCAATTTTAGGCTGCATCAGTAGAAGTATAGTGTCTAGATCAAGAGAAGTAATAGTGCAACTCTATTCTGCTTTGGTCAGACCTCACCTGGAATACTGTGTCAAGTTCTGGGCACCACAATTCAAAAAGGATGTGGAGAAACTGGAGCATGTCCAAAGGAGGGCCACTAAAATGGTGAAGGGTCTGGAAACCAAGCCCTATGAGGAATGACTTAGGGAGCTGGGGATGTTTAGCCTGGAGAAGAGAAGGTTGAGAGGTGATACGATAGCCGTGTTTAAATATTTGAAGGGATGTCATATTGAGGAGGGAACAAGCTTGTTTTCTGCTGCTCCAGAGACTAGGACCCGAAACAATGGATGTAAGCTCCAGGAAAAGAGATTCCACCTCAACATTAGGAGGAACTTCCTGACAGTAAGGGTGGTTCGACAGTGGAACACACTCCCTCGGTGAGTAGTGGAGTCTCCTTCCTTGGAGGTCTTTAAGCAGAGGCTGGATGGCCATCTGTAGGGGATGCTTTGATTGGGAGTTCCTGCATGGCAGGGGGTTGGACTGGATGGCCCTTGTGGTCTCTTCCAACTCTATGATTCTATGATTCTATGTTGTTTCAGCACCAGTGTCAGTGGTAGAAAATTCTTTTAGTACCGTTTGAGTACAGTCATCTATTTTTGCTTTGCCATGTGTGTGTGTAGAGAGTAGATTTACACATTTTACCAGACAGCTATTTAGAAGAACTCTGAGGTCTTATTTGGTAAGTTTGAGTTTGACACCTCTTATAGGCTGGAGAAACTACCGTAGTATGCTCACGCTTGCCAAGTCTACTGTTTGTCCCCTGGGATGCTGGCCTTTTGGCTCTCTCTGCTGGGAAATCTTAGCCATTCTGCAGTTTTTCACTAGCACTATTTTTAAAGCTTAGTGCAGAAAATGAGAGTACAATTTGCTTCTACTAAATAATAGACCTGGCACTGAAATACATTACAATAATCTTTTTGTTCCCTTGTGTTTTCTGAAAACTTAAATGATCCAGAAACACATTATCTAAATTTTTCTCACAGGACCTAATTCTTCTTGCCAAATATTTTCTTTCTGTTTCTGTTTTCTACATCAGGATTCACTTTCCCACCCTCTTTTATTCCTTAGGCAAGCTTCAGATTTACCATAGAAAACTCATGGGGCTAATTGTGCAAAAACTTGTCCACATTCATTGTACTGTACCTTCTGGTTCATGAGTTAAAAAGATGCTCTAATCAAAATTAAGCACCTTTAAGCTCTTAGTGAGTGAGGGCCAGTCTACATGATGAAATCTATTTGCATTTTATGCAAGTAGAACATGATCCTACCACTTGCGAGTCACAGGTGTTCAGGTTTTTTTAGTGGGAGCAGGCCCAAACCCCCCAAACTCTGTAGAAAATGAATTTGTAACTTTTCCTGGAGTATTCACAAGGGCATGTATTATTGAATGTGTGACCATCTGATTTGCATGCCTTCTCATGGCAGCACAACTCAGCAGAGGGTGGGTGGATGGGAATAACTGTTAACAGATTTGTTTTGTTTTGTTTTTTTGTTTTTAGGAGCATATAGGTTTTGCCTAGTCTTCTTGGCATTTTACAGAATTTTTTATTATTTTTTTTTCAGGCTGAAACTGCCTGTTTGAAACTAAAGTTGTCTTATTCCAGTCACTCATATCTAGGCAAATTATTATATTTATTCATATTATTAGTTTACATTCTGATTATGCAAATTCAACATATTAATCACTGAACTTTTTCTACCATTATGTTTCAACCTCAGTATCAGTACCAAGCCAAGAGCTCTCTTTTTCTTCTTCTTTCCCCTAGCTGGTATGGTGAAAGGGTGACTTCCAAGCTGTTTGGAAGTGGAATAAACTGCTTGGAGGGTAGTGGACTGTCCCTCTTTGGGAGTATTTAAACAGAGGTTGCATGAGGAGTGCTTTAGTTGTGTATTCCTGCATGGGTGGGGGTTAAACTTTGTGGCTTTTTCCAGCTCAAAGATTCCATGATTCATATACAAATGTATGCAGTTTCTACAATTAATGTTAAGCCAAAGTCACACAATTGATGAACTAATATGTTTCAAGATCAAGCAACTATGTTAATTAGAATTACATAACAAGTATCATGAGAATCAAAAATTAAATCCCATGGGTTGATTGGGACAAACATTGTCCCACTTTAAACCCATGGGAACTTGTTCCATGCTTGATGTGCCTTACTGATTTCAGTGGTACTAAAACATCTCTCTGAGTCCACCCCCTCAAAAACAGATTTTACTAATGAGGCTAGCAAGTCAGTTTCAGAATTATGGTTACATCTGCTTATAGCATGATTCCAAAACTCTAATCAACCCCCAAACAGTTTTCTCTTTACCAGACCCTTTGACCCTGAGCAAAGGATTCAAACAACAGCAAAAGAGATTGCACCTCAACATTAGAAAGAATTTGACAGTAAGAGCTGTTCAACAGTGGAGTCTCCTTTGGAGGTTTTTAAACAGAAGCTGGATGCCCATCTGTCAGGAGTGCTGTGATTGTCTTCCTGCAAGTCAGGGGATTGGACTGGATGGCCCTGGTGGTTTCTTCCAACTCTATGATTTAGCCAAAGCAATTTTTTTATAATTTATATAACATTCCAACTATCATATGAATGGGAGAAGGAGTGTTCTGGATCAGACCAAAGATCCACCTAGATTGTCAGTGGCCAACCAGTTTTCAATAGGATGCCCACAGGGAAGACATAAGAACTGTTAGGATTTTAATGGGATATAGAGTCAATGATTTTAAAATGTTGAAATGCAATGATGTGTGTCTGTATTTTTACATGCTGTGTAAAAGATGTTTCTTTCTACAAGGCCAGAGCCACATGTTATCGGTACCAGGTGTGAATCTAGTCCAAACAAGTGAAGCCAGCAAGGTTAAGCTTCATGAGAATGAGCTAATGTTTATGTTAAGAAAAAATCAACATTCATTGTTTTGGGAATTGTAGTCACATGTTCTATTATGGTAATTTAAGGGTTGGACTAGAGACACATCATACATGTTTGACCAATCAGTCTGAAGAGACTACGCCCACGAAGGTGGAGCAAGGTGGGCTGAAACATGTGGATCTCGCAGCCATTTTTGTAATCTGTTCTTCTTTGTCTGTTTTCTGAGATATAAAGATCTCTGGTAGTTGCATTTAACTTTACAACTATGTAGTTGGTTAACCTGTTCCAGTTAGCCTTCTAAGGCTAAGTCATTTTTACTATTATTGCTTTTTGGTCCTTTTGCTGTCTTAAATAAAGAAGCTTTGCAGGAAGTTCCAGATGCCTGTAATGGATTCTCTTTGGTGATTGGTGGCTAAGTTCCAGATGGAGGTTAAGTCATTCACCAGGCAGCCACCCACCATCCATGCAAAATTTTTTTTTTATCAAGTGGTAGCAGAGGATGGTTTCCTTGGCGACAGAACTTCTCGGAGGGCACCTGCAGCCAGAGAATGAACTGCCATTGACCTCTGAAAAGCCTGGAGAAGTATTTTCCCTTCGAGCTGGGATCAGCGGATGGAAGTAGGAAGAATCTCCTGCAAGCTGGTGGAGTAAGTAAATAAAACCCCCTGATTCAAAGGCAAAGTTGCTAAAGGGCAGTCTGCTTTGTTCTTGAAAAGCAGCCATTTAGCTTGATTGGGCTGTGAAAGCTGCATTTCTAAAGAGACTGTGTCCTGGAAGGAAAGCCTAAGAAGGGAGGGGGAGAAGACAAAGTTCCGGACAAGGAACTGGACTGTTTAAAAGGCATATTAATTAAGAAATGGAGCACCAGAAATTTGACAAATTAAATGCCGAGAATTATGGGACTTGGAGTATTTATGCAAAGGCGTTGTTGGTGAGAGAAAACCTTTGGAGCGTGGTAGAGAATGGGATTCCTCAGGTCCCTACTCAGGAGGAGGAAAGGAGGAATAGCAGGGCAATTGCCACCTTGCATCTATTACTGTCTGAGGGCCAGCTAAATTATGTGAAAAATATTGCCTCAGCAAAGCAAATATGGGAAACTCTTTTGAGAATACACCAGTCCACTTCAGATCTTTCGAAAATGATTTGGGCGAAGCGTCTTTTTGCTTGCAAAATGGCTGAAAAGCAATCTGCGATTTCTCATTTAGACAGAATGAGAGACTTGTTTGGCCAGGTAGAAGCCAGAGGTGTCGTGTTAGATGAAAACCTCAAAGTTTATATACTATTAGGATCTTTGAATGAGAGCTTTGATAACATAATATTGAGACTGCAAACGCCTGGAGTTCAAATCACCATGGAAATGATTTGTAGTAGAGTTTTGGAGGAAGAGGAACGGAGGAGATTTGAGGCTGAGCAAAAGAAAGGACAGAGTGCCGTTACTGCTAAGCCAGCCCAAAGTTCTGATGGCAATTTTAAAGACTCTCAAGTTGATAAAGCCGCTTTGGCTAAAATTTGTTATTATTGCAAGAAAAAAGGACATATTAAAAAAGACTGTAGAAAGTTTGCTGCTGACTGCAAGAAAAGGCGGCCGACAGCGCCATCTGGTGACAAAAGGCGGGATAGTGCTCACCAGGGATTTGCAGCGACTACAGTGCAAAGAAGCTGTGACTCTGTGACTCTTGTTCAATCTAAAACCACGTGGCTAGTAGATTCCGGAGCAACATGCAATATGTGCAATAAAGAAGAACTGTTCCAGAGTAAGAAACCAGCAGGTGTTTCTACTGTAGCCCTAGCAGATGGGGCAGCCCAGAAAATCAAGGAAATGGGGACTGTTTGCATTCCTGGGTTTGGTAAAAATTTTGAAAATGTATTGTATGTACCTAATTTACAAAACTGTTTAGTTAGTGTGTCTGCTTTGACAACAGATGGGTACAAAGTCAATTTTGAAGGGGATGAATGTTTAATTTCTAAAGATGGGCAGATGTGTGCAAAAACAGTTAAGAGGGACAAACTATATTACCTGGTAGAAAAAGAGGGGTGTGCGCTTGCACAAAACCAACCTTTGCATGCAGATTGCATTCATTATTACCACAGGGTGATGGGACATGTGGGTTTTAACAATCTTATGAGATTGCAGAAAGTTTGCCCTGAACTTAAAATGTCTCCATGCACAAACCATCTGGAATGTTCAGTTTGCAGCAAGATTAAGCTGACAGCTTATCCTGTGGCAAAACGAACTAAGTTGAAGGTCTCAAGACCATTCGAACAAATCCATGCAGATCTAGCAGGGCCTTCTAGTATTTTGACTGAGGGTGGCTGTAAATATTTCATGGTGATTGTTGATCGTTTCACAAGATTTTCTTATGTCATTTTGTTGAAAGAGAAAAGTGAAGCAGGGGATAGATTCAAAGAATGGGTGAACATGATTGAAAGACAGTTTGATTTCAAAGTGGGAACTCTGGTCACCGACAGGGGAGGGGAGTTCCTGGCTTCTCACTTGACCCATTGGTTAAGAAGAAAGGGAATCAGGCATCATAAAACTAACCCAAGTTGCACTTCTGAAGACGGTCTAGCCGAGATTAAAATACGCTGGCTTAAGCAGATGAAAGATTGTTTGATGCTTGATGCAAAGGCTCCTGAAAGGCTTTGGGGTAAAGCAATTCTCACAGCCAATTTCCTGTCAAACCGCACTTGGAATTCAGCTGTGAAGACTACTCCTTACCACATGCTTTTCAAAAGGCCACCAAATTTAAAGTACCTCAGAGTGTTTGGGCAATATGCAAATGTGTACATTCCTGCAGCTTTCAGGAGGAAAGGTCAGCCCAAATGGAGACGCCTGATGTTTGTGGGTTACACAGGTAACAGTTACAGATTTCACCTTGGGGGTGATCAGGTCCTTTTTTCAAGAAGCGCAAACTTTGAGAAACATGCAGGCTGGGAGCACATTCACTCAAACAAAGAGGTGTTTTACAGACTGGGACAGTCAGAAACACAAACACAAACACAACCACCTGTTAGGAATGGAGGGGCAGTGAAACAGGAATCAGATTCAGGAGATGAAGGGCCAAGCACTTCAGGGAAGAAGACAAGCCCTCGCCCCACTACACCTAGAATGTCAGAAAAAAAGACACTCAGAGAGAGAGGCACATTCAAGCACAGACACAGAGGATGAAGAGGGAAGGACAAAGACAATTGTACTTAGGAGAACTACAAGAGTTAGGA
Source organism: Phrynosoma blainvillii (assembly GCA_026167975.1). NCBI lineage: Eukaryota > Metazoa > Chordata > Lepidosauria > Squamata > Phrynosomatidae > Phrynosoma > Phrynosoma blainvillii. The sequence continues at coordinate 321,518,920 of JANUYF010000003.1, read as the reverse complement.
AGCCTCCAGATCGCTTTAAAGTACAGGAAGCTAGGGCTTGTGTTGTCGTGGTGGAAGAGCCAGAGACTTATCAGGAAGTACTAAAGTGTTGTGATGAGGAGAGAGAGAAATGGGAATCAGCAATGGAACAGGAATACAAGGCGTTAGTAAATAAAAAAGTGTTTGAAATTGTAGACAGGCCAGCAGATCACAAAGTGATTGGTTACAAATGGGTTTACAAGAGGAAGCTGATGCCGGATGATAGTCAGAAATACAAGGCTAGGTTGATAGCTAAGGGATTTGCACAACAAAGGTTTGAGAACTTTGACAAGACATTTTCTCCAACAGCAAAGCCTGAGAGCTTGAGATTAGTTTTGGCTTTAGCTGCAAGGAGGGGCCAGTTGGTGCATCATTTTGATTTTGAGACTGCATACTTGAATGCAGATCTTGAGGAAACTGTTTTCATAGAACAACCTTTAGGTTTTCAGAAAGATGGTGACAGAAAGGTGTACAAGTTGAAAAAGGCATTGTATGGTTTGAAGCAAAGTGCTAGAAGCTGGAATCTTTGCATTCATGAGGAGTTGGTGAAGCTAGGTTACAAACGCAGTGTAGCTGATGCGTGTGTTTACACAAAGGGAGATGTGATCCTGGTGATTTATGTGGATGATGTGTGTGTAATAGCTAGTTCAAAACAAGGAATTCAGACAGTGAAAAAGGAGTTGTCACAGAAATTCAATGTGAAAGATCTTGGAGTTTTGAGGTCTTATCTAGGCATAGATGTTGAGTGGTGTGAAGATGGGAGTTGTTGTCTGAGTCAGAAGAGAAAAATCCAGAGTTTGATTGAAAAATGTGGATTGCAAGATGCAAAAACAGTGAAAAGCCCAATGTCAGTGGGTTATGTGAATTGTGAAGACACTAGGGAGTTTGAAGATGTGGAGATGTATAGGAGCTATATAGACAGTCTTTTGTTCATTGCAGCAAATTCTAGGCCTGACATCTGTTTTTCAGTGGCCATGTTGGAAAGGAAGGCAAGTTGTCCTACAGTGGAGGATTGGACAGCAGTGAAGCATTTGTTGAGGTACCTGAAAGGTAGCTTAGATAGGAAATTGAAGTTACAGAACAGTCAAGCTGGTCTTGAGTGTTTTGTTGACAGTTCGTTTGCTTCTGAGCTACACGACAGGAAGTCAGTGACAAGATTGTTGATCAAGTTTGGAGGGAGTTCAATTGTGTGGAGAAGCAGAAAACAGAGATACGTAGCGTTAAATACGGGAAAAGCAGAATTTGGAGCCTTATCAGAGATAGTCAACGAGATAGAGTAGATTAGGCAGATGTTGATAGATTTAAATGAAGATTGTTGTGAACCAGTGGTGATTCATGAGGATTCTCAGACTTGCATTGCCATGGCTGAAGCTGAGAACCTAAAGTGCAGAACAAAGTACATTGGTGTGAGGTATCAGAATGTCAGAGAGATGGTACAAAATAGAATTGTGAGTCTACAGTATATAGAGACTAGTCAAAATCAAACAGACATCTTGACAAAGACATTGACCATTGATAGACACGAACAGTTGTCACGTCTACTTGACATGTCTTAAGTTTAGGCCTGGTCAGTGAACCAAGATAGTTTTTGTTTCAGCTTAGTTTAGTATACACCATACACACATCATACATTTCAGGAGGGGATTGTTAGGATTTTAATGGGATATAGAGTCAATGATTTTAAAATGTTGAAATGCAATGATGTGTGTCTGTATTTTTACATGCTGTGTAAAAGATGTTTCTTTCTACAAGGCCAGAGCCACATGTTATCGGTACCAGGTGTGAATCTAGTCCAAACAAGTGAAGCCAGCAAGGTTAAGCTTCATGAAAATGAGCTAATGTTTATGTTAAGAAAAAATCAACATTCATTGTTTTGGGAATTATAGTCACATGTTCTATTATGGTAATTTAAGGGTTGGACTAGAGACACATCATACATGTTTGACCAATCAGTCTGAAGAGACTACGCCCACGAAGGTGGAGCAAGGTGGGCTAAAACATGTGGATCTCGCAGCCATTTTTATAATCTGTTCTTCTTTGTCTGTTTTCTGAGATATAAAGATCTCTGGTAGTTACATTTAACTTTACAACTATATAGTTGGTTAACCTGTTCCAGTTAGCCTTCTAAGGCTAAGTCATTTTTACTATTATTGCTTTTTGGTCCTTTTGCTGTCTTAAATAAAAAAACTTTGCAGGAAGTTCCAGATGCCTGTAATAGATTCTCTTTGGTGATTGGTGGCTAAGTTCCAGATAGAGGTTAAGTCATTCACCAGACAGCCACCCACCATCCATACAAATTTTTTTTTTTTATCATAGAGTGGTTTCTTCCAACTCTATGATTTAGCCAAAGCAATTTTTTTATAATTTATATAACATTCCAACTATCATATGAATGGGAGAAGGAGTGTTCTGGATCAGACCAAAGATCCACCTAGATTGTCAGTGGCCAACCAGTTTTCAATAGGATGCCCACAGGGAAGACATAAGAACAACAGTAGCCACAACACTACTTCTCTCCTTTGGCTCCCCAGCAAATGATATATAGAGGCATACTGTCTCTGCTACTGGCTATCCAGCATGACTAGTAGCCACTGATTACTTATCATCCCTGAATTAGTTTGACCCAGTTTTAAAGCTGTGCAAGTTGGTGAAGATTATTGCATCTTGTCACATCAAGTCTGACAATGTACTGTCTGTAGAAGTATAGGTTGAAACTCCCTCATCCAGAATTCTGAAATCCAAAATACTTCAAAATCAAAATCTTTTTTTCATGAGTGGCTGAGATAATTGTTTTCTGATGGTTCGATGTACACAAACATTGTTTCATGTACAAAATTATTAAAAATACTGTGTATAAAGTTACCTTCAGGTTATATAAGGTATATAGGAAACATAAGTGATTTTCATGTTTAGAGTTGGGTCTCATCTCCAAGATATCTCATGTATATGCAAATATTCCAAAATCTGAAATCCAAAACACTTCTGGTCACAAGCATTTAGGATAAGGAAGAATCAACCTGAACAGAGGTGTCCAACCTTAGGCCTCATTGCCACTTACATTTAAACCAGTTTGTGATTCGCCTTCACTCCGTGTTAGTGAATCGGTTCCAAAAGGTCTGTCATTCCCACTATGAAAGTGGATCTTTTCATTATTCCCTTGTAATCACTTCTTTTTTGGCATGATTGTCATTCCCACTAGTTTGTGCCCCTTCACAATGCATGTCAATCATCTACACATCATCGGTGACGCATGAGGCAACACAGTGAGGACAGGGCCATTTCTCTTTTTTGCAAGCCATCCTTAGCCTTGGTGAAAGAGGGGGAAAATTGGGGGTCTGTGCCCTCCTTTTGGCCAGCCATTAACAGCCTTGGGGAAAGGGGGGGGGGAAATCAGGGGTCTGTGACCTCCTTTTTGCAAGCCACCATCAGCCTTGGGGGAAGTTGTGGGGAAGGGAGGAAAATCACCCATAGGTCACACTGCAAAGTAAAGGCAGCACTGAGGGGGGGGGGGATGGCTGATTTCCCAAAAAATGAGTTGGGATGGTAAACACCTCTCTGCTATTAGTTCCTCCTCTCCAGAATGATGCGATTCAGATCCATAGTTCCCACTTGTTGAACACACTTCTGAATCTGTTCTTTTCAAAAGAACTGCCAAGAAACTACTGTCAGAAAAGAGCAGATTTTTTGCATTTGCCTCGCTTCATCATGACTGAAACCAAGCTCAATAGGATCAAAACCAGTTTCAAGTGGGGACAAGGCACATATAACCTGATCAGCAATTCAAGTTAAATCATAGTGGGAACGAGGCCTTAGTTTCCTGTTGAGGGGAGTTTTGAAAGGTTGGGAAAGAGACATAAAGAAAGCCCTCTCATGTCGTCACCACACTTCTGATATTGGTGCTACTGAAATAAAGCATAACCCTGAAGATTTGAGAACCTATGCAATCTCATACAGGGAGAATATTACATAACTGCATAATAAAAATTACATATTTTAATTAAAAAATTAATTTATGCATTTTGACCAAAACATGTATTTTGTCAGAAATCAAAAGTTTAGTCCTCGCATACTTGTATAAATATAGAAACTCGCAAGCTGTAATATTTTAAAACCATGGTGACCACTGGTCATCCAACAGCACAGTTGATGAATCTGTTGCAAATGTAAAGCAAAAGCTTAGAGATGCAAACACAGACATTCTCCAATTACTTTTACTTCTTGTGGCAGCCAACAAAACATTATTAAATCACAAGAAAGCATTGCTAATTCAATTTCCTGTACATAAACAACCTTCCCTAGGCTTTGAACAGTTTAACAGAAGGTACAAATAGGTTCAAATTGCAATAATTCAGCTGAAAGCATAAGACTAATCCATCTTCCTTATAAATCAGTGACACAAGTTAATTAAAATGTAAACAATGGGTTGCATTGTGTCTGAAAACACGAGAGAAGGAAGCTTTGAAATTCTTTCTGTAATGGTTTTTACCTAACTGTTGTCACCATTGGGCAAGGTTAAGCACAAGATTGCATTAAAGCTAGTCCTTCCTTTTTACTTTAAATGAAACAGAGTTTTCTGCTCACCTGGCAGCAGTACAGCTAATCACATTGGCTCAAATGTCTTTGGTGAATTTGTCCAAGCTGATTCTCTTATTTCAAATTTACTTCAAAAAAAAATCTTATTTACTTTCTCCTAATTTCACTTATGGGAATGTTACTATTTCAGATAGTATTATCTTCAGAAAACTCAAGAGTCATGTAGGATTAAAAAAAAAACATTTATTGTAGTGCAAGACTTCATGAAGCAGAATTAGGTCATTAAATACAGCAAGCACCACACATACACAAACAGAGGCATGAGAGGAAAATGTCAGTCAAAATGCCATGAAATAGAAGTGGCACAGTCTATGGCATTTCTATGCAGTGCTCACATGTACATAAGAAATGCATGGAAATCACTCACAACAGTAGTGATAACATTTCTTCCATACAATTGTGCAGCTAATTTACGTATGCATTTATTTGTTTGTATGCTGCCTTTCTCCCAGAATGGGAACTAAGGCTCCTCCCAATGAAAGTAAATTTTAAAAACCTTATTTTTTTTTAAAAAAAACCCTAATTAATAATAATAATAATAATAATAATAATAATAATTTATATCCCTCCCTTTGGAAACCCAATCAGGGCGGCTCACAACCGTAAAATCTTAGACAATACCCCAAACCCAACGACCCCTCCCCCCTTAAAACAGTATTAAATCCATAAGAATTAAAACCAACAATTCATCAATTAAAACAATTAACAACCAAACAATTTTACAAAAACAATATTAAGCCCACGGCAATAATCCTCATCCATCCTTAGAAGGGGCCACGCAAGGATCATTGGGGTGGGAGTACCGAGGCCGGGATAATTAATCTGGAAAGGCCTGCCAGAAGAGATCTGTCTGTCTTGACAGCCCTTTTAAGGCTGTCTAACGATGTTAACTGACGGATCTCATCTGGCAGGTTGTTCCAGAATCTGGGGACGACAACTGAAAAAGCCCTCTGGAAGGTAGCCTCAAGCCTCGATTTTTGAGGCTGCAGCAAATTCCTCCCAGAGGACTGGAGAGTGCGGGGAGGATTGTATGGGAGAAGGCGGTCCCTGAGATAGCTTGGACCCAAGCCATTTAGGGCTTTAAAGGTGATAACCAACACCTTGTACCGGGCCTGGAAGCTGATAGGCAGCCAGTGGAGGGACCTCAAAACCAGGATAATGTGGTCCCTCCTAGATGTTCCCGAGACAAGCCTGGCTGCCATATTTTGTACCAGCTGTAATTTCCGAACCAAGCACAAGGGTAGCCCCATGTAGAGCGCATTACAGAAATCAAGGCATGAGGTTATCAGCACGTACACAACAGTCTCGAGATCCCTTACTTCCAGAAAAGGGCGCAGCTGGCGTATCAGCTGAAGCTGATAACAGGCGCTCCTGACTGTCGCATTTACCTGATTTTTCATCAGGAATGACGGTTCAAGGAGCACCCCCAGACTGCGAACACAGTCACTGGCGGAGAGTGCGACCCCATCCAGGACTGGAGGTTGCAACTAATTCTTGGTTTCGGGGCCGCTACCGTGAGCACCTCCATCTTGTCTGGATTCAGCTTCAATCTGTTTTTCCTCATCCAGCCCATTACTGCCCGAAGACATTCATTGAGAGAAGAGATGCCATTGGAATTCGAGGCCGGCGAACGAGACATGGAGAAATAGATTTGGGTGTCATCAGCATACTGATAACACCCAGCACCATAACTCCGTATAATCTCATCCAGCGGCTTCATATAGATGTTAAATAATGTCGGGGATAAAATAGACCCCTGAGGGACCCCACAAGTGAGCTCCCTCTTACTAGAGCTACTGTCCCCGAGCAGCACCCTCTGGGACCTACCCGAGAAGAAGGACCGGAACCACTGCAAAGCAGTGCCCCCGATACCTAACCCCTTCAGGCGGTCTAAGAGGATGCCGTGATCTATTGTATCGAAAGCCGCTGAGAGGTCTAGGAGCACCAACAGGGTCACAATACCCCTGTCAATGCTCAGATGGAGATCGTTTGTCAAGGCAACCATGGCAGTCTCAACCCCAAAGCCTGTCCTGAAGCCAGTTTGAAATGGGTCTAGATAATTGGTTTCATCCAAGACAGCTTGGAGTTGAAGAGCAACTGCCCTCTCGATAACCTTGCTCAAGAATGGCAATAGTGAAACTGGTCTATAGTTGTTCATGTCCAGGGGATCCAGGGAGGGTTTCTTTAGAAGCGGCCTAACAGCTGCCTCCTTCAAGCAAGATGGAATATGTCTCTCCCTGAAGGATGCATTGATGATGTCCATGAGGAACCTCCTCAATGCATCCCCCCCCCCGGACAGCCAGCCACGATGGGCAAGGGTCAAGAGGGCAGGTTGTTTTCCTCACCTTACCAAGCAGCTTGTCGACGTCCTCGGTACTCACAGATTGGAGCTGATCCAGAATAATTTCATCGACGGAGTCGCTGGATACCTCGCCTATAGACTCTGTTACAACAATGGCGTCTAAGTCGGCTCTTATCTGAGAGATTTTATCTGCAAAGAAGTTGTTAAACGGGTCACAGCAGGCCGTCGTCAGGTTAAGTAAGGGATTTGGTGCAGGGGGCACCTGAGTCATCTCCCTCACCACCCTAAACAGCTCTGCTGGACGGGACTCTGCAGATGCAATATGTGCAGAGGAGAAGGCTCTCTTCACTGCATGCATTGCCTCCCAATAGGAACGAAGAAAGTTCCTATGGCGAGTTCTCTCAGATAAGAGCCGAGTCTTTCGCCACCTGCGCTCTAGTCGTTGTCCAAACCGCTTCATTCTCCTAAGCTCAGGTGTATACCATGGCAAAATCCACAAATTAAAAATCCACAAATTAAAAATATAAAATCATTTGAAAACATATAAAAATTAATAAATAAATAAAATATACATCCCAATCAGAAGCTCTCCTGCTTACATATTAAAAGCCTACTCAAACAAAAAAGGTTTTTGCCTGCTGACAGTAGGAAAACCGGGAGACAGCCAGGCTAGTTTTTTTTTATGGAAAGGAGTTTGAGAGGGTAGGAGCAGCTCTTTCATATGTCCTTACCAAGTGAGGCTGTGATTGTGGCTTGACTGAAAGAAAGCCTTTTCCTGACATTCTTAAGGCTATGACAGGTTTTGGAATATTTCAGATTTCAGAATTTCAAATAAGGGAATGCCACCTGTACTAAATTAGTGTCGGTCATGACCTCTAACACCCTATATAGCTTAGGTCCAAACTGTCTGAAAGTCAAAGCAAGTTGGGGAGCTTACCAACCTTGCCACGGAACCTCACCTTGCTCCTTTGTAATGCCAGGTCAGTGAAAAATAAAACCCATATCATCCATGACCTTCTCATGGATGAAGAAACCAACCTGGTATGCTTTACAGAAACCTGGCTGGGGGAGAACAGTGCCATCACTTGGAATCAAGCTCTCCCAGCCAGGTATTCTGTGTATGAGCAGGTAAGGGAAAGTGTGTGTGTGTGTGTGTGTGTGTGTGTGGCTCTGGTTCATAAAGATAATGTCTCCTTGACCAGGATACCTATCTGGAAAACAGATCACTTTGAGAGTATGTACTTGAACCTGAAAACCAAGGATAGTATAGGGATTCTATTGGTATACCATCCACCCTGTTGCCTAACAGATTCCCTATCCGAGTTGACTCAACTGGTCTCAAAGTTGCTGTTGGAGTTGCCCAGACTTTTAGTTCTGGGCGATTTCAACATCCCACTCGAGACCAGTTTAACTGGTGTGGCTCGGCAGTTCATGGACTCCATGACAGACATGGGCCTATCCCAATTGTTTTCGGGCCTACTCACTCGGCAGGTCATACTCTTGATGTGGTCTTTAGTATGGAACAGGCATATCTGTGGGCGGAGGTAATAAATACCTCCGCACTGTCATGGACAGATCATTTCCTGGTCAAGGTTGGAATAAGAGCCACTATCCATCCCACCAGGGGTGGAGGGTCTATTAAAATGGTCCACCCTCGGAGGCTAATGGAGCCAATTGGATTCCAGAAAGCCTTGGAGGGTCTCTTGGTTGGTAAAGCCAATGACCCTGTCAAAGCTGGTGAATACCTGGAATACTGATCTTACCAGAGCTATTGACATGACCGCTCCCAAGCGTCCTTTCCAACCTGCTCCAAACTGTCATCCCTGGCTCACAGAGGAACTTAGGAAAATGAAGCGTGTTGGACAATGACTAGAGTATACCTGGTGGAAAACTCGACTCTTATCTGATAAGACTCGTCATAGGAACTTTCTTCATTCCTATCGAGAGGCAATACGTGCAGCGAAGAATTCGTTCTTTTCTGCACGTATTGCGTCTGCGGAATCTCATCCAACGGAACTGTTTAGGGTGGTAGGGGAACTGACACAGGCTCCACCTGTGCAGAACCCTTTACTTAACCCAACAACAACCTGCTGTGATGATTTCAACAACTATTTTGCAGATAAAATCTCTCAGATAAGAGCCGCCTTAGATGCCGGGATTATAACAGAAGTGGCTGATGAAGTGTCCAGTAAACCCATTTGTGAGATTAGACTGGATCGGTTTGAGTCGGTGAGTACCGATGGTGTGGACAAGATCCTTGGAAAAGTGAGGAAGATGACGTGTTCTCTCGATCCCTGCCCATCTTGGCTGGTCATCGAGGGGGGTGATGCCTTTTTGGCCTTTCTTAAGATGGTCATCAATACATCCCTTAGGGAAGGAATTGTTCCATCAAATCTAAAAGAGGCGGTTGTTAGACCACTCCTGAAGAAACATTCCCTGGACACTCTGGATCTGAAAAATTATAGACCAGTCTCGCATTTACCATTCTTAAGCAAGGTGATTGAGTGAGCTGTTGCCTTTCAACTCCAAGCGATCTTGGATGAAGCCAATTTTTTAGATCCATTTCAAACCAGCTTCAGACCTGGATATGGGGTGGAGACGACCATGGTCACTCTGGTAGATGACCTTCGACTTAGCACCAACAGGGGTAGCGTGACCCAGTTGGTGCTTTTGGACCTCTCAGCGGCTTTTGATACAATAGACCACGGCATCCTCTTGGAGTGCCTGAGAGAGTTGGGAGTAGGAGGCACTGCTCTTCAGTGGTTCTGCTCTTTCCTCTCTTTTAGGCAGGTTCCAGAGGGTGTCACTCGGGGACAGCCGCTCCTCAAAAACAGAGCTAAAATGTGGTGTTCCTCAGGGCACCATTCTGTCCCCAATGCTGTTCAATATTTATATGAAGCCGCTGGGAGAGATCATCAGGAGACATGGAGCGGGGTGTTATCAATATGCTGATGACACCCAAATATTCTGCTCCATGTCTCAGTCAGCTGCCATGACGGTAGATGGCGGTTCTCCCCTCAATCAATGTCTCAAAGCAGTAATGGACTGGATGAGGAAAAACCGACTCAAGCTGAATCCGGACAAAATGTAGGTACTTACAGTAGGGCCCCCCAAACCAGGTATTGGGTTGCGACCTCCAGTCCTGGACGGGGTCACGCTCTCTATTAAGGACTGTGTTCGCAGTCTGGGGGTGCTCCTAGACTTGTCACTTCACATGACAGATCAGGTGAATGTGACAGTCAGGAGCGCCTGTTATCAGTTCTGGCTGATACACCAGCTGCGCCCTTTCCTGGAAGTAAGGGACCTAGAAACTGTAGTACACGCACTGGTAATCTCATGACTCGACTTCTGCAATGCACTCTACATGGGGCTACCCTTATACCTAACTCAGAAACTGCAATTAGTACAAAACATGGCAGCCAGGCTGATCATTAGAACATCTAGGAGTGATCATATCACATCAATTTTAAGATCTCTCCACTGGCTGCCTATTGAGCACAGTATAAGGTGTTGGTGATGACCTTTAAAGCCCTACATGGCCTGGGTCCAATTTACCTTGAGGATCGCCTTCTTCCATATAACCTGCCCCACGCCCTCAGGTCCTCTGGGAGGAAACTTCTTCAACCGATAAGAACTAGATTGACGGCAGGACCATCCTTCCCCGGCACCGGCAGTACTCTTGGAGGCTCAGGCCCCTGAAGGACTCTCTTGCCCCTTACCATCACCTGGGGGCCAGGAGCAGCTGGGGATGGTGTGGGGCCATGGAGAATGCCAGCGGGTTTTTAATACTATTGTTTAATTGTGTATTGTTTAACTGATTAATTGTTTAGCTGTTTAATTGTTTAATTGCTTATTGTTATTTAATCCGGTTAGTTTGTTTTGTTTTCAGGGGTTGGGTGGGTGTGGGAAGGAGGGAGGGGATTTGAAGTGATTTTATTTGTCCTTATGTTTTGATATGTTGTATGCCGCCCCGATTGCTTGGCAGAGGGGTGGGATATAAATAAAAATTATTATTATTATTATTATTATTATTATTATGACATGTTAGCGAGACTTTTTTATGACATGTTAGCTTTATGGCATATTAGCTAGGATAATGTGCAGTGATGTATTCAAATATTTTACCCCAATTCTCAAGTCAAGTCTCAAGTCCCTACCTTCAAGTTTTATGCATATTTACAATCTAAATTCAAAAATTTGAATATTAATGGATTTTATGATGGTTGAACTATTTAAATTTTGTTCATATGAGATAGGTCTATGCAGTAGATAGTTTAAATTGACAAAGAAGATTGGAAAACTCAGAACAGAACAGAACAGAACAAGTTTTATTGATTAGTCATCTGACTGTATCAACAATAGAATACAGTATTTCAAATACAAAATACAAAATGCAAATACAAAATACAGCATATCAAAATACAAACAAATAGTAAAATAGCTAAGTCCTAAAACAAATGTAAGATTAAATGGGGGGAAAACTGAGAAATATTAAAGGAAAATGATATGAATATCTTATCAATTATCAATTCTTTTTCTACTTCTACTAAGAAAGCTGGATAACTACAATTACATAAGCTGATCCTACATTATTTGGGAAGTCTCTTTTATCATATTGTCAATGTGTAATTGATTTCTGTGTATGTATATATATACTTTTCTTGTGATATAGTATGTTTTATGTGGATAATATGTTTTATGTTGAATTATATTTTATGTGTGTCATAAATCAATAAAGATATTATTAAAAGTCCCTCCCTTCAAGTCTCAAGTCAAGTCTCAAGTCCTTGCAAGATACTTTCAAGTCAAGTCTCAGGTCTCAGGTCTGGGAGCCAATTTTTAACAGGAAAAAAAAGGCAGTGGGTCATTTTTCAGAGGGGAACAGCAAATGCATTAAGCAATGGACTTGACATAGGGGCTTGAGGTCTGCTTGGCAGCCTATCCCTGATGCACATCAGAGGAGTCTTCTAAAGCTTTTCAGAAGCTTCAGAAGGATCCTTCCACCTCAAGTCCATTGTCAAATGCATTTGCTGTTCCTTTCCGAGAAACACAACCCACATTTTGGGGATGCATCTTGCCTGCTGCTCCAAGTAAATGGCACCAGCAAATCAGACATTAAAAATATACAAGTCTGAAGTCAAGAAAGTGTCATTTTTGCCAAGTCAAGTCATTGAAGTGACTTGAGTCCAACTTGAGTTGGAGTCAATTGATTTGAGTCTACATTGCTGATAATTTGGCCTAGATCACAGGACCAGCAGACACTATTGGAAGGCAAATAGTAGGTGCCCCATGTAGTATATGTTGCTGATTTCCCCTGTTAGTATTGTTATTAGAGCAAAGTATCAATTTCCTGAAATCCAGGAGATGTCTGGATTCTACACACAAGATAGTAACAATTGAACATCTGTTGTACTTTGTTGTGAACATCTGGAAAAATCCCCTATTTGTTTCAGTTAGTGTTGATGTGAAGGGACAAGGATTTCTCATATAGACGCACCATCACAAGCCATTAAGGAGATCACCTCTGAAATAAAGCAGACACAAGCCTTTTACGAGAATGTACAAGACTGGGGATGGAGTGCTCCCCAGCAACAAAACAAAGAATGGGTGTGTGGAAGGAAAAAACAGTATACCTGGGGGATTTTTATTTGGTTGAATAATTTTTTTTTAAAAAATGCAATTCCTCTGTTTCCAGCTTTGAGTGGTACAGTCTAGAACAAGATTCTCCATAAACTAGTCCTTACAAATTCAATGCACACCTCTGTTGATCAGAGGAACCAGCCCACTCCCATAATTTGTTGGAGAAATTCTTCCTCCTCCTCACTTTGTAAGAAAGAGCCAAGCCACAAGATAATTTCCAGAATGCTTTGTGTGTGTGTGTGTGTGTGTGTGTGTGTGTGTGTTTAACAGCTAATCCTGTTATTCTTGCTCTTAGAGAAAACAATGAAAAGACATGCCAAAAGGTGGAGCATAAATCCTGGCACGTCAAGCCTGGGAGGCACAAATTATTGCCAACCATCCCCTCTCCACTTCAGCTACAAATTCAGTAAATAACACACCTTGTAAACTGAACACATACCCCAAATGTTCATGAAAGTTACATGCGTTGAAAGGAAAACAAAAAACCACAGGCATAGAAGCAGTGTTCTGCCAAATGCCAGGGTACACCAGTGAGAAAGCTTATCCCCACAGCGGTGGGCAGCTCGCTGAATTATGTACATCACCTCACATAACCTGCTACCATGCACTAAATAGCCATTAAGGCAAAAAACTGTATGACAATTGTTGCTATGCATCTCCCCAAAAGGGGACAGTACTGAGATGAATCCAAGAAAAGAGAAAAGAAAAGAAAAGAAAAGCAAGTTCTAGGCAGAATTTTAGTCCACATACTTCTGTTGATGCTTCAGTTATCTCCTCAGTTTTGCAGCTATGGGTAAAAGCCAAACTTGTGGTATTTTTCTTTTCTTTTCTTTCAACAGCAAAACATATCATTATATCCAGGAAAAGGTGACTTTTCTCAAATGAACTTTCTCTTTCGCAAATAGTCTGACCTCACTGTTTATTTACTGTGGCTCAAACTCATAGTCATATTGTGGTAAAGCATATGTTGTATGACCAGGTAGCAACCCACCAGCAAGAAGATATATATTTTAAAATTTAAAACACTGTTAACAAAGCATTTTTGTTACTCTTAAATGAAAGATTAATACTAAATTGTAAAAATTAAACAAAACAAAAAAGGCCATATTCAGGGATCATAATACTGACGTCTTCTCTCTGAGATGGGATTCTAGGTCAAGTAAGCAAAGGGACATCTTCTTAGCTTCACTTTTAACTCTTTTGGTCAACACCATATAATGAACAAGCTTCCCAATATAGTGCTTGCTGACTGAAAGCAAATGAACATCTAGTCTGTGTCTTAATGCAGTTATGTTTGCAAAAGTGACTAATGTTTCTTCTAGTTCTACTGCAGAAAGGACATCAGCAAGAGGTCTGTTAGATAATCTAGCAACAATTGCTCACTGAGGCTAATCTTGGGACCAGCACACAGAGTTTGGAAAATATTTATTGATTTATTGAATAAAGCTTTTCTCCTGGGATGAGATCCAAAATGGCTTTTACTTTCTTTGACTGCAACCCCAGCCAATGTGACCATCAGGGTATCCCATATTTTCTCCAGCCACAGCTCATTTACCTTGCCAGTGGCTTTATGTTAAATACCTTTCTTGTTCAATGGCTATGTGGTGCATTCAGGAATGGTTTACTATTGCCTACTTCTGGGCAGTACTAACAACATTTAGCCAAAGCAGCACTGTCATTTCTCTAAGAGATCCTTTGCCAGTGTCACACACCCCTAACTATGGCTGCCACTCAGTAGCTGTTAGGCACATTTACTCTTGCTTCTCACCAAAAGCCTTTCTGAATTGAGAGATCCTATAAATAGCATTGCTACCATCTGTATGGACGCTTACCTCAAAGGAGTATGGAAAAGTAGTGCCAAGGTAGGGCACATACACAGAGGTACCCACAAATTTATGGGGTGGAACCATAGCCATTGCTTTTGTTGTAAATGGAATCAGTTATGTCCACTGTAAGAAACTAGGAAATCTCCCCCCCCCCAAACTAACAGATTCTGAACCTAAGAGTACAATAATTTACTTGCTAAACTGGAGATTCTAGTGTATCACTATCATTTCCATGGTGGCCATCTAGAAGCTCTTTGTTGTTGTTATGTGCCTTCAAGTTGTTTCCAACTTATGGCAAACCTAAGGCCCTATCATGGGGTTTTCTTGGCAAGATTTATTCAGAGGAGGTTTGCCATTGCCTTCCCCTGAGGCTGAGAGAGTGTAATCTGCAAGATTACCCAGTGAGTTTTATGACCAATCAGGGAATTGAACCCTGGTCTCCAGAGTTATAGTCCAACACTCAAACCACTATTCCATGCTGGCTCTCCTAGAAGTTCTTACATTTAGCATAATATTGATGACCATATGTTATTGTTTATTCTCAGCGGTGTAGTACCTTTAATTCCACTGCTGTGATGGAATATTTCACTTTATTAAATTTATTCAGTTTTTATTAAGCCTTAATTGTCCTAACAAGGAGAACATCAACTTCATGTCAGCCAAAAGACAATATTCTACATCAGCTTCTTGTACTTAACAAAGTAACCTCTCCCAGTCTGGCCCTTCCAAACCTGGAAACATCATTCAACTGTGCTCTGATCCCTGGCAGAATGGACCTTTTTCTTTCCATGCAGTTGATGCCCAGTAAAGTAGGCTGAGGGAAGTTACTGTCATGGCAATAGTGTCAAAATGGTGACTAAGGGCCTTTGCAGACTGCCAGAAATAGTGCAAATTGAGCCCACTTTAAGGGTTAGGGTTAGTGCTAGGGAGTAATGGGAATTTTTTTTTTTGAGACATTGAGCCTTCTCTGTCAGAGAGCTCTGGTGCCATACTAAAATACAATTCCCATGATTCCCTAACCCTAACCCTAACCCTTAAAGTGGACTCAATTTTCACTATTTCTGGCAGTTTGCAAAGGCCCATAATATAACCATTGTAAAGGAGGAACAGTTATGGATCAGTAAATCTAAATAGCTCTTACAAGGACCTAAATCTACATGTATTTAACCATAGTAAGGAGTTTTTTTACTTAGGGTTTTAAACCAAATCAAGCCTCCTGGGCTGCAGCCAGGAGGTGGGATGGAGGTGGGGATTATCACATGCTAAATCACTGCTGAATCACTGGCCGCCCTCAGCCTGGGTCCCAACCGGGCTCAGCCGGCACTTTTTAGAAATCGGAATGATTTCCGGTTTCTAAAAAGTGCTGGCTGAGCCAGGCTGGGACCTGGGCTGATGGTGGCTGGAGATGCAGTGGCGATTTAGCATGTGATAATCCCCACCTCCATCCCGTCTCCTGGCTGCAGCCTGGGAGGATTGATTCAGTTTAAAACACCAAGCAATAAACTCCTAATTTTCAGTTAGGGTTGCCATTTCTTTTGTTTTCCCTGAGATGACATCTCTTCAGTAGCTATGAGGCAGGCAGGGTCAATGTGATCCTCTCCCTGCTTTACATAGTAAATCTGGTTAGTGGAAGAGGGAGAAAAAATTATTTCCATTCATTTTATGAAAAGTTGCCAAGATTTGACATTTTCTCCTTACTCAGAAAGGAAAGAACTTGAGATTATTATTTTTTTTTAAATGGATGCATGAGAAAGTGAAACTGACACATTTTTCCATCCCTGGCCTAGCAGCAAGATCATTTCTGTCATGTGAGGAATCACATTTAGTTTAATTGTACAGTAAAGTAATATTTGTAGATTTACTTACATGACAGAACTATGTTCCCAGCAAGCTTTAGCCCATTCACTGCCTCCTTAGGCACTCCAAGCACTTCTTTATGCTGTACATCCTTTGGAATGCTCAATTATACTGATAGAAGAAATCAAATAGGATTCCAAGGCTCTCAAAGCAAGGCTGAAGGAGCCGTCCAGGTGATCTTTCATCAAAGAAGCTGGAGCTATGGGATGGGGTGAAGACAGAGTGATCCTTCAGAAAATGTAGGGTGCCTTTGCTAGAGTGGTGCTGACAACATATTCATAGGCTTTCTTTCAGCTATAGAATGGAACTCTGGCAAGCCAGAGTCCTCTGCCTCTTCCTTCATAAAATAATAACTCAAGACTCCTGAAAGGAGGAAGAATCAAAGAAACCTATCAACCAAAAGTATATCAAACAGTACCAAGGCTCACTATACCTTTTTATCCTTTCTGGGAGCATGTCAGGAGGAAAAGACAGCTCTGGATTCAGTAGATCTAATGCTTTCTTCAAGCTACTCATTGCAGCTGCAACCCTCACCCTCTCCCACAAACTGAGATTCAATGTGATAGTTGAACTTTCTGAAGGGATAACAGGGAGATATCTCCTTCTTTATGGGCACAACATCCTGTCTGCAAGTGGAAACAGAGACCCACAAACTTGAGCAACCCCTTAACTGTCATCCCAGGAAGATTATGATGGTTTGATATTTGGGGTATGTGGAGACAATATGGTGTAGTGGTTTGAGTGTTGGACTATGACTTTGGAGACCAGGCTTTGATTCCTGCTCGGCTATGAAACCCACTGGGTGACCTTGGGCAAGTCACATGCTCTCAGCTTCAGGGGAAGGCAGTGGCAAACCTCCTCTGAACAAATTTTGCCAGGAAAAGCACATGATAGGTTCACCCTAGGGTCTCCATAAGTTGGAAACAACTTGAAGTCACACAACAACAACAACCAAATGGTTCCTAAATACATATTTTGTATTAGATATGTCTGTGGCTCCTTCTGCATGTCTGAAGCATTGGGAATACACTGCTATTCTCAATTATGCCTGAAGAAGTAGTCTGAAAGCTGGGTTCTGATACTGTCTGGGTTAATGTTGGTCCATGAATCCAACATGCATTCAATTACTCCAAATCTATGTCATCAAGTGACAACAATGGGAAAAAACTGTGGCCATATCCTGTATACTTGACCAGAGCTAGACATTTTGCAATAAGATGCTGGAATGGTGTTTCCCCCCCCCCCCCCCCCTGCAGTCATACTGCTGCAGATTGCTCATTCGTTGCTGCATAGAGTTCTACAAAGGCAGCGCTTTCTGCCTTATCTAATGAAAGCACAGATTATGCAAAGCCTTTTTAGCAAATCTGAGTGGACGAGGAGGGAGTGATGTGTGCATGGCCTATGTGTTTAGGGCCTTAAAGATTAAATCTGACCCACTGAATTGTTCAAAGAGCTAACTGGAAGTCCATGTGGATGGACAAAAACTAGATGTCTGCTTTCTGTTGAAAGGTGAGAAGCAGAACCAACTTGCACACATCACTCCCTCCTCGTCCACTCAGATTTGAATAATTTTCAATGGCAGCCCCAGATTGCATTGTAGTCACCTGAGTGGGAGATTACAGCAAAACAAAATCATGGATGATGTTAACAAAATCTGCAGCTAAGAGAAATATACAGAATGGGAAGCACCTGGAAATAAGTTATTTCATGTATTGTGTATGAAGGTCCAAAGAGAGCTCTATAACTTTCTGGTTATACGCCTATAATCCAAATAATAATAATAATAATAATAATAATAATAATAATAATAATAATTTTTTTTTATTTATAGTCCGCCCCTCTGCTGAGCAATCGGGGTGGGTTACAACATCTGAAAATAGACAAGTTAAAACATACCCTCATCATAAATGTGGTTACCTCTCACGGAAGTTTTGTAACTGTGTTCAGCCAAATATGGTTTACAGCATCCTCTTTAGTTCTTTGTACGCAGTATGCAGAAGTTTAACTTACCTCTGGATTTCCAGGGATGTAGGGGTAGACATATATGCAAGTTCATATCCCCAGCCCTTGTTTTACTGCTATGCCTGTTCAGGGATATGCCAAAACTAGGACTACTGTATTTCGGAAAGAGACTGACAGACAGATAAGCCATCAACTAGCTCACCTTTGTCCCATCATCAACTGATAGTAAGAATCCTGTCATCACCAACTGCAGAGAAATTGCAATGGGGGTCTATTTATATTAACATAACATAAATTCAGGGTGTGATAACAATTAAAATGTTTGAACTGTTGTTATTGTTGTTGTTTGTTGCCCTTGAGTTGATTTCAATTCATGGTGACCCCATGGATGAGACATCTCCAAAATTCCCAGCCCTTGACTGCCCTGCTCAGGACCTGTATACTCAGGCATGTGGCCTCTCTGATCGAGTCTAGCCATCTAGCGGATGGTCTTCCTCTCTGTTTACTGCCCTCTGCCTTTCATCTTTTCTATTGAGTCATGCCTTCTCATGATGTGGCTAAAGTACGACATTCTCAATTTAACACCCTGGTTTCCAGGGAGAATTCTGGCTTGATCTGTTCTAGAGCCATTTGAACTGTGTGAGGTTATTTATTTTGATAGGAATTTTTTATCAAGGAGAAATTTATTTTGAGGCAAGATATATAGATCATCTCATGGTAAATAAGAGCATTTTGGGTGAGGTGCAGTAGGGTACATCTTAATTTAAGAGTTTAATAATGTGTGGCTCTATCTGCACTAGCGCAGGGCACCCTGGAATATCCTACCTCTGGAGTTGCCCAGACTCGTCTCCATTGCAAAGCCCTTTGTTCTGATGCTGGGCAGCTGACCATGTGCATCCTGCTATCACAGGTTACTTTGGTCTGAGGTCAGAATGAGAAACCCAGCAATGGTCATGTGGCTGGGCACCTCATTCTGACCTCAGAGCAAGTGACTGGTGGCACTGGTAGATGCGCTGGATGGCTTAGCAGTATGCTTTTCATACAGCCACCTCGTATCAGGAGGATTCCTGGAAGATCTGGAGCAACTACTGAATTTTTAAAATCCAGGGTAGGAGGAGTAAAATCCAGTTCTGGTACTGAGTAGGCTGGTTGTCATCCAGTCTGCTTGCACCAGAATCAGTCTTTGGGCCATGTGAACAGGGGCAGGTTGTTGTGTTTGGGACATACAGACAAGACCTGTGTGATCTGAATGGGAAATTAATTGTCCTCTGTGGAATTTAAATTGTAGTTATTATCTCCAATGTATACACAAATACACATATACATTAGTATATGAAAATTATAATGTAAATTGATTTTCTCTTTTATTCTCTTATTTTGTGGTGCCCCCCATCCACAATTTTTAATAGGTTAATCTATTGGGAAGGGAGAAGAAATGTTGTACGAGATGCATAGGGTTCACTCACATTTACAAAGTGACTGTACTAAGAAAGAGCATTTTGTCAAAATTCAGTGTGCCTTTGGAAGACTCAAGACATTCTTTGGTAATGCAGAAAGTAAAAAATCAGATGCCAGTCAGAATGTGTGTACTATGCCAGTTTCCATAATAAATGACTGGATCTTCTCAAATAAAAGTGTATTTTTTAAAATCGCAACATGTCTTAAGTTCTCTATAGGAATAAACTGGCAAGGAAAGACAAATACTATATTAAAAGAAAGAATTGTTTTCTCTTTTAGTCTAGACAAGAGAAGGTGTGATGACCTTTCCTTCTACTGCCAACACCAACAGTTTACTTCACAGTTGGAAGGACAGTCATAGCTAATGGGTAGTCCAGTGGCTGATCATTCCAGCAATTCACTTGGGCCATGATTTCAAGCTGCTTTTTGGCATTCAAAGACAAGAAGGCCTTCTGTGCTGGCCTTCTGGGTTCATTTGTTGTGTTCAAATGAGAAAGGCAGGCAGATTGTGAAGATTTATATAAATGAGGGCATTGTATGTTCAAAGAAGAGAAGTCTGTTTGATCTTAGCTGTTACTGATTTACCTTTACCTTACGATAACATTCATTAGGCAGGATAAGGTAATGCTGCTGGGTTCCCTTTATATTGTCAACAGTTAAAATATAGACATCATATAGGGTGTAACTTTCATGTTTCAAGGTAACATTTTCCCCAACCTAATCACAATTTGCAACTTGTTCTACATCAGACTCTTTAGTTTTAAAAACACAGTCTCCTCCCTGTTTCTAAATATTTGTGGCTTGGGTCAAAAGTACAGCAAGAAACGATTACTTCTCAACAGGGGTTCAGGAGCTTGACCTGCCAATCATGAAGCCAGAAGCTAACTTGGGGAAACACTTGGGACTGTAGGTGTAATAGTACCAGATAATGTAATTATTTTTGGTATAGAAGAGAGGGGGAAAAAGTTATGTAACTTTACTCCAGTTGACAATTGGGAGACATTAAAAGCTTTCTAGTTTGGGAAGACTAGGGGCCCATTCATTTTACTGAATTACAGTGATATTATTCCATTTTAAATGCCACAGTTCTGTCCTAAGCAATTCTGGGATGGACAGTTTAAGGAAGGGCATTTAGAATTCTTAGCCAAGCATCCTAGTGCTTCATTGTTTGCTGTTTTGCACCTTCTAGTACTTTCTGACTTATGGCAACCCTATCACGGGGTTTCCTTAGCAAGACTTGTTCAGAGGAGTTTTTCCTTTACCTTCCTCTGAGGCTGAGAGAGTGTGACTTGCTTGAGTTTGCCCATCGGTTTCCATGGCTGAGCAGAGATACAAAGTCAGACTCCAGAGTCATAGTACAACTTTGAAACCACGACACCACACTAGTCCAGTGCATCACTAAACTACAGACCCCAGGATTTCATAGGATGGAACCATGGTGGTTAAGTGGGATAACAGTGCTACATTTGTGTTGTATGAAAGCCCCCTGATATAAAAACCAGAGTTTCTGCCCTTCTCAACAGGATTTGAGATTTTGCAATTTCTGATATATTGCACGTCCTCTTTCCTGCTTCTTGTCCTTCTCCACATCATCCAACATGGGTTTGAAAATGGATACCTAAAGCCTTAGCTGCATCCTTACAATACTTCTCATTGTCTTCTAATTCAGATGTGTCTGCAATTTTGCCTGTTCATACACCAAATGCTTTCTTGGATCACGTGTTTACAGAGGCTGTTGGGAGAGATGCACATTTTGGCGATGTTTCTATAGTTTTTCTCCAGACTAAAATGTAGCTGAGATTTCAAATGAACTGAGAAGGGAGGAATCTGTCCTTACAAGGTATTGAGATAATTCACATTTTAGTTGCCACTCAGACACATGGGAGATATTTGTTCCAGGAAGATAATTAGGTGATGATGTAACTGGAAGCAGTAATTGGTGCTAGGATGTGCAGTCTTCTAGAGATAGGCATTTATGTTATGTCTGTGTTGTTGAAGCCATTAAGAGGGGAGTATCCACTAACATAAAAAAGAGTTGAGGCCTCAGGAGTAGAAGAAAAGCCACAGACAAGGAAGAAGACTGGGTGATGGTTGGATATGCATTTGTCCACTACTCCCTATGTGCATTCCACATTTTTGGACTAAAACTCCCAAAACAATGCAGCAAGCATGAATTCTCTCAGAATGTCCCAATCATTCTGCTGGCAGTGGGATTCTATGGGATGCTTTTCAAAAAAAGTAACTTTTCTGAGCTCTGAAAGGGTTAGGAACATAAAAAAGCTGCCTCATTGCAGAACAACCTGCTTGTGTGTTTAGTGCTCCATTGACTATATGGGTGCAAAGGATACTTGCAGATTTTCTCACCATCAGTGATAGAATTTGTCTCCACCTTGAAACATTGAAACACAGAACCAATGGTCAATCATGGTCAGGTCCATCCCCCCCCCCCCCCCCATTTTGAGACTTTTGTGAACAATTCATTTGTAAAAAAACAAAAACCAACACCCTTCGAGGGCAAAACCCAATGTTTTTCACAGAACACACTATACTTTGCACAAAACACCATTTTCAGTTATAAAAAGGAGGGGAGGGAAGGAGAGGGGAGAGGAGAGGAGAGGAAGGGATGCACAAATAGTTTTATTTTCCTGCAAAATATATATATATATATATATATATATATATATATATATATATATATATATTTTGCAAAGAAGTCTCAAACTCTTGCAATGTGAAATTATTTGTCCTTTTATGTGAGAAATTCTATTAATTATCAGTATTGGAATATCTCTGCTAGGAGGTATCCCTTGGATCTGATTTGTTATCTCTTTGGCACTAGACAAAAAGTTTTGATTTAAAAAAAAAGTTCAAAATTCTGCTACTATATAATTTAGTTTAATTTCCATTATAGGTTTAGATTTTGTATGTTTGTGTGATTCCCATTTTAGCTTATGCTGCTTTTGTCTGATTGTTGTTTTTAATAGAAACAAAGAAATAGATACAGTTAAAACTATACTTTTTAATAAGCAATGCTTTCTTTTGTTGTTTATCAAAAGAAAGTAAAATTATGACTTTTAATTTACATTTTAGAAAGAGCAAGGACTATAGCACTTAATCTTGTTAGAATATAACAGCTTAAACTTGAGAACTACAAGCTAAACAGCTTTATTTTTTATAATATGGTATCTTTTTATCCAATATGTCAACAGTAAGACTTGTAGTGCATTTACCAGTCCCTCTGGCTGACTTATTAGGATACACCTCACACCAGCTGTATCCCATAATTAGGTTAATTCAGCACACTAGTTATATCACATAATTAGGTCAATTAAACTTCTGTTTAAGTAGATCATATTTTCCCTATAGTGTTTTGTTTGTCAACTGTCTTTATAGCTTATGGAGATAGTATTGATCTTTATTCCCTTTCGTATTAAATAACAGAATGACTGCAGGGTGTAGTGGTTTGAGTACTGAATTTTGAATCTGGGAGACCAGGGTTCAAATTCTGTTTAGTCAGAAATCCACTGGGTAACCTTGGGCGAGTCTTCAGCAATGTCAACTTCTGAATAAATCTTGCCAAGAAAACTCTCTGATGGGGTCATGGAGCCAAGCTGGAGCCAACTTGAAGGCATGTAATAACTCCAAATTAAGTAACAATACCCACAAACACCCATTTCCTGGGATTCATAAGCAAGCTATGCCTGCAATACAAATCCCTCCCCACCAAAAGACCAACTCCCTCCCACCCCCCAAAAAATAAAAAAAATAAAAAAAATGAGTTGGACAAATTATTTTGGCAACCTGACCAATATATATATATATATATATATATATATATCAAAATTTTACAAATTATTGTTGAGCAGAAGTTTAGAACAGGAAACTATAAAAGATTATATGATCAAATGGTCTTGGGACATAGGCTGTAAAATTTATTTAGAAGAATGGCAAAATGCCTGGAGAAAAACAGATAAATTCACAGTAGCACAAAGTCTCAAAGAAAACCATATGAAAATAATCAACAGGTGGCATTACACACCATGGAAATTAAAAAATATATACAAATTATCAGATGGAAGGTGTTGGAAGTGTAAGAAAGAGAAGGGCACTATATACCATGTCTGGTGGAGGTGCCCTGTGATTCAAAAATTTTTGGAAGCTTATTCATTCAAACATTCAAGAAATGCTCGAGATAAAATACCTAGAGTCCAAAGTTATATCTACTTAATATTACATCGATAATGAAAGCTCAGGATGAAAACAAATATTGGAGAACTATACTGTACCTAGTTATTGCTGCTAGACTCCTTATAGCCAAATTATGGAAATCAGATAAAGTACCCACCTTAGAAGAATGGAGATACAAAGTAATAGAGTTTATGGAATTAGATAAAATGTCATGTTATGTTAAAAATATAAAAATGAACAAAAGAAAAGAAGAATGGGATAAGATTTTAGATTTCTGGAAAGAAAGAGGGATCTTAATCTGAATTTACAGAAGGGCAGATTTGAGATATAAATAATCATATGTGGTTTTTTTTTGTTATGAACTATAGACAAGAAGAATGACTTCGGTATTACTGCTTATTGATATGACAATAAGATAGAGATTGAAGATATTGTGTTCAATGCGGTATTAAAACAAGAAGAAGATCAGATGAGGGAAAATAGGAAAAGAAAGAAGAGAATACGTACTAGATTGCTAGCACTAGGGAGGCAACTATTCTGTTCTTCCACCTCCTCTTCTTTCATAAGAAAGGGAAAGGTGGTGAAGTATATGCAAGTTGCCTTCTCCTCTATCTTCTCTCTCTTTTCTTTTTTGAATACAAGTAAGCCAAATACAGCTCAGGTATCTAGGGTTTTCATTTTATGTTTATATTAAGCATACTCTTGGAAACAATTAGCTGAAAGGAAGACCAGAAAAGGACCTAAGAAGACATCAGAAGACTATGAAAAAAATAAGTTTGTGTATTTACCAGATTAATTTTTATTTGTTGTATTTTATGGAAAATTTAATAAAGATTATTTTTTTTTTTAAAAAAAGACCAGCTTTCAGAAGGTTGGGAAACAGTATAATGTCTGAACATGGAATTCCAAAGTGTGTAAGGATCTGGAACCATGAAGATCATTCACAGTGAATCAACCCTCGAGTGTTGAGCAGCAAAAGAAGGTTCTACGTGTGTTTGACTGCACATGTTTAGAAACCTTTTCATGACTAAGAGCTCTGCTTACCCAATTGTGAGAAGACTTGTATGCATGTAGACATGCATAGAAATTCTCTTTGGGCCTTTCTGCTCAACACTGGAAGCTGGACAATAAAGATTGAGAGACCAGTGCATCAATCATAGATGTCAACGAAAGTTGTGTTTCCACAATCAGCAAAAGACCTGAACAGGATTGTGTAGTGGTGTTAACAACTCAAGTGAAAGGGAAAGAATTCTGTATATATTATTTGTATGTAAGCCTGTGTGCTTCACAATGGCATTTGCTTGACTTAAAGGATCAAACTCACAGCTTGGAATTCTCCTGGGTCTTGCTTTTGTTGAACAGGATAGGTCAAGAAACTATGCATCTATTGTTATAATCTTCTTTCATGGTGAACTAAGAACAAGAATAGATGGCTCTGTCAATTTTTCTCAGTTGCTCATTTTTTCCAATTTCTGAACCAATTTGGTTTGTCTTGAACTAGTTTGTCTTATTTTGAACTATTTTTAAGGGTTTGCAGAACAATGTATGCGACGTTTTTGTGTGTTCATGCTTCCTTTTTAAAAATAATATGTACTTTATTTGCAAGTAGTTTTTTTAATTCTATCATATTATGAAACAAAGTTTGCAAACAAAGTGTTACCAGAAAAAAAAATTGCAGGCATGTATTAATCTAATGCAGCTTTGAATGTTATTTTTACTAATGTACATGTCTGATGCCCTTTTCCCCAATATATGCATTTGTGGATGTGGTTTTGGTTGGAGAACTCCATTGTCATATTTGTCATATGTCATATGAGGAGGTGCAAATTTCAAAGAATAATCGACTTTTGGTATGATTAATGGTTCAAAAGTGTTTACATTAAAATGCAAATTGAACAAATCTCTTTTGTCTCTAATTGAAAAAAAAAAAGCATCCAAATTCAATACCATCAAGTGCTTGAGTCCCCAGTGTTGCTGGACAATTCCCAGAACCCCTGATCATTGGCAAGACTGGTTTGGGTTTCTGGGAGCTGAATTCCATGGATTAGGACCCTCTGCTCTTACAAAACCTCTGCTTGAGAGAATTACTTTACTGGACTACAATGGCCAG
The DNA here is from genome assembly GCA_026167975.1 of Phrynosoma blainvillii. Lineage (NCBI taxonomy): Eukaryota > Metazoa > Chordata > Lepidosauria > Squamata > Phrynosomatidae > Phrynosoma > Phrynosoma blainvillii. The sequence goes on along the minus strand of JANUYF010000003.1, from coordinate 321,492,966 downwards.
AATACGTCAGCTAGTATAGCCATTGAAAAGGACAATTCTATGGCATGATCACCCTAGGTGAAAGCAATTAACATATGCTTTGATTACATCCTGTTTGGACTACCGTGACACACACTGTGGGGGTGCCTTTGAGACTGTTGGGAAACTTCAGCAGATACAAAATGTTGTGGTCATTTGTGAGTGGCTGCAGTACAGAATGCTGACTGGGGCCAAGTCACAGGGAGCATTATAGGTTGTTGTTGGAACAACTTCACTGGCTACTGGGTACAATTCAAAATGTTGGTTATGACCTAGAAAGCTCAAGTCCAGACTATCTTAAAGCTAGGATAGGTCCAGAGATCTGAAGGATAATATCTCCCTATACAAACTTGCCAGAGCCTGAAGATTCTTGGGGGAGAGCTTTGTCTTGGTCCTACTAAAAGCAAAAGCAGCTTCATTTATATACCGCTTCATATCGCACATGGGATGTCTAAGCGGTTTACAACTGTGAGCTGATTGCCCCCCAACAAGCTGGGTACTCATTTTAGCGACCTCGGAAGGATGCAGGCCTGAGTCGAGCCTCAGCCCTGGCTGGTATTGAACTCGCAACCTTGTGGTTTATGAGTGAGTGGCTGCAGTACAGGCATTTAACCACTGCGCCACCAGGGCTGATACTACCATTGTTGTTGTTCATAGAAACATAGAATCATAGACCTCAAGGGTCACCCAGTCCAACTCCCTGCCATGTAGGAACTCACAATTAAAGGACCCTAAACAGATGGCCATCCAGCCCTTTTAAAAGACCTCCAAAGAAGGAGACTCCACTACTCTCCAAGGGAGAGTGTTCCACTGTCAAACAGCCCTTACTGTCAGGAAGTTCCTCCTAATCTTGAGGTGGAATCTCTTTTCCTGTAGTTTGCACCCATTGCTCCAGGTCCTATTCTCTGGAGCTGCAGAAAACAAATTTGCTCCATCTTCAATATGTCACCCCTTGAAATATCATATCTCCTCTTAACCGTCTCTTCTCCAGGCTAAACATAACTAGATCCCTAAGTCGCTCCTCATAAGGCATTGTTTTCAGACCTGTTGTGTGTCTTCAAGTCATTTCTGACTTATGGTGACTCTAAGGTGAACCTATTACGTTTTTTTTCTTGGCAAACTTTGTTCAGAGGAGGTTTGTCATTGCCTTCACTTGAGGCTGAGAGCATGTGACTTTCTCAAGGTCACCCAGTAGGTTTTATTGCCAAGCAAAGAATCAAACCATGGTCCAGAGTTGTAGTTCAACACTCAAACCACTACGCCATGCTGGCTCTCCCCACCATCCTCACATATAATGAATACATGGCAGATAGACTTCTCAGTGACTGCTCCCAGCATATGGTATTCACTTCCATGGGGGTCTAGACTGGCCCCACCTCTGGTCTACTTCCACAGACAGAGAAAGACCTTTTCATTTATAGAGTCTTTTGTGTGGTGTATGTGCTATAATATTTTATATTGTATATTTTTAATTGTTTTAATTTTATTTTAACTTTCTTATTAAAAGGGAAATACAGGGCAATATACCCTTACACACAGAAGGTCTCTAACCTGAGTGACAAAAAAGACTAATATGAATCCAAAACACACTGAATAAATAATCCAGTTTGAGACTGCTTTAACTGTCCTGGGTCAATGCTAAGGAATTATGGGAACTGTAGTTTGGGGAGACCTTTAGTCTTCTTTGTCAGAGAGCTCTGGTGCCACAACAAACTACAATTCTCAGGATTCCCTAGCACTGAGCCAGGGCAGTTAAAGCAGTCTCAAACTGGATTATTTCTGCAGTGTGTTTTGGACCCAGGAGAGTCTGGAACTTGTGAATATGTATTTAACAATAATGAAAAAATGTATTAACCTAATTTATTAATGACTTGGATGACGGTATTGGGGGCATAGTTATCAAATTTGCAGACGACACCAAATTAGGAGGAGTAGCTAATACCCCAGAGGACAGGATCAAAATTTAAAATGACTTGAACAGACTAGAAAGCTGGGCCAAAGCTAACAAAATGAAATTCAATACAGAGAAATGTAGGGTACTGCACTTAGGGCAGAAAAACGAAAAGTACAGATATACGATGGGGGACACCTGGCTGAATGAGACTACATGTGAAAGGGATCTAGGAATCCAGGTGGACCATAAGTTGAACATGAGTCAACAGTGCGATGCAGCAGCTAAAAAGGCCAATGCAATTTTAGGCTGCATCAGTAGAAGTATAGTGTCTAGATCAAGAGAAGTAATAGTGCCACTCTATTCTACTTTGGTCAGACCTCACCTGGAATACTGTGTCCAGTTCTGGGCACCACAATTCAAAAAGGATGTGGAGAAACTGGAGCGTGTCCAAAGGAGGGCCACTAAAATGGTGAAGGGTCTGGAAACCAAGCCCTATGAGGAACGACTTAGAGAGCTGGGGATGTTTAGCCTGGAGAAGAGAAGGTTGAGAGGTGATATGATAGCCGTGTTTAAATATTTGAAGGGATGTCATATTGAGGAGGGAACAAGCTTGTTTTCTTTTGCTCCAGAGACTAGGACCCAAAACAATGGATGCAAGCTGCAAGAAAAGAGATTCCACCTCAACATCAGGAGGAACTTCCTGACAGTAAGGGCGGTTCGAGAGTGGAACACACTCCCTCGGAGAGTAGTGGAGTCTCCTTCCTTGGAGGTCTTTAAGCAGAGGCTGGATGGCCATCTGTCGGGGATGCTTTGATTGGGAGTTCCTGCATGGCAGGGGGGTTGGACTGGATGGCCCTTGTGGTCTCTTCCAACTCTATGATTCTATGATTCTATGATTCATGAATTACATATGTTTACTGCAATAATATATTTTAAACATCCAGTGGAATAATGAAACAATGGGCCTTTGCAAACTGCCAGAAATAGTGCACATTAAATTGAGGCACTGCCCTGGCTCAGTGCTAGGGAATCATGGGAACTGTAATTTATTGTGGCACCGGAGCTCTCTGACTGAGAAGGCTCAATGTCCCAGAAAAAAATACAATTCCCATGACTCCCTAGCACTGAACCAGGGCAGTGCCTCAATTTAATGTGCACTATTTCTGGCAGTCTGCAAAGGCCCAATATCTAGAAAATAATCATACAGCAACATAATCATACAGCAAAAATATTGAAAAGTAACCATAATGTAAGGTTAACTTTATTATTACCATCAAAATTTTACCTTGTTTTTACTCTTTGAAAGCTACCTCGAGCCCCATGCTGGGAGAAAGGTGACATATACAACAGAATGAATGAATACTACAACTGCTGACTGACCACTTTGCTTATCAAATGTGTCACTTACCCTATTAATCTGTCTTTCCTTTTCAATTGATGTTTAATGTTTCTGTTAAATAGAAGCCAGATCAATATGTTGATCTAGCTGGGCTTGAATGTAATTTTTCTAAGAAGTCAGCCTTTTAATTTGTTTCTAAATCGATCAATTGAATAGTCATCCTTGACTTCAGACTTTCTTCCCCCACCCCCACCATTCCCCTCTCATTTCCCTCCGCTGTAAGTCCACCTGTCATCACTCCAGTAAAATTGCTGGAATTTGTCTTTGCCTTCTCTCTGTCTTTCATGAATACCCTATTCATGCCATAATCACTTCCTATTTCATCTGTTCCAATTGAATCACAAATATGGCCTTTCTTTCAAAATCCTTTCTGCCTAAGATGTAGGCTCTATTTCTCTGGAGTATGAGTGGTTGAATCCTGCCAAGACAGCCTCAGAATAGGAGGAAGTCCTGTGACCCAACAAGTAAAAGGAGGAACACCATCCTTGGATGATAGGTTGCCCAGTGTCTGATAAATCCCATTTTCATTGACTAGTTGTTGTATGCCTTCAAGTAATTCTCGATTTATGGCCACCCTATCATGGGTTTTCTTGGCAAGTTTCTTCAGAGGTGGTTTGCTGTGGAAATGCTATGGAATTCTGGCAATTGTACTTTATAGTGGCACCAGAGCTCTCTGACAGAGAAGGCTAAATGTCTCAAAAAACTACAGTTCCCAGATATCCATAGCACTGAGCCATGGCAGTTAAAATAGTTTCAAATTGGATTATTTCTGCATTACAGATTCAGCCCTAGCCTTTCCTCCATGGCTCCCTCTAGTTCTGATATTTTGGCTCTAAGTGCCATTGATAATGTAGGCACCCCCCCCCTCCCATTTACAAGAGGGAGATTTCTACAGACTTGTGGGAAAGTCCAAGGTTTGCAGAAGCACAGTGGAGAAAAATATTGAGGAAAAAAGGACTGCTAAAAGAAGCAACTCAGTTTCAACTGTGCATGCTCAGTGGTCATGAAATGTTGGTTTGCTGTTGCAGAGAGAAGAAGGAGGGAGAGTGTCTGGAACACAGGAATAGTCACTCTCCTCTCCATGCTGCAGCTTTTTGTTGCAGTTTGCTCTTGAACCCCCTGAAATGAAAACAACATGCTTTATAAAAAGGACATTTTGGGTCTGATGAAATTTGCTTGGAATTCTTTCCCCAGACTCTTGTCTCTTTCCCTCATTCTCCCTTTCCCTTCTTCTCCCAAGCCTATAAGCAAAGGATCAGCATCTTGAATATCATTAATGGGCATGACCAGGGAAAGGATTAAGGTAAGGCTCTTAGCAGCCGTCAAAGTTCTGACCAAATGTTCAGGCGTGCATTGTTCCTCCATGGCTTCACCTCATTTAATAGGAAAGAAAGGATTTTGTTTCCCAGCTCTTACTGTACAGAGACCATTTCCCAGAGACTGTCTGACTACAACAGTGACTGACAGGCTGGACCAGCAGTGCAGCTGCCTTTTAAGAACAGGCCTAAAAGTCAGTTAGAAAGAGATGTTCTATGAAGCACTGCTTTACCTGCATGCGCCATTGGCTTGGAGCCACCTTCTGGATGTCCTCCAGATGTCTTGAACTATAACTCCCACACTGGCACAAAGGAGTCCAGTAGCACCCCCTGAGACTAACTGGAAAGAAGACATTTCTAGCATAAGCTTTCATGGCCTTAGTCCACTTCATCAGGGATACTTCATCGGTTAACATGGACTGGAATCTACAAAACTTGATGCTAAAAACTTGATGCACCCAGACTGTGGAACACCTTGCCCGAGGAGATCTGTCAGATAACCAACCTGGACAGTTTTAAAAAGGCTGTCAAGATGGATCTCTTCCAGCAGGCCTTCCTGGAATAGATCATACTATCTGATCCTGTGCTCCTCGCCTGTTATTCACCCTCCTCTATACACACTTATTGGTGTCCCAGAATGTGTGCTGTTTTATTTTATACGTTTATTTTAATAATAATAATAATAATAATAATAATAATAATAATAATATAGTTTATTTATATATCCCGCCTCTCCCAGCAGATTTTAATATTGTTCTTAGTCTTTTAAGAGGGCTTATTGTATTATTGTTTTATTGTAATGTGTGTTTTAATCTGTAAGCCACCTTGCCTAGGCAAAAGGCGGGATATACGAAATATATTATTATTATTATTATTATTATTATTATTATTATTATTAAAATTTCTTATTCCCAGGTAGTGTCAAAGATGTTACTGGATTCAGTCATTTAATGTAAAACAGATTAATACGGCTATCTCTTTGAAAAATCCCACATTGGTTATCAGTGACTAGAATCCTGTTGATGTTTTATACATGTGTAAAGAGCTTGAAAACTTTCTGTAAAAATACCTCTTCAAATTCACTTTAGAAAATAACTATGAAGTGTTTGGGAGGGGGAAGGAGGGGACCAGGCCCTAAGATCTGATATTGTCCCCAAAATAAGGATTCGCCCTCCCTATGACATTTTCCTTCATTCCCCAAATTTTTAGCATTGCAAAAAATTAAAACTTCAGTTGAGCATTTAGAAATACAGTTTAGTCATCCAAAGAAAAAGGGGCAGTCACAGTTATCATGGGGAATGCAAACAAAGCAAAAGTAAAGGTTCTAGGTATTTGTGATTATTTGGGGGCTAGACTCACAGGCAGGATACCATGGGCCAACCCCATGGTATCTTGCCTGTGGATCCAGCCTGTTTCCACTCCTGGTACCTAGCCGGGCTGGCATGGTGATGGGCAGGTGTTCATATGCCTGCCTGCCACTACACCATGGAGCTGCCGCTGCCGCTGCCCCTCCTTACCTGCCACTGGTGCCATGTTTCCTGTGAAGGTTTCCACTGTGGTCCATAAGGAAATGGGGCACCTGACTTGACCCACATGGCCAAGCGCCCCCCTCCAACATCACAGGCTGAAACTGATTTAAATTGGTTTTAACAGAGATTGTATTTAATATATTTTTAATAGGGGGGTATTATTGTTTATTGTCGGGGTTTGTATCTGTTTTAGCTGTAAGCTGCCTTGATTGCTACCGCAAAAGGTGGGGTAGAAATAAAAATTTTATTATTATTTATTATTATTAAACTGGGGCCTTCACAGAGAATGCAGCAGCAGGTAACGAGATGAGCTGCCATGTGGCCTGCCACCTGTCATGGCAGAGTTTTCAGGAAACTCCACCACAGACAGCCAGTTATTAAAGACTGCACTAAGGGCCTTTTGGCCCATGGTCAGGCCAGAAGCACCAGATCAGTGTCTGGTCTTTCCAGTCCTGGCCTGCATCATATAAACAGGAGAATGCCAGGATGGATGGAACACAGGCCTTTTACCTATGCATACACCCCCAAAGTCTCGTTTTCTGCCAAACTAGAAATGTGACAACTGAAGAAGACTTTGTTGAGAGACAGAATTCTTCCTTTGGGGACAATGTTTTCATTTTACCTCCCCTGTAGCTATACCCCTAGCTAAGTGGGGGAGAAAGCTAAAAAGAAAAAAAATATCATCCATCTAAGAATTAGGTTTTAAGTGCTTAGGACTTTAAAAAAATCTGGGTTTATGTCTCTGTGCAGAGTTTGGAAATGCAGTGGGACCTTGGTATCCACGGACCCCCCCACACCAGATACCAGAATTCATGGGACCTCAAGTCCATTGTTCCCAATGGCGGAGCATGCAAATGTCTGTGCTCCCATTACAGACAATGGGACTTCAGGTGAATTCCCATTGTCCCTAATGGCGGTGTGGCCGTGTGCACATGCCACTAATGGGGACAACAGGGGCTGTCCCCAATGGCTATGCGGCCATGTGTGCCAGTGGGGACAATGAAAACTTGCTGTCCTCAGATGCTGAAATCCGCAGATGGCAAGTCCGTGGATAAGGAGGCCCCACTGTATAACTTGTTTGGACTACAAGTTGTAGTCCAAAAAAGGTAACATTTCCAAGCCTTCTGTTAAGTCAAAATGTTAACAGAAAATAATGGGAGCACAACAGCACAACAACTAATGTAATACATTTGTTCCTCTATATTTGTGGGTTAAGCAGTCACAATGTGATTATTCGCAAATTTTCCCAGCTACTGAAAAAATATGTTCTCTCTAGGCATGAAGTAGAAGCTGAACATAGAATTGTGGTGGAAAACCTACAGATGCCTAGAAAAGTGTTCAGTCAGGTAAAATTAATTTTTTTAAAATAATGGGCATATGTTTTTTCCACTTTTGGCAGGGATACAGCCCTAACCCCCTCAAAAGTCAAGGGTCAACCATTTATGATACTGAAACATGTTTGTGATGACTTACGATTCTTTTCTGATAGAATCCTCATCTGTAATAGCTCTATAACAGACAGGTATAACATGGTACACTTCACGTTGGGAATACTTGTGCCTATTAAATTTAGTAGACGCAAATGGGTCTTATGATATGAAAATTTATCTTATGATATGAACTTTAAAAAAATCATGTTTTTTTTCCAAACAGAAATTGAGGCTTTAAAAAAATAGATTACAGGGAAAAACTGAAAGTGACTGATTTCTCAAATAATGAATAATCTGATAGACCCTGTTATCTGGGCAACCTAACCTAAAAATACAGGTCCTTTCTCTTCTCAAGGGGCCTCTATATCCATGTGGGAGGGTGTTTTAGTCCACTAGGACCTGCCAAATGCTGCAGCTCCTATCCAAATGATGTGTGGGTATGTGTGCATTTTTTCAAAACCAAAAGTAACCAGAAGCTCACATTCAGTTTGGAAAAAGAAACCAGAAACAACAACAACAACAACACTACCCTTTGTGAAAGTAATGACTTTTAACTTACTTTGCAGGAACTGTCTTTCCAGGAGGTTTTCAGCAGTGGCAATTCTCCTTTTTAGTAGGGTTGATGTGTCACAGAAATAGACACAGTGGCATGTGGCCCAAGAGTGATATGTTGTCCACCCCATTTTAGAATTTCATCTGAAATCTATAACAAGGAACCTGGGTTCTTTTCCTTTTAGCACTGGATGCTTTTAGATATAACAAAATTTAAGCTCTTCATCTATCTGCCCCCAAGCCGTAAAAGGTACATTTTATTTTCATTTTCTGCAGTAGCTTTCTGCAATCTGGTGACCTTCCAGGGCCACAGCCTTTACCATCCCTGACCATTGGCGATGATGGTTAAGACTGATGGGAGCTGAAGTCCAAAGGAGAGTCACAAAAGCTGTGCTTCACTGCTTCTAAGTGGACATAGGCTGCATCCACACTGCAGAATTAAAGCAGTTTGACACCATTTTAACTGACATGGCTCAATGTTATGGAATTCTGGGATTTGTATGTCTGTGAGATATTTAGCCTTCTGTGTCAGAGAGCTCTGGTGCTACAACAAACTGCAAATCCCAGAATTCCATAGCATTGAGCCATGGCAGTTAAAGTGGTGTCAAACTGGATTATTTCTGCAGTGCAGAAACAACCATAATGCAAAATTACAGCCATATTTGATGTTCCAGAAGGAATTCTTTAAATAAAACTGTGACTCACCATTTGTTTGGAGTTAACAAAAAATAATGTCCTGGTTCATTGTGGCTGGAAGATGAAAACAAATCAAATATATAACAGTGCTATAAATTCTCTTAAGTGAAGTATAATTTGAAGGAAGAGTGCAATTGCTAAAAATTCACTCCAGGTCAAATATACAATTTGTTGATTAGGAGGTTGAACAAATGGTTTTGATTTTTTTTCAAGGGGAAGAGAGATGGTTTCATTTTAGTTCATATTTATTATATGGTATGTTCCAAAGCACAACTAGCAATTTCCTGACCTTCCAGCTGCTCTGTCTGTGATCCTGGGACACACCTGCAGATCACAGAGTCACAGTTGCTGTAACCTAGTTTTTCCCCTCCTTCTTCTTTTTGTTTTGTTTTGTTCTCACATGCCATATAGATCCAGAGGCTTCCAGGGATTTTCTTCTCTAGTGCAGAAAAAAGTTCTGTGTATCCCAAAGCTATTTAAAAATCTTTCATTTTGTTCTAGCCATCAAGGCTTCAATAACAGTTTTGAGTCAACTATTAGTATTAGTATTTTTATCCATCACTTTATCCTAGGATATCAGGTTGGTATACACTATGTGTAAAAAATAAAAATAAAATCAAAATGTAATCAGAACTTGGAGACGACCTCCTCCTCCTCCTCTTTCTTTTTTGACTAATTCCCCTGCCTAGGTCCCTTGAGCCAGCATGGCTACTAGCCATACTGGCTGGGAGATTCTAGCAGTTTTAGCTCCCTAAAAGGAGCAATATTTTCAATATAGCTATTTATTTATTATAATTATAATTTTACCAAGAAAATATGTGCAAACATCCAACAATAAACATCAATCTCTATGGTAAAAATAGAAAATAAAAATAGTTTACATAGCGACTCACAAACAGAATTATCCCTGTATTTTCTTAAGCAGGTAATCCAGATGCATCTTTGGGTCAGATCATTGAAGGAATCAAGTCATGTCCAACAAGGAGTCAAGTCACATTGGAATTTCTAGCATGGACTGATCAAGCCAAAGCAGCTGATCTACTATTAGTATACTCCATGTTTCACTCAATATATCTTCTTTTTCTCCCCATTATTTCATGTGGTTAATTTCTCATTTCACACAATATCCCATATTTTTATCCAATATATATATGAGTCTGTTTCATATGCTGATTTACACTTTTCAGCTGCAGCAAGTCTTGCTAGCTAAAGCAACAAGGAAATACATTGTAAATATTGTATAGTAGTGTAAAACCACAAGAACAATAAGAACAATCACAATAAATACAAATGAGAAGCATAAAATCAGCAGAGCGAGCTAAAGATCAACCAGTTCAACAGTTTAAAATGCCTGAACAGATAAGTAACCAATAGCAGCATTTGGGCCAGTCCCTCTTCACTGAAGAGGGCATTCCAGTGATATGGTGCCACCAAGGATAAGGCTCAAAACATGAGTCCTATACAGTGAACATCCAAGCAAACAAATGTGAAGGAGAGCCTCATGGAAAAATATTGTAGCATTTTATTACTGTATTCCACCTGAGACTGGAAATCACAGACTCGTTTTTGGC